>JANUWF010001165.1:2518333-3777500 GCA_026120185.1 Voacanga thouarsii
ATACTCAAACATAAAGAATATTAAAGGTTAAGTTGGGTAGCACTAAATGCTTTAAAATTAAAAGATGTTAATCACCTAACGATCCGGTAGTTACATTTGATGTAATTGGTATTGGATATCTATCATTACACTTAAGAGTGGTTTGTTGGGTATACCCAATGTCATTCTTAAAGAATTTCGATATCAGACCACTAGGAAAGCTTCCAACGGGCTTTCCTAAGTCAATAGTGAGGACTATTGATTTGAAACAAATAGTGGGTTAAATAAGCGTTTAATTAAAGACCTAATTAAATGCATTTCATATGCATAGTCTAATATCTCTTATCTTTCATCTAGGTCATTTGCATTATGACAACAAATTTAAACTTACGTAGCATTTTGGAAATAAACAAGCTCACCGAATCAAACTTCTTGGACTGGTATAGAAATTTGAGAATTATTCTCAAATCGAAAAAGTTGCTCTACGCTTTAGATGCTCCAATTACACCACCACTAGCTAATGATTCTCTTACTGAAGAGCATGAAGTCTATAAGAAGCATAAAGAGGACAATGACACAGCAATTTTTATCATGCTGGCGTTAATGACCACTGAGCTTCAAAAATAACGTAAGCATATGGATGCTCATACTATTATTTTCCATCTAAGAGAGCTTTTTTATAAGCAATAAAAAACAGAGAGATATCAGATATTTAAGTAGTTATTCCATTCTAAGATGGTAGAAGGCACTTCGGTAACCACTCATAAACTTAAGATACTAAGGTTAATTGAGAAGCTTGGATTATTTAAGTTTACTATGGATCACGAATTAAGTATAGACTTAATTTTTCAATTTTTGCCAGTTAGTTTTTCATAATTTGTGATGAACTATCAGATGAATAAGATTAAGATCACAATACCTGAGCTGATCAACCTTCTTAAAATTGTGGAATCTTCTATGAAGAAAGAATATAATGCAGTCTTATTGGTTTATTCTTCTTCTAAAAGGAAAAATATTTCTAAAAAGAAGAAGAAAAATCCAATTAAACCTAAAGGTGGTGTAAAGAAGAAGAAGACAGCTAGCAAAGGCCCATGTCACCATTGTGGAAAAATAAGCCATTGGAGGCGCAACTACAAAGGCTACTTGGACTCTGTTAAAGAAAAGAAGCAGAAGGAGAAGCTTGCAAGCACTTCTACTTCTACTCCTAATATGTTTATGATTGAGAGCAATGCTACTTTTAACAATGAGATATGGGTATTGGATACCAGATGTAGATCTTATTTGTACAATAATTTGCAAGAACTAAAGAGGAGTAGGAAGCTAGAGAAATGTGATATGAACCTTAGGACAGCAAATAGAGCAGAAGTTGTTGCATTTGTCGTGGGATTTATCATCTACACCTGCCTTCTGGATTAATTCTAAAATTACAAAAGTATTTTTATGTACCAATTTTACTTTAAAACATTATCTCAGTTGCTTGTTTAGACTTGCTTGGATTTTATTTAAATTTTAAGAATAAAAATTGTTCTTTTTTATTAAATGATATCCATTATGGTACTGCAACTTTAATGAATGGTTTATATGTTCTAGAAATGAAAAATCAAGTTCTCAATATAAATAATAAAAAGCCAAGAAAAGATAACACAAACCCATCTTACTTATGGTATTGTCGTTTAGGCCATGTAAATGAGAGTCGCATTTCTAAGTTACATAAGTGTAGTGACTTAGGCTCATTTGAATTTGAATCATATGAGACTTGTGAATCTTGCTTACTATGAAAAATGACTAAAACCTTTTTTTCTAAGAAAAGGGGAAGCGATAAGCAATTATTGGAACTAATACATACTAATGTATGTGGACGAATAACATTGCAAGCAAGAGAGGGTTATCAATACTTCATTACCTTTATCGATGATTATTCTCGATTTGGGCATTTGTATTTAATGAAATATAAATCTGAAGCCTTTGACAAATTTAAAGAATTTAGAAATAAAGTAGAGAAACAACTTGGTAAGAGTAATAAAACTTTAAGATCCGATCGAGGAGGAGAATACTTAAGCCAAGAGTTTCTAAGTTATTTTAGAGATAATGGGATATTATCTCAATGGACTCCACCACATACACCTCAGCATAATGGTATATCTAAGAGAAGGAATCGAACTTTATTAGATATGGTTCGATCCTTGGTGGCTTTTGCTGATCTACCAAAATCGTTTTGGAGATTTGCACTTACATACTCAATACAATTCCATTAAATATGGTTGACACTACCCCATTCAGGTTATTTTGTGGTAAAAACCCAAAGCTAAATCATATGAGAATTTGCTTCTTATGTGAAGAGGATAAAGTCAGATAAATTAAAAAATAAATCTGACAAGTGTTTTGTTAGATATCCAAAAAAATCTCATGGATATTATTTCTATCTCCCTATTGAAAACAAAGTGTTTGTTTCAAGGCATGCAGTTTTCCTAGAGAAAGAATTTGTGCTTAAGGGAGAGAGTGGGAGCAAGATTGAACTTAGTGAAGTTCAAGAATCCCAAACAAACAATAATCAACCAGTTGATCCTGAGTGTATTGATCAAATAGATGAACCTTCTACTGCACAAGAACCTCGTAGGTCAAGGAGGATACGAGTGGCAGTTGAGAGATATGGATTTCTCATTACTGACGACAATGACGTATTGCTTATAGAAGAAAATGAGCCTATCACTTACTAAAAAATTCTGAATAGTTCAAAATCTAACAAATGGCTTGAAGCTATGAAGTCAGAAATGGATTCCATGTATGATAACCAAGTTTGGACTTTGGTTGATCCACCTGAAGGGATAAAACCCATAGGGTGTAAATTGGTTTTTAAGAAGAAAATCAGCATGGCTAGTACAATGATTACCTATAAGGCGCGATTAGTTGCAAAAAGTTACTATAAGTAATAAGGTATTGACTATGGCAAAACTTTTTCATGAGTAGCAATTTTGAAATCTATTAGGATACTCCTAATACTTATCACTCATTATGATTATAAGATTTGGCAAATAGATATGAAAACAGTTTTCCTTAATGAAAATCTAACTGAGAAAATATACATGACACAACCTGAAAGTTTTACATTCAAAGATCACACTAAAGTGTGCAAGCTGTAAAGGTCCATTTATTGATTAAAGTAAGCTTCTAGGAATTGAAACATCCATTTTGATGAAACAATTAAAGAATTCAGTTTCAAACAAAATACGGATGAACCTTGGGTATACAAAAAGTTTAATGGAAGTACAATTGTTTTCCTATTACTATATGTAGATGACATATTACTAATAAGAAATGATGTCTCTATTATACATCAGTCAAGATTTGGTTATCCAAGAAGTTCTCCACGAAAGACCTTGGAGATGCAACCTACCTAGGAATAAAGATCTATAGAGATATATTAAAAAGGTTACTTAGTCTTTCACAATTTACATACATAGACAAAGTGCTAAAGAGGTTTAGCATGGATCAATCCAAGAGAGGATTCTTACCCATGTTCTATGGGATAAGCCTTTCAAAATCTATGTATCCTAAGACACAAGATGAAAGGGATCACATGAATAAGATACCATATGGTTCGGCAATTGGTTCTATCATGTATGCTATGATATATACTAGGCCCGATGAATCTTATACTCTTAGTTTGACAAGTAGATACCAATCAAACCCTAGAAAAGGTTATTGGATGGTTGTCAAGAATATCCTTAAGTACTTGGGAAGAACTTAGGATGTATTCTTGGTATATGGAGATAGTGACTTGCAAGTTAGAGGGTCTACTAATGCCAATTTCAAATCTGATAATAATGATAATAAATCACAATCAGGATACGTGTTCACTTTTGTAAGTGGGGCAGTTAGTTGGAAAAGTTCTAAACAAGATATAACTACCGACTCAACCACTGAAGCTAAGTACATAGCAGCTAAAGAGGCGGTCTGGGTCAAGAAGTTCATTACAGAACTAGATGCGGTGCCTAATATTGTTAATCCAATACCCTTGTATTGTTATAACAATAGAGCTATTGCACAAGCAAAGGAAGCACAGTCTCATCAGCGATACAAACATGTACTTAGATGCTATCACTTGATTAGAGAAATCATTGATGGAAAAGATGTAAAGATAGAGAGAGTTCCCACTAATCAGAACATAGCCGATCCACTTACAAAGGCATTATCCAAAAAGAACCATGAAAGATTTGGTCTACTGCAAGTGGGAGATTGTTAGGATTGTACCCTAGAAGCAATCATTTATACAATGCATTTTACACATTAAATTACTACAAGGCATTCTTTATCTTTCAATTTCTTTATTCCATATATTTATATATATATAAACTGTTAGATAAAGTCTCAAGTACAACATTGTATTAAGGAAATCATGATAGAGATTGTAATATAAGGTTTCTACTATACTAAAATGTGTTTGTTCTTAAATTATCCCTAGTCATAGTATTAATGAGATATGATATCATTAATATATTAAGATTAGCACATGTTATACTTCTGGATTTGACCAAATGGTGGTTCTCACATCCGTGAGTATTGTGATACTTAAAGTTAACACATCAATACTTGTTATTTGAACAAGTACATTGTATGACCTAACAATGAAATCATCACATGGATAACTATTTAGTGCCAGTGATAATATCTCATTATAGTAAATGTGTAAGTACCCTTAGACTTGAGAACTCCCAGGTACTTAGTTTTTTAAGCATTATACTTTGATTCCAATCTCTGTAGTCCTTACAAGATAGCCTATGGTATGGACATTGGGTACGACATGAAGTAAACGAAAGTAGTTGAGAATGTCAATAAATGATTTATCACTCCTAATAGTAGGAGTGAATATCTCATGGCTACTTGTAGAAATCATTACTCATAAAGTCTTTGGCCAAGGCGACTATGTGTTGGAAATAGTTCCAATTGATACACATGATGAGTAATTGATGTCAAGAAGAAGTACTAAAATATTCGGGCCAGAATTAATGAATATTCTGGAGGGAATTGGCACTAATTACATACTCTAAACCGAATGAGATATTGAATGGTGAAACGAGTTTATTACATAGATGTTTCGCTATTGAAAGGTTCATGTCAAACCACTTGACTTTCTGGATTTTTGGGTGGTCGTGATGTATTGCTAGATACCGCTCATGATTTGTGAAATATGAATTTATTAATAAGAGAATTAATAAATTTAATTCTAATTAAAATTAATATATTAAGTCTAATTATTAAAAGGACTATTAGTTCTATTATGGTAGAATTAATTCATATTAGCTACCAAATGATTAGAAAACCTAATAGGTCACACACAATAGAGAAATTGGTACTCAAAATATTATTTGATAATATTATAGGGTTAATTTGTGAGAAGAAATAATTATTATGAGCTAATTATAAAGTGTTATAATTATTTGGGGTTGAATTGCGATTATTAAATCCCTGTAGGTGAATTATAAACTTGTTATAATTCATAGGGCCTAATTATAATTCTTGAAATTTCTAAGCCCATAATTGAAAATGGAAATTCCTAACAAATTTGGAATTCAAATTCAAGTTAGCAATTTCCTAACTTGCTTTTTTGTTTTTGCATGTATCCTTTTTTTTTTTTTTTTTTGTCTTCTTGTGGCATTGGTTTAAAAAAAAGAGAGAAAAGGAAATTAGTTTTATATTATATATAGAGAGAATTTATTCTTTGTATATGGAGACTTTGGCCGCCATAAGAATAGCACAGAGAGACTACTTCTTTTCTTTTCGAAAGAAAAAAAAACAATTTCTTCTCCAATAAAATTAATCATAAAACTACCAAGCATTATTCTACTAACATAAATTTTGGTAGTTCTTGAGTACATTCTTCATGTGGATCAATATTAGAGAAATTCATATCCTTGGAATTTGGTGGCTCGATTGCATCGACTTTTGAACGGGATTCAAGTAGAAGAAAAAATTTTTAAAAAGCTGCATTTTGAGGTAATTAATTTTTCCTTCCTTCTCATGATCCGTTTAATTACATACGAGTGATCCTTAGACTGGATTCGTTTTTTTTTTCCCCGCTACGTGTAAACTGGTTTGCATGATCAAAATCCAACATAGTTCCATTTTAGTATTGGGGAGAGGTTTATACTTTATTCCTTACAAGTATTTATCTCTCATTGATTGCCTTCCTTGAGATAATTTCTTTAGTGTATTTCTTGTGAAAATTTTTGAACAAAATTTTGGGTTATCTTTAAGAATTTCTAGTATGTCTGTTATAGTTATGAGTTTGATGGAGTTATTATGATTCTTCCTATTTTTAAATTTAATCTAGGAATTCTTTGGTTGAGTTGGTGTTATGTAAAATTGTATATTATAGGTGACATATGTGACATAGGCTAAGTCTTAAGAATTTAGGTTAATATTGCTTAGACCTTTGAAAATGTTGTAAAGCCGAATCTTTTAGGAATTAATAAGAATGTTGTGATGAAGTATAAGTAAGGAACTATGACTAATTTAAATTCGATGATCTTCCAGCTAAACCTCACTCGGAGTTTTAGTAAATAGGAATTGAGGTAAGAAAATGAGTGAATGATGAGGGTAATACAAAATCCTAATATCATTATTTATATATATATTTATTAAGATATTACATTACCTTACAAAAGTGAGAAGCCAATATAGTGAGAAAGAGCATTTGGTGCACTCGTTTAAGGCTAAAGAGGGACCAATCCCCTGTTTACTACTTATGTAGTAGCACAGAAGTCATAAATTTAAATCGGCTAACTAGTCCTAACTTATATGAATCACATTGTCCATATTCTTGACCTACAGGATAAAATGACCCATGTTAAATGGGTATAAACTTGTTTAACTTAATTTTGACAGCCTTGGATTTGTCTAACTTAATATGTCAATTTACATAATCCCAATTCGATAGACTAGGTGTTAGATTAAACTCTTAAGCATAAGAAACCATAATATCTTTACCTTGTTCACTATATTTACATACATGCTTGGTTATTCTTTTTGATAAACTTGCCATTTTGAGTTATCATAGCTTTTTGTTTGTTGAGGATATTGTTGAATTGCATGATGACAAGCGAAAGCTTAAGTGTAGGGGAGTGATGAGTGCTTAAATGGTTCACATTTTCATGTCATTTATGGTTATTATTGTGATGAAGTCCTTGATAGATGGTTATTCATTCTTTTATTTTCACCTTTTTTTGTGTAGAATACTTGGAAGGGAGATTTAATAGAGAAATTAGGTGAAAAGCACATGAAAGAGCTAAAAAAGGAGAGAAGTGGCGCGGCCCAAGCCAAGATGCCTGGAGCTACTCAAATTCAGAGTGCAGAAATTAAGGTCGAATCGTGGGAAAACAAAATGCATAGTGGAAGTTTGTAATTTAAAATTTTTTTTAAGCCAAAGACTATGAATACTTACGTTTAGAGCACTTAAATTGAACAATCAGAGGAATATAGTTTGACGAAATGCTTTGATTTGTCATGACTACTTGTTCTGCAGGAATTTCACCTAAGCGTCAAGTCCTTCACATCAAACATGTGCACAAAGATTGCTAGCTTTCAATCTTCCAGAGTGTTCTTGAATCTCCTATGGACTATGTACAAGTGAAAGTAGAACAAAGGATGAGAGAATACTTTGGAAGACTAGTTGGAAGAGCTAGAAAAAAAAAATGAAAACAGAAAAAATAAAGAAGGAGTTATCAAAGAAAAACTGGTGGCCTCAATACTAACTCTAATCAGAGCCTAGGTTTCTAGGTTTTTTAGGATTTTATCAAGGTGAAATTGGATAAAAAAAAAAGAAATAGCTTAAGATGGTAGAAAAATACAAAAACTCTTATCTCTTTGGAGGTTCGGCATATAAGTCAATAGGTTTTGTGTAACACCCCGCTACCTAGGCCCGCCAGGGCCGGGGATGTCGCCCCATCCAAAGGATAAGGGGTCTTTATAACTAGGTCACCCAAATAAAATAGCGGATTAAAATAATACTTTAACTCAAAAATTTATTATATCCCAAGAATAAATCCATGAATTCCCAAACACAAATCTATAAATAAAAATTATCCACTCTCAACTCCCCAAAGCAATACATAAGAATAAATGATAACATTCTCTTCCAAGGCAGATAACACTAGCTACTCATCCCCACAGTAGGATCGACCTGAAATCATGGTAAAAAGAGTGATGAGACAGAAATCTCAGTAAGCCCCGTGTGTGAGTTGGGCTAAAAAGACAAAACACTTTTCATGATGCATGCACTAGCAGTATATCAAAAGCTTGTCATGCCTTCTTTACAAATTTAACTCTCACTTCTTGGAAGATAGTAGTGAGAAGTCATGGAGCAAAATACTCTTAAAATATTCTGTTTGGAAAGATATGAATAATTAAAAGATTTTGAGCTTCGAATAAAATTTCAATGACACTTTAGAACAGTTCCACAAAAATAACTCATCAATTAAAGCAACCAAGTTAATCTGACAGGGCACAGCGGTGGCTCTCACACCAGGTGAAGCACTTGACCCCCGACAGGTGGTGAAAGGGCACAGATGTGGCTCTCACTCCTGTCAAGCACTTGACCCCCAACACTTGGTGAAAGGGCACAGAGGTGGCTCTCACTTCTGTGAAGCACTTGACCCCCAACACCTGGTAGGTGTACATCCTACCGAGTGAGATACTCCTCCCTCTCTCACTCAATCCAAACCGGTTGTCCCACTTCCGGCCGTCAATTCTACCAGAACCCCGTCGCTAGTTGAGGACGGCTCAACCTTCTATACTGACGCCCTGATCGAAAAGAGTCAACCTCTCGGAGGTGGCCACCTACTGAGAGATATCCCCAGACCAACCAAAGGCTAGTATAAAGGCCTAGCCCCCATTGAGTACTCAACGTTATTCAATCTTCACAATTCACAAGGCTCCAAGGTGGAACCTACAAAATTAGCTCAATACAGTTCCAAACAACATTTTTTCAACTCATACAAAAATTTTAGAAGGCATGGTTTTAAGTCAATAATTTATTCCATAAATTCATAGTGAAGGAGCCACATGCTCAAATAAGTCATGCTGTGATTTTCAAAAATTAGATGCATGCCCAAAAATTTATCTCTTGCATATTCAAAACAAATCAAAATGTTTGATGCTTGGCTCCTAAGTCATGCCTGACAAATTTTAAAAATTTATAAATCTAGAAGTTTCAAAAATTAGAAGTTTTCCAAATGTAGAAAGTTTTCAAAATAAGAAGGTTCCAAATATAAAGGTTTTCAAAATTAGCTACCGTGCTAAAATTTCGTATTTGCAAGAGATACTCACCAACCTTACTTTCAAACCAAGATAATAAAATAAAATCAATTTCATGAATGCAGGGAACTTACCTTATCTTTAAACTTAGGGTATGAACTCTAGTAAGTTGGTCCCTACCCTTGACAATCTTCTAAATCTATCAAAGAGTTCATATAAATTAATTACAGCACTTTCTAGATCATCCCAAAAGAAAATCAAGTCTAAAATCGACTTTCGCAAATAAAACAAACTCAACTCACTACTACCATGATCCTAGTGTCCCAAGCTTTAAGGCCAAATAATAAATAAAAAGGGTTTATAAGCTAAGTCTAATTTGATATTTAAAATAATTAGTGTTTTGGAAAATGCGTACTAATAAGTTGAAGGTTTAAACCTTGCTAAGAAAGATTTAGAGTTTATTTGATGAAGAGTCCTAGGTGGAATTAGGTAAAATAATGATTTATTAATAATTTAGTTGTTAGAAAATAATTGATAACTAAAATTAGTTGAAAATAAATTTAATGAGTCTTGCTTGAAAGATAATAAATAAATTTTTAATGGGTTTTGATTAAAAGATAATAATTAAATTTTTAGTAGTAAATATTTTACTAGTTATGATTATTTCCATAAAAGGCTTTATTTGATATTATCATTCTATATATAATATCTATATATTTTATTTTCTAGAAAAAGCTATTATTTATTTGACTAAAATATCCTTATTATATATAATAATCGAAATTTACCCCTCCTAGGGTTTTTTGGAAATTACTAGCAAAATCCCATTATGAAATATTTTATTCATGAAATAAAAATTAGCTTAGGGACAACTAGGTCATGATTCAAATTCCTATGGCTAACCACAATCAAGAACATGCACAATCCTTCAATTCATCAAATCGACCAAATCTTTCATATAAGACTAGATCTAAATTTATCAAGACATTATCTAACCTCTACTAGCATAAATATGATCATGGCTTTAACAATCCATCATGAATAAAAATCCTATTCACCAATGGTGACATAATCTCTAGCATGCTTTGACACAAATACTACCTATGACATGCATCAAACCTCGATTCAACATACAACCAACCAATATAATCCTTCCATGCATAAATCTCATCTCCTTCACAATCATACATATACTCATACTTCAATCACAACATCACATACTCAAATCCCTTCGCCATCTACCTTTTAACAACATCATCCTAGAGATATGATTCTAGAGTTTAAAAGAAGGATTGATGGTACTTACTTGATTGATGAATGCCTTGAAGGAGTTTTGAATGAATCTAAACCCCTAGATGCCTAAATCCATCCAAAGGAGATGAAGGAAGCATAGCCATGGTTGATGAAATCATTCGGCCAAGAGAGAGAGGGAGTGTTGGGTCAAGAGAGAGAGAGAGAGAGAGAGAAAAGAGAAGAAGAGAGTCCATTAGCATGTTTAAACACATATATATTCATTAGAGATCAAAGATTAGCGAAGATGAAGTTGATTGAATAAACCTACCTTGAAGGTGTTCTTGAGCTTTCACAAAATTTCTGGTTTTTTATCCAAAAGAGCAAGTTGGATTTTGTAGTTTGATGTTAAAAATGGTGTCAATGGACTCACAGCAGTAAGTAGGTCAAATCTGGAGATTTTAGTGAAGGTTTGAAGTGATTTGGAGGGGTATTATGTGAAAGAAAGTAGTAGGTGTTCTTGGTGTAGTGTGTGTGTTCTTAGAGATTGAAGGGAATTGAGAGATTGTAGTGTAGCTGCCGAAAATTCTGAGGGAATTAGGCTGGCCGAATTTTTGTAGGGTTTAGGGAGTTGTTTTTCTTATTTGGAAGGAAAAAGGGAAGGTTAGTTGTCAAAATCCTTGAAGAATATTTTTGTGAAGCAAATTTGGAAATTAGATATCACAAGAATATCTTTGATTATTGGAGAGCTTTTGAAAATCTGCCATGGACGAATTTCTGGGCAGTGTTTTGGCTGAATGAAAGCTAGATGAAGGAGGCTTAGGGTGGCCGAAATTAGGGAGTATAATGGTGAAGAGAAGGTCTGATTGTTTGAGGTATATTTTATGGAAAGTTGTTAAATCATGGTGGCTAGAATTTTGGTATTCAAATCAAGGTATGATTGCAGAATTTTTTTGGAAATCTTTTAGGCATCCATGGCTGGATTTTTGTGCAGAACTTAGGGAGGAAAATGGAGTTCAGTTAATGGAGGTTTAAGGGTGGTTTTTGTAGAAAAAGGATGGTGTTTCGGCTAGGGTTGAATTAGGAAATAAAGCTGGACAAAATTCTGCACAGCATTAGTTCGCATGGCTGGAATTTTCTGGGCAGTTTTCGGCTGCCCTTTTCTAGGCGATTTGTAGAGATTTTAGAGGGGAATTTCAGGGGCTTTCAAGGCTAGTTTCCAGCCTACTTCATGGAGGAAAAACATGGCTAGGGTGCTGTATGAAAATTGGAAGAAAACAGCTTGGTTTTGGACCTCCAAAGCTGCGATTTGTACAGGTTTTTTTCTGGTTTTGCACCATCTTTGTGCAGTCCGAAAATAGCCATAAAAATCCAGATTCTAAGCTGATCAAAAGGGCCATTTTCTGGCAGCATTTGGGAGGGAATAATGGTCAAGAATTTCGACACCTTGAAGGCACACAAAGCTGGAAAAATTTCAGTTCTATGTACAAAGGGAAATGAACCTAGCTAGAGTGAATTTTTAGAAAGTTCACTAAGGAATTTAATTCACTTGAAATCTTTCCCCTTCATCCATTGTTTCGGTCCATATGATGACTTTTACTAAGACATTTTGAACCTTCAAAGCCACAACACATTGCTGAAATTTTTCTAGAATAAAATTAGCTTGAACACAATGAACAAACTAATGAATTGAGAATTAAGAAAAACTAAGGATCAAGAGGAAATGAATTTTGTGTAGAGCAAAAGAGTAGGATTTGAAGACTCCTATCATATCTCTCATAGGACAACATCTCTACCCTACTCCAAACACCACTAAGGCCGACAATGATACTTCCCAAGCAAAAATAAAATTTAATCATGCTATAACTCTAATAATGGAATTTGAACCCAAGACCTCAAGAATCAATTCTAAGGCTCTAACCACTACACCACAAAAACTCTTGTTCTTATTTCCTCTCTAAAAATATTTTCATATTCAATCCTCAAGCTATCTCCCTTTTTTCCACCTTAGGTAAAAATTACCATTTTGCCCTTCCCACTCAATAATCACAATCAAGCCCTCTAGACTATAAAACACAAATTCAATGCACATAAAACCATATAAAATATATTTAAACATGAAATAAAATATGATATGCATCCCAACCCCCTTACTCTAAGGTTGGTTTCGACTGGAGTTTCACATTTTGTATTGATAGTGTTATATCTGGAGAGAGGTTGTCAGACTCTAGTAAAAATTACTCATACAATTGTATACCTATGTGAACATGATAGGTTATGCATCAAAAGTATCCGATGGTGGATCTGAAGTAGGTGATTCCATGTTACACAATTAGAGGAAAGAACAAATGGTTGCAGTCATTATGAATGGCTATGTACTCATTGCATTACAAGAAAAACACACACTGCCAACAAATATTAGTGAGGGAAAAAGGCCCTCGCTAATGAGAAAGGGATTTTTGGCTGATTAGCTACAAAAAAATATTTTTGCTGGATGTTGCAAATTCGTCGCAGATTTCTGACAGATTAGCGACGGGAAAACTTCCAACGTAAACCATCAAGGGTTACCAAAGGCCTATTTTCTAGAGATCAAAAGAGTTTCTTCCATCGTTAATCCCACAATAATTACTGTGAACTTACCGAGGGATTTTGTTTCTTCACTAAGCGCTGTAAATTAGTCCATGGAATTGCCGGTCCATTGCTAATCCCTCAATAATTTAGTGATGGATTAATGACAAATCATTGTTATGTTAAATTTGTCACTAATCTATCATTGCTCTGCAAGGGCCTAGCGACGGATTTGTTCATTAGAGGCCAACTCAACTCAGTGGAAATCCCTCACCAAATTTTCGAGGGATTAGTGATGGAATTTTTCGTATTATGTAATCCCTTGCTAATCCCATGCAAAATATATGAGGGATTATGAAATTTGAGTTGGCTTAAAATTCTTAATCATTTCCCTCGGAAATCCCTTGCTAATTAGTGAGGGATTTCTGAGTGAATTTTAAATTTTTTTTCTATTCCTCAAATTTTACATTATAATTTAATATGTAATGTCCAGTTTTGGCATATACATATGTATGTTATCACTTTCAGGACAACATTGTATCTTAATATAACCATAATCAATTCTAACCTTCGACGAACTATATGTTGTATAGTAATATGAAGAAGAAACTACTTTTTTATTGATAAAATGAAGAGGAAATCATAGAGAAATAAAGCTAAGAGGACTAGTCACGGATACTGGACAAAGTGTGAGATCAATCTCTTAATGCAGGAATAGATTGGCTATCTAAACTACATAACAATTGACAATACACCGGCAAACAACTAAAAGCAGAGGGAACTTCCTAAAAAATGCTAATTGATTATAATTAAAATTTGATGCATGAATATATGGTAGAAGATATGAAAATAAATTTGTTTAAAATAATATTGATGTCTATAATAAATGTTTTATGTAATATTTAATTTATTTTATTTAAAAATAAGTTTGTAAAATTTGAATACGAGTAGAATATGGAGCTAACGATAGTCACTTCCTAATCAGCCGTCGAAAATTAAGAATTAATTCGAGAAGAATATGGAGCCATAAAAAATTAAGAATTAATTTAAATTAAAAATAAAAATCCCTCACTAAATTATAAAGGGTTGATTTTTGTTTAAAAATTGATTTTTAAAATGTGAAAATCAAGGTGAATTAATTTCTGTTGGTAATCCCTCGCAATTTGCGAGGGATTACTGAGCTACAATTTTGAATTTTGAAAACAAATATGAAATTTAATTAAAACAAATCCCTCGAAAATCCCTTTCTAATTGTAGGGGATTACTGAGGGCTTTTTGCCCCTCGCAAAAATAAAAATATTTATCAGCCACAGATAAGTTCTTGGTCCATTTTCCATATAACTTTTCCCTCCATAGTATTTCTTCTTTTCCAATACCTCCTCTGTTCAAGCCCATCATTCTCTGTTACCACCACTATTATCCAAGCAGGTTACCACCTCCTCAGCTGCCTTGAGTGTTGAAGGTCACAATCAAATTTTCTCTTTTCACTTGAATTAATCTTCGATTGTTTTAAAATTTTCTTTTCGCTAACTAATTGTATAGGACATTTAATCAAAAGCAAAAGAAAAGGCTAAATCAAAATATATGTTCAGAGAGCCAGGCCATTTAATCATCTAAAATATTTTTAAATAGTCTAAAGTTACTTCCTATGATTTTACTAGAGGGTTTGATGTTATCAACATACTCAAGATTTCTTGTTTTTTAAAATAAAGGATGTATGTGTTTGATGTTGTTTTGCAATGGAATGGTTAGTTGTTGCTTTCATTCTAATACTTTGATATTATATTCTGGTGTGGGATACAAAGTTTGCTTAAATTTTTAAGGTGTTGTTATTTTTTTTCCTTCATTTTGTCTTAAGATTTAAAAAGTTGAATAATATGTTTTGGGAAGTACTACTAGTGAAATTTCCTGAAAATATATTTTTCTTATTGTTATTTTAGGAAAAGAATATCGAATTATTTCTAATTTCCTAAGAAAAAGGGCCACTAAACTTTCAAAAAGAAGAGGAACTAAGTGGTTTTACCTTACTTCAGTTTGTTGTGTGTTCTTGCTTAAGGCCTTGTGCTAAAGGAAATATGGAGCTGAATCCTTTGACAAAGCATTAGGGTCACATCTCATACCTTGCACATTGCCTCTACTCAATACTTGTTTTTTGTCCCATATATTTAGCTTGAAATCCTGTCCATTTTGTTAGGATTCTATTGTTTGATCAAATTTTCTAAGTACTTTTGTTATTTCTAATTTATTTGTAATTCATTTAGGAAAGGTCCGGGCTCTCTTACGAGTTTAGATCAAACAATCTTAACAAAGGGGAGCAATTTAGCCTAGATTCTTTCTCCCATCTCTCTTGTCCTTTCAGAATTTTGATTGGACTCTTAAATTGCACCCTTGTGATACAATACCATATGAGTATATACTGTCTTTGTTATTTACTTTTTGGTACCTAAAATTTGGTATTTAGTTATCTTATTTTAAGTTCTAAAGATGTGTGATTTAAGGAAGGAGCAAATACATCCTTAGACAATTAAAGTAGATCTACTGATTTTAAGATAATGTTAAGCAGGATTTACTTCTAAACCATATGTTTAATCTTGCTCATTCTACTTTTGTTCACCATATTTGGAAGAAAAGAACCATTTCTCATGAGGCCAAAATGCTGTGAACTCAGATGCTTTAAAAGACATAGTGTGGAGTGGAGTCATGTTGTTATATTTGATTTTTTTTGGAGGAGCAGACACTTTTACCAACCCAACATCCTCTTTTGCTAGTCCCACACACTACCTCACCCCCGCCTAATGACCAAACGCCAGAGGTTGGGAAAGAAATATTAGTACCCACATCAGCGGCATTTGCTGAGGTGGGATCTCAGACTTGAGACACTCGTCTACTTATTGAGCCCACTGGTGACACGTAAGTATTTGTTACTTTCGACAACTAGTGAGTTTGGGTGGTGGCTTCTAGTAGACCTAGGTGGTGGTCATTTTGTGCATTTTGGCTTTGTAGAATTTTACAAATTTAAGCATTTGTTACTTTTTGACAACCAATGAGCCTAGGTGATAGCTCCCAGTAGACCTGGATCGTGATCTTTTTATGTATCTTATCTTTGTAGAATTTTACAAATGTTGAACTTAAATTTGGCTTAAAATTTTCTAGTTTTCTTTTGCTTTATTGCTCCACTGTGTGATTTTCTTTGCCTTTATTATATTGTCGTGGTTTTGGAATTGTTTGGTGTGCTTTTGAGGTGGTCTTAGTGCCTAGAAACTATCAAATTGTAAGGGGAGACTTTCAAATTTTTTCCCTAAATTGTTAAATCAAAATACGAATTTTTGGCATCCAAGGGTGGTACTTTTTAAATACCGGGTGGAATCTTGTTTTGAACTTATTATAACAAACTATAATTAAGCATATAGTTTTAAAATGATTTGAATACAAATGAAAATTTATTGGAGAATTTATTTCAAATAATTTGATGCCTTAAAGAATTTATTTATAACTACTAGTTGAGAATTATTTTTTATTAAAATTTTGTTTTCCTAAAAGTGGAAGATTTCATTAAAATTTCACTTAGGAATAGCTTTATAATATGAAGCTTGTTCTTTTGTGTAACTTTTGAGTTCCTTTAGAATTTGATGCATATGTTGACACTTTAGATATATTTTGGTTCCTTTAGGCATATTCTCCTAGATGCAACATCAATGAAACTATATTTATGTATCAACCAAAAGAATAACACACAAACATTCAATCAATCTTTGGGGGAAGGGATATGGATTTAAAAAAAAAAAAAAAACCTACATTCTACTTGAAAATCACCAAGTTGAATATAATAAGAAAGTAGGCTAATTGTTGACCGAGTGACAATTAAATTTCCAGAGATTGTTAATGGAGATTGATTCGGCTATCTTAAAATACCCTTCAACTAATAAGCCAATATTTAGACATGTTTGCATAAAAGGATATGATTAGAAAATAGAACTCAGAATTGAACTATATATTATAGACTTCTGAGTCAATTGCTTGGTCATCAGATGTGGCTATTATTTTGCTGGAAATTAGTTTACTTTATCAAAGAATAGTTTAAGACTTCTTTTACTTATTTTTATGTGAATTGATTTTCAATGTCATTACTGTATGGTAGGCAGCATCACTGGCATTCCTCTCTCTTTAGAGGAAGAAGAAACCCATAACAATTGCTATAGGGCATTGAAAAATGAATGATCTTTTAAAATAGAGCTTCAAGAACCAAAGAATAGGTACCAAATGAGAGTACAACTAGTGTTTTAGGACATAAAAAAATGCGCTAAAAAATAGAGTATTAAAACTCTTTCTAGATGCAGAGACATTTTCAAAGTCTAAGGAAAATAAACTAGTTCAATTCCTAGCAAATGCCAAAGAACTCACTCACTCACTCTCTCTCTAAAAAGAGATAAAATATATAATATCAAGGAAAAAAGTAACAGAGGTTGACATCCCTTTTTGTAAACATCTACTGAATTCAAAAATAGGTAATGAAAAATTCCTAAGTGAAACAACTAGTATTCATGAAAATTCCTAAATGCAGCATTCATGAAAACTTGAATGCATCTTGTTATGTGGTTCTTTTTTGCTGTATAACTTCATTGCATGGTTCTTTGCCTTTATTGTATTGGCATGGTTTTGGCTTTGTTTGACGTGCTTTGAGATGCTCTAGTGCTTGGAAACTGTCAAATTGTAAGGGAAGGCTCTGTTGTATCTAATTTTATTATTATAAATTAAATATTAATTAACATATAGTGATTAAAGTTGTGATTAACATATACCTTAAAAGATTATTTTATTGTATTTGAATAATGAAGACATAGTACATACCATTTGCAGGAGGAGCACAATGCGGAGATTCGCAAAATTTGGGAGAAGAAGTGTCAGGCTAGAATCTCAGATAATTTTGCCACTGCTCGAAGGAAATGAACTACTAGCTACCCACCTTAGATAGCAACAGAGCATTGGACCACTCTACAATAGCAATGGGCTTTAGATAGGTGGCATCGTGTTTCTTTTGCTGCAAAGTAGAATAGTTCTATTGCTGGGCCATCCCACACAAGAGGTTCTATATCATTCATGGAGCATGAGGCCCGAATAGTATGTGCAGATGTTCAATAAATTTTTCAATCAATTCCTTTCTTTGTTTGGATGAAAATATATTTTATTTTTTTCCTAAGTGAAACGTAGAATGGCTGGGGAGAGATTTTCGTGGGTTGAACTTTACAAGACCACCCACATTTCTCAAAGTGGCCCTAAGAAGGACGAGTTCATTTCAGATTGCTCCAGTTAGACACTGGTAAGGGATTTTACGATTTCATTCAAACAATGATTATACATTTGGTTATTAATTTCATGTTTGAATGCCTAAACACTACAGCAAAATTGACGATTAGTGGTACATCCATTAACGTCACGTAATATGTAATTTGCGTCATGTATACTATTTTATGACTTTTTTTCACATTGATCATCACATTTTCACCGTCGCTAAAGATATACGGTGACGATATAGATATTTTTATCACGGATGAATAAACATTACCTCACGTCTCATAAAACGTCACGTTATAGCTATACGTTTGTGACATTTAATTTGTGTCATAAAATAGTTTATGAATTGTCACAAAATATCTTAGATCATCATGAAATATGAGTTAAACACTCAACTAATTGTGACAAAAATGAAAAACTTCACAGAAGTAGGTGGCGTAATTTTTGTCACTCTTTATTTAAAAAACATGTCACCAAATACCATGGATTGTCACGAAATATGACCTAAATTTTCAACTATTAATGACAAAAATGAAAACGTCACACGAATACATAGCATAATTTTTGTCGCTCATTATTAGAAAAGAATGTCACTGAACAATATGAATCGTCAAAAAACATGAGATGAATATTTAACTATTAATGACAAAAATGAAAAACGTCATGGGAATAGGTGGTGTAATTGCCGTTATGCATTATTAAAAAAGAACATCACAAAATAACATGAATCGTGACAAAATATGATTAAATATTCATTTATTTGTGACGAATATGAGAATGTCACACTAATAATGGTGAAGCGCCATATATTATTGTAAATATTTTGATTAATTGTTACGTTAGTATCATCATCACTCGAATAAGTGACGTTCAAGGCGTAACAAAATATATATTAATACTTAGTAATTACTGATGTTTCTAAAATGAAAAGGTGACGAATAGGTTACAATCTTATTGTCACTAAACATTAAGTATTTTAATGTCATTTTTTAAAAATTATAATATATAATATCTTATATCTTATGTACAATGTATAGCAATATAAAATCAAATCAATAGTATTTAATAAAATTAAATACCCCATTGTATTCCAAATATAGAATCTCAAAGATAAAATATCCAAATAGTAGAGTAATATTAAAAATTATATAATATCCTCATGCATTGAGAAAAACAAAATTCATAAAAAAGAAATAAGCTAAGCTAGCTAATACGTAGTTGAACCACATTCGCTAGATTTCATTCAGATTCTTTAGATGACAGTGATTCAGTTGGTGGAGAATTTAACTCACTTGAAACTACAATAAACATTTAATAAAAAATAATAAATAAATTTATAAAAAATTGAAAAAATGTAATGACAAGTAAATTTCAAAAAAAAAAAAAAAGAAAGCATTTCATGTCTATAAAAATAAAATTAATACATACTATCACCAGAAAATTGTGGCATTAGCACTTCCATTCCACAACTAATCATAACTTGAGTCATTACTTGCAAGTGATCTTGAAGCGATTTAAAGTTCAACTCGTATTTCTTGAGCTTTTTGTCTTTCTTATCAAGCTTTTCTATTAATTTAGGAATGGTAGGATTTGGATTTTGCTTATTAGGCTTAAGCCAATATCCAAGCCCTTTGATGTAACTTGACCTACTTCCAAGCACTTCATCCACAACATAGTCAATAGTCGTAGATTCCATTCCTTCTCTAACAGGCTGTGATAGCAATTATTGCATTCTCTCCTATAATTATAGGAAAAAAACCTTAATTGTAATATAAGAATATATGATATTAAGTTTAATATTTGTAAAACCTTACATAGTTTGTTTGAGCCTTAGGACTTGTCCATCCTTTAGTCTTTGAATAGTGAGTTATCTTAAAAAATTCCATCCTATCAGGCTCTTTTTCACCATTACACTACACAATTGTCAGTAAAAAAATGAAATAAAATAAAATTTTGCATACAAACTTAAAAGTTATAGGAATATAAATGGATCTTTTACCTTGGCATAGCGACTTGCAACAAATGCCTTTGACCCTTGATTATGTGAAAACTTGACTTTCTGTCGACATGATTTATTCTTTTCACATCTTGCCTTTATATACAAAAAAAAAAAAGAACCAACATTAGTATACCCAAAAAATATATAATATTCTACTATTTCTAATGTAAATGAAATTATAAATTATAAGAAATAAACCTGATATTTAGGATTGCTAAATAGATCGCAAATTGCTTCCCAATTTTCTTGAGTCAAATTGAACTTAGTAGTTGGTGGCTTTTGACGTGCTTCTTGATCATTTGAAAGTGATTTGTAATATAAATGAAGCCTATGTTGCTGGTTTCTAGACAACCTCGACAACATTGACATCACAAAGCTTTGGACATACTCATCATCTAAGTCAATCTGAAATTTAGTCTAAAAAATTAACTTTATATGAACTTCAAATTTAAGACTTTGCCCTTACCTTAAGTCTCTCAATTGCATGAACTTTACATGAACTTTATATCTCATCATTAGTCATGCCTCTCCATTTTGTTGGAAATGGGATGAATTGTCAAGAAATCAATCCGCTTTCATTAGACAATTTTGCTGATTGAACTTCTAAAATTGATATGCCCTAATCTTTTGGAAAGTCAATCTGCTTTTTTTTTTTTCCCCCTTTGATTAATTTTTCCAATCCTAAACCACTAGAAGGGCCTCATGTCCTTTTAGGAGGGATTGAGGCTTCCTGACCTATTTCAGTAAAAAGAGTAAATTCATCATTAAGAATTTTAAATAAAATAATATTTTCAACATAAAGAATAAATTAAAAAAACCATAAAAGGTAAATTATTAACTATATTTCTTTTCACTTGCAATAACTCGTATAACATTTGTAAATATTTAATTGAATATAGCTTTCATACCATCTAAATTGTTATTTTTTGAATCTTAGTTGGCTTGAAGATTTGACATATTTGGCAAATTTTGTTCCAAGATAGTTGAGGTTGTTGCTCCTGTTTCAACAAAAATACCCAAAAAGGATAAATGCATCATCAATTTTTTTAAATGATATCATATTTTTGCAAATAAAAGAACCATAAAAGATAACTTATTAACTAAAAAGGGAAAAATATCATTTCAATTAAAATAACTTATATAATATGTAAATATACAATTTGATATAGCTTCTTACCATTTGAACTATTATTTATTGATTCTTGGTTAGCTTGAAAGATTGACTCGATTGGTAAATTTTTTTCCAAGACCATTGATGGTTGTCGCGATTGCACATTACTTTCAGCTTGCTGTATAGTTCTTTTTTTACTTCTAGGCCTCAATCCAAGTGCCATTCTAAATAATAGTATGAAATTTTTAGTTTGAATTAGAGATAATTAAGCATAATAATGTAATAGTAAAATAACAGTAAAATAACAAAATTAACATAACGTCAAAAAGCAATAATTAAGTAGAATAATGTTCCATACATAAAAGGCAACAAAGAAATTAATATACGTAGTTCTAAAGGGCATGATAGCCAATTGTTATTTTTGTGTCTTTAGACGAGATCAAAGAAAAGTTCTATTAGAACCAAGACTAAGGTAGAAATGCTTGATGATGGTTATAGCTGGAGAAAATAGAACTTAAAAAAAAATGATAAAGAACAACCCAAACCCCAAGTGGTATGCATAAAGGTATGAATATGACAAGCATCAGAATTACCATGACCATGATAATCACACACAAAAATGCTTACCCATTTGTAGAAATGCTTGA
This sequence comes from Voacanga thouarsii, assembly GCA_026120185.1. Taxonomy (NCBI): domain Eukaryota; kingdom Viridiplantae; phylum Streptophyta; class Magnoliopsida; order Gentianales; family Apocynaceae; genus Voacanga; species Voacanga thouarsii. Next base: position 2,540,412 of record JANUWF010001165.1, read on the forward strand.
TGATGATTACATTTAGAGCTGTTTCTTCACCTTGTGTAATTGATTATGAAACTCGTAAAATGGGATATAGTGCACTAATGTAGTTTGGCAATTAAGTTGTGGGATACTTTATGTGTAACAAGAGAGGTGTTGTATACTATTGGACATTTTTAGTTTTTGTTTGTTCCCCCAGTATTTCTTCAATGAAGCATTTTTCAGGCGTTCTATCATGCCTTTGTTGTGTGCCCTGATCATCTATATGTGTATTCCAACCCTACAAATTTACTACTTGAACTTCTATGAACCAGGTTTTTTATGTGGCACATACTTCTATTATTTCTTGTGTATGTCTAGTTCTTCAGTAGCAGAAAAGCTTTAATTTGACCCTTTCAAATCATACCTACAATATTTCTTTTAGCTTTATATTTTAAGAGTTAAGTTTACCATTGATAAAGCACTGTACTAGCTCTCTTAATTCATTATACTAAAATACGTGAATACTCTATTTGTTATATTGAGAACTCTATGTTCCTAGCTTCGAAAAAAGTAAGAAACCAATGATAAACTGAAACATATTCATTCTGGCATGTGAAGTAATATTTGTAACTCGGAGAGTCAACTATATAGAAGCTTTATCACATGCTAGGAGACAGCTACATTAATATAGTTGCTATATTGTTTATGTTCCTAGCCATGCATCCAAATTGCAGAAGGAAAAGAAGCAAAAACAAAAAACAAAAAAAACAAATGGCGGTAGATCACAATGAAAAAAACTACCAAATCCATGGCTACATACACAAACTTACATTCCTAGATCACACACAGCCATACAGCCCATCAATAATACGATCCAAATTCCAGAAAGAAAAGAAGCAAAAAAAAAATCCATGGCTGCATATATAAACTTCTATTCCTGGTCATGTCACATAATCACACGCAGCCATACACCCCATCAATAGCGTCCAAATTCAACAAGGAAAAGAAGCCAAACAAACAAACAAACAAACAAACAGCGGCAGTTCAAAAGAAAAAAAAAAAAACCAAATCCATGACTGCACAGAAGACCCAGTAAAAGTTTCAGTCACAAAAATCCTTAAAATAATTATGTATTTTATGTACCTTATTTTTTTTGTGTCGAGAAGTCTTCTTATCTTCTTTGTGTAGAGGAGAAGTAAGAATTGTGTTGGAAAATTTTTGTGTATTAATGGAGAATATGAGTAATAGAGATGGGAGGAGTTTTGAGCAGTGTCCTAATTGTGTTTTGGAGGGAGTCGAAAAATAATAAAAATGTTGGAGGGAGAATAAAGGGGCATGCTATTTTTTTTAAGAAGACAAGGTGTGTTTAGGTTTTTACATATATATCAATAATCTACATATATTACAAAGGTGTTTAATTATATTTTTAAGCTAATTTAGTTTAAAGTGTGTAATTTTTAATTTAAACCTTTAATATAGAAGTCATAGATTTTTTATACATTATGAGTTTTATATATATATATATATAAAGAAGAGAGGCTATTACTTCAGCAAACTAGGCAAAATTTAATAAATAAATATAAATATAAAAATCATTCTGAACAGTTTTAAAAAAAGCTTTTATGTTGCATTACTGAGGACATTGTTTGAGGAAAATATGTCTTACCAATACTAATTAAGAAAATGCCGAGAGACAAACAAAAGTAAAAAAAAAAAAAAAAAATCAGCTTCATGGTCACTATAAAAAAAAGACAAATAATTTTTTTTTTTCTTTTTGATGTTTTTTCCTTCAAAGCATCCTGGGGAGGATCCTTCCTTGTCTCTTTCTTTTTTTTCTTTTTTCTTTTTTCCTTTTGCATTTCACTTTTGGGAGGATGCAACTTGAACTACGTAGTAATTTAATTTTTAATAAAATAAAATAATAATTTTATTCTAATAGAATTCTTCACAAATTCATCCCTAATGTGAGATTTTGTTGCAATGGATTTTTTTAAATAAAAAACTAAAGAAAAAAAATTAAAAGTTAAAAATTAAAAAAAAAAACAATTGTATTAGCAGGAAATGCAATTTTTTCTTTTAATATAAATCCATTCCCAATTTAGGGACATATTTGTAACGAAATGTGTTGCTTTTTTTTTTTCGAAACACAAAAATTCAAAAACAAAAGAAAAACATTTTTAAAAAAATCTTGGGATAAATTTGTGACAAAATTTTTCAAAAACATGCAAATTCAAAAAAAAAAATAAAGAAATACCTATCATGAAATTTTAAAGAAACATAAAATTAAAAAATGAGAAAATTTAAAAAACAAAAATAGAAATCTAGATGATGGAAGTTTTAGAAAAAAATAAAAATTCAAAAAAATAATGATTTGTGACAGAATTTTTCAAAAATTAAAAAAAAAAAAAAGAAAGAAAGATTAGTGACAAGTTATTTTATTGCATGTATATAAAAATATGAATATGCGTGATAAAGATGAATATGCATATATATAATGATTACCTTGTTCTTCCCCTTATTTGTTTGTCTGTATGATAAAGAAGTAAACTTTTTTTATTGCTTTGATTTTTTCTTTTTTTTTTTCCATCAATGCTGGCAATTTGTTCTTTATTTCTGTTGAGGGCATATTAGCAATTATTTTATCTTGTGCTCATTCCATTTTCGATTATGTATTTTAAGTCATAAATGCATGTTTTGCCCTTTTTTATATTAAAAACTATCTTTTTTTTTTTAAATGTATAACCTAAAATATTTGAGGGGCAATCCTATTATTACCATTTTTCTTCCAAGTAGAATAAAAATGATAAGTACTAGTGTTTCTTTCTTACATAATCACATGCTTCTGTGCTGCTCTTTTACAGATGACTGTGTATTTTCAATTTTCAGAAACAAATTCGATATGGATAAAAGTTGGATGACGGAGAACAAGTATTCTCAAAAGTTTGTTTTAGGAGTGTCATTATTTATGAAGTTTGTACGTGATAATATTTGAGCACAATCTGAAGTTCGATGCCCTTGTCAAGATTGCTTAAATGTATTCACCATATGTCAAGATGCAGTTAAGGATCATCTGTTGCTCAAAGGAATATCACAAAGCTACACCAAATGGATTTATCATGGTGAGAAATTTGATTTTGTAGTTCCAAATTTTGAGAATCAAGGTAATGCTGATGGTAATAATTGTCCTGATGATAATGATGGGCTAATGGATGATGGAATGCATGATACATTACAAGATGTATTTCTTAGTGTGCATGAAGATGAGATTGGCAATAATGTTGATTTTAGTTCTAATCCAAGTGAGGAAGAAATTGAAAATTATAGCAAATTACTACAACATGCACAAGGTCAATTATTGCAAGAATATATATGTCTACATTATCTTTTATTGTGAAATTGCTACATATAAAGGTGTATACACAAATGAGTAACAAGTCAGTGAACATGATATTGGCATTGTTGAGGGAGGCTTTTCCAACTAGTACAATTCCTTCATCATATTATGAGGCTACAAAAATTTTAAGAGACTTAGGACTTAACTATGTACAAATTCATGCATGTAAATTTGATTGTGCATTGTTTTGGGATGAATTTGAATATAGCCAATCTTGTCTTGTGTGTGGCACATCAAGGTGGAAGGTTAATGATAAGAAAATTCCTTGAAATGTTTTACATTATTTTTCTTTAAAACCAAGGCTACAAAGATTGTTTATATCTAAGAAGACAGCAGAGGATATGCATTGGCATAAAGAAAAGAGAATTGATGATGATACATTAAGGCATCTGACTAATGGAGATGCATGGAAAGCATTTGATAAAGAGCATGATTGGTTTTCTCAAGACCCACGGAATGTTCGTCTTGGATTAGCAATCAATGGCTTTAACCTATTTGGGATAATGAGCTCTACCTATAGCATGTGACCTATTGTGGTTATGCCGTATAATCTACCACCTTGGAAATGTATGAAAGTGCCCTTTATGATGATGTCATTACTTATTCCTGGAAGAAATTCTCCAAGAAAAGATATTAACGTCTATTTGAGACAATTAATAAATGGGTTAAAAATTTTATGGGAAGTTGGTGTTCGCACTTATGATGCTTATAAGAAGGAATAGTTTCAATTACATGCTACAAGTATATGAAATATAAATGACTTTCCAGCTTATGGGGATTTATCTGGTTGGAGTACAAAAGGATATCTGGCATGTCCAGTTTGTAATAATGAAACTCCTCACAAAAAGTTAAGGAACAAGATTTGTTATATGTATCATCGTCGCTTCTTGCCTGAACACCATGTTTAGCGGAAAAGTAGATTGTCTGATGGTAAACCAGAATATAGGCCAAAACCAAAGGAGCTATCTAGGATTGACTTATTACAACAATTGGAGGCTATCGATGATATTAAATTTGGAAAGCATCCAAATAACAAAAAGAGAAAAAGAACCCGTGAAGAGCTGAATTGGACTAAAAAGAGTTTTTTTTTTTTTTTTTTTTTTTTAGCTCCCTTATTGGAGAACATTGAAGTTATGACATTGATAAACCTTAAAGGAGGGTGAATAAGGTTTATGGTAAACAAATGGGATTTAAAATTTTTTATGTCTTTTTGATAAAGGCTGAACAAAGTGAGAGTTCAAAAATGTAAACTTGAATGTGTTGCTAACGAACTTACGAAACTCCTCTAAATGATGAAAAGAAAATCTATACTTAGGATAGGTAGAAAAAGCAACAATAACAGATTCACCCAACTACATAAAAAACTTTGATCAAATTAATGAATGCAAAGAGGAGTATAAATCTCTCAAGTCAGATGAATAGTAAAAACGCAGGTATAAATATCAGTTTAGTTTCATAGCTGTAGGAGTGCAGATATGAATCTTTTAAAGAACAACTAAATGGTGAGAAGATGGTTTGTTTTAAAGATAGGCAGATGAGGCATTAAATACAGACTTTCTGCAGAACACAAAGGTCTTTAAAACTGATAAGCAATTATAGAGATTGAGATAAAGTTCTTTGATCTAATAACCAGCAAAAATGCAGTGATAGAGTGTGGATGAAATGCAGAAGAAAAGACCCAAAGATTTATAGTAGTTCGATCCTTAATTGATCTATATACATTACCTTAAGTACCCACTTCAGGATTTCAACACAATTACTAAAATCTTTTTTCCAAATCAATAGTGGTAGGCAACACTAATCTTACACAAGAGGATTACCAATTTGGTTTTATACCCAATCTCTTAAAACACAATAATCAAGCTCACCCCAACTGGGTTTTATACCATAACATTCATACACTCACTAAACAAGGCTCACCCCAATTTGGTTTTACATCACAACCTTGATACAAGATAGAATAAAGGAAAGTTTACAGAATTAGCTCATAGATTTGAGCAGATTGCGAACAGATGAGCACCAACACCTTTTACCTTTTGAAACAATTTGATTTCACTTTGAAGCACAATGAAAAGAAAGATTTTTATTTTCTAAAGTGTAAGAGTGTTTTTGAGAAAGATGGTACAAAAATCTTGTAGAAAATTATGTTTAAATGGATTTTATAAAAGCAAAAAGTAAAGTTCCAATAGCTAGTTAACGGCTAGTTTCCACTGTCAGATTTTTTAGAGTTTTGGACTCAAGGATCGGACGATGGTGCATCCAAAAGGTAAGTCCAAAATGGAACTTTTCTACGTAGAAATATTTTGACATTGTTCACAGAGTTTTCGACGAAGCTTTTGGATGCAGAACTATCCAAACTATTCAATCTAAAATTCTAAAGACTTAAGACTTTGAAATTTTTTTGCTTGTGTGCTTCAAGGTAGAAATAAAGTAAATCATAAGATAAAGAAGACATAGGAATTTACACAAAATACCTTAACAAAATCCTAGTCTAAAGTTCTTTCTCTAGGACTTCATGATCTTGTGAGCTCTTAGGTTGAGGTTGTTTTTGATCAATCATCACTTTGAATTCTATTTCCTCAAGAGCTCCTTCGCAATCTTATACGCATGCCTTGAAAGAATTGAGTCAAACATGTCCTGTCACATATAAGTCTCATAAATTAGTCCTCATTAATGTTTGTCATAAGTCAAAACATAAGAGAATGCCTTTGGGGCTAACAGACATAATCTAGATGTGATACATATTGAGAAAAATATTTTGAGAATGTTATTGGTATATTGTTGAACATAGAAGGGAAGATAAAGCATACATTAACTGCAAGGTTAGATTTAAAAGACATGAAACATAAAGAAAGAATTGCATTTGAAAAAGCAATTGGATGGTTCTTACTTGATGCCTCCTGATGGATATGCATCCGTAAAGTTTCCAGATGGATATACATCGAACATCTCACGATGTGCAAATGCCAATGATGGTAGACTTTTGGATTGAAAAGTGATGATTGCCATATTCTTTTATAGAGACTACTTCCAGCTGCTATTCGAAATTTTGTACCGAAGATGTTTTCCAAGCATTGGATGAGTTAGGCAATTTCTTCAGGATATTATGTTCTAAGACATTAAAGAGAAAGGATGTAAAGGATTTAGAAGCTGATATTGTCATCATTCTATGCAAGCTTGAGAAAATATTTCCTCCTGCTTTTTTTTTATATGATGTTGCACTTAGATATACATTTGCCATATGAAGCCATGCTTGGAGGGCCTGTACATTACCTATGGATGTATCCAATAGAAAGGTGGAGCATCAAGTAATAAATTAATTTTTAGGTTTGAAAAAATACATTTAAAGAGTGTGATAATGTTACATTTGTTTAATTGCAAGTTCTTAGCTAAGTTAAAAGCATATGTACGAAATAAAGCTCACCCAGAAGGTTGCATTGCAGAATCATATATTTATAATGAATGGTTAACATTTTGTTCTATGTACCTTTCTAGAATTGAGACTAAATTTAATCAAGAAGAGAGAAACTATGATGGAGAGAAGGATAATGATCGAAATTATCTATTTTTTCAACAAGTGTTCATCCTTTTAGTGCTTCAAGATATGAGAACTTATTAGAACAAGAGTATAAAAAGATTCAGTAGTATATTCTGAATAATTGTGATGAAGTTGAACCATACTTATAGTAAGTCTTTAACTTTTTTTAAATTAAATTTATTTAATTTTTAGATTTTAATTATTTCATATTTCATTACAGGAAACATAAGATGGAGCTTGAGTTACAAAGTGCATTTTCCACTGAAGAAGGGCAAAAAGAACAATTTCCCATGTGGTTCAAAAGATATGTAAGTAAATATTATTAACACAATATTAATTTAGAAATAGTGATTGAAAAATAAAATTGTTTTACTAACTTTTATGTTGTTACATTCTTTTGAAATTGTAGATTATCTTGATGCGAACCCAAGGTTTGCAAGAAGTGTAAGTTTGCAAGAAGTGTATGATGAGTTGTTTGCATTAGCTTGTGGTCTGGATTCACATGTTAAAAAGTACACTTATTTCATCGTTAATGGGGTTAGGTTCCACACCAAGGAGCATGAATTCCATTTGAAAAGTCAAAACAGTGGTATAGTTGTTGAAGGGAACCGCAAAGAGGATGACATTTCCTTTTATGATTTTTTGACAGATGTTATTCAATTAGATTATATTAAAGATTGTAAGTTTGTTATGTTTAGGTGTTAATGGTTTGACCTTGGTAGTACAAAAATAACACAGAAAGATGGCTATATAACTAGCATCATGGTTAACAGATTTTGGTATAAGAATGACCCTTTTTATTCTGGCAAATCAAGCAAAGCAGGTTTTCCACTTGGATGATATCAAGTTAGGGAAAGACTGGAAAGTGGTACAAAAGTTTCATCACAGGCATTTGTATGATATTCCAGAAATACATGATGTGTATTTATTTGGGTATAAAAATCTTATATAAAATAAGCACTTTCCCATAAATTAAAACATTAATCCCAAATTACAAATATGAGCAAGCGTACTCATCATTAACATAGCATAGGGTTCAAACAAGTGTCGATCCTCCAGGAATAAGTATGCATTAATCACTTTTCTTTCATTGTTTAATCGACTCAATAAAGTGGAAAAGAAGTAAAACAAAATAAAATAAAATAAAAATATGTACATGTCAAGGATGGAGAAGTATGTAACTCAAACCATTATTTTAACATACATGACCTTAAAGTACCTAATCATTATCATAACTCATTATTCTCTTGGCATCACAAAGGATTAATATAGATTCACTTCTTTTCCAATCCATGAAATCACTACCTTCTAGATAAATTAACATCACATTCCTATCTCAACTAATCCACCCAAAAGATGCATTAAACACAATCCTTGATTAAATTTCCATTCCTGGCAAACTTAAAATATGAAATTAACCAATGAATTCATTCCTGACAGACATCAATTAACTTTTAATTACCAGTTCTTAGAAATTAACCTTTTTTCCAAGCAAGTTAAGAGACAACAAATATGAAATTAATGAATTGAAACCACCATCGCCCCCTTTTCCAAGAAAGTTAATAGAAAGAAATAACTAATTAATCTCGTAACATTTTCAAGTAATTAAATACCAAGAAAAATAATCAATTAATTGATAGGGCCTAAATTAGTAATATTTTTCCTAGTTATTTAATGCTATTTGGTGATACATTTTGTGAAATAACTAGTTATATTCCTTTCTATTTGATATTTCCCTTATAAAAATGCTTTTCTATAATTTTATACAAAAATATAAAAAATTAAAGCTAATTGTGTGATTTTTCAGAACAGGACCAGCACTAGCCCCGGAAGGACAGCCAACGCCGGTCTTCCACTGGAAAGAATAGAGAACAGCGCATAGAAATTGAAAGAACAAAGTAATAAATTGCAACAAGAACATGCAAAGAAAAAGTCAACAATGTCAGGCAGTTTCGGTGGCTCACAGCTAAGCAAAAGAAAGGAAAAGCAAGCCGAAAATGGAAGAAAGACAGAACAGCCAAAGTTAAAGAAAGAATTGATTGATTTCGGTGGGGCCAAGGTGGAAACAAAAGTCAACAAAAATGGCTAAAGTGAAGAAAGAACAAAAGCAACAGGAGAAGGAAAAAGGAAGCAGAAATTCGGTGGCTCAATTGAGCCGACAACAAAGCACAAACAGAAAGCAGCAATTCGGATGGCGGCTCGAGTAATAGCTCAATCGAGCCAATGCAAAGCAGAAAAGGAATACACAGCTGGTTGTCATTCGGTGGCTCAAATCAAGCCAACGCAACACAAAGGAATTTTGGAGGATTCGGTGGCTCAAATTGAAGCCGATTTTAGCAATTGAAATTCCACAAGAATTGAAGTTCTTCAACAAACACGACAAAGCACAAAACAACAAAAGCAAGGTCCAATTCAGATTTCCAATTCTCAATTGATCAGATTAAGGCAGTGGACGGTGGAATTTCTTTATATTATTTAGATTTTTATTTTAGACTTTTTAGTACTCCTTTTTTGTTTTGAATTTTAGGTAATTACTTCTTCTTTACTTAGGACTCTTTTAGGAACTTTGTAAGCCTATAAATAAAGGCCAATTTACCCTAGGAAAGGGTGGTGCACAATGTAGAGACTTAGTTATATTTTGGAGTGAATCGCCAATATTTTCTCGAGATAAATAATTCACGGAGGATTGTGCAAGAAGTTCTTCAAAAGAAGAAGAAGGAGGCTTGTTTATGAGTGCTTTCTTTTACTTTGTTTTCTTTTTTTTGAACAATGATATATTAATTGTTTTATTGTAATTTGACATTGTTTCAGATATTCATGGTTTTTAGAGTTATTTTATCTTTTGATTAATTGATTGTTATTCTTGGTATTTAATTACTTGGATTGATTACGAGATTAATGGATTATTTCTTTCCATTGACTTGCTGGGGAAAGGGGTTAATGGTGGTTCCAATTTGTTAATTTCATATTTATTGTCTTTTAATTTGCTTGAGAAATGAGTTAATTGCTAAGAATAATGTAATTAAAGGTTAATTTAAGTCTACCATAGTATGGATTCATTGGTTAATTTCATGTTTTAAGTTTGCCAGAGTATGAAAATTTAATCAATGATTGTGTTTAATGCATCTTTTGGGTGAATTAATTGAGACAGAGTATGTAATGCTAATTTTTCTAGAAGATAGTGATTTCATAGATTGGCAAAAAAATGAGTCTACTTTAATCCTTCATGATGCCAAGAGAATAATTGGTTGTAATAAAGATTGGGTATTTTAAGATCATGTTTGTCTAAACAATGACTTGAGTTACATAATTCTCCGTCCTTGACATATATATATTTTCATTCTTATTTTCTTTTGTTTTATTTTATTTCTTCTTCACTTTGTTGCATCGGTTAAATAATGAATGAAAATGGATTAATGCATACTTGTTCCTTGAGAATCGACATTCATTTGAACCCTATGCTATGTTAATGATAAGTACGCTTGCTCATATGTGTTATTTGGGTTTAACGTTTTAATGTAAACTTGATTGGGAATGTGCTTAGTTTTAATATGATTTTTATACCTAAATAAATATGCATCATTAATCAAAAGATCAAATAACTCCAAAAATTACGAATATCTAAACAATGTCAAATTACAATAAAACAATTAACATATCATTGTTCAAGAAAAAGAAAATAAAGTAAAAAAAAAAGCACTCATAGACAAGCCTCATTCTTCTTCCTTTGAAGACCTTCTTGCACAACCCTCCTTGATTTGAAGAATTCTCCCTTGATTAAAGTGATATTCTATGATAATCTATGAATTCTCTCATTTTCTCTTGTATTTTTCATCTATTTATAGGCTTAGGAAATGCCTAAACTCGTTGGTGTAATGTTCTTGGCCGAATAGAAGTAGAAAGATACTAAAACTCCACAGATTACCAAAAACAGCGTGCAAAAATCAAAGCTTCGTCTTTTCCTCAGAGCACTGCCGGTATGTTCTGTTTCTTCCATTGTTCACCGATTTTTTCTTGATTTCCACGCACTATTATCCATAGTGCAGCCAGCACCGCCTTGGCTACTGGAGCTGGCGCCGGCTTAGTTCTGCTCCGGTCCTATTTCAACAATTTTTTGTCGCCTCAAAGTGCGTGTCAATAGCTCATGGCCGGCGCTGGTTCCTTTGGCCTAGCCGGCGCCGCCTCTATTATGTTTTGTGACGTTTTTGCTTTGTTTTACCCCTAAAATCTAAAATAATGAATAAAATACCTTTCCAAGGGTAAAATCTCAAATATGAAGGAATATGACTAGTTATTGAACAAAATATATCACAAAAGAGCCTCAAATAACTAGAGAAAATATGACTAATTTAGGCCCTATCATATTCCCCCCACACTTAGCTCTTTGCTTATCCTCAAGCAAAGTATAAAAAACAAGTAGGAAAACACAAGGTTTCATCAATCACTGAATCAATTTTAAAACAATATCCTCAATGCCTCCTTTATTCAAGAACATAAAACACATGCTACTACATCTTTCACAACAAATGCAAACTTGTGTAAGTAAACAATGACTTAGTAGAACCATCTCAATTTAACAATATTCTCAAACCATTGGAAAGAATTTAGTTCAAAAAAAATATGCATTGCATAAGCTTACTTTTCATACACTCTCTCCATTAATCCGAGACATATCATGATTCTACATAGGTCAAGTAGGACTTTCAAGCTTGTAATCTAAGGTTGGAGGCTTGTAATGTAGCTTATCAAATGAATGATATAGGAGAATCAAATATCAAAGAAGCTGAGAGTTCGTAAGAAAGGATAAACAAAATATAACAATAATTTCCAAACTCTTCTTACTCCTATTCCCAAAATCAATCAAAACCATAAAACCATAACTTTGTTTAGCAATTACAATTCAATTCAAGCAAATCTTGTATTTTCACTCTTTTTCTTTTCTTTTTCTCATCTTTTCACTTCCTTCATCAACTCTTCTCTATTTTTCACAAGATCACTCATATTTTCAACAATGGTTTCAAGGATTTGATATGAACTCAACTTTTACAGCTCAATCACCATTCCTTTTGTGATATTTCTTTTCTTTCTCTCTTAATTTTCTTTTGTCTTTCTTTCACTGCTGTTCTTCTCTTTCTCATCTCCTCTCTTTCCATCTTTTTATTTTTTCATCAGCTTTCTGTTTTCTTCTCTTATTTACAATCTCTCTTTTCTCTTTCTTTCCTTTCTTTTCTTCTTTTTTTTTTTTTCCAACTCAACAAAACTATTAACACACGACTACAAGCAATGAATCATGATCTTTCTCTAAGTATTCTTTCTCAACATTCTCCTACATATACTTTTATCCATCAAGAGCATAAAGATTTGGAAGATTATTCAAACTCTCAGGAACAAGCAATGGACAAAGTATGATAATGGGTTTTAAAGAAAGAAATCAACAATTTATGCTCAAAATAGGCACTAGGGATAATATAAAAATAGGTAGGTTTGAAAAGCTCAAACTATCCGAAAAATGCCTATTACCGTCATCCCTAAGTTAAATCATGAATGTTTTTCTTATTTTGCCTTGAGAGATTTTCAAGTAAGTTCTAGAATTCTCCATGAATTTTAGTAGAAAAACAGGTTTAAGAACAATGTAAAGCATATGATCAAGAATTACTTAGTCCAAGTGCGTGCATAAAGTCATGCATAAGTCATAAATGATATAGAACATATACTCTATAATCCATCATAAAGACATGCATTAAAAATACAGCTTGAAATCTCAAAGAAATCAGAAAAAATTTTGAAAATTTGCTCACAAGAAGGATAAAGTATATGCATAGAAGAATTTGCAATCAAATCACTCCCCCACACTTAAACTGGACATTGTCCTCAATGGCCAAGTAAATAGAACAAGGAAAAAGCAATGCCATGGGACCAAAAATATAAAGGAGAAGAGATAAGAAAGACAATACTTCCATAGATTGTGCAATATACTATACAAGAGCTGAATTCCTGAAGAACGAAGCATTGGCAAAGTACCTAAAAAAGAAAAATACAAAAGACACACCAAAGCATAAAAACTAGAAAAGAAAAATAAATAAAAAACAAAACAAAGAAAATAGTACAAATAAGGGGAAAAAATAATCAAAAACTGACTAAAAAAAACATTAAAAGATAAAAGAAAAACAACAGTGTTCAATAGGTGATAATGTGGAACAATCATCCTCAGTCCTCCTCTTCATCATCATCAATCATCATCATCATCATCATCATCATCATCATCATCATCATCATCATCATCATCAGCCGGTGCGGAAGGTCCCTCACTACCATGTTGTCCGGAAGAATGCTGCCTCCATTCAGCCAATTGCTACTCCATAATAGCTTATCGTCTCGCCATGTCATTGACTGATCCCTACAAGTATAGGAGCATCTCTGTTTGCTAGACTAACTGTCCCAGTACGGTAGTCTTAAAGTTAGTCCGGGGTTGGGACTGAGAACTGCTAACTCGTGTACGTGCTGATGGCGGTGGGTGCTCCTCCTCCATGGTGAGTGGCCTAACCTGACTGGGATGTCTGACCTCATATGGGGTTAGCCACTTTTGCAACTCCTGGCTATACTTGTACCCACAACTCATTAGATTTTGTTTCGTAACCATATCGTGCTCAGTGGTAACCTCCATCAGTTCTCCCTCAAGACTAACACAAAAAACTTGATGCGTATTTATTTGGGTATAAAAATCATATATCAAAATACGCATATTCTCAATCAAGTTAAATTAAAACATTAACCCCAAATTACACATATGAGCAAGCGTACTCATCATTTACATAGCATAGGGCTCAAACGAGTATCGATCCTCCAGGAACAAGTATGCATTAATCACTTTTCTTTCATTGTTTAACCGACTCAATAAAATGAAAAAGAAGTAAAAGAAAATAAAAGAAAATAAAAATATGTACATGTTAAGGATGGAGAAGTATGTAACTCAAACCATTATTTTGACATACATGACCTTTAAGTGCGTAATCATTGTCATAACTCATTATTCTCTTGGCATCATAAAAGATTAATATAGATTCACTTCTTTTCCAATCCATGAAATCACTACCTTCTAGATAAATTAACATCACATTCATGTCTCAACTAATCCACCCAAAAGATGCATTAAACATAATCATTGATTAAATTTCCATTCCTGGCAAACTTAAAACATGAAATTAACCAATGAATCCATTCCTGGCAAACATCAATTAACCTTTAATTACCAGTTCTTAGCAATTAACCTTTTTTCCAAGCAAGTTAAGAGACAACAAATATGAAATTAATGAATTGAAACCACCATCAACCTCTTTTCCAAGCAAGTTAATAGAAAGAAACAACCAATTAATCTCGTAATACGCCCAAGTAATTAAATACCAATAAAAACAATCAATTAATCAAAAGATCAAATAACTCCAAAAATCACGAATATCTAAAACAATGTCAAATTACAATAAAATAATTAACATATCATTGTTTAAGAAAAAGAAAATAAAGTAAAAGAAAGCACTCATAGACAAGCCTCCTTCTTCTTCCTTTGAAGACCTTTTTACACAACCCTCTTTGATTTGAAGAATTCTCCCTTGAGTAGAGTGATTTTTTATGATAATCTATGAATTCTCTCATTTTCTCTTGTGTTTTTCATCTATTTATAGGGTTAGGAAGTGTCTAAACTCATTGGTGTAATGTTCTTGGCCGAGTAGAAGTAGGAAGATACTAAAAATCCACAGATTAACAAAAATCACGTGCAAAAATCAAAGCTCCGTCTTTTCCTCAGACCACAGTCGGCGCCGTCTTGGCTGCTAGAGCCGGCGCCGATTGTGTTCTGTTTCTTCCGTTGTTAGCTGATTTTTCTTGATTTCCACGCACTATTATCTAGAGTGCAGCCGGCGCCGGTTCGGTTCTGTTTCGATCCTGTTTCAATAATTTTTTATCATCTTGAAGTGCGTGTCAATAGCTCATGACCGGCGCCGGTTCCTCTGGCCTAGCCGGCGCTGTCTCTATTCTGTTTTGTGACATTTTTGCTTTGTTTTACCTCTAAAATCTGAAATAATGAACAAAATACTTTTTCAAGGATAAAATCTCAAATATAAAGGAATATGACTAGTTATTGAACAAAATGTATCACAAATGAGCCTCAAATAATTAGAAAAAATATGACTAATTTAGGCCCTATCAATACAAGATACAAAAAATCCTGAAATATTTGAGTTGGATGCTAATATGGATCAAGACATTGAAAATGATGGAAGTGATAGGCCTGTCCAGATTGATAATGATAGAGAAGGACCATTAAACAGAAATGATATTGCTACAGAAGTCATTGATTCTGAATTTGTTGAAAGAAATAAGAAAACAAATGAAGATTCTTTTATCGAAGTTAATGACGAATATATGGACGAGGAAAACATTAACAAATATATCAATGGGGAGGAGGAATTTGAGAGTAATGAGGATGATGATAGTGATTTAGATCCTATTTTGTAATTGCTATTTAAACCTTTTGTGGGTCAATTTTTGTTTCCTACCTTATGTTCTTAAGTGGTGTTTTATAATTTTACCTTTTCTATAATTACATTTTGTACTGCATATTATTCATGTGTATAGCATGATTATACAATTATTTGTACAAGGTTGAGAACTAGTAATCTGGTGTATCTTTCTAGGGACTTCTCCTTAGCAAACCATCTTATAAGTATAGTTTGTCATTTATCTAAAAAGAGAAAAGGAATTTTGTCCCCTTGTTCTTTTGTAGCCTTGGTTTTCTATCGTGTTTACTATTATTATAATACCAAAGCAGGGACTCCAATTAGGATTACTAAGAATCTATGTGTTTGTGGTGATTGGCACATTGCTGTGAAACTAATATCCAAGATTACAAAATGTTTAATAATCGTAAGGGATACAAATCCCTATCATCACTTTGAGAATGGAGTTTGATCCTGCAGGGACTATTGGTGAGTAGTTCAAATGGGTAATCTTGCATGATTTTTTTTATGGCACAATGCTGCTTTATGCTTCTCTCTTTGGAACAATGCTACTTTTGTTATGCTTGTGAATCTCTGGTTATTTTTTAGAGTGACAGGTTACCCAAATAATCTTGTCCTAGCCTAAAGAATTAGGTGTCATACTCGGTCATTCACACATCCGAGAAGATTGATATGCCGAGGATGTTTCTGTACTCACAAGTAGGAAGAATTTTCTGAGTAGATGGCCGAATTGGGTGTTCCATTTTTAGTAGTTGGTGCAAATAGAGAAATGTGGCCATCATTCTTTTCCCTTTACCTTGCATCCTTTCCATGTCCTATTTCGTCACAATTTAGTTTGACATTCATGGATATTTTGCCATTATGTCTCTATCTCAGTACCAATAATTCATGTCTCTGTAGTTCATGCATCTTCGCCATATGTGTGGCTTTCCGGCCTCCACCTTCCTCATTAGCTGGTATCTAGCCCACTACAGATTTGGGAACGTGAAATGTGTGGTAGAGTAGGGAAGGGCTAGAGAGTTTCTATTTTAATTACATCTATTGGATGTCTCTTTTCTTTTTGGCTAAGTAGCAAGTCCATTGGATCAAATTCAAAGTATAATCCACAACAAGAAGCACTAGCCTTTGTTCGACAGAATCTGTACATTTTATTCGGAATGTACAGTGTAAATATTCCTACAACACAGTACTATAGAAACCGATGAGCACTGATGGTGTTCCATATCTCACAGTGCAGTCTCATACTTCTTTAGCATGTCCACTGGGACATGAAGAATAGTACCATCATAATGGACTTTTAAATAGTGAATTTATCACTATTTGAATATGTGCAATCCCCATAGCGACATCTCATGAATCATGAGGTGGATTTGTGGAGATTGAAATGTGCATTTTTGCCCCTTCTGCATTTTCCTTCTGGCTGGTGTGCTTTAATTTCGAAAAGTTTAAGGGGCTTTGTTTGTCATAGGTTTCGACAATCGTGGTTCCCTTGGATCTATCTAGTTAAGATTATTTGTTGAGCTAGAGGATGAAAAACACACCACTGACTCGAACAAAAGCAAGTACTAGTAGTTATTTTGCTTGAAGTTATTATATGAGTTTTGGGGGAAAAAGAAACACATTTGGCATCATGAGACAATGAATACATGGATATAGAACTGTGTTAAATTATAAATGGAATTTCAATGGAGATGACTGGAAATGTAGCTCCTGGTGCAATGATACTTGCAATACTAGCAACTATCAATTCGTCAATATTGCATTTCTAATAACTTTTGGCAACAACCAAGCACCATTTCATAACGCTTTTTGGCATTAGAAAAATCATTTTTTCTTATAGTGTATCTTCATTTTAATTCTTAGTTTAAAGAGAAGTAAACAATTAAATTAATAATTTTAAAAATAAATATCATATAAACAACAAAAATTAGTATAGTCAATTAAATGATTATCTATAATATAAGTCGAATGTAATAAAAATTTAATTATAACGTAACACAAAATATATCATATAAATATCGTCTCATTTTTTATAGATAGTTAATGTTATTAATTAGCTAAAAAATTATGACAATATATAAAATTGTCACTTAATTCTACACTTATGTACCTTCATAATACGTGACGCCAACATATTGTCACAAACAATATTACTTGAATGTGATCTTTTTTGTAATAGATAATTGACATCATAGATTATTTAAAAATTTGTAATATTATTAAAACCGTGACCTAATACTCTACATAACCATGACATAATGAGATTGTTATTAATACTTGTATTTCAGTGAGGTATGCATATGTCACCAAATAGTTATAGAATACATGACGCAATAAAATTTGTCACAGCTAATGAACAATAATATTACTGACGTAATGTTAAATCTTGGTAGTAAATAACGGCGTTATATAATTCTTCACCAAAAAGATAGTACATTGATGACAAAATTAAAACATCATATAGTAACGATATCGTCACAAAAAAATATTACACTCCGTCTCTAGTTGGTAGGAAATGTTCATGCCAAATATTTTGTGATGCTATAAGTTAGCATCACGAAAAATATTCATTAAGTAATGAATTATAATTTTCGTCATGCTATGAATACTTTCTATGATGTTCTGATAATACATCATTAAGCAATTCTTCACTAATTGTCAAATTTGTTGTAGTGAAATTTTAGGAAAACGTCGAGGCGATTTGAGCTCACTATTCCCATCTTGACTCCTCATCTGGTTCTGTGAGTCAAATAGTTGGGATTTCAAATGATCATGTATTTTTTGTAGAAGCAAAGGGTGAATTCAAGAAGAGGCGTGTGTACAGGCTAGGCTCGGAGTCTTCTCGTGCCAGGTGGAGATTGGAGCAGCCTAGTATCTCTTCTCCTTCAACTACTTTGTCTCCCAAGTTTGATGCTAGCGACATTCAAAGATAAGTCACAAAGGCTGTACAAGTAGCTAAGCAGGTGCTGACACAGTAATTCAAGCAGACGAGTAAGGGTTATTAAAGCAAGAACCAGACATTGAGACAGTGGATGGTGGGGTTGTCATATACAGTAAATATACCTCCACCTCCGATATCCACCGTGCGAGAGACTAACAAGGATGCTACTGGGGACGATTTAGAAGACTTTAGTGTCAGTCCCTCAGATCCTCATCCTCCCCCATCTGGCCCGAGAGATCCCCCCTACCACCTTCCGCTCCTGCTCCACCTGCCATATCTATATAGGACATTTCTATAGATATATATAAATTTTTAATACATATTACGGAATATATATTGTACTTTGTACTTTTTATTACTAGTATATTTATTTATTATTATGCCTTGCAATTGGATTTTTGTTAATTCTAATTATTAAATTAAAATTTCAAATTTAATAATTTAAATTTTAAAAAATAAATTCTAAGCACTCGGTTATCCTTCGCAAGCAACAAAGGATTAGCAAGGGAAAAAACCAAAGGGAAAACTCCATTGGTAATCCCTTGCAAACTACAACGTATTATTGATGGAAAGGGAAAAACCTTTGGTAATTACTCTCTAATTACCAACGGGATTTCCAATGGCATAATTAAAAGAGCAACAAAATCCTTTTCAAATATACAAGGGATCCCCAACAGATTTACTTAATCTCAAGTCCAGGTAGTACAAAAAGCTGTCGCTAATCCCACGAAAATTAACGAGGGGTTTCTAAGGGTCGATATTTCGTAAACATTTGTTGATCAAGTGACTGTCGAAAATCCCTTGCAAATTTACAAGGTATTACCGACGGATAATTTAATTAATTACCCTCGAAATTCTACCCACCGTCACTATTCCACCATTAAACTTGTATCATTTACCAGTCTTCTTGTTCGAAAGAAATCCGTCATTATTACCGAGGGATTACGTTTTCCTCTATATTTGTGACTACTTTTTTAACGACGGAGGTTTCCCTTGCTTATCCCTCAGTGAATCTGGTTTACCAAGGGATC
The DNA here is from genome assembly GCA_026120185.1 of Voacanga thouarsii. Lineage (NCBI taxonomy): Eukaryota > Viridiplantae > Streptophyta > Magnoliopsida > Gentianales > Apocynaceae > Voacanga > Voacanga thouarsii. The sequence continues at coordinate 2,559,784 of JANUWF010001165.1, forward strand.
AATGACATATTTGTCCACCGTTGTTTAACTAATTTCTTGTTGTGTCGGAAAAATGAAAATGAGGATTAGCCATACGGTGTGATGACACTCGCCTATGAGAAGAAGTCCTCACAGTCTCCAAGCATATGAATACTTCTTCTCTAGTAGATTTTAAATTTTAAATATTGTCTCCAAGGGATTAATTGGATTTAATTTGAAAGTAAGTATTTTTTATGCTTTGTGATCATTGTATTTATAGTGTATTGAAGTGTTAAAAAGAACAAAAATGAGTTTTTGGAGTGGGACGCACATTGGGGTAGTGTGATAGATGTTGTAAAGATGTGTAATATCTAATTTCCTTGAGCTATTAGGATTCCAATCGTTGTTATTTTTACTTGAGATGGAGTCCTAAAATCATATATGGCTAGAATATTCCAATGTAAAGAGAGAAGTATATGTTGGAAGGTATGTCCAAAATGATGTATATATTCCTGTATTTTGAAAATTAATAAAAGTTTCACTCATTAATGATTGTTTGTTTACATATATTATATATTAAGGTCTAAATGAGTTAGTAAGTAATCTACGTGATTGGGTCATGCTTTCACAATAAGGTGTAGATTATATAGGCTACTAACACATAAGCGAAAAATTATTCTTGATCAATTGATGGAGTTGGGCACTTCATCAAGGTTTAGATCATTACATTATGGTTTCTAAATGGGAAATAGTTTACTTTTACCAGTGAGTAATCCACTCACACCAATAGTACAAGTGTATTTGGAATACGTAGAATTAGATCACGCGATAATAATGTTTATAAAAGTACTAAAATAAATAAAGATTGGTTTATCGCAGCTACTACGTGGACGAGTGCCTTGAGACTTAAGTATAAGTTTGTGGTCTGATAAAGCTAGACTTGTACACTTTAATGTATATTGGGTGACGTCTTATCATAAGACCAATAACCTTGTACGTTAGGTGTATGACTCTAGTTAATTAAGACTAACTTATACAATAGAGTTTCTATGCTTCAGTACGTGAAGAAATCACCCCATTTATGATTGTTCGAGATAATATAACTAATCCAGGGCCTTGGGAAGCTTTACTAATTATGTACACTTTTAGGTGGCTCCCTGTGATAAGTAGATACATCTTGGAAGTCATGAATTATTAAATTAGCTATCAAAGGATAGTAGATGTCATTGAGAAATTTGTTGTGCATTTTCTCTATCTCAATTATGGGTGTTACATAGAAGTGTATTTTTATTATTACTCCTATACGTCGAAGATAGTGCATTTGTAATATTATTCTCGGGATCAATATTTTCATTTAGTGATAAATAAAATATTTAAAATGATAAAATACCACTATTTGTTAGTAGAGGTATTTTGATCATTTTAGTAGCCAAGAATAATATGTCTTTTGGTCCCCAGAGTAGCTCAAATAACCTTAATAAATTTATTTACTATATGGGCGTATTGGGTGAATTTATTTTTGAAATATTTATTCTAGGAGTCCAACTAATTATTTATTTAGGCTAGAATAATTAATTGGGCTAATTTAATTAATTAGTTTGTTAATTAATTATCTTGAATATTTTTATATTGGACCCAAGTAGATTAATTAATTAATAAAAGAGTTAATTTAATTAATTAATCTATTAATTAATTATCTTAGATATTTTTATATTGGGCCCAAGTATATTAATTAATTAATAAAAAAGTTAATTTAATTAGTTTTAGGCTAATTAAGAAAAACCCTAGTCCATCAGGGTTTATGTGGGACGGCTACAAGTTTAGAAACCTAGAATAGCCGCCACACAAGAAAAAGAAATAAAAGGAAATAAAAGGAAAAAAAGTGATGAGACTCTACTTCATCATGGAGGTTAAGATCAAGGAGGTCTGCTTCATCATGGAGGTCAAGATCAAGAAGGAGGATGCGAGACCATGCAAGGACAAGGACTGATGACAAGATCTAGGATCAAGAAGCTTCAAAATAAGTTTCAATTGCTCATAAAATCATGCTTGATGATGAAAGAGGGTTGGAAGGTTGAGAAAGCTAGCCAATAGCTCATTTTGATGACTATCCAAGAAGGACCCCAACAAGAACTCAAGCCTGCAACAAAGACGAATGAAATTTGACCAAAAGGTGGCCTTCCAGTGGACAAGCGGTGTAAGCTTCAACCTGCACCAACGGCTCGAAGAATAGCACGCAACCGGCGCCAGCTGTAGAAGCCCTAGCCGGCGCTGGCTCTAACCTGGTCGGCTGCCTCGCATTTTTATGTTTTCTCCAATTTTCCTCCATTTTAAATGTTTTTTAAAGACCTATTAAGGCCCTAAATTATATTAGAACCTCATGGATCACCTAGTTAGGGTTAGATTAGTATAAATATAACTTTTAGTGATTTGACAAGACAATTCACCCACTTTATTCAAATTTGAAAAAAGAGTCTTGAGAAGCCCTAGCCTCCTTGTTCATCTTGTTCAAGACCATGCTTAAGGCTTAATCCTCCTTATGAATGAGTCTATAAAATCTTTTGGATAATCTAATGTGGTTTTTTTTTCAATGGGTCTTAGTTGCTTTACTCTTCTAAGGTTTATTTGAATTCCATTCATTAGGTGCCTATTCTCTCTATTCTTTTGTTTTTGTTTGCCTTTGTTGCTTCAAGGATATTAGGGTGAGATTATAGTAGAACTTTCTACTATTCTTGAGGATATTTGAAGCCTAGTTCTTCAAGAGTTTGATAGAGCGTAGAATAGAGGGTTGTTAGTTTAATTTCTCCTTTTTGTCTCAATAAATTTACTATTTTAGTCCTATGGGAAAAGCTGAACTCATAATCAATTAAATCACCACATCACCAAGAAAAGCCCACTTAAGATCATATCAAAGAGTTTGGTATCAGAGAAAGGAAATTTTTGATTCCAATCAAAACTTGGAAGTAAGAAAAGGAGCCCTACAAAGTTGAAGAAAAAACAAAAGAAATCCCATAACTCAAAAACATGCTTTAAAAGTGTTATAAAATATTTGTTATACCTTGATTTTTCTTTGGGGAAATTGCTTCTTGATGTTAATATAATCTTTATGAACAAATTTTTCTTATGTTTGTGGTGACAATTGGCTTGAATATGGGTGAAAATGTTAGTTGTTCTTAAGTAACGGAATTGCAGCCAAGGTGTTTGATAAATGTTCCATGAGAATGCTTTTGGCTATTGTTGGAAACTTTGATTCTTAATTTTCATTCCTTGAGATATTGGGACTTAGTATATTACTCTATTATTGAATTCCATGCTCATTGAACTCAACTTTACTAGTGCACACTTGTGATCATCTTATTCTTCATAATCCTACTTCTAATTGTTCTTGTTTCTTTGTTCTTGCTAACTCTTGTTTGTTTCTTGTTTAGAAGCGTTTCTTTATACGTCTAGTGTTTGTTCTTGTGTTGATTGAGTCCACATTTCTTGAAATTCTAGATTAAAAACTTGTTTGCTTGAGGTGCCCAACAAGTGTTTGTTGAAATTCCCCTAAAATCCCATAATTAAAAAAATCCATTGATTTGTGTAATTCACTAAGTTGAACTAAATATTTAGCTATTGAGGAGAATTGAGATTCAATAAGAAGGCTTGAGTATTCAGAAAAAGGTAAAAGAGTGAGACTAGTACTAAAAGAGCCTAAGAGAGCGAATACAAGCGAGGAGTGACCAACTTTTGAGTGCCAACACGCAAGGAAGCGAAGTGAGGATCTATTTTTCTTTCTAATCTCTTTTGTTTTTCAGGTATAAATAAGTAAATATTCCACCACCATAGCTCATGATCAAGAGATCTCTAGGCCTAACCCAAGTGGACCTAGTAGACCCCAAGAAGAACAAATTGATGCTAGGGTTTTGCGTGATGACTTACAAGCTATGATAAGGACTATGCAAAGTGAGTTTCAAAATATGACAAGGGAATTGATAAATCATCTTGAACAATTTTCTACTGTCGCACAAAGGAGAGGCCAAAAGCGATTTGAAGTACCTAGCCCTAGGATGAGGGATGGTAATGCCCATACTCTTTCGTTAAATGCCCAATAAGGGGAAGGGTAGGATGAGCACTCTATCGGGGGATTCCAACAAGCTCCTATGAGAGGGGAAAGACATGGTATGAGAGGAAGACGAGGTAGGGGTCAAGGAAGGAATGGTAGGAACAACCTAAGGGGATTAGAAAGAGAGTTTGAGGGAGTTGATGAATGGTATGAGGGGGAACAAGTTGAAGCATTTGGGAAACATAATAGAGGATGGGGCAATAGAGAAGGTAGGAAAGAAGGAAATAATGAGGAGAGGGAGTAGAACCACATTAAATTGAAAGTGCCCACATTCTATGGTAAGAATGACCCCCGAAGCATATTTCGAGTGGAAGAGCAAGATGGAGATCTTCCTAGAAAGTCATACCTATAGTGAGAAGTCAAAGATGAGGTTAGCTATCTTGGGATTTTCGGAGTATGCTTTGGTTTGGTGGGAGAAAGTTAGTGCACAAAGGAGACAAATGGGAGTGGAAACCGTGGCTAGTTGGAATTTGTTGAAAGATATGATGAGGGCTAGGTTTATACCACACCATTACTACAATGATCTTTACCAAAGGCTCCAATCACTCAAGCAAGAGAACAAGAGTGTGGAAGATTACCATAAAGAGATGGAAGTAATGTTGATGAGAGCTCAAATCAATAAGGATCCTAGGCAATAAGGGTAAGGTTCTTCGGAGGATTAAATAGAGAAGTTGCCAATTTGATAGAATTACACCCCTATGAATGATTGGAGGATATGGTATATGCCACTATAAAGATTGAGAGGTAATTAAAGAGGAGGGCATTTACTAGACCACCGCTTCCAAACCCTAACACTACTAGTAAGATGTTAATTAAGAAGGATAAAACCCCTAAGCCATTTCAAAGGGACTTCAACAAGCCTAGAGAGGATTGGAAACCTAGAGAAGGTTGGAACAAGGATAAGGGAAAAGCCATGAAGAGGCCACAAAGAAATAGGGATATCAAGTGTTTTAAGTGCCTTGGATATGGACATACTTCCCATGAGTGTCCAAGTAAGAGAATGATGTATACTAATCCCTATAGTGAGGTTTCTACCGATGAAGAAGAAGAATGAGAAAGGTAACAAAGAGACCAAGAGGGAAATAGGAATGAGGAAAGTGATAAAGGGAAAGTTGTTGGTCAAGAATACTCTTTGGTGGAAGTCACAAAAAGGTCATTAAATTCACAAGCCATTGAAGATTAAGATCACCAGTAAAGAGAGAATATTTTCTACACTAGGTGTCTAATCAACAAGACCCCTTGTAGTGTCATTGTTGATAGTGGGAGTTGCACTAACGTAATTAGTGCAAACTTAGTTGAAGAATTGGACATAAGATGGATTAAACACTCCAAGCCTTACAAATTGCAATGGTTGAACGATAGCGGGGAATTGAGAGTAAACAAACAAGTTTTGGTATCTTTTGAGATGGGAAAGTACAAGGATGATGTGCTATGTGATGTGGTATCCATGCAAGTGGGTCACTTGCTCCTAGGGAGGCCTTGACAATACAATAGGCATGTAAAGCATGATGGGAGGAAGAATACTTATTCCCTACTCAATGAGGGAATTAAGTTTACTCTCACCCCCATGACCCCTAGTGAGATGAACAAAGATCAAAAAATCATGAAGGAGAAAGAAAAGAAGAAGGGAGCGTAAGATGTCAAATAAAAACAAGAAATTGAAAGGCAAGAACAAGAGACGAAAGAAAAAGAGTTGAGAAAGATAATGGACAAACAAGTACCATTGACGATCAAGGATAAGAGTGAGCAAAGACAAGAGAGGGGAGGTAAAAGAAGAGTGAATTACTTTGCAAAAGAAAGTGAGGTCATAGAGGCTATAAAAGTTAAGGAACCAGTTATTCTTCTTTTATGCAAAACTTCTTATATTACTACTAACGATTCTACATTGTCTTTACCTAATGAAATTGCAACTATTTTTCAAGAATTTGAAAATGTTTTTCCAAAAGAGGTGTCCGGAGGACTACCACCCACAAAAGGGATTGAACATCAAATTGACTTTGTACCCAGAGCTATCATCCCCAACCCACCGGCATATAGAAGGAACCCGGAGGAGTCCAAGGAATTGCAAAAGTAAGTAGAGGCATTATTTGAGAAGAGACATGTGAGAGAGAGCCTAAGCCCATGTGCGGTTCCGGTTTTCTTAGTGCCCCAAAAGGATGGGATATGGCGTATGTGCGTGGATTGTGGCGCTATCAACAACATCACGGTAAAATACCGCTATCCTATTCCTAGGCTAGATGACTTGCTTGATGAGCTATTTGGTGTATATATTTTCTCTAAAATTGATTTAAAATTCGGTTATTACCAAATTAGAATAAGAGAAGGGGATGAATGAAAAACGGCTTTTAAAACCAAACAAGGGTTGTATGAGTTGTTTATCATGCCATTTGGGTTGTCTAATGCTCCTAGTACTTTCCTAAGGTTAATGCACTAAGTTTTGAGGGAATTCAATGGAAAATTTGTTGTTGTGTACTTTGATGATATATTGATCTATAGCAAATCATATGTAGATCATTTGAATCATGTTCAAAATGTACTTGTTGCCCTCCGAAATGAGAGATTGTATACTAACCTTAAGAAGTGCTCTTTTTGTTTGGAGAGGATTACATTCCTTAGGTATGTTGTGAGTGCCAAAGGAATTGAGGTTGATGAGGCAAAAGTAAAATCCATCCAAGATTGGCCCACCCCTACCACCATTACCCAAGTCTGTAGTTTCCATGGATTAGCTAGCTTCTATAGGAGGTTCATCCAAAATTTTAGCACCATAGTGGCCCCTCTAACTAAGTAGTAAAGAAAAAGGCGGGATTTAGGTGGGAGGAAACCCAACAATAAGCCTTTTAAACTCTCAAAGACAAATTGAGCCAAGCTCCAATTCTTATTCTTCCTAACTTTGAGAATGTATTTGAAATAGAGTGTGATGCAAGTGAGGTGGGAATAGATGCGGTCTTGACCCAAAATAGAAAACCCATTGCATACTTTAGTGAGAAATTGTCCGGGGGGGACCTTAATTACTCTACCTATGACAAAGAGCTTTTTGCCTTGGTAAGGACCTAGAATATTGGCAACACTACCTTTTATTAAGAGAGTTTGTCATTCATACCGATCATAAGACCCTTAAACACCTCAAAAGCCAACAAAATTTGAATAAAATGCATGCACGATGGATGGAGTTTATTGGGACATTTCTTTATGTCATTCAATACAAGAAGGATAAGGAAAATGTGGTAGCGGATACACTATCTCAAAGGTATGCACTACTAAACTTTTTGGATGCTAAACTTCTTGGTTTTGAACTTGTAAAAGAATTGTATGTTAATGAGGAGGAGTTTGGGGATACTAAATTCTTTAACCACTTTTGGAGAGTATTATGAAACAAACTTGATACTAATCTCTTATTTTTCATAGATTATCATCCTCAAATGGACGGACAAACAGAGGTAGTCAACCAAACACTCACCCAACTCTTGCGGACCATAATCAAGAAGAACTTGAAAAATTGGGAGGAATGCTTGTCATGCATTGAGTTTGCTTACAATAGGGCTATTCACTCTACCACTTCTTATTCTCCTTTTGAAATTTTATATGGTTTTATTCTTTTAACTCCTTTAGATTTGGTTCTCTTGCCTATAGATGAACAGATGAACCTCGATGGAGCTAAGAAGGCGAAAATGGTGAAGGCACTTTATGAGAAGGTGAAAGCAACCATCGCAAAATGAAATGAAGAGATTGCCCGTAAGCATAATCAAAGAAGGAAAAATGTGTCATTTGAGCCGGGCGATTGGGTATGGGTGAACCTTCGCAAGGAGAGATTTTTCACGCAATGACGAAGCAAACTAGATCCAAGTAAGGATGGTCCATTTCAAGTTCTCGCCAAAATTGGAGATAACGCTTATAAGATAGATTTACCTGGTGAGTATCATGTTAGTGCTACTTTTAATGTTAGTGACCTCTCTCCCTTTAATGTAGATAATGGCAATGATTCGAAGACGAATCCTTTCTAAGAAGAATGAGATGATGAGACTCCGCTTCATCATGGAAGTCAAGATCAAGGAGGGGGACGAGACCGTGTAAGGGCAAGAACCGATGACAAGATCTAGGATCAAGAAGTTTCAAGATGAGTTTCAATTGCTCATAAAACTATGCTTGAGGATGGAAGAGGGTTAGAAGGTTGAGAAAGCTAGCCAAGAACTCATTTTGATGACTCTCCAAGAAGGACCCCAACAAGAACTCAAGTCGGTAACAAAGATGGACAAAATTTGACCAAAAGGTGGCCTTCCAGCAGATAACCGATGCCCGCCCAAGCAACCTAACCGGCGCTAGCTTCAACCTGCACCGACGGCCCGAAGAACAACGCACAACCGACGCCGGCTGTAGAAGCCCAAGCCAGCGCCGGCTCCAACCTGGGGTCGGCGGCCCCACGTTTTTTATATTTTCTCTGATTTTTCTCCATTTAAAATATTTTGTAAAGACCTATTAAGGCCCTAAATTGTATTAGAACCTCAAGGATCACTTCGCTAAGGTTAGGGTAGTATAAATACAATTTTTAGTGATTTGACAAGACAATTCACACACTTTATTCAAATTTGAAGAGAGAGTCTTGAAAGGCCTTAGCCTCTTTGTTCATCTTGTTTAAGACCATACTTAAGGCTTAGACCTCCTTATTAATAAATCTATAAAATCTTTTGGATAATACAATGTGGTTTCTTTTAATGGGTCTTAGTTGCTTTGCTCTTCTAAAGTTTGTTTGAATTCTATTACTTGGGTGCCTATTCTCTCTATTCTTTTGTTCTTATTTGCTTTTGTTGCTTCAATGATATTGTGATGAGATTATAGTAGAACTTTTTACTATTCTTGAGGGTCTTTGAAGCTTAGTTTTTCAAGGGTTTGATAGAGGGTGGGTGTTAGTTTAATTTCTCCTTTTTGTCTCAATAAGTTCACTGTTTTGGTCTCATGGGAAAAGCTGAACTCATAATCAATTAAACCACCACATCACCAAGAAAAGCCCACTCAAGATCATATAAAAAAGAGTGGCCGGTTGGTTGGGTTAGGAAAGGAAAAGGAAAGTTGGATGTGGTTTTTATAAAAGGCATCACGTGTGCCTGTGAAAAGGAGTTTGACCGAATTCTTGAAAAAAATAGGAATAGCTTTCATTTTCCTTTACAAAACAAAAAAAACCACCGTTTCGTCTTTTTCCTTCGTCTTCCTTCAAAACGTTTAGCTTGATCTTCCATTGTTTTCCCAATCTTCTTCACCCTAATTCTACTTTCACCAATAGAAGTTCATAAGAGGTTTATGAATACTCTGGAAGGTTAAGAGCCAACAAACGTGGTAAGTATTTGATCCGAAGAAGCTGACGATTTGCTAGTATACTAGCGAAACAAGTAAACGTTCTAGTTTAAGAACCGCCGTCAAACACGAATCCAACTCCGGTTATTCAAGTAAAACATCTTAAAAGTAAGTATCTCTAAACTTTGGCTTGGGAAAATTTTTTAAATTGCAATTTTTGTTGCGTTTTTATTTTCCCATGGTCCTTCAGTATGAATAATAGTATTAGTTTATAAAGAAAAAAGCACCTCAATGACCAGAAAGAGAAGCATGCATTACTTCCAGGGGGTAGATATTGGTGCGTGGAGAAATCCTCCAAAGGTGACAAAAAATTGAGGCTTTCTCATGTAGGTCAATAGATCATGTTGGACTCAGGAACAACTACATGTTTATCCAAGTCGAAACATAAATAGTTGAGATTATTGGGATCATACTGATTTGAGTGTTTAACTGGGGCACCAATAAAATTTTTGTGGTTGTAAAGGTTAATGGAGTCAAGAAGATTATGACTTTAATGTTGACATATTCTAGAGACTTGGGAAGATAGAATACATGCTAAGGTAGAGAATGTTTAGTTTATCTTGCATTCCTAATTAGATTAGAAAAACATAGTTTGATTTAAAAAGTATTCCAAATGTATTAGAATTAGAGAGTTACTATTGTCCTATATGTATTAGAATTAGGAAGTTGAACTTACTACATCCCATATTGATTACAAGTCTTATGACTTGGTATCTATATATATAGATGGAGTCATAAATTTTCTACTGGGGCTTGGTTTGTTCTGGTATATCTTTAGTATAGGTTAGCTAAGTGTATGAGTAGTGCAAGACAGGATACATACAGACAGTTTGAAATAAATTACCAAGAATACTATTGTGTAAATCTCCTAGTGGTTGTTCATAAAGTGTTTTGTAATCTTCGTTGTGGATGTATGCTTAGTTAAATAAGTTGAACCATGTAAATCTTCTGGACCTTGTTTATTCTTCATATTTGTTTTTTCTGTTCTCGTTAAGTATCCCAATTTAGATTCCTCAACAAGTGGTAATAGAGTCTAGATTTCTTGGGTTTTAGAATTTTGACATGGTGAAATATGTTGAGAAGAATAGTTTAAGGAGGTAGAAAAATAGAGAAACACTAATTTTTTGGGGATTGGCATATGAGTCAATAGATTTTGTATTGACAATGTTATATATTGAGAGAGGTTATCAGACAATAGTAAAGATTACTCATGCAGTTGTACACCCACTATGAATGGGATAGTTCATGGACCAAAAGTATCTGATAGTGGATTTGAGGTAGGTAGATTCAGGTTATATAATTAGAGGAAAGAACAAATAGTTGTAGTTGTCATGAATGGCCATATACTCAATGGAAAAGGAAAGATGAGGATTAGCCATGGTAATATGATGACATTAGCAAATGCGAAGATAACCTCACAATCCTCAAGCATATGAATACTTCTTCTCGGGTGAATTTTAGATTTTGAACGTTACCTCCAAGGGATTAATTAGCTTCAATTTGAAAGTAAGTATTTTTATCCTTTGTTGTGGTCGTAATTATTGTTTATTAGAGTGTTAGAAAGAAAGAAAAAAAAAAGAGTTTTTGGGGTGAGACGCACTTTACGCAATGTGATAGATGTCTTAAAGATGCATAACAACTAATTTTCTTACGTTAGTAAAATTCTAATGGTTATGATTTTTAATTGAAGTGGAATTATAAAATCACATGTGGCTAGAAAAAATACAACCTCGCATTATTTTATTTTTCATATTCGCTTTTTTTATTCTTGTTAACCATGCCAATTTAAATTTCTCAAGAAAAAGATACAAGTTCCTCGCCAGTAGCAAATGCGAGGTCTTATTGGACCTTACTTTTGTCAATTGCGAGGTATACTTTAAAAAAAAAAAAAAAACACGGTGGATGACCTCACAATTGGCGAACGGGAGAAAACGGGGTCTCACAATCGACAATTGCGAGGAACCCCTGTTGCAACACCTTATCAAAATCCAACCCATGTTCGATAATCTAAACCAAAAAGGAGTCCATTTTTGAAAATTACTCCGAGGTGAAGAGGTTAGAGGGCTTCATAATCTTGATAGATGACAATTCTCTTTGCATTAAGCATGTTTCTCATTCAAAGAAGGTTTGGACCTAATCCCTCTCCTTCTATTGTTGCTTTGTTGTAATACATAGGTTGAGGTCTATTGAACCTCTCACCCCGTGATATTTTGAAAATAGAAAAAAAAAAAAAAAGTACTCAGATAACTGTCAAAGTAAACAATACACATAGATGAAGCTCAACTGTTTTCATGGTAACAAAATAAATATAGGCAGCAATTCCTTTATTACAAAGACAGAAACATCCAACTTACTTTGAAGTAACTTGCAAGTACTAAACAAATTATTATCTCTTAATATGTTGCTCTGGTTATGTGATAATGAAATTAGAACATATAATACTCTATTTGTCAACATATGACGGTAGTATTATTATAGATAAGAAAGAGAGGAAGGAATTGGAATCAATTCTAGATCATTTTCTCGCCCGACTGTCAAACCAAATCTCTCGGTCATATCTAATTGTTCTGCCTGCAATTCGCCTGGAAGTTTCCAATCAAAATGGTACAGTAGTTGTGCAAGTGGCAGCTCGACGTTTGGTAGAGCAAATGATATGCCAGGACAGATCCTTCTTCCGGCACCAAATGGTATGTAACTGAAATGTGTGCCTCTAAAATCAAATTCAGAATCAAGAAACCTATCTGGGTTGAATGTCTCTGGTTCAGTCCAATGCATAGGATCTCTGCCTATAGCCGTAAAGTTAATAAAAACTCTGGCCTTGGCAGGTATGTCGTATCCATAAACCTTGCACTGTTCACTGCATTCCCTTGGAACTAGTAAAGGAGCAGCAGGATGCAGCCTCAGGGTTTCTTTGATGACTGCCTGCAAGTATTTCAATTCGTGCAGGCTGCTGGATTCATCAACGTTGCCTCGGTCACTAAAGACCCTTCTTACCTCTTCCTGTGCCCTTCTTAATACTCGTGGATTTTTAATCATTTCAGACATTGCCCATACTGATGTTGTCGCTGATGTCTCCCCACCGGCACTGAAGATATCCTGAAATCATCGAACTTGTTGAATTTCGAGAATGGAACAGAGCATTTAGAGGACGGCTACTTGAGATGTTGAAAAAGTTTACCGTTAGAATCCAGTCTCGAAAATAACAATATTCTGTCATTTGGCACAATCAGAAATTAAAAGATTGGTTGTATATCAACGTAATATACTAATTGGTCTAGGGGGCCCACTTTCTGGAAAATTCAAAATTCTAATGTCATGGTAGCCTTCACTCCGTAGGCCCTCAATAGCAGGGTTGTTTAACCGGTTTTCTGTTTGATTTTTAATTTTTTTTTCATTTTTTTTAAATCAAATTGAACCGAAATTTTAAAAAAATTATAGAATCGATTCGATTAAGTTTTAAATCAAATTTGAATATTTTATTTTTTGTAAATTCATTGACATAATATAAATTAAATTTAAACCAAAACAGGTAAAGTTTAATATAAATTATTATTCAAATCTAATATAAAATGTAATATAAATTAAAGTCTAAATATTTTAAAGATTTGGGCCAAATATTTTAGTAAAAAGTTATAATCACAGATGCAAATTACGAAGATGAAGATCTAAACTCAATTATTAATAGCTTTATTTTAGACAAAATCATACCAAATTGAACCAAAATAATCGAAATTGAACAGAAATTTTTTAAAAAATCATAATTTATGAAATTAATTAATTAATTAATGAACAACATTTTAATATTAATTATATATTTTAAAATTTAAAAATATAATTCGATTTTTCAATTTTTTATTTTAGAAAATTGAAAACCGAATCGAATTTTTATATAAATTTTAAAACTGAACCGAATTTCACTAAAATCGAATCGAAAACTAAAATTATGATTAATTCGATTCGATTTTTCAGTTTAAACCGAATAATAAACACTCATAACCAATAGGCATCTTCCTATCTTAGCGTGCTTTAGTATGAAATGGGTATAATTCCAACAACTGTTATAAATTTTTTGGTTTTGTTGGGTCAAATTTTGTTGCAATTAACTGACAGCTGAAGATGAATCTACACCTTCCATCTTAAATTATCTGTTTATTTTAATTGATTATTTAAAAAATAAAAAATAAATAATTTTTTTAATCAATTAAATGTTCTCTTTCATTTTTACTCTTATAATTCAATAGTATCTCTCTTTATATTAAAAATTATACAAACTTTAAAATTTTAATATAATACAAAATTACTTCTCCCTTTTAAATATTTAATTTTTATTAGAAAATGTGTCAAAATATTGATAAATATTTAATTCTCTCTCCAAGTTAATATTAATATTTCCTGAGAATTAATGAGACGAACATAAATATCAAAACTCCTAAAACGAGTTTTTGATTATATTTTAATATGTTTGAGAAATAAAATATTATTAAATATGAGTAAATTTAGAATATTAAATCTTAATTTACTAAAAGAACAAATAATTTGAAATAAAAATTAAGTTAGAAAATGAACTGATAATTTTGAAAGAGAGTATTGTCTAAGAGAGGGTCTTGAACAGAAAATGCAAAGATGAGAGAGACCGACAAAACAAATACACCCGAATAAACTTCCACACACATATTCCTGTATATTAGTACGCCTTCAGACATTCATAACAACTCAAACTTTGAACCCTCTGCTCTTTCTTCTTCCTCTAACTCGTTCAAGTTTAACAAAAATTTAAAGTATCGAAACCTTGTAAATTTTGTTAGTGTTATCTACTAAATTGGAAATTTATTATTTTAAAAAATTTAACGCTTTAATCAAATCAATTATGATTAGTTAATAAAATTTAATATTATTATTTTAAAATAAATTTTATTATTTTTATTCAATTAATTGATATGAAATTCACCAAAAAAAAAAATATTCCTATGCTTACTTTTCTAACATCGTACTATTTTTCTTGTCTATGACCATAATACACACACACACATCCTGATCTGTAAGCATGTTTATCTTCTCAGATAAGAAGACTAGATATGCACACTTAAAGAAGATATGCCAACCACGAGGGAAAATGAGGTGCAAGTTATTTCGTACCGTGCAATTCTTTTCTTATCATTTTCTCATGAGAGGTAACGTAAACAATTACAGATTGGATTGCTGTCTATTCTTAGATTATAAATAATTTGAAATTTTATTGGTAAGACCTTCTCAATTATAGTTAATATCTTATTATAAAGAATTTCAATAAAGCTAACGAGTCAGAGCAGCTTTCCTCCTGCCAGAGCAATTTTTGCTCAATTGTCAAATCTATCTTTCTTGTTGGTTATGCTAAAATATTTCTTTTCATACCAAAGTCCACTTTCTCTTTATACTCCCTCTCTGCTCCTTGGGTTCTCCATGAATACTCCATTAATGCACCACAACACAACAAGGTTTTAAAATATTGTATTATTGATTTTATTTTAAAAAAGAATATGGGGATGATCAACAAAAATGTCAGAAGATGTTTCCACACTTTTCCTATTCAAAATCAGAAGCACCAAAGAAACCAACCCTCCATTGTCCAAGTTAAAAAACTTCTGTCAACATTCATTGTAAAAAGAAAAAAGAAAAAAGGAAACTTTTGAAGCTTTTGTCGAAATAATAAGAAAATAAACACTTCATCTGTTTTAAAATATTTATTTACAAAATTTTTTTATTTAATTTTAAAATATTTATTTATGTACATATTTTTAAAATTAATAATTAATTTATTTCTTTTTATCTCTATTTAGTTTAAGTCAACTACATTACTTTTCAAATTTCTTTTCTCTTATTGCTTTTTAAAAATTTTTACTAACCAATAACTATCATATTTTTAATAAAAATAAAATATGAACTTTATCTAAATTGTAGTATTATTTTCAACACCCTTAATCTGTACCAATGACTTCATAAATAAGTATTTTGAAATGGATGGAGTATTATATTAATACTCTTTTGTTAATAAATCATAGAATTAGTAATTAATTAGTCCTTTATATGAAAATTATGGAATCAATACATCAATGCAGAATATAAGATAGACATCAGATCCAGAAAAATTTAACACACCCATCTAGAGATTGAACCAATTAAGTTTTATCTCTAATATTTCTTAGAAACCAAATTAATATACAAATGGTAAAACAAGAAGCAGAAGATAAAAAGAGAAAAAGCCACTTTCAGAAGACGAAGTTGAAGTTGACCAATAAAGGCCAGAATAACAAAGACTGTTGTAACAGTTGCAATTGTTGTTGCTTAGATGCAGAAAGAACTTTTATTTCTGGTTGATGGGTGACGCCGATAAGAAGGAAACGAGAAAGAAGCCTGAAGAGTTTGCTGAAATGCCCAAGGAGCAATTGAAATTGGAGAGGAGAATTAGTAAAATATGTCGGCGATTCTTAAACTTTCATAAATTTTGTTTTTCACTTTCAAACTTTAAAATGCTTGATTTTAACATTCGAATTTTTAAAACATATAAAAAATAGCCCTTTCAATAATAAAAGCTCAAGTACAATACAAATTTATTAGATTTTAACTCTCATTTTCCTATTTTTTATTTCTAAAATATTATTCTTCAACTTTAATCTCGCTCTCTTCTCTTCGAATTAGCTCTTCTATCAATTAAAATTATTAAGTGCTCACGGAAGTTCATCACATGACTTTCACATGACCTATTTTATAGGTATTTTCATTGACTCAACTCTCACAATATGATATTATCCTTCTAATTCTTATAAAGTAACTCTCACTTCTCTTTTTAGTTTTTTTTTTTTATAATTCACTTCTCCTTTCAAAATTATTCTTCCTTCCTATAGAGATGCCAAGAAAATTACTATTCGTAAGAATTGAATCGTTTTTTTAACATGTTATTTTTGTTATATGGTTAGATTCGAAAAAGTACGAAAGAGTAATCTCAATATTATTGAGTCGCATAAAAGGTTTGAAGTTAAATCTTAAAATTGTTATTGAAAAATTAAGAAATTCAAAGAAAAAAAAGTGAGATTAAAGTTGGAGAATAATATTTTAAAAATTAAAAATGAGAGAATGAAAGCTAAATTTTGGTAATTTTGTATTGTGGTTGAGTTTTTATTGTTGAAATGATTATTTTTTAGATGTTTTAAAAGTTCGAAAACTAAAATAACACATTTTAAAGTTCGAAGATGAAAATTAAAATTTGTAAAAATTTAAGAATGACTGACATATTTTGTCCAAAAAAATACATTGATCATTTGGTAGTGGAATAAAGTCTCTGAGGACGAGGGGATGAATTTCAGTAAAAACCAAAAAGATGAGAGAGAAAAGAGATCACATAAAGATATAGTGGGCCTCATGTAAATGATGAGCAATATTTAGTAGTTAATTGAAAAAACATAAATTTTATTTTTGATAAAAATTGTTCAGGCAGGAGGAAAGTTGCTATGGCAATATCGCCAGCCTTTCAATAATTTCAGTAGAAAAAGAAACATTTAGTTATTATGGAAACAGTGTGATCTCGGGACTATTGCAAGGATGGAATAAAAGTTTTAGATTTGAGGCATAACGGATAAAAGAACGTAATAGAAAAGAATGTTATAGTTTTGACAAGTTTTTAGGGATCTAAGGTAAAAGTTGGATTTCCTAAAAAAAAAAGGTTAAAAGTTGGATACTCTCTTTCAAAATATTTAAATTTTTCATGGGGAACAAGTGATTTCGGAGCCGTCCTTGGACTATTGCCTGTAAGTGTTTGAAACAAAGAAGTAATATTTCTGAGGCTAACACCTTCCAGTGAGCAAAAGTTGACTCAAATTGGAGAAGAAAATAAGACAAGTGAATTCATGTAAGCATGGAGCAATAAATTCGTGTTTAACTTACAAAGATCACTGCTTTGATGTTGTCATCAGTGAGTGGAACTTCAATATCCCCACTGCTTTGAATATCAAGAAGAACATGAACCAGATCCTTTTCCTTGCTTCTTGATTTCCTGCTTTCTTCTTTGTGCTCATTCAAAATAGTTCCCATTATTCGGTCAATCTTCTTATGTGTTTTCTGCAGCTTCTGTCTCATTCCACTGATCACTTCAACTATTTTGACTGAAGGGTATATGTCAGCGATGCTGAAGCCTCCAATAAGCTTCATCACTTCCTCCACAACCGTCACAAATTCGTCTTGGTATTTGGTTTTTCTCCCGAAAGCAGCCTGGGCGGTGATGCTGTATGTCAATGAGAAAATCATATTGCTGAGATTTGCAGCTGATCCCTTGTGTAGAGAAATGGATCTAATCATATTTTGGACCTCCTCTTCCCTAATCGATCGAAAGCCTCGGACACGCTTTGCACTTAGAAGCTCCGCTATGCAAATTTTGCGCAGTTGCCTCCAGTAATCTCCGTATGGAGAAAAAGCAATGTCTGAACGATTATAGTAGATTATCTTGGCAGCAAGAGTGTAGGGCCTGTTTGCAAATTTGACATCCTGATCATTCATGACCTCTTTGGCTACTTCTGGAGAAGAGATGACCATAGTTGAAACTTCACCTAGTTTCAGGTGCATCAGCGGTCCATATTTCTTGGCCAAGTCTGCCAGGATGTGATGCAGAAGGGGACCGGAAAGCTGATGCAGGTTCCCTATTATGGGCAGTGTTCTTGGTCCTGGGGGCAGTTTCAAAGGCTTGGATTTCCTTGCAGTTTTGACAAACAGGAAGATGAAGAGGAGGAAACCACAGAAAAGGAAGACGATCTCCATGAGATCTGAAGGTATAATTCTGAACTGTGAGTGTGATTGCTTAGAGTAGATACGCTTTCATATATAAATTTTTGAATTTGATTTTTCTGCTCCATTCAAAAGGAAAAATTAGTATTCTTTCCGTCTATATATATATTTCTATAATTAATGATTAATTTTTTTATTGTATCTTTATTTATTTTAAATTAATTGTACAATTTTTAAAATTTTTTAAATCAATAGATATAGTGTTTTTAATAGGGATAAAATAAAAATTTTATCTAAATTATTATATTATTTTCAACACCCTTCATATATATACAAAATGTTTTATGAACAAGTATTTTATAACGAAAAGAGTATATAATAGTTAATATTTCATTAAGACGTACAGTATATATTAATTTTTTTCTATATAAAATATGAGTGACATAAATTGATTAAAAAATAAAAATTAATCTAACCATAGTTATCTATTAATTTACTTTAAAATATATAAATTAATTTGCATGTTTCGTTTAAGAAGTATATTAAATATGGTAATTGTAAATGAATGAAAGTTTGTTTTTTTTATTAAATTAAACCACCGAAATGTGGGCAGTAGAGAAATTATAGATGTAGGAGATTTGTTTAAATTGTCTGATTTTGAAATATTTATATTTTATAGTCATTGATGGTTTTGTTTCTTTCACGTATAAGTTAATATTAAAATTAGTAGTCATGGTATAAATAATTAAAAAAATGTTATGCAAGTTGGTTTTTCTCAAGTCTTTTTCTTGGGTCAGTTGGTTTCCACTTGCTCATGGTTGGCGTGTGCATTATAGCATTGATATTTTATGTTAACTGGCAAAAATTTTATCCTTGCCAAATAAGGGAGAGTGGGAAAGAAGGGGGATGGCAGGATAGGGGGTTAAGAAATATTGTCTATTTTTCCTCTCGAAAATATTGTTGTTTTTAAGCATACTAGGTTGGTGCCCATGCATTGCACGAAATAGTTTCAGTAATATTTTTAATTTTCTTATATTTAAAAATAATTCAAATAAGAAGATAATTTTAATATTTAAAAAAATAAAAAATTCATATAATTTTGATTTATTTTTAAAAAACTAATTCAAATAACCATGATATTTAAAAAAAAAAAAACCTTAAAATTTTTGGAAGGATGAAATGTATAACTTTGTTGTACTTGCAAGTAAAGAATGCAAACGTTTCTCCTATTTTCCTCAAAATACCAAAAAGCGAAAAGCTTTATCACGAAACAGAAAGCCCGTCAATTGATCATCTCATCTACATCAACAATGCCTTACAGGAGTAATCATTGCCTTGAGACAACGAATAGTCCATCTCAACAGAATCGTCATCATCATCGTCGTAGACTCCATTGTAGAATTCATCATCGCTGCTTCCGTCAAAATAATCCTCCATTCCACTCTATAACACGTTAAAAATTATTGATATATAGTGATCAAAGTTCTTCAACAATAAATTCTCAGTTCAAGCAACTCCTTTCACATCATCATCGTTGACAAATAAGCAGAGTTAGCATTGCCTAATTTTGTCTTAATCCCTTCTTTATACAAATAACATACGTGGTTGTACTTAATAGGTGGATGTACAATATCACAGTTGTTCAATTCAGATGCTCATGTAAAATGTGGTCCATTTGTCTTAAACAGTTTTATTTATTAATTGTTCTTTATATAAACCAAATTCAAGACAGTGATGTTTTGCTACTACAGAATTACTACAATCCTTTTAGGTCAAACATAAAATGATAAAACCCCTGAAGCTGCAAAACCAAAGTCCTATCATTTCAACTGCGAAAATTGGGTTAGGATATTACATTATCAACGCTTCAGATTGCGTAGTTTCAGTGTTATCTCTAGTAGAATTCTTTCCATGGCCGCATCTGAAATCCTGAAAAGAGATTGTCTCCAGTTCCTCTTGAACACTAAAATTGCCACAACTGTCCAAAACCCTATGGCAAAACCACTCATCACAGTGATATAGAATAATACATCGTCAGTCCCCTCTTCTTCACGCTGCTTTCTAGGAGGTGGAGATTCAGATGGTCATCAGCATCACATTTCTTTTCTAGCGGAGGTCCACAAAGTTCAGGGTTACCAACGTATATTAATGGATCATCAACAGTTTGGAGTTGAGGTCCTGTTGGAATTTGTCCTGGAAAGTTGTTGCATCAGCTTCACATTCCTATTGTATTTGCATTTAATCTGCTTCTTCTACAACTCCAATTCCCTCTGAAAATCTCTCCTCATCTTCTGCAACTCCATCATTTGTCCTATCTTCTTTGCTGGAGCAAAGTGAGGCCGCGAGTGTAAAGTTAGACCTACTTAGATCTAAGGGACAATCTGCAGAAATAGCAAGGACATAACAATATATAAATGATCATCAAGCAAATTCTTTGATGCAAAGCAAACTATATTAGAAGTTCCAGGTTTCACTTGGCAAACTAAATTATAAGTTCCAGGTTTCACTTATCAGCCAGGTAACAATCTTAAGAATTAGTTGAGGAACAAAAAATAAAGCCAATTATGCCTGTTGAGCTTCATCCTTTCTCTGACAAATAGGAGACTTGGAAAGGTACAACACTACCACTATTCAACAAATAATCCTAATCCTTAGCATTTCTAGAACCTTGGATGCTCCTCTGACTTGGGAGTTCTTTCCTTATTAAGCTCCAATTAAAGAGATTCCAAAACTTTATTTGTTAGTTAACATGACCATGCCCAAAATCTAGTGTGAAAACTTCTAAACCACTACTTGTACCAACTGGCTTAGTAGCACAACTTTCAGTGGTTACCAATATGGTTGCATGGAACATTTACAATTAGTAAGTGAACCAAGAATCAAGTATGTTGTTTGCTTAAACTCAATAAAAGGAAAGAAGGAATATGGTTCAACAGGAATTATATGTCGGTTAAGCCTTCAAGGGCGGTACTTCCCAGCATTTCAAGGTAGAGACATAACTATTTATCAAAATCCTAACGGCTAAGAGAATAGACTGGAGTAGTGAAAAAACTTGGTTACAATTGCGCACAAAGACATGGTATCACCAGCCAACCGTATATTTGCACCAGCTACACTTCTTGAACTCAACTTGAATCTAATAAGTTAACCACGGATGAGATTGTTTGGTATAAGAAATATTGATGGAGACTGAATTCACCAAAAGCCCACAAATTTAAGATACTTGTCTAATATATAGCTACGGTCAGCCACAAATCCCAAGCTTACATCTATATTCAGAAATACCAAAGAGGTGACATCTTACAAATAGTAGCCAAACACAATATGCAGTTCAATGTTCCAGTGCAAAACAACTCCTTATTTCCCAACACTAACATGTTCCAAGATACTGCGCACTGTAACTTCAAGCTCCAAAGAACAGAGACTCAAGAAAGCATAAATTCCCAGCAAGATGAGGAGAAACTTAGAAATAAATACCACCCTGATATCACCCTTAGAAAATAGCACCCTGATATCCCTAAATAAATTATTTTTCCATTCCACAAATTTACCAAGTGGGCAAACAAAAATAACCCAAAACTAAACACTTGACACTCATCTTCTCAAGCCTAACAGCTTTAAAAGCTGAAAAAAGAAGGAGAGAATTGATTTGATTTGATTGATCAAGGGAGAATAGATTTGATACCTGAGCTCACACGCATGCTGTCAAGTTAAAAAAAAAAAAAAAAAGCAAAGCTCTTCATTTAAATTGATGAAAGCCTTATGAAGGGGTTGACTCCGGAAGAGGTGGCGAGTGCAAAAATTGCAATTCGTCTTTTCTATTCCCAAAAAGTAAATAAATAAAATAGATTTTAAAATTCCTAATAAATTTCTAATTCTGAGCCAAAAAATGTTTCAAGAACAATTTTTTTCCTTGCAGGGGACTGATTCAAAGGAGTATGAATAACTACTTCACAAATTTGTACAAAAATCAACCGAGTTGCAACTTTCCAAGAGCTGAAAGAAAATTTTCAAACTTCTAAACTTAAAATCACAGTTGATTTGTTAGCAAAAACATACTCTAAAGCTATTGTACTCCTCCTTCACTTTCAGTTGGACATCTTTCCTATTTGCACAAACATTAATTGGACCAAGAAACATCCTTTGGAACCGTCCTGCAATCAATCCACATCATATCACCTAGGAAATTATTCTCGCATATAGACTTCCACATTCTTTCCGTGAACAAATTTGAAGAAATGAAAATGAATACAAACCGTGAGATTTGCTTGGAAGATACGATGCCGATTCTCCTTCATTCAAAACGTACTTAGCTTTGAGCAACTCCTCCTCAAACTGAAGATAGAATGGGCGATAATCTGAATTGCATATGAGGAAAAAATTAAGAACCATTAGATTTTGATGCAAAATTTTCCCTCATCTCTCTCCTGCCAACCTTCGCCTCTCCTCCATCCTCTTCTCCCTCCTCCAACCCATTTCAAATTCCCATATGAAGTCCTTTTAGTTTTAGAGAATCACAGTTTCAGACATTCGTAGTACTCAAGCAAGAATTCAGAGATGGAGAAATATATGAAAAAGGTGAAAAGCCAATGAAAAGAAAGAGAACAATCAACAACAAAAAGCCCTCGCTTTTGAAACCACAGTCTCAGGAATGCAGTCCTCTGAAACCAAATTTATTCCACAAAATAATCAAAAAAGATGGAAAAAGGGATGAAAACCAATGAAAAGAAAGAGAACAATCAACAACACAAATGCATATGTAAAAAGTTGAAGTTCCGAACAACATGGTTGAGAACATCTTCAGCACAATGTTACAGATACATGCTTGTAGGACTACAAATAAATGCATATCTTGAGCACAAACATGATTTATTCCCTACACAAATAACTCTGTTTATATGTGCCTCTACTTGAAGATTTCTTCGAGTGAAAAAGCTAAACTACTATACCCTCTTCAAAGCCTCGATTTTTCCACCAAAAAATATTACCAAGGATAAAAAAGGTACAACATATCTAGACATAGTAGTCGACCAAACTCATTATCGAATTCAAACTTTTGACACATTCATCAGACATAAGTAGGGAAATGGAAATCCTAGGAACGCAACTCAGTACAATCTATTTAATTACAGATGAAAATGATGAAGGGTGTACTGAACTCGTCTCGAAGACGAATCAGCAAGGACAGAAACAACTCCGTTTCCCTTATCGGAAACTCCTCGGAAAACAGTATGGGCATTTGAGAAATCAACTGCCTATTGGTGCAATCAGCATTGTCATCCTCACCTTACAAGAATGAGAATCGGCCGTTAGAGTTGAAGAGATTATTCCACAAAATAATTAAAAAAGATGGAAAAAGGGATGTCTATTATTATATAGACATGCTCATTAGAGGAAGACTATGTAATAGACATGCTCATTAGAGGAAGACTATGTAATTATTTTGTGCATGCTTATTTTGTGAATTAATAGACATGCTCATTAGAGGAAGACTATGTAATTATTATATAGTGACACGTGGTATTATTATTTCTTGAAACAGAATTTGAGGGGTTCTTGAATACAAACGATTTCCATGCCCTTCGCCTTCTCTTTCTCTTCCACTGTCTTTGTTCACTTCACCTATGGTTTACCCCTTTTATGCACACCACTTCGATGAGGAAATTAGCAGCTCTCCAAATTCCCTTCGACATCTAATGAGCATAGACTATTTAATGAGCATGCACAAAATAATTACAGCTCCTATATGTATATATAGATTTCCCAAAACTACCTTTTGGTCTGAAAATGAAGAGGAAGACTTTGAATTGGGCAAATTAAAGCAAGTTCAACGTATTATTGCTGGGAGTAGATTTGCATTTGTTGGCAAATTTTTTACTTCTTCTGGTTGATCTAAATACTATTATCTAGTATATAAAGTGGAAATTGTATTAAAAAGTTAATAAAAGTAGAAATTTCGGAGCAATATATAGTAAAGAATTCTTTTTCCCCCAATACATAAGCAGCAAGATATTGGATTCTCAGACCATTTCACTGCTGGACTACTTGCTTTAGAGAAAGGACTCAAGGTTTGTCACAGGTAACCAAACTACACCTCCAAATCGATTCTACATAAGTTGTGTGCCCTCTCCACAAACCAGCATTAGTGCCAAAGCGGTTCCATCAGCTCTTACTGCACATCCATCTCTTTATTGTTAGAATTTGAATTTAAGTTATGAGTATATGTATATTATTATTTAATATTTAGATATGTAGATGTACATGTATCATTAAATTAATTATGTAATTATTTTTATTATAAAGTTTAAGATCCAATTATAACGATCTATATTTAATTATATGTGTCCGTTATCTTAATAAAGTATGGAATTATTTATAATGTATAGAAACTTAATGGTGTAGTTGCAAAAAAAATTATGATAGACTATTTTAGTAACTGCACAATTATATAAATAAAGGGTTGTGGTCCCTGATTGCATGTCCTGTAAACAAGAGAAAAAAGGTTGCATATGTAATAATTAGAAGAACTAATGAGTCCAGATTTGTGACAGCGAATTGTTATAGATCAAGGTACGCTTCTACATCTTCTGTATCCAAATGATCTTTTGAGTAAGATTTTGTATGGAAAATTCAATTGAGTTAATTTTATTAATTTCCATTAATGGTATTAGAGCTGCCTTATATCGGAGATTATTTGGTTTTAATTGTAAATCTTATATGATTATTTATATGTTAAAAAAAATTAAATCATTTATGTATATATTAGTTGAACAGTATAGAAATAATGTATTAATATTTATAGTGAATAATTTAATTAATTCAGAATAATCTTATGGCCATAGTTTTGATTTGATAGATATGTATATATATTATCGAGTTTTGTAATAATATGAGTGAATTACGTTTCCATATTTTCTTTTTGAATTATTGTGATTATCATTTTTATTTATTTATAAAAAAAATTATAAATTTCGTTTGGACACTGTTGCGATCAAGAGCGGTTCGTCGTTCGCCGTTCGCCGTTCGACATCATTGAAGAATTCACAGAATTTCATCTCACCGAAGAATATTCCAATTTCGTTTAGTAAAGAATTTTCACGGAATTTCGTTTTGGTGAAGCATATGGAATTCTATTTGGTGAAGAATTCATGGGAATTCTTTTCGCTACGTGAAGAATTCGTGGAGAATTTGCTTGGCCTTCGGCCATGAATTTATTTGGGCTTTGTTGCGCCCATTTTGTTTGGACACTAAAGATTGGGCTCTGTCTCCTCAAGCAGTGCAGATTTGGTGTTGGGCCAGAGCAGCGGGTTCCCTTTAATTTAAAAAAAAAAAAAAATGGGGAGCAAAGGTGGCATAACTAAGAGTCGACCTTGGTCTCCCGGTTGAAAGGCAAGTGCTAGCCTTCGAACTAATGAACTACATTGAGGTTTAAAGGCCTGGTTAGTTTGTTCGTCAATTAATTTATTTTTAATTTTAATTTTATAAATTTATTTTTCTGCCTAAGTTGGCTATAAAATTATTTTTTATTTAATAATTTTTTATTATTTTTAGTTGAATTATATATATATATATATATATATATATATTTCATAATAACATACAATGTGTTTTTCTTTAACACTGCTCTAGGGTTTATTTAGTTATGCATAATTTTTTAAATTAAAAAATTAATTAATTTTTTATTAATTAATTTGTATTCATAACAACTTAAGGATGCTCTAATGAGCATGTCTATTAATTCATATTGATTGGTGGAAGTGGTATTCTATCAAAAGTAGGCTCTCCCATGAAAGCTTTTCAACAATGAATTAATTAGATGTTGTGTTTTGTGCTAATCATGCGGATAGCAATCGGTCCAAAGGAAAGTTACTATGGTCAGGTTGAGAAGCTCAAACACATGTAGTAATGAACACATAATAGTTATTAAGTGTCCGTAGTGAGTATTAAGTCGGACCAAAGGAAGACTTAGTATTTGACTGTATCTTACTATTAGTGTTCAATTACTACACCAAGGAGATCACTTGTAAGCTAACTTTTTGTGCAAAGATTAGATTTAGTGTTACACCGGTATTCTTGTGATGTGATTGTTGTTATGAATTTAGCCCATAAGGTGTAAAAGTTTTTTTTTTTTTTTTACTTTTATGCGAGTGATTTTTAATTTATTATTCTTGTTCTCTGCTACAGTTATTGGAATTTCTATTGCTAAAATATTTACCAATTTGAATAACATTTCATAACTAAGTGGTGCAAATTCATAATTAGGAAGGTTAAATCCTAATTTATTTGGGATGTATTGATCTGGACTTAGCTCTTAGGGAGCCACGTCTTGCTGAGCTAACGAATAATAGTGCCTCTGATCAAAAGAGGGAAATGGCTCAATGGGAGCATTCAAATCGGATAAGTTTGATGATCATGAAGAGTATAGTCCCAGAAACTTTTCTTGATAGTATATCCCAAGAGACGAATGCACTTAAGTTTCTCGAACAACTGGAAACAACGTGAAGTGTTAATTTTGAGTGTATAAAAATCATCATATTTAAATCCATCCCTTAGTCAAGTTTTAATTAAAATATTAATCCCAAAATACATATACGAACAAGTATACTCACAGCAAATATAATATAGGGAATTAACGAGTATCGATCATCAAAGGAACAAGTATACTCTAATCTTTTTTCAGTCATTGTTTAACCAACCCAATAAAGTGATGGAATAATACAAGGAAAAATAAAGAAATATATACAACTCAAAGATGTAGGAATATGCAATTTAGACAACTATCCTAGAATACATGATAATGAACCATTCAGTAATTATCTCAATTAATCATTATTTTGGCATCATGAAGGAATATAAAGTAAAATTCAATTGTTTCCCAAGTCATGCATCCATTTATATAAACTCCACTTCTTTCCCAATTTATGAAATCACTATCTCTTGATTAAATTAGCAGATTTTCCAATCAAACCAACATAACCAAATGATGCATTAAACTCAATTCTTCATAAATATGAAATTAGCCAATGACCCTATGCTCTAGGTGAAATCAACTAATATTTGATCACTTAGGTTCTTTAATCTTAACTTCGTTTTCCAAGTCAATTAGAAGAAAACACATTAATAACCAATGATAACAAGTAATTAAATACTAAAGAAGATAGAAATTGATCAAACAACTAAATTAATCCAAAAACTATGAATTCCATAATAATGTCAAATTAAAATGAAAACATTAAATACATTATTGTTTAAGAACAAGAAAATAAAGGCAAAAGAAAGCACTCATAGACAAGCCTTCTTCTTCTCATTTGAAGATTCTCTTGAACAATCCTTCTTGAATGGTGGATGTCTCATTCTTTGAGTGATTAGAATTGTTTGCTATTTGATTCACTACTTTCTCTTGTGTTTTCTCTTAGTTTTATAGGTTTTTTTAATGCCAAATTCGTTAATTAAGGGGTCTTGGCCGAGTAGGGTTTGGAAAATACTAAAATCCTTTGAAAAATATCAAAATTCGTGCACAAAATTTTCGTCTCTCCAGAGCGGACTTGGCGCCGGGTCTAGTCAACCCACCTGGTGCCAAGTGTGTATTGTTTTTCCCTTAGATGTTGCTCTGTGTTTAATGTTTGGCCAGATTGGACCAGCACCTAGTGCCTTATCTAGACCTGACGCCAGGTGTGTTCTGAAAATTTTCACTTTTTACTCAAAATCAACTTAAATCCGCACAAATTTGTCAAAAATACTTTTCACAAGCCAAATATCAAATAAGAAGGTATATGTCTAGTTATTACATCAAAAGCATCTCAAATTAACCTCAAATAATTAAGAAAATAGTGATAAATTTAGTCCCTATTACAATGCTTTGTAAAAAGTGAAATGGCAAAGATAATTATACTTTTGTGTAAACTCATAGCTATAAGGTATAGTGATTCAGAAAACATCAGGGGATACATTCTCAAGATGTCTCACACTATATCAAAACTTAAGATGCTGAAATTGGATCTTCCAAATGATCTATTAGTGTACCTTATTTTGATGTCTATTCCTCTTAAATTTGCTCAGTTTGATGTGAGTTACAACTGTTAAAAGGATAAATGGACAGTTAATGAACTTATCTCACATTTAATACAGAAGGAAGAGAGGATGAGACAAAATAAAGATGAGAGTGTTAATCTAACGTCATTCTCAAAGAGTAACAAGAAAAAGAAGAGTAAAGTGACTACGAATGCATCGGTAGAGAAAAAGCAGAAGGGACAGTAAAAAAACATCAAGTGCTTTTTTTTTGCAAGAGTCCCTCTCACGCTAAGAAGGAATGCTCGAAATATCACGCATGGCGCTTGAAGAAAGGTATCCCTCTAACTCTTGTCTATTCAAAGGTTAATTTAGTTTCAGTACCAAGATATACTTGGTGGATAGATTCAGGTGCCACTACTCATATAAGTATATTTATGTAGGGTTGCCAAGAGTTACCGTCACTTAAGTGATGATGAAAGATTCATCTATATGGGGAACGGCAGTACGGTGGAGGTTCTAGCCATTAGGATATTTAAATTATTATTAAAATCTGCTTATTATTTGGAATTAAAAGAGACATTCGTTGTACTATCATTTAGACAGAATTTAGTTTCTATTTCTGTTTTGGATAAGGAAGGATATTTTTGTTCATTTGGTAATAAACAGTGTCGTCTCTATTTTGATTCAGAATTTCTTGGAACCAATTTTTTGTCCCTTTATGATAATTTATATGAGCTTGATATAATTACCTCTTTTAATGAATCCTTGTATGTAGATACACGGGGTACCAAACGAAAATTAACTAATGAGGATTCCTACTCATTATGGCACAAAAGATTAGGTCATATCTCCAAAAGGAGAATTGAAAGACTTGTGTTGGACGGAATTCTCGAAACACTTAATACTTCAAATAATATAATATGTGTTGAATGTATTAAGGGTAAGTTAACAGACAAGAAAAAGATAGGTGTCGAGAGAGCTAATGATGTCATAGAACTAGTACATACGAACATATGCAGAATATTTCCCACAATTTCTTGGAATGGTCAACAGTACTTTATAACGTTCATAGATGATTACTCTTGTTATGGTTACCTATTTTTGATACATGAAAAATCAGAAGTCTTGGACAAGTTCAAAGCATTTAAAGCCAAATTTGAAAATTAACTAGGCAAAAGGATTAAATGTGTTTGATCTAGTCGTGGTGGCGAATACTACAGCAGAAATGACGGTTCAGGTGAACAACGTCTAGGGCCATTTTAAATTGTCAAAAAGTGTGGTATCATCCCTCAGTATACTATGCCGGGATCTCCTAACATCAATGGAGTTGCTAAAAGATGAAACAGACCCTTTAAGGATATGGTGAGAATTATGATTTATCATAATACTTTACCAGAATCACCCTGGGAGAAGCACTTAAAACTATAGTCTATATCCTAAATAAAGAACCAACTAAAGCAACGACCAAAACCCCATATGAGTTGTAGATAGGTAAGAAACTTGTGCTAAAGCATTTGTGAGTGTGAGGATGTCCAGCTGAAGTAAGGCCTTATAGGCCTAATGAAAAGAAACTAGATGCAAGACTGGTTAGTTGCTATTTTGTTGGATACTCTGAACGGTCACATGATTACAAATTTTATGATTCCCAAAGCAGAACTTTTTTTGAGACAGGAAATGCCCAGTTCATTGAGGATTTTAAGGTTGAGGGGAAAGATAAAGTAAGAAACATTGTCTTTGAGGAAAAAATGTTTTCCTTCCTATAGTTGCTCCAGAACATATACATGTTTCAGTACCTAATAGTGTTCAGCAATAACAACCAATGCAAGACAATGTTGAATTTCCTCATAACTTGGACCAATAAGCTGTGCTTGATCCTAATCATACAGTCACCCCTCAACCAGTTATTCCTGAGGAGCAACCTCAACAACCTCAAGAACCATTTCCTTTAAGAAGATCCATTCGAGAAAGAAAAAACGCAATTTTCGATGGTTATATTATGTTTCTTACTGAGCATATGGAAAGTATTGACTCAACAGTAGATAATTCAGTCACCTTCCGTCAAGCCATTGAAAGCTTGAATGCTTAAAAATAGATAAATACCATGGGTGAAGAAATCTAATCTATGAAAGACAATGATGTTTAGGATCTTGTCCTTTTACCTAAAGGTGTGAAATCGATTGGTTGTAAATGAGTTTTTAAAACCAAGAAGGATTTACAAGGTAATGTGGAAAGATATAAAGAACCTCTAATTGCTAAAGGATTTACTCAAAAGGAAGGTATTGACTACAAAAAGACTTTCTCTCTAGTTTCTTCAAAAGACTCTTTTAGAATAATTATAGCATTAATGGCACAATTTGATCTTAAGCTATACTAGATGGATGTCAAAATTATGTTTCTTAATGAAAATATTGATGAGATAATCTATATGGTACAACCAGAGGGCTTAGTTCTAAAGATTCTAAGCAGCTGGTTTGTAAATTTAAGAAATCTATCTATGGGTTTAAACAGGTTTCTTGTCAGTGGTACTACAAATTTCACGAGGTAATTTTGACATTTAGTTTTGAGACAAATACCGTGGATGATTATGAGTATCACAAGTTTTGTAGGGATAAGTGCATCTTTTTAGTACTTTATGTGGATGCTATTTTGTTAGCTTATAATGATGTAAGATTAATGCATCAAATCAAGAAATTTCTCTCAAAGTAATTTAAGAAGAAAGATATTGGTGAGGCAACTTTTGTATTAGGAATCCGAATTCATCTAGATCATTCTTGAGGAATGCTTGGATTATTGCAAAAAACTTACATCGAAAAGGTATTACAGCAATTTGTGATGCAAAATTGTAAACCACTCGATGCCTCTGTGGCTAAAGGAGATAAATTTAGCAACAAACAGTGCCCTAAAAATGATTTTGAATCCAAGCAAATGAGAGATATTCCTTATGCTTCAGCATTTGGAAGTCTTATGTATGCGCAAGTCTGTACTTGTCCAGATCTAACCTTCATAGTTGAAATTTTGGATAGATATTTGAGCAATTTGGGCCTCGTTCATTAGTAAGGGTCATGAGGTATTTACAGAGAAGGAAGGACTACATGCTCACTTATAAAAAGTCAGATAAACTTGAGATCATTGGATATTTAGATTCCGATTTGGGTGGATGTCATGATAGCATGAGATCTACATCAGCTGTTTGCTAGCGGAGCAATATCATGGAAGAGTGCCATATAGACACTAATTGCTTCTTCCTCTATGGAGGTAGAATTTGTAGCATTCTATGAGGTGTCAAATCAAACTATTTGATTGCAAAATTTTATTACAGGACTGCACGTGGTTGATGGGATTAAGAAACCACTTAAATTATTTTGTGATAATAAAGCTACTTTTTACTGTTCAAATAACAACAAGAGCTCGACAAAATTTAAATACATAGACCTCAAGTTTCTTATTTTGAAAGAGCGAGTTCATGATGGTATAGTTAGTATTAAGCTTATTGGGACAGGCTCCATGCTTGCGAATTCGCTGACTAAAGTTCTGACACCAAAAGCCTTTATAGAGCACATTACTAATATGGGTGTTGTATCTCTAGAGGGTGTCTGAATTCAGAGTGAGTTTGTTACTTACATTTATGCTCATTACTTTTATTAGTGTTGTTATAATGCTATACATTTATACTATTTTCTCATTAATACAATACAGTTCAGTTATTCGTTTCTACCTTAGATGTTACATTTAGTTAAATGATCTCATGTGGCCTAGTTGGAAATAGACATGTAAAAATCACATTCACAATTAATTTCCATGCTACACATCCACACTCAATCTAGGTCATTTAGTTAAATTAATACATGTGACCAACATTGAGTTTGGTTGTAGTTTTATGCAGTGAAGGCCTCTTTGATCCATGTATTAACAAAATTAATGGACATGGTTGGCTTAAGATGACAAACTAAAGTTTGTAGTACCTACATTAATCCATAACTTTTACATAGTTATTTGGTCTAATGTATGTGCACATGAACATAAGTCCAATTGGGAAATTGTTAGAATTTGGACTTAAGTCATGAATACACGCATATTATTATTATTTAGCATTTGAACATGTAGACGTACATGTATCACTAAATTAATTATGTGATTATTTTTGTTATAAAGTTTAAGGCTCAATTATAGTGATCTATATTTAATTATATGGGTCCATCATCTTATATAAGTGTAGAGTAATTTATAATATGTAGAAACCTAAGGGTGTAGTTGCAAAAAAAAAACCTATGATGGGTTGTATTAGTAGCTGTACAATTATATAAATATAGGGTTGTGATCCTTGATTGTATGTACTGAAAATCCTAATCGCCTCTTGGAGTTCCCATCTCTCTCAGAGGAAGAAGGCTGTGTACAGACCAATTAAAAGAACCAACGAGCTCGGATTTGTGACAGCGAGTTGTCATGGATCAAAGTACGCTTTCGTATCTTCTATATCCAAATGATCTTTTGAGTAAGATCTTGTTTATGGGGAATTAAATTGAATTAATTCCATTAATTCCCATTATTTATTTCTTGGCTTGATTTCTTTGAGATCAAACATGTGTACAGATAGGGAAACACCGTTGTTGATTTCCATGCTAATTTAAGCTGTGATGGACATAATTTTATTGCATCTTCTTTCTCTTTGTTACCTTAACTATTCCATTTAGATCAAATTGAAATCCCTTCACTATGCATTTCCTTTGTACATAATGCTATGGGGTAAGGTATATATCCTCCCATTGTTTCCTTTTTATTTATTTAAATAAACTAGTATTCATATAAAAAATCATAAACTATAAATTAACATACGTCATTTTAAGAAATCAAATTACTAACTAATCATATTTATTTATTTATCTCCAAGTATATAAATTATTTTACGTCTTTATTTTTAAAATCACATTACATATAACATTCTGTAATTGTAGGTCAACAGAAAGTTGCTAATCTAGGAGATCACAATCACATAACTGGGATAACTTATGATTTATAGGAGCTTAGTCACATTCTTTTTGTTAGCTTCTAAATTGTAATGTGTTAGTTATAGACATAACATAAGAGATCTGTTTAAATTATCTGATTTTAAAATATTACTATTTGTAATCCTTCATTTATGTTTTTCTTTCATGTAACCAGATATCACAGTGTTGCAAACACAAAACCATAAGATAAAAATGAGCAGTAAGGATTTTGAAAATTAATTTTTATATTAATTTCAATTATTTGTGTAAGACTTTGATAGAAGTTAAATTAGTCTATATTTTGAAGGTTATTTGTATTATAGTTCTGTTGAATTCATGATAATTAACTATTAATTCTCTCATTTTCCCTTCTTTTGTGCAGAATTTATAGAATGGAAAAATATGAGAAAGAAGGTAAAAATACCATAAAAATAGAAGAAAAATAGGGAAAAAGTAGAGATCAAGCGGCGCCACTTGACCCCTATTGAGTAGGACCGCCAGGCCATTAAAAAACAACCACCATTGAGAGGCAGAATCCAAGTGGCCCCACTACTTGGGGGGCTCTAGGTGGCACTGCCTATTTCCTGGAGTGGAGAAATTTCGATCTTAAGTAGGCCTGCTTGGTGTATTTTAAGTAGGTTCCCTTGGTTTTCGAAGTCCTCCTGAAAATTAATTTTTTTCACAATTTTGGAAGGTGGAAAACCTATAAAAAAGGAGGAAACAAGCCATAATATGCTACATAAGAGAAAATACTCAGAAGACCTTTGGAAAAACTAAGAGAGGCTAATAGAAAGAATCAAGACAATCTTGGAAAGGAAAGGAACGTTACCAAGAAAATTGCAAAGGAAAAGGGAATTACACTTATTTATAAGTTTTTCTTCCATCTTTCTTTGTAGTTCTATTTTGTTAATTTCGGATTGATTTGATTTAATTGTAATTTGTAAGGATGAACCCTAGTTATGCTACGTGTTGAATTCTTTTTTTGATTTAGTGGAATCCTAACTCGTTATGTATATATTTTTATGATATTATGCTTTAATTGTGGTAAAATCTTACCCAAAATATAAATCACCATACCCTTTTCACATTGTTTTTATTTACAAATTGAAAAAGATCAATTGGAGATGAATGAGGATGAAAAAGAATGTAAAAGGAGCTAAATTGAAGAAAATTCCAGAAGCAAGGCTGCCCATGGGGGTTGTACCTCCTTGGGCCGCCTAGAGCAGCAATTTAGGCCCTTCTATCCAGTAACCTGGGCCGCCTAGTCTCTAGACAAGGTGGACCTTCGTGGGCCGCCCATAGTTGAGAAAATTCAATGTTCTAACTATTTTTGAAGAGTTTCAAGGGTTAGACTATAAGTACAATATTATAGTCTCAAAATTGGAAGAGGAGCCATCTTAAAACCAAGTGAGAACACTTGGGTTGAGGGTTTGCACGGAAGAAGAAAAGGAAGACCAAGAGATTCAAGGAAGAAGAAGAAGAGAATATTACAAGCGATTTTCAAGGAAGAGGAAAAGAAATGGTTTGTCTACGAGTTTTCTATTCCCTTTTCTTTGTATTCCTTACTTTACAATTTATGTTAAACCTTGATTTTTAATTTTAATAAAGGGTTGTACCCTATTTATGTTTTAGGTTGATGTATTTTACTTAGATTTATGGTTTTATTTCTACGGCATTTGATTATTTGGATTTACTGTGTTATTTTGGTTGAGCTGGGTTTTAATTAAATTTTTTCAATTATTTGTTCTCCCTAATGAATTCGAGAGATGAGATTAAGGTTTGAACACCCTCTTGACTAATTTAATATTTGTCATCTTCGATTAACCAGAGGGAGAGGTTGTAGATTAGGACTAAATAGTCAAAGTGCTTATGAAATTGCCTAGAGATAGGGATTTTGTAGCTTTCAGAGTAATTAGGATTGTGAGTGGTGATTAATGCCTCTTTGAATTTTGTTAATTAGATAGAAATACCAATTAATAGAAACTAGGGATTAGGAATCTCATAACTCAAGAGAAAGTGAGATTGATTTTTGTCTCACACTGATACCTAGAGTTAAAATTTATGGATCCAAGTGGGTACTCATCTTTTAGGAGTTTAATAGGGGAATTCCTTTTGTTACATGACTTTTATATCTTTCTAATTCCTTGATGAACTTGTAACTCTTTCTTATGTAAGAACTTGATAGGTTTCCAAGTTTAGTTAATTAAATTTACTTCGCATATGTTTTTAGCTAAACAATGAGAAAAGATAGAAGTAGGGGTAATTGCCACATTCCCTAAGGTTCTTCGATACTTGCTAATGATATTTATACTACACAATAGGTGCACTTGTCTATATGTGTGTGTTATGTGAATGGACTTAGCATTTTAATTTTTAAAACTTATGTGAATGTGGGGCATTGTTGAATTTATTTCCATATATGCAAACACACCCATTAAGTTTTTAGCGTCGTTGCTGGGGAATCATTTATGGTAATATTCTAAAAATTTTGGTTCTTGTTGATTTAGCCTTGTTATTATATCTATATTTGTATATAGCACTAACTTAATTGTAAATAGTGCTGGTATGTTGTTGTGAGTATATTTACTTTATCTAAAATGTACTTGAGAATTCTTTTTTTGATTTTTGGTGTAAAATTCATTCTTTTGGACTTTAAGTGATTCCTTGATATGCTGATTTATTCATACCTTATTCTTTGAATGATTGAGAATGGCTGTGGAAAATTTGTTGGATTATATTTCACTATGATGAGTTAGTTGTGTTGAACATAGAATAATTAGTGTTGCGGAGATGATTTTTATTTTGCTTGAAAATAGAATTTTTGTATATGGCTAATTAGGCATGATCTATAGTGTATAGTATTGATCTATGGATTGGTCGTTTGGAGTTTTCTTGGAACTATGCTTGAGTTTTGTTCATTTTTTTTGTAGATTGAGAAATTATTGCTCCTTCATAGATTTTGGTTTTGATTTACGATTGCGAGGTTGATTGAATATTTTGGAAGAAATTAATCTTTTGTGTTTTGCTTGAAGGGTAATTTCTCTTGTACATAAGTAGGAGAGTGTAAGGTACTATTAAAGATTTTGATCTTGAAATAGAGAGAACATTGATAAAGTTGAGGAAAAAGGCATATTGCATAAGAAGAAGGATCATTTATTCACTTAGAAAACTTGGAGAATATGGTAAATCTTGGTGGTCATGTTGGAGTTCTTGGAGAGAAAGCTCAAAATGGTAATAGAAATGGAAACGAAAGAAGAATTATGGGAGACTATGCTAGGCCTTTACTTCATGGGCTTGAGTCAAGCATTTTGAGGCCAAAATGGATGAAAACAATTTTGAGTTGAAACCGTCATTCATTCAAATGGTGCAACAAATTGTGCAATTTAACAGACTTCTTGATGAAAATCCAATGCACATATTGCTAGTTTTCTCGAGATATATGATACTTTGAAGTTGAATTGTTTGTCTGAGGATGTAATTAGACTTAGGTTCTTTCCATTCTCTTAGAGGGATAAGGTAAAATTATTGCTAAAATCACTCTCTCCAAGCTTTATCACTATTTGGGAGGAATTAGCAGAGAAATTTCTCGCGAAGTATTTTCCTCCTTCTAGGACTGCCAAGCTAAGGAATGATACATTCTCTTTTGCTCGAATAGAAGGAGAGACTCTCTAGGATAGTTAGGAAAAGTTGAAGGAACTCTTGTGAAAATGCCCACATCACAGGTTAGATTTGGGATTTCAAATGCTCACTTTTCATAATGGGCTTAATTTTGCTACAAAGCGGCTTTTGAATGCAGCATTTGGTGGAAATACAACAACCAAAACCCCCGAAGAGTTAAGGGATTTGATTGAAAACATAATTATGAATAGCTATTCTTGGGGAATTTCAAAGCCTAGGGCGTGCAAACAAAGAATTCACAATATTAATATTGTGGCAACCATTGACGCAAATTGGAAGCTCTCACTAAGAAGGTTGAAAAATGAACACTCCTTCTCAAGATTAAGCTCAAATTATGTTGTGTGAATTTTTTGGAGAGGGCCACCCCAATTGTGAATGCCAAAGTATGGTGTCACATAATGAGCAAGCTATGGAGCAAGTGGATTTTGTTGGAAATGCAAGATAAGGAAACAACTCCTATAGTAACAAGTACAATCCCAAATGGAGGAATCACCCCAACTTTGTATGGAACAACTCAAATCAAGTGAGACCTCCCCCTTCTCAAGGCTTCCCCATGGCACGACCCCAAGCACTATTGCCCTACCAGGCTCCACCACCACTTCCTACAAAGCCTTCTCTTAAAGCTTTAGCTATTAAGTTTGTAAAACCCCACCTAAACCTACCCTAGAATTAGAGGGATGACATGCATAGGGGTGTTCAACCGGTTTTTGGTTTTAAAATTTGATTTTTTTTTTCAAAACCAAACCAAACCGAAATTTAAAGAAAATCGATAGAACCGAACCAAAATTATTTCGGTTTGGTTTGGTTTTAAATCGAATTTGAATGTTTTTTTTTTAGATTCATTGACATAATATAAATTAAATTTAAACCTAAACAAGTAAAGTTTAATATAAATTATAATTCAAATCTAATATAAAATGTAATACGAATTAAAGTCTAAATATTTTAAAGATTTGGGCAAAACATTTTAGTTGAAATTTATAATCACGGATGCAAATTGTAAAGATGAAGATCTTAAACTCAATTATTAATGGCTTTATTTTGGACAAAATCAAACCAAATTGAACCAAAATAATCGAAATCGAACAGATTTTTTTTTAAAAAAAAATCATAATTTATGAAATTAATTAATTAATTAATGAACAACATTTTAATATTAATTATATATTTTAAAATTTTAAAATATAATTCGGTTTTTTGGTTTTTTATTTTAGAAAACCGAAAACTGAATTGAATTTTTATATAAATTCTAAAACCGAACCGAACCGAATTTCACTAAAACCGAACCAAAAACCGAAATTATGATCGGTTTAGTTCGATTTTTTGGTTTAAACCGAATAACGAACACCCCTAGAGATGCATATCATATCATATTGTATAAAAATATATTTCTTGGATGAATTCGTGTACCTTAGAATTGTGATATATGGGTTATATGGTTTATATATGCTCGTTGAGTATTGAGGGTAATTAGGAAATTTTACTTGAGGATGAATTAGGAAAAAGCTCAAGATTTAGAAAGGAAGAGAATTAGGTTGGGAAAATAAGAATAAGAATTAATGTGGTTAAGTAGTTAGAGCTTTGTGGTTAATCTCTATGGTCATGAATTCAAATCCCATCAACTAAGTATTATTTTTAATTATCTTAACTAATGTTTGAATTTTCTTCTTACATTCTACGAAGCTAGGAATGTTGTCTTGGGAAAGGCACAATGGTAATGTCTTAACCATGTGAACTTGTCCTAAAAGAAAATCTAAAAGAATTCTAACCTCCACCATTTTAGCAATCCATGTCCTAACCTATTTAAATTTAAAATACTCCTATTTCTTTAATTCTTTTCA
Source organism: Voacanga thouarsii (assembly GCA_026120185.1). Taxonomy (NCBI): domain Eukaryota; kingdom Viridiplantae; phylum Streptophyta; class Magnoliopsida; order Gentianales; family Apocynaceae; genus Voacanga; species Voacanga thouarsii. The sequence goes on from JANUWF010001165.1 coordinate 2,598,459, forward strand.
TTTTCTTATAAATGTCTTGGATAAATCTTGGACTTGAATTTCGAAAGAAAATTCCAGCTCTTGAGATAGGAGATGACCGAAATATAGGAGGAAAAATAGATAGGTGGTTTCCAATTAAATCAGCATTCCTTCTTGGCTGGATTTTCAAAAATTGCAGCATATTTGACTATTCATTTCTTGCTAGCAAGCAACTATTTTCGTGTGAGTAAGAGGCTGAAATTCCTTGGAAATTCGCAACTCATATGATCACACCAAACCAAAAAATTTTCCAGCAAACTACCAAGTGTTTGGTCATGAAGATTGAGCAATCAACCCATGCATAAGATCACCTAAAATTTTCTTCTTTCTTCTCCAAGATAGTGGCTGAAAAACCACCATTAATGGACCTTCAAACACTCCAATTTTCCAGCTGCAATTCCAATCAAAATAATTCAAAATTTCTGCTAACAAATCATTCCACATTCTAAGAGTTCTTGTAGCTAAATTCATTTTTTTTCCAAGTTGCATAGCAAAGATAAACCGATTTCTTCTTCACTCACCTTCATCATTTCGGCCACCTTGAAGCTATGGCTGAACATCTTGTCTTCTCTATCAACCTTAGCCATTGGAACTCTATTAAACCATCTCAAACATCTCCTAACTTCACTCTATTCAAAACTTTTCAAAATTGAAAATTAAATCCCACCTTTTACTCCCTTAAACTACCACCTAGCTAGACGAGTAAACTAGAATTTCTTCCCCTCTTGTACAACCATTTTCGGCTAGGACTAAGGCTGGGATAATCCTCTATTTCACAACTAAGACATAGCTAGACTTGCAACCCACCATTGAAGGACTAGAGACCTTCAAGAAAAAAATCACCATTAACAATTCTTCTACCTAAAAAACCTCCAATTTCCCCTCATTTTGAAATTCAAACTTGCTCTAGTCTCTCTCTCTCCCCCTTGGATAACCGAAATACCATCCTCCTAGCAAGTCCATTAGGCCATCACTCACCCAAATCTTACTTATCTTCTTCTCTCAATTTTCTCTTGTGTTCTCAAGCATACCAAGAACATCAAGAACACCAAGAACACACACTACACTTTTTCAACCTTTAGCCACTCCCAATCATCCCAAATCACTCCAAAATCTCTCAAATCAACTAGGAGTCAACCTATACTCATCCTTAGTATACTCCATAACACTAAAACAACCAAAGTTGGTCTCTTTTTCGGATCAAGCGTGCCATTTTGTTCAAGACAAGAAGAACACCAAAAAGGTAAAATAAGTTCCATCATCTTATTTTTCTTCTCCTCTTCATATTCTTTTCTTCATCATCTTAATCTCTCACGCACTCTCTCTCTCTCTCCCCTTCTTGGCCGATCCATTGGTAGCCATCCTTGAACAACCTCAATCAATAGAGGACTAATGAAGGCTCAAGGGTCTTCATTTAGCAAGACAACATCTTTGACTACAACGATCATCAAACAAAGTATTTCTACTATAACCATCTTCTTATTTTTGAACTCAAGTCTTCTAGATGATGAAATTAATATGTTGATTTAATATTGTTAGGATGGAGATATGTACATGGGTGAAGGGAATAATTTTAAGATATAAAGATTGAAATGGATATTGAAGCTTATGAATTATTGTTGGATTATATTTTAGGATCATTATATGCTCATTAGTACGTGGTGATTAGAGGCTTTGTATCACTAGTATGGATGTTTTGATGAATGATGGAAATGTTACCACCATTATTTTGATTATGGTCCCATGATGTTGTTTTTGTCACTAAATGCCTTGTTAATAATATTATTAGTATAATATTACCCTTGCCATGATAAATATTGTTATAAGTCTATTTTTGCACAAATCAACATTTTATTTATTGAATATATGTGTGTATGAATACACACACACACACACACACACACACACACACACACACACACACACTACCTTTCTAAATTTTTAGTATTGGTAAATTCACTATAGTCGTTAAAACTATTATTAGAGTTACTTTTACCACCACCACCACCACCACTACTACTACTATTATTATCATTAATATTATTATTAGTATCATTATTTAATTTAATTTATTAATTTCGGTCAACATTAATATTTTCAAAATTAATAATTACTTATAATATTATTATTTTAATAGACAAACAAATAATAATATTTTTATTATGCAATATTAAATATAAACGATAATATATTGAAATTAATTAATATCAGTAGCTTTTATATTCATATTATTATTGATTAGTCTTACTAAAATTTTTATCTATACTCATGTATTATTTGTAATAATAAATAATTATGAACACTATTTATTCTTTATTATTAATTTTATTTATTATTTATCATTAATAGTACTTATTATTTACTACTAATATTATATATTATTTATAATTATCATTACTTGTTAATAAATAACTATTGTTATAATTTTTTATTTATTATTTATAACACCTAACTCTGCCTGTGAGCTCCACGGGTTTTGTCTGCGGTGTTCATTGCCGGTCTCAAGTCCGGATAAAGGAGGAGAGTTGCGGTAGGCTTGTGACGGCTAGCGTAAAACATAGTCACATCTATGACATGAACCAATCGATTGATTTCGTGGGGGCGTTCCCTACTCAGCGACGCATTGCACTTCCTAGACCCAGGTGTATTGATAAATATGCGAGCGTTGCTAGGTCATTGCCCGGAAGCAATGCGCCGTGTCGGTCCCCGGATGCGGTGTCAAATATGCAAGGGTGTAGGGTAAAAAAGACACTCTACAAGGATAGGATTCGTCTAGCTACATGGAATATAGGATCTTTGACCGGTAGATTGACAGAGCTAGTTGAGGTAATGCGGAGGAGAAAGATTAGCATTTTGTATCTTCAGGAAACTAAGTGGGTAGGTGAGAAGGCGAGAGTAGTCGCTCCATGGGGTTATAAGCTTTGGTATTCAGGTAGAGTTAGAAATAGAAATGGAGTCGGGATTATTATTGATCGTAAGTTTATTGATGATGTGGTTGAAGTACAGAGGAAGAGTGATAGGATTTTGAGTATCAAGATCATGATTGGCGGCGAGATTACTACTGTTATTAGTGCGTATGCGCCGCAAGTAGGACTCGATGATTCGGTTAGGCAACAGTTCTGGGATGATTTAGATGAGATTGTCCAGAGTGTATCGTGTGTAGAAAAGTTTTTCATTGGTGGTGATCTAAACGGACATGTAGGTACTGATAAGAGCGGGTTTGAGAGTGTTCATGGAGGTCAGGGTTTCGGAGCTAAAAACGAAGCAGGAACTGCTATTCTTGATTTTGCCTTGGCCTATGATTTGACCATAGCAAATACTTGGTTTAAGAAGAGATATTCTCACTTAGTGACCTTTAGAAGTGGGTTAAATGCCAGTCAGATAGACTTCTTTATTATGAGGCGTAGGTTTCGTAGTGGGTGTACGGATTGTAAAGTTATTCCAGGTGAGAGTGTAGTTACGCAATACAGGCTATTGGTCCTCGATTTTAATTTTAGGAAAAAGAGTAAGCAGTAGAATTTTCGAGTTGACCCTAGATTTAGGTGGTGGAAGCTTCAGGGGGATGAAAGAATAGCCTTTGTTAATAAGGTAGTTGAGGCGGATAATTGGTCTTCTGATATGGATTCGGATCCAGATACTATGTGGAGAAAGATGGCTCAATGTATTAGGACAGTAGCTAAGGAAGTGCTTGGGGAATCTAAAGGAAAAATACCTCTTAACAATGATGTGTCGTGGTGGAACAACGAAGTGAAAGAAGCCGTAAGGAGTAAAAGAGAGTGCTATAGAAACTTAGGAAGGTGTAGGAGTGATGAAAATTTTGAGAAATACAAGGTCGCGAGAAGAAAAGCTAAAGAAGCTGTCAGAAACACAAGAGCCATAGTTTACAAGGATTTATATGAAAAGTTAGATACCAAAGACGGAGAGAAGAATATATATAGACTGGCGCGTTACAAGGAGAAGAAGACGAGGGATATAGGTGTAGTGAAATGTGTAAACGACGAAAACCACAATGTTTTAGTTAAGGATGAAGAAATAAAGGAGAGATGGAAATCATATTTTGATAAGTTATTCAACGGGAGTCAAGTCCAAATTCTGAGTGTAGGTAGCCTGGCGCTTTCGAACGAAGAGGTTAACCGTGCATGGATTCGTCGTATTCAGAAGCATGAAGTCCGTGATACCCTTAAATGGATGAGTCCAAAAAAAGCTGTAGGACCGGATAGTATACCGATCGAGGTTTGGAAGTGTTTTGGAGATATGGGTATTACGTGGCTGACAAGTCTGTTCAACAAGATATATAAAGTTAATAGGATGCCTACAGAGTGGAGGAAGAGTACTCTGATTCCTCTGTACAAGAATAAAGGAGATGTCCAGGATTGTGTCAATTACCGTGGGATTAAACTCATGAGTCATACTATGAAGCTTTGGGAGAGAGTGATTGAACAGAGGTTACGGGGCATTATACAAATTTCAGATAATCAGTTTGGTTTTATGCCTAGGCGTTCCACTACGGAGGCAATTCATTTATTACGGCAGATGATTGAATATCATAGGGAAAGAAAGAAAGATTTACATATGGTATTTATTGACCTGGAAAAAGCCTATGACAGGGTTCCTAGAGAAGTAGTTTGGTGGGTGCTGGCCAAGAAAGGTGTATCAATAAAGTATATTACTCTCATTAAAGATATGTATGAGGGAGCATGTACAAGTGTAAGGACTGGCGCCGGAGTGACTGTAGAATTCCCTATTAATATCGGGGTGCATCAATGATCAATGCTTAGCCCTTTCCTCTTTGTAGCCGTTATGGATGAGTTGACCTGCACTATACAGGAGGCTGTGCCATGGTGTATATTGTTTGCGGATGATATTGTATTAATTGATGAGACTAGAGCCGGTGTAAATGCTAAATTGGAGTTATGACGGCAGACATTGGAATCCAAGGGTTTCAGAATTAGTAGGAGTAAAACAGAGTATATGGGATGCAAGTTTAGTGGTAGCAGAAACATAGCCCAGAGTGTAACTTTGGAAGGTAGAGATATACTGTTAGCTGATTGTTTTCGCTATCTAGGATCTATTATTCAGAAAGACGGAGAGCTCGATAGCGACGTTGTACATCGAGTTAAGACGGGTTGGTTGAAATGGAGGAGTGCGACTGGTATTCTTTGTGATCGTAATGCACCGTTGAATTTAAAGGGAAAGTTTTACAAGGCAGTCGTACGACCTGCTTTGTTATATGGTACGAAATATTGGGCAGCTAAAAGGTGTCATATTCAAAAAATAAAAGTAGCTGAGATGCGTATGTTATGGTAGATGTGTGGATATACTAGGAAGGATAGAGTTAGAAATGAGATAATTAGGGAAAAGGTGGGTATGTCATCTATTGAGGAAAAGATGAGAGAAAGTCGTCTGCGTTGGTTTAGACACGTTCAGAGAAGACCGAGGGATGCTCCTGTTAGGGCGATGGAGAGAGTGAAGCAGGATAGGTTAGACAGAGGGAAAGGTAGAGGTAGGCCTAAAACGACATGGATAGAGGTAATTAAGAGAGATATGTCTTTGTTAGATTTGGATGACAGTATGATGTTCGATAGAAGAAAGTGGCGAGAGAGGATTCAGGTGGATGACCACACATTGCCTGACGTTGGTTCATGTAGCCAACCTCAAGTTACTTGGGATTAAGACTTTGTTGTTGTATTATTTATAACACCTATTTATTTTGGCATACCAAATTATTCCTACTCTATAAATTAATAACAAACCCCAAAATACCTTATCAATTAATTTTAGAACTCCTAAGACATTATTGTCATAATTGGATGATGTTGTAGCTAGTTGAGCTTAAGCATGTTAGGTTGGGAGTTATTTATTTGGTCAATTGTTGCTTGGTTATGAACCATTGGTAACTTATACCCTATATTTACCCAGGTAGGGCTAGATTACCTTGAGCCAACTTAGAACACTATTATGTCAAGGGAAAGTAAGAGATCAGATAAGTCCTTGCATAAAGCTATTTGAATATCAAAATCACTTCATCAAGTCGAAATGTGCTATATACGTAGAAATGTATGTGGGATGCAATTATGGACAATTCTTTTCCTTTTCCATTCCATCAAACAATTTCAAGATTGAGCAAGCAAATGCTAAACTTTTCCTAAAAACCAACTTTAACAAGAATTTTGTAGACCATAATTGCTATTTCAAAGAAAACACATTGGATGATTCTTCTTTTCCCGAAAGGGACAAATAAAACGTTGAGTGCTTAATAAGGGTAGACTACTAGGACTAATTTTTGAAGGGCTGGGATGAGTCTTTCAGTAGGTGGCCATCTTTAAGGGGTAAGTCCTTCTCAGATAGGATGCTAGTTCTGTAGATCATACCAGTTCGAGCTAGCAAGTAGAGTTTAGGTGGGCTGTGTTTTTCGGGAATGGACAACTGGTAAGTTTGGGTATAGAGATGGAGAAGTATCTCACCTAGTAGGCCATACACCTACTTTATGTTAGAATGCACAAAGTGTGGCATCCTGAACATACTTTTGTCATGGTGCACAAAGTGTAGTGCCATGTCTATTTCTTTTGAGTAGTGGATATTATTTATACAACATATGGCATTCGAAAGGAAAACACCACTTCTTGCCGTGCAAAATTTATTTGTTACTTGCCAACACTTTACTTTTATAAATGTTTCTCAACTTGCATCCATAAATTGTTTTGCCCTGAAACACCCCGATTACACACGAGCTTACTGAGATTTATTTTGCACCATCTTATTATACCTTGTTTTTAGGTTAATCCTACTATGAAGGTTGAATGATTAGTGTTGCCTTTAAATAAAAACTTATTTTGATTGTATTTCATTTTGAGAGACTCTAGTTAACATTTGTTTGTTTTGAGACTTATTCATGTATTATTTTGATTTGTAATAAGTTTAAATTTGGATCGTTTCTTTCATTTCTCCTTTGAGTATAATTTATAAAGACCCATTGTCCTAAGGATGGGGCGACATCCCCGGCCCTATTAGGGTACGTAGGTAGTGGAATGTTACAAGTGGTATCAGAGACTAGGTTTAGGCGACTATTGATAGTATTTGATTTATTTTGTTAAGACTAAAATCTTTTGACTAATTTGGGTTGTTTATACTGTAGGATGGTTAGAATGTATAGAACTTCAAGGAAGGGGTAGCCATGGCATCTACCAATCTATATCAATGTAGAAGACTTACCAGTACCATAACCTGCACCACAACCTGCACCTCAACGAGTGATACCCATGGAAGAAAGTAGTGATGATAAGGTTCAAATTATTGAACCATCACCTATACCCGTAGTATACTTGATATCTGATAGCGAGGATGAGGGTATTGATATGGAATATATCCCAAACCCACCTATCCCTGAGATTTACTTGACGGCTAATAGTGATGACCTGGGGGAGATAGACTATAAACCTCCATCTAGACCTTCTTTTATACTTCCACCTCACTGTGTTGAAACTGGGGAGAGTTTTTAGGAGACTTGGGAAGGAATCTATGGACTTTAGATTTATGAATGGTGCAGGGATAGACTTTTCTAAGAACACTGGGGGATGGTTGTATGATGTCGACATTGAAGATTTGGATGGGGATTAGGGACACGGAGTTTTTCCATGTTTAGAAGACTATTATTTACTGTTTCCAATAAACTCTTGTGCTAGGTGTTCATTTATGTTTATTGTTTTAATTCAAAAATTTTTGCAAATAAGAGTATTTTGGTGTACTCCAATCTTAAATATGTTATTATCTATACAAAACTTGCATATGATCTACTTTTGCTCAAGCTTGAATGTGTATGCATGTTTGGATTTAAATATTTTGAACTTTATTGCATAACTCATTTTCTGGGGGCAAGAATATAGAATGGCACTAAAGCATCATGTAGCAGCAACCAGTAGAAGAGTCCCTGAAGCAGAAACCATGACTCTTGAGTACGATGCTACTCAACTTTCCTAGCCGAATTAGGGGAATGAGAATGAACCTGATCAAGAAGTAGGGTCTTAAGTGCCTACTGGTGTGACCATGGGGCAAGCATTTTACAAGATGACCGAGATACTTCAGACATTGTCGGAACGAAGGAACCTAAAGGGGGAATATAAAGTTTTGGAGAGGTTTCTAAAATTTCAACTTCCCACCTTCTTTGGTAAAGCTGAAGAAGACCAAAAAGTAAAAAGTGGGTGGAGCAGATGGAGGATATTTTTGAGACATATCAGTATTCCGAAAAGAGGATGGTTAAATTTGCTACTTTTAGGCTGAGAGGCCCAACTCGTTTTTGGTGGCAGTGAGTCCAAGAAGATTGGGAACTGATGGATCATGACTGGACATAGGCTAATTTTGTAGAAGCATTTAGAACTAAATATATCCCTCAGTGGATAGTGAAAAAAAGGGAAAATGAGTTTCAGAATTTGAAACAAGGGAGTATGACTGTGGCTCAATATGCTGCTCGTTTCACTCAATTGTTGAAGTATTGTAGAAGACTAGTGGATATTGAGTAGAATCAAACTAGGCAGTTCATTAAGGGCCTGAGGCAGGAATTGAGAAGGGTATTGGCGCCTTCCCCACCAATAACATACTCGGTTGCAGAAGACGCAGCCACCCGAACAGAGAATGAGGACAGAAGCAGGATGGTACCAAAACCCTTCCTATCACCGAGGCAACCACCAAGACCTTTTTCGATGTAGCAACCTAATAAGTGAAATGCCTACTAGCAATGGCAGAACAATGGGAAGCAAACATGTTCTGCACCGACTGGTCCTACTCAGAATCTCTTAATGTGCCGACGTTGTGGTAAGAAGGGACATGTGGAGAAGAATTGCTGGTCTAGGGTAGCCGAAAGAAAATGTTTCCATTGCGGAGACCCGTCGCATCTTCGGAACATATGCCCAAAACTTCTTCGAATCGGGCAAGAAAACCTAGCATAGACTAAAGGAGCTAATCGAGCCAATAATGCAGGAGCCTCCGGAAGTGGAAACCAGAAGCCACAAGTAAAAGCAAAAGTTTTTGCATTTAACTGAGAAGAAGTCAGAGCAGATGCAGCAGTGGTGGAAGGTACGTTTACTATCCAAGGTCGTTCAGTTAATACTTTAATAGACCTTGGATCCATCCATTCCTATTTAAACAAGAATTGTACATATCATTTGTGTTGGAATGAAGTAGAACTACCTTTTACCTTGTTAGTGAGTACGCTCTTAGTGAAAATGGTACAAGCAGACAGGTATGTGCAGAGTTGTAAGATTGAAGTTGGGAAGGAGAGCTTGGAGGTAGACTTAATAGTTTTAGCCATTGATGATGATGATGTGATTCTGGGTATGGATTGGCTAGCTAAGCATGGAATTAAGGTAGATTGTGAGAATAAGTCTGTCCAGTTCATCAGACCTGGTTGTGATGTGCTAGAATTCAACGACAAGTGAGTAAAGGAGTTGAAGTTTTTGATAGCTGGAGCAAAAGCTCTAAAGTTACTGAAGTAAGGATGCCAAGGATATTTAGCTTACGTGATAAACAAGCCAAAGGATCAGTGCACCCTGAAAGATACTGAAGTGGTAAATAATTTTTTTGATGTGTTTCCAGTAGAACTCACTTCTCTTCCTCCTAATCGGGAAGTGGAGTTCACAATAAATCTAATTCCAGGAGTAGAACTTGTATCGCGGACCCTATATCGAATGGCACCAGAGGAATTGAATGAATTCAATGAGCAACTAGAGGAATTGATGAAGTAAGGTTACATAAGGCCTAGCACATCACCTTGGGGAGCCAAAGTGCTATTTGTGAAAAAGAAGGACGGGACCTTGAAGTTGTGCATCGACTATCGGGGTTTGAATAGTTTGACCATTAAGAACAAATATCCCCTACCTTTAATTGATAAGCTATTTGAGCAGTTGCAAAACTGTAGCTATTATTCCAAACTAGATTTGAGGCAGGGATATTATCAAGTGCGGATTAAGGAGAAGAATATTTCCAAGACGGCTTTTTACATTAGATATGGTCACTACGAGTTCGTAGTAATACCTTTTGGAGTGAGAAATGCACTGGCAGTATTTATGGACTTGATGCGCCGTGTTTTTCAACCATACTTAGATAAATTTGTGGTAGTATTCATCGATGATATACTCATATATTTCAAGAGCCTAAAGGATCATGCAAAGCATCTAAAGTTAGTATTCGAGAAGCTAAGAGAGCACAAGCTTTACGCCAAATTTAGCATGTGTGAATTTTAGTTGGACAATGTGTCGTTTATTAGCCATGTGGTATCCAAGGATGGAATCAAAGTGGACTCAGTAAAAGTTGAAGTAGTTTCAGATTGGAAACAGCTGGAGAACATCACTGAGATTAGAATCTTCTTTGGGTTGGCTGGTTAGTACAGGCGGTTTATGAAGGGGTTTTCAACTTTAACATCACCTATGACCCGGTTGTTGAGGAAAGATGTACCATTTGTCTGGAGTGAGAAGTGCGAGAAAAGTTTCTAAGAGCTGTAGCGGAGATTAATGACGACCCCAGTACTGAGTTTGCCAGAGGGAGATAAACCCTACACTTTGTATACCAACGCACCTAAGGAGGGTTTAGGAGCGGTGTTGATGCAAGATAGGATGGTAATAGCTTATACCTCACGGAAGTTGAAGCCTCATGAAGTCAATTATCCGACGCACGATTTGGAACTGGCTGCTATTATTTTTGCTTTGAAGAAATGGTGACATTAATTATATGGAGCCGCGTATGAAGTGTTCATGGACCACAAGAGTCTAAAATATATTTTTAATTAGAAGGATTTGAATTTGAGGCAGTGAAGATGGATGGAATTCCATGAGGAATATCGTTGTCCTATCAACTACCACTCAGGGAAGGCCAATGTAGTTGCGATACCTTGAGTAGTAAAGTTAAAATGGCTAGATTGAGAATTCAAGAGAAGTCCAAGAGATGTTGGATAGGAGGCCGGAGGAACATGAATGAAGGATTTATATCAGCAATATGAGATTAGTACTGGATAAGATAGGAAATCATCAAAGCTCAGCAAAGTAATGCAGAGTTTCAACATTTTAAGGAGAAGGAACTTAAACGGGAAAGCAATGATTTCCAGTAAGACGAGGTAGGAGTGATGTACTTTTGAGATCGTCTATATGTGCTTGGCGAGCTATAGCTAAAGGAAAAGATTTTAGAAGAGGTGCATAGGAGCAAGTATGCTATCCATCTGGAGAAGTGAAAATGTATTAAGATCTAAAGAAAGCCTATTGGTGGCCCAAAATGAAGAAGGACGTTGTGAAATATGTCTCTATATGCCTGACCTGTCTAAAGGTTAAGGCGGAGCATAAGAGGTCGGCAAGATTGTTGCAACTTTTACCAATACTGAAATAGAAATGGGAAGAGGTAACTATGTCCTTCGTTATCAGATTACTAACGACAAAGACCCAAAAGGATGCCATATGGGTAGTGGTTAACAGATTGACTAAATCATTGCATTTTATTGTGGTGAATATAAGAGACTCAATGGAAAAGTTAGCACAAACATATGTGCGTAAGATAGTTAGATTGCATGGAGTACTTTCGAGTATCGTGTTTGACTAAGACCTGAGGTTTACATCTTGATTTTGGGCCACGTTTTAAGAATCAATGAGTTCTAATTTGAAGTTTAGCACTACGGCACACCTGCAAACCAATGGTCAATCAGAAAGGGTTATTCAGATATTAGAAGATATGCTAAGATCTTGCATTTTGGATTTTGGGGATAAATGGATTGATTGCGTACTGTACGCAGAGTTGGCTTACAATAATAGCTACCAATCTTCAATTGGTATGGCTCCATATGAAGCGTTGTATGGACGTAAGTGTTAAGTGTCTTTGTATTGGAGTTGGTTAGAAGATAGTCACATAAGCAAGTCTGGAGAAGTTTTGCATTCAGGAAATATTGGATAAGGTGAAAATGATCAGAGAGAGGTTGAAAGCACCTTAGAGCCGACAAAAGTGTTATTCAGACAATGGACGGGGAGAGTTGGATTTCCAGGTAGAAGATAGTGTGTTTTTTATATTGACTCCTAGTAGGGGAATGTTGAAGCATCCAAAAGGTGGAAGTTGAATTCGAGATATTTGGGACCATTCCTAGTCACAAAAAGAATTGGGCTCATTGCTTATAGGCTGGATTTACTAGATGGTTTGACAGGAATACACGATGTATTCCATGTGTCACAACTGAAGAAGTACAATGCTGACCCAGGACATATTTTGAATGTTGAACCGCTGGTATTGCAACCCGACTTGAGTTACGTGGAGATATCAGTTAAAATTTTAGACCGAAGATCAAAACCCTCCGAAATAAACAGATACTCATGGTGAAGGTATAGTGGGAGCATCATGGTACGCAAGATGCCATGTGGGAGAAGAAATAATGGGTGAAATGGAAATATCACGACTTGAGATAAAGGTACATGATGAATATCGGGATGAAATTTTTCTAAGGAGGGGAGGATGTATAATTCCACCTAAACCTACCCTAGAATTAGAGGGATGGGATGCATATCATATCATTTGTATAAAAATATATTTCTTGGATGAATTCGTGTGCCTTAGAATTGTAATGTATAGGTTATATGGTTCATATATGCTCATTGAGTATTGAGGGTAATTAGGAGATTTTACTTAAGGACGAAATACAAAGAGGCTTGAGATTTAGAAAGGAAGAGAATTATGTTGGGAAAATAAAAATAAGAATTAATGTGGTTAAGCGGTTAGAGTTTTGTGGTTAATCTCTAAGGTCTTGAGTTTAAATCTCATCAACTAAGTATTATTTTTAAGTATCCTAACTAGTTTGAATTTTCTTTTACATTCTACGAAGCTAGGATTGTTATCTTGGGGAAGACACAATGATAATATCTTATGTAACACCCCACTATCTAGGCCCATTAGGGCCGGGGATGTCGCCCCGTCCACATGACAAGGGGTCTTTATAACTAGGTCACATAAAATAAAATAAAAGAAATACTTCAAAATTAAACTTATTACAACCCAACAATACATGAGCAAATTCAAAAAAATAATTATCCGCTACAATCTCTCAAAAACAACACATAAGAAAAATAATGGACTGTCTTCAAAATCTTAGGCAACATTCTAGCTAATGACCTTCACAACAGGATCGATCTAAAAACATGGTATAAAAGGTGGTAAGATAAAAATCTCAGTAAGCCCTTGTATGCTTTGGGTGTTTCAGGTAAAACAGTTCATGTATGCAAATTGTAAAAGTTTCATAAGAGAAAGTGTTGGCAAGCATTAAATATATGTCGTAAATGAAGAGTGGTGTTTTGCTTTTCAAAACTTACATGTGCACAATAAATACAACTACCCAAAGAGGTAGCCATGGCACCACACGTTGGGCCCCATGACAATATAACGATCAGAATGCCACACGTTGAGTATACTGACACAAGGTAGGTGTACGGCCTACCGGGTGAGATACTACTCCATCTCTACACCCCAAACTTACTGGTTGTCCACTCTGAAAATACACAGTTCACTTAACTGAACTTGCTAGCTCGGACCGGTATGACCTACTAGGCTAGCATCCTATCCGGGTAGGACTCACCCTTCACAGGTGGCCACCTACTGAGAGACTTATCCTAACCCTTCAAAGACTAATTCTAGTAGTCTACCTTTATTGAGTACTCAATGTTGCTTGTCCCACTTGGGAGAAAATTGATCATACAATGATTTACTTGGAAATAGCAATTAAAGTTTCTAAAATTCTTGCCAAAGTTGGGTTTTAGAAAGAGTTTAGCGTTTTGTGTAAAACTGCTTGTTTAATATCAAGTAGTTTGCTTGACTGAAATAAAAAGGAAAAAAAACTGTCCTTAATTGCCTTTACAAAACGAATGTTCATACACATTGAGTTTGGCTTGCCACATTAACTTTGGCCTTCAAATGACTCTATGCAGTAGCTTACCTGATCCTTTACTCTGTCGGGATTCAAAGATCTTCCAAGGTCAACCTAACCCCGCCTAAGGTAAATACAAGGCATAAGATAACATTCGGACTATATCTGCCTTACATAAATAATTCCTAGTTCAACTACTTACAACCATGACTAACCATGACCATAGTGTTCTAAGCTTTAATACTAGCTGATAAGGTACTTTATAAAATAAATCTAGTTTGATAAGTTAAAATAATTAGGGGTTCTAAAATAATTATTAATAAATTATAGTTTCAAATAATAAATTATGAGTATTGTTGCTAATAAATAAATTAGTGTTAAATATTGAATAATACTAAGTCCTAAATAATATTGGTAAATGGTAATATTTAAATAGTATTATTATAAATAAATAAATAATAAATTACACTTAATTTTTAATTAATAGTTAATAGATAATAAATGATTAGTAATAGTTAATAAAATTAATAATAAATGAATTATACTTTAATTTTTAGTTATTAAATAATAAATAAAATTTAATATAAATAATATTTATGGATATAGGTAAAAGTTTTAACTATGGTTTATAAGGTCATTAATTAATTCTAATATTTTATTTATTATTATTATTCATATAAAAGATTTTATTTATTATTATATATGTATATATTATTTTTAATAAAAGACATTATTTATTTGACTAATAAAATGTTAATATTTTAATTAATATTCTATTCCAAACCTTCCTAGAAATTTCGAATTTCATAGGAAAAAGTATAGTAATAATTCTAATTAAAGTAATAAAATTTGTTAATAAAAATAATCTAGGATTAACAAGAAAATAATCTTTCACCATGATTTCCTATTGCAAGAAAAGATTCATGAACACATTCTCTAACATCAAATAATAAACTAATCCATTCATGAACATACATTTGAATTAACACATACTATCACATGGTCAATCCCTTACTAGGCATAATCATCATTCATGGCTTCATTGAAGATTAAGAACATAAAAGCCTATTTACCATAGGTGTCATAACATCTAACATACTTCAAACATCCATAAATCTCATTAAACATAATGAACATATATTGATTTAAAAGAAAAATCCACATAGGATAATCATATATATTAACCCTCATGTCCTAACTCCATCCCCTTCATCCACATACATATATTCAATCCCCCATTCATATTCAACCTTCCTATCAACATCTAAGAGACATGAATTCAGAAATTAAAAGGAGGGTTTAAGAAGAAATATTTGATAGACGATCACTTGATGAAGACTAGAGAAGGTCCACGCATTTGAGAGCCTTTAGTGGTCCAAAGGAAAAACAGCCATGGTTGATCAACTATTGAGAGAGAGAGAGAGAGAGAGAGAGAGAGAGAGAGAGAATTAGGATGGAATATTAAGAATTGAATAGAAGAGGAAGAACAAGAAGGTTGTTCTTGTTTTATGTTTTTAATGTTCTTAAGACCTTCAAGAAAAAAACTGATTTTGATCCGTTCAAAAATTCTAGTTTGTGTGATTTTGTGTTATAAAGACTAGAAATGAAGTCTGGGGATTAAGTATGAGCGATCTGGAGTATTTGAGAGTGATTGGAGATGTTTAGGATAGGTTTAGGCTTGAAGAGGTGTAGTGTGTATTCTTGGTGTTTTGAGAGAGTTTGAGAGAAGGAGGCTTGCGAAATTCTGGAAATGCTATTGGCCGAATGGCCTAGAGTAGATAGGAGTTTTGGTTTTCAGCTAGAAGGAGAGAGAGTGATTAGTTTTTTTGAAATTCAAATGGAGGAAAATGAGGAGTTGTTTGAGGTAGAAGATTAGCTAATGGTGATTAATCATGGGAGGTCTTTTTGTTCTTCAATGGTGTTGGCTGAACATGCTAGTCTTAGTGCAAAGAATGGAGGCTGTTTAGGTTATTAAGCTGGCTAGAAAATGGCTTATGATGGCAGAGAAATTTTTGGTTAATTGCTTGCCACAAGAGTGCTTTAATGGTGCAAGAAAAATCTGAAATTATTTGAAGTTCAAATGAGTTTTGGATAGAGTGATCTTAGGAGCTTTTTGAGGTGTAATCATGGAGTCCAAGCACTCAAGGTAAGTGTGGAGGTCAATGATGTTCAGCCCATAGATGAACAAGGTTCAATTTTTAGAGGTTTGAAGGGTGTTTTTCGGCCTTCGAATTGAGAGACCAAGCGGGAAATTTTTCTAGTTTCAACTGTTCAAGAGCTTCGAATGTTGATGATTTTTGGTGCAGAATTTCCTGTATTTATTGGCTCGATTTGCAGCTGTTTTTTTGGGTGTTTGAGGGTCTTTAAAGGGTGGTTTTCCAGCCTTCTTTCTGGAGAAAAATAGAGGATGTTCCAGTTGATTTGATGACCAAAGACAGCTTCAATTCCAGCTTCAAAAGCAGCGAATTGCTGCAGGAATTTTTTTGGTTTTGCAAAGTTTGTGTAGTCTAAATAATGCACAGAATTTTCAGCCTTCAAGCTCACATGAATTGACCATTTTTCTGGCAGCAAATGGTTAGGATTGTTGGCTGAATTTTTCAAAAGCCATTCTACAAAAATTCTGGAAAATTTCCGGATTTTCCTTCACTAAAACCATGAACAAAAATGAAGGTAGGATTGAAGGTATAACCATGGTGATTTATTTCTCTTGGGAACCCATCCTAATTTCTCTCCTATTTTTGGCTATTCCCCTATCCCTCAAGACTGTTTTTTCAAATTTCAAGGCTAAAGAGTTATCACAGAATTTTTGAAATTAAAAGAAGAGATTGATGGATTATGGACAATTTAAATTATGAAGCTGTTTGGATAAGGCTAGAGATAATAAAGGAACAAGAATTCCTCTAGAATTCTTTTTAGGACATGATCACATGATTAATATATTCTCTTCATATCTCCCTTAAGACAACATTCCTATCTTTAAGGAATGTAAGAAAAATAAAAATTCAAACATAGCTAAGATAATCATGAATAAAACTTAAGTGATAGGATTTGAACTCATGACCTTAGAGATTAATTCACAAAGCTCTAACTACTTAATCACAGTAACTCTTGTTCTTATTTTCTCACCCAAATATTCTTCTTATATAAACCTCAAGCCATCTTTCTATTTTGACCTCAAGCAAAATCACCATTTTACCCTCCTACCTGATAAGCATAAATAAGCCATTTAACCTATACCTCACAATTCTAAAGCACATAAAATCATTTAAAAAGTATATTTTTATACAGAATGATATGATATGTATCTCAACCCCTTTACTCTAAGGTTGGCTTTAGGTGGAGTTTCACATCCTCCCCTCCTTAGAAGAATTTCGTCTCGAAATTCAGGCATACCTTTATCTTAGATCGGAATACTTCTGTCTTACCCATTCTTTCGTTTCCCATGTGGCCTCTCGTGTGCCATGATTCTCCCACTGCACCTTTACCATAGGAATCTGCTTGTTCCAGAGAGTCTTGATACTTCGGTACAGAATTTTCACGAGTTTCTCCACATAGCTGAGGTCGGGTTGTAAAACTAACAGTTCATCATTCAAAACATGTCCGGGGTCAGCATTGTACTTCTTCAATTGAGACACATGAAAGACATCGTGCATTCTCGTTAGCCCATCCGGCAAATCCAATCGATACGCCACCGACCCAACTCTTTCCTTTATCGAAAATGGTCCCAAATACCTCAGATTCAGCTTTTCATCTTTCGGATGCTTCAGAATTCCTCTATTCGGTGTCAATTTTAGGAACAAACTGTCCCCTACCTAAAATTATAATTCTCTTTGCCAATTGTTCGCATAACTCTTTTGTCGGCTCTGGGCTTCTTTCAACCTTTCCCTAATCAACTTGACTTTGTCCAACATTTCTTGAACGCAGACTTCTCCAAACTTGCTTATGTGGCCATCCTCCGATCTGTTAGTGTTATGCCCTAGAGGCAATAACTTGTACATTGTATATGACATATTTTATTTTAATAAAAAGGCATTATTTATCTTACAATATCTTTTGTTTACTTTTGTTCTCTTTATATCTTGTTTTTCACACATATACGAATCTTGGGGTGGTATCTCGTTCTTATATTTTTCCACTGCGCCATATATGATATGTGTGAGATACCCAACAGTGGTATCAGAGCCATGCTATGTGTGGTTTGCAGACATGTTTTTCCCTTGTGTGAAAGCTATTTTATGTATTCGTGTTTGTCTTTGTTCACTGTGAAAATTATTTTCACACGATTTGAAATTGTTTCGAGCATTGTGAGTTGGGTCCGTAGCATAATATGCTAGTGTAATAGTTACAGCATATTTCAAAAAAATGTTTTCTTTATGTGCTGAAAGGTTTTTACAGAAAAACGTTTTCTTGAACATGGTTGTTGCCTTCCGTTTCATCCTAATTTTTTGTTTTGGTTTTGTTTAAAGTAACAAATTGGTTGTTGTTTTGAGCTTCAAAACAGAAAATTCTGCTGAGAATTGTTCTCACTAAATCATTGCAGAAGATAAGGGCTCCAGAAATTGTTTTTGGAAAAATTTTCAAAAATCACCGCCTCTTCCTGACTACAGTTGGCACTGGCTCTGGCTCCTAGCCGGCGCCAGTTCTGTACTGTTTCGTGACGTCCAGAAATCGTTTCTGGAAATTTTTTTTCTTCTTAAAACTAGACTACAGTCAGTGCTGGCTCCGGCTCATAACCGGCGCCGGTTTGCTCTGTTTCGTGTCCTAACCAGCCATTTTAGAAATTAATAAAATTTTCAAAATAGAATTTTGAAAGAAAAATCTCATTTGATGAGAAACGGGACCCAAAAGCATTTTCTCAAAATTAGTTTTGAGGCAAACAATTTTATTTTTCAAAATAATGATTTTGAAAATTTTATAATTAATGTATTTTTCTAAAATATTGATTTTAGAATTTGTTTTATTTTTCCAAAATAGTGATTTTGGAATAATAAAAATTATATGTTTATTTTGTTTAAGTATAATTAATGGCATGGTGGATGGTTAGGGACTAAAACCAATTATATCTGTTCATGCATTTTACAGTTTTGATTTTTTATGAAATAGGGCCTGCGTGTCCTGCCTTCTCTGAAATTTTTGTGTAATTATCTTTTCATCTAACTCCTCTCGAATGTAACTCGAGGTTTTCTTGTTTTAGGAAATTATGTAATTAATTTACATAGGTTAGATAGGAGTAGAATTATTCTATTTTGGAGATGGCAACTAAAACAAGGCGAGAAGGTAAGACCTTCTACTTAAATCATGCATGAACACATAGGGTTAACTATATTAATTTCTTTTATGGCTCAAAGAAATTAATTGAGGGTAAAGTCCATAACCATACCACGTAATCGCTTTATTACTATGATTATCGATTATGTGATTTATTGATTTTTATGCATGTCATTTATTGAAATTACTAAAAGGAACAAATCCCTCAATTAATATTAAACCTAATTTCTTTCGTTAATATAGTAAGAATGAGAGTCCTTTTTCGAGACCAGGTTGTTGGGCAAACCCAAGCCTACTCGACATCGGGCATGTTTAAGCTATAGAATTGAATTCCTTTGGAATTAAATACCTGATTAATGGGTCGGGCATAACTAAATTATTTATCCTGGTTGGGCAAACTCAAGCATAAAGAAATTTAGAGGAAAAGTTGAGGTAGCCCAAAAGGCTTTAAGATTAAAAGCTGTTAATCACCCAAGGATCTGGTAGTTACATACGATGTAATTGGTATTGGATACCTACCAATAAACTCAAGGGTGATTTGTTGGGCAAACTCAAGGTTATTCTTGAGGAATTTGGATATCGGTCCACTAGGAAAGTTTCCAACGGGCTTTCCCAAATTAGTAGTGAGGGCTATTGGTTTGAGTAAAATAGTAGAGTAAAAATGCGTTTAATTAAAGTCCTAATTATTTGCATCATGTCAACAAATTCCTCTAAGGTTATGCCTTAGAGGCAATCACTTGTACATTGTATATGACACATTTTATTTTAATAAAAGACATTATTTATCTTACAGTATCTTTTGTTTACTTTTGGGTAAAATAACTGTTAGATAAAGTCTCTAGTACAACACTGTGTTAAGAAAATCATGATATGAGATTCCTACTACACTGTATAGTTTTAGTACTTAAATAGTCCCTAGTCGTAGTATTAATGAGACTGGACATCATTAATGCGTTAAGACTAGCATGTGTTAGACTTCTTGATTTGATCAGGTGGTGGTTCTCATATTCGTGAGTATTGAGATACTCAAAGTTAACACATGGATGCTTGTTAATGGAACAAGTACATTGGATGACCTAGCTATGAGATAATCATATGGATAACTATTTAGTGCTAGTGATATAATCTCAACATAGCAAACGTGCAAGTATCTTTAGGCTTTAGATTTTTGAGGTACTTTGTTTGCTGAGTATTGTGCTTTGATTCCAATCTCTGGAGCCAGATCGAGGGCCACCTATGGGATGGATATTGGGTACATTGTGAGGTAAATGAAAGTAGTTGAGAGGGTCAATAAAGGATTCACCACTCCTAATAGTAGGGGTGAATATCTCACGGCCACTTGTAGGAATTACTACTTGAGAAGTCCTTGGCCAAGGTGACTGTGTCTTGAAAGAAGTTCCAATTGATACACATATAGAATAGTGGGTTCTTGGTACAAGTATTATTATATTTGTGCCAGAATTAATATATGTTCTGGAGGGAGTTGGCACTAATTCTGTACTCCAGATCGAATGAGATATTGTATGGTGAAAGGAGTCAATTGCACTGTACTTTGTTATTGAATGGTTCATGTCAAGTCGCTTGACTTCCTGGACTCTTGGGTGGTCATGATGTGTTGCTAGATATTGCTCATGATCTGGGAGTATGGGTTTATTAATTGATGAATTAATAAATCAATCCTGATTAGAATTAATATGATTAATTTTAATTAATTATGGATTATTAATCTCAAAGATGTTTGGATTAATTCATGTTCGCTATCAATTGACTAGGAAACCTAATAGGTCATACACAATAGATGATTATATACTCAAGATGTTGTTTGATAACATAGTGGGGTTAATTGCGAGAAAGAGAAGTTATTGTGGTCAAATTATAATTAGTTATAATTTATGATCCAAATTATAATTGTGAGAACTTGATGTTTCCAATTACAATTAGGGAATTCTAACTGTTTTAGAATTCTCAGTTTTTAGTAGGGTTTTCGTGTTATATGGATGAGATGCACGATTTCTTCTATGTGTGACACACGAAAATAACTCCAAACCCTAGGGGATACACGATCTCCTCCTCTTCTCTTTCTCTCTCTCGTTGATCTTGATCAAACCCTAGCCGCCATCTTGTTTGTCTGCTAGAACAGATAATCTTGGTTCTTGAGTGTGATCCTCTGTGTGAATTTCTGTTAGAGACAATCACACACTGTGATTATAGTGGCTGGACATCCGACTCTCGTGGTGTTTGATTGAGAGGATTACCGGATTGCGCCTCAGACAAGAAAGGAAAATTTTTGTATTTTAGACGCTCAAAGAAAGGTAAGCTGTTACACACTGTGATTATAGTGGCTGGACATCCGACTCTCGTGGTGTTTGATTGAGAGGATTACCGGATTGCGCCTTAGACAAGAAAGGCAAATTTTTGTATTTTAGACGCTCAAAGAAAGGTAAGCTGTTACCTTTGTTCTCTTTATATCTTGTTTTCCACATATGCGGATCTTGGGATGGTATCTCGTTCTTATATTTTCGTTGCGCCATATATGATATGTGTGAGATATCCAACACAACCAACTCCAGTATAGCGGTACTTGACACTTACGTCCATGCAATGCTTCATACAGAGCCATTCCAATCGAAGACTGATAGCTGTTAGGGTATGCCAATTTTGCATATAGTACACATTGACTTCACTTATCTCCGAAATCCAATACACAGGCTCTCAGCTTATCCTCTAATATCTGAATAACCATTTCTGACTGTCTATCGGTTTGCGGATGCACCGTTGTACTGAACTTTAGATTAGAACCCATTAATTCTTGAAACTTGCCCCAAAATCAGGATGTAAATCTCAGGTCTCGATCGGACATAATACTCGATGGCACTCCTTCAGTTTGACTATTTCTCGCACATAGGTCTGAGCTAACTTCTCCATTGAATCCCTTACATTAACCAGTATGATCATACCAAACCAGAAATTCACAGCTCATATGATCATACCAAACTAGAAAATTTTCCAGCAAACTACCAAGTGTTTGGTCATGGAGATTGAGCAATCAACCCGTGCATAAGATCACCTAAAATTCTCCTCTTTCTTCTCTAAGGTGGTGGTTGAAAAACCACCATTAATGGACCTTCAAACACTCCTATTTTCTAGTTGCAAATCCATTCAAAATAATTCAAAATTTTTGCTAACAAATCATTCCATATTCTAAGAGTTCTTGTAGCTAAATTCCATATTTTTTTCCAGCTTGCATAGCAAAGATAAAAACCGATTTCTTCTTCACTCATTTTCATCATTTTGGCCACCTTGAAGCCATGGCTGACCATCTTGTCTTCCCCATCAACCTTGGCCATTGGAACTCCATTAAACCACCTCAAATCTCTTCTAACTTTACTCTATTCAAAACTTTTCAAACTTGAAAATTAAATCCCACATTTTACTCCCTTAAACTCTCACCTAGCTAGACTAGTAAGCCAGAATTTCTTCCCCTCTTGAACAGCCATTTTCAGCCAGCACTAAGGTTGGGATAATCCTCCATTTCACAACCAAGACATAGCTAGACTAGCAACCCTCCATTGAAGGACTAGAGGCCTTCAAGAAGAAATCACCATTAACAAATCTTTTGCCTCAAAGACCTCCACTTTTCCCTCATTTTGAAATTCAAACTAGCTCTAGTCTCACTCTCCCCCTTGGATAACCAAAACATCCTCCTCCTAGCAAGTGATGATAATATCCCTCTTGTTGTGATAAATATTATTACAAGTCTATTTTTGCTCAAATTTATATTTTATTTATTGAATATGTGTGTGTGTGTGTACACACATTACCTTTCTAAATTTTTAGTACTGGTAAATTCACTATGGTCATTAAAATTATTATTAGAGCCACTTTTACTACTACTACTATTATTATTAGTATTGTTATTATTATTACTATTATCCTTATTATCATTAATATTACTAGTGTCATTATTTAATTTAATTTATTAATTTTGGTCAACATTAATATTTTTGAAATTAATAATTACTTATAATATTATTATTTTAATAGACAAACAAATAGTAATATTTTTATTAAGTAATATTAAATATAATGATAATATATTGGAATTAATTAATTTCAATATCTTTTATATTCATATTATTTTTTATTAGTCTTACTGAAATTCTTATATATACTTATGCATTATTTTATAATAAATGAATATTATTTATTATTTATTATTTATTAATAACAGTACTTATTATTTACTACTAATATTATGTATTATTTATTATTAATATTATTTATAATTATCATCACTTGTTAATAAATAATTATTGTTATAATTTATTATTTATTATTTATAACAGTTATTTATTTTAGCATAGCAAATTATTCTTGTTCTATAAATTAATAACAAACCCTAAAATACCTTATCAATTAATTTTAGAATTCCTAAGACATTATTGTCATAACTGGATGATGTTGTAACTAGTTGAGCTTAATCATGTTAGGTTGAGAGTTAGTTATTTGGTCAATCGTTACTTGGATACGAACCATTGGTGACTTATACCCTATATTTACCCAGGTGGGGCTAGATTGCCTTGAGCCAACTTGGAAAACTATTGTGTTAAGGGAAACCAAGAGATTGGTAAGTCATTACATAGAGCTGTTTGAAAATCAAAATCACTTCAGCAAGTCAAAATATGCTGTATACGTAGAAATTTACTTGGGATGAAATTATGGACAATTTTCTTTTCCTTTTCCATTCCATCAAACAATTTCAAGATTGAGCAAGCAATTGTAAACAAAATGCTAAACTTCTCCTAAAAACCAACTTTGTCAAGAATTTTGTAAACCATAATTGCTATTTCAAAGAAAACACATTGGATGATTCTTTTTTTCCCAAAATGGACAAATACAACGTTGAGTACTCAATAAGGGTAGATTATTAGGACTAGTCTTTGAAGGGCTGGGATAAGTGTCTCAGTAGGTGGCCACCTTTGAGGGGTAAGTCCTTCTCGGATAGGATGCCAATTTTGTAGATTATACCTGTCCAAGCTAGCAAGTACAGTTCAAGTGGCTGAGTATTTTCGGAATGGATAACCGATAAGTTTGGGTGTAGAGATAGAGAAGTATCTCACCCGGTGGGCTGTACACCTACTTTGTGTCAGAATGCACAAAGTATGGCATCCTGAATATTCTTTTGTCATGGTGCATAAAGTGTGGTGCTATATCTATTTTTTTTGAGTGGTTGCTTTTATTTTATACAATGTATGGCATTCGAAAGGAAAACACCACTCCTCACTTTGCAAAATTTATTTGTGACTTGGCAGCACTTTACTTTTCTAAATGTTTCTCAACTTGCCTACATAAATTATTTTGCCATGAAGCACCCCGAGCACGCACTCCTTTTCTTTCCTTTTGCAACCACTCTTTATCCTTGCACTCCCTGAGCATATATAAACTTGCATACCACTCTTTATTCTTTGCAACCCACTCCTTGAATATTTTTGTGGTCCTCTAACACAAACTCCATCATTCCAATAATTTATACTCACATAATCATCCCCATCATAACAAGAATGAGACTCAATCAATAAGAATTTTAAGGAGTAGGATGTCACATAAACTCAAAGATTTCTCAAGGAGATGTGTAGTGACAACAATTAGATAAGCACCAAATGGATTCAAATAAGCAAGGACACTAGGGATAGGACTCAAAGATTGACAATGTTCAATTTAATCCCAATTATCACAAGTATATGTTAATCTATGTACTCAACCCAACAAATACAAGAAGTATATCAACTAAGTTTAATGAAAGTGAAAAATATAAGCTAAGAACTCTTGCTAGACTTTGTGAAGACACTTAAGCATTTCATCAAACACTTGGTAGGGAATTAGTTCAAATGAGAATTTTCAAATATTAGGATGCCATCACAAAACTCAAAAGTTTAATTTGATGATCAATCAACTCACTTAAAACAATGATAACACAAGGAGTTCAATAACTTAAAGAGTTGAACTGATACAAACCAAGATGCATCAATTTGTTTTCCAAGCTATTAGACAATTCACAAGAAAATTTGCTACTAGCAATTAGAAAGTTTAATTCCACAAAAATCAAGTTAACAAGTAAGAAAATCTATAGAGATTCAATAAATAAAGCTTTGGTTGTCATATAAGCACATTCCTAAGTCATAAGACCACACATCAAGCACTTGGTATGCAACCTCGTAACTAAAGGTATTTCAAAATTTTTAACCATATAACCATTCCAATACTCCAAATTCACAAGCAAATTTCATTCCCAATAATAGATATAACATCAAGAAGTAATTTCACAACAAATATAAGTCCAAAATGAGAGTTTATTGACTCACAAAAATAGTTCAAAGTTGAGTTACGGGATTTTATTGTGTTCAAACATTTGCAGCAAAAATACCCAAGAAACCTCAAAATTTCTGAAATTTTAAACTTAAAATAGCTACCTAAACATCAACCAAACATGTAGGTTCAATTTTACAACAAAGCCATGGCATAATTTGAAGTTTTTAGCTCTGAAAAATCTCAAGAAAATGGGTTACGGGATTCAAATTTGCAGCAATAGTTTAGATGAGATATCCACCTTTGTTTGAACAAAAAATCAACAAACATTAATGCTAAATGGTTCCTTAAAAATTATACCAACATATAAGATCAATCTAACATCAAGTTCATGACATAATTTTGAGTTTCAAGCATTCAAAAATAGCACCCAATAAATTGACGAAAATCTGAAAATTTTCACAAATGCTTGAAGTGATTGTACCTTTTTCCAAAGAACGTTATGTTAATCAGAATTAAAACAATCATGCTCTAATACCAATTTGATATGAGCTCAGAAGCACTAAAATTCAAAAATTATACCCAAGAACAAGACCCAAGAATTGTTCACCAAATTCTCTACCAAAATACCCACAAAATAAGAACCTTAGGTGAATGGACAACTAGAACCTAAATTCTAATAGAATTTGGCCAACTACTTTAATACCCAAACACCCTTGAATCTACAAAGAATTCAAGAACAAGTGGGATGGAAAGAAGTAAGCACCCTTCTAGGTTTTCTAATAAGAATACTAGGTAAGAATAAATCTACCTAATACCTAAGATAAAGAAACAAGTTGGATTAACCCAAGGATTTTAGAGACTCTAAACAAAGGTGGGTCTAATTTCTTTGCTTGGTCTTAAAAGGAAGAACTGAGGAGGAATTCTCCTCTCCAAAAGTTCAACACTCTATTGAATCTTTGAAATCTGAAATCTGAATTCTATTACAAAAGAGGCTATAATGGGATATTTATAGGCCCTAAGTTGCCCTAACTAATTAGAAAATAAGCATAAAAATTAGATGACCTTAATTCAAGTTTTTAGGCCCTATTACATGCCTTAACATAGGTTAAAACATAATAAAAGTCATGAAAATTAAATTAGAAGTGAAAAGGCTGAAAATACGAAAAATAGAAAAAAGGTCGGGCTTGGCTTGACCAGGGCCACCGCCGGTTCTGGCTTGCACAGCCAGCGCCTATTGGGTTCTGTCAAAGACAGAACACATGCCAGCTTCAGGTTGGCGCTGGCTTTAGTCTGGTCGCTGTCCCCCATTTTGTTGTGCTTCAAAACCTACTCCTTGGACCTCCATTCTATTTTTCTGTGTTTCCTTGATCTTCCAAATAAAATATTAGTTGTTTTAAGCTTTTCTTGATACTCTTTTGGCCTTCAATCCTTGTTTAAAGGTTGGCTTAATCCTTCACATAGATTGTTGCTTGTGTTGCGCGTCTTTTGGCCCTTCCTTTACTATACATCTCTTCACAATCTTCTTGGGCCTAGGTTTGTTGAATTTGTTATCTTGAAAACTCCCTTAAATGCTCTTGAATATTGCTCTTACCCATGGAACCATGAAGTATGATTTTGTCCTCCTTCTGCCTTCTTGAAAATGGCCTTCATGCCTAATTTGATTCGTATCACGCTCTCCCGAACGGTCCTCCCTTGCACTGTAACTCTATGTCTTGGTGCCATCTATTTGTACCCATTACATGGTTTATCTGGGAAAAGTTCATAACATGCAATTAAGTAGCTTATAGATTTAAAATAGCTTGCAATTCTTTGGAAAGTAAAATTTTGCAAATAAAACTCTAAGTAGAGTAAATAAATCAATAAAATCAGGTTTTTATTAACCAAATCTAACATGGTATAAAATAAGGGAGTATCCTACTAGGCATTCTTTTTATTCTTGCTAATCAAAATTTAAATCAAAGAATAAATTCTAAATCAAATAAATAAATGAACATCTCTTCATAAAAATAAAAGAATAATCACTAAAGGTCCTATAAACTCTAGGCATCATTAGAGTCGCTAGAATCCTTAAAGGTCTCGAAAAGAGGCTCCGCTAGCCATCCTGCACTACTGTTGGGATAATCTATCACGTTGTCTCTTGAAAAATCAAAAGATTTGTGCTTCTTCCCAGGTTGACCCAACATGAACGCCCCAGTGTCTTGATCCCTCAGCTTGGCTCTTAATTCTGCATCCCTAATCTTTTCCATAGCTAACATAAATACACTTTTAGGCCTTCTAGATTTCGACTCGTATGATTCACTTCCTAGCAGTGTCAAGGTATCTTCCTCTATAGATGGGGTCGCAGGTGTATCAACCCTATCCTCTTCCTCACCATCAACCTCAATCACTTCCTCTCCACCCTCATCCCAAAGCTCTCCTATCACCCCCTCATCCTCAAATCCTTCTAGCTCATTCTCACTCTTATCTCCCATCTCTCCTATCTATCCCTCATCATATCCTTCATACTCAATCGGGTCCCCTTCATCTTGAAGTTCAGGCATCTCAGGTATCAGGTCCTCAGGTTCTTCCTCTACACCAAAGTCTTCTATCATAGGTGGTTCATGATCTACCTTGTCTTTACTCAAAAACCATCCACCTTTTGGTTTTGCCTCCGAATCAGAGGATGATGAATCCGCTATAGGGATGGGCTAGATGCTCTACCACTCGCGGGGACCACATATAAAAGGCTAGTCTCTGGTCACAGCTGTAGATCTTCTAAATCTCAATTCCTAGTGTTCAAGTACTATTCAATATATCTCAATTCCTAGGGTTTAGGAACTATTTAATAAAGTTATTTGCCTAAGCCTAGGCTTTGATACCACTTGTAATACCCCGCTACCTATGTACCCAAAAAGGGTGGGGATGTCGTCCCTTCTAGAGGACAAAGGGTCTTTATAACGAGGTATAAAAGAAAATAGCTAAATACATTGAAGCGATAATGTTATTACAATTGGAATCAAAACTTATATAAGTCTGAAATTCAAAATTAACAATCGTCTCTCAAAAGAAATACAAAGCAAAATAAAATAAATTGAACTTCCATCTCTTATTCATCCAACCTACTCAATAAAAGAACTCCCTTGAAGCATGATATAGAATAGTGTAAGATTAGCATCTCAAAAAGTCCCGCATATGCAAATGACACTTTAAATATTTCGTGTATACAGGTTTCTCAAAAATCACAAAATATGTTTGCATGTCAACTTTCATCAATAAACAGTCATTGAGTAGAACAATATATATCACACTTAAGATAATTCTCAATAAGCCATCCATTCATTAATACCATAGAATCATAAAAGGGTTAGCAATGATTCTATAATAATATTAAGTCCACATCATGATTACTATCATGATAGCTTCCCAATATAATCGTTCGACACTGGGCAATGGGTAATCTGCCCACTAGGGTGAGATACTCCACTATCTCTATACTGAACATATCGGTTGTCCAACCCGAAAAATAAAGTCCACATGGACCAACATGCTAGCTCGGACTAGCCTGACTACTGTCATCTCTTAAGCAGAGTTTATTGTCTGGAGGTGGCATGTTGTACTAGTACTACTAGCCTACCCCCGCTGAGTACTCAACGCTCACCCGTAGGTGAAGAATCATTTCCCTTTTCTATTCACAGACTTCGAATACCTTGGTTTTTCAAAACGTGATTTTCACATCAAGCTTTTCAAAATGATTTAGTCATAAAAGAAGGAAAAATATTTTCAATTAAAAGTAGAGATTGGGTAAAATCGTTTAGGGTTTAAAACGTCCACATTCTCAATCCAAGTATCATAAATCAACAATAACATATCCTCATTATTTCAATCATCATGTCAATCATCATGTCGATATCATTACAATATCATTGTACAAAAGACTCGTAAACATGTACGGTTTAGCAAAATAGTTATGCAGTGACTTACTTGGATATTCTCAATAATAACCAAAGCCAAAGCTTGCCCTCACTTCAAGCTTCTTTCTTTTCTAAAATCAATGATTCTACAATTAGAATCCACATATTAATCCACTATCTTTTCATGCATCATGAGTCCCTATGATCACATTAATCACCTAATTTATCCATAGCATCTAGATGGATTAATTCATTAAATCACCTCTATAGCTTTTTGTGGCTATGAAACTCATCATTATGCATGTATATAATCAAGTCACATCATCTATATGGTAAATCCAATATTCATCTATCATTAATCTCATATAATAACTATATTTGCTTTAAAAGATCTCATCTTTAATCAACATGCATTAGATTTAGGTCATCATAATAATATTTAACCATATTTCACTCCATATATGTAACACCCCATATTTCTATAACGTAGTAGGCTGTAAATTTGTGGGATGTCACCTCATCTGATTGCTCAGACAAGGGGTCCTTATAACAAACTTTACTCAATAGGTAGCGAAAATCTTTTTTTCAACATAGAAAATACAAGAATTTGGCTTCTGATACATACATTCATGAGTACAATAGGTTCAAGATGTAGTATGAGCCTCTGGGAGTCTACTGCGCTTTTGCTGCACCTCTGATCTTGAATTTTTAAAAGGAAATAACACACGTGTGAGTGAAAATCACTCAGTGAGTCCCGTGTGTGCTAGTGCTTTAGTAAAGAGACAGAGCACATAAAACTCTTGTGGGGAAAACATTTCATTTGTTCACTAGAAATAACTCCAAGACTATTTAAAGAAAAGTTTATTCAGAACTCAATCATTTTGGAAAACTGTGTTTCAATTTCAAATCATTGCCTCGATTTCTACATCACAGGCATTCCTCCAAGAGAAGGTCGGCCTGTATGTAAAGCTCACAAGGCCTTGCCTTTGGTACCACGTATCATTGTACTTAGACCATAGCCTACATCACTTAACCATGCATCGTTGGAAGGGTAAGTAAACTGCAGCGTACTACCGAGAATCAAGTTAGTGCTTACGCCAAGTATTCAAGTTAGTGCATACGCTAAGTATTCAAGTTAGTGCTTACACCAAGTATTCAAGGATTGTCAAGTTCAAGAAATTAAGAATTCAAGATTCATTTTGTTCACCATGTTTCCAAATCCAAAAAGGCTCGTACTTGAGCACATCAAGAAACCATTTTCTATATCAAGAAAAAACATTATTGGGGCAAAATATTATTTTTCAGAATTTGATCCCACTACTCGCAAGTCAGTTAATAATTTTCATAGGTTTTGCAGAGCCAATCAATTCATTCCATAGGCTGTAATATCCCATTTTTTTTATATATTTGACTAGCTACTATTTGTAATAGGATGAGAATTTGTATCAATTACCAGAACAAAAGTTGACCGGTATAATGAGACGAAAATTTTGGTATGATAATAATTGGTTGGGACTTGGATGTAATTATTAAATTTGTTTTACCCGTACCCTAAATCTTCAGAAAGCTACTATTATTAATAAAAAAATAATTTGAGGGTACACTGAGAAGAGAAATTGATCAGTGCGATGAAACACACATTTTGGTGTGAACTATGCTATTTGGGTCATTGGAGGCATTTTCATCATTTTGATCACGCCCGTGACTTTGACCACAAATTTGACCAAATAGGGAAGGAATTGAAGAATTTAAGAATTACCAATGGATTTAGTAGAATTTTTGGAGTGGAATGGTGAAAAAAAATATTTTTCCGTTACAGACCCAATTTTGGTTATTTCTGAAGAAAATACGAAAATGCGGTTGGAAATGGACGTGTGGCATTGTGTGAATGGTGGATGAAAACAAGTGTTAAAATAACATTGGAGGAGTAAAATATTTGTGGGATTATTAAATTGCAAAAGCTTATATAATAAGCTTAGGAATTTAGCTTTAAAATGGATAGCCCACAATGTAATTAATGTTGGTTGACTTTCGACACTAGAATTGAGGTGGAGAGGCTGAAATATAGCCTAAATTTTGTCGGCCTTGCAAGAATAAAATAAAGGAAAATTTTGTGGAGAAAAAAGTGGTTGGTGTGTAAAAATCCTATTGGAACACACCTAAATACATCCACCATTCAATTAAACCACAACAAGAAATGGAGGGCCAAGATTGAGTGATAAATGGTGGTCAAGAGAGGCTGAAAAATAGCCATAAATTCGTGAGCTAAGAGGGAGAAAACTAAGAGAAAAAGAAAAAGGAGAGAGAAAGAAAGAAGTGTGTGTGTGTGTGTGTGTTCTTAGTGTTCTTAGAGCAAAATCACACCAAATAGCCTCAAATACAAGGTAAAACCCTACCTTACTTGAATTAAAGTTATTTTTGGGTGAATGGTGATTATGATGATATAAATTTTAATATGAAAACATGACTTTCATGCATTGATTTTGGATTAAAGTTAGGATTTGTAAGCTTTTGTGTATGAACTTGTATATGCTTATATAAGTGTCGACTACCTAAGGGTTTTTGAATGATGTTTGGTGTGAGGAAGAACTGAATAAATATGGTGGTTTGAAGGCTTCTTTTCGGTTGGAAAGATGATAACTCAAGTAGAGTAAAAATGAAAGTTACTTGGTAGTAACTTGATAGGAAACATGAATAATACTAGCTTTTGATTAGGAAAAGTGAATTTGTGTTGAATAAGTGTGACCTTTTCAACTACTGGAAATCTGGAAATTCAGAATTAAAGGTGATTTGAAGGAAAATTGAGTGAATTAATGGTTCCAAAGTGTTAAAGATTAAAGGAGAACAAAGGAAAGCATGAATAGTAGGTTTGAGGCAAAACTATTGGGGCTGTTTTTGCTCAGTAGCATGTCACGGGAACCAGAAATTTGAGAAAGGACTTATACAAAATTAGTTAAGAGTCTTATGGTCATTTTGGTATATCATGGAGCCAAATCAGAGTTGTGAATTGAAAGTTATGTGCAAAACAAAATAGTGTGTTAAACCAGTGAAATTCCAAAAAGTAGTCTGAAAATGGATGGACTTAAGGATGATTAATTGTGTGATTTTGGATGAAATTTAGGGAAAATATGATGTGAATTCTTTTTTGTGAAGGGAGAAAGGATGTGAAAAATGGAAAACGAAAGAATCGAACAAACGATGGAAAAACAATGTGAACGAAAGTTAAACGTTTTCCTTTACCGTTGGCCTCGTCAGCTAAACGTTGGTTAGACGTCGGCTATCCGTCAGGCATGTCGGCTACCCATCGGGCACGTCAACTATTTTTTGGCCGAACACAAATTGACCCGAAAATGATGTTTGGTGTAGGTTTAGTGGTAAACGGCCAACGGAATGTCAAAAAGGGTAGAAACGAAGGTTAAACGGCTGTGAACGGAAAGAGTTGCTTAGGACATGAGATGAGTCCCTTGGATTTCTAAAACTCTTTCTAAAGCTAGTGTGCTTTGTTTTTTTCATGAAATGCTATATTATATACCGTTTTGGAAATCCCTGAATATGTTTAAGGTTTTTCTGAGCAAGAATTATTTTATGCCGTTTTGGACTCAATTGAACATCATAATTGGCTTGGAAACCTTACTGGATGATTAACGTATGAATTTTGTGAATTTAGTCCTTTTTGGATTAAATATTTGAGATTTTTAGAAAATGGTAAATTTTGGAATCGAGTATCCATAAATTGGCTGGAATGCCCTTATTGGAACATTTTATGGAAATATGTTTGGAAACTTTGAATTTAATTCTCTTTCCAAATTAGAATTCTAGATTTCTTGAAATGAGTTCATTTTGGAATCGGGTATTTGGAAAATAATCCAAATGTCCTTATTAGAATGTTTTATGAAAACCTTTGGAACTCGGGTATTCGGTAGATGATCGAAATATCCTTATTGGAACTCTTGTGAATATTTTTTAAATCGGGTAAAGGTAAAATGACCCGAATACCCTCGGAAAGTCTTTTAGAAATAGAGTATAGGTAAAATGACCTGAATACCCTTGAAAATAACTTTTGTGATCGAGTACAGGAAAAATGGCCCGAATACTCTTGGAAACATGTTTTGATATGTAAACAGAACTCTTTATCCCGTTTGAACATGATTTTGGAAAATAATCTCTCGTGATGAGATCGACTTTTGAAAAATGACCTTTTGATCCCTGAAATTATTTTATTGGTCTGATATACCATGGAAAGAATTGATTGGCTCTACAGAATCTATGTGAATGATGGTTTGACTTGCGAGTCAATGGGATCAAATTTTGAAAAATGATATTTTTCCCCAAAAATGGTTTTTTTGATATGGAAAAGGGTTTCTTGATGAGATTGACATTCAGTATCAGAGCAGGTAACCAGCCCCCAGTATGGGAACTAAGTGCTACACCGTACGCAGTGGGAGCCACCTCTAGAATCCTATACTGCCTGGTTCCGGTATGGGAACTAAGTGCTACACCATGCGTGGTGGGAGCCACCTCTAGAATCCAATGCCGCCTGGTTGGTCCTATCTTGAATATCAAGTAAAGTATGAGCCTTTTTCTCGAATTCCTGGCGTAAGCACTAACTTGAATTCCTGGCGTAAGCACTAACTTGATTCTCTTCTTGGTAGTACACTACGATGTACTTACCTATCTGGCGATGTACGGTTGAGTGCTGTAGGCTGCGGTCTAAGCACAATGATACGTGGCGCCAAAGGTGAAGCCTCGTAAGCTTTACATACAGGCAGTCCTTTTGTTGGAGAAATGTCTGTGATGTGAAAATCGGGGCAATGTTTTAAAATTGAAATACAATTTTTCCAAAAATGATTGAGTTCTAAATAAACTCTTCTTTAGAAAGTTTTAAAATTGCCTCTAGTGGACAAATGAAATGTTTTTCCCCGTAAGAGTTTTATGTACTCTGTTTCTTCTCTAAAGCACTAGCATACAGGACTCACTGAGTGATTTTCACTCACATGTGTATTATTTCCTTTGAAACAAATTCAGGATCAGAGGTGTAGCGATAGTGCGGTAGACTCCTAGAGGCTCATGCTACATCTTGGACCTGTTGTACCTGTGAGTGTATGTATCAGAAGCCAAATTCTTGTACTTTTTCTATTTTGGAAAAATTTCCGTTGCCTTTTGAGTAAAGTTTGTTATAAAGACCCCTTGTCTAAGTAATCAGATGGGGCGACATCCCACAAAGTATAAGCTCACTACGCTATGAAAATATGGGGTGTTACATAGGTACATCAGGCCAATAAAATAATTTTGGAGATAAAAATGTCATTTTCCAAAGTCAATCTCATATCGAGAGATCATTTTCCAAAATCGTGTCAAAACAGGGTAAAGAGTTCTTTTCTCACATCAAAACAAGTTTCCAAGAGTATTCGAGTCATTTTCCGTACTCAATCACAAAAGTCATTTCCAAGGGTATTCGGGTCATTTTACTCGTACCGAATTCCAAAAAACTTTTTACCCTTCATTCAAATAAGCCTTCAAATCACCATAATTATTTAGTTCTTCCTCACACAAAACTTCATTCAAAAACCCTTACGCAGCTGGTACTTATACAAGCATATATAAGGTTCATACGCAAAAGTTCACAAACCCTAGCTTTGATCCAAAATCAAGACATGAAAATCATGTTTTCATGTTAAAATTCATATCAACATAATCATCATTCACCCAACAATAACTTTAATTCAAGAAAGGTAGGGTTTTACCTTGTTTTTGAGGCTATTTGAAGCGATTTTGCTCCAAGAACACTAAAAACACACACACACACACACACACACACACACACACTGATATGTTCGGACTTGGGTATACAAATCATACAATAACTAAGCACATTCCCAATCAAATTTAAATTAAAATGTTAAACCCAAATCACACATATGAGCAAGCGTACTCATCATTAACCGAGCATAGGGTTGAAACGAGTGTCGATCCTCAAGGAATAAGTAGACATTAATTACCTTTCTTTCATTGTTTAACCGACTCGATAAAACAAAAATGAAATAAAATAAAAAAAAAGAAAATAAAAATAAAAATATGTACATGTCAAGGATGTAGATTTATGTAATTCAAACCATTGATTAGACAACTATGATCTTAAAGTACCCAACCTCTATCATAACTAATTATTCTCTTGGCATCATGAAGAATTAAAATAGACTCACTTCTTTTTCAATCCATGAATCCCTATCTTCTAGGTAACTTAGTATCACATACTCTGTCTCAACCAGTTTTACCCAAAAGATGCATTAAACACAATTCTTTGATCAAGTCCCATTCTCAGGTAAACTTAACCAATGAAATTAACCAATTGAATCCATATTTTGGCAGATTTCAATTAACCTTTAATTACCCTGGTCTTGCAATTAACCCCATCTTTAGACAAGTTAAAATGCAACAAATATGAAACCAATCAATTTAAACCATCAACCCTATTCTCAAGCAAGTTAATGGCACAATCAATTAATCTCGCAATCAACCCAAGTAATTAAATACCAAGAATAAAAATCAATTAATCAAAAGATCAAATAACTTTAAATATTATGAATATAAAAAACGATGTCAAATTACAATAAAACAATTAAAACATCATTGTCAAGAAAATAAAACAAAGGAAAGAAATAGATACTCATAGACAAGCCTTTTTTTTCCTACCTCATAGACCCTCTTGTACAATCCTCCTTGAACTTTTCATCTCGAGAAAATATTGGTAATGCAATTAAAAATAAATCTAAATCCTTACATTGTGCACCCTATTTTCTAGGGTAAATTGGCCTTTATTTATAGGCTTACAAAGTTCCTAAAAGAGTCCTAAATAAAGAAGAAGAAATTACCTAAATATAATCCAAAACCAAAGAGAATAATAAAAGGTCTAAATAAAAGTCTAAATAAAACTAAGGAAAAAATCAAATAGTCCACCGCCTGTTGACTTTGTAGAATTGGAAATTGATTTTTGACTTCAATTGGATTCTTGATTTACCTTTGTCGTGTTGTGCTGAAGCTTTGTTGAATTTGCAATTGTGAAATCTGCTTAAATTAACTCCAATTGGAGCCATTCGAAAGCCTGCTTAAGCCACCGAAAAATCCTTCTCTCGTTGTGTCAGTCGCGTGAGCCACATCCAAATTGTTTCCTTTGATTCCTTTAAACCAGCTTTAATTGAAGCCACATCCAAGCCACCGAAATTTGCTGTTTCTTTCTTTGCTGTCGCAGCGGCTCAATTGAGCCGCAAATCACCAAATTCCACCGAAATTGTTGCTTCTTGTTCTGATTTTCTTTTGTCCTTTGTAGAGCCACTTTTGTTGACTTTGTTTTCTTCCAGGACCTATCAAAATTCAGCTTTTCTTTGTTTTGTTGCTGCCGTCTTCTTCTTGTTGTCGGCTTAATTGAGCCATGAAGCCATACCAAGCCAATTTCTCCCTTATCCTTTCCAATTTCAATTGTAGCTGAATTGCTCTGTTTCTCCAGTGGAAAATCGGCGCCGGCTGTCCTTCTCAGAACCGGCGCCGCCTCTATTATGCTTTGTGACGATTTTGCTTTATTTTATCCCTAAAATCTGAAATAATGCACAAAATACCTTTTCAAGGGTGAAATCTCAAATATGAAGGAATATGGTTAGTTATTTCACAAAATGTATCACAAAATAATATCAAATAACTAGGAAAAATATGACTAATTTAGGCCCTATCTCTCTCTCTCTCACACACACACACACACACATCTTTCTTTCTCTCTTCTTGTTCTTTTTCTCTCAATTTTCTCTAGCATTTCTTTCCTTTTTTTTTTCTTTTTCCCTTCCTTTTCTTTCTCCATTCTTTATGGATGAAATTCAGGCTATATTTCAGCATCTCCAAATCCATTCTTATGGTAAGTATATCACATGGTCAATTGGAATTAATGAGGTAAAATCTTATTAAGGAAGCTTATGAAAATCTTGCTAAATAAGCTTAGTAAAAATACTTATAAACTTTTATCTCAACTTGTTTCAACCAATCAAATAGAAACACTTGGCCTTATTAACCAATCACTAAATGACACTTATTTTCATCCACCAATCATATTATGCCGCTTGTTTCAATTTCAACTGCATTTTAGAATTTTTCTCGGAAATAACCAAAATTCGAGTCCGAAACGGAAAAATATTTTATCTCACCATTCAACTCCAAAAATTCCAATGAATCCATTGGTAATTCTTAAATTCTTCAATTCCTTCTCTATTTGGTCAAATTTGCAGTCAAAGTTGCCGGTGTGGTAAAATGACGAAAATGCCCCTGGTGACCCAAAAAGCATAATTCACACCAAAACGTGTGTTTCATCGCACGGAACAATTTCTCTTCTCAGCGTACCCTTAAATTCTTATTTTATTAATATAGTAGCTTTCCGAAGATTTAGGGTATGGGTAGAACAAATCCAATAATTATATCCAAGTCCTGACCAAATATTATTATACCAAAATATTTGTCTCATTACACCAATCAACTTTTGTTCTGACTATTGATATAAATTCTCATCCTATTACAAATAGTAGCTAGTCAAAAGTAAAATGCGGGGTATTACAATAAACTCCTGATCTAATTTAGTGCACCATCAATCTTATCAATTTCATCTAATCATGCTTTTCATGCAAGACTTCATGCATAATAGCAACACTATAAGATCAACCTTATTTAAAATAGAAGAGTTAAGTCCCAAATACCTCTTTAGTGACACAAATATGAGCAAAGGTAATGCCTTTGGTGCTTGATTGAATTTACTTTGAGAAGAAGGGTTGATTGGATGCTCTTGGTCTCCTTGTTTGAAAATCTCCAACAATAGGGGAATGAATTAGCCCCCTTTTTGATCGTGATTTAGGAGAAAATAAGGAAAAGAATTGAATAAAAGTTGAAAGAGGTTGAAGGGTTACTTACCTTAGGTTTAGTTTTCGATTTTGGTGATGATTGGAGTTGAGAAGGACGAATTTCTTGGAGAGGGTGGTGGCTGGATTTTTCATGAATTAGGGAGTGTTTAGGGTTTGATGAAAGACTATTTTAATGAAGAAAATATGTTATGTTTAGGGGTTTTGGTCTTTGGAAGAATTGCACTTTGTTTTGGACTCTTGAACATAATAAGGAAAAATGACAGCTTTTGTTCCTCTTGTTGTGGCCGAAATTGCTTAGTCTTTTGAAGGGATTTATGGCTGGTTTTTGGTTGCTAATATGAACGAAAATAAGAGAGGAAAGGAGGAAGAGAAAGGCTGATTTTCGGTTCTTGTATTGGGCGAAAAGAAGAGAGGAAAAATGAGGTCTTTTAGTGTGTTATTTTTGTCTAATACAAGAGAGAGTTTGAGCGCAATAAGGGCTGATGATTTTTGTGTGTGTGTGCGTGTGTTGGCCGAAATATGGAGAAAATAAAAGGAGAAATTCTGCTTGTTTATTTGGCTAAAAGAAATTTAATTGGTTAGAACTACTTAGGATATGTTTCTCCTATATTTTACGGAGTTTGAGTGGAACTAAAATGTCCATTAACTGGTGGCTAGGGTTTTATTTTTTTCCAGAAATTTTAAGTAAAGAAAATAGGTCATTAATCCAAAAAATAATTTAGTTAATACTCTAATTTATTTCAGGAAAAAAAAGTAATTAAAGGATAATCATATTTAGAGATAAACTCTTATTTTTTTATGATAAAGCTGAAATTTCTTTCTCCCCAATTCCCTTTTTCGAAAATAAATAATTCCTAGAATATACTAGCTTAAATTAAAATTCTATATTATCTCTTTATGTCAAACTAAAGTTCTTTAAAGAAAATTAATTTGGGGAGATTTTTCTCCTATTTGAATAACGGTTAAAATTTAGCTTCTAAGATAAATGTTTCTACATTTAGTTTCCCCATTAAATCCTTTATATAATAGCTTTGAATTTTTTGGATGTTGAAATATTTAAATTTCGTAAATGATTAAGGTAAAATACTATCCAGAAAATAATAGGGATTTAATTTGCTTTAATTCTTTTTATCAAAAATCCAAAATAATCACATTCCTATATTTTAGGAGGTGGAAAATTAAGGTGGTAGCAGCCCTAGTGAATTCGGCCAAGAGGAGAAAAAAAATAGGGGAAAAGGAATTAAATTAGGAAAAAGAAGGAGAAGGCTTGTAAGAGTTGAGATTTGAACTCAAGTCACCAAGTAGTACACAACAAGCTCTAACCACTATTCTACAATAGCTCTTGTTTAAATATTCTTCAAATAAATTCCCATAACTCTATTCAACTCACTTCATTATTCTTCCATTAAATTCTATTCCATATGAACAAAAACTCTAACATCTCATTTAACACAACTAATCCAAATAAATAAATCTATGCAATATTGACACATAAGTCACATATACTTCATAAAAATAGTTCAAATTTATCAAATACAATATAAAATGCTATGCTATGCATGACTTTCCCCATGAACTAATGGTGGTTTAAATCGGGGTGTTATACATAATCATAATAAGCGGTAAGTGCTATGAGCATCCTAATGGATTTCAGCATTGCTATTGGTGAAAAAGTTTCATTATAGTCAATACCTTATTTCTGACAGTAACCTTTTGCAACTAATCGTACCTTATAGGTAATCACTTTACCATCCATGTTAGTTTTATTCTTGAAAACCCATTTTTACCCTATGGATTTTATCCCTTCAAGTGGAGCAACCAAAGTCCAAACTTGGTTATCATACATAGAATCCATTTCTGACTTCATGCTTCAAGCCATTTGTCAAATTCTGAGCTATTCAGAACTTATTCGTAAGTGGTAGGCTCATCTTCTTTTATGATCAATACGTCATTATGGTCAGTAATGAGAAATCTATATCTCTCAAGTGCCACTCGTATCCTACTTAACCTATGAGGTTCTTGTGTAGTAGAAGGTTTATCTATTATTTAATCAAAAAACTCAAGATCAACCAGTTAATCATTATTTGTTTGGGCTTCTTAAACTTCACTAAGTTCAATCTTGCTCCCCCTATCTCCCTTAAGCACGAATTCCTTCTCCAGGAAAATATCATGCCTTGAAACAAACACTTTATTTTCAATAAGGAGATAGAAATAATATCCATGAGATTTTTTTTGGATATCCAACAAATAAGATCTTCACTTAAGCAGGACATCCCCAAATTCTCATGTGAGTTAGCTTTGGTATTTTACCATAAAATAACTCGGATATATAGTGTCAACCATCTTTGATGGAACTCTGTTTAGTATGTGAACGGCGGTTTCCAGTGCAAATTCCCAAAACGATTTTCGTAGATTAGCAAAAGTTATCATGGATCGAACTATGTCTAATAAAGTTCGATTTCTTCTCTCAGATACAGCATTACACTGAGGTGTATATGGCAGAATCTATTGAGATAATATCCCATTATCTCTAAGATAACTTAGAAACTCTTGGCTTAAGTATTCTCCTCGATTGGATCTTAGAGTTTTAATGCTCTTATCAAGTTGTTTTTCTACTTCATTTCTGAATTCTTTAAACTTGTCAAAGGCTTTAGATTTGTATTTCATTAAATACAAATACCTAAATCGAGAATAATCATCGATGAAGGTAATGAAGTATTAATAACTCTCTCTTGCTTGTAATGTCATTGGTCCACATACATTAGTATGTATTCGTTCCAATAATTGTTTAGCCCTTTCTCCTTTCTTAGAAATAGAGGTTTTAGTCATTTTTCCTTGTAAGCAAGATTCACAAGTCTCATATGATTTAAAATCAAATGATTCTAAGTCACCACACTTATGTAACTTAGAAATGCGATTCTCATTTACATGGGTTAAATGATAATGCCATAAGTAGGAGGGGTTTGTGTTATATTTTCTTGGCCTTTTATTATTTATATTGAGAATTTAATTTTTTCATTTCTATAACATATAAACCATTCATCAAAGTTGTAGTACCATAATAAATATCATTTCATGAAAAAGAATAACTTTTATTCTTAAAATTTAAATGAAATCCAAGCAAGTCTAAACAAGTAACTGAGATAATATTTTTAGTAAAACTGGTACATAAAAATAGTTTTGTAATTCTAGAACTAATCCGGAGGGCAGGTGTAGATGATAAGTCCCCACGGCAAATGCAACAATCTTTGCTCTATTTACTGTACGAAGGTCCACATCACCTTTCTTCAACTTCCCACTGCTCTTTAGTCCCTGCAAATTATTGCACAAATAAGATTCACATCCAGTATCCAATAGCCATATCTCATTGTCAAAAGCAGTATTGATCTCAATCATAAATATACCAGGAGTGGAAGCAAAAGTGCTTTCAAGCTTCTCCTTCTGCTTCTTTTCTTTAACAGTCTCCAAGTAGCTTTTGTAGTTGCGCCTCCAATGGCCTATTCTCCCACAATGGTGATATGGGCCTTTGGTAGCTGTCTCCTTCTTCTTTACACCACCTTTAGGTTTAATTGGATTCTTCTTCCTTTTTTTAGAAATGTTTTTCCTTTTAGAAGAAAAATCAACCAATAAGACTGCATTATTTTCTTTCTTCATAGAAGACTCTACAGTCTTAAGGAAGTTGATCAACTCAGGTTTTGTGCTCTCAATCTTATTCATCTGGTAGTTCACACAAATTGTGAAAAACTAATTAGTAAAGATTGAAGAATCAAGTCTATACTTAATTCATGATCCATAGTGAACCCAAATGATCCAAGCTTCTCAATTAACTCTAGCATCTTAAGTCCATGAGTGGCTACCGAAGTGCCTTCTACCATCTTAGAACGAAATAACTGCTTAGATATCTCATATCTCTCCATCCTACTTACTTATCAAAAACCTCTCTTAGATGGAAGATAATAGTATGTGCATTATATGCTCATGCTGTTTTTGAAGCTCAGTGGACATTGACGACAACATAATACAAGATGCTATGTCATTATCCTCTTTATGCTTCTTATGAACTTCATGCTCTTTAGCAAGAGCATCATTAGCTGATGGTGGTGGAATTGAAGCATCTAACACATAGAACAACTTTTTCGATTTGAGAACGATTCTCAAATTTCTATACTAGTCCAAGAAGTTTGATTCGATGAGCTTATTTATTTCCAAAATGCTACGTAAGTTCAAATTTGTTGTCATGATGCAAATAACCTAGATGAAAGATAAGAAACATTAGACTATGTATATGAACATAAAATGCATTTAATTAGGTCTTTAATTAAATGCGTATTTAACCTACTATTTTCTTCAAATCAATGGCCCTTACTATT
This sequence comes from Voacanga thouarsii, assembly GCA_026120185.1. Lineage (NCBI taxonomy): Eukaryota > Viridiplantae > Streptophyta > Magnoliopsida > Gentianales > Apocynaceae > Voacanga > Voacanga thouarsii. The sequence goes on from JANUWF010001165.1 coordinate 2,641,084, forward strand.
AACTTGGGAAAAGCCCATTGGAAGCTTTCCTAATGGTTCAGTATCCAAGTTCTTTAAGAATGACCTTGTGTACGCCCAACAAACCACTGTTAAGTTTAATGGTAGGTATCCAATACCAATTACATCAAATGTAACTACCGGATTGTTAGGTAATTAATATCTTTTAATCTTAAAGTACTTAGTGCTACCCAATTTAGCCCCTTATATTCTTTATGCTTGGGTATGCCCAACTGGGATAAAGATATTAGTTAAATCTAACCCAATAATCAGGAATCATATTCCATAGTTTGAACATGCTCAATGTCGAGTAAGCTTGGGTATGCCCAACAACATAATCTCGAAAAAGAACTCTTGTTCTTGCTATATTAACGGAAGGCTTTAGATTTAATATTGTTTGAGGGATTTTAATTATTTAGTTAATAGTCTCATCATTTGGCATGCAATGTGAGACCCCAGTCAAAACCAACCTTAGAGTAAGGGAGTTGGGATGCATATCATAATTTATTGCATGTTTAAATATATTTTTAAATAATTTTTTATGTTTTGGATTTGAGTTTTATTGTCTTGGAGGCTTGTTAGTGAGTATTGAGTGAGAATGACAAAATGGTAATTTCTACTTGAGGTGAAAATAGGAAGATAGCTAGATGATTGAATAGAAAAAATATATATATATTTTTTAGGGAAAATAAGAATAAGAGTTGTTGTGGTGTAGTGGTTAGAGCTTTGGAATTAATTCTTGAGGTCTTAGGTTCAAATTCCATCATAGGAGTTTTAGCTTGGTTAAATTTTGTTTTTGCTTGGAAAGTAATAATTTCGGCTTTATGTGCTTGGAGTAGGGTAGTGATGTTATCCTAAGAGAGTAATGTTAGGAGTATCTTCATTCTACTCCTTTGCTCTACTCGAATTTCCTAAGAGGAATTCATTTTTCCTTGATCTTTGATTTTCCTTATTTCTCAACTCTTTAGTTTGATCAAGTTGTTCTAGACATTTTCTTTCCAGAAATTTTAGTAAAGAGCTGTAGCTTTCTAGGATTGAAATGTCTTGGTAAAAGACTTCTTATGGTCTAAAGATGTGGAAGAGTTGTAGGAGATTCCAAGAGGATAAAACCCTCTAGTGAACTTGCTAAAATAAAAAAATTCACTCTAGCTAGGTTCATCTTCCTTCTTGGAATGAGATGAAATTTTCCAGCTTATTGTGCCTTCAAGGTGTCGAGATTCTTAGGTAACATTCCCTCCCAAATGCTGTCAGAAAAATGGTCTTTTAGATCAGCTTACAACCTGAATTTCTTAGCCATTTTCGGACTGCCCAAAGATGGAGCGAAACTAGGAAAAATTCCTGTACAAAACGCAACTTTGAGAGTCCAAAACCAAGCTGTTTTCTTCCAGATTTTGTTCAGCACCTTAGCCATGTTTTTCCTCCATGAAGAAGGATGGAAACCAGCCTTGAAAGCCCCTGAAGTTTACCTTCAAACCCTCTGCAAGTTGGCTGGAAAATGGCAGCCGAAAAACTGTCTAGAAATTTCAGCTCAGCGAAAATTCTGTGTAGTCCACTGTCCAGCTTTGTTTCCTAATTCTCTTCCAGCTGAAACACCATCCTTGTTCTGTATAAGCTTCCCTTAAACCTCCAGTAACTGAGCTCCATTATTCCCCTTAAGCTTCTGCACGAAATTCAGATATGGCTGCCCGAAAATCTCTCCAACAAATCCCTGCAATCATGCTTGATTGATTACCAAATTTCCAGACATCATAGTTTAGTAACCTTCCATAATATATCCCTCAAATAACCAGAAATTTTCTCCACCATTATGCACCTTGTTTTCGGTCACCATAAGCTACCTTGAACCAGCTTTCATCCCACCGAAATTCTGCTCAAAACAGTCGGCCATGGTAGACTTCCAAAGCTCTCCAATAATCAAGATATTCTGGGATATTTAGTTTCCAAATTTGATTCCTAAAAATATTCTTCAAGGATTTTAACAACTAGCCTTTCCTTTTCTCTTCCAAATCAGAGAACCATCTTCCTAAACCCTACAGAAAATTCGGCAGCCCTAGTTCTCACAGAATTTCGGCAGTTGCAAATCAAATTCTCTCAAATTCCTTCAACCTTCAAGAACACACACAATACACCAAGAACACCTACTTCTTCCTTTCACCTAATACCCCTCCAAACCACTTCAAAGCTTCTCTAAAATCTCCAGATTTGACCTACTCACTACCGTCAGTCCACCAACACCATTCTTAACATCAAACTCCACAAACCAACTCGCTAGTTCAGATCAAAACCAGAAAATTCTGTGAAGGTTCAAGAACACCTTCAAGGTAGGTTTGTTCTAACAACTTCATATTCTCCAATTTTGATCTCTAGTGAAAATATGTGTGACTAAACATGCTAATGATCTCTCTCTCTCTCTCTCTCATGGCCAAAACTCTCTCTCTCGGCCGGATGGCTTCTTCTTCCATGGCCATGCTCCCTCCACCTTCCTTGGACGATTTTAGGCATCTAGGAGTTGGGATCCATTCTAAACTCCTTCAAGGTATTCATCAACGAAGTAAGTCCCTTCAATCTTTCTTTTAAACTCTAGATTCATGTCTCTAGGATGATGATAGAAGGTGGATTGTAATAGGATTTGAGTATGTATTGTTGAGATTGAAGTATGAATATATGTATGATTGTGAAGGAGATGAGATTTATGCATGGAAGGATTATCCTAGTTGATTGTATGATGATTTGAGGTTTGATGCATGTTACCATATCATAGGTAGTATTTGTGGTGAAGTATGCTAGAGATTATGTCACCTTTGGTGAATAGAATTCATATTCATGTTGGATTATTGAAGCCATGATCATATTTATGCTAGTAGAGGTTAGATCATGTCTTGATAAATTTAGATCTATGCTTGTATGCATGATTTGGATGATTTGATGAATTGAAGGATTGTATATGTTCATGATTGTGAATAGCCATGGAAATATGATCATGACCTAGTTGTCCCGAAGCTAAATTTTATTTCTTCAAATAAAATATTTAATATTATGATTTTTGGCTAGTATTTCGAAAAAACCCTAGGAAGGGTAGACTTGAAATATTACATATATATATATATATATATATATACATACATATATATATATATATTAAGGATATTTTAGTCAAATAAATAATAGCTCTTACTAAAAATAAAATATATAGATATTATATAAAGTAATGAAACAACTAAAGCCTTTTATGGAAATAATCATAATTAGTAAAATACCTATTATTGTAAATTTAATTATTATCTTTTAATCAAAGCATATTAAAACTTATTTATTATTTTTCAAGCAAGACTCATTAGAATTCATTTTTAACTAACTTTGGTTATCAATTATTTTCTAACAACTAAATTATTAATAAATCATTATTTTTCCTAAAAACCACCTAAGACTCTTCACCAAATAAACTCTGAACTTTCTTAGAAATATTTAAACCTTTAACTTATTAGTACTTATTTCCCAGAACAATAATTATTTTAAATGTCAAATTACCCTTAGCTTACAAACCTATTTACTTGTTGTTTGGCCTTAAAGCTTGGGACACTAGGATCATGATAGTAGTGAGTGGAGTTAATTTAAAATTGAGGAAGTGGATTGTGGCTTGAGATTGATTGTGGTTTGTTTTTGCCATGCGGGGTTAGGTCAGCTGTTGGAGACTTATTGTGTGAGTGAGGATCAGGTAAACTCTTGCATAAAGCCTGATTGATGAAAAGTGTTAAATTATGGCAAGATAAATGTAGAGTGCATGGACACTCATTTTTGTAAAGGCAATTGAGGGTTGTCTCCTGTTTATTTCCGATAAATGATTCATTTGAAAATTAATAGGTAGATTTACTCAAACTCAAAACTCTTTCTAAAACTGGTTTTGACAAAGATTTTGGAAACCCTTAATTGCCATGTTCAAGTGGAACTGTTGTTCATTTTTCCCAAGTGGGATACGTTACGTTGAGTACTTAATAAGGGTGGATTGCTAGGGCTAGTCTTTGAAGGGTTAGGGTAAGTCTCTCAGTAGGTGGCCATCTCTGAGGGGTGAGTCCTTCCCGGATGAGATGTCAGTCCAGTAGGTCATGTCGGTCCGAGCTAGCAGTTTGTTTTATTTCAGTCAAGTGACTGTGTTTTGCCGAAATGGACACTCGGTTGTTGTTGGGTATAGAGAATGAGGAGTATCTTGCCCGGTAGGCCGATCACCTACCTGTTGTCAGTTTGCACAAAGTGTCGGTATTCTGACCGGTTATGGGGCCCAACGTGTGGTAACCCATAATCATTTATTTCGATTTGTTGATTTTATTGATTATGTATGCTTGGAAAAGCCAAAAAACCACTCTTACTTTTGACTAATGTTTATTGCTTGCCAGCAATTCTTCTGTAAAGATTTCATACTTTGCATCCACGAACTGATTTCACTGAACACCCAAAGCACACACGGACTTACTGAGATTTTTGTCTTTTCACCGTTTTACCATGATTTCAGGTCGATCTTGCTGTGGGGATGAGTAGCTAGATTATGCCTGCTTTGGAAGATTTTCTAATGATTTATTTTTGTGTAATGTTTTGGGGAGATGAGAGTGGATAAATTTTTATTACGGATTTGTTTTTGGTATTTTGGGATTTAATCTTAGATTGATATTTATTTTGGGATGTAATAAATTTTAAGTTCAAGTATCATTTATATTCCGCTATTTCATTTGTGTGACCTAGTTATAAAGACCCCTTATCCTTTAGACGGGGCGACATCCCGGCCTTGGCGGACCTAGGTGGTGGGGTGTTACCTGCAAAATATCAACACTTTGATATAATTATAATAGACTCAATTACATGGCTTGGTTATGGACCTTTTTGTAGATTAATTTCCTTAATCCAAGAAGGAAATTAATTTTGGTCAAAACTTATGTGTTCATGCATGTTTTGAGAAGAAAGTCTTACCATCTTCCTGCTTCGCTGCCATATCTATAGATTCATAAACTAATTTATAATTTTATTTAACCTATATAATCTAATTACATAAATTCTTAATGAAGAAACCCCGAGTTACATTCGAGGGGAATTAGATGAGAAGAAAAATTACAAGAGACTTACAAAGAAATGAAGGACACACAAACCCTATTTATTCAAAACAAATCGATAAAATACATGATACAATTTAAAATAGTCAAATTAATTTGGTCTAAATTCATAACCAAGCCAACATGCCAATATTATGCTTAAAACACATTAAGCAAAATACATAAATAAATAAATACGCATCAAATATTAAATTCTAAAATCATTATTTTAGAAGTTTAATTAATTAATCCAAAAATCAAAATTTGGGAAAAATCGTAGTGTCCTATTGGAATAAAATTATTTTAGTGGGTGCTTGAAGAAAAACTAGTAAAACAGGGGTCAAAGTGTGAAGATTGAAACTATATAATTTTTTTTATAATGATTCTTGATTGGAAACGATTGAAACTATTTTTTTTTTTTTCATAATGACTCGTTGATTGGAAACAATTTCCAATCAAGAATCGGTGGATAGCCTTGCGTGGCTATGGCATAGCTGCAAAGGCTTCAACTAATCTTTTTTATTTATTTAAAAAAAGAGCCCAATTTCCAATCATGGCTTACAGTTTTCACATGGAGACAATTTCCAATTCAATCAATTGGAACTAATCTTGAATCACAATCAATTCAAGATTTTGGTCAACCTTTGCAATTGAATATTGAAAACGGAATTCCTTTTTTTTTTTTTTAAAGTATAAAATGGCACAAGCCTCCCAAGGTTGTTAATCATACTCCCAAGGATGCTACCAAAAAACAACTGATTTTTTTTTTCAGCTTCAGTTTCCTTAACGAATCTAAGTAAACAAAACCTTTTTTTTTTCTCTTCTTTTCTGCAGAAATAATTTTTGTGAATTAAAAGAAACAATTTCTATAATTTACTGAAACTAATTTCAGTGTTAATACGCGTATGTATACACACACATACATACATATATAATAACCCACTAAAACAATTTTTTTTAAAAAAATAAAATTTTACATGAAACAATTTTCATGGACCCGAATATAATTTTGAAACTATTTCAAATTTTAAAATATTTATGAAACAATTTCATAACGTCGAATTTAGTTTGAAATAATTTCAAAATAATAATAAAATTCGTAAAATACCTACGAGATGGCTTTGATACCACTGTTGGATTTCGATCGTGCAAATCAATTTACATGGAGCGAAAAAATAAAACGAAATTCACACAAAGAATCATTCCTATGTAATTAAACGGTTCAAGAGAAGGGAAGAAAAATTAAGTACATAAAAAACACAGCTTTTAAAAAATTTTCTTCTGCACAAATCCCGTTCAAAAGTCGATCCAATTGAGCCACCAAATTTCAAGGATAGGAATTTCTCTAATATTAATCAACACAAGGAATTATACTCAAGTTAGGCACTAAAACCCTATGCTAGTAGGTAATATATGGTGGGTTTATTATTAATTTAATTTGGGAAGAAATTGTTTTTCTTTTCTTCGAAAGGAAAGAAGAAGAAAAAAAAAAAAAAACTCTGTTATGTTCTTTTCTTTTCTTACGGCGGCCAAACTTTTCTTACATCCAAAGAGAACAAATTCTCTCTCTATATATAGGAAACTAATTTTCGTTTCCAAAACAACCGCCACAAGATGATAAAAGGAAACACGTATAGATTTTTAATTCTTTTTAGGAAACAAAAACTTTTGTTCCTCTTTTCAATTATGGGCTTGGGAATTTCAATAATTGCAATTAGGCACTATGAATTATAACAAGTTTATAATTCACTTATAGGGATTTAATAATCGCAATTCAATCCCAAATAATTATAACACTTTAAATTAGCCCATAATAATTATTTCTTTTCACAAATTAACCCTATAATATTATCAAATAATATATTGAGTACCAATTCCTCTATTGTGTGTGACCTATTAGGTTTTTTAGTCATTCAGTAGCTAATATGAATTAATTCTATCATAATAGAATTAATAATCATTTTAATAATTAGAATTAATTCATTAATTTAATAATTCTAATTAGGATTAAATTTATTAAATCTCTAATTAATAAATCTATATTTTGCAGATCATGAGCGGTATTTAGCAATACATCGTGACTACCTAAAAATCCAGAAAGTTAAGGGGCTTGACATGAACATTTCAATAGCGAAACGTTAGTGTAACAAACTCCTTTTATCATATAATATCTCATTTGGTTTAGAGTATGGAATTAGTATCAACTCCCTCCAGAATATAAATTAATTTTGGCTTGAATATTTTAGTACTTGTTCCCAAAATCCATTACTCATCATGGGTATCAATTGGAACTATTTCCAACACATAGTCGCCTTGGTCAAGGACTTCTTGTGTAATGATTCCTACAAGTGGCCATGAGATATTTACTTCTACTATTAGGAGTGGTAAATCCTTTATTGACCATCTCAACTACTTTCGTTTACTTCACATTGTACTCAATGTCCATCCCATAGGCAGTCTTGTAAGGATTCTAGAGATTGGAATCAAAATACAATGCTTAGCAAACAAAGTACCTTAGAGTTTTCAAGTCTAAGGATACTTAAACATTTGCTATAATAAGATTCTCTCATTGACACTAAATAGTTATTCATGTGATTATCTCATGGTTAGGTTATCTAATGTACTTGTTCAAATAACAAGCATTTACGTGTTATCTTTGAATATCACAATACTCACAGATGTGAGAACCACCGCTTGATCAAATCAAGAAGTATAACACGTGCTAATCTTAATGTATTAATAATGTCCTATATTATTAATACTATTACTAGGGATAATTTAAGAACAAACACATTCTAGTATAGTAGGAACCTCACATCACGATCTCTATCAAGATTTCTTTAACACAGTGTTATACTTGGGACTTTATGCAACAGTTTTTATATACATGAACATATGGAATAAAGAAACTGAAAGGTAAAGAATGTCTTTTACTGATTTAATGTGCAAAATATATTGTATAAATGATTGCTTCTATGACACAATCCTAACAAATTTCCCCATTGAAAACCTCAAAGATGAGTGCCCCTTAGACCCATAAATCCTAACCGGAGTGAGTCAAATATCAATCTCACACTCTCTTGAGTTATGAGATCCCCAATCCCTAAATTTGATTTATTGATATCTTTACCTAATCAACCAAAACCAAGGAGGCATTAAACACCACTCACAATCCCAAACTATCCGGAAGCCACAAAATCTCTATCTCTAGGCAATTTCATGAACTTATTGATTATTAACCCTAATCTACAGCCTCCCTCTCGGGTTAATTGAAGATGACAAACATTAAATTACCTAAGTGGGTGTCCTATCCTCAATCTCATCTATTGAAATCATTAAGGAAGAACAATCAATTGAAATACATCGATCAAAACCCATTCAACCAAAATAACACAATGAATACAAATAACCAAATGCCATAGAAATAACATCATAGATCGAATAAAAATACATCAACCCACGGTACAAAATTGGGTAACCCTGTATTACAATTAAAAATCAAAATTTAGCATTATTGACAAAGTAAAATCTACAAGAGAGGGAAAACCTATAGGCAAGCCATGTTCTTCCACTTCCTTGAGCCCTCTCATTCCTTCTCAAATCTTCAAGTTCCTTCTCTTCTTCTTGTGAAAAATGGCTTTCTAGAGGATCTCTTAGTTGCTAGCCAACCAAGGATAATGATTTAGGGAATGGGGTATTTATATAGAAGTGAAGAAAACTCTAAAAATGCGCTAAAATGAGCATTATTGCTCATGTGGGTGGCCCAGGGAAGTTCCCAGGTTTTGCAGAAGCTAGGCAGCCTAGGGAAGGCTGCTAGGCTTCTATCTTGCTGCACCTTGGAAATGATCTAAGTGGCCTGGGATGCTATTCTTCCTTGGGCCGCCAACTAAACAATACAACATATATATACATATTTACAATTAAAGTAGGCCGCCTAGGGTACTTAAATTTCCCTAGGCTGCCACCTAAAAACTACACACACACACACACACACACACACACACACACACACACACACACACACACACAATTATACTTAACTAGGCGACCTAGGGAAGTTAAGGTTTCCTTGGCTACCACCTAAAGCATACACATATATATACAAGAGAGTAGGCGGCCCACGGGAAGTTTATCCATGGTTGCCATTTGGACACACACAACACACACGAATGTACACTAGGCCACCAACTAAAACATACATATATACATACAAAAAAATAAATAGGCGGCCTAGGAAGCGAAACTAACTATTCTAATGTACACACATATGTATACTAGGCGGCCTAGGAAAGTTCTTATTCCTTTGGCCGCCAACTTCTTTTCCTTTGGCCATTCTTGTTTCTTCCAGGCGGTCTCTTCTCTTGCATTTCTTCCATTTTCTTCCTTTTCATCTTTAATTTGTATTTTCTTTATTTCCTACAAAACAAGATGAAAAGGATGTGGTGAGTGGTGATTTCATCAAGAATTTACTACAATTAAAGCACAAAAATACTATAAAATATCTATCTGATAAGCCCTCATCACACACGCCCACAATTAAACCTTTGCTTGTCCTTAAGCAAACCACAGTTATTCACAAACAAAGAATTGTCCAATATACAAATCTAGCACCATACATATATTCACAACTTAACTATTATACAAACTAAGAAAAATACATTATTTTACAAGGATGAATAGCTAATTTACAAATGCAATTAAATATATTCTACATAGCATTTTAAGTGAGTTATCAAGAACAACTTAGCATATATGCAATAAGGTCAAAATAGTAGAGAGATTATTTCTTCCTCTACTTAAAATTCATCTCAACACCCATCTATCCAAGTTAATCCCATGCATACCCTTATATTAAGCTCGACACAACCAAGAACCTCAAAGTGAAATTAAACAAGCTTATGCCAAATAAATATGGTTCACTTAATATCTCCAATCAATATTTCAACCAAAATTAATCATATAAGATAGGATCGAACAACTCACTCAAATCTCGTGGCTATCCCAAGTACATGTAATACATATGTTACACTACTACAACAAAACTATCCTTTTTGATACAACAATACAACACTATATTTGAATTTGAATTGGCAACATAGGAGCTTCTCATTTTTCATCATTTTTCTTTCTACAGATAGAATGCATTTGAAGTTATTTTACTTGAATGCTCTTTGTGCATCCCTTGTATTTTCTGATATTTTTTTCTTTCTTCTACTTTTCCTTGCTTTTTCTTTCTTTTTCATCCCATGTTGTTTTCGACATAGGACATGCATTTTGTATTCCTAGTGCTTTTTTTCTCCTCACTTTGATAGGTGAAATTAGCAACCTACCTCTTGCTCTTGTTTGCCTTTTATTGAAAATTACAATAAATAATTGAAAATTTCGATAATACAACCTACAACACAAATGAATGAATGAGATTAGCCACGAAATTAGAGATAAGCCAACAACCCACACTCTATATTTCATCACTAAGTTTTCATCCATTCTCAAAGAATTAAGCTTCACAATAATTTCAAAGGCATAAACAAGATTAACTTACTTATCCAAACTTAGTCTATATCATGCCCAATATCTAAGTGTACATAAAAATAACTTTCCTAGAGAAGTCTTAAGTAGAATCTCTAAGGAAAAAGATAAACAATAACTCCACCAAACTAACACATATCAACATACATACCACCGAGCCTTGAAAACTAACCTAAGAATGCGAAAAAATTCAAAAAAAATTTAGCTAAAATGCAAAAACAATAAATTTAGCACAAAAATAGAAAATTCCAGAAATAAATAATACAAAATTATAAAGAAAATATTATTCAACCTCTCCCCCACACTTAAATCGGACAATGTCCTCATTGGCCACAAATCAAATAATATACACATTTTCAATAGGATAAAAAGAAAAAAAAATAGGGAGAATAGATAAACAATAGTCCTTTAGCATCTTAACACACAATGTATCATGGGAGGGGGGAATAATTGAATGGTTGTCCAAAAGAAAGAAAATCTTCTATCCTGTAAAAATAAAGAAAAATACAATAGTATACCAAGGCTAAAAAAATAGTGACAAAAGTAATTCAATTAAAACAAAATAATAGACTAAGAATATAAGTCAAAAGCGAATATAAATAAAAAGGATACAAGGAATTACTATCAAAATTCATTAGGATCAATATTAATACCAATAAAAAAATTATCATACAACAACAACAACAACAACAACAACAACAACAACAACAACAACAACAATATAATACGTAAATATTGTTAACAAGTCATAAAATCAACTAATATAAATAAAACCAAAATAGACACTAACACCAAGAATTATACTACTACCAATACAACCAAAACACAAAACTAATGAATAACCCAATATTTACACTAAAGATACACTAAATCAATGTATACCTGCTAATACCTCATCAATAACTATACTATATATGTACAACAAAACACTAAAGTATAAAAGAACTAGTGTACATCACACACAAAAAATAAATTCAATGAAATCCAAAACAAAATGAAAAGGTAAAGGGTTTAGTGATCTTATTGCAAATAAATTCAAAAGTTTGTCACCACTACAACCACTACTCAATTAGTATTATAACCTTTCAATAATAAAAGGCCTTACAAACAATAATCAAAAGTTTGAAAAAACCTAACACCAACTCTACAAACTAATCAACTCCTTAATTTATTCACCACTAGTATAATCAAAATTTCAATCTCCACAATATATAGTACAACAACAACCAAAACTACCAACAATCCTCTTATTCTCAAAACTCCAACACCCATACAAAAACAATGAAACCAATCCTATTGTACAACAATCAATCACAAATAGCTATTATACAACAAGATTTTCTCAAAAATACAATAATATCCAATTATAACAACATTTCCATCCTAAGAATGCTAACACAATAACAAATACAAAATGCCCTAACAACAATAATAGTATACAACAACAAGGCCATATATAAAAAATTAAATCCAAAGTATCTACTATATATACAATTCCCTAATGTAGCAATATACAATAATATATAAATAATAATACTAATAATACAACTAATATAATGATACAACATTTTGGAACCTAACATAATTTATTTATCCTAAAGACAAAAATAAATAGAGAATGAAACAACATACAAACAAAATATAAAAAGGAAAAGAATGCTATATACAAATAATGGTTAGTACTATACACAAATAGATAAACAAATATTTACATAGTTTTGACAAATATATACATAGCCAAAACAAATATTTACATAGTTTTGACAAATATATACATAGCCAAATCAACAAGACTCAGGGGTTTCATGTGAGGGACCGCAGAAACAGGGGAGCCATGGACAAAAAAAAAAAAAAAACAGAGAGAAAAATAAAACGCGAGCCATAAAGGCCATGCGGAAGCGTGAAGATCATACCTTTGCGTTCCTTAACCCTTCTAGGTTGCGTAGGAACAGATTGAACGGCTAGAATCGCCTCGCTTTGCACACTTGAAGGAGCTTCCGGTTGAACACCCGCTAGCCTTCGACTTCGCCTTGTTTGCATTACCGCTTAGCTCTCCAGTTCTCGGGATATTCCTCAGCCTAACCTCTAGTTGGTGAACACAATGGGAAAGAGAAACGGTCTCAATTCTCCTTGGTTCACTCGCTATTGGTTAGCAAAGAACAAGGAGAAAAAGAGAAGAAGAAACGTGAGAGAGCAAGAGAGAGACATGAGTGCTTGAGGCTAGGGAAAGAATTAGGGTTTTTTCTTTTAAAAGAGTTGTTTATCTTTTTAGCCTAAACTAGGTTTCTCAATCTCTGATAAACATATCCCCGGGATTTCAAAACACCCGGATGTTATCCTGAGAAACAGTTTGGCCTAACCTTAAACTCCTCTTAACCGTATCTGGAAAAAAACCTTAAGGTCTAAGCTATTGGGCCAGATAAATATTTATTATTTTTCTTGGACCCAAAAGGCCCAAAATAATAAATATTAATTATTTATTTCCTGGGCTTACATAAGTAACCCAATAAATAATTAATAAGCCCAAATGAACCATAATAATTAATCTTTAATTATTTATTTCTTGGGCCTATATAAATAACCCAATAAATAATTAAACATTAATTATTTCCCCTAGTTTAAGCCCAGGTTAATTTCTTAATTATTCATACTGGACCTAGGCCCTGAATAATTAATTAACCAAATAAACTAGATAATTAATTTCTCTCAACTCCTATTTTATTTATTTATTTATTTTATTCTAGTCCAATAATAAATTAGACTTCCTGAATAAAATAAAACAAAACAAAATAAAATAAAATCCTCTTCAACTGAGACCAATTCCTCAACCCAAAAATAGTTAGGACTTATGGGCTATCCCGAGGATCAAAAAAACATATCGCCTTGGCTGCTAAAATGACCAAAATACCCCTGCTATATAAATAGCTGTATTTTGCATTTTAAATATTTCCTAATATCACCATAAGGAAATATTGACCCCAAGGACAATGCTGCATTCGCAAAGTCTCTGACCTATAGGTGAAATGACTAAAATACCCCTCTACACATCGCTGTACATTTAGAGAGGAAGAAGTGTACTAACACCCCCATAAATGACATCTACCATCCTTAGGCTTCTAGTCCAATGGTCCACGACTTCCTGGAGTGTTTCCGCTTTCTAGGGGAGCTACCCTAAAGCAAACATCCAAGTCATGTTTCCTAAGGCCCTGGATAATTTAGACCATTCGGACAACCACAAGGGGCGATATAGTGCAGAAACTATCTTGTATTAGTCTGTCTTAACTAACTAGTCACACATACCCAACATGCAAGTATATTAGCCCTACGATAGAACCTCAACTACAGCAAATCAAAGTATATGCTTCCAGCTTCGCTAGACCACCAACTCATACTCAAGTCGTAGAGTACTAGTCCATGCTGTAGCGGTAGTAGTCTAGGTTTCTACCATATAGTACTTTAAGAAACCACTACTACAGGTCCTGTTCTACGTATTCGAAATACGCTTATGTCATGAAGTGAGTGGACTACCCACTGGCTAAAGGTAAGCCATTCCCCATTTGGAATTCATAACATAATAACCTAAACATGATGAGGTTCCCAGTCTCATCAATAGGTTAAGAACAAATGTTTATGTGTTAAATAACCCGTGATCCATACCTTACTGTGAAAGACCACCATTCACATGGATCACTTATTTAAACACAATGGGTCTGTTCCAAACGAAAATCGTGCACAAACAAAAAGTAAATTCACAAACAATTTCTGAAAATAATTTCTTTCATTAAAATATTAGATTTTACATCAGAAACCTAGTCTAAGAGGGCATACAATCCAACATCATGATATTGCTAATCTTCGGCAATGGTGCCAAAAACTTGATATAAGTTTTCGAGTGTATTAGAAATAGTATAACAATCCACAAAAATCAAGCTTTAAATTAAAATGCTAATCATCAAAATCACACAACAGGGCAAGTATACCCACTGCGTAGTATAAGGAATTATCAAATCTATGGAAACTTAGCAATTACCACTACTTTTCTTTCATCTCATTGTCTAGCTAAATTGAATATATGAATTACAAGTAATTACACTACACTAGAAAACATATCATGTTCTCACTCAAAGAAGAGTCACAAGTTTATCAAGGGAATAGAAAGAGAGAAAGGCCATGCAACAAAGAGAATTCTCATATTGAACACCTCAAAGATGAGTACCCTTTAGACCTATAAATCCTAACTCTAGGAACTGGAGTGACTCAAACATTAATCTCACTCTTTCTCAAGTTACTAATCTCTAAATTCGATTAATCGGTATCTCCACCTAATCAACCAAATGCAAGAAGGCGTTAAACACCACTCACAATCCCAAACTATCTGGAAGCCACAAAATCCCTATCTCTAGGTAATTTCATGTACTCATTAGTTATTAGCCCTAATCCACAGCCTTCCTCTCGGGTTAATTGAAGATGGCAAACATTAAATTACCTGAGTAGGTGTCCTATACTCAACCCCATCTTTTGAAATCATTAAGGAAGTAAAATCAATTAAAATACATCAATCAAAACCCATTCAACCAAAATAACACAATGAATACAAATAACCAAATGCCATAGAGATAAAATCATAGATCCAAGAAAAATACATCAACCTAAGGTACAAAATAGGGTACAACCCTTTATTACAATTAAAAATCAAAATTTAGCATAATATTGATAAAGTAAAATCTACAAGAGAAGGAAAAATAGAACTTATAGAAAAGCCATGTCCTTCCACTTCCTTGTGATCCTCTTTGTAACCCCTCTTCTTCCTCCTCAAATCTTCAAGTTCTTTCTTTTCTTTTTTGTGAAAAATGTCTTCCTATAGCATCTCTTGGTTGCTAGCCAACTAAGAATAATGATTTAAGGTTTATAATGGGGGTATTTATAGAGAAAAGTGAAGAAAACTCTGAAAATGCACTGAAATACGCGTTGCTATGCATGTGGGCAGCCCAACGAAGTTCCCTGGGCTGCCAGGTTTTCTAGAAGCTAGGCGGCCTAAGGAATCCCTAGGTTGCTAGGCTTCTGGCCTGGTGCGCCTTGGAAATGATCTAGACGGCCTAGGGATGCTATTTTTCCTTGGGCCGCTAGCTAAACAATACAACATACATATGCATAGTTATAATTGAAGCAGGTGGCTTTGGGAACTTAAACTTCCCTCAACCGCCACATAAAAACTACATGCACATAAATATACCTAACTAGGCGGCCGAGGGAAGTTATGCTTCCCTAGGCTGCCATTTCCTAAACAAAACTACACACACACACACACACACACACACACACACACACACACACATATATATATATATATATATATATATTACATTTAGCGGCCAAGGGGAGTCAAACTTCCCTAGGCCGCCTACTAAAACATACACATATATACCTAAAACACACACATATATACCTAAAATATACACATATATTTACAAGAGAGTTGGCAAACATACATATATATACCTAAAACATTCACATATATACCTAAAATATACACATATATATACAAGAGAGTTGGCGTCCTAGGGAAGTTTAACTCCCCTTGGCCGCCACTTGAACACACTACACACACGAATGTACACTATGTGGCCAAGGGAACTTGATGTTCCCTAGGCCGCCAACTAAAACATACATATAAACATACACAAAAACAAACAGGAGGCCTTGGGAAGTGAAAGCTTCCTAGGCCATCAACTATTCTAATACACACACATAAGTATACTAGGTAGCCTAGGGAATTTCTTCTTCACTTGGCAGCCAACTTCTTTTCCTTTGGCCATTCTTGTGTCTTCTAGGTGGCCTCTTTTCTAGTATTTATTCCATTTCCTTTTTTTTCATCTTTAATTTGTATTTTCTATATTTTCTACAAAATAAGATGAAAAGTGTTAGCCATAAGGGCATTCTCCTATGTTTTGACTTATGACAAACATTGCTAAGGACTGACTTGTATGATCTATATGTTATAGGACAGGTTTAAACTCAGTTCTTCCAACGCATGCTAATTAGATTGCTAAGCAACTCTTGAGCTATAGAATTCGAGAATGGGTGATCAAGTAGAAGATCAAGCTTAAGAGATTACATACTAAGAATTTATAATGGAAGAACTGAAGGCATAGGAAAGCGGGAAAACACAGAGCATGTAGCGGAAGCGAACATAAAAAAACTGGAAAAACAAGAACAGGGATTCCAGGCAGGGCTGGGGCCAGCTCCAACAGCCCTAGCTGGCGCCGGTTGCACCCTGTCCCAATCCTGAGGTTTTAAAATTTTTACCTCTCTCTCTAGTTTTCAAAGGTGGCTGGACTAGAACGCGCGCAACCAGGGTAGGTGTGCTAGTAAAAGCCTCTGGTACGATTCCTGCAAACCTCCTATTCCTTCTTTGCATGTATGTAAATGCCGAACTCTTGGTCTTCCAGTATATGACCTGCCTAACTACTGTTTGGTGAACAACTAATAGGCTAGAGAATTTTTTTGGAGAGAGAGAGAGAGACGTCTTGTAACACCCCACTAACTAGGCCCAACAGGGCCGGGGATGTCGCCCCATCTAATGGACAAGGGGTCTTTATAACTAGGTTACATGAAAATAAAATAAATCTAAAGATTTTAAAACTAAATTTATTACAACCCAAAAGATAAATATTGGCACAAATCCAAAATAAATTGTTTGCAACAATCTCTCAAACAGTACTTAAAGTAAATAACAAGAGTCTTCAAGCAAGGCAACATTCTAGCTAATGATCTCCACAGCAGGATCTTCCTGAAAACATGGCATAAAAGGTGGTGAGATAAAAATCTCAGTAAGCCCGTGTGTGTTTTGAGTGTTTCAGGTAAAATAATTCATGTATGCAAATTGTAAAAGTTTCATAAGAAAAAGGTGCTGGCAAGCAATAAATAAATGCTGAAAATAAAGAGTGGTGTTTCGCTTTTCAAACCATACATGTGCACAATAAATACAACCACTCAAATGGGTAGCTATGGGTTACCACACGTTGGGCCCCATGACCAATAACAGTCAGAATGCCACACTTTATGCAATGCTGACAAAAGGTAGGTGTACAGCCTACCGGGTGAGATACTCCTCCATCTCTACACCCAAACTTATCGGTTGTCCACTCCGGAACACACAGTCCACATGACTGAAACTTGCTAGCTCGGACCGGTATGACCTACCGGACTGGCATCCTATCCAGGAAGGACTCACCCCTCAGAGGTGGTCACCTACTGAGAGACTTACCCTAACCCTTCAAAGACTAGTTCTGGTGGTCTACCCTTATTGAGTACTCAACGTTGATTGTTCCACTTGGGAGAAAATTGATCAAAACTTTGCTTTATTTGGAAATAGCAATTAAGGGTTTCCAAAAGTCTAGTCAAGTTGGGTTTTAGAAAAAGTTTAGATTTGTGTAAAACTACTTGTTCAATTTTCAAATGATTTGCTTGACTAAAATAAAAAGGAAAAACAGTCCTTAATTGCATTTACAAATAATTGTCCATATACATTGCATTTGCTTGCCACAATAACTTTTGGTCTTCACAAAACTCCATGCAGGAGCTTACCTGCTTCTTTGCTTGCTCTACTCAAAAGTCTTCCAAGGCTGACCTAACCCCTGCCTGGGGTAAACACAAAACATAGGGTCACATTCAAGCTATACCTGCCTTACATAAATAATTCTTAGCATAACTAGATACATCCATGACTAACCATGATCTTAATGTCCTAAGCTTTAAGGCTAGATGCTGAAGAATTTTACAAACTAAGTCTAGTTTGATAGATTGAAATAACTAGGGGTTCTAAAATAATTGTTAATAAATTATAGATTCAAATAATAATTCTTGAGTGTTATTATTAATAAATAAACCAAGGTTTGAATTTTAAATATTATTACGTCTTATTTGATATTAAGAAATGGTAATTTAAAAATAGCTTTATTATAGATAAATAATAAATTAAATAAATAATAATTTTTAATTAATTTCGAAGAGATAATAAATAATTAATAATAATTAAAATTTATTAATAAATTATTTTAAATTTTCGTTTAATAAAAATATTAATAGTTTGATTTAATATTTTAATACAAATCCCCTAGTGTTTCGAATTTTTGAAGAAAAATATAGTAGTAATTTTAATTTATGTAATAAAATTTGCTAATGAATATAACTTAGAATTTACAAGAAAATAATCTTACATCATGGTCTTCCTATTGCTAAAAAAGATTCATGATCCCATTCTCCATCATCAAATAAGAAATTAATCTATTCATGCACAAACACTTGAACTATCTCATACTATCACATGGCCAAAATCCTACTAAGCATAATCATCAATCATGGTTTCCATGGAAAATAAGATCATAAAAGCCTAATCACCTTTGGTGTCATAATATCGAATCATGCTTCAACATCCATTAAATTCATCAAGCATGGAGAACATATATTGATTCGAAAGGAGAACACATACATCCTAGTCAAATACAACCATCATCATGTCCTAACTTCATCCCCTAATCCACATGCATATATTCAATCTCCCAATCATAATTCATTTCTCTATCATCAACTAGGAGACATGATTTTATAATTTAATAAGAGAAATTTAAGAATGAATACTTGATTGTCGAGTCCTTTGATGAAGACAAAAGAAGGTCCATGCGCGATGGAATGACTTGAATGATCCAACGAAACAACGTTCATGGTTGATGGTTTGATCAACTATTTCGGTTAGAAGAGGGTGAGAGAGAGAGAGAGAAAAAGAAAGAGAGCATTAGATAGGAGTATTAAGAATTGAATGGAAGAAGATGAATAAGAAGATTGTTCTTATTTTACCTTGTTGATGTTCTTGAGGCCTTCAAGAAACCCTGATTTTTTGATCCGGTTGAAAATTCTTACTTGCGAGATTTTGTGTTAAAAATGGCAGAAATGAAGTCTAGGGATTAAGTAGAGATGATTGGGAGTATTTGAGAGTAATTGGTGGTGTTTGGAGTTGGTTTAGGCTTGAAGAAGTTTAGTGTGTGTTCTTGATGTTCTTGGTGTTTTAGGTGAAAATGAAGAGAAACTAGAAGAAGTGCTGTGTGAATTCTGATAGAAAGCTGGCCGAATGGTACGGTGTGATTGAGGGTTTCGGTTTTCAGCTTTGTGAGAGAGAGAAACCAGATTTTATTTGAAATTTAAATGGAGGAAATGGTGGAGATGTTTAAGGTAAAAGATCAGGTATGGTATTTGATCAATAGAGGTGTCTAGGAGCTTTAATGGTGTCGGCTGGAACAAGCATGTTTTGCTGAAATGGTTGAGGGTTACTGCTGCTCAAGGATGGCCGAAATTCAGTCCTTAAAGGCAGAGAAAATTCTGGTTATTTCAGCTTAATGCAAGAGTGATTTATGGGAGTGGAATGCTGGAATTTTTGAAGTTCAAATGGAGTTTGAATGGAGTGATCTTAGGAGTGTTTTGTGGTGCAGCCATGGAGTCCTTATGCTTCAAGGTAAGTGTGGGTTTAATGGTGTTCAGAGTATGGCTGAGCAAGGCTCAATTCTACAGAGATTGAAGGTGACTTTCGGTCCTAGGCTAGAAAGGAACAAGGCTGGAAAAATTCTGCTCTCAAGTGTTCATGGCTTTTCCGAAAATTGCAGAATTTTGGTGTAGGATTTTCGCACCTTCTTGGCTCGGTTTTTAGAGGTTCTTCAGGGTTGTTTGAGGGTCTTCCAAGGGTGGTTTTTCAGCCTCATTTCTGGACAAATGCAGAGAAGTTTGCTGGCTTGAAGATGAACTAAAAACAGCTTCATTTCCTTGATGAAGAGCTGCGAATTGCCCAGAAAAATTTCTGGTTTGGTGCTGTTTTGTGCAGTCCGAAAATTGCACAATTTTTCCAGCTTCCAAGCCACTTGAAATGACCATTTTCTTGGCAGCAAATGGTTGGGTTTATGGCTTGAATTTTCGAAGAGAAGGGCTGCAACAAATCTGGAAAATATCCAGATTTCCTACCACTAAAGCATGAACATCTTGAAGATAGATTTGAAGGTCCTTCCATGGTGATTGATTTTATCTTGGAACTCTTCCTATTTCCCCTCCTATTTTTCGGTCAACCTCCCTTCCCCAAAGCTGATTTTCGAAATTCAAGGGGAAGAAATTATCACAGAATTTTTTTGGAATTCAAAGAAAAAGATTTAATGGATTTTAGTTTATTTAAATTATGAAAATGCTAGGACAAAGATAGAGGTAATAAGTTGGACAAGAATTCTTCTAGAATTCTTTTAGGACATGAGGATAAGGTTAGGACATTCTCTTCATGTCTCCCTTAAGACAATCATTCCAATTTTCATGGAATGCAAGAAAACAAAAATTCAAACTTAATTAAGATAATCATGATAAAAGCTTAAATGATGGGATTTGAACACATGACCTTAGAAATTAATTCCAAAGCTCTAACCACTAAACCACAACAACTCTTGTTCTTATTTTCTCACCCACATATTTTTCTTATCTACTCCTCAAGCTATCTTCCTATTCTGACCTCAAGTAAAATTACCATTTTACCCATCCTACTCAATAAGTATAACTGAGCATTTAAACCTATAATCTACGATTCTAAAGCACATAAAATCATTCAAAAACATATATATTCATGCAAAATAATATGATATGCATTCCCGACCCCCTTACTCTAGGGTTGGCTTTACGTCTGGCTCTACAGAGAAGAAGTCGTCTCAGAGTATGTATGTTATGTCAACAACGATGTTTTCAATTCTCCTATTTAACCTAAATAAAAACCCTAAGTTAAATTGGATTGGGCCATTGGATTCTTAGTTTAACCTTTTGGGCTTAATTAATTATTCTAGTTAGAACCAACTTAATGGCCCAACAAATAATTAATTTTCTAGCCCAAATAAACTAGTCCAATAAATAAGCCTATATTAGTTTAGTCCCAGGTTAATATTTAATTATTCAAACTGGGCCAAAACCCTGAATAATTAATTAACCCACTAAACTAATTTAATTAATTCTCTCTCCATGAACCTTTATTTTATTCTAGCCCAACAAATAATTAGGCTAGTTAAATAAAATAAATTTGATTTAATTTAAGATCAATTCCTTAGCCCATATTTAATTAGGATTCACGGATTATACTGGGGACCAAAAGACACACCGCCTTGGCTACTAAAATGACCAAAATACCCTTGTCATATAAATAGTTATATTTTACATTTTAAATATTTTCTAATATCACCATAAGGAAATATTAACCTCAAGAACAATGTTGCGTTAGCAAAGTCTCTAACCTACAGGTGTAATGACTAAAATACCCCTCTATACATCGCCGTACATTTAGAGAGGAAGAAGTGTACTAACACCTCTCTAAATAACATCTACCATCCTTAGGCTTCTAGTCTAATGATCCACGACTTCTTGGATTGTTTCCGCTTTTCAAGGGAGCTACCTTAAAGAAAATATCCAAGTCATGTTTCCCAGGGCCCTGGATATTTAGATCATTCAAACAACCACAATGGGCGATATAGTATAGAAACTATCTTGTACAAGTCTGTCTTAACTAACTAGTCACACATACCCAATATGCAAGTATATTAGCCCTACGATAGAACCTCAACTATAGCATATCAAAGTATATGCTTCTAGCTTAATCAGAACTCATACTCAAGTTGTAGAGTACTAGTCCACGCTATATTGGTAGTAGTCTAGGTTTCTACCATATAGTACTTTTAGAAACCACTAATACAGGTCATATTCTACGTATTCGAAATACGCTTATGTCATGAAGTGAGTGGACTACTTACCGGCTACAGGTAAGCCGTTCCCCATTTAGAATTCACAATATAATAACCTAAACATGATGAGATTCCCATTCTCATCAATCGGTTAAGAACAAAAGTTTATATGCTATGTAACTTGTGATCCATACCTTACTGTGAAAGACCTCTATTTCACATGGACCACTTACTTAAACATAATGGGTCTTTTCCAAACGTAATTGTGCACAAATAAAATTGTAAATTCACAAACAATTTCTGAAAATAAATTCTTTTATTAAAACATTCGATTTTTTACATCAGAAACCTAGTCTAAGAGGGCATATTTCCCAACAAGAACCTTAGACAAGGAATATTTGTTAAGGTATTTTTTGTGTAAATTTCTATGCCTTATTTACCTTATGATTCAGTTTAATTCTACCTTGAAGCTTTAAAACAAAAAGATTTCAAAGTTTTAAATCTTCAAAATTTTGGATTGAATAATTTGGGTGACCCTACATCCAAAAGTTTCGTCCAAAATCTTGTGAATAGTGTAAAAGCGATGCTGCCTGAAAAAGTGCCATTTTGGACTTACCTTTTGGATGCACCATTGTCCAAAACTTGAGTCCAAAACTCTGGTAATTATGACAGCAAAAAACTAGCCATTGAAACTCTACTTTTTGCCTCTATAAAAGGTTTTAAAACTTGATTTGAAAGTAAAATTTTGTCTTATCCTTCTAAGGAACACTCTTGCTCTGTAGAATACAAAAATCTCTTTTTTCATAGTGCTTCAAAGTGAAATCAAATTATATCCAAAAGTTAAAGTTTTTTTGAGCTTATTTATCTTGTATATCTGCTCAAAAGAGTGAGCCATTTTTATTTGGGGTGAATCTTGATTTGTTGGTTGATTGAGAGGTTTTGGTAAAACTAAGTGTGGTGATCCTCTCTTGTAATTGGTGTAGATTGATACCATTGTGTTGGGTGAATGAAATCTTGTTGAAAATCCTTAAGTGTAAACTTAAGGTAGTAGATGTAGCTCTTGGTAGATCGAACCACTATAAATCTTGAGTTATCTCTCTTTGCATTCAATTTTCGTTAGCCACAAATCTTCCTTGTGCAAAATTCTTTTAAGTCTCTCAAAAGAAATCTTTATTGTTCTCACCAACTCATTTTCATTCCAGTATTAATTGCATTGTGGGTCTTATTTTATTCAGAGTGTAGTTAACTCTTCGGTTATTTCGAAAACCTCATGTTGTAGCAAGTCTTTTCGATATGAGATTTGAAAGTTTTTTTTAAAACAGATATTTCAAAGAGTATTTTTAAATTTGCCAAAAATCTTTTTCACCCCCTCTAAGGTTTTTCATTTAGTATCAGAGCTATGGTCTACTCTAGTTTCGGTCTAGCAACCAGTAGAAAAAATCCATATGGAAAACTCATCTGCTCTTCCATATGTTGAAGGATCCTCAACAAATCGACCTCTCTTATTTAATGGAACCACTTATACATTCTGAAAATATAGAATGAAGATTTATGTTTGTTCAATCAACTTTGAGTTATGGAATCGGATTGAGAATGGTTTATTTATTGCGTCAAAATTTATTGATGGCAGAAAAGTGCCAAAATAGAGTGACGAATTTGATGCTGAAGACAATGCTAAAATGACATTGAACTTTCAAGCTATGAATATTTTGTGTTATGCCCTTGATACCACAGAATATAACCAAGTTAGTGGCTGTGTGATACGAATCTTGTGTGGCTTTTCTTGGTGATGTGGGTGTTTTGGTTGGCTATGTGTTTAGCTCAACTTAAAAGGACTAAAACAGGGATTCTTCTAGAGACAAAAAGAAGAAAATGAAATAATCACCTACCCTCTATCAAACCCTTGAATAACTAAGGTTCAAAGACCCTCAAGAATAGTAGAGAGTTCTACTATAATCTCACCCCAATATCCTTGAAGCAATAAAGGTAAATAAGAATAAATAGAATAGAGAAAATAGGCACCCAAATATTGGAATTCAAACAAACATTAGAAGAACAAAGCAACTCAGACTCGTTGAAAGAAAATAATATTGGATTATCCAAAAGATTTATAGACTCATTCATAAGGAGGACTAACCCTTAAGCATGGTCTTGAACAAGATGAATAAGGAGGCTAGGGCCTCTCAAGATTCTCTCTCAAATTTGAATTAAAGTGTATAAATTGTGCTGTCAAATCACTAAATGTGCTATTTATACTACCCTAACCCTAGCTAAGTAATCCCTGAGGTTCTATTATAGTTTAGGGTCATAATAAGTCTTTACAAACAATTAAAACTGGAAAAAATCAGAGAAAACAAAAAAAATGCGGGCAGCCGTCGGCTGCTTAGGATGGAGCCGACGCCGGTTTGGACACCACAGCCGGTGCCGGTAGTGATCTGTCTTCGGGCGGTCGAATGGCAAAATAAAGCCGTTGTTGGGTAGAATGGAGCCAGCGCCGACCGTCCTCTGGAGGCCTCCTTTTTGGTCGAGTTTCGTCCGTCTTTGTTGTCGGCTTGATTTCTTACATGGTCATGCCTCCCCCTCCTTGATCTTGACCTCCATGATGAAGTGGAGTCTCATCACTGTAACTTAGCCCATGATATGTGGAGACTACTTGAAGTCACCCATGAGGGGACAAATTAAGTAAAGGAATCTAAGTTGGGACTGTTAATTCATGATTATGAATTGTTTACGATGACGCCAAATGAAAGTATAACTGATATATTTACCAGATTTACAAATATTCTAATGGACTTATAGCCTATGGGAAAGTCTACTCCCTTGGTGAACTAAATTGAAAAATTTTGGATGCGCTGCCTAAGAGCTGGCAACCTAAAGCTCTAGCTGTGGAAGAATCTAAGGATCTAAAATTCTTACTAACTGAAGAGCTGATTGGCTCTCTCCTAACGCATGAAAT
Source organism: Voacanga thouarsii (assembly GCA_026120185.1). Classification (NCBI taxonomy): domain Eukaryota; kingdom Viridiplantae; phylum Streptophyta; class Magnoliopsida; order Gentianales; family Apocynaceae; genus Voacanga; species Voacanga thouarsii. Next base: position 2,666,391 of record JANUWF010001165.1, read on the forward strand.
GAAACTCAAGAGGTTTCAAGAATCTTATGATCATGATAAAGGAAAAGGGGAATAGAACTAAAAGCTGCAAATGAGGAAGCTGAAAGTTGCCAATCGGATAGTGGTGATGAAACTGAAGTAGACACCGAAGAACTGGTCATGATTGCAAAGAAATGCAGAAGAATGTTCAACAAATGACACTTTAAAAGAGGAAAGAAGTTTGTTAAAAGAAAGGGACAGACCTCATCATTTAAGCCTCAATGCTATGAATGCAAGAGCACGGAACATTTCATTGTTGATTGCCCAATTGCTAAAGAAAAAGAAGGCAGAATGCTTAGAAATAAGAAGAAGGACTTGAAAGTAAAGAAGGGCAAGGGACCAATGGGAACTTGGGACTAAAATGAGTTTGAATCCGAGGAAGACGAAGACTTTGAAAATGAAACCGCCAACATATGCTTCATAGCAATGAAAATGAGGTAAATCCCATTAACACTAGTTCCATATCTGATTTACACAATTTTGATCATGAAAAGTATGATGATCCTAATAGGTTGCTAGTTGATATGTTTCATGAACTAAAAATTTATTTAGAAAAAAATAAAGAAATGAAGATGAAAATCGACTACTTGTTAGATGAGAATGCAAAGCTTTTAAATGAGAATAAAGTCTCTCTTAAGTCGCATATGTATGCAAATATTGAAAAGAATGTTATTATTACTTCCTTACATCATATATCTCTAAAAAATAAATGCTTATGTGATAAAATTCTTTCTCTTGAGATTATGGTTAGCAACTTTGATAATATGAAAAATTGAGTTGATGATCTCACTACATGCATTGAAAAGTTTACAAATAGAAAAAACAATTTGGAAAAATTGCGTGGTGCACAACACGTAGTTGGAAACCGAAATGGACTAGGTTATAGGTATAAGATCAAAGCCAAGAATCACAAATTTCAGTTTGTAAAAGCTACTTCATCACATATAACACATAAATGTTACATATACTCTGAAAAATCTGGACATAAAGCATTTAGGTGTCTTATTAAGAAGAAAGCTAAATTCAGTGTAAAAACAGTTTGGAAACTTAGAGGAACCATCACAAACCTCTATGGACCCAAAAAAATGTGGGTACCAAAAATCACTCTCCCTTCTCAGGTATAGATACATTTATTGGAGAAAACGAGCTTCACAAAGTTGTTCTTGAATAGCGGATGTTCAACACACATGACTAGAAATGCAGCTCTATTAGAAGATGTGCAAGCAACAAATGATGGATTTATTACCTTTGGAGATAAAAAGAAAGGGAAAATTCTTGGCATAGGTAACATTGGTAAGGGATCTTCAACCATTATCAAAAAAGTGTTATAATTGATGAGCTGAAATACAACTTGCTTAGCATTAGTAAATTATGTGACAATGGTTGTAAAGTCATTTTTGAGAAAGATTCTTACTCTATTATGGATGACTCAAATAATGAAACGATCTTTGTTGCTAACCATGTTGGAATGTTTATGTATTCTATTTTGATGATCTTATAGCTTGTAACATTAGAGGTCTTTCTGTGCATAATAATGATGGTTATCATAGAAGATTAGGCCATGTATTATTCGATTTGCTAAATAAATTATCCTCAAAAGAGCTTGTTAGGGGACTGCCCAAAATGAAGTTTGATAAAAGTAAAGTTTGTGATGCATGCCAATTTTGAAAACAAATTAAAACTTCTTTCAAACTCAAGAAAATGATTTCTACCACAAAACCTCTTAAATTAATTCATATGAATTTGTTCGGACCAATGAGGACCACTAGCCTTAGTGGTTAGAAATATGCTTATATTTTAGTAGATGATTTTTCAAGATTTACTTAGACCTTATTTCTTGGACAAAAGAATGAAGCATTTTCTAAATTCTCAAAATTATTTAAGTGCATCCAAAACTCTATTGGATGCAAACTAATTTCTATTAGGAGTGACAATGGTAGAGAATTTTGCAACAATGAGTCTACACACTTTTGTGATGAAAATAAAGTCTTTCACAACTTTTCAATTGCTAAAATCCCTCAACAGAATGGTGTTATTGAGAAGAAAAATCAAAATTTATAAGAAATGGTTAGGTCCATGATTGGTGAAAACTCTCTTCCAAAATACCTTTGGGGTGAAGCTATAAATACAGCTTGCTATATTATAAACCGAGTGATGTTGGGACCTTTTCTAAGAAAAACACCCTTTGAGCTTATGTTTGACAAAACTCCATCAATTTCTTACTTCAAAGTATTGGGCTACAAATGTTTTGTCTATAATACCCGAGACAACCTTGGAAAATTTGATAGAAAATCCGATAAGGCCATATTCCTTGGATACTCTTCCAATAAAAATACATATAAAGTGTACAATAAGAGAACTCTATTTGTGGAAGAATCTTTATATGTTGCCTTTGATGAATCTAACATTTATATTTCAAGAAAATATGATGATGATGATGTAGGAAGTTCAAAGGAAAGAGAGAAAGAATAGCACAAAGCACCACCACTGGACACTCATGCCAAAAAAGAGGAATTTGAAAAGAAACAAGCTGGAAAAAGTAAGAAGAAAATTGAAGAACTCAGGATCAAGGATTACCAAGAGATTGGAAGTACAAAACCAGTCATCCAAAAGAACTAATCATTGGTGATCCTAGTTGTGGAGTTAAAACTAGACAGTACTTTATAGATAATTTTGCTCTACTACCTAGTGTAGAACCTAACTGTATTGATGTGGCCATGCATGATGAGTTTTGGATAATGGCTATGCAAGAAGAGCTAAACCAATTTGAGATGAATAAAGTTTGGAAACTCGGCCCTAGACTACTTGATCATCCGGTTATTGGTACCAAGTGTATTTTTAGAAACAAACTTGATGAAAATTAAGTGGTCATTAGAAATAAAGATAGACTTGTTGCCTAAGGATTCAATCAAGAAGAAGGCATTGCTTATAATGAAACATTTGCTCTCATTACTAGATAAGAGTCCATAAGAATGCTTCTTGCCTTTACATCTTTCAAAAATTTCATGCTTTATCAAATGGATGTTAAAAGTGCCTTTTTAAATAGTTTCATTGAGAAGGAAGTATATGTAGAATAACTACCGGGCTTTATTCATAAGCATTTTCCAAATCACGTTTTCAAACTCTCAAAGGCTTTTTATGGTTTATAACAAGCCCCACGAGCTTGGTATGAAAAGCTTAGTAGATTTTTGCTTTTAAAAGGATTTTCAAAAGGCTTGATCGATACCACACTATTTACTAAGATAGAAAATTCTGATGATCTTCTTATTGTTCAAATTTATGTTGATGATATTATTTTTTGTGTTACTAATGACTCCTTGTGCAAGATGTTTGCTAAGATAATGCAGCAAACATAAATTTCATGATGGAAGAACTCAACTTCTTTCTTGAGTTGTAAATCAAATAAACCAAAGATGGAATCTTCCTAAATCAAGCTAAGTACTCAAAAGATTTAGTTTGAATGAAGCCAAAGAAATCTGCACATCTATGAGCACTTCACTAAAACTTGACAAGAATGAAAATGGTAAGAAGGTAGATGAATCTAAATATAAAGGTATGATTGGAAATTTACTTTATCTTATTGCTAGCCGGCCAGATATCATGTTTTCAGTCTGTCTTTATGCCCAATTTCAATCATGTCCAAAGGAATCACACCTATATATCATGAAACACATTCTTAGATATTATTTGGTTGGAACATATGATTATGGCTTATGGTATCCTTGTACTAACACATTTGATCTTATAGGATATATCGATACGGACTATGTAGGCTCTAAAGTTGAACGAAAAAGCACTAGCGGCCACTACTAATTTCTTGGACACTTTCTAGTGTCATAGCATAGCAAAAAACAGGCCTGTGTATCCTCATCCACAACTGAGCCTGAATATATTGCAACTGGGAGTTGTTACGCAAAAATTCTGTGGATGAATAATACACTGCTTGATTTTGGTCTCAATTTTAATTGCATACCTATATTATGTGACAATATAAGTGCTATCAATCTAACAATGACTCCTGTTCAACATTTTAGGACCAAGAATTTAGAAGTTAAACATCATTTTATTAGGGATCATGTACTTAAATGAGATGTATGAGTTGAATATATTTCAACTGATGAACAACTTGCAGATATTTTTACAAAACCTCTGGCCGAAGAAATGTTCAATAATTTGAGTAGAGGCTTAGGAATTGTAAAGATCATGTGATTGACACAATTGCCAAAGAATTGTTGTTTTCATTTGCAGAACCAGTGAAGAAACAACTTTTGGATGATGATTCTGGATGCAGCATTTCAGAGAATAAGTCCAAAATTCACTTCCAAAACTCTATCGTAAAGGAGTTCCTTTTTGGATGAATATTTCAGATTAAGCCTGAATCCAAACTAGAATCACCTCTGATGATTCGTGTCTCCCTCAAGAATAACTGCTTCTAGATTTTTCTTTTTAAATTTTAAAATATTAGCTCTTTTCTCAAGTGCTATGAATTAAGCCAACCAAACAATTTAAACTCAAGAAGGGGGAGTGATAATGCAAGGATCAATGACAAGGGCAAGGAAGAGACTCCAAGGTGATATCCAATTGCTCCAACAACCATACTTGATGATGAAAGGGATTTGGAGTAAAGAAGGCAGCTGCAAACTCAATTTGATGAACATCTAAGTGGAATCTCAACAACAACCCATGCCTGCACCACCAGAGGGAGCAAAAGAGAGAGAAAACGCTGAATTCCAGCATCCAGCTTCAACCTGGCATCGGCCCCAAGGCATACCTGCCGCCAGGTGTATTTTACCAGCCAAAACACTGGAATTCTAGTGCTAACTTGGCGCCAGGTCCAGAACCTACACTTGGTGCCTAGTCTAGTCGGACACAGGGTTCAAATTCTAGTGCTGACCTGGTGCCAGGTCCAGAACAGCTCCTGGCACCGGGTCTAGGACCCCCTGTTTTACCGATTTTTACTATTTTCTCTATATTTCCTTTATCTTAAACACTTTGTAAAGACCTTTTTAGCCCTTAAATTGTCTTAGGGCCTTAGTAGTTACATAGTTAGGGTTAGGGCAATATAAATACATCTTTTGTAATTTGACAATTCAATGGATTGTACTTTATTTCAAATTGTGAAAAGAGAGCTTTGAGAGGTTTAACCTCATTTTTCATCTTCTTCAAGACCTTGCTTAGGGTTTAGTTCTCCCTATGCGTGAGTCTCTAAAATCTATGGATAATCCAATGTGGTTTCTCTTAATTGAGTCTTAGTTACTTTGTTCTTCTAAGGTTTTATCTTAAATTCCATTGCTTGGGTGTTTATAGTTCTACTTCTCTTATTCTTAATTTCCTTTGTTGTGTTAATTGTATTTGGGTGAATCTATAGTGGGTCTTACTATATTTCTTATGGGTCTTTGATGCTTTGTTCCTCAAAGCTTTGCTAGGAAAGAGTTAGAAAGTTTTCTTTCTTCTTTATCGCAAATCTTCCAGTATTTGGGTTACATTTGTTTAGCCAAGGGTTTTCCCCATTCGTTTGCCTTTGTTCCACAAATTTACTCTTACAAGATCATATCAAAGAGTTTGGTATCAGAATAAGAAAAGCCTTGATTTCAATTAAAGCTTGACATCAAGAAAATGAGCCCTACAAGTTGAAAAAAAAAAATAGGGGAATCTCGTAATTAAAAAATATGCTCTAAAAAGGTCATTAAATCTTTATTATATCTTGATTTTTCTTTGGAAAAATTACTTCTTGATGTTATTATAATCTTTGGGAATAAATTTATCTTGTGCTTGTGGTGAAAGTGGGCTTGAGTATGGGTGAAAATGTTGGTTGTCCTTAAGTGATGGGATTCTAACCAAGGTATTTGCTAAATGTTCTATGAGGATATTTGTGGCTTTAGTTGTGGATTTTGACTTTTAATTTTCATTCCTTGGGATTTTAGAACTTGATGTATCATTCTATTGTTGAAATCCATGCTCATTGAACTCATATTTGCCATTACACAATTGTGGTAGTCATGTTCTTCCTATTCCTATCTATTAGTTATTTATTTATTTATTATTTCTTGCAAATTATTGTTCATTTCTTGTTTAAAATTACTTCCTTATGTTTTAGTGAATGGTCTTGCACTATTTGTTCCTTGTTCTGTGAAATTCTTGCTTGGAAAACTTATTTACTCAGGGTGCCCCTAAGACTCCCTAATTGAAAAATCTATTGAATTTTGTTGATTCATTTGGTTGGACTAAATTTTTAGCTATTGGGGAGGATTGGATTGAATAAGAAGGTTTGAGTATTGATAAAAAGGCAAAAGGAAGAGATTAACATCAAAAAAGCCAAAGAGGATAAACATGAGCGTAGAGTGAAAACTATTGAGAGTAAATACGCAAGGGAGTGAAGAGAGGAACTACTTATTATTATTATTATTATTATTATTATTATTATTATTATTATTATTATTATTATTATTATTATTATTATTATTATTATTATTATTATTATTATTATTATTATTATTATTATTATTATTATTATTATTATTATTATTCTCTTTTGCAGGTATAACTCATTGAGTAATTCCATTGCCATAGCCTATGAACAAGAACTTCCTAGACCTAATCCAAGTGGTCCTAGTAGACCACAAAAAGAACCACTTGATGTTAGGGGTTTACGAGATGATTTGCAAGCTATAATAAGAACTATGCAAAGTGAGTTTCAACACATGATAAGAGAGCTAACGGGGTTTGAGGAATTAACTTAGTACCTCTTCTACCATTGCACAAAAAAGAGGTCAAGAGAGGTTTGAACTTTCAAACCCTAGATTGATGGAAGGTGATGCCTACACTCCTCCACTCAATGTTCAACAAAGTGAAGCTTGGGATTAGCACTCCATTGGAGGTTTCCAACAAGCTCCTATGAGAGGGAAAAGATATAGAGTAAGAGGAGGACAAGGTAGAGGTCAAGGAAGAAATACGAGAAATAATCTAAGAAGGTTGGAAAGAGAATTTGATAGAGTTGAAGAATGATATAAGGAAGAACATGGTGATGCATATGAGGAACCCAATAGAAGATGGGGCAATATAGAAAGTAGGAGAGAAGAAAATGATAAGGATAGGGAGTTGAACCATATCAAGTTGAAACCACCAACATTCTATGGGAAGAGTGATCCTGAAGCCTATTTTGAATGGGAGAACAAAATGGAGATATACTTTCAATACCATACCTATAGTGAAATATCCAAGATAAGGCTAGCTATCTTAGGGTTTGCGGAGTATGCATTGGTTTGGTGGAACAAGTTGGCAATCAAATGAGGCAAATAGGAGTAGAAGACGTGGGCAATTGGAGCTTGTTAAAAGACATAATGAAGGCTAGGTTTGTCCCACACCACTACTACCAAGTCCTCTACCAAAGGATTCAATCCCTTAAACAAGGTAATAAAGGGGTGGAGGACTACCATAAAGAAATGGAGATGATGTTGATGAGAGATCAAATCCAAGAAGACTATAGAGCAACAAGGGCTAGATTCTTGGGTGAATTGAATAGAGAAATAGCCAATTTGGTAGAGTTGCACTCTTATGACAGACTTGAGGGCATGGTCCATGCTGCCACCAAGATTGAAAAGCAACTAAAGAGGAAGACTTTTGCTAAGCCTTCATTTCAAAGTCCGAACACCACTAGCAAGATGTCAATGAAGAAGAAGGATGCTCCTAAACCTTTTGAAATAGAGTACAATAAGCCAAGGGAAGGATCAAAATCTATGGAAGATTAGAAACATAGGGAATGGTAGAACAAGGATAAGAGAAAAGCCATGGAAAGATCACAATGAAATAGAGATACCAAGTGCTTCAAGTGTCTTGGCTATGGGCATACTTCTCATAAATATCCAAGTAAAAAGGCTATGTACACTAACCCCTTTGGAGAAGTCATAATCGATGAAGAAGAGAAGGAAGAACGATGCCAAGGAGACCAAGAAGAAAATATGGAAGAGGAAAGTGATGAAGAGAAAGTGGTTGGCCAAGAGTATTCCTTAGTTGAAGTCATAAGGAGATCATTGAACTCCTAAGCCAATGAAGATCAAGACCATCAACAAAGGGAGAACATATTCTACACAAGGTATCTAATCCATAAGACCCCTTGTAGTATCATTGTGAATAGTAAAAGTTGCACCAATGTGATTAGTGCAAACTTGATGAGTTGGGTATGAAATGGATTAAACACCCCAAGCCCTACAAGTTACAATGGTTGAATGATAGTGGAGAATTGAGAGTGAACAAACAAGTCGTGGTATCTTTTGAGATAGGGAACTACAAAGATGATGTACTATATGATGTGGTGCCTATGAAAGCGGGTCATTTGCTTTTAAGGAGACCTTGGCAATATGATGGGAATGTAAAGTATGATGGGAGGAAGAACATCTACTCTATTATTAAGGAGCGATCCAAATTCACTCTTACCCTCATGCCCCCCAAGAGAGGTGAATAAAGACCAAAAAATTATAAGGGAAAGAGAAAAAAAAAAATAGAGCATAAGATGTCAAGCAAAAACAAGAGTTAGAGAGAAAAAAGCACGAGAGGAAAGAGAAAGAGATGAGGGAGAGAATGGGAAAACAAGTGCCATTAACTATCACAGATGGGAGTGAGCAAGGATAAGAGAAAAAAGGTAAAAGAAGAGTAAACCATTTTGCAAAAGGAAGTGAGATCATAGAAGCAATAGAGGCTAAAGAATTAGTTATTCTTCTTATTTGCAAAGGATCTTATGTTACTACTAATAACTCTACCTTGTCTTTGCCAAGTGAAATTACAGCTATTCTCCAAAAGTTTGACGACATTTCCCTAACGGAGGTACCCAGAGGATTGCCACCCATAAGAGAGATCGAGCACCAAATAAACTTCATGCCTGGAGCCGTCATCCCCAACCGATCAGCTTATAGAACCAATCTGGAGAAGGCCAAAGAATTACAAAAGTAAGTGGAGGAGTTGCTTGAGAAGGGACATGTGAGAGAGAGACTAAGCCCTTGCGCGGTTCTGGTTCTTTTAGTTCCTAAAAAGGATAGGACTTGACGTATGTGTATGGATTGTTATGCCATGAACAATATCACAGTTAAGTATCGCTATCCCATTCCTAGACTAGATGACTTGCTTGATGAGTTATTTGGTGCAAGCATTTTCTCCAAAATTGATTTGAAATCTGGTTATCACCAAATTAGGATTAGGGAGGGGGATGAATGGAAAGCGGCTTTCAAAACCAAACAAGGATTGTATTAGTATCTTGTTATGCCATTTGGGTTGTCCAATGCTCCTAGTACTTTCATACGTTTAATGCATCATGTTTTAAGAAAATTCATTGGAAAATTTATTGTTGTGTATTTTGATGACATTTTAATTTATAGCAAGTTATATGTGGATCATTGAAACCATCTTCAATGTATGCTTGTTACTTTTAGAAGGGAAAGATTATATGCTAACTTAGAAAAATGCCATTTTTGTTTGGAAAGGATTACATTTCTTGGGCATGTTGTGAGTGCAAAGGAGATTGAGGTTGATGAGGGAAAAGTGAATGCCATCCAAGATTGGCCCACTCCTACCACTATTACCCAAGTTCGTAGCTTCCATGGGCTAGATAGCTTTTATAGGAGATTCATAAAAATCTTTAGCATCCTAGCAGCCCCTCTAACAGAAGTAGTGAAGAAAAAAATGGGATTCAAGTGGTAGGAAGTCCAACAACAAGCCTTTCAAACCCTTAAGGACCAATTGAGCCAAGCCCCAATTCTCATCCTACCAAACTTTGAGAAGGCATTAAAGATAGAGTGTGATACAAGTGGGGTGGGGATAGGTGCGGTTCTAAACTAAGATCAAAAACCCATTGCTTATTTTCGTGAGAAATTATTTGGGGCAGCCACCAATTACTCTACCTATGAAAAAGAAATTTTTGCCTTGGTGAGGACCTTAGAATATTGGCAGTATTACCTATTGCTAAGAGAGTTTGTGATCTACACTGACCATGAAACCTTTAAGCACCTCAAAAGTTAACAAAAATTGAACAAAAGGCATGTAAGATAGATGGAGTTCATTGGGACATTTTCTTATGTCATTCAATATAAAAAGGGTAAGGAAATGTAGTTGTAGATGCACTATCTTGAAGATATGCACTTTTAAACTCTTTGGATGCTAAAATTCTAGGTTTGAACTTGTGAAGGGATTGTATAAAAATGATGAGGAGTTTAGGAAAATCTTTCATGCTTGTGAAAAATGTGCATTTGCTAAATACTATAGGCAAGTCATCTAGCTTAGGAATCAAGACTTTGTGTGGCAAAAGGGTTCATTAGGGAATTGCTAGTTAAGAAGGCCCATAGTGGAGGACTAATGGGACATTTTGGAGTTGGAAAAACCTTAGGCACACTTAAAGAACACTTCTTTTGGCCCAAAATGAGAAGGGATGTAGAAAAACATTGTTCCTAATGCATAACATGTAGGCGAGCTAAATCTAAGTCACTTCTATATAAACTGTACACTTTTTTGCCTGTTCCAAATGCCCATTAGGTTGATATTTTCATGGATTTTATCTTAGGGTTGCCTATATCCAAAGGGGACAAGGACTTTATATTTGTGGTTATTGATAAGTTTTCAAAAATGGCTCATTTTAAGGCTTGCTTCAAAACTAATGATGCTTCATATATTGTAGATTTATTTTTTAAGGTGGTGGTAAGGATACATGGAATCCTAAGGACTATTATTTCTAATAGGGACACTAAATTTCTTAGCCATTTTTGGAAGGTCTTGTGGAATAAACTTGGTACTAATCTTTTATTTTTCATAGCTTGTTACCCCCAAACAAATGGGCAAATGGAGATGGTCGATCGAACACTCACCCAACTCTTGAGGACCATTATAAAGAAAAACTTAAAGAATTGGGAAGAGAGCTTACCCCATATTAAGTTTGCTTACAACCGAGCTATTCATTTCACTACCTCTTCTTCTCCTTTTGAAGTTGTATATGGTTTTAATCTTCTAACGCCTTTGCACTTGATTCTTTTGCTTGTAGGAGAACGCATAAATCTTGACAGGGCCAAGAAAGCAGAATTAGTGAAGGCACTCCATGAAAAGGTAAAGGCAGCAATCGTAAAATGAAATGAAGATATTGCTTTCAAGTGCAACTAAGAAAGGAAATTGATTTCGTTTGAGCCCGAAAATTGGGTTTGGGTGCACATTCGCAATGAGAGATTTCCTACTCAAAGGAGGAGCAAGTTGGATCTAAGAGGTGATGGACCATTTCAAGTCATTGGCTTAGTTGGAGATAATGCCTACAAGATTGACTTGTCCGGTGAGTATAAAGTCAGTGCTACATTCAATGTTAGTGACTTAACTCCTTCTGATGTAGGTGATAATTCGTGGAAGAATTAACTTTAAGAAGAGGGAAATGATAGGAATCAAGCCAACCAAACAATTCAAACTTAAGAAGGGGGAGTAACAATGCAAGGACCAATGACAATGGCAAGGACCAAAAGACTCCAAGGCAATATCCAATTGCTCCTATAACCATACTTGATTATGGAAGGGATTTGGAGTGAAGAAGGCAGCCACCAACTCAATTTGATGAACATCCAAGTGGAATCTCAACAACAGTCCATGCTTGCACTAACAAAGGGAGCGAAATAGAGAGAAAATGCTGAATTCCAACTTCCAACTTCAACTTGGCACTGGCCCCAAGGCATACCTAGCACCAGGTGTATTCTGATAGCCAAAACACTAAAATTCTAGTGCTGACCTGGTGCCAGGTCCAGCACAGCTCCAGGCACCAGGTCTAGTCGGACATGATCCTCTGTTTTGTCGATTTTTACTGTTTTCTCTATATTTCCTTTATTTTAAACACTTTGTAAAGACTTTTTTAGCCCTTAAATTTTATTGGGGCCTTAATAGTTACATAACTAGGGTTAGGGTAGTATAAATACATCTTTTGTAGTTTGAAAATTTAATGGATTATACTTTATTTCAAATTATGAAAAGAGAGCTTTAAGAGGTTTAACCTCCTTGTTCATTTTTTCCAAGACTTTGCTTAGGGTTTAGTCCTCTCTATGCATGAGTCTCTAAAATCTATGGATAATCCAATGTGGTTTCTCTTAATTGGGTCTTAGTTACTTTGTTCTTCTAAGGTTTTATCTTGAATTCCATTGCTTGGGTGTTTATAGTTCTACTTCTCTTATTCTTAATTTCTTTTGTTGTGTTAAGGGTATTTGGGTGAATCTATAGTGGGTCTTACTATATTTCTTATGGGTCTTTGATCCTTTGTTCCTCAAAGGTTTGCTAGGGAATAGTTAGATAGTTTTCTTTCTTCTTTATCGCAAATCTTCCAGTATTTGGGTTACATTTGTTTAGCCAAGGGTTTTCCCCATTCGTTTGCCTTTGTTCCACAAATTTACTCTCACAAAATCACATCATTAAGACACCTTTTGAAATCTCTGATGAAAAGGCTTTTTCTAATGTACTTGAGTGTACTTATTATCACAACTTTCTCAGAACTCACAAAAGGTTTTCTCTCCCCCGAATTCTGAAACCAACCATACTTCATCTTCTCTCCCTCAAAATCTTCTGAGCTTCTTTCTAAACAACTGAAAATCCGAGCCTTCATCCTCTGACTAAATTGGAAAAAACACCAAAATTAACCAAACTGAAGTAAAAAAAAAGTTAGAAAAATATCTCCGATGATGAAGAAGAATTCAACAGCAACAAAAAAAGGAAAAGAGGTCGCTCTAGAATTCTCGGCATCTCAGATTGACTCCTCTAAATCATCTCTGAAACAAGAAAGTTTCGAGACCCAGGTACCTCACTTTTTAGATTCCAAAAGTGAATCTGATTTTAATGAATGGGTTTCGATAAATCGAATGGTAATTGTTGGGTATTGTGCAAATCCAATATCATTTCTGAAATTTTCAAATATGTTAAATATGTTTGAGTCTCTTGGTTGGGGAGCACTATTATTTGTAGATGAGAAACTATTTACCTCACTCATTTGGGAATTTTTTGCTAACTTAAGAAAATGTCAACTAGAGAAAACTGGAGAAGGGTTCATGATTCTAGAGTTAGGGGTAAAAATCTTGAGTTTGTTCACTGTTTGTTGAACATAATGTGTGAGGTTAGAGATGGAGGGATTAAGTATTTTGAACTGAACAAGTTTCCAGAAGGAACTGACATGTTCAACTTGAGGAAGTTTGAAAGTATGTTTACTGGCGGGAAGAGTTTTAAGAACTCTAATGACAGAAACACAAAGTGGCTGAATAGAGGGTAAGATTCTGCACCACATAGTTTCAACCATGGTGGTTCCAAGCTTCGGACACAAAACTTCCATTAACATAATGCAAATGGTGATTATGCTGGCGCTCGTTGAAAGTAGGTAAATAAGTTTTGGGAATCTTGTTGCCAAGTTGATTATGTAAACCAGGAAAACCTCTAGTAAAGCCCTGCCACATGGAAATCTATTAACAAAGGTGTTTAGGCATTTTGGTGTTGATCTAAACTTTGTCACCCCTGCACCCCAAAAAATGAATGTGTACAGCTTTGAGTCATTTGAATGAATAGGATATGTGAGATTGGAAGATGAGTGGTAGCTGCTTCGAGATGCAGCTGGTGATGAAAAGCAAAACTGTTAAAAGTAAAAGCTGAAGGCAAGAATGTCCCTTCTGTTGGAGTAAAGAGAAAAATTAAGGTAGAACCTCAGGAAGAATCCTTTACCAAAAGGAAACGATGGACTTAGGACAAAGGCATAATTGAAAACATTCTTGACGCAATAAATTTGCTAACTGTTAAAGTGGATAGCCTTAGTTCAGATATTCAAATTCTTGGAAATAGGCTGACCGCAATGGAAGAAAAGGCTCAAAATGATGAACCAGTGTCTACTTCATCAGCACCATCCCCAGCAAAGGCAACTATAGAATAACCTGTCCCTAAACCTAAAGAAGCAGCTGTAAAAGAGCAATAGGTTGAGGAAATGACAGTCCTTGAGCAAGGCAGAGAAAAATCCCTACATCAGGAAGATATAGCACCCCTTGCCCCTACTGAACTCCTTGTCTCATATGGGAAGAGACAAAAACATGTGGTAGTCAAGCAGAAATCTAACTGGCTTGCTGGACAACATTCCAGAAAGGGTGACGGGTCTAAAATCGAGACTATTCATATTTCTTGAGTGATTAAATCAATAGATTGCTTTCCAACCTCCCTCTACCAGAAACTCATTACTACTTTTCATTGAACAATTTTTATTTCTGTCCCAGTATTTGAACAATTTACTTTCTGTCCTTTAACTACTATCTCTGCTTAGTTTATGAGGCTTCATCTATATAATCTTCACTGCTTTATATGTTTATTGATTACTCTCTTTATTCTACGTATTGATTGATGACAAAATGGGAGAAGTATGATAGCTAGGATTGTGACTGTGAATGATAGCTAGGATTACTGTGATTGTGGCACTCAGTATGTGCACTATGTTATGCTATTGTGATCTCTGTGGTTGTGACATGTAGGCTATGCTATTAATTCTGCATTGCACTACTGATTGATTGTTGCTATTATTGAGTATTCTGATTTTTATTTTGCACTCATTAAACTAATATTGGATGAACTGATGACTGTGTAGTGTTGTGCTATGAATTGGAAAAAGTTATTATGTTTTGCACTGCAATAGATTTATATGCAGATTCTGAATATTTTGTAAGATCATGTGAAACTTTCTTTGGAATTCATGTTGAGAATTGGGTTTGATAAAACTAGCATGCTATGAATTTTTTTTTTTATTGGTTTATGATGAACTTGATTTGTGATCTCTAAATGATTATGATCATAGTTTGTTGCCATCTAGAAAGATTTAAAGTGACTCATTGAAAACTACTTTAATATCCTATATCCAGTCAAAGGCATTTTTTTGTATAAAGGTATCATTGAGATGGGGGTTGTTGATCAATATATTTTGAAAGCTATTATGATATGCTATTTGATTAAAAATCTCAGATGATAAGGATAGTTATGTCGGGTATCTCATGCATATCATATATGGCACAGCGGAAAAATAAGTACGAGATACCAACCCAGGATCCGCATATGTGTGAAAAACAAGACATAAAGAGAGCAAATGTAATAGCTTTACCTTTCTTTGAGTGTCTGAAAAATAAAAATTTTCCTTTTTCAAGTCGAGGCGTGATCCAGCATTCCTCTTGATCAAACACCATGAGAGTTGAATGTCTAACCACTATAATCATAGTGTGTGATTATCTCTAACAGAAATCCAAAGAGAGAATGACACTCAAGCACCAAGATTTTCTGTGCTAGCAGAAAACAACAATGGCGGCTAGGGCTTTGCTTCAAGAACAACGAGAGAGAGAAGAGGGAAAGATCGTGTGTTGCTAGGGTTGGAGTTGTTTCGTGTCTTACACTCATTCTAGGGTTTCGTGTGTATATTCTATATAACATGAAAATCCTACTGAAAAATTCTCCATCTAAGAATTCTAAAATAGTTAGAATTCCCTAATTGTAATTGGAAACATCAAGTTCTCACAATTACAATTTAGACTATAAATTATAACTAATTGTAATTTGGCTACAACAACTTCTCTTTCTTGCAATTAACCCCATTATATTATCAAATAACATCTTAAGTATATAATCCTCTATTGTGTGTAACCTATTAGGTTTCCCAGTCAATTAGTAGCGAACATGAACTAATCCAAACGTCTTTAAGATTAATAATTCATAATTAATTAGAATTAATTATATTGATTCTAATCAGGATTGGTTTATTAATTCATCAATTAATAAATTCATATTCCCAGATTATAAGCGGTATCTAACAACACATCATGACCACCCAAAAGTCTAGGAATTCAAATGGCTTGACATGAACCCTTCAATAACAAACTACAGTGTAAGTAACTCCTTTCACTATACATCTCATTCAGTTTGGAGTACAGAATTAGTGCTAACTTCCTCCAGAATATATATCAATTCTGGCCCGAATATAATAGTACTTGTACCAGGAACCCACTACTCTAGATGTGTATCAATTGAAACTGTTTTCAATACACAGATATCTTGGCCAAGGACTTCTCGAGTAGTAATTCCTACAAGTGGCCGTGAGATATTCGCCCTTACTATTAGGAGTGATGAATCCTTTATTGATCCTCTCAACTACTTTCGTTTATCTCATAATGTACCTAATATTCATCCCATAGGCGGCCCTCGATCTGGCTCTAGAGATTGGAATCAAAGTACAATGCTCAACAAACAAAGTACCTTAGAGATCTCAAGTCTAAGGGTACTTGCACGTTTGCTATATTGAGATTATATCACTGGCACTAAATAGCTATCCATGTGATTATCTCAAAGCTAAGTCATCCAATGAACTTGTTCTATTAATAAGCATCCATGTGTTAACTTTGACTATCTCAATACTTACGAATATGAGAACCACCGCCTGATCAAATCAGGAAGTCTAACACATGCTAGTCTTAACGCATTAATAATGTCTTGTCTCATTAATACTACAACTAGGGACTATTTAAGTACTAACACTATACAGTGTAGTAGGAATCTCATATCATAATCTCTATCATGATTTCCTTAACACAGTGTTGTACTAGGAACTTTATCTAACAGTTATTTTACACAAAAGTAAACAAAAAAACTGTAAGATAAATAATACCTTTTTTAAAAATAAAATGTGTCATATAGAACGTGCAAGTGATTACCTCTAGGGCATAACACTAACAAGTTATTTATATATCATTCATTGCATAAAACCTTCCTTAAAGTCTAAAATTTCTTAAGAAAACAAGGTTGGATAAAAAATTCTAACAACTCGTTGTTTCCTGCAAATATACAGGGGGAGTTTTGGGCATACATTTTCTTTTGTTCCAACAGTTCAGTCCAAAAATAAGTTTTAAAAGGGCGACAGTTTCTATCTAATTTTATCCTATTTTGGACACATGCTTTGGACATCCAAAACCTATCGTCCAAAAGTTCCATAGTTTCACTCCACCTAGTTTTGGATGCACTTTTTGGTCGTCCAAAGTTTGAATCCAGTTTTCTCAAAAATCGCACTTCTTGATATTATATTTTACATATGTTCATATATGCATATATTAAGGGGGAGCATCTCATCATATGATTTATTTGCTATACCTCCTTGTGTACATTTCATACAATATTTATTGCGGCTATTCTTTTAAGGAATAGTCGTGTGATAAAAGGAAGGAGGATATGGAGGTTGATTGGGCCATAAGCTCTTTAAGCTATGTTTATGGGTATATACTTTAATTTTCTATCTTAATCTCATAAGCACTCTTTGAGTCCTATAATGAGATATTGCATTTCAATGAAAAATATTTTTATTTCCTTCGGTCTAACATATCTGTACTGTACATATTATTATTTTTTATATCACAATCCCATCAAGCTTGTCATCACTCAAAAAGGGGGAGATTGTTAGCCCTAAGGGCTTTCTCCTGTGTTTTAACTTATGACAAACATGGATGAGGACTAACTTGTGTGATCTACATGTTATAGGACAGGTTTCACCTCAGTTCTTCCAAGGCGTGCTAATTAGATTGCTAAACAACTCTTGAGCTATAGAATTTGAGAATGGGTGATCAAGTAGAAGATTAAGCTTAAGAAATTGCATACCAAGAATTATTTATGGAAGAACCTTATACTAGGAATATTTATTAAGGTATTTTCTGTGTAAATTCTTATGTTTTATTTACCTTATTTAATTCTACCTTGAAGCACTAAAATAAAAAGATTTCAAAGTTTTAAATCATTAGAATTTTGGATTAAGTAATTTGGGTGACCCTACATCCAAAAGCTTCGTCTAAAATTTTGTGAATAGTGTCAAATTGATTCTGCCTGAAAAAAATGCTATTTTAGACTTACCTTTTGGATGCACCATCGTCCAAAATTTGAGTACAAAACTCTAGCAATTCCGATAGCGAAAAAATTGTTGTTTTCTTGCCGTTAAAACTCTACTTTTTGCCTCTATAAAAGATTTCAAAACTCGATTTGAAAGTAGATTTTTGTCCTATCCTTCTAAGAAACACTCTTGCTCTATAGAATACAAAAATCTCATTTTTTTAGTGCTTCAAAGTGAAATTAAATTGTGTAAAAAATGTAAAGTTTGTTTGGGATTATTTGTCTTGTATATCTACTCAAATGAATGAGCCATTTTTATTTCTTCAATCATCTTTGTGTATCAAGATTGTGGTATAAAACCTATTTGGGGTGAACCTTGATTTGTTTGTTGATTGAGAGGTTTTGGTAAAATCAGTTGTGGTGATCCTCTCTTGTAATTGGTGTAGATTGATACCATTACGTTGAGTGAATGAAATCTGGTTGAAAATCCTTAAGTGTGAGCTTACGGTAGTGGATGTAGATCGAACCACTATAAATCTTAAGTTATCTCTTTCTGCATTCAATTTCCATTAGCTACAAATCTTCATTGCGCAAAATTCTTTTAAGTCTTTCAAAAGAATTCTTTATGATTCTCACCAACTCATTTTCACTCCAGCATTAATTGCATCGTCTGTCTTGTTTTATTTAGAGTGTAGTTAACTCTTCAGCCATTTTGAAAACCACTTGTTGTAGCAAGTCTTTTTTATCTGAGATTCAAAAGTTTTTTTTTTAAATAGATTTTTCAAAGAGCATTTTTAAATTTGCCAAAAATCTTATTCACCCCCCCCCCCCCTCTATGGTTTTTCAAAAAGGATGTGGTCAGTAGTGATTTCATCAAAGATTTACTACAAATAAAGCATAAAAATACTAGAAAATATGTATGTGATGAGCCCTCATCAATTATCAGAATTTTTTGGCATTATGTAAGTCTTTGAATTTATTTATTTATTTATATTATTATAAAGTCCCCTTGTCGTTTAAAAGGGGCGACATCTGCAACCATCCTGGCCCTGTGGTTGTGGGTGTTACAAGGGTTAACGTTGGGTTCTTAGTGGGGCTTTTTCACTCTATACTAGCTCACGTTAGAAGTAGATAAACCTAAGTGACCTGACATGGGAATTATCCATCCTACCTAACCATTTGTTGCTTCATAATTGCCTCTATGATTATAATTTTAGGTTGTTCACGGGATACCGGGTGGGGACACTCAGCGTGTTCAACCCCTTGCCACCTCGATGGTATTGATGTTAAGATTGAGAACCCTGGCTTATGGTGGCAAGTAAAAGATCTCAAAGTGCTAGATGACAGATGCATTTGTTGCACTTACCACTCCGACATGATACAATTAAGTGCTAAAAAGCATAGCCATAGCACAAAAGACCGAATGGCTGAAGGCGAAGCTTTATAAACTTTACACCCAAGTCGTCCTTCTATTGAGAGAAGTACTTGCTTTTATAAAATAATTAGGGGTAATAAAAATAAACAAACTTGATTTTCCAAACATACATTTGAACCTCAAATTGACAAAGTCTACTCACTAGTTGAGTTGTAGAGTTGTTTTTAGTAGAAAAATGCGACTATCTTCTGTTATTTGTTTTCCAGGGATAAATACTAGTACACACGGGGACTCACTAGTATAGCACTCACGTAAACATCCATTTCTTCTTTTCTTAGGATTCAAAACTAAAGATAGATGACAGTGACACCAGTACTACTCCTTTGACACCGGCTAGTAAGAGTTTTGAATGGCTTCTATACATAGACTATGTTTTAACTTAGCTTATGTATTTTGAAGCTGAGATGATGTATCTTTCTTGACTATTATGCTAGTGTAATAAAGAAGTATATTTCATACATCTATTTTAAGTTCTACTTTTATTTATCTATTTTATGTTTTGATCCATTATAAAGACTCCAAGAAATTCAGACAGGGCGAGATTCCACAAAGATAAGGCCTACTATGACTAGAAAATATTGGCTATTATAATTGGTATCAGAGCAGTAATCATAGAGTTATAATTAGAAATTTATAGGTTTAGATGAAAAATAATATGCCAATTCTTTTGTAGGCATGGCTAGTGGTGATGATGATAGAGGGAAGAAACCTATAGAGGAAAAGAATACTAAGAACAACAAGTAGGAAGAAGACGAGAGCTCTCACCCATAAAAGAAGAAGATAAAGACATTTCTAGGACCCATCATAGGCCCATGTTACTATCACAGCTCCTTTATAGGCCCAAAATCATGCGTGAGGCCCAAATAATAGGTAGGAAGTAATAGTTTAGAAGATGTGACTAGTGAGTCTGAGAAAATGAAGAACCCTACTGAGCCAGAGATGGATGTAGACATGATGCCACTACTAGAAGTACCCGAGGTGATTGTAGATTCTTCTGATGAGTCTGAGGATGAAATAGTCGACATAGTTGCTATATTGATGTGTGTTTTTTAGTGTAGAAAATATTACCAACAAATTACAAAATCAATTAAGTTTTAGTTAAAATGCTAACCACTAAAACCACACATACGGGTAAGTATATCCATTGTATTGTATAAGGAATAACAAGTATCGAATCTATAAGAAGTTAGGCTTCAACCTTACCTTACTCAAATCTTTATTGTTTAGCCACTAAAAGAAGAAGAGAATAAAAAGAAAATTAAATAAAGATAAAAATAGATATAACTCAAGGATGTAATTTCATGTAACTAGATAATTATCTTGAAAACACAAGATTGAATCAATTAGCATTCATTACAATCAATTGTCGTCTTGGTATAATGAAGGATTTAATATAGACCTACTTCATTTGCAATCTATAGAATCACTATCTTCTAGTTAAATTAGTGAACATATTCTGTCTCGACTAACTTATCCAAAAGATGCATTAAAATCAATCCCCATATATACCCCTATATTGTAGGTGATTTAAAATATGAAACTAGTCAATGAATCCATATTCTAGCAATCATTAACCAACATTTGATTACCAATGTTCTAAACAATTAACCATTTTTTCAAGAAAGTTAAGAGAGAAAAAATATAAAATTAATTAATTAAAGTCATTACCAACCTCTTTTTCAAGCAAGTCAATAACAAAAATTAATCAACTAACTGTGTAAGAAAAAAAAAGTAATCAAATACCAAGAACACAAATCAATTGATCAAAAGTTCCAATTAACTTAAAATCATAATCTCTAAAATAATATCCAATTACAATCAAAACATTAAGCAAATAATTTTTCTAGAAAAGTAAACAAAGGATAAAAGATAAAACTCATAGACAAGCCATTTTTCTTCTCTTAAAAACCTCCTTTGAACAATGCTCCTTTGAGTGGTGATTGAGTAGCTAGCTTGGATCCTTCAAATCAACGCTTTCTCTTGTGTTTTTCTTGTATTTATAAGCCTCTTTAATACCAAAACTCATTGCTAGAAATGTTTAGTCCGAGTAGAATTCAGAAAATACCAAAATCCTTTAGAAAATACCAAATTCGTGCACAACGCGTTTGGGCTAAATGGACCTAGCACCGGGTCCACTCAACCCTCCTAGCACCAGATGCAATCTATTTTTGTCCTCAATTTCCTCTCTTCCAGCGCAGACTTGACCCCTGGTGTATTATCTGGACATAGCACTGGGTCCAATCTAGAATTCGTCACTTTTTGCTCGAAAACCACTTAAATCTGCACAAATTTGATAAAAATACTTTTTATAAGTAAAATGTCAAATGGAAAGGAATATGCTTAGTTATTATAATAAAAGTATCTCAAAACATCCTCAAAAAACTAAAAAAATAATGGTAATTTTAGCCACTATCACATACCCCCATACTTGAACATTTGCTTGTCTTCATGCAAACAAGAATTAGACACTAAGCATTTAAAATAAGATAAAATAATTTAGCAATTTTTTTTTAGAAAACTTATCCATACTGAAGACATAACTTTCTTCCAACCTTGAACACAAGCTTGTCATTCATTTAACCCTTTTAAAACCTTGTTAACCTATGTATTAAACAATCCCAAGGCCATTAAAGTTAAGTTAAACAAACTTATATCTAGTACAGGAAAATCATCTTACTCTTCAAGCAAAAATATAGATAATATAAATCATACAAGTCAAGCCATTTAACTAATTCAAGTATTATAAATTCAAATTTACACAACTCAAGATAGTGAAACAAGGAAATACTCCACACTTTTTTTTTCCTCTCAATTTTTTTTCAATGACTTAGGGAATTGATAGCCTCAAGTGAGTGGATTTCTCTTCGCGCATCGTATTGGTCCCCTATAGTCATCATTTATCATTTTTCAGCAATTTTTTTTCTTTCTTTTTTCTTTCCTTACCTTCTTACCTCCAGGATAGCCTCAAGAGAGTGTGATGCATTTGTGTTTCTTCTCTTCCACTCATTGTATTGGCCCCATTTTCAGCAAAAGGTCTCTTTCTCTCTCTCTTTTTTTCCCCCAACAAATGCAAGGAAATTTTTTTCAACTCACATTCTTTCTTTTTCAAAAAAAATAATAAATTATTTCCTCACATTCCTCATTCCCAACTTAAATTCAAGTAAATTTTAATTCTATAATACAAGAATTAATTAACAACTCTTCCCATACTTCATCACATCATCCATATTCAAACTCAAAGAATAAAACAAACCTCAAATACCATATATAACCAATGTTAACTCAAATTCTCAAGACTTAGCAAAATCCAACTTAATACTTAAATTTAATTTTTTAAATAAAAATCCAACCATAATGAATGACAAATCCATATCCAAAATTAGGAAGAAAATCATCACTCCATTATAGACAAATAAGCTCAATTTATTTCCATAATCTCTATACTTACAAATTTTCAAAATTTTCAATTTTTAAAAAAATTGTTTGATACCAAGAAAACACCAAGATCATATGAAAAAAAATACCAAGATCATTTATAAAAACTTGGACAAAGAATATTACTAAACCACTCCTCCACACTTAAACTGGACAATATCCTCATTGGCCAAAAATTAACACAAGAAAGCATCTCCAAATGGACCAAAAATAGTAAATGAGGGATACAGTTAAGCAATACTCCCCAAGTGGAATAATGCTCCATTAAATATTAAAACATGAATAGAGAGAAGAGTTTGTCCAAGAAGACTTTATTCCGACTTACAAAAGAAAACATAAAGAAAAGAGCAAAGAAAATAATAATAAAAGAAAGACATACCTAAGTAAAAGAAAACAAACTAAAAATCCTAAGAAAGTAAATAAAGACACGACCCAATTCCCCGCACTTAAGATGGAAATTATTTTTCTTATTACTAGGGGAAATAACACCTAACAACTTAAACAAAACTATACCCAAAATAAAGATACAAACTCTTTCCACTCATCATGCTTCCTTATCAAACCTTTGAAAAAGAAATTAATACTCATTGAAAAAGGTAACTGTTGGATTTCTAAATTAATTAATCAGATTAAACGCAGCGGAAAATAGCAAGAAATCCAAGCCATGGATCACGGGTTTGCAGTAGAAACGGGAAAAAGGAGAAGATCACTCTTATTACCTCTTGAAGCCAGAATTTTTGAATTTTTCTTGTTCCAAGAACGCAGGCGCGATCCAGATCACAAAACCGGTTCACAGCAACTCAACTGAAGTCCAAGAAAGAACTCCCTCTAATGATAATCCACATAAAGTCAAACGCTCACAATCTCACAATTCTATGCTCTTAGAATTTAGGAGGCTAGGGTTTGATTAATAAGAGAGAGATGGCTACGGTTTGATCAAGAGAGAGGCAGAGAAACGGTTTCTCTGTTATTGCATGAATAGTCTGTATCTCTTACCCTAAGGAAACCGTTTCCTTATATTTATAGATTTATAATTACCGTAAATTGCAACTTAGTCTTTCAACGTCCAATTGTCAACAAATTGGTCCTTGAAGTTTACTTAATTACAATTAGGTCCCATGAATTATAACAAACTTATAATAATAATTCACCTATAAATATATTCCCTTCTCTTAATTAACCCCACAATATTATCAAATAATATATTTGATCATTCAAACCTTTATTGTGTGTGACCAATTAGGTTTCCTGGTCATATTAGTAGCATAATATGAATTAATTCTAACAATATTAGAATTAATAATCCTTAATAAAATAAAGGATTAAATTTATTAATTCTCTAATTAATAAATCCATATTTAGCATATCAAGAGCGACATCTAGCAATGACTCTTGACCACCCAAAAGTCTAGAAAGTCAAGTGGCTTGACATGAACCTTTCAATAGCAAATTATCGGTGCAATAAACTCCTTTCACCATACAATATCTCATTCGGTCTAGAGCATGGAATTAGTGCCAACCCCCTCCAGAATATTATTAATTCTGGCCCGAATATTTTAGTACTTGTTCAAGAAATCCATTACTCGATATGTGTATTAATTGGAACCATTTCCATCACATAGTTGCCTTGGCTAAGGACTTCATGAGTAATGATTTCTACAAGTGGCCTTGAGATATACTCTCCTACTATTAGGAGTGGTGAACCCTTTATTGACTTTTTCAACTACTTTCGTTTACTTTACGTTGTACCCAATATCCATCCCATAAGCAGTCCTAGATAAAACTCCAAAGATTAGCAACGCTCGTTAAACAAAGTACCTTGGAGATCTCAAGTCTAAGGATACTTGCACACTTGCTATAATGAGATTCTATCACTGGCACTAAATAGTTATCCAAGTGATTATCTCGTAGCTAGGTTATCCAATAAACTTGTTCCAAAACAAGCATCCACACGTTAATCCTGAGTATCCCAATACTCACAGATATGAGAACCACCGCTTGGTCCAATCAAGAGATATAATATGTGCCAGTCTTGGTGTATTAATAATGTCCCATCTTATTAATACTATGACTGGGGATTATTTAAGTACAAACGCTGCATAGTGTAGTAGGAATCTCACATCCTGATCTCTATCATGATTTCCTTAACACTGTGTTGTACTAGGGACTTTATCTAATGGTTTGTACACATATTTAGATATAACAATCAAATTGAAAGATAAAGAATGCCTCTTATTAATTTAATATGCAATATACATGGTACACATGATTGCCTCTAGAGCACAACACTAACAGTAAGGACGATGGAAGTAGAAATAAAAGAGGTTTTTGAAAAATAGAGGGTTTATGGAGAATATTAGTTGCAATGAATATACATGCAGAACCCCCTTCCATAACACTCTTTTAGACATGCAAATCAAGTTTCCAACATAAAGATGTAAATTATGTCTAAAAAGTGTATAAACATGAGAATCACCACTTAATCCTTCAAAAGATTTGTCACAATTGAAATTCCCCTTAAAACTTATTATTTGATTTTTCAAAGATGGGATCAAGAAATTCTTACTTTTCAATGCTTCTACAAATACCAAGTTACCTCCCTGAAATTGGGGTGAATGGTAGATTTTGTCAACATCCTCCAAGGGTTTCGTATGATATATCAGTGAAAGATCCAACTCCTTGAGACATGTGAAATTCTATACATCATCATTTGGACCATTGTCCTCCAAGAATAGAAAGGAACCTAAGAACTCATGTGACAAAGAGAGATTAGAATTATTAGCACATAGAGGAGAATCAAATAGCTCCATTTCCACATTGGGCAATTGTTCCTCATATCCGCTCTCATCTCCTTGGGGATTCTCTTGTTCGAGTGTATGGGCATTCATGGCATCTTCAACCAACTTGACTAATTTTTTTCTTGTAGAACTCATTTGTTGGGATGTTTCTTCATAGCACTTGAGGGATGTGGTTGTGTTGGTAACAAAGGATTGGATTGAAGCTTTAAGTGACATCTTACTAAAAGTATTAATCCGAGCTTGCAACCTTGCCAATGTATCATCATTGTAGCTCCTTTGACATTGTGCCCATGAATAATTGTCCACGATGATTGTTTGAACCTCACACTAAAAAAAAATCAAATACTAAATAGAAATAAATATAAATATAAATAAAGAAAATGAAAATAAAAAAATGAGAAATATTCACAAACTATATAAACACAAAATTTAGAGATATTTACAAATACAACAAAGTCTAAATTAACAAGTCTCGAGTGTTTCCGATAGTGCCCATCCCCGATAACGGCGCCAAAAACATGATTCGTGTTTTTTAGTGTAGAAAATATTACTAATAAATTACACAATCAATCAAGTTTTAATTAAAATTCCAACCACTAAAACCACACATAGGGACAAGTATACCCTTCGTATAGTATAAGGAATAGCAAGTATCGAATCTATGAGAATTTAGGCTCTCACCTTACTTTACCCAAATCTTTATTGTTTAGCTACTAAAATAAGAAAAGAATAAAAAGAAAATTAAATAAAAATAAAAATAGATATAACTCAAGGATGCAATTTCATGTAACAAGACAATTATCTTGAAAATACAAGATTGAATGAATTAGCATTCATCACAATCAATTGTCGTCTTGGCATTATGCAGATTTAATATAGACCTATTTCGTTTGCAATCCTTTGAATCATTATCTTCTTGTTAAATTAGTGAATATATTCTATCTTGACTTACTTATCCAAAAGATGCATTAAAATCAATCCTCAAATAAACCCCTATATTCTAGGTGATTTAAAACATGAAATTAGTTAATAAACCTATATTCTAGCAATCATTAACCAACTTTTGATTGCCAATGTTCTCAACAATTAACCCCTTTTTCAAGCAAGTTAAGAAATAAAAAATATGAAATTAATTAATTGAAGTCATTACCAACCTCTTTTTCTAACAAGTTAATAACAAAAATTAACCAACCAACTCCGTAAGAAAAATAAGTAATCAAATACCAAGAATACAAATCAATTGATCAAAAGTTCCAATTAACTTAAAATAATAATCTCCAAAATAATATCCAATTACAATCAAAACATTAAACACTTCATTGTTCTAGAAAAGTAAACAAAGGATAAAAGATAAAACACATAGACAAGCCATTTTTCTTCTCTTGAAAACCTCATTTGAACAATGTTCCTTTGAGTGGTAATTGAGTAGCTAGCTTAAATCTTTCAAATCACCCATTTCTCTTGTGTTTTTCTTGTATTTATAAGCCTCTTTGATACCAAATTCATTACTTGAGAAGTCTAGTCCGAGTAGAATTCAGAAAATACCAAATTTGTGCACAACCGCCTTTGGGCAGAGTGGACCTAGCACCAGATGCAATCTATTTTTGTCCTCAATTTCCACCAAAGTGGACCTATTTGACATTATCTGGACTTGGCACCAGGTCCAATCTGGAATCCTTCACTTTTTGCTTGAAAACCACTTAAATCTGCACAAATTTGTTTAAAATACTTTTACAAACAAAATGTCAAATAGGAAGGAATATGCCTAATTATTATAACAAAAGTATCTTAAAACATCCTCAAATAACTTGAAAAATAATGGTGATTTTAGCCCCTATCATATATCTTCCGTGGAGTCTGAGATAGAAGATTAAGTAGATGAGGTAGCAACGGAGTAGAAAGCAGGGAGTGATGACTCTGATAATAGTATGGTGGATGAGAATATATTAAGCCCTAACACACCTGAGCATTATTATGTCTCCATAGACTTTGGAACCCCAGTTTCAGAATCTAACAGTGATAATACTTAGTGAAGGGATCATGGTAGAAAATCAGAGGAAAATAAACAGAAGAAGTCTTTAGATTTTTTACCTTTTCTCTTTGGTTTAACCATAGAGAGCTTAGGTTGTGCCTAAACTGTGAATTGCTGAACTTCTAGCA
Source organism: Voacanga thouarsii (assembly GCA_026120185.1). Classification (NCBI taxonomy): domain Eukaryota; kingdom Viridiplantae; phylum Streptophyta; class Magnoliopsida; order Gentianales; family Apocynaceae; genus Voacanga; species Voacanga thouarsii. The sequence goes on from JANUWF010001165.1 coordinate 2,694,108, forward strand.
TTCTTCTTGAAGATTTTGGCTCTTGTCCAACCAATCTTCTATTGCATCGCATAAGTTTTTTTGTATTTTTTTTTTTTTTTACCTTCGATCTTTCGAGGTATGACCCTACCTTATACTGGCCAGTAAAAGCCTAGGATTAGGATCAATGGTCTTTCTCTTAACACACTGCTACAAAGCAATATCAAGAATACTCTTCTCTTGAATTTCTATCAACTAGAGATGAAAAGAGAACTACCTACACAAGAAAGCTGGAAGCTTCCCTACGGTAGAAGAGAGAGAGATGAGAAAGAAGATAAAGAGGCTACCAACAACTAAGAATAGAGGCTTAAGGGTTTTTTTGATGTCCCAGAAACTACTTCTGATCAAAACTTGTTGAATCCTAAACGTTAAATATAATATATCTAACAAAACTAGCCAGCTAGGTTGTAACACCCCACGACTACGTACCCTAAAAGGGCGGGGATGTCGCCCCGTCCCGTAGGACAAGGGGTCTTTAGAACGAGGTATAAAATATAAAGGCAATCTCCAAAGGAATCAACTTAGATAAATAAAGAAATACTCTTATTACATCAGGCTCAACTTGGAGTAAAACGAAATAAAACAAATATTGTTTAGAAGTATAAACGACAAAAGTCTCCTAGAACAACATAGGAAAAATAGCCAAAGCCTCTACTATTAAAGCCCCGCTTGTAACACCCCGAAGCCTAGGCCCGCCAGGGCTGGGGATGTCGCCCCGTCCAAAGGAAAATGGGTCTTTATAACTAGGTCACACAAACAAATTGCGGAATAAAAATAATATTTAACTTAAAAAGTTATTAGAACCCAGAGAAACTTCAAGAATAAATCCATGAATTCCAAAACAAAAACCATAAATAAAACTATCCACTCTCGCCTCCCCAAAGTAATACATAAAACCAAAAGATACATTCTCTTCCAAAGCAGATATTACTAGCCACTCAACTCCACAGCAGGATCATCCTGAAATCATGATAGAAAGGTGATGAGACAGAAATATTAGTAAGTCCGTGTATGCTTTGGGTGTTTAGTGAAATCAGTTCGTGGATGCAAAGTGTGAAACTTTTATAAGAGAAACATTGGCAAGCATTAAGCATTAGTCAAAAGTAAGAATGGCGTTTTGGCTTATCTAGCCGTACACGAGTAATGAAATCAACCACTCAAAAGAAAGGGATATGGGTTACCACACGTTGGGCCCCATAACCGGTCAGAATGCCGACACTTTGTGCAGACTGACAAAAGTAGGTGATCGGCCTACTGGGCAAGATACTCCTCCTTCTCTATACCCAAATAACAACCGGGTGTCCACTCATGCAAAACACAGTCATTTGACTGAAATAAAAACTGCTAGCTCGGAACGGCATGACTAAGTAGTACTGACGTTTCTCTGAGTTGAGTTTATCTTCTGGAGGAGGCCTCCTGCCAGAAGACTCACTCTTGCTCTTCAAAACTAGCACTACCAGTCTACCTCCATTGAGTACTCAACGTAACATATCCAACTTGGGGAGAAAATGAACAAAACACAGTTCCACTTGAAAATGGCAATTAAGGTTTTCCAAAGTTTGGGGCAAAACTGGTTTTAGAAAGAATTTTAGGTTTTGAGTAAAATCGCCCCTTGATTTACCAATAATTTATTTTTCTGAAATGAGAATGGAAATAATCCTCAATTGCCTTTACAGAAATGAGTGACCATGCACTCTACATTTGGCTTGCCATAAAAAGAATCATTTTTGCATCAAACAGGTTTTATGCAGGAGCTTACCGGATTCTTGCTCACAACAACAAGGTCTCGAACAGCTGACCTAACCCCATATGGGTAAATACAAATCTTAATCAGATTCAAGCTACAATCCACTTCCTCAATTTTAAATCAACTCAATTCACTACTATCATGATCCTAGTGTCCCAAGCTTTAAGGTAAAATAAAAAATAAGTAGATTTATAAGCTAAGTTTAATTTGTTATTTAAAATAATTAATGGTTTGGGAAATAAATTCCAATAAGTTGAAAGTTTAAATCTTGTTAAGGAAAATTTAGATTTTATTTGATCAAGAGTCATAGGTGGTACTAGGTAAAATAGTGATTTAATGATAGTTTAGTTGTTAGAAAATAATTGATAGTTAAAACTAGTTGAGATTAATTTGAATAAGCCTTTCTTAGAAAATAATAAGTAAATCCTTAGGGGTTTTGATTTAGTAAATATTTTACTAAGCATAAATCTTTTTCACAAAGGCTTAAATTGATTTCTTTATTTTTAATAATATTTAGTTATTTTGCTTTCTAGCAAAATCATTATTTATTTGGCTAAAATATCATTTATATATATAATAATTCCAAATCTACCCTTCCTAGGGTTTTTTGAAATTTACTAGCAAAATTATTATTGAATATTTTATTCATGAACTAAAATTAGCTTAGGAACAACTAGATCATGATCAAGATTCTATGGCCAACCACAATCAATAATATGCATAATCCTTCGATTCATCAAATCATCCAAATCTTGCATCTAGGCATAGATCCAAATTTATTAAGACACGATTTAACCTTTATTAGCATAAACATGATCATGGTTTCAATAATCTAATCATGCATAAACTCCTATTCACCAAAGGTGACATAATCTCTAGCATGCTTCATCACAAATACTACCTATGACATGCATCAACCCTCAAATCAACATACAATCATCCAAGATGAACCTTTCATGCATAAATCCCATCTCCTTCACAATCATACAATTGCTCATGCTTCAATCTCAACAATAATTATATATACTCAAATCCTATCACTATCCACCTACTAACAATATCATCCTAGAGACATGATTCTAGAGTTTAAAAAGAAGATTGAAGGTACTTACTTGGTTGATGAATGCTTTGAAAGAGTTTAGAGTAGATCTCCACTCCTAGATGGATAATCTTGTCCAAGAGAGGTGGCGAAAGCATAGTCATGGAAAAAGAGACCATTCGGCCAAGGGAGGGAATTTCGGCCATGAGAGAGAGAGAGAGAAGAAGAAGAAGAAGAAGAAGAAGAAGAAGAAGAAGAAGAAGAAGAAGAAGAAGAAGAAGAAGAGATCATTAGTATGTTTATTCATATAGGTTTTCATTAGAGATCAAGTTTGGAGAAGATGAAGTTGTTAGAATAAGCTTACCTTGAAGATGTTCTTGTCCTTCACAAAATTTTCTGGTTTTTTTATCCAAAGTAGCAAGATGATTTATGGAGTTTGATGTTAATAAGGGTGTTGATGGATTCACAGCAAGGAGTAGGTTAAATCTGGAGATTTTTGTGAGGGTTTGAAGTGGTTTGGAGGTGTATTAGGTGTAAGAAGGTTGTAGGTGTTCTTGGTGTAGTGTGTGTGTTCCTGGTAGCTAGAGAAAATCGAGAGAGAGAGAAGAGGAAGCTGCCGAAATTCTGTAGGGTTTAGGGAGTGATTTCTCTGATTTGGAAGGGAAAGGAAAGGTTAGTTGTTACAATCCTTGAAAAATATTTTTAGGAAGAGAATTTGGAAAGTAAATATTCTAGGTTATCTTTATTTTTCTGGACAGCTTTGAAGTCTCCTATGGCCGACTGAATGTGTGGATTTTCTGAGGAATTAAAGCTGGTTCTACAAGGCTTATGATGGCCGAAACTAAGGGGTACAAAGATGAAGAAGAAGTCTGGTCAATTGAGCAAGATATCATGGAAGGTTGCTAAATAAGATGGCTGGAATTTTGGAAGGTAATCAAGCTAAATTGCAGGGATTTGTTGGAGAGATTTTCGGACAGCCATTGATGGAATTTTGTGCAGAAGCTCAAAGGAAACAATGGAGCTCTGTTAATGGTGGTTTAAGGGAGGTCTTGACAGAAGTAGGTTGGTGCTTTAGCTGGAAGATGAACAGAAAACAAAGCTGGACATTTGACTGCCCAGTTTTTTCGCTGCACCGAATTTTTCTGGGCAGAATTTCGTCCGCCTCTTCCAGCTGAGATGCAATGAGTTTGAAGGGCGGTTTCAGGGATATTCAAGGCTGGTTTCCATCCTTCTTCATGGAGGCAAAACGTGGCTAAGGTGCTGCACAAAATCTGGAAGAAAACAGCTTGGTCTTGGACCTCCAAAGCTGCGATTTTGCCCAGAATTTTTACTTGTTTTGCACAGCTTTTGTGCAGTCCGAAAATGGCAGAAATAATTCATGTTTCAAGCTGATCTTAAGGCCATTTTTCTGGCAGCATTTGGAAGGAAATGTCAGCTAAGAAGTTCGACATTTTGAAGGTACACAAGTTGGAAAATTTCAGTTCACTCCAAGAAGGAATGGGAACTAGCTATAGAGTGAAATTTCAGCAAGCTTTCTAGAGGGATTTTTCCTCTTGAATTTTCCCACAATTGATTCACACTTTTCAGACCATGAGAAGCCTTTTACTAGGACATTTTGATCCTAAAAGACCTCCGCATTTTACTGAATTTTCTGGAAAGGAAAAGGATAGAACGCCTTGATCAAACTAAGGAGTTGAAAATTAAGGAAAACTAAAGATCACGGGAAAATGAATTCCCTTTAGGAATTTTCGAGAAGAACAAAGGAGTGAAATGAGAATTCTCCTAACATGTCTCTCCTAGGTCATTATCACCACCTTGATCTAGGCCCTTAAGGCCAAAACCAACTCCCCCCAATCAAAAATAAAATTTATTGTAGCTAAAGCTTCTATGATGGAATTTGAACCCAAGACCTCAAGAATTAATTCTAAGGCTCTAACCACTAAACCACAACAAATCTTGTTGCTATTTCCACTAGAAAAATTATTTCCTACTCAATCCACAATCTATCTCCCTATTTTCACCTCGGCTAGAAATTACCATTTTGCCCCTCTCACACAATACTCACCAACAAGACTTCAAAACAATAAAACTCAAATCCAAAGCACATAGAAATCATATGAAAATGTATTTAATCATGAAGTAAAGCATAATATTCATCCCAACCCTATTACTCTAAGGTCGGCTTTGACTGGGGTTTCACATCCTCCCCTCCTTAGAAGAATTTCGTTCCGAAATTCAAGCATACCTCTATTTCAGCTCGGGATACTTCTGCTTAACCCATTCTTCTGATTCCCATGTGGCATCTTGTGTGCCATGGTGCTCCCACTGAATCTTAACCATCGGTATCTGCTTATTTCGCAGGGTCTTGACACTGCGGTCCAATATCCGCACAGGCTTCTCCACGTAGCTCAAGTCTGGCTGCAACACTAACGGTTCCTCATTCAACACATAACCGGGATCTGCATTATACTTCTTCAACTACGAAACATGAAACACATCGTGAATACCTGCCAATCCATCCGGCAGGTCTAATCGGTAAGCTACTGGTCCGATTCTTTCCTTAATAAAAAACGGCCCCAAATATCTCGGATTCAACTTTCCGCCCTTCTGATGCTTCAAAATCCCCCTGCTGGGTGTTAGCTTCAGAAATACACGGTCCCCGACTTGAAATTCCAATTCTCTTCTCCGGTTGTCCGCATAGCTCTTCTGCCGGCTCTGAGCCGCCTTTAACCTCTCCCGAATCAGTTTCACTTTATCCAACATTTCTTGGACACAGACCTCTCCGGTTTTGCTCACATGTCCATCTTTTGTCCAACTCCAAATCATGAGTAGGGTAGTTCACTTCATGCGGTCGTAACTTCCGGGATGCATAAGCAATCACTTTCCTGTCTTGCATCAACACCGCTCCCAGTCCTTCTTTTGAAGCATCGGTGTATAGCGCGTAAGGTTTGCCTTCCTCCGGTAGGCTTAATACTGGTACTGTCATCAATCTCTTCTTTAATTCTTGGAAACTTTTCTCGCATTTTTCATTCCACACAAACGGAACATCCTTCCTTAACAAACGGGTCATTGGCGACGCGAGCATCGAGAATCCCTTGATAAATCTTCGGTAGTATCCGGCCAATCCCAAGAAACTCCGGATCTCAGTAATATTCTCCGGCTGCTTCCAGTCTGATACCGCCTCGACCTTTGCCGGATCTACCTTGATTCCTTCCTTGGTCACCACATGGCCAAGGAATGCCAACTGTCTAGCCAGAATTCGCACTTGCTGAATTTGGCATACAGCCTGCGCTCTCGCAATTTCTCCAACACGAGCCGCAGGTGCTCCGCATGCTCCTCCGGACTCCTGGAGTAAATCAAAATATCGTCGATGAAGACCACCACAAACTTATCCAGATAGGGTCGGAATACTCGGTGCATTAGGTCCATGAATACCGCTGGAGCGTTAGTCACCTCGAACGGCATCACCACGAACTCGAAATGTCCATAGTGGGTGTTGAAGGCTGTCTTGGGGATATTTGCCTCTCTTATCCGCACTTGGTAGTAACCTTGCCTCAGATCCAACTTGGAATAGCAACTGGACCCCTGCAGCTGATCAAACAGCTCGTCAATCAGTGGGAGGGGGTACTTGTTCTTAATCGTCAAATTGTTCAGCCCTCGGTAGTCGATGCATAGTCTCAAGGTTCCGTCCTTCTTCTTTACAAATATCACAGGCGCTCCCCAGGGTGACGTGCTCAGTCTGATATAGCCTTGTCCTACTAACTCCTCCAACTGCTCTTTCAACTCTTTCAACTCTGCCGGTGCCATCCGGTATGGAGTCCGCGATGCTGGTTCCACTCCGGGAACCAAGTCTATTGTGAATTCTACTTCTCGGCCAGGAGGTAGAGAATCAAGCTCCGCTGGGAATACATCGGGAAAATCCTTCACCACTTCCGTGTCCTCCAGAGTACACTGGTCCTTAGGTTTGTTCATCACGTAAGCCAGATAACCCTGACATCCTTGCCTTAACAATTTCCGGGCCTTAGCCCCCGCAATCAAGTACTTCAGCTCTTTCACTCTCTTTCTATTAAATTCTAACACACTATAACCCGGTCTGACAAACTGAATTAACTTACTTTTACAGTCTACTCTAGCCCCATGCTTGGCTAACCAGTCCATCCCCAAAATCAAGTCATAGTCCTCAATGTCTAGCACAATTAAATCTCCCTCCAGATTTTCTCTCCCCACCTTAATCTTACAATCCCTCACATACCGATCCGCTTGCACCATTTTCCCCAAAGGGGTCCTTACCTCTAAAATGAAAGGTAGCTCCACTCCATCCCAACCCAAATGATATGCACACAACTTGTTTATATAGGAATGAGTAGAGCCAGGATCAATCAAAGTATTAATGGAACGTCCTTGAATAGTGAACGTACCTTCTACCACTGTTGCATCGGCCCTAACTTCTTCTCTGTTGAGAGCGAATACCTTGGCCTTCACTTGCGGCTTCGGTGCTCCACTCCTGGATGCTCCCGTGGCGTTAGCTCGGTTAGGTCCCGGGTTCTGAGCTGGGTTCCCTTACCCAACCCGGTGCAGCTTAGGGCCGGTAGTCCTCAGGTGGTTCGGGTCGCCACAGTGGTAGCACTTTCTATCTCCACCCTTGGACCAGCAATTTCTCTCGGTGTGGCCTTTCTTCCCACATTGCCTGCATGTCGAGAGGTTCGGCGCAGGTCCAGTTGGTGCTGTCCGGGCTTACTTTCCCCGGTTCTTCCATTGCTGGTTAGCAGGGCGCTTGTGAAGTTGCGGCCTCAAGAAATGTCCCTGCTGCTACCTTGGCGGCTGGAAAGGCTTGGCCGCCATCCTGCTGCAGTCCTCATTCTCCGTGAGCGTAGCTGCGTCCACCGCCCCCGAGTAAGATGTCGATGAAGCAGGTGCCAATGCTCTCCTCAGCTCCGGCCTTAACCCTTTGATGAACTGCCTCGTCCTATTCTGCTCGGTGTCGACCAATCTTTGGTAGTATTTCGACAATTGAGTAAATCGCGCCGCATATTGAGCCACTGACATGCTCCTCTGCTTCAGATTCTGAAATTCGTCCTCCCGCTTCTCCACAATCCACTGAGGGATGTACTTAGCCCTGAAGGCTTCAATGAAGTTGGACCACGACCATTCTTGCTCATCCATCACCTAATCCTCTTGGACCCGCTGCCACCATGCCCGAGCTGGCCCTCTCAATCGAAAGGCTGCGAACTTAACCATCTGCTCCTCCGAATACTGGAGCGTTGCGAAAATGTCTTCCATTTATTCGACCCATTGCTCGGCCTTCTGGTCTTGCTCAGCTTCACCCATAAAGATGGGCGGTTGGAACTTTAAGAATTTCTCCAGTGCCTCGTCTTCCCCTCTAGGGTGCCTTCGCTCGGTCAGTGTCTGAAGAATCCCAGCCACTTTGTTGAGTGCTTGGCCCATTGACACATCTACTGGGGAATCAGACCCCACGCCCATCTCGGGATCACCTTGCCCATTATCCTGATGGGGTGATTGCATATGTTCAGTTTCAACCTCCAGTGCTACCCGGTCTACTTCCAGAATCCTTCTGGCTGAAGAAGCTACACATCTCTTGGGTGCCATTCTATACCATACCCCAGATGTTAAATGTATGCACTCATGTATCAAATCATTTTAGTGGTGCAAGCATATATAGCCAAGTATGAGTAGAAAGAAGTCAGATGCAACTTATTTAAAGGATTGCTCATAAACTTTGATTTCAAAAATTGACATGCATAAAACCAAAATTGTGAATAGAACATAAAATTGAAAATCTTTGACAACTAGTTCTCAAAAGACAGTAATTAAATAATCATCCAAGCAGAATATCTCCTAACTCTCTAATCCTCATCCGAACCCTCATCATCGGCTTCGTACAACCAACCCCCAGTGTTCTTAGAAAAATCTACTTCGTCCCCGCTAGCAAATCCCTCCATTAGCTCCTTCCCAGGGCTCCTAGAACTCTCTTCGGCCTCAACTCGGCTGAAGGAAGGGATGAAAGAAGGCCTAGGTGGAGACTCATAGTCTATCTCCCTCGGGTCATCACTATCTGCTGCTAAATCCACTTCGGGATTAGGAGGGTGGGGTTTAGGCTCCACTATCATCACATCATCCTCACTGTCAGAGCTTATGTCTATCGCCGGGATTGGAGGTGGCTCTAGGATCTGGACCTCGTCATCACTGCTATCCTCCATAGGGATAGCCTCGACATCATGGTTATCCTCTATAGGGACAACTGGCTGAGGGGCAGGTTGGGGAACTGGAAGGTCTTCCTGGTCTAGATAATAAGGCGGGTGCCACTGCTGCCATTTCCTTGCCGTCCTAAGGAGTCTAACCATCCTACAGCATCAACAAAATAGGTTAGATAAGTTTTAAACTTAAATAAATAAATCATAAATCATCAATATTTTCCTATAACCTAGTCTCTGATACCACTTGTAACACCCCGAAGCCTAGGCCCGCCAGAGCCGGGGATGTCGCCCCGTCCAAAGGACAAGAGGTCTTTATAACTAGGTCACACAATCAAATTGCAGAATAAAAATAATATTTAACTTAAAAATTTATTACAACCCAGAGAAACTTCAAGAATAAATCCATGAATTCCAAAAGAAAAACCATAAATAAAATTATCCACTATCGCCTCCCCAAAGCAATACATAAAATCAAAAGACACATTCTCTTCCAAAGCAGATATTGCTAGCCACTCAACTCCACAGCAGGATCATCTTGAAATCATGATAGAAAGGTGATGAGACAAAAATCTCAGTAAGTCCGTGTATGCTTTAGGTGTTAAGTGAAATCAGTTCGTGGATGCAAAGTGTGAAACTTTTATAAGAGAAACATTGGCAAGCATCAAGCATTAGTCAAAAGTAAGAGTGGCATTTTGGCTTATCAAGCCATACATGAGTAATGAAATCAACCACTCGAAAGAAAGGGATATGGGTTACCACACGTTTGACATTTTAAAGGTACACAAGCTGGAAAATTTCAGTTCACTCCAAGAAGGAATGGGAACTAGCTATAGAGTGAAATTTCAGCAAGCTTTCTAGAGGGATTTTTCCCTCTTGAATTTTCCCACAATTGATTCACATTTTTCAGACCATGAGAAGCCTTTTACTAGGACATTTTGATCCTAAAAGACCTCCGCATTTTACTGAATTTTCTGGAAAGGAAAAGGATAGAACACCTTGATCAAACTAATGAGTTGAAAATTAAGGAAAACTAAAGATCAAGGGAGAATGAATTCCCTTTAGGAATTTTTGAGAAGAACAAAAGAGTGAAATGAGAATTCTCCTAACATGTCTCTCCTAGGTCATTATCACCACCTTAATCTAGGCCCTTAAGGCCGAAACCAGCTCCCCCCAAGCAAAAATAAAATTTATTGTAGCTAAAGCTTCTATGATGGAATTTGAACCCAAGACCTCAAGAATTAATTCTAAGGCTCTAACCACTAAACCACAACAAATCTTGTTGCTATTTCCACTAGAAAAACTATTTCCTACTCAATCCACAATCTATCTCCCTATTTTCACCTAGGCTAGAAATTACCATTTTGCCCCTCTCACACAATACTCACCAACAAGACTTCAAAACAATAAAACTCAAATCCAAAGCACATAGAAATCATATGAAAATGTATTTAATCATGAAGTAAAGCATGATATGTATCCCAACCCTCTTACTCTAAGGTCGGCTTTGACTAGGGTTTCACACTGCTGACTCAACACAATCTATCACCTGAAAACATGATGTAAAACTGTGTGAGAATAAATCTCAATAAGTCTTGTGTGTGCACATGGTATTTTGAATAGTACGTGTATGCGAAGGGCAAAACATTTGTAGAAATAAGTTGGCAAGTCATAAACAATCTCTTTTCGCAAGAAGTGGGTTTTTCTCATTGTCACACTTTGTACAAAATAATCCTCTACTCGAATAAACCATCATGTCACCACACGTTGGGCTCCATGAGAACAAAATGGCCAAGGCACCACACTTTGTGCACCTTGTCCGGACCAGATTACCGCACGCTGGGCGTTCTGATCAAGGTGTGTGTACAGCTCACCGGGTGAGATACTCCTCCATCTCTACACCCAACAAAACCATCTGGGTGTCCATGCCGGGAATATAAATAATACCATACCAGGTACAAATGCTAGCTCAGACTGGCCTGACCAACCAACACTGTCTCCTTTTCAAGCAGAGTTCATCTTCTGGAGGTGGCCTCCTGCCAGAAGATTTACTCTAGCCCTCTAAGACTAGTATTGTTAGCCTACCCTTATTGAGTACTCAACGAACATATTCGTCAATTCCTGATTCAAAATTTCCATACCTTGGCTTTGTACAACGTTGTTTTCTTTAAAAGAGTTTTCTAAAAATTTAGGAGAAAGAATAGTTTTCTTGATAAAATCATTAGTTTGACAAAACCGTTTGAAGAATAAATATCCACGTTTACATCCCAAGCAAACATAGTTTAACAATAGCTTCACAAAGCTTTACAACATAGACTTGCCATCACAACATTTAACAAAAGAGTTTATACAAGGACTTACCATCACAACATTTAACAAAAGAGTTTATGCAAGGACTTACTTGATATGCCTCGGATAAACGAGATAAATTCACAGCTTGCTTTCCTCAATTATCCTCCTGATCTAAACCATATAATATCATGGTCAGGGTCTCAGTTAATTCAAACATGCTCTAATCTCATTTATTTTTACAACAATTCGCAATCCCCTATTTAATTCCAAGTAAACTATCCAATCCCCAAAGATCATGTACCATGACCATATGTTCATCCCACTAATAGTCATTATTAAACTTTACTTTCGGCATCAAGGGCGAGTATTCCCTTACCTTGCAACAACCGGGTAATGAGGTCTCGATGCTCCTATGGTGGTCGTCCCGAGTTCGCTTGAGAAAAAGAGAAAAGCTACCTCTTTTGCTCCTCTTGACCGAAAATTAAAGAAGAAGATGAAATCAGCCTCTATGGGGCATGATTTAAGGGAAGAAGAAGGAGAAAAGAATCATTAGAGAAAACGGCATCAAGAGGTTGGAAGGATTTTTGCTTACCTTAAAGTGTGTTCAATTTTTGCTTAGAATAGTTCTTGAGTTTTCAAAAATTTGCAGAGAGAATTTTCTGGAATTTTCATGTAGAATGGAGAGGATAGATGGCTGCTATGATTTAGAGTTGGAGAAGATTGGTTTAGGGTTAGATGGTGATGTTTAGAAAGACTCCTATTGGCTTTAGGTTTCTTGGACAGCAAGGGCGAAAATTTGCAGCTTGCGGCACCATTGATGCTGGCCGATTTCAAGAGGGATTAAGAGGAGAAAAGTGTTCTGAACTTGCTCCCTAGGCTGGCCGAAATAATGCTCAAGAGAAGGGCTGAGTGTGTTCAGGTTTTTTGGCCAAAATAAGAGAGAGTTTGTGTGAGTTTTGGTGACTGAAAATTTTGTGCAAGCTGTGCGAAAATTCTGTGCAAGAGTGATGAGTTTTGGACTGTTTTGGCTGCTGTAGTTCTGCCAAAAATTCCAGAGAAACAATGAGGGTTTTGGGCGCTGAAAATAGCTTGATCAGCTGGGGTTTTTCGGTAGGTTGTGTGTGTAGAATTTCAGTTGGAATAGGAACACAACCGCTGGCCGAAATTTCCTGCACAAAGTTGCTGAAAATCCTGTGCATAAGCTGGACAAATTTCTGTGGTTTTGTGAGAATAAAATTCTGGTTTTGTGCAGCTAAGGTAATCTGAATTGATGAGGAGTATTTAGGTGTTTTGAGCTAGGGTTTGAAGAGTTGGATTGTTCTTAAAGGTGTTGGAATTTCGGACAGCTTGTGTTGACACAAAGCTGCCGAAATTCTGCTAGGATAAGGAAGAAAATCCTAGTTGAATTAGGATTGAAATAAAAGTCTGATTTGCTAAGGGATTTAGGATAAGATTTCCTAGCTTTGGAAGAGTTTGAGTTGAGCTAAAGTTCCTCCAAGAAGTGGCGGCACAATCTGGAAATTTTTCCAGATTTTTAACTAACATTATAGGGTTAAAATCAACAAGGTTTCCTACTAAAAAAAATAACTCTTTAATTCCAACTATCCATGGTAACATCCATTAAGCTAAAATCAAGCTGGAATTTTATTTATTAGCTAGGGTTTTTTTTTCTTCCTTTTTCGAAAATCCTAGGAAATAAAAGCTGAAAATTAAAAGTGAACTTTATTCACATCAAAGTCCTTAAATTTAGGGAATAAATATAGAGACTTATTTCCTTGGAATAATGACACTAAAATTTCTCTAGGTTTGCTAGATCTTTTTCGGCCAAGGCATGGAAACTCTAAGGAAAGGAATTTTCAAGAAGAAGAACTAACTTCACAAAAAGAAGGATTCGAACTCGGGTCACCAAAGGAAATCACCAACCTCCCCGCTACTCCAAAACAACTCCAATACTAATTTTTTCTACAGTCAGTTCTCACCATCCCCCCAATACTCATCCTTCCAAACCCTCGACCAAACCTCCCTTATCCAAATCTTTAACAACACATCAATTAATTCAAATGCAAGAGCAACAGAAAAATTCTCATGCATCCATACAAATAAAATAATTCTAAGCTACCACATAAAATGTAAGATGCTATGCAATACATAACTTTTCCCCATAGTCAAAGGTGGTTTTGTGCGGGGTATTACATAGGTCTCTCAATAAAGCCCTAGTCGTCCCCCCTCTATGTGGCCAACTAGCCCTAGCCTAGGTGGGCTAAGGCTTGCTCCTAAGGCTCTGGTCCATGTTCTTAGGTCATTTTTTAATTATTTATTTAATACTGGACCAGACCAAGCCCAAAATAAATAATTAGATATGCAAATTTACCAGGCCTTTATCTTAAGCATTTTTCTAGTTTAGGCTTGGGCTAACTTTAACTATCTAATTGGGCTTCAGCCTTGAATAATTAATTAATCCATAAATCGGGCCTTTAGTTTCTTTAGGTTAACCCTATAGTAAATTTGGCTTACTAAATAAAATAAAACCCATTCATTAAATACCATATCCTTAGCCCAAAAATTAATTACGCTTTACAGGCTACCTCGAGGACCAAAAGACACATCGTCCTTGACTACTAAAATGATCAAAATATGCTTATTACAAATAGTTATATTTTTCATTTTAAATATTTCCTAATATCACATAAGTAAATATTAACCATAAGGACAATGTTTCGCTTAGGAATGTCTTCGACCTATAGGTGTTATAATAAATTTACCCCTTTACGTAACACCGTATATTCAAAGAAGAAGAGTATACTACCACTTCTTTAAATGATATCTACCATCTTTAAACCTCTAGTCCAATGATTTATGACTCCCTAGAATGTTTCCTCTTTACTAGAGATCTATCCTAAAATAAACATCCAAATTATGTTCCCTAGGGAGAGGACAAAGCTTTGGAGCAGTTTCTAAAATTTCAACCGCCCATCTTCTTGGGAGAAGTTGAGCAGGATCAGAAAGTTGAGCAATGGAAAGAGCAGATGGAAGATATATTCGTTATGCTTCAGTACACAGAGGAGCGAATGGTGAAGTTTGCTGCATTCTGTTTAAGAGGCCCAGCTCGGGCATGGTGGTAGCAGGTTTAGGACGACTGGGAGATGATTGATCAAGACTGGATATGGGCCAATTTTGTGGAAGCATTCAGAAAAGAGTATATCCCACAGTGGATAGTGGAGAAGCAGGAAGATGAGTTTTAGAATCTAAAGCAAGGAGGTATGACGGTAGCTCAATACGCAGCACAGTTCACCTGACTATCAAATTACTGCAAGAGGCTGGTGGACACTAAACAGAATAGGACAAGATAGTTTGTCAAGGGGCTAAGGCAAGAGTTGAGAAGGGCGTTGGTACCTTCTCCACCAACAACCTACTCAGGGGCCGTAGACGTAGCTATCTGGACAGAAAATGAGGACTGCAGCAGAATGGCATCGAGACCTTTCCAGCCGCCAAGGCCACCGTAGGGACCTTTCCAGAGGCAGCAATCCTAGAGTAAGGGGGTCGGGATGCATATCATATTTTTTTGTATGAATATATATATTTTTGAATGATTTTTGTGCTTTAGAATTATGATTTATAGTCTAGAAGATGTAGTTGTGCTTATTGAGTAGGAAGAGTAAAATAATAATTTTGCTTGAGGTCAAAATAGGAAGAAAGCTTGAGAATTAAATAAGAAGAATATTTGGGAGAGAAAATAAAAGCAAAAGTTGTTGTGGTTTAGTGGTTAGAGCTTTGAAATTAATCTCTAAGGTCTTGAGTTCAAATCCCATCATTTAAGTTTTATCATGATTATTTTTATTTTATTTAAGGTTGAATTTTTTGTCCCTTGCATTCCATAAGTTGAAATAGGAGTGTGGTCCTAGAAGAGATATGAAGGAAATTTCCTAATCCTATTCTTATGCCCTAAACGAATTCTTTAGGGATTCATGTCCTTTTATTCTCTAGCGTACATTAAATTCTTTACCAATTAAGTTTGTTCAATTTATCCAAATCCATATTTTAATTCCATAAAATTCAACAAGGTTTATTGACCTTGGAATTTCAAAAATGGCTCTTAGAGATAGAGTTTTGATTGAAAATCGAGAAGAAGTTAAGAAAGGTTCCCAAGAGAATTAATCTCTACGGTTGAAGCTTCAAACTCCATTCCATAGTATTCATCTTCTTCATGGAAGCAATCTGAAAATTTTTCAGGTTCTTGGGCAGTCTAGCCTTCGAAAACTTCAACCATTTTTCTTACTTAAATGCGACTAGAAAAATGGCCAACTTGTTCAGCTTGAAGAATAAAATTCTTTGCCAAAATCCGGACTGCACAAAGCTGTGCAAACCAGAAAAAAATTCTAGACAGTTTCACAGCATAGCAAGCCAAAAGCCAAAGCTGTTTCTTTTACCTTCAAACCAGTAATTTACCTCTATTTTTCCTCCATAAAAAAGGCTGAAAACTAGCCTTAAAGGACCCTTAAATGCCTCTTCAAACTCTTTGCAAATTGGCTGAAACATTGTGTGAAACCCCAGTCAAAACCAACCTTAGAGTAAGGGGGTTGGGATGCATATCATATTTCATTACATGTTTAAATATATTTTTATATGATTTTATGTGCATTGAATTTGTGTTTTATAGTCTAGAGGGCTTGATTATGATTATTGAGTGAGAAAGGCAAAATGGTAATTTTTGCTTGAGGTGGAAAAAAGGTGATAACTTGAGGATTGAATAAGAAAATATTTTTAGAGAGAAAATAAGAACAAGAGTTGTTGTGGTGTAGTGGTTAGAACTTTGGAATTAATTCTTGAGGTCTTAGGTTCAAATTCCATCATAGGAGCTTTAGCTTGATTAAATTTTATTTTTGCTTGGGAAGTGTTATTTTCGGCCTTATATGCTTTGGAGTAGGGTAGAGATGTTATCCTAAGAGAGACATGATAGGAGTATCCTAATCCTACTTTTTTGCCCTACACGAAATTCCTAAGGGGAATTCATTTCCTCTTTATCCTTAATTTTTCCTATTTCTCAATCCATTAGGATGTTTAATTTGTTCAAGCCAATTTTATTCTAGAAAAATTCCAGCAATGTGTTGTGGCTTTGAAGTTGTTTTCTTTTAGTTTTTGTTCAGTATCTTAGCCACATTTTTCGTCCATAAAGAAGGCTGGAAACCAGCCTTGAAAGACCTCTGAAATCCCCTTCAAACTCTCTGCAAACTAACTGGAAAGTGGCAGCCGAAAACTGTCCAGAAATTCCAACCTTGCGAAAATTCTATTCAGGGAAAATTTCTAGCTTTGTTTCCTAATTCATCCCTAGCCAAAACTCCAGCTTTCTTCTGCACAAACCACTCTTAAACTTCTATGATCAGAGCTCCATTGTCTTCCCCAAGCTCCTGCACGAAATTCAGACATGGCTGCCCAAAAATCTCTCCAACAAATCTCTGCAATCATGCCTTGATTTGGATACCAAAATTCCAGCCACCATAATTTAGCAACCTTCCATAAAATATCCCTCAAACAACCAGACCTTTCCTTCACTATTATACTCCTTATTTTTGGCCACCCTTAGCTTCCTTCAATTAGCTTTCATCTAGCAGAAACACTGCACAGAAATTCGGCCATGGCAGCTTCCCAAAAGCTCTCCAACAATCAAAGATATTCTTGTAGTATTTAGTTTCCAAATTTGCTTCCTAAAAATATTCTTGACGGATTTCAACAACTAGCATTTCCTTTTCCCTTCCAAACCAGAAAATCATCTTCCAAAACCCTACAAACAATTCGGTAGTCCTAATCCCTTCAGAAATTCAGCTAGCCTTGAACAAAACCTATCTACTCTCTTCAACCTTCAAGAACACATAGCACACCAAGAACACCTACTCCTTCCTTTTTGTCTAATACCTCTCCAAATCACTCCAAACTTCTTCTAAAAATTCCAGATTTCATCTATTCATTGTTGTGAGTCCATCCACACCATTTTTAACGTCAAACTCCCAAATCCAACTTGCTCTTTTGGATAAAAAACCAGAGTTTTGTGAAGGCTCAAGAACACCTTCAAGGTAGGGTTGTTCTAACTTCATCTTCTCTAATCTTGATCGCTAATGACTATATATATGAATAAACATGCTAATGGTCTCTCTCTCTCTCTCTCTCTCTCTCTCTCTCTCTCTCTCTCTCTCTCTCTCTCTCTCTCTCTCTCTCTCGGTCGAACCTCTCTCTTTCTTGGCTGAATGGCTTCTTCTCCAATGGCCATGCTTTCTCCATTTTCCTTGGACGGATCTAGTCATCTAGGAGTTGATATTCATTCGAAATTCCTTCATGGTTTTCATCAATTAAATAAGTCTTTTTAACCCTTCTTTTAAATTCTAGATTCATGTCTCTAGGATGATGTTGATAGAAGATGAATCATAAATGGGGTTTGAGTATATATTGTTGTGATGAGTTGAGAGTGAAGCAAGAATATATGTATGAATATGATGGAGATGGGATTTATGGATGAAGGGATTATCTTGGTTGATTGTGTGATGTTTTAAGGTTTAATGCATGTCTCCATGATCAAGTATGCTAGAGATTATGCCATCTATGATTAATAGGATTTATATTCTTGTATAATTATTAAAGTCATGGTTATATTTATTCTAGTAAAGGCTAGATCATGCCTTAGTAAATTTAGATCTATGCTTTTATGCATGATTTGGATGATTTGATGAATTGAAGGATTGTAAATGTTCATGATTGTGGTTAGCCATAGAAATATGATCATGATCTAGTTGTTCCTAAGTTAATTTTTTTTTCATGAATAAAATATTTCATAATATGATTTTGCTAGTAATTTCGAAAAAAACCCCTAGGAGGGGTAGATTTGGATTATTATATATAATAATGACATTTTAGTCAAATAAATAATAACTTTTGCTAGAAAAATAAAAAATATATATGTAGATATTATATAAAATAATGAAATCAACTAAAGCATTTATGGAAATAATCATAATTAGTAAAATATTTATTACTAAAAATTTAATTATTATCTTTTAATCAAAACCCATTAAAATTTTATTTATTATTTTTATGGATCTTGGCTTGAGTTTGATTGTGGTTTGTATTTGCCCATGTGGGGTTAGGTCAGCTGTTGGAGACCTTTTATTGTGAGCAAGAATCAGGTAAGCTCCTGCATAAAACCTGATTGATGTAAAATGTTTATTATGGCAAGCCAAATGTAGAGTGCATGGACACTCATTTCTGTAAGGCAATTAAGGATTGACTCATTTCTTATTTCAAACAAACAAGTTATTTGAAAATACATAAACAGATTTACTCAAACTCAAAACTCTTTCCAAAATTGATTTTGACAGACTTTGGAGACCCTTAATTGCCATTTTCATGTGGAACTATGGTTTGTTCATTTTTCCAAGTGGGTTACGTTACGTTGAGTATTCAATAAGGGTGGACTGCTAGGACTAGTCTTTGAAGGATTAGGGTGAGTCTCTCAGTTGGTGGCCACCTCTGAGGGGTGAGTCCTTCCCGGATAAGATGTCAGTCTATTAGGTCGTGCCGATCCGAGCTAGCAGTTGTCTTTTTTTCAGTCAAGTGACTATGTTTTGCTAGAATAGACACCCGGTTGTTGTTTGGGTATATAGAAGGAGGAGTATCTTGCCCGGTAGGCCGATCACCTACCTTTTTGTTAGTTTGCACAAAGTGTCAGCATTCTGACCGGTTATAGAGCCCAACGTGTGGTAACCCATGATCATTGCTTTTGAGTGGTTGATGTTATTGATTATGTATGGTTGAAAAAGCCCAAACACCACTCTTGCTTTTGACTAATATTTATTACTTGCCAGTATTTCTCTTATAAAGGTTTTACACGTTGCATTCACAAACTATTTTCACTGGACACTCAAAGCACACACTGACTTACTGAAATTTCTGTCTCATCACCTTTTTACCATGATTTCAAGTTGATCCTATTGTGGGGATGAGTAGCTAGTGTTATCTGCCTTGGAAGAGAATGTTGTTATTTATTTTTATGTGTTGCTTTGGGGAGTTAAGAGTAGATAATTTTACTTATGGATTTGTTTTGGGAAGTCATGGATTTATTCTTGGATTTATTCTTGGGATGTAATAAATTTTAAGTTAAAATATTATTTTTATTCCGCTATTTTATTTGTGTGACCTAGTTATAAAGACCCCTTGTCTTTTGGACGGGGCAACATCCTCGGCCCTGACGGGCTTAGGTAGCGGGGTATTACACATTGCCGAAAAACTACAAAGTAAATTTCAGCAAACAATTCGAATCTCAAACCAGAAAAATTCCAGCCTTGCTCTCTCTTCAAGCCTTGTCCGAAAACCACCTCAAACTTCTGTGAAGTTAACCCTAGTCAGCCATGAACTGAACTCCATTACCCTCCTCCACTGACCTTACACGATTAGGTTCCATATCCACTCCTTAATTCCTTCTTTCAATTACTCCAATCAAGCTTTCAATTGAAGTTCAAAAATTCCAGCAATTGCTCCATGAAAACTCCCTTGGATTAAGCTTCAAACAACCAGAAATTCTCCCACCATTGCACTCAGAATTTCGACCAACCTTATAGCTCCTTCACCCCTCATTCATTTCAGACAAAACTAGTCGGCCATTGTAGCTTCCAAGAACCTCCATCAATCAAACAACATTACCATATCTTCTACCTTAAAACACTCCATAAATTACTCCATTTGAATTTCAAACAACCAGATTTCCCTTTTCTCCCTAATCTAAAAATCAAATCACAAAAATCCCTCAATTATTCGACCAACATCTTTAGCATTTCGTTCAATTTCCTCTCCAATTCTCTCCATTTCTCCAAGAATACCAAGAACACACACTATCTTTCTTCAAGCCTACGACCACCCCAAACACCTCCAATCCCTTCCAAAAACTCCAGATCATGCCTACTCACTCCCTAGAGTCCATTTCTAGATTTTATAACATTAAATCTTGGAAACAAAAATCTGCAATCGGATCAAAAGCCAGAATTTTTCTTGAAGTCTCAAGAACACCATCATGGTAACCAAGAACAATTTTGTTCATCTTCTTTCCTTCAATCTTTAACATGATATACTAATACTCTCTCTCTCTCTCTCTCACGGCAAAAATGGTTGCTACAGCCATGGCTATTTTTCTTCTCTTTCTTGGTCGGTTCAAGCCTCTCAAGCATGTGGATCTCCTTAAACCTTCATCGAAATAGTCATCAACCAAGTATTTCTCTTTAACCTTCTCTTTAATTCTAAAGTCATGTCTCCTATATGTTGATGGAAAGGGATAGAATATGATTTGGGATTGAGTATATGCTTTTAAATGAAAGAGTTGAGATTGGAGCATGTGAATGTTTAGCTTTAGTTAAGCTTTATGAAATTTGTTGTAGATCGATGCATGTTCTTCATATCTTGAGTGAGTATGGATGTTTAAGCATGCTAGATATTATGTCACCTTTGGTGAATAGGGTATTATGTTCTTGTTTTCATTGAAGCCATGAATATGATTATGCTTAGTACAGATTTAGCCATGTGATAGTAAGTATGGATTTAAGCCTTTATTCATGAATAGAATGGTTTGCTAATTGATGTTGGAGTTTATGTTCATGATTCTTGTTAACAATAGAAAATTTATGATCATGACTTTGTTGATCCTAAGCTATTTTAGTTGGCCAATTTTATTACGTTAATTAAAATTAATATTATGATTTCATCCAAAGATTTCGAAAACCCTAGGAAGTTGGAATTGGAATATTAAATGGAATAGTAATATTTTAGCCAAATAAATAATATCTTTTATTAAAGATAATATATATATATATGATTTATATATAATAATAATAATAATAATAATAATAATAATAATAATAAATGAAGCCTTTTATATAAATAATAATAGGTAAAATATTAATCTTGTACGCCATATATTCATAAATACTATTGAAATTTATTTATTATCTATTGACCCAAAATTTAATAAAATTTATTTATTATTAATTTTATTTATTATTTTCTATCTATTAATTATTAATTAAGAGATTAGTAATAATTTATTATTTATTTTAATAATATCATCTAGGATTTAGGATTCTTCATCAATTAAACCCTAGTTTATTTATTAATAACAACACTCAAGATTTGTATTTGAACCTATAACTTATTAGTAATTATTTTACAACCCCTAGTTATTTTCACTTATCAAGCTAGAGTTGTTTTATAAAACCCTTTATCATCTAGCCTTAAAGCTTAGGACATTAGGGTCATGATTGTAATAAGTTGAACTAGAATTATTTATGGAAGTGAATATAGTTTGAATATAACCATATGACTTGTGTTTACCCCAGGCGGGGTTAGGTCAGCTTTGGAAGATTTGTGAATTTGCAAGCAAAGGATCAAGTAATCTCCTGCATAAACTTATTTGATGACAAAATGTTACTATGTCATGCCAAACGCGAAGTGTATGGACACTCATTTTGTAAAGGCAATTAAGGACTGTTTCCTCTCTTGTTCAGTTGAACAAATCATTTGAAAATCAAACAAGCAGTTTTGCTAAAACACTAAACTCTTTCTAAAAATAAAACTTTGACACGAATTTTAGAAACCCTTAATTGCTATTTCCAAGTAAAGCAATGTTTTAACCATTTTCTCCCAAGTGGGACAATTAACGTTGAGTACTCAATAAGAGTAGGCTAGTAGTACTATTTTTGAATAGCAAGAGCGAGTCTTCTGACAAGAGGCCACCTCCAGAAGATGAACTCAACTTAGAGAAGTGATAGTACTACTTAGTCATGCCGGTCCGAGCTAGTAAGTTTCAGTCAAGTGGGCTGTGTGTTTCCAGAGTGGACAACTGATATGTTTGGGTGTAGAGAATGAGGAATATCTTACCCGGTAGGCCGATCACCAAACTTTTTGTCAGTCTGCACAAAGTATGGCATTCTGACTGTTATATGGTCATAGGGCCCAACGTGTGGTAACCCATAGCTACCCATTTGAGTGGTTGTATTTATTATGCACATGTTTGGTTTGAAAAGTAAAACGCCACTCTTTATTTTAATCCTTATTTATTGCTTGTCAGCATTTTCTTCTATACAATTTTTACAACTTGCATACATGAACTATTTCACCTGAAACACTCAAAGCACACACGGGCTTACTGAGATTTTTATCTCATCACCTTTTATGCTATGTTTTCAAGTCGATCCTGTTGTAGAGATGAGTAACTAGATTGTTGCCTGCTTTGAAGACTTTGTGTTATTTATTTTATGTGTTGCTTTGAGAGATGATAGTGAACAATTTATTTTGGATTTGTTCCTGAATTTTTCGGTTGTAATAAGTTCAATTTTTAAAGTATTATTTTTATTTTTATTAGTGTGACCTAGTTATAAAGACCCCTTGTCCTTTGGACGAGCGACATCCCCGGCCCTGTTGGGCCTAGGTAGTGGGGTGTTACAAGTGGTATCAGAGCCTAGGTTTAGGCAAATATTGATAGTATATGTTCTATTTTATTAAGTCCAAATCTTTTATCTAACCTGTCTTGTTTATGTTGTAGGATGGTTAGAATGCTTAGAATCGCAAGAAAAGGGCAGCAATGGCATCCTCCCATCCCTATTTACCCGGAAGACCTACCAGTGCCTTAGCCTGCACCTCAGCCTGCACCGCAGCTAATTATTCCCTTGGATGATAGCAGTGACGATGAGGTCCCGATCAATGACCCACCCCTAATACCTGTGATAGACTTAATTACTGATAGTGAAGATGAGGAGATAGATATGGCATATGTTCCCCACCCTCCTAGTCCCGTAGTTGACTTGTCAATTGATAGTGATGATTCGGGGGAGATAGATTATGAATCTCCACCTCGACCTTCCTTCATACCTCCACCCAACCAAGTTGAGATCGGGGAGAGTTCTAGGCGACCTGAGAAAGAGCCAATGGATAGGTTTGCAAGTGGGGCTGGGATAGACTTCACTAAGAATTCTGGGGGATGGTTATATGAGGCTTACTTTGAAAACTCCGATGAGGATTAAGGAGGCTAAAGGCTGTTATGTTTAGGATGTTTTGTTTACAGCTTTCCATGAACTTCTATATTAAGGATTTCATTTCTATTTACTGCTTTAATTTCAAATTTATGCAAATAAGAGTACCTGAGTACTCTAAGGTTTGAGAGAAATTTATATGCAATTCTTTATACAAAACTTACATCTGATTTCCTTTTACTTAAATCTAACTGTGAATGCATGCTCAAAATGTTTTAAACATTGAATGCATAAAATCATCATTTGGGTATGGTTTAGAATGGCACCTAAATACCGTGTAGCCACATCAGATAGGAGAGTTCCGGAGGCAAAACCTGTGGCACCAGAGGTTGAAACAACCTAAATGCAATCACCCAATTGGGGAAATAAGAGTGAGCCAGATTAGGAAATGGGGTCAGAAACACCTATTGAAGTGACAATAGGGCAAGTATTCAGCAAGATGATCGAGATTCTTTAGACTTTGACTGAGCGGAGGAATCCCAAGGGAGAGGACGAAGCTTTGGAGCGGTTTCTGAAATTTCAACCGCCCATCTTCTTAGGAGAAGCTGAGCAGGATCAAAAAGCTGATCAATGGATAGAGCAGATGAAAGACATATTTGTTACACTTCAGTACACTGAGAAGTGAATGGTGAAGTTTACTGCATTCCGTTTGAGAGGTCCAGCTCAGGTATGGTGGCAACGGGTTCAGGACGACTGGGAGATGATTGATCAAGACTGGACATGGGCGAATTTTGTAGAAGCATTCAGAGTTGAGTATATCCCTCAGTAGATAGTGGAGAAGCGGGAAGATGAGTTTCAGAATCTAAAGCAGGGAGGTATGACAGTAGCTCAGTACGCAACACGGTTCACCCAACTATCAAAGTACTACAAGAGGCTGGTGGACATTGAATAGAACAGGACAAGACAGTTTGTCAAGGGGCTAAGGCAGGAGTTGAGAAAGGCGTTGGCACCTTCTCCACCAACGACCTACTCAGGGGCTGTAGACGCAGCCACCCGGACAGAAAATGAGGACCGCAGCATAATGGCATCGAGACCTTTCCAGCCACCAAGGCAACCACGGGGACCTTTCCAGAGGCAGCAATCCAACAAGTGCCCCGCCAACCAGCAGTGGCAGAATCGGGGAAAGTAAGCTCGGACAACACCAGTTGGTCCTACATAGAACCTTCCGTTGTGCTGACAATGTGGGAAAAGGGGCCACACAGAGAGAAATTGTTGGTCCAAAGGAGGTGAGCGGAAATGTTACTATTATGGAGACCCGAACCACTTACGGAACGCCTGCCTTAAACTTCACTGAGTCAGGCAAGGAAATCCGGCGCAGATCCCGGGGGCCAATCAAGCCAATGCCACGGGAGCATCCAAGAGTGGAGCACCGAAGCCTCAAGTGAAAGCAAAAGTTTTCGCTCTCAACCGAGAGGACGTTAGAACTGATACGGCAGTAGTAGAAGGTATGTTTACTATCCAAAGACGTTCCGTTAATGCATTGATAGACCCTGGATCTACCCATTCCTATTTCAACAAGAACTGTGCATATCATTTGGGTTGGGATGAGGTAGAACTACCTTTTACTTTGTTGGTGAGTACACCTTTGGGGAAGATGGTACAAAAAGATCGGTATGTGTGAAATTGTAAAATTGAAGTGGGGAGAGAAAACTTGGAGATAGATTTGATAGTACTGGAGATTGATTATTATGATTTGATATTGGGAATGGCTTGGCTAGAAAAGCATGGGGCTAGGGTAGACTGTAGGAATAAATCAGTTCAGTTCATTAGACCAGGGTTTGATGTGTTGGAATTCAACGGAAAGAGAGTAAAGGAATTGAAGTATTTGATAGCTGGGGGTAATGCTCGGAAATTATTGAAGCAAGGATGTCAAGGATATTTAGCTTATGTGATAAACAAGCCAAAGGACCAGTGCACTCTGGAGGATACTGAGGTAGTAAAAGATTTTCCTGATGTGTTCCCTGTAGAACTCACTTCTCTACCTCCCAGCCAAGAGGTTGAATTCACCGTTGATCTAGTTGTGGGAGCGAAACCGGTATCCCGGACTCCATATCAGATGGCATTGGCGAAGCTAAAAGAACTGAAAGAATAGTTAGAAGAGTTGGTGAAGCAAGGTTACATCAGACCTAGCACGTCACCCTGGAGAGCACCTGTGCTATTCATGAAGAAGAAGGATGGGACTCTGAGGCTGTGTATCGACTATCGAGGCTTGAACAACCTGACGATCAAAAATAAGTATCCCCTACCGTTGATTAACGAGCTGTTCGACCAATTGCAAGGATCCAGTTGTTACTCCAAACTGGATCTAAGGCAAGGGTACTATCAAGTGAGGATAAAAGATGAGGATATTCCCAAGACAGCCTTTAACACAAGATATAGTCACTATGAGTTCGTGGTGATGCCATTCGGGGTAACCAATGCACCAACAGTATTTGTGGATTTGATGCATCGAGTGTTCCAACCCTACTTGGACAAGTTCGTGGCGGTCTTTATCGACGACATACTCATTTATTCCAAGAGCCCGGAGGATCATGCAGAACATTTGAAGTTGGTATTGGAAAAGCTAAGAGAGCACAAGCTTTTCGCCAAGTTTAGCAAGTGTGAGTTTTGGCTAGATAGTATGGCATTTCTTGGTCATGTGGTGACCAAGGATGGAATCAAGGTAGACCCAACGAAGGTTGAAGCAGTTTCAGAATGGAAGCAACCGGAGAACATCACCGAGATTCTAAGCTTCTTGGGATTGGCTGTCTATTATTGGAGGTTTATCAAAGGATTTTCAATGCTCGCATCACTTATGACCCGACTGCTGAGGAAAGATGTACCATTTGTTTAGAGTGAAAAATGTGAGAAGAGTTTTCAAGAGCTGAATGGAGATTGATGACAGAACCAGTGTTGAGTCTGCCAGAGGGAAATAAGCCTTATGCACTGTATACCGATGCTTCGAAAGAAGGTTTGGGAGCATTTTTTATGCAAGACCGAAAGGTGATCGCCTATGCTTCTCGGAAGTTGAGGCCTCATGAAGTCAATTACCCCACGCATGATCTAGAGCTGGCTGCCATTGTGTTCACTTTAAAAAAAAATGGCGACACTACCTGTACGGAGTTGAATACGAAATGTTCACTGATCACAAGAGCCTGAAGTATATTTTCACCCAAAAGGACTTGAATTTGAGGCAGCGAAGATGGATGGAATTTTTGGAAGAGTATCGTTGTCCAATCAACTATCATCCCAGGAAGGCCAACGTTGTTACTGATACCCTGAGCAGGAAAGTCAGTATGGCCAGGCTAAGGGTACAAGATGTGTTGGATAGAAGTGCGGAAGTGCAAGGGGAGAAAATTGTTATTAGCAACCTGAAGTTGGTACCAGATCTAAGGCAGGAAATTATTGAAGCACAGCAAAGTAATGTAGAATTTTATCTTTTCAAGGACAAGGAGCTCAAACGGTAAGGCAGTGAATTTCGGCAAGACAAAGTGGGAGTTTTATATTTCAGAGATCGGTTGTGTGTACCCGAAGAGCACCAATTGAAGGACAGAATTCTGGAAGAGGCGCATAAGAGCAAGTACTCCATTCATCCGAGGGAAGTTAAAATGTACCAGGATCTGAAAAGGGCCTATTAGTGGCCTAGAATGAACCGGAACATGTTTAAGTATGTCTCGACGTGTCTCACCTATTAGAAGGTCAAAGTGGAGTATAAGAAGTCAGTAGGACTGTTGCAACCGTTGTCAGTACCTGAATGGAAGTGGGAGGAAGTGGCCATGGACTTCGTTACCGAACTTCCTATGTAAAGGACCTAAAAGGACGCCACATGGGTAGTGATGGATCAACTAACTAAACCAGCACATTTCATACCAATAAATGTAAGGAATTCCATAGAGAAGTTGGCTCAGACCTATGTGCGAGAAATAGCCCGACTGCATGGAGTGCCTTCAAGTATTGTGTCTGATCGAGATTCAAGAATTACATCTCGATTTTGAGGCAAGTGTTAAGAAGCAATGGGGTCGAGTCTGAAGTTCAATACGACGGCACATCCGCAAATCGATGGGCAGTCAGAAAGGGTCATACAGATATTAGAGGATATGCTGAGAGCGTGTGTATTGGATTTTGGAGATAAATGGATTGAATGTGTGCCGTATGTGGAGTTATCTTATAATAACAATTACCAAGCTTCGATTGGAATGGCTCCATATGAAGCACTGTATGGGCGCAAGTGTCAGGTATCACTATACTAGAATTGGTCAGAAGGTGGTCACGTGAGCAAGTCAGGAGAAGTCTGTGTTCAAGAAATGTTAGACAAGGTTAAGTTAATCAGGGAAAGGTTGAAAGCTGCCTAGAGCCGACAAAAGAGCTATGCAGACAATAGGCGAAGAGAGTTAGAATTTCAGGTGGGAGACAGGGTATTCCTAAGATTGACACCGAATAGAGGAATTCTGAAGCATTCGAAAGGCGGGAAGTTAAATTTGAGGTATTTGGGACCGTTTTCGATAAAAGAGAGAATTGGGCCAGTGGCGTATCGATTGGATTTACCAGATGGGTTGGCAGGAATGCATAACGTGTTTCATGTGTCGCAGCTGAAAAAGTACAATGCCGATCCCGATCATGTTTTGAATGATGAGCCATTGGTGTTGCAACTCGACCTGAGCTATGTAGAGAAACCCGTGAGGATATTGGACCGAAGTACCAAGACTCTCCAAAAAAAGCAGATTCCGATGGTAAAAATGCAGTGGGAGCATCATGCAACGCAAGATGCCATATGGGAATCAGAAGAGTAGGTAAAGCAGAAGTATCCTGATCTGAGATAGAGGTATGCTTGACTTTCGGGGCGAAATTCTCCTAAGGAGGGGAGGATGTAAAACCCCACCTAAAGCTAACCCTAGAGTAAGGACGTCAAGATGCATATCATATTTTCTTGCATGAATATATATATATTTGAATGATTTTTGTGCTTTAGAATTATGATTTATAGTCTAGAAGGCTTAGTTGTGCTTATTCAGTAGGAAGGGTAAAATTGTAATTTTGCTTGAGGTCAAAATATGAAGAAAGCTTGAGAATTAAATAAGAAGAATATTTGGGAGAGAAAATAAGAGCAAGAGTTGTTGTGGTTTAGTGGTTAGAGCTTTGAAATTAATCTCTAAGGTCTTGAGTTCAAATCCCATCATTTAAGTTTTATCATGATTATTTTTATTTTATTTAAGGCTGAATTTTTCATCTCTTGCATTCCATAAGTAGAAATAGGAGTGTGGTCCTAAGGGAGACATGAAGGAAATTTCCTAATCCGATTCTTATGCCCTAAAAGAAGTCTTAAGGGATTCATGTCCTTTTATTCTCTAGCTTACCTTAAATTCTTTACCAATTAAGTTTGTTCAATATATCCAAATCCATATTTTAATTCCAGAAAATTCAACAAGGTTTATTGACCTTGGAATTTTGAAAATGGCTCTTAGAGGATAGAGTTTTGACTGAAAGTAGGGAAGGAGTTAAGAAAGATTCCCAAGAGAATTAATCTCCATGGTTGAACCTTCAAACTTCACTCCATAGTATTCATCTTCTTCATGGAAGCAATCTGAAAATTTTTCAGGTTCTTGGACAGTCTAGCCATCAAAAACTTCAACCATTTTTCTTACTCAAATGCGGCCAGAAAAATGTCCAACTTGTTCAGCTTGAAGACTGAAATTCTTTGCCAAAAGCTGAAATGCACAAAGCTGTGCAAACTAGAAAAAATTCTGGACAGTTTCACAGCATAGCAGGCCAAAAACCAAAGTTATTTCTTCTGCCTTCAAACCAGTAATTTACCTCTAATTTTCCTCCATAAAGAAGGCTAGAAACTATCCTTAAATGACCCATAAATGCCTCTCCAAACTCTCTACAAATCAGCTGGAACATTGCAAAAAAACTGCACAACAAATTTCAGCAAACAATTCGAATCTCACACCAGAAAAATTCTAGCCTTGCTCTCTCTTCAAGCCTTGTCCGAAAACCACCTCAAACTTCTGTGAAGTTAACTTAGTCAGCCATGAACTAAACTCCATTACCCTCCTCCACTAACCTTACACGATTAGGCTCCATAGCCACTCCTCAAATCCCTCCTTCAATTACTCCAATCAAGCTTTCAATTGAAATTCAAAAATTCCAGCAATTGCTCCATGAAAACTCCCTTGGATTAAGCTTCAAACAACCAGAAATTCTCCCACCATTGTACTCAGAATTTTGGCCAACCTTATAGCACCTTCAACCCTCATTCATTTTAGCAAAACCAATAGGCCATTGTAGCTTCCAAGAACCTCCATCAATCAAACAACATTACCATATCTTCTACCTTAACACACTCCATAAATTACTCCATTTGAATTTCAAACAACCAGATTTCCCTCTTCTCCCTAATTTGAAAATCAAATCATAAAAATCCCTCAATCATTCAGCCAACATCTTCAGCATTTCGTCCTATTTCCTCTCCAATTCTCTCCATTTCTCCAAAAATACCAAGAACACACACTACCTTTCTTCAAGCCTACGACCACCCTAAACACCTCCAATCCCTTCCAAAAACTCCAGATCATGCCTACTCACTCCCTAGAGTCCATTTCTAGATTTTATAACATTAAATCTTGGAAAAAAATCTGCAATCGGATCAAAAGCCAAAATTTTTCTTGAAGTCTCAAGAACACCATCATGATAACCAAGAACCAACATGATATACTAATACTCTCTCTCTCTCTCTCTCTCTCTCTCTCTCTTGGCCAAAATGGTTGCTACAGCCATGGCTATTTTTCTTCTCTCTCTTGGTCGGTTCAAGCCTCCCAAGCGTGTGGATCTCCTTAAACCTTCATCGAAATAGTCATCAACCAAATATTTCTCTTTAACCTTCTCTTTAATTCTAAAGTCATGTCTCCTAGATGTTGATAGAAAGGGATAGAATATAATTTGGGATTGAGTATATGCTTTTGTATGAAGGAGTTGAGATTGGAGCATGTGAATGTTTGGCCTTAGTTAAGCTTTATGAAATTTGTTGTAGATCGATGCATGTTCTTCATGTCTTGAGTGAGTATGGATGTTTAAGCATGCTAGATATTATGTCACCTTTGGTGAATAGGGTATTATGTTCTTATTTTCATTGAAGCCATGAATATGATTATGCTTAGTACAGATTTAGCCATGTGATAGTAAGTATGGATTTAAGCCTTTATTCATGAATAGAATGGTTTGTTGATTGATGTTGGAGTTTATGTTCATGATTCTTGTTAACAATAGAAAAATTATGATCATGACCTTGTTGATGCTAAGCTATTTTAGTTGGCCAATTTTATTACGTTAATTAAAATTAATATTATGATTTCATCCAAAGATTTCGAAAACCCTAGGAAGTTGGAATTGGAATATTAAATGGAATAGTAATATTTTAGCCAAATAAATAATATCTTTTATTAAAGATAATATATATATATATATATGATTTATATATAATAATAATAATAATAATAATAATAATAATAATAATAATAATAATAAATGAAGCCTTTTATATAAATAATAATAGGTAAAATATTAATCTTGTACGCCTTATATTCATAAATACTATTGAAATTTATTTATTATCTATTGACCCAAAATTTAATAAAATTTATTTATTATTAATTTTATTTATTATTTTCTATCTACTAATTATTAATCAAGAGATTAGTAATAATTTATTATTTATTTTAATAATACCATCTAGGACTTAGGATTCTTCATCAATTAAACCCTAGTTTATTTATTAATAACAACACTCAAGATTTGTATTAGAACCTATAATTTATTAGTAATTATTTTACAACCCCTAGTTATTTTCACTTATCAAGCTAGAGTTGTTTTATAAAATCCTTTATCATCTAGCCTTAAAACTTAGGATATTAGGGTCATGATTGTCATAAGTTGAACTAGGATTATTTATGAAAGCGAATATAGCTTGAGTATAACCATATGACTTGTGTTTACCCCAGACGGGGTTAGGTCAACTTTGGAAGATTTGTGAATTTGCAAACAAAGGATCAGGTAAGCTCCTGCATAAACTTATTTGATGACAAAAGGTTACTATGTCAAGCCAAACGCGAAGTGTATGGACACTCATTTTGTAAAGGCAATTAAGGGTTGTTTCCTCTCTTGTTCAGTTAAACAAATCATTTGAAAATCAAACAAGTAGTTTTCATGGTCCGTACCATGTCTAGAAGGGTTTGATTCCTTCTCTCAGATACACCGTTATGTTGAGGTGTATGTGGTGTAGTCCATTGAGATAATATCTCATTATTTCTACGATAACTTAAAAACTCTTGGCTCTACTATTCTCCTCCTCAATCAGATCTTAGAGTCTTAATACTTTTGCTGAGTTATTTCTCTATTTCATTCTTGAAGTCTTTGAACTTATCAAAGGCCTCATATTTGTATTTCATTAAATACAAATACCCGTATTGTGAGAAATCATTGATAAAGGTGATGAAATAGTTATAACCTCCTCTTGCTTGTATTGGCATTTGGCCACATACATCAGAATGTATGAGTTCTAATAGCTCGTTGGCCCGTTCTCCTTTTCCTAAAAAAGGAGTTTTATCCATTTTACCTAGTAAACAAGACTTGCATGTGCCATATGATTCATAATCAAATAACCCTAAGTCACCAAGCTTGTGTAACTTAGAAACACAATTTTCATTTACATAGCCCAAACAACAATGCCATAAGTAAGACGTATTAGAGTTATCTATTTTAGGTTTCTTATTATTTACATTGAGAATAGGATTATCCCAGTCTAGAACATATAATGTAACACCCCGGAAAACCTAGGCCCGCCAGGGCCGGGGATGTCGCCCCGTCCAAAGGACAAGGGGTCTTTATAACTAGGTCACAAATAAAATGGCTGAAATGAATAATACTCAAGCTAAAAGAATTTATTACAAACCAAAAATAAATACTTCCAAAGTACATCCATAAAATTCCAAAACAAAACTCATAATTAAAATCATCCACACTCGTCTCCCAAAGCAGTACATAAAATCAAAAACACATTCTCTTCCAAAGTAGCTACTCACCCACAACAGGATCAACCTGAAAACATGATAAAAGGTGGTGAGACAGAAATCTCAGTAAGTTCGTGTGTGCTTTGGGTGTTTAGCAGAAACAATTCGTGGATGCAAAGTGTGAAATCTTTATAAGAGAAACATTGGCAAGCAATAAACCTCAGTCAAAACCAAGAGTGGTGTTTTGGCTCTTCTGGCCATACATAAGTAATGAAGTCAACCACTCGAAAGAAAGGGATATGGGTTACCACACTTTGGGCCCCATAACCGGTCAGAATGCCTAACACGTTGTGCAGACTGACAAAAGTAGGTGATCGGCCTACTGGGCAAGATACTCCTCCTTCTCTATACCCAAACAACCACCGGGTGTCCATTCCGGCAAAAACACAGTCACTTGACTGAAACAAAATAAACTACTAGCTCGGACCGGCACGACTCACTAGAACCGGCATCTTATCCGGGAAGGACTCACCCCTCAGAGGTGGCCACCTACTGAGAGACTCACCCTAACCCTTCAAAGACTAGTACTAATAGTCCACCCTTATTGAGTACTCAACGACATTTCCCACTTGGGATAAAATGAACAAAGCATTGTGCTTCATGAAAATAACAATGTGAGGGTTTCCAAAGCTTTGCGAGAAATTAGTTTTAGAAAGAGTTTCGATTTTGGAAAAATCTGCTCATTAACTTTGGAATAATTCCAATGTTGGAAATAAAGATGAGTTCAACCCTCAATTTCCTTCAAATAAACGAGTGTCCATACACTCCATATTCAGCTTGCCATAAGAAAACATTTCACATCGATAGGTTTTATGCAGGAGCTTACCTGATTCTTGCTCACAATAACAAGGTCTCGGACAGATAACCTAACCCCACATGGGCAAATACAAATCTTAATCAGATTCAAGCCACAATCCACTTTCTCAATTTTAAATCAACTCAATTCACTACTACCATGATCCTAGTGTCCCAAGCTTTAAGGCAAAACAATAATTGAATATGTTTATAAGCTCAGTTTAATTTGTTATTTAAAATAATTAATGGATTAGGAAATAAATTCTAATAAGTTGAAAGTTTAAATCTTGTTAAGGAAAATTTAGAGTTTATTTGATCAAGAGTCATAGGTGGTACTAGGTAAAATAGTGATTTAATAGCAGCTTAGTTGTTAGAAAATAATTGATAGCTAAAACTAGTTAAGATTAAATTTAATAAGTCTTTCTTGGAAAATAATAAGTAAATCCTTAAGGGTTTTGGTCTAGTAAATATTTTATTAAGTATGAATCTTTTTCATAAGGTTTTAATTAATTTGCCTTATTTTAGATAATATTTATTTATTTTATTTTCTAGAAAAATCATTATTTTTTTTTACTAAAATATCCTTTACATATATTATAATTCCAAATCTACCCTTCCTAAGGTTTTCGAAATTCTTTAGCAAAAATTATTAGTAAATATTTTATTCATGAAATAAAATTTGCTTAGGGACAACTAGATCATGATCAAGATTCCATGGTCAACCATAATCAATAACATACTCAATCCTTCAATTCATCAAATCATCCAAGTCTTGCACATAGGCATAGATCTAAATTTATTATTACATGATTTAACCTCTACTAGCACAAACATGATCATGGCTTCAAAATCTAATCATGCATATAAATCTTATTCACCCATAGTGACATAATCTCTAGCATGCTTTATCACAAATACTACCTATAACATGCATCAAATCTCAACTCATCATTAAATCCACCAATATAATCCTTCCATACATAAACCCCATCTCCATCTCAATCATACATATACTCATACTTCAATCAATAACATCACATACACAACCCCATCGCCATTCATCAACTTAGAGACATGATTCTAAATTTTAAAAAGAGGATTGAAGGTACTTACTTGATTGATGAATGACATGAAGGAGTTTAGAGAAGATCTCAACTCTTAGATGGCTAATCTTGTTCAAGAAGGGTGGTGAAAGCATGGTCATGGAACAAAAGACCATTCGGCCAAGGGAGGAATTTTCGGTCCATGAGAGAGAGAGAGAGAGAGAGAAAGAAGAAGAGATCATTAGCATGCTTATTCATATGGGTTTTCATTAGAGATTAAGTTTGAAGAGGATGAAGTTGTTAGAATAAGTTTACCTTGAAGATGTTCTTGTCCAGAAATTTTTGCTTTGATCCGAAGTAGCAAGATGTTTGGAGGAGTTTGATGTTAATATTGATGTTGATGGATTCACAGCAATAAGTAGACTAAATCTGGAGATTTTCGTGAGGGTTTGAGGTGGTTTGGAGGGTTATTAGGTGTAGAGAAGAAGTAGGTGTTCTTGGTGTAGTGTGTGTGTGTGTGTGTGTTCTTGTTGCTTGAAGAAAATCGAGAGAGAGAGGAAGAGTTTGTGCAACTGCCGATTTTTCTGAGGGAATAGGTCTGGCCAAATTCTAGTAGGGTTTAGGGAGTTGATTCTCTGATTTGGAAGGGAAAAGGAAAGGTGAGTTGTTACAATCCTTGAAGAATATTGTTAGGAAGTGAATTTGGAAAGTAGATATCCTAAGAATATCTTGATTTGTTTGGACAGCTTTGAAGTCTGCCATGGCTGATTGTTTGGACAAAATTTCGTGGGATTAATGCTGACTTATGGAGGCTTATGGTGGCTGAAAGTAGGGTGTACAATGATGAAGAAGAAGTCTGGTCCATTGAGCAAAATATTATGGAAGGTTGCTAAATAAGATGACCGAAATTTTGGAAACCAATCAAGCTTAATTGCAGGAATTTTGTAGAGAGATTTTCGGTCAGCCATGGAGGGAATTTCATGCAGAAACTTCAGGGAACAATGGAGCTCTGTTAATGTAGGTTTAAGAGAGGTTTTTACAGAAGTAGGTTGGGGTTTTCAGTTGAAACAAAATAGGAAACTAGCTGGACAAAAATTCTGCTCAGGAATTTCGCTGAACAGAATTTTCCTGGCAGAATTTTCGTCTGCCATTTCCAGCAGATTTGCAGCGAGGTTTGAAGGAGATTTCAGGGGTATTCAAGGCTGGTTTCCAGCCTTCTTTGTGGAGGAAAAACATGGCTAAGGTTCTGTACAAATTCTGAAAGAAAACAGCTTGGTTTTGAGCTCTCAAAACCGATTTTCGTACAGGAATTTTTCCTTATTTACTCCAGTTTGTGCAGTCCGAATTTGGGCAAGAAACTTTCAGGTTTCAACTGATCCTAAAGACCATTTTTCTGGTAGCATTTGGGAGGAAATGTGAGCTAGAATTTTCGACCTTTTGAAGGCACAACAAGCTGGAAAATTTCAGCTCATTTCATGAAGATAGATGAACTAAGTTAGAGGAAGAATTTCAGCAAGCTTTCAAGAGTGATTTTCCTCTTGAATTTTCCCACAAATCATTTACATTTTCCAAACCATGAGAAGCCTTTTACTAGGACATTTTGATCCTAAAAGACCTTAGTCCTCTACTGAATTTTTCTGGAATGGTAAAGGATAGAACACCTCGATCAAACTAAGGAGTTGGAAATTAAGGAAAATTAAAGATCAAGGGAGAATGAATTCCCTTTTGGCATTTCACGAAGAACAAAAGAGTGAAGTGAGAATCCTCCTAACATGTCTCTCCTAGGACATCATCACCACATTGATCTAGGCCCTCATGGCCGAAACCATCCTTTTCCAAGCAAAATAAAATTTACTCAAGCTAAAGCTTCTATGATGGACTTTGAACCTTAGACCTCAAGAATTAATTCCAAGGCTCTAACCACTAAACCACAACAACTCTTGTTGCTATTTCTACTAGAAAAATTATTTCCTATTCAATCCACAGGCTATCTCCTTATTTTCACCTCGGGAAAAAATTACCATTTTGCCCCTCTCACACATCACTCACCAACAAGACTTCAAGATAATAAAAATCAAATTCAAAGCACATAGAAATCATATGAAAAATATTCAATCATGAAATAAAGCATGATATGCATCCCAACCCCCTTACTCTAAGGTTGGTCTCGACTGGGGTTTCACATATAAACCATTAACCAGAGTTGCTGAACCATAATAAATATCATTCAATGAAAAAGAACAATATTTATTCTTAAATATCAAATGAAATCCATTTAAGTCTAAACACACAACTGAGATAATGTTTTTCATCAAAACTGGTACATAATAACTGTTTTGTAATTCTGGAACTAATCCCAAAAGTAAGTTCAACTTGTATGTCCTCACAGCAAGTGCAGCAACCTTTGCCCCATTTGCAGTACGTAGGTCCACGTTGCCTTTCTCTAGCCTTCTACTG
This sequence comes from Voacanga thouarsii, assembly GCA_026120185.1. Taxonomy (NCBI): domain Eukaryota; kingdom Viridiplantae; phylum Streptophyta; class Magnoliopsida; order Gentianales; family Apocynaceae; genus Voacanga; species Voacanga thouarsii. The sequence goes on from JANUWF010001165.1 coordinate 2,730,814, forward strand.
CCCTTTAGTCCCTGCAAGTTATTGCACAATGAGATCTACATTTGATTTCTAATACCCATATCTCATTTCTAATGGCAGTATTTATCTCAATCATAAACATATTCGGAGTAGAATTAGAAGTGCTTGCAAGCTTCTCTTTCTACTTCTTGTCCTTAACGGTCTCCAAGTAGGCCTTGCAGTTGTGCATCCAATGGCCCATCTTGCCACAATGATGTCAAGGGCCCTTGGTAGCAACGTCCTTCTTGTTCACACCACCTTTGGGCTTCATGGGAGCCTTCTTCTTCTTCTTTTGAACTTTCTTCTTAGAAGAGGAAGATTCCACTATTAAAACTGTATTGGAATCCTTCTTCATGGAAGACTCCCCAATTTTGAGAAGATTGATCAACTCAAGAATTGTGGACTCAATCTTGTTCATCTGATAGTTAATCACAATTGTGAGAAATTATTAAGCAAAGACTGTAGAATTAAGTCAACACATAAGTTATGATCCATCGCGAACCCGAGAGATCCAAGCTTCTCTATTAAACCCAGCATCCTCAGCCCATGAGTGGCCATAGAAGAACCCTCTGTCATTTTACAATGGAATAGTTGCTTCAAGATCTCGTATCTCTCAGTTCTAGCTTGGGCGTCAAACAGCTCTCGAAGATGTAGTATAATCGATTAAGCATGGACGCCGGCATAATACATGATGCGGTATCACTATCCTCCTTATGCCATTTGTGGATAGCATTCTCATCAGCATGAGCATCTTGAGCTGGTGGTGGCAGAATAGGAGCATCTAGCACATAGAGCAACTTTTCCGATTTGAGAATGATTCTCAAATTTTTATACCAATCGAGGTAGTTTGTTCATTTAACTTGTTGGTTTCCCAAATGCTACGTAGGTTTAGGTTTGTTGACATGATGCAAGTTTCCTAGATGTAATGATAGAGATGATTAGCTACTGTATATGTACATGAACTACAAATAATTAGGACTTTAATTAAACGCATTTTTACTCTACTATTTTACTCAAACCAATAACTCCCACTATTGATTCGGGAAAGCCCATAGGAAGCTTTCCTAGTGGACCGGTATCTAAATTCTTCAAGAATAACCTTGGGTTTGCCCAACAAGCCACCCTTGAATTCATTGGTAGGTATCCAATAACAATTACATCATATGTAATTTTCGGATCATTGGGTAATTAACAGCTTTTAATCTTAAAGCCTTTTTGGGTACCCCAACTTGTCCTCTTAATTTCTTTATGGTTGAGTTTACCCAATCGGGATAAAGAATTTAGTTAAACCTGACCCATTAATCAGGAATTTAATTCCACAGCTTGAACATGCTTGATGTCGAGTAGGCTTGGGTTTGCCCAATAACCTGGTCTCAAGAAATAACTCTCGTTCTTACTTTATTAACGGAAGGAATTAGGTTTAATATTAATTAAGAGATTTTTTCCTTTTAGTGATTTCAATAAATGACATGCATAAAAATCAATAAATCACCTAATTGATAATCATGGTAATAAAGCGATTACGTGGTATGGTTATGGACTTTACCCTAAATTAATTTCTTTGGGCCATAAAAAAAATTAATATAGTTAACCTTATGTGTTCATGCGTGATTTAAGTAGAAGGTCTCACCTTCTCGGCTTGTTTTGGTGTCCATCTCCAAAATAGCATAATTCTACTCCTATCTAACCTATATAAACTAATTACATAATTTCCTAAAGAGAGAAAAACACGAGTTACATTCGAGGGGAATTAGATGAGAAAAGAATTACACAATAATTCTAGAGAAGACAGGACACGCAGGCCCTATTTCATAAAAAAAAAAAAAACCAAAACTGTAAAATGCATGAACAGATATAATTGGTTCTAGTCCATAACCATCCATCATGCCATTAATTATGTTTAAACAAAATAATTATATAATTTTTATTATTCCAAAATCACTATTTTGAAAAAATAAAACAAATTCTAAAATCAACATTTTAGAAAAATACATTAATTTTAAATTTCCAAAATCATTATATTGAAAAATAAAATTGTTTGTCTCAAAACTAATTTTGAGAAAATACTTTTGGGTCCCGTCTCTCATCAAATGAGAATTTTCTTTTAAAAATTCTATTTTAGAAAATCTTTTAATTTCTAAAATGGCTGGAACGTCGCGAAAACAAAGCAGAACCGGCGTTGATTAGGAGCCAAAGCCGGCGCCGGCTGTAGTCTGGTTTTTAAGAAAATTTTCCAGAAACGATTTCTGGATGTTGCAAAAAAGCACATAGCCAGTGCCGATTTGGAAGCCAGAGCCGGCGTCGGCTGCAGTCGGGAAAAGGCGGCAATTTTTAAAATTTTTCCAGAAACAGTTTCTAGAGCCTTCTTCTTCTACAAATTTGTAGTGTGAACAATTCTCAGCAGAATTTTATATTTTTGAAGCTCAAAACAACAACCAATTTGTTAGTTTAAAACAAAACAAAACAGAAAATTAAATTCATAGGATGAAATGGAAGGCAGCAAACATATTTAAGAAAACGCTTTTCTGCAAAAACTTGCAGCACGTAAAGAAAAATTTTTTCGAAATATGTTGTAACTATTACACAAGCATATTGTGCTATAGACCCAACCCATAATGCTCGAAACGATTTCGACTCAAGTGAAAACAATTTGCAAAGTGAACAAAGACATACACGATTACATGAAACAACTTTCACGCAAGAAGCAATGTCTGCAAACCACACATAGCATGACTCTGATACCACTGTTGGGTATCTCATGCATCTCATATATGGCGCAACGGAAAAATAAAATTGAGATACCATCCCAGGATCCACATATATGTGGAAAACAAGATAAAAAGAGAACAAAGATAATAGTTTTACCTCTCTTTAAGCGTCTGAAAAATAAAAATTTTCTTCTTCAAGTTTGAGGCGTGATCCAGCAATCCTCTTGATCAAACACCACGAGAGTTGAATGTCCAACTACTATAATCATAGTGTGTGATTATCTCTAACATAAATCCACACAGAGGATCACTCTCAAGCACTAAGATATTTCTATGCTAGCAGAAAACAACAATGGCGGGTAGGGTTCTTCTTATTTTTCAGAAAAAACGAGAAAGAGAGAAGAAGAAGAGAGCTTGTGCCCTAGGGTTTTTCGTGAATAGCTCTCCCCCAATAGGTATCGTGTGTCTTACACATATAACACGAAAAACCCCTACTAAAAAAAACACTCCAGCTAAGAATTCTAAAATAGTTAGAATTCCCTAATTGTAATTGGAAATATCTAGTTCTCATAATTATAATTTGACTCAAAAATTATAACTAATTATAATTTGGCCATAACAACTTCTCTTTCTTGCAATTAACTCCACTATATTATCAAATAACATTTTGAGTATATAATCCTCTATTGTATATGACCTATTAGGTTTTTCAGTCAATTGGTAGCGAACATAAATTAATCCAAACGTCTTTGGGATTAATAATCTATAATTAATTAGAATTAATCATATTGATTCTAATCAGGATTGGTTTATTAATTCATCAATTAATAAACCCATATTCCCAAATTATGAGCCGTATCTAGCAACACATTATGACCACCCAAGAGTCCAGGAAGTCAAGTGGCTTGACATGAACCCTTTAATAACAAACCATAGTGCAATTAACTCCTTTCACCATATAATATCTCATTCGATTTGGAGTACAGAATTAGTGCCAACTCCCTCCAGAATATATTAATTCTCGCCCGAATATAATAGTACTTATACTAGGAACCCACTACTCTAGATGTGTATCAATTGGAACTGTTTCCAATACACAGATGCCTTGGCCAATGACTTCTTGAGTAGTAATTCCTACAAGTGGCCGTGAGATATTCACCCCTACTATTAGGAGTGGTGAATCCTTTATTGACCCTTTCAACTATTTTCGTTTACCTCACAATGTACCCAATATCCAACCCATAGGCGGCCCTTGATTTAGCTCCAGAGATTGGAATCAAAGCACAATGCTTAGCAAACAATGTACCTTGGAGATCTCAAGTCTAAGGATACTTGCACATTTGCTATATTGATATTATGTCACTGGCACTAAATAGTTATCCATGTGATTATCTCATAGTTAGGTCATCTAATGTACTTGATCCATTAACAAGCATCCACGTGTTAACTTTGAGTATCTCAATACTCACGGATATGAGAACCACCACCTGATCAAATCAGGAAGTCTAACATATATTAGTCTTAACGCATTAATGATGTCCTATCTCATTAATACTATGATTAGGGACTATTTAAGTACTAACACTATACAATGTAGTAGGAATCTCATATCATAATCTCTATCATAATTTCCTTAACACAGTGTTGTGCTAGGGACTTTATCTAACAGTTATATTAGTTAAAAGTAAGCAAAAGAAACTATAAGATAAATAATACCTTTTATTAAAATAAAATGTGTCATACACAACGTACAAGTGATTGCCTCTAGGACATAACACTAATAGCGTTAAGCAACCTGTGATCTATACTTTACTGTGAAAGACCTTTATTCACAAGGTTTACTTAATTAAACACAATGGATCTTTTTCAATGAAATCGTGCATAAATTAAAATGAGAAAACATAAATAATTTGTGAGAATAAAACTGTTAGTGTTGTGCCCTAGAGGCAATCACTTGTACTTTGTATATGACATATTTGTTTTATAATACAATGCATTATTTATATTTCAGTTTGTCTCCTTTACTTTCATGTAAAGTAACTATTAGATAAAGTTCCTAGTACAACACTGTATTAAGGAAATCATGATAGAGATCATAATGTAAGATTCCTACTACACTGTATTGTGTTAGTGCTTAAATAATCCCTAGTCGTAGTATTAATGAGATAGGGCATCATTAATGCGTTAAGACTAGCACGTGTTAGACTTCCTGATCTAATCAGGCGATGGTTCTCACAACCGTGAGTATTAAAATACTTAAAGTTAACATGTGGATACTTGTTAATAGAACAAGTATATTGGATGACCTAACTATGAGATAATCACAGGGATAACTATTTTGTGCCAGTGATTGAATCTCGTTATTGCTAATGTGCAAGTATCCTTAAGCTTGAGATCTTCAAGGTACTTTGTTTGTTGAGTATTATGCTTTGATTCTAATCTCTGGAGCCAGATCGAGGGCTGCCTATGGGATGGATATTAGATACAATATGAGGTAAACAAAAATAGTTGAAAAGATCAACAAATGATTCACCACTCCTAATAGTAGAGACGAATATCTCACGGCCACTTATTAGAATTACTACTCGTGAAGTCTTTGGCCAAGGTGATTATGTATTGAAAATAGTTTCAATTGATACACATGTAATGCAGTGGATTCCTGTTATAAGAACTAATATATTCAGACCAAAATTAACATATATTCTGGAGGGAGTTGCCCCTAATTTCGTACTCCAGACCAAATGAGATATTGTATGGTGAAAAGAGTTTATTGCACCATAGTTTGTTTTTGAATAGTTTATATCAAGCCATTTGACTTCTGGACTCTTAGGTGGGCATAATGTATTGCTAGATACCATTTATGATCTACTAAGTATGGGTTTATTAATTGATGAATTAATAAACCAATCCTGATTAGAATTAATAGGTTAATTCTAAATTGTTAAGGATTATTAATCTCAAAAATATTTGGATTAATTCATACTTTGCTACCAATAGACTAAAAAATCTAATAGGCCACACATAATAGAGGATTATGTACTCGAGATGTTATTTGATAACATTGTGGGGTTAATTGTGAGAAATAGAAATTTTTTGGGCCAAATTATAATTAGTTATAATTTTTTGGTCAAATTATAATTGCGAGAACTTGTAGGTTCTAATTAGAATTAAAGAATTCTAATTCTTTTAGAATTCCCAAGACATGTGATCCATGATTTTTCCTAGAATTTTTCCAAGAGAATAAGTCGTGGTGGTTTTTTAAAAACACACAGAGAAAAGTTGTTCTCTTTGATTTTATACACACGACTATTCATTCTCTTCTCTGTGAGTTACCCTAGCCGCCAAGAAATTCTCCTAGCAGAGAATTTTTTGTTTTCCTTGAGAGAATACCTCATGTGGACACTACTAGTGGGAGTTCTACACTTGGACTCCAATAGCGAAGACGTTGTTATCTGGTTAGCCGATAGAAGTCACGAGGGTTATTGCTGGATTGCGTCTTCACACTCGAAAGAAATCTTTGAACGATAGAGACATCTGCGAAAGGTATATTTTTCTGTTTTTGATCTGTATCAACACACACATGCTGTCCTCTTGTCTACAATCTTATTATTTCTGCTGTGTAATGCATATTTGATGCATGTAAGCGTTCTAACAGAAACTTTTATTAATTTTATCAAAATTATATTAGAAATACAGTCTTAGTGAGCATACATTCCTACACTTAGGGAATCCTTATATATATAGCACCTTATTGTACATATATGCTATGTGTGTGGTTAGTCTGTGAAAGTAGGTATGCATGTATAATATTTTGTGTACTAAAACCTGCGTTTTGCTGTGAAATATAAAAGTGTTATATTTTTTGCTTTATGATGTTTATCCTTCTCTTTAACATATTAATCTAACAAAAATGGCAATACTAACATAACTGGGTAGTACTCTTATGATGTGCCAAAATTTAGTACCTATTGTCACCTAGATGAGTCAATTGCAAATAATCTAGCTAAAGGAACATCAACTGAATCCCTAGAAAATACTATAATGCAAATTTTTCAGAAAATGATGGAAGTATTGCAACATATGATAGAGACTTCTCCTAGGAAAGTACGATGAACAAAAGTCAAAGTAGATCAAGCTTTAGAGAGATTCTTAAAGTTTCAACCCCTTCTATTTTATAGAAAGCCTGACCAGGAGTAAGAAATGGAATCATGAATAGAGCAAATGGAGAATACATATTTGCAGCTCTAAAATACACGGAGCAACGAAATATGAAATTTGCTACCTTTAAACTCCAAGGGATAGCCCGAGATTGGTGGACATGTAAAAAGGAACAAAAAGAATGGATGTGGGATGAATTTCAAATAGAATTTAAGAAGGAATTTATATCTTGTTAGGTTGTGGAAAATAGAGAGGATGAATTCCAGCATTTTAAACAAGAGGGTAGAACAGTGGGCAAGTATGTTGTTGCATTTATGCAACTCCCTAAGTACTATCCCCTCCTAGTACAAAATGAATCTAACAAGGTCTGACATTTCGTGAAAGGCCTGCGTCTTGAGCTTAAAAGAGTTTTACTTAATATGGCTCCAAATAATTACAGTGCGGCAGTGGAGATAGCTCCAAGAGTTGAAGAGGTAGATTTGGAGTAAGATAAGCAATAAAATAAAGGAAGGTTTTGACCCTGAAATCAAGATAAAAGGCCTGGAGCAATTAATTGGTAGAGGAAAGCAAAATTTCCAAGGAAAGAATGGATGGATTTGGGAGAATAGCTTATTCGTTGTTATAATTGCGAAGAGAAAGGGCATAAAAGATTTAATTGTCCACATCCCAGGCGGATAACTGGATAAGTAAATCCTAAAGATAGCTACATAGGATCGAGGTCAAGATTTGCCAAGGAAAATCCAGGTCAGTAGCTTTATCCTCTTAAGCCAAGAAAAGCAAACTACCGGTGAAAGCGAGAATGGTAGCTTTGGATAAAATCGACTCCAATATAATGGCAGTCATGGAAGGTAAGATCTTTAATTTTGGCACAAAAGCTAAGATTTTAATAGATCCTGACTCTCTCTCATTCATTTATTGCTTATTCTTTTGCTTAAAAGATGGGAATTAAGAGTAGGGAAGTCCCATACAAAATGGTAGTCAGTACCTTTTTAGGAAGACAGTTGAGTACTGATAGAATCTATTTAAAGAGCGAAAGAAGAATAGGATATATAGTATTAGAAGGAGATCTCATAAGTTTACCTATAAAAGATTGTGATGCCATCCTAGGAATGGATTAGTTACCTCGTCATCATGCACGAGTTGATTGTAGAAATAAATTAGTGCAGTTCAGTAAGCCTAGAAAAGATATCTTAGAATTTTGGGGAGATAAAGTAAGAAAGAATACATATTTGATATCAGGAGTGAAAGTGCAAAAGTTATTACTTAAGGGATGTACCGGATATTTAGCCTACCTTTTTAATAAGGCAACCAAACCAGAGAAACTTGAAGATGTACCTGTAGTTTGTGAATACTGGAAAAGTTTTCCAGCCGAATTAAAAGAACTATCCCCAGAAAGAGATGTTGAATTTACCATTGACTTAGTACCAATGGCTGAGCTAGTCTTTCGGAGCCCATACCAAATGGCATCGGCAGAATTAAAAGAATTGAAAAGACAATTGTAGGAATTATTAGAGTAGGGATTTATCCATCCTAGTACATCACCTTAGGGAATACAAGTATTATTTGTAAAGAAAAAGGATGGCACTTCGAGGATATGTATAGATTATCAATGGATAAATGCTTAGACTGTAAAGAATAAGCTCCCATTGTTAATGGTGGATGAGTTATTTGATTTGTTGCAAGGTGCGAGATGTTTTTCTAAATTAAACTTAAGGTAGGAGTATTATCAAGTAAGGATTCGGGAAGAAGATGTCCCTAAGACTGCATTTAGCATGCGATATAGGAACTATGAGTTTGTGGTGATGCCCTTTGGCATTACTAATGCTCCGGCAACTTTCATGGATCTCATGCATTGAATTTTTCAACCATATCTAGATAATTTCATTGTTATCTTCATTAACGATATTTTGGTATATTCTAAGGATCCTCAAGAGTATGAAGAACATTTATGAAAGGTGCTTAAGAAGCTACGAGGAGCTAAGCTATATGCTAAATTCAACAAATGTAAATTTTGGTTAGATAAGATGGCCTTTTTGGGGTAAGTAGTATCTAAAGAAGGGATTTTAGTGGACTCTACTAAGGTTAAAGCTATAGTACATTGGAATCGTTTAGAAAATCTTACAAAAATATGAAGTTTCTTTGGATTGTCAGGATACTACAAAAGATTTATTGAAGAATTTTCTAAACTCGCTTAACCCTTAACCCAATTAACCCAGAAGAAAGTGCTACATGTTTGGACAGAAGATTATGAGAAAAGCTTCTTAGAATTGAAGAAGAATTTGAGTACCCTACTGATTTTGGTTTTACCAGCAGTGGATAGACCTTATGAAGTGTATGCCAATACTTTAAAGAAAGGATTGGATGGAGTTTTTAGGGGAGTTTCAATGCCCAACTAAGTATCATCCGGGCAAAGCTAATGTGGTGGCAATGCGCTAAGTAGAAAAGAGCAAGTGTTAGCATTACAAATGGTACAATCCCTAGAATTGGAAGCATTAGTGATTGAAAGATGAATTTTGATGAACCACACATCAATACAACCTATGTTGTTGCAACAATTGAAAGAAGCTCAAGAACAAGATAAGGAATTGCAACAACTCAAGGTAAAAGGTAAGAAATAAGGGGAAAGTGATTTTCATATGGATGACATTGGAATTTTCTGATTTCAAGAACGATATTGTGTACCAAAGCATGCTGCGCCAAAATAGGACATAATAATGGAAATGCACCAAAGTAAATATACCATCCACCCTGGGGCAGTGAAAAAGTATCACAATTTAAAATTGTTAGCCCTAAGGGCATTCTCCTATGTTTTGACTTATGACAAATATTGATGAGGACTAACTTCTTGATTTACATATGATAGGACATGTTTGACCTCAATTCTTCTAAGGCATTCAAATATGATTGTTAAGCAACTCTTAGCAATAGAATTCTAGTATGGGAGCTCAAAATGAAATTCAAAGTTTTTGAGATTGTATACCAAGAAGTCCTTATGGAAGAACTTTAGACTAGGAAGTGTTATTAAGGTATTTCTTATTGATTCCTATGTCCCTTTACCTTTTGATTCAATTGATTTCTACCTTGAAGCACACAAAGAAAATGATTTCAAAGTCTTGAAAATCTCAGAATTTTGAATTGAGTAGTTTGCAAAATTCTGCATCCAAAAGATTCGTCTAAAATCCTGTAAACAGTATTGAATTGTTTCTACCTGAAGAAGTGCCATTTTGAACTTACCTTTTGGATGCATCGTATTCCGAAACTTGAGTCCAAAACACGGGTAAATTTAACAGAAAAATTATAGTCGTTGGTGCTTCATTTTATGGCTCTATAAAGAGCCTCTAAACAAGATTAGACATAAGATTTTTGTGGCATTCTTCTAAGGAATACTATTGCTCAATAGAATACAAAAATCTCATTTTATCAAGTGCTTCAAAGTGAATTCATTTTATGTTTAAAAGGTAAAAATGTTTGTGCTTTATACCTTAGTGAACATCTGCTTAAACAAGTGAGCTTTTACTATTCCATTGATATTCAATCTCTTTTGTAGTACAAGGTTATGGTGTAAAACCCATGTGGGGTAAGCCTTGATTTGGTTATTGTTTAAGAGGTTTATTGAAAACCAAGTGTGGTGATCCTCTCTTGTATTTGGTGTAGTTTGATTTCATTAAGTTAAGGAAATGAAATTTGATTGAAAATCCTTAAGTGTGAGCTTAAGGTAGTGGGCGTAGATCTTGGTAGATCGAACCAGTATATATTCTGTGTTTTATTTCTCTACATACATCACTAACTGCATTGTATTTCTTACTTTAGTCTAAATCTGGATATATCTCAAAGTGTTCTTGGATAGCTTTCTTTGTTACCATAAAGTTGGTCCAAAAAACTTGATGATCATCATTATTTTGTATATCAGACGATTTGAAAATTTTTAGTTTACCAAAAACCTTATTCACCCCCCTCTAAGGTTTTTCATTTGGTATTAGAGCTTAGTCTACATATTCTTGGTTTAACAACCATGTAGAAAAGATCCTCATGGCAAGCTCATCCTCTCTTCCATATATTGAAGGATCTTCAACAAATTGACCTCCTTTGTTCAATGGAAACAACTACATATTCTAGAAAAACACAATGAAAATTTATGTTTGTTCAATCTGTTAGTGTTATGCCTAAAGGCAAATCACTTGTACGTCGTATATGACACATTTTATTTTAATAAAAGATATTATTTATCTTACAGTTTCTCTTGAGTACTTTTGTGTAAAATAACTGTTAGATAAAGTCCTTAGTACAACACTGTGTTAAGGAAATTATGATAGAGATCATGATATGAGATTCCTACTACACTGTATAGTATTAGTACTTAAATAGTCCTTAGTCGTAGTATTAATGAGGCAGGACATCATTAATGCGTTAAGACTACCATATGTTAGACTTCTTAATTTGATCAGGTGGTGGTTCTCATATCCGTGAGTATTGAGATACTCAAAGTTAACACATGGATGGTTGTTAATGGAACAAGTACAGTGGATGACCTAACTATGAGATAATCACGTGGATAACTATTTAGTGCTAGTGGTATAATCTCAATATAGAAAACGTGCAAGTATCCTTAGATTTGAGATCTCCAAGGTACTTTGTTTGCTGGGCAGTATACTTTGATTCCAATCTCTAGAGCCAGATCGAGGGCCGCCTATGAGATGGATATTGGGTACATTGTGAGGTAAACGAAAGTAGTTGAGAGGGTCAATAAAAGATTCACCACTCCTAATAGTAGGGGCGAATATCTCACGGCCACTTGTAGGAATTACTACTCGAGAAGTCCTTAACCAAGGCGACTGTGTATTGGAAATAGTTCCAAGTGATACACATCTACAGTAGTGGGTTCCTGGTACAAGTACTATTATATTCGAGCCAGAATTGATATACATTCTTGAGGGAGTTGGCACTAATTCTGTACTCCAAACCGAATGAGATATTGTATGGTGAAATGAGTTAATTATATTGTAGTTTGTTATTGAAGGGTTCATGTCAAGTCACTTCACTTCCTGGACTCTTGGGTGGTCATGATGTGTTGCTAGATACCGCTCATGATCTGGGAATATGGGTTTATTAATTGATGAATTAATAAACCAATCCTGATTAGAATCAATATGATTAATTCTAATTAATTATGGATTATTAATTTCAAAGACGTTTGGATTAATTCATGTTCGCTACCAATTGACTGGGAAACCTAATAGGTCACACACAATAGAGGATTATATACTTAAGATGTTATTTGATAACATTGTGGGGTTAATTGCGAGAAAGAGAAGTTGTTATGGCCAAATTATAATTAGTTACAATTTATGGGCCAAATTGTATTTATGAGAACTTGATTATTCCAATTACAATTAGGGAATTTTAATTGTTTTAGAAATTTTCAGTTTTCGGTAATTCTTTTCGTGACAGATAGGATATACACGAAACCCTAATGGGCAAGTGTAATTAACGAAAAACTACTCCAAACCCTAGAGGATACACAATTCTCTTCTCTTCTCTTCTCTCTCTCATTATTCTTGAACAAAACCCTAGCTGCCATTGTTGTTTCTACTGGCACAGAAAATCTTGGTGCTTTAGTGTTCCTTTGTGTGAATTTCTGTTAAAGATAACACACACTGTGATTATAGCGGTTGGATGTTCAACTCTCGTGGTATTTGATCAAGAATGCTGGATCGCGCCTCGACTTGAAGATGGAAAAATTTTGCTCTTCAGATGATCAAAGAAAGGTAAAAAATTGTTACCGTTATTCTCTTTATGTCTTGTTTTTCACACATATACGGATCTTGGGTTAGTATCTCGTTCTTATATTTTCGCTGCGCCATATATGATATGCGTGTGAGATACCCAACAGAATTAACTTTGAGTTATGGAATTTGATCGAGAAATGCCCTTTTATTCCGTCAAAAGTTGTTGATGGCATAAAAAAACCTAAACAAAATAACGAGTTTAGTGTTGAAGGCAATGCTAAGATGACCTTAAATTTTCAGGCAATGAACATCTTATGCTGTGCACTAGATGCGACTGAATACAATCGAGTTAGTGGTTGTGATTCAGCCTATGAAATATGGAAATTACTTGAAGTCACCCATGAGGGGACAAACCAAGTTAAAGAATCAAAATTGGGGCTTCTAATTCATGATTATGAATTATTCACAATGAAGCCAAATGAAAGTATCGCTGATATGTTCACTAGATTTACAAATATCACAAATGGTCTCAAAGCCTATGGGAAGGTTTATTCCCTTGGGGAACAAAATAAAAAAATTTTGGATGCCTTACCTAAAAGCTGGCAGCCTAAAGCTATTATAGTAGAAGAATCCAAGGATTTAAAATCCTTACCAACTAAAGAGGTGATCGGATCTCTTCTAACATATGAGATGAAACTCAAAAGGTTTCAAGAATCTGATGATCATGATAAAGGTAAAAAGGGAATAGCATTGAAAGTTGAAAAAGAAGATGAAGAAATTAGTCAATCTGATAGTAGTAAGGGTACGGAAATAGACAATGAAGATTTGGCAATGATAGCAAAGAAATTTAGAAGAATGTTCAACAAAGAAAACTACAAAAGAGAAAAGAAGTTCATAAGAAAGAAAGGATAAACCTCAGCGTTCAAACCTTAATGTTATGAATGTAAAAGCACTGAACACTTCATTGCTGATTGTCTAGTTGCAAAAAGTAAGGAAGGTAGAATACTTAGAAAGAAAAAAGACCTGAAGGCAAAGAAAGGTAAAGGATTGATGGGGACTTGGGATTTAAATGGAACTGAGTCTGAAGATGAAGATTCTGAGAATGAAACTGCCAACATATGCTTCATGGCCTTGGAAAACAAGGTAAACTCTACTACAACTAATTTCATGTCTAATTCGTTTATATCTATGAATGAAAAGCATGATGATCCAAATGAGATGTTAATTGATATGTTTCATGAACTAAAAAAAACTATCCAGAAAAAATTAAAAAATGAAGTTGAAGATTAACTGTTTGATAAATGAGAACGAAATGTTATTAAGTGATAACAAAATGTCTCTTGAGTCACATTTGAGTGCTATTATGGAAAAAGATGTGATCATGATCAATTTATAATATGTATCTCTAGAAAATAAAAATTTGTGTGATAGAATTAAAACTCTTAAAAGTATGGTTAGCACTTTTGAGGACATGAAAAATAGAGTCAATGACCGTACCACATGTGTTGAAAAATTTACAAATAGTAAAAGCAATCTAGAAAAATTACTCAAAACTCAACATCAAGTTGGAAATCGAAATGGCTTAGAATATAAACATGAGAATAAGGAGAAAATTCACAAGCTTAGATTTGTTAAAGTTAGAAACCGAAATGGCTTAGAATATGGACATGAGAATAAGGACAAAATTCACAAGCCTCAATTTGTTAAATCTGCCTTATATTACCCAACACACAAAGCTTGCACATATTGTAAAAAATCGGGACATATAGTATCGAGATGTCTTATTAAAAGAAAAGTGGAATCTGATAGAATAACTTTCTGAAAAATAAAAGGAAATGTTACTAACCTCCATGGACCCAAGAAAGTGTAGGTACCAAAAATCACTCCTTCTTCTCATGTATAGGCACGTTCTTTGAGCTTCACCAAGACGTTCTTGGACAGCAGTTGTTCAAGACACATGACTGGAAACGTAACTTTATTAGAGGATATACAGACCACAAATGAAGGGTTCATTACATTTGGAGATAAGAAGAAAGGAAAGATTCTTAGTATTGGTAACATTGGTAAAGGTTCCTCAACCATTATAAAACAAGTGTTACTAATTGATGATTTGAAATATAACTTGCTTAGCATTAGCCAACTATGTGATAATGGCTGCAAAGTCATCTTTGAAAAGGATTCTTGTTCTATAATGGACAGCTCAAATCTTGAAACAATCTTTATTGCCAAACGTGTTGGAAATGTGTATGTATTTTATCTAAATGACCTTGTAGTAAATTGCATTAGATGCCTATTCGTACATGACAATGATGGTTATCTTTGGCATAGAAGATTAGGTCATGTATCTTTTGATTTACTAAATAAACTGTCCTCAAAAGAGCTTGTTAGGGGACTGTCCAAAATGAAGTTTGATAAAAGTAAAATTTGTGATGCATGCCAATTTGGAAAACAAATCAAAACCTTCTTTAAACCTAAGAAAATGAATTCAACCTCAAAACCTCTCGCATTAATTCATATGGATTTGGTTGAACCAATGAGGACTATTAGTCTTGGAGGTAAAATGTATGAATATGTACTAGTTGATGATTTCCTTATATTTACTTAGACTTTATTTCTTGGATAAAAGGATGAAGCCTTTTCTGAATTTTCGAAACTGATTAAACGCGGCCAAAACTCTATTGGATGCAAACTAATTTCTATTATAAGTGATAATGGTAACGAATTTTGCAATAATGAATATACACACTTTTGTGATGAAAATGGAGTTTTTCACAATTTTTCAGCAGCCAAAACTCCTCAACAAAATGGTGTTATTAAGAGGAAAAATCGTACTTTGCAAGAAATGGCTAGATCAATGCGTTGTGAAATCGTCCTTCTAAAATATTTTTAGGCTGAAGCTATTAATACAACTTTCTATATAGTAAACCGAGTAATGCTGAGACTGTTTTTGAGAAAAATACCTTTTGAACTTATGTTTGACAAAACCCCATCAATCTCTTATTTTAAAGTGTTTGGTTATAAATGTTTTGTTCTTAATACCCAAGATAATCTTGGAAAATTTGATAGCAAATCCGATTAGGCCATATTTCTTGGATACTCTTCCAACAAAAAGGCATATAGAGTGTACAATAAAAGAACTCTTTGTGTAAAAGAATCTGTGCATATTATATTTGATTAATCTAACGTTTATACTTCAAAGAAAGATGAGGATGATGTAGGAAGTTCAAAGGAAGTCAGAATAGACCAACTTAAACTCTACCGCTAGATACTCATGCAAAAGAAGAAGAAACTGAAGAGCAATAAGTTGAACAAGGAAAAGAACAAACTGAAGATTCTACGAATCAACAATTGCCAAAAGATTGGAAATACAAAACAGGTCATCCCAAAGAATAAATCATTGGTGATCCAAACTATGGAGTTAAAACTAGATGGTATTTCATAGATAACTTTGCTCTTCTCTCAAATATAGAACCTAACTGTATTGATATAGCACTATATGATGAATTTTGGATTATTGCTATGCAAAAAGAATTAAACCAATTTGAAAGAAATCAAGTTTGGAAACTTATCCGTAAACCTCCTAATCATCCGGTTATTGGTACCAAGTGGGTATTTAGAAATAAACTTGATGAAAATGGAGCTGTGATTAGAAATAAAGCTAGATTAGTGGCCCAAGGATTTAATCAAGAAGAAAGTATTGATTATGATGAGACATTTGCTCCCGTTGCTGGACTAGAGTCTATAAGAATGCTTCTTGCTTTTGCATCCTTCAAAAATTTTATGCTCTATCAAATGGATGTTAAGAGTGCATTCCTAAATAGTTTTATTGATGAGGAAGTATCTATTGAACAACCTCCTGGTTTTATTCATGAGCACTTTCCAAATCACGTTTTCAAACTTTCTAAAGCTCTTTATGGATTAAAGCAAGCTCCACGAGATTGGTATGAGAGGCTTACTGGTTTCTTGATTTCAAAAGGTTTTTCAAGAGGCTTGATCGATACCACTTTGTTCATCAAATCTGATAATTTTTGTGATTTACTAATTGTTCAAATATATGTTGATGATATCATTTTTGGTGCTACTGATGACTCTTTGTGCAAGATGTTTACTAAGACAATGCAGCAAGAATTCGAAATGAGTATGATGGGAGAACTAAACTGTTGGGTATTTTAGGCTCGTATCGTATACGGTGCAACGAAAAATAAAATGAGATACCCTCCCAGGACCCGTCTATGTGTGGAAAACAAGATATAAAGAGAGTAAAGGTAATAACTTTTACCTTTGGGTGATCGTTCGAAGAACAAAAAATTTCTTCTTCAAGTTGAAGTGCGATCCAGCAATCCTCGTGAACCTCCACGTGAGTTGAACGTCTAACCACTATAATCACAGTGTGTGATTATCTCTAACAGTAATCCACACAGAGGAATACTCAAGCACCAAACTTTCCTGTGCTAGCAGAAACAAGATGGCGGCTAGGGTTCTTTGATCAAGATCAACGAAAGAGTGAAAGAGAGAAGAGAGAATGTTCGTGGCTGTTGTTTTGTATGTTGTTCAGCTAGAGTTTTTTGTGTGTTACATATACTATATATTACACAAAATTTCCCTCCCATAACTGAGAATTCTAATCATATTAGAATTCCCTAATTGTAATTGGAAATATCAAGTTCTCACAATTACAACTTGGACCACAAATTATAACTAATTATAATTTGTCCCCAACAACTTCTCTTTCTCTCAATCAATCCCACTATGTTATCAAATAACATCTTGAGTATATAATCCTCTATTGTGTGTGACCTATTAAGTTTCCCAGTCAATTGGTAGCGAACATGAATTAATCCAAATGTCTTTGAGATTAATAATCCATAATTAATTAGAATTAATCCTATTAATTCTAATCAGGATTGGTTTATTAATTCATCAATTCATAAACCCATATTCTCATATCATGAGCAGTATCTAGCAACATATCATGACCACCCAAGAGTCCAAGAAGTCAAGTGGCTTAACATAAACCCTTTAATAACAAACTATAGTGCAATTAACTCCTTTCACCATATAATATCTCATTCGGTTTGGAGTACGGAATTAGTGCCAACTCCCTCCAGAATATATTAATTCTGACCCGAATATAATACTACTTATACTAGGAACCCATTACTCTAGATGTGTATCAATTGGAACTGTTTCCAATACACAGATGCCTTGGCCAATGACTTCTTGAATAGTAATTCCTACAAGTGACCGTGAGATATTCACCCCTACTATTAGGAGTGGTAAATCCTTTATTAACCCTCTCAACTACTTTCGTTTACCTCACAATGTACCCAATATCCATCCCATAGGCGGCCCTCGATCGAGCTCCGGATATTGGAATCAAAGTACAAAGCACAGCAAATAAAGTACCTTGGAGATCTCAAATCTAAGGATACTTGCACGTTTGCTATATTGAGATTATATCATTGGCACTAAATAGTTATCCATGTGATTATCTCAAAGCTAGGTCATCCAATGAACTTATTCCATTAACAAGCATCCATGTGTTAACTTTGAGTATCTCAATACTCACGGTTATGAGAACCACCGCCTGATCAAATCAGAAAGTCTAACACATGCTAGTCTCAACATATTAATGATGTCCTGTTTCATTAATACTATGACTAAGGACTATTTAAGTACTA
Source organism: Voacanga thouarsii (assembly GCA_026120185.1). Lineage (NCBI taxonomy): Eukaryota > Viridiplantae > Streptophyta > Magnoliopsida > Gentianales > Apocynaceae > Voacanga > Voacanga thouarsii. Next base: position 2,749,084 of record JANUWF010001165.1, read on the forward strand.
ACACCATCCAGTGCACTAGGAATCTTATATCATGATCTCTATCATGATTTCCTTAACACAGTATTGTATTAAGGACTTTATCGAACAGTTATATTACTTAAAGTAAATAAAAGAAACTGTAAGATAAATAATGCCTTTTTTTAAAATAAAATGTGTCATATACAATGTACAAGTGATTGCCTATATGGCACAACACTAATAAACTCCCACTTGCACTAGAGCCAATCATTCATGTATCTAATACTAACATGACAATCATGTTTCTTTTGGGATAGTGCTTTCGTAAGCTGGTAAGTTATGTTCTCATCCGTGAGAACTCTCTCTATCTTTGTTTTCTTAGATACTTCAGAAGCAGCCATGTACTCAACTTCTGTTGTAAAGTCGGCAATAGTCTCTTGTTTGGAACCTTTCCAACTTATTACCCCTTCGCACAACGTAAACACGTAGCCTGTGAAACCCCAGTAGAAACCAACTTTAGAGTAAGGGGGTTGGGATTCATATCATATTTTGTTTCATGTTTAAATATATTTTTATATGGTTTTATGTGCATTGAATTTGTGTTTTATAGTCTAGAGGGCTTGATTGTGATTATTAAGTGGGAAGGGTAAAATGGTAATTTTTACCTAAGGTGGAAAAAGGGAGATAGCTTGAGGATTGAATAGGAAAATATTTTTAGAGAGGAAATAAGAACAAGAATTGTTGTGGTGTAGTGGTTAGAGCCTTAGAATTGATTCTTGAAGTCTTGAGTTCAAATTCCATTATTAGAGCTATAGCATGATTAAATTTTATTTTTGCTTGGGAAGTATCATTGTCGGCTTTAGTGGTGTTTGGAGTAGGGTAGAGATGTTGTCCTATGAGAGACATGATAGGAGTCTTCAAATCCTACTCTTTTGCTCTACACAAAATTTCTAAGGGGAATTCATTTCCTCTTGATCCTTAGTTTTTCCTAATTCTCAATTCATTAGTTTGTTCATTGTGTTCAAGCTAATTTTATTCTAGAAAAATTCCAGCAATGTGTTGTGGCTTTGAAGGTTCAAAATGTCTTAGTAAAAGACATCATATGGACCGAAACAATGGATGAGGGGGAAAGATTTCAAGTGAATTAAATTCCTTAGTGAACTTTCTAAAAAAATTCATTCTAGCTAGGTTCATTTCCCTTTGTACATAGAACTGAAATTTTTCCAGCTTTGTGTGCCTTCAAGGTGTCAAAATTCTTGACCATTATTCCCTCCCAAATGCTTCCATAAAATGGCCCTTTTGATCAGTTTAGAATCTGGATTTTTATGGCTATTTTCGGACTGCACAAAGATGATGCAAAACCAGAAAAAAATCCTGTACAAATCGCAGCTTTAGAGGTCCAAAACTAAGCTGTTTTCTTCCGGTTTTTGTACAGAACCCTAGCCATGTTTTTCCTACATGAAGTAGGCTGGAAACCAGCCTTGAAAGCCCCAGAAATTCCCCTTCAAAGCCTCTGCAAATCGCCTGGAAATGGGCAGCCGAAAACTGCCCAGAAAATTCCAGCCTTGCAAAAATCTGTGCAGTGGTTTTTTTTTCCAGCTTTGTTTCCTAATTCTTTCCTAGCCGAAACTCCATCATTTTTCTGCAAAAACCACCCCTAAACCTCCATTAATAGAACTCCATTGTCCTCCCAAAGTTCTGCACAAAAATCCAGCCATGGATGCCTAAAAGATTTCCAAAAAAATTCTGCAATCATTCCTTGATTTGGATACCAAAATTCCAGCTACCATAATTTAACAACTTTCTATAAAATAAACCTCAAATAACCAGAACTTCTCTCCACCATTATACTCCATAATTTCAGCCACCCTAAGCCTCCTTCAACCAGCTTTCATTCAACCAAAACACTGCCCAGAAATTCGTCCATAGCAGATCTCCAAAAGCTCTCCAATAATCAAAGATATTCTTGTGATATCTAGTTTCCAAATTTGCTTCCCAAAAATATTCTTCAAGGATTTTAACAACTAACCTTTCCTTTTCCCTTCCAAATCAGAGAATCAACCTCCCAAACCCTACAGAAATTCGTCCAGCTCTATCTCTCACAAAAATTCGGCAACTGCACATTACAATCTCTCAATTCCCTTCAATCTCCAAGAACACACACACTACACCAAGAACACCTACTACTTCCTTTCACCTAATACCACTCCAAATCACTTCAAACCACCTCTAAAAATCCCAGACTTCATCTATTCATTGCTGTGAGTCCATCCGTGCCATTTTTAACATCAAACTACAAAATCCAACTTACTCTTTTGGATCAAAAACCAGAAATTTTGTGAAAGCTCAAGAACACCTTCAAGGTAGGTTTGTTCAATCAACTTCATCTTCGCTAATCTTTGATCTCTAATGAATATATATGTGATTAAACATGCTAATGTACTATCTTCTTCTCTCTCTCTCTCTCTCTCTCTCTCTCTCTCTCTCTCTTGGCCGAATGATTTCATCAACCATGGCCATGCTTCCTTCATCTCCTTTGGACAGATTTAGGCATCTAGGGGTTTAGATTCATTCGAAACCCCTTCAAGATATTCATCAATCAAGTAAGCATTTTTAACCCTTCTTTTAAATTCTAGAGTCATGTCTCTAGGATGATGTTGATAGAAGATGAATCATGAATAGGGTTGAGTATATATTGTTGTGATGAGTTGAGATTGAAGCATGAATATATGTATAAATATGTTGGAGATGGGATTTTTGCATGAGTTGCTTATCTTGGTTGAATATATGGTGTTCTAGGGTTTGATGTATGTCTCCATGATCAAGTATGCTAGAGATTATGTCATCTATGATGAATATGAATTATATTCTTCTGTGATTATTGAAGTTATGATTATATTTATGCTAGTAATGGTTAGATCATGCCTTAGTAAGTCTAGATCTATGCTTATATACATGATTTGGATGATTTGATGAATTGAAGGATTGTATACGCTCATGATTGTGGTTAGCCATAGAAATATGATCATGACCTAGTTGTCCCTAAACTAATTTTTATTTCATGAATAAAATATTTCATAATGGGATTTTGCTAGTAATTTCCAAAAAACCCTAGGAGGGGTAAATTTCGATTATTATATATAATAAGGATATTTTAGTTAAATAAATAATAGCTTTTGCTAGAAAATAAATTGTATAGATATTATATATAGAATGATAATATCAAATAAAGCCTTTGATGGAAGCAATCATAATTAGTAAAATATTTATTACTAAAAATTTAATTATTATCTTTTAATCAAAACCCATTAAAAATTTATTTATTGTCTTTCAAGCAAGACTCATTAAATTTATTTTCAACTAATTTTAGTTATCGTTTATTTTCTAACAACTAAATTATTAAAAAATCGTTATTTTACCTAATTCCACCTAGGACTCTTCATCAAATAAACTCTAAATCTTTTTTAGCAAGATTTAAACCTTCAACTTATTAGTACGTATTTTCCAAAACACTAATTATTTTAAATATCAAATTAGACTTAGCTTATAAACCCTTTTTTATTTATTATTTGGCCTTAAAGCTTGGGACACTAGGATCATGGTAGTAGTGAGTTGAGTTTGTTTTATTTATGAAAGTCGATTTCGGACTTGATTTTCTTTTGGTATGATCTAGAAAGTGCTCTAATTAATTTATATGAACTCTTTGATAGATTTAGAAGATTGTCAAGGGTAGGGACCAACCTACTAGAGTTCATACCCTAAGCTTAAGGATAAGGTAAGTGCCCTTGCATTCATGAAATTGATTTTATTTTATTATCTTGGTTTGAAAGCAAGGTTGGTGAGTATCTCTTGCAAATACGAAATTTTAGCATGGTAGCTAGTTTTGAAAACCTCTATATTTGGAACCTTCTTATTTTGGAAACTTTCTACATTTGGAAAACTTCTAATTTTAGAAACTTCTAAATTTATAAATTTTTAAAATGTGTCAGGCATGACTTGGGAGCCAAGCATCAAACATTTTGATTTGTTTTGAATATGCAAGAGATAAATTTTTGGGCATGCATCTAATTTTTGAAAATCACAGCATGACTTATTTGAGCATGTGGCTCCTCCACTATGAATTTGTGGAATAAATTATTGACTTAAAACCATGCCTTCTAAAATTTTTGTACGAGTTGAAAAATGTTGTTTGGAACTGTATTGAGCTAATTTTGTAGGTTCCACTATGGAGCCTCATGAATTGTGAAGATTGAATAACGTTGAGTACTCAATGGGGGCTAGGCCTTTATACTAGCCTTTGGTTGGTCTGGGGATATCTCTCGGCAGGTGGCCACCTCCGAAAGGTTGACTCTTTTCGATCAGAGCGTCAGTATAGAAGGTTGAGCCGTCCTCAGCTAGCGATGGGGTTCTAGGAGAATCGATGGCCAGAAGTGGGACAACCGGTTTGGATTGAGTGAGAGAGGGAGGAGTATCTCACTCGGTAGGATGTACACCTACCAGGTGTTGGGGGTCAAGTGCTTCACAGAAGTGAGAGCCACCTCTATGCCCTTTCACCACCTGTCGGGAGTCAAGTGCTTCACCTGGTGTGAGAGCCACCGCTGTGCCCTGTCAGATTAACTTGGTTGCTTTAATTGTTGAGCTATTTTTGGGGAACTGTTTTAAAGTGTTATTGGAATTTTATTCGAAGCTCAATATCTTTTAATTATTTATATCTATCCAAACAGAATATTTTAAGAGCATTTTGCTTCATGACTTCTCACTACTATCTTCCAAAAAGTAAGAGTTAAATTTGTAAAGAAGGCATGACAAGCTTTTGATATACTGCTAGTGCATGCATCATGAAAAGTGTTTTGTCTTTTTAGCCCAACTCACACACGGGGCTTACTGAGATTTCTGTCTCATCACTCTTTTTACCATGATTTCAGGTCGATCCTGCAGTGGGGATGAGTAGCTAGTGTTATCTGCCTTGGAAGAGAATGTTGTCATTTATTCTTATGTATTGCTTTGGGAAGTTGAGAGTAGATAATTTTTATTTATGGATTTGTGTTTAGGAATTCATGGATTTATTCTTAGATTTATTCTTGGGATATAATAAATTTTTGAGTTAAAGTATTATTTTAATCCGCTATTTTATTTGGGTGACCTAATTATAAAGACCCATTGTCCTTTGGACGGGGCGACATCCTCGGCCCTGGCGGGCCTAGGTAGTGAGGTGTTACATAGCCGGATTGTGATTTTAAATCATTTTTGTCAAATTGAAAACTGGCATTAGTATACCCGTTTATATTCAAATCACATTCTCCATATACTAAGAACATATCCTTAGTCCTTCGTAAGTACTTAAGAATGTTCTTTATAGCCGCCTAAAGACCTTTACCAAGGTCAGGTTGGTATCTGCTCGTCAAACTAGGAGCACAAGATACATCGGGCCTAGCAAATATCATAGTGTACATGATAGATCCAACTGCCGAGGCATAGGGAATCTTACTTATGCGATCCCTTTCAACTTGTGTCTTGGGAGACATCAACTTTGAAAGGCTTACTGTAACACCCCACTACCTAGGCCCATCAGGGCCGGGGATGTCGCCCCGTCCAGAGGACAAGGAGTCTTTATAACTAGGTTACATAGAATAAAATAAAATAAAGACTTTAAAATTAAACTTATTACAACCCAAAAGATGAATACTGGAACAAATCCAAAATAAATTATTTGCATCAATCTCTCGAAACATCACCAAAAAAAAAAATAACATGAGTCTTCAAAGCATAGGCAACAATCTAGCTAATGACCTCTACAGCAGGATCTTCCTGAAAACATGGCATAAAAAGTGGTGAGATGAAAATCTCAGTAAGCCCGTGTGTGCTTTGAGTGTTTCGGGTAAAATAATTCATGTATGCAAGTTGTAGAAGTTTCATAAGGAAAAGTACTGGCAAAAAATAAATAAGTGTTGAAAATAAAGAGTGGCGTTTCACTTTTCAAACCATACATGTGCACAATAAATACAACCACTCAAATGGGTAGCCATAGGTTACCACACGTTGGGCCCCATGACTAAATAACGGTCAGAATGCCACACTTTGTGCAAGCTGACAAAAAGGTAGGTGTACGGCCTATCGGGTGAGATACTCCTCCATCTCTACACCCAAACTTACCGGTTGTCCACTCCGGAACACACAGTCCATAGGACTGAAACTTGCTAGCTCGGACCGGCATGACCTACCGGACTGGCATCCTATCCAGGAAGGACTCACCCCTCAGAGGTGGCCACCTACTGAGAGACTTACCCTAACCCTTCAAAGACTAGTCCTGGTGGTCTACCCTTATTGAGTACTCAACGTTGATTGTCCCACTTGGGAGAAAATTGGTCATAATCGGCTTTATTTGGAAATAGCAATTAAGGGTTTCTAAAAGTCTTGTCAAAATTGGGTTTTAGAAAGAGTTCAGCATTTTGTATAAAACTGCTTGTTTAATTTTCAAATGATTTGTTTGTCCGGAATAAAAAGGAAAAACAGTCCTTAATTGCCTTCACAAAATAAATGTCCGTACACATCGCATTTGGCTTGCCATAGTAATTTTTTGTCTTCACAAAATTCCATGCAGGAGCTTACCTGGTTCTTTGCTTGCTCAAACTCAAAAGTCTTCCAAGGCTGACCTAACCCCGCCCGGGGTAAACACAAAACATAAGGTTACATTCAAGCTAAACTCACTTACACAAAATAATCCTAGTTCAACCCATTACCATCACGACCTAACGCTCTAAGCTTTAAGGCTAGCTAAAAAAAAAGAACTTTATACAATAAGTCTAGTTTAATAAGTTAAAATAACTTGGGGTTCTAAAATAGTTGCTAATAAATTTTAGACTCATTTAATAATTCTTGTGTGCTATTAATAAATAAAAGAAGGATTGAATTTTAAATAATATTAAGTCTAACAATATTAACAAATGGTAATTTAAAAATAGCTTTATTACTAGTAAATAATAAATCACAAATATATTATTTATTTATTTATTTATTTATTTATTTATTTATTTAGATAATAGTTAATTAGTAATAAATAAAATTAATAATAAATGAATTATTTTAAATTTTTAATTAATAAATAACAAATAGATTTTAATATAAATAATATTTAGGAATATAGGTAAATGTTTGAACTAAGGTCTACAAGGTCATCAATTAATTCTAATATTTTATTTATCATAAATGATTTATTACTGTATATATATCATTTTTAACAAAAGATCTCATTTATTTGATAAAGAAAATATTAACATTTTAATTAATAAACCACTCTAAATCTTCCTAGAGTTTCGAATTTTATAGAGAAAAATATAGTAGTAATTCTATTTAAAGTAATAAAATTTTGTTAATAAAAATAACCTAGACTTAACAAGGAAATACTCTTTCACCATGATTTTCCTATTGCTAGAAAAGATTCATAAACACATTCTCCAACATCAAATAATAAACCGATCCATTCATGAACACATGCTTGACTTCACACATACTATCACAAGGCTAACTTCCTTCTAGGCATAATCATCATTAATGGCTTCAATGGAAAATAGAAACATAAGAGCCTAATCACCTTTGGTGTCATGATCTCTAGCATGCTTCAAACATCCATGAAATTCATTAAGCACAAAGAACATACAATGATTCAAAAAGAAAACACATACAACTTAGCCATATACAACATTCATCATGTCTTAACTCCATCCTCTTAATCCACATGCATATACTCAATCTCCATTCATACTCTATCTCCCTATCAACACCTAGGAGACATGATTTCAGAATTTAAAAAGAAATGATTTAAGAATAGATACTTGATTGTCGATTGCTTTGATGAAGACAAAAGAAGGTCCACGCGCGATAGAGAGCCTTGAGTGATCCACCAGGAAAAACAGCCATGGTTGATGGTTGATCAACCATTTCGGTAGATAGATAGAGAGAGAGAGAGAGAGAGAGAGAGAGAGAATTAGAAGAATATATTAAGAATTGAATGGAAAAGGATGAACAAGAAGGTTGTTCTTCATTTACCTTGTTGATGTTCTTGAGACCTTCAAAGGAAAAGGCTAATTTTGATCCGTTTGCAAATTCTTGTTTGCGAGGTTTTGTGTTATAAATCCTAGAAATGAAGTTTAGGGATTAAATATAAGTGATTTAGAGTATTTAAGAGTGATTGGAAGTGTTTAGAGTAGGTTTAGGCTTGAAGAAGTTTAGTGTGTGTTCTTGGTGTTCTTGGTGAAAATGGAGAGAGTTTGAGAAAATACTGCACGAAATCTGGTAGAGGGCTGGCCGAATGGTCTAGGTTGAATGGGAGTTTCGGTTTTCAGCAAGAAGGAGAGAGGTTGATCAGATTTTATTTGAAATTTAAATAGAGAAAGTTGTGGAGTTGGTTAAGGTAGGTGGTTAGCTATGGTGTTTGATCAAGGAAGGTTTCTTCACTCTTCCATGGTGCCGGCTGATCAAGGTGATTTCGATGGAATGAATGGAGCTTGTGCAGGCTATAGAGCTGACCAAAATTCAATCCATGAAGGCAGAGGAAATTCTAGTTAGTTAGCCTAACGCAAGAGTGGTTTAATGGAGTAAAATGTTGGAATTTTTTTTAAGTTCAAAAAGAGTTTGAATGGAGTGATCTTAGGAGTGTTTTGAGGTGTGGTTATGGAGTCCAAGAGTTCAAGGTAAGTGTGGGGTTAATGGTGTTTAGTCCATGGCTGATCAAGGATCATTGTTGCAGAAGTTGAAGGGTGGTTTTCGGCCTAGGCTTGAAGGAACAAAGCTGGGAAATTCTGGTTTCAAGTTGTCCCATGATTCGAAGGTTAGTGCAGAATTTCTGCACACCTTCAACCCGATTTGCAGCTGATTCTTGAGGGAGTTTGAAGGTCTTTCTAAGGTGGTTTTCCAGCCTTCTTCCTGGAGAAATACAGAGGAGTTTTGCTGGCTTGAAGATGGACTAAAACAGCTTCATTTCCTTAGTTGAAAGCTGCAAAAATGTCCAGAATTTTTTTTCTGGTTTTGCACAGTTTGTGCAGTCCGAAAATTGCACAGATTTTCCAGCCTTCAAGCCACATGAAATGACCATTTTCTTGGTAGAAAATGAAGAGGTTTACTGGCTGAATTTTCGAAGAGATGGTCTGCAAAAATTCTGGAAAATTTTCCAGATTTCCCTTCACTAAAACATGAACAACATGAAGGTGAATTTTTGAAGGTTCTTCCATGGTGTTTGATTTCTCTTGGAACCCCTTCCTATTTCCCCTCCTATTTTCGGCCAACTCCCCATCCTCCACAGCTGATTTTTGAAATTTAAGGTGAAGAAATATCACAGAATTTTAGAGTTCAAAAGAAGAGATTTAATGAATTTAAATTATAAAAATGTTAGGACAAGCTAGAGGTAATAAAAAGGACAAGAATTCCTCTAGAATTCTTTTTAGGACATGAGGGCAAGATTAGGACATTCTCTTCATGTCTCCCCTAAGACAACATTCCTATTTTCATGGAATGTAAGAAAATAAAAATTCAAACTTAGTTAAGATAATCATGATAAAAGCTTAAATGATGGGATTTGAACTCATGACCTTAGAAATTAATTCACCAAGCTCAAACCACTAAACCACACTAATTCTTGTTCCTATTTTCTCAACCATATATTCTTCTTATGAAATCCCCAAGCTAACCTCCTATTTTGACCTCAAGCAAAATTACCATTTTACCCCTCCTACTCAATAAGCATAACTAAGCATTTTAACCTATAATCCACAACTCTAAAGCACATAAAATCATTCAAAAACATATATATTCATGCAAAATAATATAATATGCATCCCGACCCCCTTACTCTAGGGTTGGCTTTAGGTGGGGTTTCACACTTACACCATGTGACATGGGTAAGAATCCCTTTTGGATTAATCCATGCTACACATTTTTAGCATTTTATCTATGTATGTAGACTGCGAAAGGCCAAGTAACCTTTTGGATCTATCTTTATAGATCCTTATTCCGAGAATATTAGTTGCTTCTCCAAGGTCTTTCATAGAGAATTGTTTAGACAACCAAATTTTAACCGTTTGCAAGACAGGTGTATCGTTTCCTATTAGCAATATGTCATCTACATAAAGTAATAAGAAAACGATTGCACTCCTACTAACCTTCTTGTATACACAAGGCTCATCCATATTTTGAATAAAACCAAACTCTTTGATTGTTTCATCAAAACAGATGTTCCAACTCCTAGAAGCCTGCTTAAGTCCATAAATGGACCTTTGCAGATTGCACACCTTTGTGCTATCATTGGATGTGAAACCCTCAGGTTGTGTCATATACACTTCCTTAGTCAGGTTTCCATTTAGGAAAGCTGTTTTCACATCCATTTGCTAAATCTCATAATCATGATGAGCAGCAATGGCTAGGAGTATCCTGATGGATTTCAACATGGCCACTGGCGAGAAGGTTTTATCATAGTCAATACCATGTTGTTGACGATAACCCTTTGCCACTAGTCGTGCTTTATAGGTAACTAAGTTACCATCATGTCCGTTTTCTTTTTGAAAACCCACTTGCACCCAATAGGTTTAATTCCTTTGGATGGATCAACCAAAGTCCATACTTGGTTGTCGTACATGGAATCCATCTCTGATTTCATAGCCTCAAGCCATTTGCCAGATTCTGAACTATTCAGAACATCCTTGTAGGTAGTAAGCTCATCTTCATTTATGAGCAATACGTCATTATGGTCACTGATGAGAAATCTATATCTCTCAGGTGCCACACGTATCCTACAAGATCTACGAGATTCTTGTGTATTAGAAGGTTCATCTATTCTCTCAATAGATGTGAGGTTAGACGGTTGATCCTCGTTTGTTTAATCTTCATGAACTTCACTAAGTTCAATCTTACTCCCACTGTCCCCTTTGAGCATGTGCTCCTTCTCTAAGAAGACGGCATGCTTCGAAACAAACAATTTGTTTTCGGAGGGTAAATAGAAGTAATATCCGAAAGATTCTTTTGGATATCCGACAAACAAACATTTGTCAGACTTACTATCAAGTTTATCTGACTGTGGCCTTTTAACAAAGGCAGGACAACCCCATATTCGCAAGTGAGATAACTTTGGTCTCTTACCAAAGAACATCTCAAATGGGGTAGTATCAACTGATTTTATCGGAACTCTATTTAGTATATAAACAGAAGTTTCTAGTGCATACCCCCAAAACGATTTTGGTAGGTCTACCGAAGCCATCATGGTCCATACTATGTCTAGAAGGATTCGATTCCTTCTCTCAAATACACCGTTATGTTGAGGTGTATGTGGTAGACTCCATTGAGATAATATCCCATTATCTCTAAGAAAACTCAGAAACTCTTGGCTCAAGTATTCTCCTCCTCAATCGGATCTTAGAGTCTTTATACTTTTGCCAAGTTGTTTCTCTATTTCATTCTTGAAGTCTTTGAACCTTTCAAAGGCCACATGTTTGTATTTCATTAAATATAAATACCCGTATCGTGAGAAGTCATCGATAAAGGTTATGAAATAGTTGTAACCTCCTCTTACTTGTATTGATATTAGGCCACATACATCAAAATATATGAGTTCTAATAACTCATTGGACTATTCTCCTTTTCCTGAAAAAGGAGTTTTAGTCATTTTGTCTAGTAAACAAGATTCGCATGTGCCATATGATTCATAATCAAATGACCCTAAATCACCAAGCTTGTGTAACTTAGAAACACGATTTTCGTTTACATGGCCCAAACGACAATACTATAAGTAAGAGGTGTTAGAGTTATCCATTTTAGGTTTCTTATTGTTTATATTGAGAACTGAATTATCCAAGTCTAGAACATATAAACCATTAACCAAAGTTGCTAAACCATAATAAATATCATTCAAAGAAAAAGAACAACATTTATTCTTAATTATTAAATGAAATCCACATAAGTCTAAACACACAACTGAGATAATATTTTTCATTAAAATTGGTACATTATAATAGTTTTGCAATTCTAGAATTAATCCCAAAGGCAAGTTTAGCTCATATGTCCCTACAGCAAGTGCAGCAACCTTTGCCCTATTTGCAATACGTAGGCCCATATCGCCTTTCTCTAGCCTTTTACTACTCTTTAGCCTCTGCAAGTTATTGTACAAATGAGATCCATATCTGGTGTCTAATATCCATATCTCATTTCTAAAGGCAGTATTTATCTCAATCATAAACATACCCGGAGTAGAAGTAAAAGTGCTTGTAAGCTTCTCTTTCTACTTCTTGTCCTTAATGGTTTCCAATTAGGTTTTGCAGTTGTGTCTCCAGTGGCCCATCGTCCTATAATGATGGCATGAGCCCTTGGTAGCTGCATCCATCTTGTTCACACCACCTTTGGGCTTCATGGGAGCCTTCTTCTTCTTCTTTTGAACTTTCTTCTTAGAAGTGGCAAATTCTACCATTAAAACTGCATTGGAATCCTTCTTCATGGAGGACTCCACAATTTTGAGAAGATTGATCAACTCAGGAATGGTAAACTCAATCTTGTTCATCTGATAGTTAATCACAAATTGTGAGAAACTATTAGGCAAAGACTGTAGAATTAAGTCAACACTTAAGTCATGATCCATTGCAAACCCGAGAGATCCAAGCTTCTCTATTAAGCCCAGCATCTTCAACCCATGAGTGGCCACAGAAGAACCTTCTGCCATTTTACAATGAAGCAGTTGCTTCGAGATATCATATCTCTCAGTTCTGGCTTGGGCATCAAACAGCTCTCGAATATGTAAAATGATCGATTGAGCATCCATATGCTCGTGCTATTTTTTGCACTCAGGAGTCATGGATGCCAGCATAATACATGATGCTGTATCACTATCCTCCTTGTGCCTCTTGTGGACAGCATGCTCATCAGCATGAGCATCTTGGACTGGTGGTGGTGGAATAGGAGCATCTAGCACGTAGAGCAACTTTTTCGATTTGAGAATAATTCTCAAATTTCTATACCAGTCGAGATAGTTTGCTTCGGTTAACTTGTTGGTTTCCAAGATGCTACGTAAGTTTAGGTTTGTTGACATGATGCAAGTGACCTAGATGTAAAGATAAAAAGCATTAACTACTTGTATATACACATGATATGCAAATAATTAGGACTTTAATTAAGCGCATTTTTACTCCACCATTTTACTCAAACCAATAGCCCCCACTACTAATTCAGAAAAGCCCATTGGAAGCTTTTCTAGTGGACCAGTATCTAAATTCCTCAAGAATAACCTTGGATTTGCCTAACAAGCCATCCTTAAGTTCATCGGTAGGTATCCAATACCAATTACATCGTATGTAACTACCGGATCATTGGGTGATTAACAGTTTTTAATCTTAAAGCCTTTTGGGCTACCCTAACTTTTTCTCTAAATTTCTTTATGCTTAAGTTTGCCCAATCGAAATAAAGAATTTAATTAAACCCGACCTATTAATCAGGAATTTAATTCCAAAAGAATTTAACTCCATAGCTTGAACATTCCTGATGTCAAGTAGGCTTGGGTTTGCCCAACAACCTGGTCTCGAAAAATGACTCTTGTTCTTACTATATTAATGGAAGGAATTAGGTTTAATATTAATTGAAGGATTTGTTCCTTTTAGTGATTTCTTTGAATGACATGTATAAAAATCAATAAATCACATAATTGATAATTATAGTAATAAAGCGATTACATGGTATGGTTATGGACTTTTCCTAAATTAATTTCTTTGAGCCATAAAAGAAATTAATATAGTTAACCATTTGTATTCATACATGATTTAAGTAGAAGGTCTTACCTTCTCGCCTTGTTTTGGTTGCCATCTCCAAAATTGAAATAATTCTACTCCTATCTAACCTATGTAAACTAATTACATAATTTCCTAAAAAGAGAAAACCTCGAGTTACATTTGAGTGGAGTTAGATGAGAAGAGAATTACACAAGAATTCTAGAGAAGGCAGGACGCGCATGCCCTATTTCATAAAAAATCAAAACTGTAAAATGCATGAACAGATATAATTGGTTTTAGTCCATTACCACCCACCATGCCATTAACTATGCTTAACCAAAATAAACATATACTTTTATTATTCCAAAATAACTATTTTGAAAAAATAAAACAAAGTCTAAAATCTCCATTTTAGAGAAATATACTAATTTTAGATTTTCAAAATCATTATTTTGAAAAACAAAATTGTTTGTCTCAAAACTAATTTTGAGAAAATTCTTTTGGGTCCCGTTTCTCATCAAATGAAAATTTTCCCTTTCAAAATTCTGTTCCAGAATTTATTTTTTTTTTTAAATACCTGGAAGTCGCAAACAGAGTAGAACTGGTGCCGGTTTGGAAGCCGGAGCCAGCGCTGACTCTGTTTTGATTTTTTTTAAAAAAAAATCCTTTCCAAAATCAATTTCTGGACATCGCGAACAGAATGGAACCGGTGTCGGCTTGGAGACCGAAGGCGGCGCCGCCTGTGTTCTGAAACAATGGCGGCGATCTTTCAAAAAAATTCAGAAATAATTTCTTGTGCTTTCTTCTTCTACAAATTTTCAGTGAGAACAATTCTCAACAATATTTTCTATTTTGAAGCTCTAAACAACAATCAATTTGTTAGTTTAAACAAAATCAAAACGGAAAATTAAGATGAAACGGAGGGCAACATCCATGTTGCAAGAAAATATTTTTCCTGCAGAAATTTTCAGCACCAAAGAAAGCATCTTTTCGAAATACGATGTCACTTTTTCACAATCATATTATGCTACAGACCCAATCCATAATGATCGAAACGATTTCGACTCGAGTAAAAACGATTTTCACAGTAAACAAAGGTAAACACAAAAACAGTTTTTCAGGCCAAAACAATGTCTGTAGACCACACATAGCATGTCTCTGATACCACTGTTGGGTATCTCAAGCTCGTATCGTATATGGTGCAGCGGAAAATAAAATGAGATACCTTCCCAAGACCCGTCTATGTGTGAAAAACAAGACATAAAGAGAGTAAAGGTAACAACTTTTACCTTTGAGTGATCGTCTGAAGAACAAAAAATTTCTTCTTCAAGTTGAGGCGCGATCCAGCAATCCTCGTAATCAACCTCCATGTGAGTTGAACATCTAACCACTATAATCACAGTGTGTGATTATCTCTAACAGTAATCCACACAGAGGAATACTCAAGCACCAAACTTTCCTGTGCTAGCAGAAACAAGATGGCGGCTAGGGTTCTTTGATCAAGATCAACGAAAGAGTGAAAGAGAGAAGAGAGAATGTTCGTGGCTATTGTTTTGTGTGTTGTTCATCTAGGGTTTTTTGTGTGTTACATATACTATATATTACACGAAATTTCCCTCCCATAACTGAGAATTCTAATCCTATTAGAATTCCCTAATTGTAATTGAAAATATCAAGTTCTCACAATTATAACTTGGAGCACAAATTATAACTAATTATAATTTGTCCACAACAACTTTTCTTTCTCTCAATCAACCCCACTATGTTATCAAATAACATCTTGAGTATATAATCCTCTATTGTGTGTGACCTATTAGGTTTCCCAGTCAATTGGTAGCGAACATGAATTAATCCAAGTGTCTTTGAGATTAATAATCCATAATTAATTAGAATTAATACATAATTAATTAGAATTAATCCTATTAATTCTAATCAGGATTGGTTTATTAATTCATCAATTAATAAACCCATATTCCCAGATCATGAGCGGTATCTAGCAACACATCATGACCACCCAAGAGTCCAGGAAGTCAAGTGGCTTGACATGAACCCTTCAATAACAAACTTCAGTGCAATTAACTCCTTTCATCATACAATATCTCATTCGGTTTGGAGTACGGAATTAGTGCCAACTCTCTCAAGAATATATTAATTCTGGCCCGAATACAATAGTACTTATACCAGGACTCCACTACTCTAGATGTGTATCAATTGAAAATATTTCCAATACACAATTGCCTTGGCCAAGGACTTTCGGAGTAGTAATTCCTGCAAGTGGCCGTGAGATATTCGCCTCTACTATTAGGAGTGGTGAATCCTTTATTGATCCTCTCAACTATTTTCGTTTATCTCACAATGTACCCAATATTCATCCCATAGGCAACCCTCGATCGAACTCCGAAGATTAGAATCAAAGTACAAAGTGTTGAGGATATGCCCTAGAGTCAATTTGTACTTATACTATTGTCATTATGTTTTATATAATAATATGAAGCTTTCCTTTCCATGAATAGTGAGTTTTGTTTTGTGGTCATCAAGTACATGACTTGATAGTAAAACCATACAATGAATACAATGACTATTCTAAAACTCTCAAGACATAAATAAATGTTAGAGAACATTGTATTGGACATGACCCACTGTGAGAGTACTTCATGGAATATGTCATAAGTACTTTCTAGCCATAATAATATTGAAAGTCCTTCGATCTAAATTCATCATAGTTTCCTACTTGATAAATTCTATATTTTGACATTGTCTAAAGTTGTCTTTAACCAGATAATAAATTAGACTACTGTTGGATATAGAATAAATCAAGGAGAGGAATATGATTGATTGTGAAGGAATTTGTCCCTCTCAATTATGGAAGAGATATCCATGTGCCCCTTGTAAGTTAGACTGTTAAAAATGCATGGTCGTGCTCAAATATATCAATCTAAGATATTGATATCATTTGTTTGAATAGTCTACTATGAAATCAAGAAATAATTGATTAAGCTTAATAAGGATGACATGCTCCGTGCCTTATGCTTAATTTGGATATCGTGTGACAAAAGGACTAAATATAAAATTATGGTTTAGTTCAAAGAGATCACCGATCTTCATTTAACCTAGATAGTTATAATGTTTTGTTAGAAACCGCTTATAACTTGTGAGCCATTTAAATATGATTTAGGCACACTGCCAGTGTTAAATGAACCTATAGGGTCACACAATAAGCGAACTTGTTAGGTTATTTTTCTGGTGACCAGATTCGATGAATCTGGAAATATGTCTAAGTTAATCGTACTTAGAAAATTTACCAGATACAATAAATCTGGAAATATGTCCACATTTGATGTATCTGGATGATGTCCAAATTATAAGAATCTGACTCGGTAAATTAATTAGTTAAATTACCGAGATAATGGCAGAATCTTATCATATCAGTTTTAATTTAATTTGAATTTAAATTAGAATATGATAAGATATTATTAGGGTTGGACTCTAAGAGGTTCGAGGGTTTTTAAGAAAACCCTAGCCGTATTTTCAATAATCTAATTTTTCGGTTGAGAACATTCGTGTCATTCTCTACCAGAAGAGGAAAAAAACCTCTCAAACCCTAGGCGCTAGCACTCCCCGGGTATCGAGTGAGTTCGCGGTGTGTATCCGATAGAGGACGTTCGCATACTGCAGCGTCTGGTAATTGTTCAGGTTGAACGTACAACAGGGCAATCAGAATCGAAGGATTTCAATTATAGCAACCAGAGGTAATTCTTAAACCTTAGATCTTCTTAATCATTTACTTAGGTCCTCGGGAGGGATTCGTGGATGTTTTTCGCGTTTAGGAGTCCACGAATTCTAACACAAAGCTCAGCAAACAAAGTACCTTAGAGATCTCAAGTCTAAGAATACTTGCACGTTTTTTGTAATCTCTGCAAACTCCTTAGATTTTTGTCATAATATTTCAAGATAATTTACCCAGAAATGTCTTTGTTTTGAACCGACACTTTGCGGCACAAGAAAATGGTATCAGAGCCCTACTTGAATTAGATAATTTAGATATTGAACTAATAGAATCAACTACCTCATTAGATTTCCATATAACATTTTATGATAATCAGGAAATAGCATATGAAAACTTTACAGAGTTTGAACATAGATATGCACAAGAATGGGATAATAGTAATAATACATAAGTACCAATAAGATTTTATTCTAACAATCATATAGATGATACAAGTTGGGGATACAAATCTGATGAAAGGATGCCTCGAAAACCAAGACCTAGTATAAGACAACAACCTAATTTAGAAGATTTAGAAAAAATTGAAAGACAATTTAAAAGGATTAGAGAAGAAATAAAAGTCTTATTACCCGTATTTCCTTTAAGAACTTATATGCTCACAAAGATCTTAGAGACTTTAAGTAATAGTGTAATATATAGAAAAGATTATAGTCCTAGACTAGAAGATTTTAAACAATTAGATGGTATTGAAGAAATAGATTTTTTCAATTGTCTCGAACAACTTACTAACTCTAGTTCACTAATATTTAAGGATACTCATAAAGAAGAATAAAGCAAAACTAATGGATATACAAAAATTTACAATAGTAACAGAAGCAAATAAGGCTACTAAATTAGATAAAGATTTGATAGAGATACAAAAAACCATTATCAGCTATGGAGAAAAAATAATATTAGAAATAGATAAAACCACAACTTTAATCAAAACCCTGCTACAACAAAGAGATAGAGAAAAGAAAAATGAACTAGTTACAGAAACAGAAAAAGAGACAAGAATAATAATACCATATGAGAGGAAAAATCCTTTATTAACACACTTAGAAAGAATGAAAATACCTAAAGGATATAAAGGAAATGAGTAATTCAGAAATAGATGAAATCCCATCTGACATAGAAAATTTAATGACGAAGATAGGAGATATAGATATGGAAAATCAATTTATAAATTTGAAACCTGAAATAACAGAAATTAAACCAGAATATAATCCTAATATTTTAGATATTCCTAGTACCAGTAAAAATCCATCTCAAGCTTTTGATAAACCTATTAGAGGATATGTAGGAATAAGCTCTGTTATGCAACAACAAACAAATAAATTTACTCCCTATTAATCCATTTGGAATATATTTGGATATAGATTGTATTTCTAATGTTGAAGAAGCAATAGATAAATGGGAAACGGCAATGAGAATAGCTGTTACTATTAATAAATTGGATAAAGAATTTGTAAGACATTTTATACCCAGAAGTTTACTTAATAGTGCATTAAGATATTGGCAAAATCTTTCAGAAGATGTATTACAAACAGTATTCGATACTAATGATCGTTTATCAAATATTATTACTAGAGCTACAGAAGTATTAAAACTTGAATTTTTAGGTGTACAAAATTTCTTTAAAGATCCATCAACTACACAAAAATATTTGATTGCTTTATTACGACTACAACTTTGTGATATGTGTGAAATTGATATATATATATATATATATATATATATATATATGTCTTTCAAGATTATTACTATCATATTTATAATCAAGTACCTATTACATTATCTTATTTACCTTTGTTTTTTACTAAGATACCTCACTTTTGGGGACAAAAACTTATAGATACATATAAACTTGGTGATAATGATACATTAAGGAAAAAGATCTCACACTATAGAGATAAGTTAAGTGAATGGTGTGGAGATGCTATTTTAGCTAAATTAACCAGAGGATTAAGGAAGAAAATTTCTTTATGTTTTGATAACCCAAAACTACCATTAATGATAGGAAGTGATAGTCCTTATTATTATAATAAAGTTAAAAGAAAAGAAAAGAAAAGAATACAAAAAAAAGATATTTTAAGAAAAGAAAAACCAGATATTATAAAAATAAAAAAATATAAGAAGCCTAAAAAACGAACCTTTAAAAGAAGGAAGAAAAGTATAAAAGAATGTCAATGTTATTATTGTAAAGAATTAAGACATTACACAAACAGATGCCCTAAAAATTTTGAAAGAAAATTGAAATAGATGAAGATATTCAAAAAATGATAGAAGAAGGAGAATTTATTCAAATAGATAATTTTGACTAATTAAGTACAAATGAAAGTATTTTTATTCTAACTAATACAGAATATACAGAAACTTCTGAAGATGAATAATATAGAAATAATCGAAATAGATTCAATAATAGATAAAGAAGAAGAATCTTTAGGAGAATATAACAAAGAAATACTTATAGATAAAAGGAAATTATAATAGATACAACAAGAAAATGTTTCATTAACAAATTATTCAGGATTTCATGTTAATACATTGGAAAGATTAAGTATAAAACCAAGAAAAAATCACTTTTATGGATTAAATATTTAAGAAAGAGCATTAGAGATATCTTTGACAAATAATAAAGTTATCATACCATTATTAACAAAGAAAAATGCTAAGTATAAAATACAAAAGTTAAAACTAGAAATAAAAAGAAGTCTTGGATGGATACATATAAGAGCAATTCAAATAATTATAAAAGTAACATTCTAAGAAGGTTTAGATACACCAATAGATCTTGCAATAACGGATAATAGAATTAGAAACAAAAAAGAAGCATGTTTAGGAATCCTAAGAGGAAATCCTCCAATATGGAAAATTAAAATTTAATATTTGCCCAAGAATAGCTTATAATATCAAAGACAAAGATTTTGATAAAACATTGAGTTTATTACAAAATTTTAAAAGAAAATATTTTTTCCATAAAGATAATAGACCTTACTCAATAACTTATGCAATTTCATATGCTATTTCGAATACTCATCATTCTGATTGTTTTCATATAAAAGATACAATAGATTATCCTTATCTATTTAGTGATGTTTGTCAAGTCCAAGTACCCAATTTACCTATAATAGAAGAAATAGATTCAACACCATTAAATTTAGATTTACAAGAAAAACCTTTGATAACTGGTAGTCATTTACCACGAAGATTATCATTTACTAATACACATGTAATCAGTAATCCTATTAATATACCTCGAAATTATGAATTAAGTAATTATAAAATAAAAGGAGAATATTTTGGTGGAATACAATTCAAACCTATTAATATTTTAATAGATACTGGTGCTAATGGAAATTATATCAACCATAAATTGTGTAATAATTTACAAAAACTCCTATAAGATAATACACATCAATATACAAATTTTAATAGAGAAATACACGAAATAAATGAAATTGTAGAAATATTATTAAAATTTGGAATAGAAATAATTAATATTAGATTGCTCATTGAGAATAAAGAAATGAATGATACTTTAGAAATAATGTTAGTAACTACTTTCTTGGAAACAGTTAAACCTTATTAGATAACATCATATGGTTTTAAAAGTAACCTATAATGGAAAATTAATATATATACCAAAATGACAAGTCCTTATAGTATTTATATTCCAATTGGGATTATTTATAAAGATTATAAAGCAGAATATTTTGTCGCATATATAAATGGTGGATCTAGATCATGCTTATGTAAAGCTGATTGTTTTCCTAAAGAATATCATCAATCATTAAAACCAATTAAAGGAAAAGATATTTCTAATAATCTTATTGAAATCTCTTCAGGAATAGAACAACCTATAATTTTACTAGGATCATTTCTTATTAAATGTCCACCATTTTACTTTTATAATACTGGATTAGATATTTTACTTCATAATAATTTTTTACAATTATTTCATAAATTTATATTTGATACACTTGCATACTAGATACATTTTAAAACTCCCTATCATCACCTTATTGTTGCCAAGAGATTGAAAAAAGCTCATGCTAAAACCTTTCTTATTAATTTTACTTCCCGGACAGCTAAGCGTGGTGATATTAGATATACTAAAAAATCGATTTTCCCTAAAGGAACACATTTGTTACAATATCAGATTGAGTTAAGATTATTAGATACAGATATAGAAAATATTAAATCAAAGTTAAAGTAATGTTATATTGATAATCCTATAAAATTTTGGGATAGAAATAAGATAACAACCAAATTAGAAATGATAGATAAAAATAAAATTATTAGAGTCAAACTTATGATATATAACGAAGAAGATCAAAAAGAGTTTAATACACAAATAAAAGAATTATTAAGTGTTCATTTAATACAAGAAAGTAATTCTCCTCTTAGCTCTTCAAGTTTTATTGTAAGAAAACATGTGGAGATAGTTAGAGAAAAAGCTAGAATGGTTATAAATTATAAAAAATTAAATTATAATACTGTTTTTTATGGATATTTCTTACCTCATAAAGAAAGTTTAATAAATTGAAGAAGAAATAAAAAGATATTTTCTAAATTTGATTGTAAAAGTAGTTTTTGGCAGATTAAGATGGAACTAGATAGTATTAAGTATACTTCATTTTCTACACCTCAGGGATAATATGAATGGTTAGTTATACTCTTTGGATTAAAAAATGTACCTCAAATATTTTAGAGGAAAATGGACAATATATTTAAACCTTATGATTTCATATTTGTATATGTTGATGATATCTTGATAGTATCTAATACTATAGAATCTAATATTAAGCATTTAAATGTGTTTTGTGATTTAAGCATTAAACATGGATTAGCTTTATCAGAGAAAAAAGCTAAATTAATTCAAGAAACAATAGAATTTTTAGGAATGATAATAGATAGTAAAAGAATAGAATTACAACCCCATATATTAGAAAAATTAAGTAATTTTTTAGATAAATTACTTGACAAAAAACAAGTTTAGAGTTTCTTAGGAGTTTTGAACTATGCCTCAGATTTTATAGACCCAGAGCCTTTCGTTTTTCTTCTTCCTCACAAAATACCCTAGCTGCCTGAACTTTTTTTTTTTTTTTTTTTTGCTAGCATAGATTATTGTGCCTGCGTTGAGTGCCAATCCTTATGTGGATTTCTATTAGAGGAATCTCTATCCTTGAGATTCAGCTGTGTGATTGGATCATAAATTGTTGGCATGGGTTTGGTGATCCTGGAACTAAAGATTGTTGTAAATTTTGAATGCCTCTGCATTTGTTCTTGAGGTAATCTTTTTTAGCAATTGTCTCTATTTCTTGATCCATAAATTACATACATGTGATCTGTTGGCTAAAACTCCTATTTTATTTCTGTTGTGTTGATATGAACTGTATGAAAGAATTCTTACACATACATCCTGCCTAGACAAAAGGGGACTAGTCAGCCTTCTAAGAGAACTAAAGCTTTTCCATATCAGATTTGAGCTACATCCTACACAACCTACTCAGTTTATTGATCATTCTTAGCAGCTGCGGTATCAAAAGCATGCCAATAACAAAATTATAGTGGAAAAGACCTTCAAACCATCTCTTGGCAACTCTCTACAGCTTATTTTCAACAAATTTCATAATATTCTAAAAAAGATGTTAATAAATTATTGAATAGAGAAAGTTGGATATTTTGATTAAATATTCAACCAAGTTTCTCAATTGCAAAAAGTTGTATATTTTGATTGAATATTCAACCAAGTTTCTCAATCGCAACTCTATATTTGATCTAGATATTTTAGATGAGAGAGCCACCTGAATAATTCTTTTTACTCCTATTTACCTGTGTTGTCTTGGACATTCGATCAAACACTTGGGGTGCATGTTTGACAATATGCTACCTTATCATTACATGGTCTATAATCAGCATGATATTTTTGTTAATGGAATAGCACTCGTCCAATTATTAAAAAAAAGTTTAAAAAATTAAAAGGCAGCAATAGTTACCTGAAATTTTGTAGAGATTCCATCACCATTTCTAGGCTCACTCTTAATCGGCTTTAAGATTGCATCATGGACAAATAAAATTTTTAGAGGATGAGGTAGAGAGGGAAGAGGATAAAAGAGGATGAGTTTTAATCTCCTTACACAAATATTTTACATTATCGATAGAATCTATTTTATAGTTCCACCCCAAGACATAACATATCTTTTTCTCAAAATAAAATTTACATAGCTGATTATTCAGCAATAGAGCTTGCATCTGATTTCCACAAAGTATAGAACCATCTAGGCATGAGACTGATTGTTTTTTTGCCATATTTGACAAACCAGGTATGAGTGAGGTCTCGGAGATACATGAAATTATACCAAGCGTTGATATAATCCAAGAAATTGTAAGTGGGAGGTTTAAAAGGGGATTTAAACTAAATTGGAGTGTAAATACCAGTAACTGGCCAAGAGTTGAGATCAAGAATCTTAATGATTCTACATTTGGAATAAGCGATACCATTGTCGACTCTGTTGGTATTGCGTTCATGTTCGAATTCTATCGAACCAGTGGCATAAAGAAGAAAATAATTCTTTACTCGGTTTCTTAACCCGAGAATTCCTGCAAGGACAAGTGTGATCCTTATCCATTGTAACACAGTATTCAATATTGTGATGAGTAACAATTCAGTTCTGGAGCTTATTCATTCCAGTGTGCACCTCTATAAATTGAGTACTAAACCAATGCAAGAAGACATGGATCAACGACAATGCCTTCGACCACCAGCAGGTAATAGATTTGCAGTTCTTAACTCTTTTCCTCCTCTTCCCACAAATCTGGTAAGCAAGCCACCACTTACTATGAATCTGTTCGATCCAGCTTCTCCTCAAAAAGCTACTGAAACTCAGAAAACAGATCAATCCTTTTATGCTCTTTCGTCTCTGACTTCATTTAAAGAAGCCGTCATCCCCAAAATTCCAGATGAAATTAAGGATAAAATCTAGTTACAAAAATTTTTAAGATGTTTAAATTACATCTCAGATTTTATTTCAAACCTAAGACAAATCTGTGAACCATTGTATGAACGTCTTCCCAAAGATTCAATCCCTTGGGGTTTAGAACAAACCCAAATAGTTAAGAAAATTAAATAGATTGTTAAAAAGCTTCCATGTTTAGGAATTCCAGATCCAACAGCCATTATGATTGTTGAAACTGATGCCTCTGAACTTGGTTATGAAGGTATTCTCAAATAAAAGAAAGTTAATTTCACATTGGAACAATTAGTTCGATATCATTTAGGTATTTGGCTTTCCAGTCAAAAGAACTATAGTACAATTAAGAAAGAAATCCTTTCTATTATTTTATACATTTCAAAATTTCATGATGACTTAATAAATTAGAAATTTTTACTTCGTATTAATTGTAAAGCAGCCAAAGATGTTTTACAGAAAGATGTTAAGAATCTTATGGCAAAACAGATTTTTGCCAGATGGCAAGCCCTTTTATCCAGCTTTGATTTTGATATTGAATTAATTAAAGGAGAAAATAATTCTTTACCCTATTTCTTAACCTAAGAATTCCTACAAGGACAAGTATGATCCTTATCCATTGTAACACAGTATTCAATACTGTGATGAGTACCAATTCAATTCTGGAACTCATTCACTCCTGTGCGCACCTCTATAAATTGAGTGCTAAACTAGTGCAAGCAGACATGGATCAACGACAACGCCTTCAACCACTAGCAGGTAATAGATTTGCAGTTATTAACTCTTTTCCTCCTCTTCCCACAAATCTGGTAAGCAAGCCACCGCTTACTATGAATTTGTTCAATCCAGCTTCTCCTCAAAAAGCTACTGAAACTCAGAAAACAGATCAATCCTTTTATGCTCTTTCGTCTCTGACTTCATTTAAAGAAGCCGTCATCCCCAAGACTCACTTGCAAGAAGAACATCCTAAGAGTCAAACCCCTTTCTATTTCCCTATTTGCAATCTTTGTCATAGATTTCAAACCCTTGTAATTAAGCAAAACCTCTTGTAAAATTCAATCCAGTACAATCAAATAGAAGATTTGGCATTGAAATATCCTAGGTGCAATTTGGTATAAGAGCCAAGTGCTCAATTTGCTGCATCATAAATCCTATATGATTTGCAAAATCATGTCCAAGTAAGTTTGTTTACTTTCTTTCTCTGAATCTTGCATGATGTAGGTTAATCCGTTTTCTCTTGATCTTAATTGTTATGCTTTTTCATATGTTTCTTCGAGTATTTTTAAGCTATGTTGGTTGGTAGTCACCTGTGTGAGCAGCTAGTACGTTGGTCAGCCCAAAACCATTGGATTAGGCCGTTGGTAGCCAGAAGTGGCGCAGTTGGCCTCGACCCAGGGGTGGTCTCATAGCTCTCAACCAAAAGCATAGTGTTTTCGGTGTGTCCGATACTAGGTGTGTCCTAAGAAGAAGTAAAGTAACATACGTTAAGGCATAACTCTAAGGAACAATAGAATTCGTATTAGCTACACAGGCATAGAAGAAGAGAGAGAAAGTATCCTTCCTTTACTTTGACACTTCTTATGGCATCTAATCTTTCTGATATAGACATTGAATCAGTTAATGATTTAGAAATTTGTACTCAACTAGAAAAAATTGAATCCAAACTAATGAGTTGGAATTTACCCATAGAAAAATTTCATAAGATTTATGAAAAATGAATGTTTGATTTAGTGCAAAACTACACCATCAAAACCACTGAGAAAACAGTTTCCATAAATCAGCCTTATGGCACAATTCAGCTGCTCAATCCAGAAACCTTAGAACACCATCGCAAAAACAAATATCGATATCTCCATATCGGTTTAGTCCAAGTAGCCATTAAACCTTTATACCGTTTAGCTATTAATGCCCCGATTTGCCTCTTACTCAGAGATAGTAGGCATCTCGATTTTCAAAGTAGTTTATTAGCAGTTATTGAATCGAACACAGCTAATGGTCTAGTTTACTTTAACCATTATCCAAACTTTATAGTGGATCTCACTGACCCACATATTCTGGAAACTTTAACGTTGAACATTCAGACAAAGAATTTAGATTTCGAATTAGGTTCTAAATCTCTTGATTTGATTTATCGTGTTTATTACAAGGTAATGAAAACCACAATAAACCCTAAAACCAAACAGCACATTGGAAATCCAGAAGAAACTTGTTTATTGGAAAACAATATTTTGATCGATCAAATACCTTGGTCCCATGAATGATCAAATGGGATCAAATTCTTCAAAATCCTACATGGAATTTTAAAAATATCATTAATCCTAAAAAATATTATGAATCTAAAACCATAGATAGAATCCTTGAAACTCATTCTGGTCATATTGAACTAGAATTTAGAAGAAAATCGTTTTCAGCTTCTTCTTCATCTTCTTTCCCCTTGCCCAGAACTTAGAGCCGTCGACGCTTTAGTAACTTTGACTTTATTGGCGAAATTCCTAAAGTCAATTATGAAGAAAATGTCAGTGTTAAATCTGGAAGTCCTACACAATCAGAAATGAATATACCTTCCTCATTAATGGTTTTAACCACTGAAAAGGACTTTGTCTTGAACAAAGACTGTCTTAGAAAACTTTGGAATAGACTATGAAATAAGCTTAAATGTGAATGGTATTTTGCTACCGTCTCTGAACCTGAAAGAGCCAGACTCTTACAAAAATATTATGCTGATAAATCAGAATAAAACAACATTTAGATTTCTTTGATCGGTATGAACTAATCACCTGTCAGAAACGTGACATATTAAATGTTATTACCAAAAAATAGTATACAACCAAAAATGAAGTCAAAGAATCAGTATTTCCTCCTGCCGAAGAGATTAAGATTCCAGCAGAAAATCAAGTCGTAACAGCTTCACCCTTTAAATTAGAAATTTTAGATAAATAAGGTAATGTAACAAATAAAAATTTAAATAAAGTTATTCAACAAAATAATTATACAAATCAGATGTTAATTACTATGGCTAATAAAGTTGAACAATTAGATAGTAAATCCTTTGTGCGAGAAATCCCACAACTAAAACAGTTTAATCCAAAACAATCCATAGATCCTAATCTAGTGTTTAAACCTATTTTGTATGATCCTAAGAATATAAAACTGGAAAAAGGAACTATGAATTTAGATGCTTTAGATTTCATTAAAGAAGTTAATGAAAAGTTAAATAATTTAAAAACTAAAGATGTTCCAGAATCCAGTTCTAAATCACATCTTCAAACCATAAGGCAACCAATTTCTCTGATGGATATTGATCCTTCTCCAGAGCAATTAAATAAGCTTACTTTTAAAAGCAAGCAACCCATTTCCAAAAGATATGAAAATCCTTATACTAGGAACCACTATCCTAGACTGTCCTTCCCATATGTTCAATTTGAAGAAAGACATCTTGATATTAGAGCAGCCTTTACCGGTGAAGAAATAAGTGAATGGAATATAGATGGCATGTCTGAACATGGTATCTTAAACGTAATTCAGGAAATGTTAATGGCGATCACTTCCATTAAATGTAAAAATCCATCCAATTCCGATCAATCTATTCTTCATATCCTGACAACTGGTTTTACTAGTGTCCTTCAGGAGTGATGGAATAACTACCTCACTGATCAACAGCGGCATGAAATTTTGAATGACACCAAAGTACAAACCAAAATCATTCCAAATGTAAATGGTCAACCCAATCAAACAACAGAATTAGTTTCTGATTGTTTAAATACATTTATGTTTACCCTAACTCAACATTTTGTCGAAAAATCCTTAACAACTAGCTGATCGAAGTTCTGAAATCCTCACTAATTTAACTTGACCAAAACTGCATGACTTTAGATGGTATAAAGACATGTTCCTGCAAAAGTTAATGTTAAGAACAGATTGTCATCATGCATTCTAGAAAAAACGATTTATTTCAGGCTTACCTCCCTTATTTGCAGAAAAAGTTAGGCAAAAGCTTAAATTAGATTTTGGAAATATAATTCCTCATGATCATTTAGCATATGGTCAATTAATCAGTTATGTTAATCAAGCAGGTGCAGACTTCTGCACAGATCTCAAACTTAAATCCCAAATGGAATCATATCATAAAAAATCTAAAAAAGAATTAGGAATTTTTTGTGAAATTTTTGGATATGCTCCAATAACACCCCTGTCCAAACAACTAAAGTTGAAATCTAAAAAGAAAGCTTTTTGAAAAGATAAAAAAGATAAAACTTTAAAACCTTTTAAAAAGAAGATAAAAGCTAAAGCATCAAAAGATCACGTCAAGTGTTACTTTTGTGGAAAACGTGGACATAAAGTAGATGAATGTAAACTCAAAGTAAAAAAGAAGAAAAAAGTAAATCAACTATCTTTATCTAAATATACTTTAGATCAAATCAATCAAATCCTTGATCAATATGAATCATCTTATTCCTCTAGCACTAGCGATAGTGAAATAGAATAAGTCTTTAAACTTCAGGAAAATTCCTCTGAATCTGAATCAAGTGAAAAATCCTCTTGTGAATGTACAGGACTGTGTACCTGTGCATTAGGAGAACTTTGTATGCTTAGTACTAACCCAAGCAAACAAGTTAATGTAATCACTCGTGCCAATAAAGAACTTTTCTTTGAACTTTTAGATCATATTCAGGATGAATTAGTCAAGCAAGAATATTTGCTTAAAGTAAAAGATCTAGTTCTTAATCCCAAAGTCCAGATTGAACCATATAATCTGAAAGAAGTATTTGATAAATTTAAAGGTAAACAAAAAAAAAAACTCTGTATCTCTCCAAGAGTTACATTCAGAAATTAAGGAACTAAAACAAGAAATTAAATGGTTAAAAGATCAAAATACACAACGTATTTATGACATCAATCAGGTTAATACATATTTAGTTCAACTTAATTTAGTTAAACCCTAATTACCTCACTGAACCACAACGCCAATAAATCCTAAATGCCACCAAGGTCTTAACAAAAGTAGTTCCAAATGCTAATAGTCAACCCACTCAAGTATCTTAGACAACTTCCGATTGTCTTAACACCTTTATGTTTACCCTAACTCAGCATTTTGTAGGAAATCCTCAACAATTAGCAAATAGAAGTTCAGAAATCTTAACTAACTTAACCTGCCCAAAACTTCATGATTTCAGATGGTATAAAGATATGTTTTTACAAAAAGTTATGCTTAGAACAGATTGTCATCATGCATTCTGGAAAGAACGATTTATTTCAGGATTACCTCCCTTGTTTGCTGAAAAAGTTCGACAAAAGTTAAAATTAGATTTTGGAAATGAAATTCCTTATGACTATCTAGCATATGGTCAATTAATCAGTTATGTGAATCAAGCAGGTGCAGATCTCTGCACAGATCTGAAGCTTAAAAATCAGATGGAATCCTATCATAAAAAATCTAAAAAGGAATTAGGAAATTTTTGTGAAATATTTGGATTTTCACCAATAACCCCACCATCTAAAAAGCTAAAGAAAGAAAAGAAAAGAAAATTTAAAGGGGAAAAGAAAGAAAGAATTTCTAAACCATTTAAAAGAAAAGATAAAATCTTTAAAAACACCGTTAAATGCTATTTTTGTGGAAAAAGAGGACATAAAGCAGATGAATGTAAAATAAAAGCTAAAAAGAAGAAAAGAGTAAATTAGCTTTCTTTATCAAAAGACACCTTAGAGCATATTAACTAAATTCTTGATCAAAACGATTCTTCAACAGATATTAGTGATAGCGAATCTGACGAAATATTTGAGATCCAAGAAAATTCCTCTGAATCATATTCAAGTGAATAATCTTCTTGCGACTGCACCGGTCTATGTACTTGTGCAATATGAGAACTCGGTATGATCAATAATTCTTCCAATCAAGTTAATGTAATTACTAGAGCAAATAAAGAACTTTTCTTCGAACTATTAGATCACATTCAGGATGAAACAGTTAAAAGAGAATACCTGTTAAAGGTTAAAGATTTAGTTCTTAATCCAAAAGTTCAAGTAGAACCTTATAATTTAAAAGAAGTATTTGAAAATTTTAAAGGTGAACAAAAGGAACCTACTAACTCTTTACAAGAACTACAGCTAGAAATTAAAGAACTTAAACAAGAAGTTAAATGGTTAAAGGAACAAAATGATCAAAGAATAACAGACATTAACCAGATAAATACGGAATTAGTTCAACAAAAATTAGATAAACATTTAATAGATCCCACTCCTTTATCAGACGAAGAAATAGAACAAAATGAAAATAATTCAGATTACATTTCAGCTATTTCTCAAATAACCTTTCAAAAATGGTATATTCCAATTCTTCTCAAAATAGGAGATTTCTCAATCCAATTAGTCGCCCTTTTAGATTCCGGAGCAGATCAGAATTGTATCTGTGAAGGATTAATTCCTACCAAATATTTAGAAAAGACAGGTTCTAAATTATATTCTGCAGCAGGTGAACAGCTAAAAATCATATACAAATTGTCCAATGCTCACATCTATAATAAACAGTTTTGTTTCACAAATTCCTTTTTAATTATTAAAGATTTAAGCCAAGAATTAATTTTAGGAACCCCATTTCTTAGCCAGATTTATCCCTTCAATGTAGATCAGAACGGTGTCCACACCGAAATAGGATCCATACCAGTCACCTTCTCCTTTTTGCAAAGTCCTTTAACAAAAGATATAAATCTTCTAAAAAGAAAGATTCGTTGTCGTGAACAACAAATAGCCTTTATTAAAGAAGATATCAAATACACTAGAATCCAAAGCCAGCTACAGCTAAAAGATATTCAAGATAAGATAGAATCTATCCGAAAAGATTTTGAACAGACAAATTTGCTCAGAGGTCCCCACAGCCTTTTGGGAAAGGAAAAAACATATAGTCAGTCTCCCGTACATTGATAATTTCGATGAATCAATGATACCTACTAAGGCCAGACCAATTTAGATGAATCAAGAATTAGTAGAATATTGTAAACAGGAAATCTCTAACTTATTACAAAAAGCCTTAATCAGAGAATCAAGATCACCCTGGTCTTGCGCCGCATTTTATGTTAACAACAATGCAGAAAAGGAAAGAGGCGTTCCCCGATTAGTTATCAATTATAAGCCTTTAAATAAATCTCTTAAATGGATTCGATATCCAATCCCTAACAAACGAGATTTATTAAAAAGAACCTATAAAGCAGTCCTTTATAGTAAATTCGATATGAAATCAGGATTCTGGCAGATTCAGATTAAAGAGGAAGATAGATATAAAACAGCATTCAATGTCCCTTTCGGACAATATGAATGGAATGTAATGCCCTTTGAATTAAAAAATGCACCCAGTGAATTTCAAAAAGTTATGAATGACATCTTTAACCTATATACCGCATTTACAATAGTCTACATAGATGATGTTTTAATCTTTAGTGAATCCTTTGAACAGCATCTTAAACATTTACATCTTTTTCGTGAGATAATCACGAAAAATGGGCTGGTAGTGAGTGCATCTTAACTCCGACTTTGCCAAACTAAAATTCGTTTCTTAGGCCACGACCTAAGCCAAGGAACTTATAAACCCATTTGCAGAGCCATAAAGTTTGCAGAAAAGTTTCCAGATGAAATAAAAGATAAAACTCAGCTTCAAAGATTTTTAGGTTGCTTAAATTATATATCAGATTTTATCCTAAATCTCAGAATCATCTGTGAACCATTATACAAGCGTCTTAGAAAAAACCCAATCTCTTGGAATGATGAGCAAACTCAAATAGTTAAGAAAATTAAACAGATTGTCAAAAGACTTCCTTGTTTAGGAATCCCAGATCCAACAGCATTTATGATTGTTGAAACAGATGCATCAAATTTAGGTTATGGTGGTATACTCAAACAGAGAAAACCTAATTCTACTTCAGAACAGTTAGTTCGATATCATTCAGGAATTTGGCTTTCAAGTCAAAAGAATTACAGTACTATTAAAAAAGAAATACTTGCAATAGTTTTATGCATTTCTAAATTCCAAGATGATTTAATCAATCAAAAGTTTTTACTTCGAATAGACTGTAAAGCGACAAAAGATGTTTTACAAAAAGATGTTAAGAACTTAGTTGCTAAGAAAATTTTTGCCAAATGGCAAGCACTTTTATCCAGCTTTGATTTTGACATTGAATTTATCAAAGGAGAGAATAATTCTCTACCAGATTTCTTAACCAGGGAATTCTTGCAAGGACGGATATGACTTTTAACACAGTATTCAACACTGTGATGAGTACCGACTCACGTCTGGAGCTCATTCATTTGCCTATAAATAGCAACTTCAAGTAGCTCAATCAGACATGGATCAACAACCAAGATTCCGACCACCTCAAGGTAATCGGTTTACAGTACTCAATTCCTTTCCATCTCTTCCATCCAATTCTATGAGCAAGTCACCGCTCACAATGGATCTTTTCAACCCAGCCTCTTCGAAAAATATTGAGACACAAAAAACAGATCTATCTTTCTATACAACACCTATTCCTACTTCCTTCAAAAAAGCAGTTGTTCTGAAAACACCAGTAAAGTCAGAAAAATCAGCCCTTTCTACAACCAAAGAGAAATTTGAATTTCTCCCAAAAACAGTTATTCCAATACTAACTCTTCCCAGAGAGTTAACAGCTCTTCCTGAAAGAGAGTTAGTTACCAAACTCCATCCAGAAGCCTACCGACAGTCCAGCCATATTTTCAAATCCGAACCTCAAAAAGCCCGTCTCTATTACGAGCATATCCTTTTTGCAATAGGTTCAATTGAATTTGAACATGAAAGAAACTTGAACAAAGCCGACAAAGGCATAGCCTATTCCAAATGTAGGATTATGAAAATCCTTGACCTCAACACTTGGCCGATCACCGGTATTTACACCCCTATCCAGTTCAAAACATCATTCAAACCTCCCACATATAATTTTATGGATTATATAGACACTTGGTACAATTTCATGTACCTCCGAGATCTTACTCATACCTGGTTTGTCAAATATGGCAAAGACATCATTACTCCTATACCAAGATGGTTCTACACTTGGTGGAAAACCTTTGGTGGAAGCAAATCCACATTATCCAGTCAAAATTTGCAAAAGTTTAATCAGTTTGTAGTAGAGAATCAAATTCAGGGATTAACTCTGAACAATTAGCTTTGTAAGTTTTATGTTGAAAAGAAAATATGTTTTGTATTAGGATGGGGCTACAAGCTCGATCAAATTGAAAATGTAAAATATCTCTATAAAGAGATAAGAGTCAAAGGATGGACTCCTATCCCTAAACCAGATCCAAAAGAATCAGATGCACAATCCTCTTCAAGCAAAGGAAAGAAGAAAATCAGCAAGACAGAACTGCAACTTCAGTTGCAACTTTTACAACAACAGCTTCAACAAGTCGATGACGAAGAAAATGAATCGGATTCTCAACCAGAATACAGCCTGTATGAAAACGGAGACATGGACAACCCTTCTGGTATTGCTCAAGCATACCTTTGTCAGAGTCCATAATGGCACGACTACACTCCAAAAGAAAAAGAGAGAAAAGGACCCTACAACTGTATCAACAGTCAAAAAGGTTACATGATATTACTCAGACATATTGCAAAATCATTCAGTCAACAACAGCACATAGTGGACCCCTCCACTCACAAAGACTCTTGGTGCCATTCTTCATTATGGCCGACAACATTATTCCATCCTCCACTCAAGTGGACCTCACTGCAATAATGCAGACTTCAATCAGAGAAACTGACTCCCTCGCTGCCTATATAAGACAGCATTTGATCGAAGATATGAAGACTCATTCACCCTTGAATCCTTCTGAGAGTGAAGACTCCCTCTATCTAGATATCTGTAGTACTTGTCATAGTTTTCGTACCCTTGTACTTCAATCAGATATTGTGTAAACAGTTCAATATTTTGTAAATCAGCAATTTTATCCTGGGTTTGCAATTGGTATCAGAGCCAAGTGCTCAAATTACTTCATCTTGAATGCATCCATGATTAATCAAATCATGATCGAGTAAGTTTCTTTACTTTCTTTCTCTAAGTCTTGCACGATGTAGTTTAATCCACTTTCTCTTGTTCTTAAGTATTATATCTTCCTGTATGTTTCTTTGAAAGTACCCTTTAACTATGATGGTTGGTTAGTCACCTGTGAGAGCAACTAGTACGTTGGTCAGCCCAGAACCGTTGGATTAGGCTAGAATGCGCAGGAGAGCGCGATATGCCCGGACCCGGGGGTGGTCCCGTAGCTGCCAACCATAAGCATAGTAATAACTCAGGTGTGTCCAGAGTTTAGGTGTGTCCTAGGGGGAAATAAAGAAACATAGATCAAGATATAATTCTAAGGAACAACAGAATTCGTATTAATTACTAATGCATAGACAGAGAGAGAGAAAGTAATCCCCTACTCACCCATGACATCCAATCTTTCAGATATCGACATAGAATCAGTTAACGATTTAGAAATCAGCACGCAACTAGATAAAGTTGAATCTAGGTTAATGAACTGGAATTTACCAATAGAAAATTTTGATAAGATTTATGAAAAAGGAATGTTTGATTTGGTTCAAAGCTATACAATCAAAACAACTGAAAAAATAGTTTCCATAAATCAGCCTTACGGAACTATTCAGCTTTTAAATCCAGTCACCTTAGAACAGCATAAAAAGAATAAATATCGATATCTTCATATTGGACTAGTTCAAGTAGCTATCAAACCTCTCTATCGATTAGGAATCGATGCCCCAATCTGCCTTCTACTACGTGATAGTAGACATTTAGATTTTCAAAATAGTTTGCTAGTAGTTCTTGAATCAAACACAACCAATGGTCCCGTTTACTTCAACCATTATCCAAATTTCACCGTAGATCTAACAGATCCACACATTCTCAAAACCCTAACCTTAAATATCCAGACAAAGAACCTAGAGTTCGAACTAGGATCAAAACCTCTTGGTTTAATATATCGTGTTTATTATAAAGTAACGAAAACCACGATTAATCCTAAAGCCAAACAGCATACAGGAAACCCTAAAGAAACTTGTTTATTAGAAACAAATTTTGAAAGATCTAATACCTTTGTCCCTCGAATGATTAAGTGGGATAATGTTCTACAAAACCCTATATGGAATTTTGATCACATTTTTAATCCTAAAAAACATTATGAATCTAAAACATTAGGAAAAATAACAGAAACTCCTATAGGTAGTATAGAATTAGAATTCAGAAGAAAATCCTTTTCAGTTCCTTCTTCATCCTTCTCTTTACCCAGATCATTTAGCAGTAGACGATTTGGTAATATAGAATTTTCTGGAGAAAATCCCAAAGTAAACAATGTCGACTTTAGTGGAGAAATTCCTAAAGTAAATTATGAAGAAAATATTAGTGTTAAATCAGGAAGCCCTACTCAATCAGAAATGCATATGCCTTCAATCCTAATGGTTTTAACTTCTGAAACAGATTTTGTTTTAAACAAAGATTGTCTTCGTAAGCTATGGAAAAGACCAAGTAATGAACTAAAACGAAAATGGTATTTTGCAATAGTTTCTGAATCAGAAAGAGCTAGACTCTTACAAAAGTATTATTCAGATCAAATAAGAATGAAACAATATTTAGACTTTTTTTATTGGTATGAATTAGTTAAATATCAAGAAAAAAATGCTTTAAATGTTATTACCAAAAAATGGTATACATCAAAAAATGAAGTTAAAGAGTCAGTCTTTCCTCCAGCTGAAGAAATCAAAATCCCAATAGAAAATCAAGTTATAACAGCTTCTCCATTTAAGTTAAAAAACTTAGATAAACATGGTGATGTAACTAATAAAGATTTAAATAAAGTAATTCAACAGAATAATTATACTAATCAAATGTTAGTCACCATGGCTAGTAAAGTAGAACAACTAGACAGTAAATCCTCTGTACGAGAAACCCCACAATTTAAACAGTTTGATCCAAAATAGCCTGTTGATCCTAACCCAGTGTTTAAACCAATAATATACGAGCCTAAAAATATTAAGCTTAATAAAGGAACCATGAATATAGAAGAAGTAGATTTTATCAAAGAAATAAATGAAAAGTTAAAAAATCTAAAGACAAGAGATGAACCAGAATTAAGTTCTAAAACACATCTGCAAACTATACGCCAACCAGTCTCTTTAATAGACATTGATCCTTCTCCTGAACAGCTTAATAAATTAGGAGGAAATAAAAGAATTTCAAAAACCAAATATCCTCGATTTGCCAATCCTTATACTAGGAATTATTATCCTAGGCCATCCTTTCCAGATGTTCAGTTTGAAGAACGTCATTTAGATACTCGAGCAGCCTTTACTGGTGAAGACATTACCGAATGGAATATTGATGGTATGTCTGAACACAGTATCCTCAATGTTATTCAAGAAATGTCTATGGCTATTACCGCCATCAAATGTAAGAATCCCAACAATACTGATCAATCCATCCTTCATATTCTTACAACTGGTTTTATTGGCGTTCTTCAGGGGTGGTGGAACAACTACCTCACTGAACCACAATGCCAAGAAATCCTAAATGCCACCAAGGTCTTAACAGAAATAGTTCCAAATGCTATCGGTCAACCCACTCAAATATCTGAGACAACTTCCGATTGTCTTAACACCTTTATGTTTACCCTAACTCAGCATTTTGTAGGAAATCCTCACCAATTAGTAGATAGAAGTTCAGAAATCTTAACTAACATAACCTACCCTAAACTTCATAATTTCAGATAGTATAAAGATATGTTTTTACAAAAAGTCATGCTTAGAACAGATTGTCATCATGCGTTCTGGAAAGAACGATTTATTTCAGGATTACCTCCCTTGTTTGCCAATTGCAAACCCTGGATAAAATTGCTGAATAAAACTGCTAATTTACAAAATATTGAACTATTTACACAATATCTGATTGAATTACAAGGGTACGAAAACTATGACAAGTACTACAGATATCTAGATAGAGGGAGTCTTCACTCTCAGAAGGATTCAAGGGTGAATGAGTCTTCATATCTTCGATCAAATGCTGTCTTATATAGGCAGCGAGGGAGTCAGTTTCTCTGATTGAAGTCTGCATTATTGCAGTGAGGTCCACTTGAGTGGAGGATGGAATAATGTTGTCGGCCATCATGAAGAATGGAACCAAGAGTTTTTGTGAGTGGAGGGGTCCACCATATGCTGTTGTTGACTGAATAATTTTGCAATATGTCTGAGTAATATCATGTAACCTTTTTTACTGTTGATACAGCT
Source organism: Voacanga thouarsii (assembly GCA_026120185.1). Lineage (NCBI taxonomy): Eukaryota > Viridiplantae > Streptophyta > Magnoliopsida > Gentianales > Apocynaceae > Voacanga > Voacanga thouarsii. Next base: position 2,786,800 of record JANUWF010001165.1, read on the forward strand.
GTAGGGTCCTTTTCTCTCTTTTTCTTTTGGAGTGTAGTCGTGCCATTATGGACTCTGACAAATGTATGCTTAAGCAATACCAAAAGGGTTGTCCATGTCTCCGTTTTCATACAGGTTGTATTCTGGTTGAGAATCCGATTCACTTTCTTCGTCATCGGCTTGTTGAAGCTGTTGTTGTAAAAGTTGCAACTGAAGTTGCAGTTCTGTCTTGCTGATTTTCTTCTTTCATTTGCTTGAAGAGGATTGTGCATCTGATTCTTCGGATCTGGTTTAGGGACAGGAGTCCATCCTTTGACTCTTATCTCTTTACAGAGATATTTTACATTTTCAATTTGATCGAGCTTGTAGCCCCATCCTAATACAAAACATATTTTCTTTTCAACATAAAACTTACAAAGCTGATTGTTCAGAGTTAATCCCTGAATTTGATTCTCTACTACAAACTGATTAAACTTTTGCAAATTTTTACTGGATAATGTGGATTTGCTTCCACCAAGCGTAGAACCATCTTGATATAGGAGTAATGATGTCTTTGCCATATTTGACAAACCAGGTATGAGTAAGATCTCAGAGGTACATGAAATTGTACCAAGTGTCTATGTAATCCATAAAATTATATGTGGGAGGTTTGAAGGATGTTTTGAACTGGATAGGGGTGTAAATACCGGTGATCGGCCAAGTGTTGAGGTCAAGGATTTTCATAATCCTACATTTGGAATAGGCTATGCCTTTGTCGGCTTTGTTCAAGTTTCTTTCATGTTCAGATTCAATTGAACCTGTTGCAAAAAGGATATGCTCGTAATAGAGACGGGCATTCTGAGGTTCGGATTTGAAAATATAGCTGGACTGTCGGTAGGCTTCTGGATGGAGTTTGGTAACTAACTCTCTTTTAGGAAGAGCTGTTAACTCTCTGGGAAGAGCTAGTATTGGGATAACTGTTTTTGGGAGAAATTCAAATTTCTCTTTGGTTACAGAAAGGGCTGATTTTTCTGACTTTACTGGTGTTTTCGGAACAACTGCTTCCTTGAAGGAAGTAGGAATAGGTGTTGTATAGAAAGATAGATCTATTTTTTGTGTCTCAGTATTTTTCGAAGAGGCTGGGTTGAAAAGATCCATTGTGAGCGGTGACTTGCTCATAGAATTGGATGGAAGAGATGGAAAGGAATTGAGTACTGTAAACCGATTACCTTAATGTGGTCGGAATCTTGGTTGTTGATCCATGTCTGATTGAGCTACTTGAAGTTTCTATTTATAGGCAAATGAATGAGCTCCAGACGTGAGTCGGTACTCATCACAGTGTTGAATACTGTGTTAAAAGTCATATCCGTCCTTGCAAGAATTCCCTGGTTAAGAAATCTGGTAGAGAATTGTTCTCTCCTTTGATAAATTCAATGTCAAAATCAAAGCTGGATAAAAGTGCTTGCCATTTGGCAAAAAATTGCTTAGCAACTAAGTTCTTAACATCTTTTTGTAAAACATCTTTTGCCGCTTTACAGTCTATTCGAAGTAAAAACTTTTGATTGATTAAATCATCTTGGAATTTAGAAATGCATAAAACTATTGCAAATGGGTTTATAAGTTCCTTGGGTTAGGTCATGGCCTAAGAAACGAATTTTGGTTTGGCAAAGGCGGAGTTTAGATGCACTCACTACCAACCCATTTTTCGTGATTATCTCACGAAAAAGACGTAAATGTTTAAGATGCTGTTCAAAGGATTCACTAAAGATTAAAACATCATCTATGTAGACTATTGTAAATACGGTATATGGGTTAAATATGTCATTCATAACTTTTTGAAATTCACTGGGTGCATTTTTTAATCCAAAAGGCATTACATTCTATTCATATTGTCCGAAAGGGACATTGAATACTGTTTTATATCTATCTTCTTCTTTAATCTGAATCTGCCAGAATCCTGATTTCATATCGAATTTACTATAAAGGACTGCTTTATAGGTTCTTTTTAATAAATCTCGTTTGTTAGGGATTGGATATCGAATCCAATTAAGAGCTTTATTTAAAGGCTTATAATTGATAACTAATCGGGGAACGCCTCTTTCCTTTTCTGCATTGTTGTTAACATAAAATGCGGTGCAAGACCAGGGTGATCTTGATTCTCTGATTAAGGCTTTTTGTAATAAGTTAGAGATTTCCTGTTTACAATATTCTACTAATTCTTGATTCATCTGAATTGGTCTAGCCTTGGTAGGTATCATTGATTCATCGAAATTATCAATGTACGGGAGACTGACTATATGTTTTTTCCTTTCCCAAAAGGCTGTGGGGACCTCTGAGCAAATTTGCTGTTCGAAATCTTTTCGGATAGATTCTATCTTATCTTGAATGTCTTTTAGCTGTAGCTGGCTTTGGATTCTAGTGTATTTGATATCTTCTTTAATAAAGGCTATTTGTTGTTCACGACAACGAATCTTTCTTTTCAAAAGATTGATATCTTTTGTTAAAGGACTTTGCCAAAAGGAGAAGGTGACTAGTATGGATCCTATTTCGGTGTGGACACCGTTCTGATCTATATTGAAGGGATAAATCTGGGTAAGAAATGGGGTTCCTAAAATTAATTCTTGGCTTAAATCTTTAATAATTAAAAAGGAATTTGTGAAACAAAACTGTTTATTACATATATGAGCATTGGACAATTTGTATCTGATTTTTAGCTGTTCACCTGCTGCGGAATATAATTTAGAACTTGTCTTTTCTAAATATTTGGTAGGAATTAATCCTTCATAGATACAATTCTGATCTGCTCCGGAATCTAAAAGGGCAACTAATTGGATTGAGAAATCTCCTATTTTGAGAAGAATTGGAATATACCATTTTTGAAAGGTTATTTGAGAAATAGCTTAAATGTAACTTTGACGCTTTAGTAACTTTGACTTTATTGGCGAAATTCCTAAAGTCAATTATGAAGAAAATGTCAGTGTTAAATCTAGAAGTCCTACACAATCAGAAACGAATATGCCTTCCTCATTAATGGTTTTAACCACTGAAAAGGACTTTGTCTTGAACAAAGACTGTCTTAGAAAACTTTGGAATAGACTATGAAATAAGCTTAAATGTGAATGGTATTTTGCTACCGTCTCTGAACTTGAAAGAGCCAGACTCTTACAAAAATATTATGCTGATCAAATCAGAATAAAACAACATTTAGATTTCTTTGATTGGTATGAACTAATCACCTGTCAGAAACGTGACATATTAAATGTTATTACCAAAAAATAGTATACAACCAAAAATGAAGTCAAAGAATCAGTATTTCCTCCTATCGAAGAGATTAAGATTCCAGTAGAAAATCAAGTCGTAACAGCTTCACCCTTTAAATTAGAAATTTTAGATAAATAAGGTAATGTAACAAATAAAAATTTAAATAAAGTTATTCAACAAAATAATTATAAAAATTAGATGTTAATTACTATGGCTAATAAAGTTGAACAATTAGATAGTAAATCCTTTGTGCGAGAAATCCCACAACTAAAACAGTTTAATCCAAAACAATCCATAGATCCTAATCTAGTGTTTAAACCTATTTTGTATGAACCTAAGAATATAAAACTGGAAAAAGGAACTATGAATTTAGATGCTTTAGATTTCATTAAAGAAGTTAATGAAAAGTTAAATAATTTAAAAACTAAAGATGTTCCAGAATCCAGTTCTAAATCACATATTCAAAGTATCAATTAAAGGTTTAACTAAATTAAGTTGAACTAAATCTGTATTAACCTGATTGATGTCATAAATACGTTGTGTATTCTGATCTTTTAACCATTTAATTTCTTGTTTTAGCTCCTTAATTTCTGAATGTAACTCTTGGAGAGATACAGAGGCTTTTTTTCTGTTTACCTTTAAATTTATCAAATACTTCTTTCAGATTATATGGTTCAATCTGGACTTTGGGATTAAGAACTAGATCTTTTACTTTAAGCAAATATTCTTGCTTAACTAATTCATCCTGAATATGATCTAAAAGTTGAAAGAAAAGTTCTTTATTGGCACGAGTGATTACATTAACTTGTTTGCTTGGGTTAGTACTCAGCATACAAAGTTCTCCTAATGCACAGGTACACAGTCCTGTACATTCACAAGAGGATTTTTCACTTGATTCAGATTCAGAGGAATTTTCCTGAAGTTCAATGACTTATTCTATTTCACTATCGCTAGTGCTAGAGGAATAAGATGATTCATATTGATCAAGGATTTGATTGATTTGATCTAAAGTATATTTGGATAAAGACAGTTGATTTACTTTTTTCTTCTTTTTTACTTTGAGTTTACATTCATCTACTTTATGTCCACGTTTTCCACAAAAGTAACACTTGACGTGATCTTTTGATGCTTTAGCTTTTATCTTCTTTTTAAAAGGTTTTAAATTTTTATCTTTTTTATCTTTTCAAAAAGCTTTCCTTTTAGATTTCAACTTTAGTTGTTTGGACAGGGGTGTTATTGGAGCATATCCAAAAATTTCACAAAAAAATTCCTAATTCTTTTTTAGATTTTTTATGATATGATTCCATTTGGGATTTAAGTTTGAGATCTGTGTAGAGGTATGCACCTGCTTGATTAACACAACTAATTAATTGACCATATGCTAAATGATCATGAGGAATTATATTTCCAAAATCTAATTTAAGTTTTTGCCTAACTTTTTCTGCAAATAAGGGAGGTAAGCCTGAAATAAATCGTTCTTTCTAGAATGCATGATGACAATCTGTTCTTAACATTAACTTTTGCAGGAACATGTCTTTATACCATCTAAAGTCATGCAGTTTTGGGCAAGTTAAATTAGTGAGGATTTCAGAACTTCGATCAGCTAGTTGTTGAGGATTTTTCGACAAAATGTTGAGTTAGGGTAAACATAAATGTATTTAAACAATCAGAAACTATTTCTGTTGTTTGATTGGGTTGACCATTTACATTTGGAATGATTTTGGTTTGTACTTTGGTGTCATTCAAAATTTCATGCCGCTGTTGATTAGTGAGGTAGTTATTCCACCACTCCTGAAGGACACTAGTAAAACCAGTTGTCAGGATATGAAGAATAGATTGATCGGAATTGGATGGATTTTTACATTTCATGGAAGTGATCGCCATTGACATTTCCTGAATTACGTTTAAGATACCATGTTCAAACATGCCATCTATATTCCATTCACTGATTTCTTCACCGGTAAAGGCTGCTCTAATATCAAGATGCCTTTCTTCAAATTGAACATATGGGAAGGACAGTCTAGGATAGTAGTTCCTAGTATAAGGATTTTCAAATCTTTTGGAAATGGGTTGCTTGCTTTTAAGCGTAAGCTTATTTAATTGCTCTGGAGAAGGATCAATATCCATCAGAGAAATTGGTTGCCTTATGGTTTGAAGATGTGATTTAGAACTGGATTCTGGAACATCTTTAGTTTTTAAATTATTTAACTTTTCATTAACTTCTTTAATGAAATCTAAAGCATCTAAATTCATAGTTCCTTTTTCCAGTTTTATATTCTTAGGTTCATACAAAATAGGATTAAACACTAGATTAGGATCTATGGATTGTTTTGGATTAAACTGTTTTAGTTGTGGGATTTCTCGCACAAAGGATTTACTATCTAATTGTTCAACTTTATTAGCCATAGTAATTAACATCTTATTTGTATAATTATTTTGTTGAATAACTTTATTTAAATCTTTATTTGTTACATTACCTTATTTATCTAAAATTTCTAATGTAAAGGGTGAAGCTGTTACGACTTGATTTTCTACTGGAATCTTAATCTCTTCGGTAGGAGGAAATACTGATTCTTTGACTTCATTTTTTGTTGTATACTATTTTTTGGTAATAACATTTAATATGTCACGTTTCTGACAGGTGATTAGTTCATACCAATCAAAGAAATCTAAATGTTGTTTTATTCTGATTTATCAGCATAATATTTTTGTAAGAGTCTGGCTCTTTCAGGTTCAGAGACGGTAGCAAAATACCATTCACATTTAAGCTTATTTCATAGTCTATTCCAAAGTTTTCTAAGACAGTCTTTGTTCAAGACAAAGTCCTTTTCAGTGGTTAAAACCATTAATGAGGAAGGCATATTCGTTTCTGATTGTGTAGGACTTCCAGATTTAACACTGACATTTTCTTCATAATTGACTTTAGGAATTTCGCCAATAAAGTCAAAGTTACTAAAGCGTCAACGGCTCTGAGTTCTGGGTAAGGGGAAAGAAGATGATGAAGAAGCTGAAAACGATTTTCTTCTGAATTCTAGTTCAATATGACCAGAAGGAGTTTCAAGGATTCTATCTATGGTTTTAGATTCATAATGTTTTTTAGGATTAATGGTATTTTCAAAATTCCATGTAGGATTTTGAAGAACTTGATCCCATTTGATCATTCGTGGGACAAAGGTATTTAATCAATCAAAATACTGTTTTCCAATAAACAAGTTTCTTCTGGATTTCCAATATGCTGTTTGGTTTTAGGGTTTATTGTGGTTTTCATTACCTTGTAATAAACACGATAAATCAAATCAAGAGATTTAGAACCTAATTCGAAATCTAAATTCTTTGTCTGAATGTTCAACGTTAAAGTTTTCAGAATATGTGGGTCAGTGAGATCCACTATAAAGTTTGGATAATGGTTAAAGTAAACTAGACCATTAGCTGTGTTCGATTCAATAACTTCTAATAAACTACTTTGAAAATCGAGATGCCTACTATCTCTGAGTAAGAGGCAAATCGAGGCATTAATAGCTAAACAGTATAAAGGTTTAATGGATACTTGGACTAAATCGATATGGAGATATCGATATTTGTTTTTGCAATGGTGTTCTAAGGTTTCTGGATTGAGCAGCTGAATTGTTCCATAGGGCTGATTTATGGAAACTGTTTTCCCAGTGGTTTTGATGGTGTAGTTTTGCACTAAATCAAACATTCATTTTTCATAAATCTTATCAATTTTTTCTATGGGTAAATTCTAATTCATTAGTCTGGATTCAACTTTTTCTAGTTAAGTACTGATTTCTAAATCATTAACTGATTCAATGTTTATATCAGAAAGATTAGACGCCATAAGAAGTGTCAAAGTAAAGGAATGATACTTTCTCTCTCTTCTTCTATGCCTGTGTAGCTAATACGAATTCTATTGTTCCTAAGGGTTATGCCTTAACCTATGTTACTTTGTGTCTTCTTAGGACACATCGAAAACACTATGCTTTTAGTTGAGAGCTACGGGACCACCCCTGGGACGAGGCCAACACAGCGCCACTCCTGGCTACCAACGGCCTAATCCAATAGTTTTGAGCTGACCAACGTACTAACTGCTCACACAGGTGACTACCAACCAACATAGCTTAAGAATACTAGAAGAAACATATGAAAAGGCATAACAATTAAGAACAAGAGAAAACAGATTAACCTACATCATGCAAGATTCAGAGAAAGTAAGTAAACAAACTTACTTTGACATGATTTTGTAAATCATATAGGATTTATGATGCTGCAAATTGAGCACTTGGCTTTGATACCAAATTGCACCTAGGATATTTCAATGCCAAATCTTCTATTTGAATGTACTGGATTAAAATTTACAAGAGGTTTTGCTGAATTACAAGGGTTTGAAATCTATGACAAAGATTGCAAATATTGAAATACAAAGGGGTTTCACTCTTAGGATGTTCTTCTTGCAAGTGAGTCTTGGGGATGACGGCTTCTTTAAACGAAAGCAGAGACAAAAGAGCATAAAAGGATTGATCTATTTTCTAAGTTTCAGTAGCTTTTTGAGGAGAAGCTGGAATTCATAATAAGTGGCGGCTTGCTTACTAGATTTGTGAGAAGAGGAGGAAAAGAGTTAAGAACTGCAAATCTATTACCTGCTGGTAGTCGAAGGCGTTGTCGTTGATCCATGTCTGCTTGCACTAGTTTAGCACTCAATTTATAGAGGTGCACAAAGGAGTGAATGAGCTCTAGAACTGAATCGGTACTCATCACAGTATTGAATATTGTGTTACAATGGATAAGGATCACACTTGTCCTTGTAGGAATTCTTGGGTTAAGAAATCGGGTAAAGAATTATTTTCTCTTTTAATGAATTCAATATCAAAATCAAAGCTAGATAAAAGGGCTTGCCATCTGGCAAAAATCTGTTTTCCATAAGATTATTAACATCTTTTTGTAAAACATCTTTAGTTGCTTTACAATCAATGCAAAGTAAAAATTTCTAATTATTTAAGTCATCTTGAAATTTTGAAATGCATAAAACAATGGAAATGATTTCTTTCTTAATTTTACTATAGTTCTTTTGACTGGAAAGCCAAATACCTGAATGATATCGAACTAATTGTTCCGAAGAGGAATTAACTTTCTTTTATTTGAGGATTATGTCTTCCCTTCAAACTTTAGAGAAAACTCTTGTCATTAATACCCTTTGAAAACAATACAAACTTTGAAACTTTTGACAAGATATCACAAAACTCTTGAAGTCAAATTAATCAAGTGTATACCTTAGTCTAAGAAACTTGTCTCACTCTTCAAGTACAAATATAGATAATATGATTCACATAAGTCAAGCCATCTACTAATTTAAGCATTATAAAATCAAAAAGTGCACAACTTAAGTCATGATATAAGGAAAGCACTCCAATCTTTCTCTCTCTCTCTCTCTCTCTCTTTTTTCAATGACTTAGGAAATTGATAGCCTCAAGTGTATGGATTTCTCTTCATATACTGTATTGGCCCCCTTTTAGTCATTACTTATCATTTTTTTCAACCATATTCCTTCCTTTTGCTCTTGAGAATTCATTGCCTTAAGAAAATAAATTTCTCTTCACTATCCGTATTGGCCCCTATAATCAAGCAAAAATTTAAAAAAATTCTCATCTTCCAAGAGGAAGCAATCAACTCATTTTTTTATTATTTTTTTCAATTTTCAACTCACAAGGATGTCTCACAATTTTTTCCACAATCTTTCCTTTCAGGAATCTTTTATCAACTTACCTTCCTCATCACAACTCAAAGCTAAGCAAAATTCAAACTCATAATACATGAGTTAGCCAATAAACTTCACCCATATTCATCATATTTTTCATATTCAAACTAGATAAGTCAAATAACATTCAAACACTAATGCATAAACAAGATTAATCAAAATTCTCAAGTTTTGAAAAATATCATATCCAACAAAACCAATTTCATCAAAATCCACCTAATGAATGACAAAACTCATATTGAAGTAAGAAAAAGAATTACAACTTGCTTAATCAATGAAAAACCGCTGAAATTTTTGAAAAATTTTCACAAAAATGATATGGTAAAGTACTTTTTCAACCATTCTCCTCCCCACACTTAAACTGGATATCGTTCTCAATGGCCAAAGATATTACAATAAAAGTACAACTAAGAAGACCAAAATTAATAAAAAAGAAGAATAAAGTAAAGAAAATACTTCTATTACATTGTAGGGCTACCATGTTGAATCCACCACAAGGAAGAGTCATTACAATAGTACCTAGTTGCCTGAACTAATTCTTTTTTTTTTTTTTTTTTTGCTAGCATAGATTATTGTGCCTATGTTGAGTGCTAATCCTTATGTGGATTTCTATTAGAGGAATCTCTATCCTTGAGATTCAGTGGTGTGATTGGATCATAAATTGTTGGCATGGGTTTGGTGATCCTGGAACTAAAGATTGCTGTAAATTTTGAATGCCTCTGCATTTGTTCTTGAGGTAATCTTTTTTAGCAATTGTCTCTATTTCTTGATCCATAAATTACATACATGTGATCTGTTGGCTAAAACTCCTATTTTATTTCTGCTGTGTTGATATGAACTGTATGAAAGAATTCTTACACATACATCCTGCCTAGACAAAAGGGGACTAGTCAACCTTCTAAGAGAACTAAAGCTTTTCCATATCAGATTTGAGCTACATCCTACACAACCTACTCAGTTTATTGATCATTCTTAGCAGCTGCGGTATCAAAAGCATGTCAATAACAAAATTATAGTGGAAAAGACCTTCAAACCATCTCTTGGCAACTCTCTACAGCTTATTTTCAACAAATTTCATAATATTCTAAAAAAGATGTTAATAAATTATTGAATAGAGAAAGTTGGATATTTTGATTAAATATTCAACCAAGTTTCTCAATTGCAAAAAGTTGTATATTTTGATTGAATATTCAACCAAGTTTCTCAATCGCAACTCTATATTTGATCTAGATATTTTAGATGAGAGAGCCACCTGAATAATTCTTTTTACTCCCATTTACCTAAGTTGTCTTGGACATTCGATCAAACACTTGGGGTGCATGTTTGACAATATGCTACCTTATCATTACATGGTCTATAATCAGCGTGATATTTTTGTTAATGAAATAGCACCCGTCCAATTATTAAAAAAGAAATTTTAAAAAATTAAAAGGCAGCAATAGTTACGTGAAATTTTGTAGAGATTCCATCACCATTTCTAGGTTCGCTCTTAATCGGCTTTAAGATTGCATCATGGACAAATAAAATTTTTAGAGGATGAGCAAGAGAGGGAAGAGGATAAAAGAGAATTGAGTTGTAATTGTTTGAGAGTGATTTTTGTGTTCAAATTTTCATTTGAATAGGGAAATCAAAAGCTTGGGTGGGCTCTCCAAAGTTTCAGCGATGACTTGGAACTGGTGATTAAATTTGAGAAGATTAGCGCAGAAGCCTCTATGCCATTGGATCTCCAACATGCTTGCGTGGCTATAATTGAGATCGTGAAATTGCCGTACAATGTTCTATACAGAAATTGTGCGGGGCCAAATCCTGCTCTGTGATGGAGGGTGGCAGCAACACCTGGGGAGAACAAGAAAATTGGGTTCGGTTTTGAGGTAGAGGAAAGAAAGAAGGGGATAGAAAAAGGAAACTAAATAAAAATATTAGGACAAAATATCCCTAAAAATGTCATTTGACCAAGATGTCCCAGTTCACCGTCAGCTGCTACCGTGCATCTTGGACGCCTAATTCTTAAAATTTTAATTGGAGGACAAACTCTCAATGAAATTTTTATCAAAGATAAAATATGGTTTTTTTTTTTAATATTTAGGGGTAAGTAGGATTTTTTTTACCATTTCTTTCCTTTGGAAAGAAAAATAATATTTGGTTAGGCAGTGCAAATTTAAACTTGAATATGCTTAAACTCTTATGCCTTTTTTATTAATAATTTTATTTTTTCATTCCAAGGGATAGAGTTTTACTTGCCTATACTTCCAAAAGAGTAGAGTGCTCTCAAATCTTAGAAAATCATCTATGAGGAAGCAGCGCGATTTTAGATTAGAATTTTGTTGTCAAATATAAAAGTGAAATTTTATTCCATAATATCTCAATTTTTTGAGAAATGAATAATTAAGAATTATAAACCAATAAAATCTAACTCAGAAAAATTAGTGTTGTAAATAAATTAAGCCGAACTCAATAAAAAATTTCACTTTTACAAGGTTTGAGTTTAATTTGGTCACCAGTTTAATTGTATTTATTTTTTTACAAATGAACTAAATTTAGAATTATTCAAAAAGATTAATTAGTAAATCAATAGTGAGTAAATACAATTATTATTATTAATAAAAATGTTGATTTAAATTATATAAAAGTAAAAAATATATAAAAATAAAATAATGTATTTATTCAAATAAATTAGAGCCAAACTCGCATTTTATTTATTAAATTTGAGTCAAACGTATTTGTGAGCAATTTATAACAAGATCCTATTTTTTTTCTTGGTTAATTATAATATTTTCTCCTAATTTTTCTTGGATTGTAATTATTTCTTACATTCATTCTAGTACCATATATGTGGGATCGTAGATGGTTGAAATTTGGTATACTATATTATTTTAAAACTTTATAATTAATGTTAATTCTACTCATTTAAAATTATTATTATTTTTTATATGATTGTTGTTGTGACATTTATTTTTTTCTTTCAAGTTAACAATGGCTTTGTTATAAAATTAGGATAGTGTTAGAATAAAATCTTCACACTACACACTAATAAAACTCTAACTATTTTGCACAAGAATTTCTCTCTTCCTCTTCTCTCACAATTTTCTCTAATCTTTCTTTCACAAAATGATGGTGTCTTACAAGCTTATAAAATAGCTCTATTTATAGAGCTCTAATTAGTGGAATACATCATGGCATACATCGTCTTCCACTAACCTCAATTAGTGGTGTCTCCACTAAATGGTGGACATCCATAAAAATCTTCTATAATAATTCACATAAATCCATAATTAGTGGAGCCTCCACTAATTAATAAAGATTCCAATAATTCATAACACTCCCCCTTGGATGTCCATCCATTACATAAAGAATATGCATTGTTAAAACCTTACTAGATAAAAACCCAGTGGGAAAAAAAATCTAGTGAAGGAAAAAGAGTACACTATTCTATATGTCTGTTTATTACTCCCCCTGATGAGATGATTCCTTTAAATCTTTAAACTGACGTATACCGATTTTATATTTCAACTTCTCAAATATTGCAGTTGGTAAAGTCTTCGTGAAAATATCTGCGAGGTTATCACATGACAGAATTTGTAGCACATCAATTTCACATTTCTTCTGGAGTTCATGAGTAAAGAAGAATTTTGGTGAAATATGTTTTATCCGATCTCCTTTAATATATCCTCCTCGTAATTGAGCTATGCAAGCTGCATTGTCTTCATAAAGAGGAGTTGGAATATCTTTGATTGATGATAATTCACAACTTTCTCGAATATAATGAATCATGGATATTAGCCATACACATTCTCGACTTGCTTCATGAATGGCTATAATTTCAGCATGATTTGAAGAAGTAGCTGCTATAGATTGTTTCGTAGAACGCCATGATATATCAGTATTTCCACATTTAAATAGATAGCCCGTTTGAGAACGTGCTTTATGTGGATCAGATAAATAACCAGCATCTGCATAACCTATCAATGTTTGACTGGTTTTATTTGAATAAAATAATTCGAGATCAATTGTACCTTGGAGATATCGAATGACTTGTTTAATTCCATTCCAATGTCGTCGTGTTGGTGAAGAACTAAATCTTGCTAATAAATTGATAGCAAAAGCAATATCAGGTCGTGTATTATTAGCAAGATACATCAATGCACCAATTGCACTGAGATATGGTACTTCAGGACCAAGGAGTTCTTCATCATTTTCTTGAGGTCGGAAAGGATCTTTATCCACATTTAATATCGGACGATCATTGGAATACTCAATGGATGTGCTTTGTCCATGTAAAATCTTTTTAACACTTTTACTTTATATGTTGATTGATGAATAAATGTTCCACTCTCCAAATGTTCAATTTGTAAACCAAGGCAAAATTTGGTTTTACCAAAATCCTTGATTTCGAATTCTCTTTTTAAATAATCAATTGTTTCTTGGAGCTCTTCAGGAGTTCTAATAAGATTAATATCATCAACATATATAGCTAATATCACAAATTTAGAACCAGATTTCTTAATAAAAACACATGGACATACCTGGTCATTTTTAAATCCCGCTTTCAATAAATATTCGTTAAGACGTGTGAACCACATGTGCCCAGATTGCTTCAGGCCATATAATGATTTCTGCAACTTGATGGAGTAATTTTCACGAGGATAATGTTTATATGCTTCAGGCATATGAAATCCTTCGGGGATTTTCATGTAAACATCATTTTCTAAATTTCCATACAAGTAAGCAGTGACAACATCTAATAGGCGCATATCTATCTTTTCATGTACTGCCAAACTGATAAGATATCGGAGTGTAATAGCATCAACAACAGGAGAATAAGTTTCATCATAATCAATACCCGGTCTTTGTGAAAAACCTTGGGCTACTAATCGCGCTTTATATCGAACGATTTCACTCTTTTCATTGCTCTTTCGCACAAATATCCATTTGTAGCCAACAGGTTTTACACATTTTGGTGTTCGGACTGCAGGGTCCGAAAACTTAACGTTTTGTCAGTGCATTTAACTCCGATTGAATCGCATCTTTCCATTGCAACCAATCTTTTCTATGCCGACATTCATCAACTGATATTGGTTCAGGATCATTATTATCCTGTATAACATCAAGAGATATATTGTATGCAAATATATTATCAATAACAGTTTCTATCCGATTCCAACTTCTACCGGAAGTGGTATAATTGATAGAAATTTCAGTGTTACTTTCATCAACTTCTGGTTCTTTGTCATCAGTTCTCTCTTGGTCTTATCATTCTTTTCTTCAATATGATTTTCTGGATCATTTAATCCTCTTTTCTTTCGAGGATTTTTATCTTTAGAACCAAGAGGTCGGCCACGCTTCTGGCGTGTTTTTGACTCAGCAGCTATAGGTATAATATTTTGTTCTGCTGGAACTTCAATTCGAATAGGAGCATTTATAGCTGGAATATGAGATTTTGTAACTCTTCTATAGTCAACAAAAGCGTCTGGCATTTGATTTGCAGTGCTTTGCAAATGAATTATCTTTTGAACTTTAAGTTCACATGCGCTTGTCCACGGATCAAGATAATTTAATGATGTTGTCCAAGTAAGATCCTTTTTATGCTGTTTTGGTTCTCCCCCTAATTTAGGGAATAATGATTCATCAAAATGACAATCAGCAAATCTTGCTGTGAATACATCTCCTGTCAGGGGTTCAACATACCTGATAATAGAGGGAGAATCATATCCAATGTATATCCCCTTTCTTCTTTGGGGATCCATCTTTGTACGTTGGTTTGGTGCAATTGAAACATGTATAGCACACCCAAAAATTCTTAAATGAGCAATATTTAGTTCTGACCTAAAAGCCAATTGTAAAGGAGAGAATTTATGATAACTAGCTGGTCTTATGCGTACAAGTGTTGCAGCATGTAAAATAGCATGTCCCTAAGCAGATGTTGGAAGATTTGTTTTCATTAATAATGGTCTAGCAATTAATTGTAATCGTTTAATCAAAGATTCAGCAAGACCATTTTGTGTGTGAACATGAGTTACAGGATGTTCAACATTAATCCCCATTGACATGCAATATGCATCAAAAGCATATGATGAAAATTCACCAGTATTATCCAAACGGATATTTTTAATGTGATGGTTAGGAAATTGTTCTTGTAATTTAATTATTTGAGCAAGTAATCTCGCAAACGCCAGGTTGCGAGTAGATAATAAACATACATGTGACCATCGGGATGATGCATTAATTAAGACCATAAAATATTTGAACGGTCCACATGGTGGATCAATAGGTCCATAAATATCTCCGTGAATCCGTTCGAGAAATGTAGGACTTTCAGCTCCTACTTTTACTGGTGATGGTTTAACAATTAATTTTCCTAGGGAACATGCAATACATGCGAATTTTTGTGATGTTAATATCCTTTTATTTTTTAAAGGATGACCATGCGTATTCTCAATGATTCTTCTCATTATGGTAGATCCCGGATGACCAAACCGGTCATGCCAAATGCTAAAAGTAATAGGATCAATAAACTTCTGGTTTACTAGATGATGAATTTCAATTGTACGTATTTTTACAAAATATAGGCCAGTAGAAAAAGACGGTAGTTTTTCTAATACAGATTTCTTACCCAAATGCATTTGAGTAATAAAAAGATACTCAATCACATTTTCCTCATTTGTTTCAACATGATACCCATTTCTGCGGATATCTTTAAAACTCAATAAATTTCTTCTGGATTTTGAGGAAAATAGTGCCTTATTAATAATAATTGTTGTTCCTTTAGGCAACAATATACTAGCTCTTCCGGAGCCCTCAATCACATTTGCACTACCGTTTATCGTATAAATATTTATTTCTCCCATTTTGAGATCAGAAAAATATTTCTCATTTTTTAGTATGGTGTGTGTAGTTCCACTATCAATAATGCATACATCATCATTAACAACAGCTATCTGAACACAAATATATATATACAAACGTAAATATTATTAAAATAGAATGAAAATGAAAATACAAAAATATTAGGGTGAGGCTTTAGTTCTTCTGGATACTGCCATCACCAATTAAATAGTCTATCCTACCGTTTGGGTGTTCAAAAAAATCCGATACATCTATATGGGTAATATTGATATTAAGATCTTCAGGATCAATATCATCATCATCAGCATCATTTTATTGGATGTTGAAAAAATTTGCTTCCACATTTTTATTTTTCAATGAAGCTTGATATAATTCAACTAAATACTTAGCCGTACGACAGTTTCATGACCAATGACTTTTCATGCCACATTTATAACATATATCCTCATGATTTTCTTCAATTTCTTTTTCTTTTCCCTTATGATCTTTTCTGTTTCATTTCAGGTGGCCCGTATTAATCACAGTTTGATTATAATTGTGATAAGGGAAATATCGAGCGTGTCTACGACCATAACCACGACCACGGCCATGGCCACGACCACGACTATAACGATGGCTTCTGTTAGAGCCAACAACATTCACTTCTGGGAGTGCTGTTGAGCCAGTTGGTCTGGCTTCATGATTTCTCAATAACAACTCATTATTCTTCTATGCAATGAGGAGGGCAGTAATTAAATATGTAAATTTTGTATACCCCTTTTCTCGATATTGTTGCCGCAGGACAATATTTGAGGCATGAAAAGTGGAGAATGTCTTCTCCAACATATCTTCATCAGTCACTTTTTCTCCGCATAATTTTAATTGAGATGTAATTTTATACATTGCGGAGCTATATTCATTCACGGTTTTAAAATCTTGCAACCTCAGGTGTAACCATTCATACCGTGCAGTGGGTAGTACGACCATCTTCAGGTGGTCAAATCTTTCTTTTAAATTTATCCACAGGACATATGGATCTTTTTCGGTAAGATATTTCATTTTCAAATTTTCATCGAGATGACGACGAATAAAAATCAAAGCTTTAGCCTTGTGTTGTGCAGATGCATTATTATTTGCTTGAATAGTTTCACTAAGGCCTTCAATATTTAGATGCATTTCTGCATCGAGAACCTATGACATATAATTTTTTCCAGAAATATCAAGGGCTACAAATTCGAGTTTAGCGAGATTAGCCATAGAGATCAATAAATGCGTACCTGTCTTCTGGTTTTGTTAACGGCAGAAACTCGTGCTTAGTCTTCTGGCTTTTGTACCGGTAGAGACTCGTGCTGATAACGTGTTATAAAATTAGGGTAGTGTTAGAATAAAATCTTCACACTACACACTAATAAAACTCTAACTATTTTGCACAAGAATTTCTCTCTTTCTCTTCTCTCACAATTTTCTCTAATCTTTCTTTCACTAATATTTCTTTCACAAAATGATGGTGTCTTACAAGCTTAGAGAATAGCTCTATTTATAGAGCTCTAATTAGTGGAATACATCATGGCATACATCATCTTCCACTAATATCAATTAGTGGTGTCTCCACTAAATTGTGGATATCCATAAAAATCTTCTATAATAATTCACATAAATCCATAATTAGTAGAACCTCTACTAATTAATAAAGATTCTAATAATTCATAACTGTTATAAAATTAGGGTAGTGTTAGAATAAAATCTACACACTACACACTAAGAGAATTCTAACTATTCTTTGCACAAGAATTTCTCTTCAAACTTCTCTCTTTCTTTCTCTAATCTTTCTTTCACTAATCTTTCTTTCACAAAATGATGGTGTATTACAAGCTTAGAGAATAGCTCTATTTATAGAGCTCTAATTAGTGGATTACATCATGGCATACATCATCTTCCACTAATCTTAATTAGTGGTGTCTCCACTAAATGGTGGACATCTATAAAAATCTTCTAATAATTCACATAAATCCATAATTAGTGGAGCCTCCACTAATTAATAAATATTCCAATAATTCATAATACTCCCCCTTGGATGTCCATCCATTACATAAAGAATATGCCTCGTTAAAACCTTACTAGATAAAAACCCAGTGGGAAAAAAATCTAGTGAAGGAAAAAGAGTACACTATTCTATATGTCTATTTATTACTCCCCCTGATGAGATGATTCCTTTAAATCTTTAAACCGACGCATACCGATTTTATATCTCAATTTTTCAAATGTTGCAGTCGGTAAAGTCTTCGTGAAAATATCTGCGAGGTTATCACATGACCGAATTTGTAGCACATCAATTTCACCTTTCTTACGGAGTTCATGAGTAAAGAAGAATTTTGGTGAAATATGTTTTGTCCGATCTCCTTTAATATATCCTCCTCGTAATTGAGTTATGCAAGCTGCATTGTCTTCATAAAGAGGAGTTGGAATACCTTTGATTCATGATAATCCACAACTTTCTCAGATATAATGAATCATGGATCTTAGCCATACACATTCTCGACTTACTTCATGAATGGCTATAATTTCAGCATGATTTGAAGAAGTAGCTGCTATAGATTGTTTCGTAGAACGCCATGATATATCAGTATTTCCACATGTAAATAGATAGCCCGTTTGAGAACGTGCTTTATGTGGATCGGATAAATAACCAGCATATGCATAACCTATCAATGTTGGATTGGTTTTATTTGAATAAAATAATCCGAGATCAATTGTACCTTGGAGATATCGAAGGACTTGTTTAATTCCATTCCAATGTCGTCGTGTTGGTGAAGAACTAAATCTTGCTAATAAATTGACGAGTAAAAGCAATATCGGGTCGTGTATTATTAGCAAGATACATCAATGCACCAATTGCACTTGAGATATGGTACTTCGGGACCAAGGAGTTCTTCATCATTTTCTTGAGGTCGGAAAGGATCTTTATCCACATTTAATGATCGGACGATCATTGGAATACTCAATGGATGTGCTTTGTCCATGTAAAATCTTTTTAGCACTTTTCTTGTATATGTTGATTGATGAATAAATGTTCCACTCTCCAAATGTTCAATTTGTAAACCAAGGCAAAATTTGGTTTTACCAAAATCCTTGATTTCGAATTCTCTTTTTAAATAATCAATTGTTTCTTGGAGCTCTTCGGGAGTTCCAATAAGATTAATATCATCAACATATATAGCTAATATCACAAATTTAGAACCAGATTTCTTAATAAAAACACATGGACATACCTGGTCATTTTTAAATCCCGCTTTCAATAAATATTCACTAAGACGTGTGAACCACATGCGCCCAGATTGCTTCGGACCATATAATGATTTACGCAACTTGATGGAGTAATTTTCACGAGGATAATGTTTATATGCTTCGAGGCATATGAAATCCTTCGGGGATTTTCATGTAAACATCATTTTCTAAATTTCCATACAAGTAAGCGAGTGACAACATCTAATAGGCGCATATCTATCTTTTCATGTCTTGCCAAGCGATAAGATATCGGAGTGTAATAGCATCAACAACGGGAGAATAAGTTTCATCATAATCAATACCTGGTCTTTGTGAAAAACCTTGGGCTACTAATCGCGCTTTATATCGAACGATTTCACTCTTTTCATTGCGCTTTCGCACAAATATCCATTTGTAGCCAACGGGTTTTACACCTTACGGTGTTCGGACTGCGAGTCCGAAGACTTCACGTTTTGCCGGTGCATTTAACTCCGATTGAATCGCATCTTTCCATTGCGGCCAATCTTTTCTATGCCGACATTCATCAAGCGATATTGGTTCGGGATCATCATTATCTGTGTAACATCAAGAGATATATTGTATGCAAATATATTATCAATAACGGTTTCTATCCGATTCCAACTTCTACCGGAAGTGGTATAATTGATAGAAATTTCGGTGTTACTTTCATCAACTTACGGTTCTTTGTCATCGGTTCTCTCTTGGTCTTTATCATTCTTTTCTTCAATATGATCTTACGGATCATTTAATCCTCTTTTCTTTCGAGGATTTTTATCTTTAGAACCAAGAGGTCGGCCACGCTTACGGCGTGTTTTTGACTCAGCGACTATAGGTATAATATTTTGTTCTGCTGGAACTTCAATTCGAATAGGAGCATTTATAGGCTGGAATATGCGATTTTGTAACTCTTACGGAGTCAACAAAAGCGTACGGCATTTGATTTGCAATGCTTTGCAAATGAATTATCTTTTGAACTTCAAGTTCACATGCGCTTGTGCGCGGATCAAGATAATTTAATGATGTTGTCCAAGCAAGATCCTTTTTATCTTGTTTTGGTTCTCCCCTAATTTAGGGAATAATGATTCATCAAAATGACAATCGGCAAATCTTGCTTGTGAATACATCTCTGTCGGGGGTTCAACATACACGATAATAGAGGGAGAATCATATCCAACGTATATCCCCTTTCTTCTTTGAGGACCCATCTTTGTACGTTGGTTTGGTGCAATTGGAATATATACTGACACACCCAAAAATTCTTAAATGAGCAATATTTGGTTCGACCCAAAAGCCAATTGCAAAGGAGAGAATTTATGATAACTAGCTGGTCTTATACGTACAAGTGTTGCGGCATGTAGAATAGCATGTCCCCGAGGCGGATGTTGGGAGATTTGTTTTCATTAATAATGGTCTAGCAATTAATTGTAATCGTTTAATCAAAGATTCGACAAGACCATTACGTGTGTGAACATGAGCTACGGGATGTTCAACATTAATCCCAATTGACATGCAATATGCATCAAAAGCATGTGATGAAAATTCACCGACATTATCCAAACGGATATTTTTAATGTGATGGTCGGAAATTGTGCTCGTAATTTAATTATTTGAGCAAGTAATCTCGCAAACGCCGGGTTGCGAGTAGATAATAAACATACATGTGACCATCGGGATGATGCATCAATTAAGACCATAAAATATTTGAACGGTCCACATGGTGGATCAATAGGTCCACAAATATCTCCGTGAATCCGTTCGAGAAATGTAGGACTTTCGGCTCCTACTTTTGCTGGTGATGGTTTAACAATTAATTTTCCTAGGGAACATGCGGTACATGCGAATTTTTCTGATGTTAATATCCTTTTATTTTTTAAAGGATGACCATGTGTATTCTCAATGATTCTTCTCATCATGGTAGATCCCGGATGACCCAACCGGTCATGCCAAATGCTAAAAGTAATAGGATCGGTAAACTTCGGTTTACTAGATGATGAATTTCAATTGTACGTATTTTTACAAAATATAGACCGAGTAGAAAAAGACGGCAGTTTTTCTAATACCGATTTCTTACCCAAATGCATTTGAGTAATAAAAAGATGCTCAATCCCATTTTCCTCATTTGTTTCAACATGATACCCATTTACTGCGGATATCTTTAAAACTCAATAAATTTCTTACGGATTTTGAGGAAAATAGTGCCTTATCAATAATAATTGTTGTTCCTTTAGGCAACAATATACTAGCTCTTCAGGAGCCCTCAATTACATTTGCACTACCGTTTATCGTATAAATATTTATTTCTCCCATTTTGAGATCGAGAAAAATATTTCTCATTTTTTAGTATGGTGTGTGTAGTTCCACTATCAATAATGCATATATCATCATTAACAACAGCCATCCGAACACAAATATATATATGTAAACGTAAATATTATTAGAATAGAATGAAAATGAAAATACAAAAATATCGGGGTGAGGCTTTAGTTCTTTTGGACACTTGCCATCACCAATTAAATGGTCTATCCTACCGTGCGGGTGTTCAAAAAAATCCGATACATCCATATGGGTAATATTGATATTAAGATCTTCGGGATCACTATCGTCATCCTCAACATTATTTATTGGATGTTGAGAAAAATTTGCTTCCACATTTTTATTTTTCAATGAAGCTTGATACAATTCAACTAAATGCTTAGCCGTACGACAGTTTCGTGACCAATGACCTTTCATGCCACATCTATAACATATATCCTCATGCTTTTCTTCAATTTCTTTTTCTTTTCCCTTTTGATCTTTTCTGTTCCACTTCGGGTGGCGGTATTTCTCACGGTTTGATTATAATTGTGATAAGGGAAATATCGAGCGTGACTACGACCATAACCACGACCACGGCCACGGCCACGGCCACGACCACGACTATAACGATGGCTTCTGCTGGAGCCAACAACATTCACTTACGGGAGTCTTTGTAGAGCCGGTTGGTGCAGCTTCATGATTTCTCAATAATAACTCATTATTTTTCTCTGCAATGAGGAGGGCGGTAATTAAATCTGTAAATTTTGTATACCCCTTTTCTCGATATTGTTCTTTGCGGGACAATATTCGAGGCATGAAAGGTGGAGAATGTCTTCTCCAACATATCTTCATCGGTCACTTTTTCTCCGCATAATTTTAATTGAGATGTAATTTTATACATTGCGGAGCTATATTCATTCATGGTTTTAAAATCTTGCAACCTCGGGTGCAACCATTCATACCGTGTAGTAGGTAGTACGACCATCTTCGGGTGGTCAAATCTTTCTTTTAAATTTACCCATAGGCCATATGGATCTTTTTCGGTAAGATATTCCATTTTCAAATTTTCATCGAGATGACGACGAATAAAAATCAAAGCTTTAGCCTTGTGTTGTGCGAGATGCACTATTATTTGCTTGAATAGTTTCACTAAGGCCTTCGACATTTAGATGCATTTACGCATCGAGAACCCATGACATATAATTTGTTCCGGAAATATCAAGGGCTACAAATTCGAGTTTTGCGATGTTAGCCATAGAGATCAATAAATGCGTACATGTCTTACGGCTTTGGTAACGGCGAAACTCGTGCTTAGTCTTACGGCTTTTGTACCGGTAGAGACTCGTGCTGATAACGTGTTATAAAATTAGGGTAGTGTTAGAATAAAATCTACACACTACATACTAAGAAAATTCTAACTATTCTTTGCACAAGAATTTCTCTTCAAACTTCTCTCTTTCTTTCTCTAATCTTTCTTTCACTAATCTTTCTTTCACAAAATGATGGTGTATTACAAGCTTAGAGAATAACTCTATTTATAGAGCTCTAATTAGTGGATTACATCATGGCATACATCATCTTCCACTAATCTTAATTAGTGGTGTCTCCACTAAATGGTGGACATCCATAAAAATCTTCTAATAATTCACATAAATCCATAATTAGTGGAGCCTCCACTAATTAATAAATATTCCAATAATTCATAATAATAACAGGTTTTATTTATTTATTTATAATTTTTAGTGCTGTGTGTAAAAAAGGGGAAACTATTCATATTTTGACTCAAAGCCCGTTTTCCTTCGCCATATGTGTACACGCCTTTCCTCGCAGTACACTCCACTGCAGTGGCGCTTACCACCTCCGCCACCCCATCCTAACCCGGCCGTCCAGCTAGAGTAATACATATGTATTTATACATGATCTGAGGGAGCAGGAAGCAAAGAAAGTGGTAGAGGGTGAAAGCAGTCCGAAGAAAAAGTTTAAATTTTGGCGCTGTTAATGTAGAGCTCCTCGCAATAAGGTGAGTTCAAATTTTCAGCTGACGGATTTATAATTATGATGTTGCTGGGAGCTATTAGTTGTTGTATTTGGGTTTTGTGTATCTGATTGAATAATTGATGCAGCTTTTTATTGAATTTCTTTCCAGTCATTTGGAGTGAATTTTGAACTTCTGGTAGGGTGTTCGGGTTTTCTTGATTTCCTTGTTTTACACATGGGTTTTTCTGTAACTCAATAGGATTTTTGACATAGCTTTTTCAGTTAATGTTACTGTTTGCACTTAACCGTATGGTTCAATTGACGATTTTTTTGGCTTAGTGCGAGAGGTAAAGCATTTGTAGGGTGAAGACAATATTTGGAGCTAAAAAGAAAGGGAAATTACATTATTTATGATCAATGAACTATTAAGACTTCATAATTGGTCTCAATGAGATGATGATCTGCTGGGTGGCAAATAGTTTTGTCAGTTATGCTCTGACATGTGATCAGAGGAAGACTGAGAAAGCTGAATGCCCAGAAGAGCAAGTTCATCAATTGTTGGGGGAAAGAATTTCTAGCTTTATTTATCATGAAATCCGTGTTTGACCTGGCCTGAGATAGAAAAGGATGCTTCGGAATCAAGAAAGTCCAATTGAAGTCTTAGGCTTTACCAAAACCTAAATAAATGAATGCAGAATAAAATCTAGTCCTTTGCTTTGAGGATTTTGGAAGTATTAGACAGAATTTTTTGTGTATCTAAACCTGAAAAAGGTTATGATGATAAGCATAATTTGTAGCAATAGAGGATCTAAAGAATCTATGATTATCTTTTTGACCGTAATGCTGAAGGCTTATATTGAGAATTTAAATCTTTGTTTTTAAATGAACATTTGGATTGATGTGCAAAATTGGACATTATTATGAAATTCATAAGGTACTTAAATTGAGAAATAAAACTCCATTGAAGAACATCAAATAGTGGTGACAGTTCTGAGGTGTTGTGAAAATGTTGTCGGGATGATTTTCTTATAGGTAAAGCTTTTCTTCGTGAGAAGTGATGAATCTGTGACCTGCTGCCTTCAGGTTTATAAGTAATAGATGCCTTTTTTAAGCTTAAATATTTACATGATTATCTTCTGTTATCAATAGTTATTTGTCATTCACTGGAGAATCATATTTTTCAAAGTCATTATTAGTAATGACCATGTTAAAGTAGAGGCATGGGAAGATAGTGGTCAGTTAGTTAACATTAGGAAGAAAGAAAGGAAACAAAGCCCACTAGAAGCACAATGGGAAAGTAATATACCTTGCATTGAATAATGGGAGTTTCAATGAAACTAATTAATATTTCACACTAAATTCCAGATGAAAAAATCCCCGTAAAGTGATTAGAATACAAGGACAATATGGTGTACTCTTGCTTCTCTTTGTTTTTTTTTTACAGGTCTTCCTTAACCAAGTCTTAGTATTTCAGCTGCTAACATTTTTGTGAGGGATTTGCTATTGGTAATGTGCTGGTTCTTAGATCCTCAATCAATTCAGTGGAGCAAATCCGTTATTGTTTAACGAAGCATCAATATTAATGCATTTGAGCATTCTTACCAAGGTAAACTGATATGATCTTGAGTGGTTAATTTGTTGGGACAATGGGCTAATATCTCATCTTATATATTGGAACCAAAACAGTGGAGTTTTTGTCGCCAAAATGGAGGAAAATAACTATCTATCTACATTCTAGCAAACCCTTGAAGAATTAAGCATCAAAGACTCACAAGAATAGTAGCACGATCAACTATAGACTCACCCAAATATCTTTGAGATAACAAGGTGGTCAAGAACAAAAGAGTAGAACTATAGGCACCCAAATAATAGAATTGAAGATAAACCTTTGTAGAACAAAACAACTAAGACCTAATTAAGAGGAACCACATTAGATTACGCAAAAGATTTAGAGAATCATTCAAATGGAGGACTAAACCCTAAGCATGGTCTTGAACAAGATGAACAAGGAGGTAAAAGACCTCTTAAGACGCTATTTTCAAATTTGAATAAAGTAAGTAGATTGTCTTGTCAAATCACAAAAAGATGTATTTATACTACCCTAGTCCTAACTAAGTGATTCCTAAGATCCTAAGACAAATTAAGGCATTAAAAGGTCTTTACAGAATGTTTAAAATAGGAAGAAACCGGAGAAAACACTAAAAATTGCAAAACAGGGGTATGAACCCTGACATGAGTTGGCGCTAGTTCCGGCACTAGGGCTGGCACTAGCTCTTTGCTAGACCACGAACCAATCTTGCTGCAGTGCACAGCCGGGGCCGGTTCAGCTGGCTTGGGCCGGCGCCGATTCTTCATTGTTGTGCCATTCTTCAGCTTTTTCTTCCCCTTTTGGTGTTGGCTTGAGTTTTTGTTAGGGTTCCTCTTGGATAGTCATCAAGTTGAGCTCTTGGCTACCTTCAACATCCTTCCAAATCTCTTCCATCTTCAAACATGGTTTTATGAAGAATTGGATATCATCTTGGAACCTCTTGGTCCTTGATCTTGTCATTGGTCCTTGTAAGGTCGTTCTCCCTTCTTGAATTGGAACTACTTGGCTAGCTTGATTCCCATTATCTTCCCCTTCTTGAAGTTGATTCTTCAACGAATCATCACCTACATCAAAAGGAGTTAAGTCACTAACGTTAAACATTGCACTCACTTTATAGTCACTGGGTAAATCGATCTTATAGGCATTATCTCCAGCTTGGGCAATGATTTGGAAGGGCCCATCGCCTCTTAGGTCTATCTTGCTCCTTCTTTGAGTGGGAAACCTCTCCTTGTGAAGGTGCACCCATATCCAATCGCCGAGCTCAAATGAAACCTTTTTTCCTTCCTTGATTTCGCTTAAGTGCGATCCCTTCATTTTGCTTTGCAATGGTTGCTTGCACTTTTTCATGGAGAGTCTTCACCAATTCTGTAATACCCCGTCTAAAAACCACCTTTATTATATGGGGAAAGTCATGCATGGCATAACATTTTATATGGCATTTGATAACTTGAACAATTTTCATGGATATATGTGATCTATGAGTTGGTTATTTCATGAATTTATTTACTTTGATATAATTGTGTTGTTTGAGTTGGTTGAGCTTTTGCTTTATTGACTAGCATTTATTAGAAGGGAAATGGAGTAAGTGAGTGGGAGTTAAGGGAATTTGTTAGTTTTTTGGTGGACTTGAGCTTTTGTTTTATGAGTATTATTAGAAGGGAAATGGAATAAGCGAGTGGGAGTTTAGGGAATTTGTTAGAGGAATATTTAGACAAGAGTTGTTGTGGTTTAGTGATTAAAATAAGAGTTGTTGTGGTTTAGTGGTTGAAACAAGAGTTATTGTGGTTGAGTGGAGTGGTTGAAGCTAGAGTTTTAGTGGTTGAAGCTTGGTGTTTAATACTTGGTGACTCGAGTTTAAATCCCAACTCTTGCAAACCTTTCCATTCTTATTTCTCAAAGTTCTCTTAAGCTAAACAAAAACCAGTTACACACACACTCACGAAAATTCCAGTTTCCCTTACTCTCAAATTCTTCTCTGGTTTTAAGCAAAAATCACAGCATAAGACCCCAAGTTTTCTTCCCCTATTTCTGCCCAAAGCTGAACCAAAAATCAGCCTATACTTTTCTCATTTTCCTCTCATTATCTAGGCCACTTTAGCAACCTAGAGCACAGCCATAAACTCCTTCTATTCACTACAGTTTCAGCCAAACCAAGAAGAGCAAAAGCTGCCATTTTTTCCTTGTTGGTTTAAGAGTCCAAAACAAGGTGTAGTCCTTCCAAACATCAAAACACCTAAACATAACCTGTACTCTTCATCAAAACAGCCACCAATCAAATCCTAAACCTCTCTTCTATACGAAAAATACAGCCACCTTTTCTCTCCAAGATTTCAGCCATCACAACTCCAATCACCACCAAAATCGAAACCTAAGAGCAAAGTAAGCAACTCTTCAACTCTTCATCAACTCGACCTCAATTCTTCTCATCGTTTTCTCCTAAATCTCGATCAAAAGGGATTGATTTACACCCCCTTATTTTACAAGAAGAATTAAGGGACTTACTAAGAAGCTAATCTCACACTATTTTACATCATGTTTTCAGGGGAGTGCTTTTATTTAGAAGGTTGAAGAGATAAGCGATGACCTTCAGTTTATTTATTTCTGCTTTGTATTTCTTTCGATAGATGATTGTTAGTTTTAGATTCTCAAACTTGTATAAGTTTTAACTTTGGCTATAATAAGATTATCGCATACTTTTATTTAGTCATTTTCGTTCCTTTTGTACCTCGTTATAAAGACCCCTGGTCTTTTGAATGCTGCGACATACTGCCTATTTGGGTACGTAAGTAGTGGGGTGTTACAAATTCTGCCTTCATGGCTCCATCAAGGTTCATCCGTTCGCCTATAGGCAAAGGAACCAAATCCAAAGGGGTTAGAAGGTTAAAACCATACATAATTTTAAAGGGAGAATAAGAAGTAGTAGAATGGATAGCCCTATTGTAGGAAAACTCAATGTGTGGTAAGCATTCTTTCCAATTCTTCAAGTTCTTCTTGATGATGGTCCTCAAGAGTTGGATGAGTGTTCGGTTGACCACTTTCGTTTGTGCATCCGTTTGAGGGTGACAGGCTGTGGAAAACGAAAGGTGAGTGCCAAATTTATTCCATAAGACCCTCAAAAAATGACTAAGGAACTAGTAAGAATCGTCCTAGGCATGACGACCATTCTAAAGAAGGGGGAAGGAGGATAAAGACCTAATACATGGTTCCATGGGTGAAGCTCATTTTCAAGAGACTTCAAGGTGCATTTCAAGATTTCAAGCCAAGGATAAAGAAGGTTGTCAAGCAATGGAGGATCAAAGAAGGGCTAAGAAGATCAAAGCTTGACAACAATTGGTATAGAAGGCCAAAGGAGCACAAGAGGAGACTGCTGATTACATCTCCCATTTGCTAGCTTAAGTTAGTTATCTTTATATATGCCTCCTTACTTTTGTAATAGTAAGATTTAGAGACTTAGAATATTTTTGATAGAGAAACCAAATTCTCTCTAGAGGAGAGTGTGTAAGGGGTGATTCCCGTTTTAAGACCAAATCAAAGGATTTAGTCCCATCTTTGATTCAATGTCTCTAAACTTCAAAGAGATAATCTACATCTCTTTCTCTATTCTTAGGTGCTGGTTTTTTTCTAGTGCTCTTGATAGGTTAAGTTTTTGGGTGCCTTCAAATCCCATCCTTTTGTTCTAATCTCTTGATAGATTACGGTATTTAGGTGTTTTGAAGTAGGCTAGATTCACCTAATCTCATTGGGTTAATTGCAATTGCATTTAGTTCATTTGTGCGTGTGAATTTGGTAGGGAGTCGGGTGACCAACTCTAGGGTTCTTGTTCTTCAAAAATCAAGAGGCTTCCGCATATCGTATCAAAGTGGTATCAGAGTAAGATTGTGTTGATTTTAATCAATACAATTTTCTTTGGGCAATGTACAATTTTCTTCAAGAATTTGTTAAAATTTTCAGATTTTCGTCACTTATTTTGGGGATATTTTTGAATGGTTAGAACTCAATATTGTGCCATGAACTTGATGTGAAATTGAACGTACATGTTGGGTTTATGATTGGATAGTTATTTGAGGATTAAAATTGTTGAAAATTTGAAGTTATTTGAGTTGATTGGCTACACTAAATTCTTCACATAAGAAATCCCGTAACTAAATTTCTGTCAATTTTTGTGTGTTAAAAAATTGAATTTGTGCCATGGGAATATTGTGAATTTGATCCTATATGATATATTGGTGTTTGGAAAGTCATTTGGTGTCAAAATTTGTTGATTTGGGGCCAAAACCAAGCTGAAATTTGCCATTTAAAGTTGAGTTACGAGAAGTATACAAGGTGTTTGATATATTGCATCAATGACTTATGATTGCTCATACATGACTATCTTAAGCTTCCATTTATGAACTACATTGTCTTCTAGCATAATAGATTGTTCTTAGTGAGGTAAATCTTTCTTGTAGCCATTAGAAAGTTTGTTTCTCTTTGAACTTGTCTTTAGCTTGGAAAGCATTTGTTCCATTTAAACTTCCAGTACTAGTTCCTTGAATTTGCTATGTTTAAGAAATCCTATCTTTGAGAGATCGTTGATTATCAAATTGTGATCCTTGGTGTTTGTGGTAGCATCATTTTGCATAGAACTCCTTGATTTCATTTGATGCCTACCAAGTGTTGATTAATTGCTTCTAAGAGTCCTTTCTTCTTATTCCTTAGAGTTTAGTTGACTTTATCAAGTTAAGCTAAATCCTTTGAATTGGGAAGAGTGGGAAGCATTTGAGTAAATTGAAAAAAAAGGCAAGAGGGTGAACTCATTGTTATAAAAGCCAAAAAGAGTGTAAACACGAGGGTTGAGTGATATTGATTGAGTGCTAAACACGTGAGGAAGTGAAGTGTCTTGTGTGTTTTTCTACTCAAAATTTCTCTTTAAAAAAAATGGCTTATGAGAGTTCATATGATTCATCTTCTATGAGTTCTCATGGTGAAGTAAGTAATTTCTATGAAATGTCAAACTCAAGTAGAGGAGAATGTGATGGCTATAATGAGGAAGAATGGGACTATGAGAAATATGAAGATGATTGTGAATTGTTGTATGATTGTGATGAAGGGCAAAGCACTAGTGGAGGTAGGAATAGAAATGAAAAAGGAAGTTTTAAGCATATAGATTATGAGAATGATGGAATGCTTGTTGGAGGACCTCCAAAGAGAGCAAATGGTAGATTACAAAATTATCCAAAGAATGGAATGTAAAAGAAGAGGGATTATGTGCAAAGGAAATTGGAGTATGACTGCTCTAATTGTCAAGAAAAAGGCCATTACTTTTACAATTGTCCTAATGAACACAATGGAGGAAGGATAAGTTGCAAGGTAGTAGAAATTCCACCTATAGACACACCAAAGCTACTTATTCCAACAAATTGGCACATAGGAGATTTTATGGGGCACAAGGTGATAAATGAAGGCATGTAAAGGTTGAAAACAAGTTCTAGGGGTTGAGAAGCAACCATGAAGGAGAGTAAACCCCAAACAAACCATTTATGCCAATCCTGTATTTAATCAATCAAGAGATGTGGGAAAAGAGAAACTTGGAGGTGTTGGAATAGGTAGTAAAGGATGAATGGTGATTGACTCAATTTGTCCATTGATTGGAGTAGCAAGAAGAGATGGGGATGCTTGTGAGGATAAAAGAGATAAGATGCAAAGGGAAAATATTTTCTTTTCTTGGTGTCTTATCAAGGAAAGACCATGTAGTGTGCTTATTGATGAGGGAAGTTAAAAAAATTTGATTAGTGGTACATTGGTGGAGGAATTAGAGTTAGAAACCTTGAGACACCCTAGTCCCTACAAGCTTCATTGGTTGAATAATTGTGGAGAAGTGAAGGTGAACAAGCAAGCCAAGGTTGAATTTGACACGGGAGGATATCTTGATGAAGTGTTGTGTGATGTTTATTCCATGCATGTTGGTCATATTTTGTTGGGGAGACCTTGGATGTTTGATAGGGATGTAGTCCACAAGGGGAGGGAAAACACTTACACTTTGAAGAAAGATGGGAAAAAGTTCACTTTAGTTCCCTTATCCTCTAGTGAGGTTTTGGAAGATCAAAATATTTTGAGTGAGAATGACAAGAAAAGAAGAGAGAAAAAGGAGAGGAAAAGGGTTGAGAGAAAAGAAGAGGTGAAAACAAAAGAAAAGGTTGGGGACAAAGTTGAGAAAGGGAAAGGAGAAAAAGAAGAAAGTAGAGTGACCTCTTCAAATTTGAGAGAGAAAAAAACGAGTAATAAACAAGAAGGTGAGAAAAGAAAAGGGAGTGGAGGTAAAATGAGGAAATATGTGGGTGGTGAAATAAAAAAACAAAGAGCATGGCAAGGTTCAAAAGACTACATTTTTGCCTTCACTCAAAAATCCTTGTTTGAATTTTTATGTAGGTGACAATTCGAGGACGAATCATCACAAAGAAGGGGGAAATGGTAGGAATCGTCCCAGGCATGACTACCATTCTAAAGAAGGGGGAAGGAGGACAAAGACACAATACATGGCTTCATGGGTGAAGCTCATTTTCAAGAGACTGCAAGGTGCATTTCAAGATTCCAAGCCAAGGATGAAGAAGGTTGTCAAGCAATGGCGGATCAAAGAAGGGTCAAGAAGATCAAAGCTTGTACAACAATTGGTATGGAGGGGCAAAGGAGCACAAGAGGAGGTTGAAGAGAAAAGGAAAGCAGGCTGTGTGAAGACCAGGACACTACCGACACCGGCTACACCCAAGCAACCAGCGCTGGCTCATAACTAGAACAAAATTGTTCCGTTTCCTGCACACAACCAACGCCAACTCACTTCGGGCATAGCCCTGTTTTACTAATTTTTCTTGTTCTGTTTTATTTTGTTTCTAATTTAATTCCCATGACTTTTGACTTGTTATAGCTATATTTTAGACTTACTTTAGGAGATGAATGGTTGAGATTACATTTCCCATTTGCTAGTTTAAGTTAGTTATCTTTATATATGCTTCCTTACTCTTGTAATAGTAAGATTTAGAGACTTAGAATTATTTTGATAGAGAAACCAAATTCTCTTTAGAGGAGAGTGTGTAAGGGGTGATTTCCATTCCAAGACCAAATCAAAAGCCTGGTGCCGGGTCGGCTTGTTGGGCCTTGTGCGGGTCCGCATTGTTAAAATTGGCCAACAGGCCGAGAAGGCCTAGTGCTAGGTGGCCTTGTTGGGCCTAGTGCCAGGTGCGTACTGGTTCTCCACAGCCGGCTCATTTTTCTTGTTCTCAACCTTCCTCTCGAGCGCACTTGATTCTCCAGACAAATTGTTGTTCCAACTTTGATCTTCTGGGTCCTTCTTTGATCCTCCATTGCTTGATAACTTTCTTGATTCTTGATTTGTTTTCTTGAAGTACTTTCAAGCTTCCCTTTGGCACCCACTTCTTTACTATCTTCTTATTCCTTGGCTTGGTGGCTTATTTAGCTTGAATCATCCATTGAAAGCCTTCGTAATTTAATTTCTTCCTTGGCACCATGGAGTGAGCTTTGAATCTCCATCCCCCTTCTTTAGCTTTGGCATGATGCTTGGGTGGATTCCTATCATTTCTTGAAGACGATTTGTCCTCGAATTAACACCTGTGTAAGATTTCAAACAAGAATCTTTTTGTGAAGATAAAAATACAAGTTTATGCTCTCCCACATAAAGCTCATTTTTTCCCTCATCGTCACTTTTCTTCTTTGTAGCCTCTCTCTCATTATTTTCACTCTTCAAGCACAAGAAGGTCTCATTTACTTTGTCTCCATCATCTTTCTTTTTCCTTTTTGTTTTCATTTTTCAACTCCAAAGAAGTTTCTTTCATTTTTCCTCCATCATTTTTCTTTTGTGTTCCCTCTTTTTGCTCTCCTTCTTTTCTCTCTTGTTTTTGCTTCTTTTTCAACTCTCTTCTTTTGTTATCTTCTTCCCTCATGTTGTTTTGATCTTTAAGCACCTCACTAGGGGATATCGGAAGTAGTGTAATCTTTTTCCCATCTTTCTTCAAAATATATTTATTCTCCCTCCCCTTGTGCGCCACATCTCTATCAAACATCCATGACCTTCCTAATAAAATATGCCCAACTTGGATTGGGAACACATCACATAGCACCACATCTTTATAGGCCCCCATATCAAACTCAACCTCAACTTGTTTGTTCACTTTTACTTCACCACAATCACTCAATCAATGGAGTTTGTATGGTTTAGGATGTCTCATAGTTTCTAATCCCAAGTCTTCTACTAAGGTAGCACTTATCACATTTGTACAACTTCCCCCATCAATAATCAAGCTACAAGGCTTTTGTTGGATAAGGCACCTAGTGTAAAAGATATTACTCCTTTGTGAATTCTCCTCATTCTCAACATCATTTGCACCCTCAATCTTTCTAACAACACCAATCAATGGAATAACCTTCACAACCTCAAGCATTCCCTCACTACCCTCTTCTTCTCTAGGCTTTTGGGTGGTTCTCGATGATTGTTTTGGTAGCTTGTTTTTCTTGTTTGGTGAATGTTGAAATATGGGATTGGTATATGTGGATTTCTTAGGGTAGGTCCCTTTCCTTGCACCCATCAATTTTTCACTCAATTTTTTGCGCTCATGTCTTATTGGAATTTTTAGATAACTTCCCTTAAAATGTTCTCCACTTCTTGCTCATATAATGGGGGTAGAGGTTTGCACTCATTTCTCACCCTAAGGCTATCTCCCATTTTAGCATTCGTTGAGGTTTGGCTTTGGTTAGATTCATCCCCTCAATGTCCCTCCTCATGCCTTCCATTTTTGCTTGGAAAATTTCAAAGGTGGCTCGAATATCAAATGAAGTTCCTTGGGATATTGTATTGAGAATTTCAAGGGTTTTCACTTAGAAAATTTGGATAAAAGGAGAAAGTAATTCCTCACAATCACTCCCTTACATGTATGCACTTAAGAATTAATGCACAACCCTCATGTTTAACTCTCATTTGGCTTTTAACAAGAATAAGCTCACACTCTTGCCTTTTTCAAGCACTCAATTTCCTCAATGAGTCATTTCCACAAAAATCTCCTTAATTGCTTAGGAGCTAGTCCAAACTTGACAAGTTTACTAACCTTCTAAGGACAACCAACTAGACTTAGATGGAAGTTTGATCATCAACAACAATGAGCCTCAAGGAGTTTATTTCAAGAGTCAATGAATTCAAGAAGCACGACAATTTCAATAAGCTAAGGGATAGGTAAATGGATAAGACCTAACTAGATTTTCAATAAAGCACTAGAAGTTCAAGAACAAGATCAAGAGTTCAACAACTACAATGAGCTCAATTGGACAAGCAATGTCCCCTAGATACTTGAAAACAATAGCTAACCAATTATGGAAGTGTTCAAAAAAGTTTTAGCCACAACTTCAAGTGAAAAGTTTACTCAAACAAAATATCAAACACTTGAGGTGCAACCTCATAACTCAAGGGGTTTCAAAAATTTCACACTTGTAGCAATCCAAAAACTCAAGAATCACAAGAAAAATTAGTCCCCAATGATTATACTAACATCAAGGAATAATTTCTCAACAAGAAGAAGTAAAAAACATGAGTTTTATAGTTCACAATTTTAGCATGAAAATGAGTTACGGGATTCTTTTTAAGCTCAATAAATTTGCAGTAAATAAACCCAAAAATCCACAAGATTTATGCAATTTAAAGATTCAAATAGCTACTCAAACATTAACCTAACATACAAGATCAATTTCTCAACAAGAAAATCAAGAAAAATTAAAGTTTTGAAGCACCTTCCTTAGTGACGAGTTTGCTCTGTTTTTCTTGAAACTTTGAAGCCTTTGTCTTGAAGAACAAAGCCTTGATAAGAATCAAAGCTTTCCTCTCTCTGATACCAAACTATTTGATATGATCATGGGGTGATTTTCTATTGAATTTCGTGGCTAAATTTAGGGCAAAATGTAAGACCCATGTAAGAGCTCAAAATAGTGAAATTTGTGAAGAAACAAGATACCCAATTCAAATACTAAGACCCTAAGCCAAAATAGAAAACTTAGAACATTAGATATGAGAATTAAGTCATCCAAATCACAACCAAAGACCCTTGATTCAAAAAAGAAACCAAGAACTTTCATTAGGGCAACTAGTAACCCCATGGTTCATCATTTCAGCTAACTGATCTGCACTCTTAATGTATGGAACCTTTCTCCTACCCAAATCCAGGTTATCCTTGATATGGTTCCTATGATGTTCAATATGCTTAGTTTGATCATGTTGTAATATATTATTAGTAGTCTAAGTAGCTGTTTTGTTATCATAATAAAGCACCATAGATTTCCTTGGACCAACCCTAAGCTCACTTAAAAGAATTCTCAACTAGGTAAGTTCTGTGATTGCATGATGAAAAACAGCATATTCTGCTTCTGCACTTGAAAATGATACCACAATTTTGCTTCTTCCTTCTCTAAGTCACCAAATTACCTCCAACAAATGATGCATACCTTGAAGTAGACTTTCTATCCAACCTAGATCTAGCAAAGTCAAAGTTTGTGTATCCTACAATATTGAGGTGTCTGTGCTTGGAGAACATTATACCTTTACCTTGGGAAGACTTCGGATCTAAAATACTATTTACTGCTTTCATGTGACAATCATTTGGATTGTGCATAAATTGACTCACAACTGTGTGTCAAATAAATGGACTTCCCCACTAGTCTTTGAATTGTTTCCTTCTTTGTTGGAATCTGATCAAGAAAATAGATAGGCCATAGTTCGCTACAATAGGAGTATCTACAGTTAACAAGCAAAGTTACCAGTTTCACCTAAGGGAGCTAATGTAAACTTTCATTAGGAGAGGAAGAGTTGCTCCTTGGAGTGAAACGCCTCCATGCCCAAAAAAAGTTTTATAGGCTCCAAACTTTCTTCTTAAATTCTTTTGCCAAATAGCTTTGAAGCATTTCTATCTCAGTATTGTTAATATCTGTAACATTCATATCATCCAAATAAACAATAAGCAAGGTAAAATCATCATGATCCCTTCTATAAAATAGATTGTGGTATGCCAAAGCTTACTTGAAACCATTCTCCATTATATGGTAGCTCAATTTGCCAAACCATGGCTTCGGTGTCTGTTTCAACCAATACAATGCATTTTTAGGTAACACACAGTCCTTCCTTTTGGTGTAAACCGTGAAGGAGGATCCATATACACCTCTTCTGTCAAATCACCATGAATGAAAGTGTTGTTTACATTAAATTGTTTTAGTGGCCAATTCAAGTTGACTGCAAGAGATAGAACGGCTTGAATAGTGTGTCCATCTTAGCCACAAGAGTAAAGGTCTCTTGAAAGTCCCATAAGTTTTGAGTGTAATA
Source organism: Voacanga thouarsii (assembly GCA_026120185.1). Taxonomy (NCBI): domain Eukaryota; kingdom Viridiplantae; phylum Streptophyta; class Magnoliopsida; order Gentianales; family Apocynaceae; genus Voacanga; species Voacanga thouarsii. The sequence goes on from JANUWF010001165.1 coordinate 2,823,085, forward strand.
CTTGGCAACTAGTCTAGCCTTGTATCTTTCAATTGTGCCATGAGACTTGTACACACCCAGTTGCATGCTGCCAACTTCTTACCTTAGCTAACTCGATTATCTCCCAAGTAGAGTTTTCCACTTTCTTGTCTTCTTTGTCCCAAAAGGTGAAATCTCTCACCCAGGGAACCCCTCCACAGCGCGCCCCAAGGCATGTGGAGAGGAGGTAAATCACGGTGACCAAGCTAGTCATAAGGTAGGAAAATCCATTCTCTAGGGAAATTAACCCCAGGGGATTCGATCCTTGGTTCCTGGTTCCAAATCTACTGCCTGCAACCAACTTGGCTGTCCGTGGGGGCACTTTCTTTCATGTCTTCTATCATGGTAGCTTTCCACTTAAGATCTCTGAGAGCTTCTTGAAAACGACTAGGAATTAACACAAAAGACAAATAAAGTACAAACGCTAGGTGAGACTTAGATGATGATAAGAGACAAAAACAGAAATGACAACTTTCAAAGATGATTTGAAGAAACCCAATCTGTCAGGTTCTTTATGTTCACAAAGGGATATCTTCTATCTTGAACTTCAACTTGAGGATTCAAAGTGGAATTTTCTACATCTTTTGAAGTTATAGAATTAGAATCAGTATCTAAAGCTGAAATTTTAGTGTTCTCAGTGGGATAACCACTTACCTTGGAGTTAATCTTAGAAGGTTCATCTAATGGCATGGTTGTATCATTAAGAGGGGCCTTTGTTCTTTTTTTATAAACTTTCTAAGATAGCTGGGCTGGTCTTTCATCTGGTTTGGACATAATCTCATGAGGATGAAGTCAGCACTGGTGGTCTCCAACTCAGGTAACACAGGGTTCAAACGGGAGACTAGGCAGTGCTTCAACTGTGGTGAAGTAGGTCATCTGAAACAAGCTTGTCCTAAGCCACCCAAGGAGAGAGATTCAGGTGGACGTGGACAGTCTGCAGGTTGTGGTCGCGACCGTGGGGGCAGAAGAGGTGGAAGAGGCTTTCGGGCCAATCTGATGGTAGCGGAGGAAGAGGAAGAGGCGGGTGTGGTCTTTACTGAGGAAGACCAGGCGCTATTAGAAATATTGACAAGGAAGCAGAGAGCAGCAGGTGATGGAGACAAGAAGAGTGCGATTGAGGATGCATTCACCTCCGCTTTGCCCATGGGTAACACTGCTACCTATGCTCAATTGATCAAAGGTACTGGTAACACACATGCTCTTGCCTCTATCTCCACCACTAGATCATCAGAATGGATCGTAGATTTTGGTGCATCTTGATATGTGACAGGTAATGCTAGTGAATTCTCTTCCTATACTCACTTAGCGATGCTAGAGAGCATCCAGACGCTGATGGGACAGCACAGCCTGTGGTTGGTAAGAGTACAGTGAATTGTACGGGTTTAGAGTAACTTTGTCCAATGTTTTGCATGCTCCTTCTTTCCCAGTAAATCTTTTATCTATTAGTGCCATTATACTCCAACTAAAATGTGTGGTTTCTTTTGATATTCCCAAGGTGATCTTCTAGGAGAAGGAGACGGGCCAGAGACTTGGGACTGGCACGTGGCGTAATGAACTGTGGTACCTGGATCGTGAGGGGATGGACTCAGCATTGATATATATGGTAGAGAAGGTAGGAGTAGGAGGATCTGAGATGAGTGCTGAGGATGTGTTGATGCTCCATCACCAACGCATGGGACACGTTTCGTTTAGTGTGTTAAGTCGGTTGTATCTAGTTTTATTTGAAAATGCTAATAAACAGAAAGTTATGTGTGATGCATGTGAATTTGGAAAACTTACTAGAAGTTCTTATGTTAGTTCTGGTCATAGAAGCTCTTGTGTTTTTTATTTGATACATTCTGATGTTTGGGGACCTTGTTCCACGAGTTCTATGAATGGTTTTAGATGTTTTGTGACTTTTATTGATTGTTTTTCTCGTGTTACTTGGTTGTATTTGATGAAAAATAAGAGTGATGTATTTGACTGCTTCAAAGACTTTCATAAGTCTATTCAGATTCAATATGGAGCAGTGGTGAAAATATTGAGGTCTGATAATGGTATAGAGTATACCAATAGAGCATTTGCGGAATACTTGTCAGCTCAAGACATACAACATCAGACTACATGTCCATACACACTAGCTCAAAATGGGGTAGCAGAAAGGAAAACAGACACTTTCTAGAGACAGCTAGAAGCATGATGATCGCGATGAATGTCCCAAAGCAGTTATAGGGGTAAACGGTCTTAACAGCTGCTCAATTGATCAACAGAATGCCCTCAAGAGTGTTGGACTGGAAGTCTCCGTGTGAAATGTTGAAAGGAGATAATGGTGGGATCCTCCCATTGAAAGTGTTTGGTTGTGTGTGTTTTGTGAAGGACAACAGACCATCTGTAGGGAAGCTTGGTCCTAGAGCCGTGAAATGTGTCTTTGTAGGATACTATGCTACCAAGAAAGGGCATGTTTGTTGGAATCCAGTAGAGAAAAGGTTGTTTGTAAGCATGGATGTGCATTTTCGAGAGTTTGAGCCATATTATACACTGGAGGTGACCTCACCCATTGGTGACTGATCTGATAAAGAAGGTATGAGGCGAGAGGGGGAGAATGGTGAGAGGTTGGTGAATGTAGGATCAATTCCCTTATCAATTCCTTATTCTGTTGAGATGAGAGAATCGGTTGAGGAGCACGAGAACGAAGAAGAGGAGGAACCCGTAGGTGTTGGGACTCGGGCACAGGGGGAGTTGAGAGTGTATACCAAGAGGAGGCAGAATGAGGTGCTGGAGTCAACATCTGCAGTACCATTGGTGCCATAAAGTCCCTTGTCCCGGCCTACTCCAACTTTTGAGACACCCACACCACCCTCAAACTCAGAAGACGCAGGTGATATAATTCCTTCTTCTCATCCCACTCCCATGATAGTAAGGAGGACCTCTCGCAATAATGTGGGAGTTCCCCCCGACCGTTATGGTTTTCCACATGATATTGCTCAGTTTGTCTCGTACTTTAATTTATCACCTACGTATGGAGCATTCATTATATCTTTGGACTTTGTTACTTTACCTAAGTGTTGGCAGGATGCTAAAGAGGATCCAAAGTGGAAAGCAGCTATGCAAGAAGAACTTGGAGCTCTAGATAAGAACAGAACTTGGGAGATAGTGTCACTAGCACCAGGCAAGAAGGCAGTGGGGTGCAAGTGGGTGTTCACAGTGAAGCAGACCCCGAAAGGAAAAATTGATCGCAACAAGGCACGGTTGGTGGCGAAGGGGTATAGTCAGACATATGGCATCGACTATGATGAGACCTTTGCTCCTGTGGCCAAGATGGGAACAGTAAGGACACTTGTCTCCATTGCAGTGAATGGGGGTTGGAAACTAAATCAGTTGGATGTTAAAAACGCATTTCTTCACGGAGATCTGCTAGAAGAGGTGTATATGGAGGTTCCCCCAGGCTTTGGTACAAAACAGATAGTGGACAAGGTTTGTAGATTAAGGAAGTCACTGTATGGGTTGAAACAGTCTCCTAGAGCTTGGTTTGACAGGTTCAGAAGAGCTATGGTAAGCATGGGCTATCAGCAAATCAATGCCGATCACACAGTGTTCTTTCGACAACAGGGTGGTCACATTACTATTATAGTAGTGTATGTGGATGATATGATTATCACCGGTGATGACGAGGGTGAGATTGCTCCGCTGAAGGCAAAACTGGGCAAAGAGTTTGAGGTGAAGGACCTCGGGCAGCTAAAATACTTCCTGGGGATTGAGGTGGCTGGTGGAGAAGAGGGGATTGTTCTATCTCAGAGGAAGTATGCTTTAGACTTACTCACAGAGATGGGCATGTTGGGTTGCCAGCCTGCGGTTTCACCAATTGATCAGAGGTTCAAGTTGAGCGCAGAGGCAGGAGAGCCGGTTGATTGTGAGCGGTGCCAGAGGTTGGTAGGACGTCTCATCTTTCTGAGTCACACTTGTCCTGACATATCATTTGCTGTGAGTATGGTGAGCCGCTACATGTATGACCCAAGGAAGGGCTACATGGACGCAGTGTACCAAATTCTGAGGTACCTGAAGAGTGCACCAGGGAAGGGGTTGATCTTCAAGAAGAATGGACATCTAAACATTAAGGGCTATTGTGACTCTGACTGGGCAAGTTGTGCTGATGATAGAAAGTCCAAAGCTGGATATTGCATGTTTGTAGGGGGCAATTTGGTATCCTGGAAGAGTAAGAAGCAGTCAGTGGTTGCAAGGTCGAGCAGAGGTGGAGTATAGGGCTATAGCTTTAGGAGTTGCGGAGATGGTGTGGTTGAGAGCTTTGTTAGTAGAGCTTAAGATGGATCAAGGAGTCAAAATGAAGCTGTGGTGCGACAGCAAGTCCGCAATTAGCATTGCTAACAACCCCGTGCAACATGACAGAACCAAACATGTGGAGATTGATAGGTTCTTCATCAAAGAAAAGCTGGATAGTGGACTATTGGAGTTGGGACATGTAGCTACTAGAAAGCAAGTGGCTGACTGTCTCACTAAAGGACTTAGTTCATTAGATCTCTTAAGATTGTGTGACAAGATGGACTTAATGGATATTTTCTGCCCATCTTGAGGGGGAGTGTTGAGATTTGTATCTTTGTTAGGGTCTTATTGAGAAATGAAGAGTATAGATAATTCTAGGGACTTGTATGCAAAATTGTAAAGGCTATATATAAGTCTAAATCGTTATCGAATAAATTAAGTTTTACTCGATTAATCAATTCTCTCCCCCTGAAGAGGAGCCATGGATACAACTTTGGAAAGATAAGACACATGTTCGCAAAATTGAACATCCATGGATACATAATTTTTACTTGTAGGAGGATGGGAACGCTTGTAACCCTTTTGGGAATTAGGGTAACCAACAAAAGACATTTAAGAGCACATGGATGAGGTTTATCCCTATGAAGAGAGTGCACTTGAACATAACATGCACCACCAAAGAACTTAGACCTTATTATAGATATTTAGAGTAGAGGGAATAGAATGAAATCGTGATAATATCCTCAAACAAGTTTGAAAGTCAATGATATGAGCAGTCATTCGGTTGGTAAGAAAGGCAGCAATCATGACAGCTTCTGCCCAGAAACATTTAGGAACATTCATAGTAAAACATAAGGCCTGAGCTACTTCAAGTAGATGTAAGTTCTTACATTCTGCTATGCCATTTTGTTGTGGTGTAGTCATATGGTGGGGGTTACCCTGTTTTGTGAAATCAGTAAGAGACTGATATACAAACTCGCGGCCATTATTAGAATGAAAAACTTTAACCTGAGTATGAAACTTTGTGACAATCATTTTTGTAAAATTGAGGAATAACATTTATAACATCACTCTTAGATTTCATCAAACATACGTGGCTCACTCTAGCACAATCATCAATAAAGGACACAATAAAGACCAACATCAGTATATACACATGAAAAAGGAATGGAACTTTTATTAAAACTAACTTTAGAAGGAACATGATGGTTTGTGGCATAAATGCATTACATCTTAAATTTGAAGCAGAAATATTGGAAAACAATTTAGGAAATAGATGCTGTAAATAATAAAAAGATAGATGTGCTGAATGACAATGCCATAAAAGAATATCCATGACTAGATTTAGATTTGTCCCCTTCCAAATAGTAAAGCCCTCCTTTTCTCTTATCAATGCTAATCTCCATCTTCGTAAGATTGTCTTGAAACACAGAATGAGTAGAATGAAAGGTTACAAAACAAGTTAGACACTTGGTAATGTAACAGATAGAAAGAATGTGGAGAGGCTGGGTGCAAGTAAGATGGATGACATAAAGAGAGAGAGAGAGAGAGAGAGAGGCATTCTCAAATCTCGCAATCGGCATAGATGTCCTGTTAGGAAACCTTAACAGATTTAATAGGTGAAGACCTTAGAGAATCAAGTGTAGAAGTCATGTGATTAGTGGCCCCTGAATCAATAACCCAAATGGCAAAAGCAGAAGAAATGAAGATCCAACCCATATTGTCTTCTTGAGAAGACACTCAAGAGACATGAGAAGCTGAAGATGGTGAAGTATTAGTTGGGCTGCCTGACAAAACTTCATTTTTTTCCCATCTTGCTTACGTTTGTACCATTCCGGAAAACAATGCTTCTTCCAGCAAATATGTTTTGTGCTATTGCAGTGAGTGCAATGTCAAATTGAAATCCCATAAATGCTCTAGCAGAAGCTTTTAGATAACTTTCTTTTTTATAGTAACTTGTTTGTGCTTTGCAGGGAACTTTTGAATAGGCTTCTTGGCTTGGCAAGGATGATGTGGCCAAAACACGACTATTGAACTAAATTGTGATCAAGATCTACAAGAACTATATAGTGTGAACATGTCATATTGTTAGCCCTTCGATAATCAAACTTCCATTAAGATTGAATTCAACTCATATTCCTGTGGCAAAACAGGAGCAACCTCAGACCCAGTCATCATAGCGTGGATCATCCTTTGTAATTGCAGCCTTTCTACTTGTAATATAACCTTTTTTCCTTTCTACCAGCGATATGCATTCCCAAAACTTTAAACAAAATACGATAATTAATTCCATCCAATCTATGGATTGAAGAAGAGATATCATTAATAGTTATGGTGGGCAGTTTTTGGCTGTCAGAAATCTTAGAAATATTTTTAGTAGACATATTTGCAACTAGGTGATGGCTAAGGTTTAGGAGAGAAACAGCAGGAATTCTTTGCCTTTGTTGGCTCTAATAGCAAAATGATAAGTGGCACAAAAAAAAAAAAAAAAAAAAAAAAAAAAGAAGAAGAAGAAAGTATTGTATTCTATTGATCATAAAGGCCTTTATATACTAGTTTGGTAACAAGATAAGAAAGGAAAAGATATACAACAATCCCTAAGATTGAATTCAGATCCTATAATCAAAGCTTAAGATCATATATGGGTATAAAATATATTTGACATTCCTTACTATTGCTAACTTTTGCTTTTTGACTTTTTGGGAGGAGATAAACTGGAAAACATTTGCCATATAGCTCCTAAATTACCACTACATCTGTATGAACTATTACAAAGGAATGTAATTTATTCAGTTGGACAGAACTAATGGATTCTTATTATAGAACAATCCCATGTGCAGTAAGCCACCTTTCTAGATCTGGTACCAGCTCCCCTTTTGCTTTTGGCGGGGAGCCTCTATGTTTTATCAAATCCACTCCCCAAGGAAAGCCTGGCAACAAGAAGTCTTTGTTTCTGAAAAGTCTTGGGGGATGGAGATACCGTGTCAAACACCCTACATGGCATGATTCGTGGATTGATCGTCAATTGATTATGCAGACCATTTTTTGAATGCATAACTTATTGAGGAATAACTGACTCTTTTTGGACTTAGGGCCGTTTGATAAAACTAAAATTTGAAAACTGGAGTCTGAATATTTAAGTACTAAACTTTGAAAATTTTAAGTCTAAAGACAGAATCCTGAAATCTCAATATGAAGGCTGAATTAATTATAGTTTATTTTTACATTATATTTTATTACATTTTAGATTAAGTAGAAAAAAACAATAACAATTAGTTGAGTATTTAACATATTCATACTTCAAATTTAAGTAATTTGCATTTCACTTAAAATTTATAATAAGATTTCATTTTAGTCTTAATCAATTAAGTGATAACAAAAGCATGTTATCATGCGTACTAAAGTAATTAAACTCTTAAGATTGTCTATTATCAAACACAATTAAATAAACACTTACTTGATTAGTTTTAGGTATTTAATTGAGTTATTAAACAAGCCCTTATCTAACAGAATTTCCTTTTTTTGCATTTACTGTTTTTCTTTATTTTCTGAACTGTTGATAGGAGAAAAGCTTTCCACTTGAGACAGAAGGCTTTATTACATTTCCAAAACCACAAGATTTTAATGGCTTTGGATCATTTAAAAATAATTGAGATTCATTTCGTTCTTACCTTTATACCTATTCTGCTGATCTTTTTGTTTAATATGTTGTTGTGGTTTTCATTTTAGTTTCTTGTTGTCTACTTGGAAAACTTAGAACTGTCAGCTCTTTGTGGATGTAGAAAGTGGTGTGAAGTTAACCATATCAATGATCTGTAAACAAGCTATGGATGATCAAAGAAATATCTGTTGTACAGATAAAGAATAACTAGAACATGCTTTATTCCAATAGGCTTCTCAAGAATAAGATGCTTTATGTGTTATCTATTGCTTGAATTACAGATTTGCCTATTATTGTGCTGAACCCCCCCATCTTGTGTACGGTATCTGTTTCTTGATGCTATTTTCTTGATTTACCCACATAACTATTTGAGAAAGGTACCTAATAACTTGTCTTCCTTTAACTTGAATTTCTATTTGTATTCTGGAATCTGTCCATCATGAAGATTTCAAAAATGTAGTTTGGATGATTTATTTCAGAGCACCTAGAGCAGCCTTGGTGCCTGGTTTTCCTTTTTGCCTCCCAACAACTTTTACCTGGTGCTTGAGGCTGTTAATTACTCTTCATGCTAGGAGTTAAATTATATCTGCTAAAACTTTTGAAATTGGTTTGCTGTTGCTATATAACTTCCAATTTTGTATATTTCTGGGGTTTCTGCTGAACAGTGTATAATCTTGATTGTGTTTCTAGGCTTTTTATATGCCACATTTATATGAAAGCAGAAACAATAAATTCTTCGCATGAACATCTCCTTCACACTTGTTTACACGGGTCACTTTCAGAAAACTATTTAATAACCTGTGTGAATTTTTGTGAGGATTTGGAACTTGGAAAATGCTTGAGTCAGTAATGAAAATGTTGGGGGCTTGTCTTGTATATGTAGTTTATTTGCAGAGTACACTGGTTTCGGTGCAAGTGCATCGATAGGAAAGAAAAGGGGCAGTGATTTAAAACTATCTGGCGGATCTCAGGAGCAAAATCCTATTTGTCATGAAAGGCCCCAGTTTGTTATAATGTTACCTGCGCTTTGGACACTTCATTTTCTATTTCAGGAAAGGTAAACTAAGCACACTAAGATGCATGAGGATTATTGATATGCTTTGAATGTTAGAAATAGGCGTGAATCTGGCAATGTGAAAATAGCTACCATCATAATTTTAAAAATATTTTTCCAAAAAATAAGCAACGGTAGGGTATTCATAATCACACCCCATGCAGTTGAAATGTAGTATCTTACATTGCAGTCCTTTTGTTTTTTGTTCATTTAATTCCTCCAGTAACATTTTCTAAGTACACTCTCTCTCTCCCTAAAAGCAGAGCTTTGCATTATTCTGAAATGTTTATGCTGCTTTCAGGAATATGGCAACTCCAGTTGAGCCTCCAAATGGGATCAGATCACAAGGAAAGCATTACTTTTCCATGTGGCAGTCCCTCTTTGAGATTGATACTAAATATGTGCCTATAAAACCTATTGGTCGAGGAGCATATGGTATTGTTTGCTCTTCTATTAATAGGGAAACCAATGAGAAGGTTGCCATCAAGAAAATACACAACGTCTTTGAAAATCGTATTGATGCTCTGAGAACTTTACGTGAGTTGAAGCTACTACGCCATCTCAGACATGAGAACGTAATTGTCCTAAAAGATGTAATGATGCCTATTCACAGGAGGAGTTTCAAGGATGTTTACTTGGTCTATGAACTCATGGATACAGATTTGCATCAGATTATAAAGTCCTCTCAAACTCTTACTAATGATCACTGCCAGTATTTTCTCTTCCAGGTATGTTGTTGGGATGAAATCTTTTATGTATTTAGTGTCTCAATTGGTTGTGAAGTTCAAAATATTTCAAGTGTGGATTTTCTGTCATTTAAGCATATCTCACTGAAGTGATACTCTAGTGAAGAACTCCTATATCAAACTTTCGTAGGTTTATGTTCTATAATTTTGATTTTGCTGTTGAAATGACAAAATATTCGAAACGCTGAAGTATCTCCTAACATGCCGATATGACTATATAGTTGTAATTTTTCAGTACAAGGATTTAGGTATTATTTGATTTTCTTAACAGGACGCATAACTGGTTACGGACAGTTCTTTTGGGGAGCATTAGTATGGTTTATTCGCCTGCATGGTTATTTGATACCATTCATGCGTGTTTGATTACTGCTGTAAGAAATTCCACATGATAGGTGCTCTCTGCATATAGCTAGCGTAGTAAGTGATTTACTTCCCCTGTAACCTAGTTCTTGTTTCCTCATGGCTGCAATAAATCCAGCATCATGTGCATATCTTATCTTTAGTCTGGTGTCATATGGAGCTTTAAGATTTTGGGAAACATAATGCTTTCACAATATGGATGTGGGAGGACTGGAACTCTTTGGTAGAATAATCTCTATAGATGACTTCATGTGTTACAGACCCTATTAGATCCAAAATTTCACAGCTGAGTTAGTGAACTATATTTTGTCCAGAATAGTAGTTACTGTTTTATGTTTATAACATATGTGATAAAATGACTAATTTTAGATCAAAGGCATAGCATAGATATAGTTTTCATCAGTATTTGTTGAGCCATTTTCATAAAATTATATCATTGCAGTTGCTTCGAGGCCTGAAATATCTCCACTCAGCAAACATTCTTCATCGAGACCTGAAGCCTGGAAACCTACTTATCAATGCCAACTGTGATCTCAAAATATGTGATTTTGGGCTTGCACGCACAAACAGTGATAAGGGCCAGTTCATGACAGAGTATGTGGTGACTCGCTGGTACAGGGCCCCAGAGCTTCTCCTCTGCTGTGACAATTATGGGACATCTATTGATGTATGGTCTGTTGGTTGTATCTTTTCCGAACTTTTAGGGAGGAAACCTGTCTTTCCTGGTACTGAGTGCCTTGACCAGCTCAGGTTAATCGTCAACATACTCGGCAGCCAGAGGGAAGATGATCTTGAGTTCATTGATAATCCAAAGGCGAGAAAATACATACGATCACTCCCATATTCTCCAGGGACCTCTTTTTCTCGTCTTTACCCCCATGCTCATCCTCTGGCAATTGATCTGTTACAGAAAATGCTTGTATTTGACCCGACAAAGAGGATTAGTGTAACTGAGGCACTTCAACATCCTTACATGGCTCCACTGTATGAGCCAAGCTGTGATCCTCCAGCTCAGGTCCCAATCAATCTTGACATAGATGAAGATTTAGCGGAGGAAACCATAAGGGAAATGATGTGGACAGAGATACTACACTACCACCCTGAAGCCGTTCTAGCAGGTATGGAGGTCAGTAATTAACTTTGGTCTTCTTCCACCTTTGTTGAACCACTCTTGGAGATGGTTTCGTCTGTAACATTAGAACCTTCTTTTTTCTTGGTTTTGTTATAATAATCAGAAGGAATTATGTATTCACAGTTTGTGCTGTGATGCATGCTCTTTAAAACCACTTTCTTCCAAGAGCTGGTTATAAGCTTGGACTGTCTTAACATATCTGTTGCAATTTGTATATAGGTGTTCAATTTTATGCCACAAGCTACTTTCTTTGTACATTAACTATGGGTCTAAGTTAATTCATGTATCATTATACGTCACGTTTAACTTGGCTGTCATTTATTCACAAGGAAATGAGCTTGCAGTTATGCACTGACTGGGCAATCTGAAATGAATCCAAAATATTTACTTGCTATTCAAGTGTTATTGCATGGAATTTGTCTGGTATGATGAATCTGATAAACAGGTATCGACGATAATCCAAGGATTGAGGAGATATGGAAAGATTTAAACTACTGTAAGATTAAACTGGGGCATAAAACAAGGGATTAATCTTTTATCCACTCTATGCATAAATTTTTAAACAAAGCATGTTTTGAAGAAATTTCATTGTGTTGTTAACAGCCTAGTAATCTATGTTATGTTAAAAACTAAGCAGATACTTTCTTTCAAGAACAGAAGACCTACTGGTAAAAAACTGGTTAATGTGGATTTCTAGATTTCCTGGTATATGATGCTGATATAGACCTTTTTTTTTAACACAGCATAGTAGAGTAAGATCTTCACATTGGGTGGCAAATTGTATAGCTTAATGTGGATAAAAAAATGTGTCTAAAGGGGTGGATTCATGCATTCAAATTTAAAATATTAAGGGAAACTTGAGCCTTTTTGGTTTTCTTTCTAAGTAGCTTGTTACAAGGAATTCAGCTTTGCTGTGAAATTTTGTTTTTATCCATGTTGTATGCTCAATATACTGATACAATTTTAAATACCAGTTAAATTGATTTTTGGGATGCTGAGAAAATAGCTGTGTATTCCTGGAGCTCTCTAATAATAATAAAAAAAAAGAATAAAATTTAAAGCAAGAATTTCATGAAAAATGAAACTTATTAATCATATCTCTCTTCATTGTTATGGGCGAAATATCAGGATTTCGGGTCCTTTATGACTTTAAGTCTGCAAATTCTGAATATAGGATACTGTCAAAAGGAATGAGAACTAGAACCTTACTATATTAAGAATATTATTCCCTCTATTCAGATTTAAATATTTTATTTTGACTTTGCACAAAAATTTAATGAAGTATTTGAGGATGAGTAAGTAATATATTATCTGTGTTAGTTAAAGAAGTTAGTGAAGGAAGCTATTGATTAGCGGACCTAAATCGAGAAAGTTAGTTGTAAAAGTTTAGAAGTATAGGCGACATCCTCGGTGTACCTATTTGCTCGATACCGGGGGTATTACGTGGACTCTCAACCTTTGACCAATAAAAAAAATCTCAGCAAATAAGGAATGATATCTCCATGGCACGAGCACGGAGCACCCTTCTGTTGCATGGTAGAGACTACGAAGGTTGAGCCACTTTGTAGGATAAGTTCTAAGTAACCCAAAGACTCCGCTCTCTGAAACCCCTCCACCATGGGCTCTGCATAATAATTTTTCTTATCTGAAACCACAGAGACTCCATAAGCCATACGAAACTTCCCAACTCCTGGACGAAATACTCCAACGGATGATGCCACTCCCGAATTGGTTGGGAGAAGCCTTCGGAGTTCGGTATAATGCTCGAGTCTTCTATGGTCTTCCTCCGTAGTACTGTATTGTAACTGCCCATCCTGAGCTTCCGTTAGTCCCTAGACACATCCAATCAATTTGGAAGCCCTTTGCTTTGCTCAGTGAGAAGAGCAAGTCGATTAGAGGCTTCTTTAATGAAGCAAAGATGAGGTGCGATCATCATAGTAGAAGTCACAATGACTGTTCCACAATATCCAACATATAAGCACAAGAAATTTACAAGCCATAGGCTATTTGTTGTGATCGAACCACCAACATTGAAGCTTGGCTCTCAAAGAACCACCATATGCACCAGAAATGGCGACACAAAAAATAGCAGCACCATATTCCTAAAGCCCGGAAGCCAACAGACATAGTAAGAAAGCTTATCAAGATCATCTTCCCCTCTCGTAATATTGGTGCCACAAAGCCAAAGTAACTCCATGGGATCTCGAGAAATTATCCCACAAGAGAAATGCCTTCAACAACCTCAACATGAAGATTGAGAAATTCAATGGAATCTTGAAGTCCCAAATCATCTTACAAGATGGTTTGGATGAGTGGCCTCCAAATAGAGCCAAAACCATAGAGCCCAACGAGAAGGAGAACTGCACAACTCCAACATCTCTGTGTCTGTCCTCACCAGCACCCACTTTGGAAAGCAAAGCAGGTGGAAGAAGGCTGCTAATAGTTGATCAATTCCACCCCTAGTGTCCTCTGTAACCCCTCGAATAGTCGAGCTATGATAAACGTTTAAGACCATGTCAATGTGGTCAATATTTTCTCTCCTGAATTCAAATTAACCAAAAACTCTACATCCTAACTGGGTGGCAAACTAATCTTTTTTTTTTTTTTTTGAAACCACCAGGGTGGTCGGTCACAAACTGATCAATTATGTTGGAAATACATAAGAGAAATGCCTAATCACAGACATTTCTTCCAACTTCCTTGCTCCAAAGACTTTTTAAGAAGGCAATGTATGAGCCTTAAGTAAGCAATGAATTCCTTATGAACCTCAACCCTTGAGGTTATCTCCTTGACTTCATCTGATGGAAATTGTCCTAGGCCTAAGAAACCATCCAAAGAAGGGGAGAGAGGAACAAGCCATTACCCATGGTTCCTTGGGTAAAATGCATTTTCAAGGGGTTGCAAGGAGTTTTCCAAGCCAACAAAGTCCTTAAACCAAGAGCCAAGGGACTTGTACAAAGATGGATAGTGAAGGAAGCCTCAAAAGGTGCAGCAAAGGAGCAACAATTCTTAAGGTTGAACAAGACAACACGACTAAGAATTGAGGGCCAAAGGAGCACATGATGGGTGGCACTCCAAAGGAGCATCAAATGGAGTCAAACATGCCTACAAAACTACTTGGAGGATTAAGGGATCACATAGCCAAGATTTGGAGAACAATAGAAGTAATAATTGGAGAGTCATACAGAGGAGCAACTAGGAAGGCCAATGTTGTCTACAAAACTAAATAGAGGAACAAAGAAATACCAAAGACAACAAAGGAGATCAAGTGTATCCAACCATTCAAGTGGAGAATCAAGAAGAATCAAGAGGAGGCATTGGAGAACAAAGGATCCATGTTTGGAATGCACGCTAAAGAAGTAACATGAGCTAAAATCATGTGGAGGATCAAAAGAAACCAAAATAGGATGATTGAGCAACAAAGAAAGTTGCTTCCAGAAGACGTGCATGGTTGTGCATGAAGTTGTGTGTTTTCCAGAATTCAGTCACTATAGAACTTTTGGAGAGCAAGAAGCCGTGCACAAATGCACAATTGTGCACCAAGCCGTACCTTTTCTAGAAGATTGTACATGGCTATTTGCTCAGTTTTTGTAAACCTATTATATATATATATATATATATATATATATATATATATATATATATATAGTACATTTCCTCTTGTAATAGCTAAGTAAGCGAGAAATTAGAAGTTAAACCTTTGTATTTTTGTTGAGAACCAAGTTCTCTCCAGGAGAGCGTCGAGGGCGATTCTCTTTGGTGATTGCCACAAACGATCAAGACCATGCCAAGGGATTAGTCCTGCCTTGATCTTGTCTTTAAACTTTCTTTGGATAATCCAATCTTTATCTCTTTTCTTGTGTGGTAGAATTGTTTTCCTAGTGTGTTTGAAAGGTTGAAGTTAGGTTGCCTAAACGTTACATTTCTTATGTGCTTAATCTCTTGTAGATTATGTGTGTTTGGATGTTGATTTAGTAGTTTTATTTCATTAGATCTAGAGTTCTTGGTTGCATACAAAACCTAGGGTTCTATCTCTTGAAACGTGTTTAGTTTTATGTGTTGTTAAAGCTAAATGTTCATTTTGAATTTGGAAAAATCCTAGTTTTCTTGTGAGCTTTTTCTAGCTCGTATCAAATTGGTATTAGAGCAAGGAGTCGTTTTGATTCATATCAAGGCTAGATCTACAAGACGGAAGCTTTCAAAATGTGAAGAGAAAATTCCATTTTTGGATCTAAAAACGGTTGGAATGTATGCCCAAAATAGCCTATGTATTTCTGTATTTTAGAAATTAATAAAAGTATTTCATCCATGATTGTTTGTTTATATTTATTGCACATAAATGTCTAAGTGTGTTAGTAAGTAATTTACGTGATGGGATCGTACTTTTACAGTAAGGTGTAGATTATGAGCTACTAACATATAACTGAAAAAATTATTCTTTATTAATTCATGAAACTGGGCATTTTATTGAGCTTTAGACCATTACACTATGCTTTCTAAATGGAGAATAGTTTATCTTTAACCAGTGAGTAGTCCACTCATACCAATAGTGTAAGCATATTTGGAATATGTAGAATTGAATCACGCGATAATAATCTTTATCAAAGTACTCGAATAAATAAAGATTGGTTTATTGCAACTACTACGTGGACGAGTACCCTAAGACTTGAGTGTAAGTTGGTGGCCTGGTGAAGTTAGACCTGTACACTTTGATATGTGTTGGGTGAGGTCTTATCGCAAGGCCAATAACCTTGGATGTATAACTTTAGTTAATTAGGACGGACTTATACAATAGAGTTTTCATGCTTCATTACGTGAAGAAATCACCCTATTGTGATTGTTCAGGATAATCTAATAATCTAGGGCTTTAGGAAACGTGACTAAGTATGTATGCTTTATGGGTAGCTCCCTAAGATAAATTGATACATATTGGAAATCATGGATTATCAAACCAGGTATCAAATGATGGTAGACGTCATTGAGAAATGTGTTGGTACTATTTTTCTATCTCAAAAACGGGTGTAGATGAGTATTTTTGTCATTACACTTGTAGGTCGAAAACACTACATTTGCAATATTATTTTCGAGGTCAATATTTTCATATAGTGATAAATAGAATATTTAAAATGATTAAAATATAGGTATTTGTTAGTAGGGGTATTTTAGTCATTTTAGTAGTCAAGAATAATATGCCTTTTGGTCCCTAGAGTAGCTCAAATAACTTTAGTAAATTTATTTACTATATGGGCTTATAGGGTGTGAATTTATTATTGAAAGAATTATTCTAGAAGTCCAATTAATTATTTATTTAGATTAGAATAATTAATTGGGTCAATTTAATTGATTAGTTTATTAATTAATTATCTTGGGTAATTTTATATTTGGCCCAAGTGATTTAATTAATTAATAAAAGAGTTAATTTAATTAATTAGTTTATTAATTAATTGTTTTGGATAATTTTATATTGGGCCTGAATGGATTAATTAATTAATATGACAGCTATTTAATTAGTCATTAGACTAATTGAGTAAACATGGCCTATCAGGGCTTTTGTTAATGGTGTTGTAGGTTATTTGGAAACTAAGAAAGTTGCTGAAATTAAGAGGAACAGAAAAGGTAGTGGCCGGTTTTTGTTCAGGAAAAGGAAAAAGGAAACTGTTTATTTGCCTTGAATAGGTTGACCGATTTTTTGAGAGATATAGGCTTTCGGTTTTTTCCTTAGAACAAAACCAAATGTCCACTGTTTTTTTCTTTTCCGTTTCCTTCATTTTCCTTTAACGTTTAACTATTCTGTTTTTCTTCCAATTTTCTTTACCCTAATTTTACTTTCACCGGTAGAGGTTTATAGTGGTTAGAGAATACTCTGAAAGGTCAGGAGTTAGCAAATGTGGTAAGTGTTTGATGCAAAGAAGCCGATAGTTAGTTGGTTTTTTCGTGGAACAAGTAGATGTTCTTGTTCAATAAGCGCTGTCAAATTCAAATCCAACTCCGGTTATTCCAATAAAATGCCTTAGAAGTAAGTATTCTTAGATTTTGACTCGAAAAAAATTTTAATTTGTTATCTTTTGCTGTGTATTTAATTTTCCTGCGATCCTTCAAATGGTATTAGAGCTATGGTTTAATCTAGGAGCAATCTTAGGGTTAATAACAGGAAAAGGTGGTTCCTTTATTAATAAAAATTATGATCTTTGTGATTCTTTGGATCCCTTGTAGTTTTTTGATATGGGTAGATTTTGTGTACGCCTCGCGCGTGGAGGCATAGCCACGTATAATTTAATTTTAATTGCTTTTGTAGAATTCATGTACGTCTCATTTTGAAAGGTATAGGCGTTTGAAATTGTATTTCAAATTAATTTACGAATTCTTGTAACAAAAATTGGTGCCTGGAATAATGTCGTAAAACCCTTGAGAGAAATGAAAATGAAAGGAAAAAAAAAAAAAAAAACGGGGACTGAATGCAAAAAGCCCAGCTGCCACATGGTGCACACGAGTCATGCGCGGCTTGGGAGTTTTTTCCTTCCCAAGCCACGGGAGGGCGACCACCAGCCACGGGAGGATCAAGGCAAAATTGTCTTGATCCATGGAGGGTTAAGCAAAGCCTCTCACAGTTGGTTCTTCATGTTGCGGTTGGTTTGGTGAGTTGTCGGTTTCGGTCGTGGGTCTAGTTTGGGGCCTTGATACGAGCTCAGGAGCACCAAAATTTGAAATTTAAACTCAAGAACAAGACTCAAGAATTGATCACCCAATCTTCTACCAAAATGCCCACAAAATAAGAACCCTAGGTGATTTAACAACTAGAACCCAAATTCTAATAGGATTTGGCCAACTACTTCAATACCCAAATACCATGAATCTACAAAGAATTCAAGAACAAGTGGGATGGAGAAAAGTAGGCACCCTTCTAGGTTTCCCAACAAGAACACTAGGCAAGAATGAATCTCCCCAATATCCAAGATGAAGAAACAAGTTGGATTAATCCAAGGATTTTAGAGGCTTTAAACAAAAGTGGGTCTAATTCCTTTGCTTAGTCATGAAAGGTAGAACTAAGGAGGAATCCTTCTCACCAAAAGTTCAACACTCTATTCAACAATTTGAAATTTGAATTCTATTACAAAAGAGGCTATAATAGGGTATTTATAGGCCCCAAGTTCCCCTAACTAATTAGCACACAAGCATAGAAATTAGATGGCCTATATACAAGTTTTTAGGCCCTATTACATGCCTTAAAATATGTTAAAACATAATAAAAGTCGTGAAAATTAAATTACAAATGAAAAGGCTGAAAATACAAAAAATAGCAAAAATGCCAAGACGAACTCGAAATGGACCCTGCGTCGGGTCCAAGGACTACGCCCGATGCCAGGTGTAATCTACCCGGCGCTGGGTGTAAACTTCTGGCAACTATTTTTTGCCAGATTAGGACCGGCGTCGAGTCCTTCACTCTCGACTGGCGCCGGGTAGGCTCCGGGTTTCTTCCCCTATTTTGTTGCACTTCAAAACTTGCTCCTTAGATCTCCATTCCATTTCTCTATGTTTCCTTGATCTTCCAAATGAAATGTTGGTCGTCTTGAGCCCTTGTTGATACTCATTTGGCCTTCAATCCTTGTTAAAGGTTGACTTGATCCTCCACATGGATTGTTGCTTTTGTTGTGCGTCTTTTGACCCTTTCTTTTCCATCAATCTCTTCACAATCTTCTTGGACTTGTGTTTGTTGAATTTGTTATTTTGAAAACTCCCTTGATTCCTCTTAAATGTTGCTCTTACCCATGGCACCATGAAGTGTGATTTTGTCTTTCTTCCCCTTTCTTGAAAATGACCTTCATGCCTAATTTGATTCCTATCAAGCCTCTTGGAATTTAATTTTTTTTATTTTCTTGTAATTTCTTTTTCTTTTGGGGCCTATATCACGTAAGGTTATTTTTCTTGCAATGATTTATTTATGAATTTAAATAATTTTGCATGAAAATGGTTAGTAAAGGCGGAACCACTTTAGGATTAAACAAGATCATTTTAATTTTTTATTATTATGATGTTTAATCCATTATTTGGTCACATAAAAATTAAAGGTTAGAAAATAGCATGTAAAAAGTTTACTTTTTGGAGCATGTCTATTTATTTAATTTTGTGATCAAATGCATAAAGGTTTTTGAGAAATTAATTTTTCTTTAGAAAAAACAATTAAGGAAAATATTTTAAAAATGGAACTAAGTAAATTTGAAATAAATTCATGGCTTATTCTTCCAAAGGATTTTATCCTCGATTTGGAGAATAATTTTGAATTTAAGTATTTTAAATTTAGTTACTAGAAAATGATTTTAACTTAAGTAGTGAAATAAAAAATTCATAATTTATTTTCTTAAAGGGTTTTATCCTTGACATAGAAAATAATAGTTGAATTTTTGAGTATTAACTAAAGTTAATAAAAATAAATTAATTTTTAAAGAACGTTTTCCCTAAAACTTATTTTTTCACAAGATAAAATGGGAGAGGGGTTCCAACGACTCCACGACTTCCATCACGGCTTCCTGTTAGAGATTGTAGTTATTCTCGTGTCATTCTGAGCATGACCCTCTATAGGATGAATTTTTATGAGAATCTAGAACTAATGGAAGAATTATAATTAAATTCTAGAATAAGTGTTAGTGTCGACCAACCTATCATTGGAGGCATTAATGCTGGATTATCCATAGGTGGTGAGAGTAGTGACGATCCTATTGATGGAACTATTTTTGGATCATTATCTATTAAGGAAATTTAATTTGTGATGATTATATACTTAACTTAGAAAATTGTTAACCTTCATTCGAAGCTCTGTTAATTATTCTAAGAGCCAAAATTTTTCATATTTTTTATAATGGTTTTAATAGGTTAACCATATCGTGGGAATAATATGATGTTTGAAATGTGTATTTTTATATGTGTTTTTCAAAACAAATATTTTTCTAAATGAAGTTTTTTTTCCCAATCAATAGAAATGTCTGGTTTCCGTCATTTGTCCAATATTCTCAAGGAGAATAAGTTAATTGGACTTAACTACGTGGACTGAAAAAGGAATCTGAGCATAGTACTCACTGTTGAGGAGTACAATTATGTTTTGTCCGACCGCTATCCTGAAATTGGAAAAGATTCTATGGACCAGAATTGTGAGGCGGAGAAAGCATAGAGGAAAGCTGATGAAATGGCTCGATGCTATATGTTGGCTTCCATGTCCAATGTTCTCCAGTTCAAACACGAAAATATACCTATTGCATACGATATTAATGTATCGTCGCAAACTATGTTTGCTGACAAGAGCCGGCCCGCAAAGTAGGAAACTCTTAGAGCAATCGTGAACACTAGGATGGCTAAAGGGGTATTAGTTCACGAGTATATGCTCAAGATGATTATTCATTTTGAGGAAGCTGAGATCCTAAGGGCAACAATTGATGCTGAGAGCTAAATTAACATGGTTTTTGAAACTTTGTCAAATTCATATTCTCAGTTCAAGCTAAATTATAGCATGAACAAGTTGAATATATCTTTCATTGAGTTGATGAAAGAACTCCAAGTTGTCGAGAAAATCATGAAGCTTGTGTCACAGGTTTTGGTTACTCACTCTGGATAATCTTCTAGAACTAGGGTCCAGCCTAAGAAGTTTTAGAAGAAGAAAGCCCAAAACAATGTAGGGACCCAGCCCAAGGCATCCAAGCCCAAGGGCAAGTGTTGTAAGTATGGCAAGAAGGGGCACTTCAAAAAAGATGTCCGGACTTCTTGGCCAAGTCCTCATTAGGTATTGCTCTTTACTTAGAGTCTATTTTGATGGTTGGATCATCATCCACTTGGATTGTTGACTTTGGAGCCTGAAAAACCTTCGAGTGGGGTGAATAAGGTTTTTGGCAAGAAAAAATGATTTTTTTGAATTGTCTAAAATGCTGAGCAAGAATAATCACCAAGATACTTGAACTAACTTTATAGATGCATATAAACCTATCCAAGTACTTGTAGATATATATTCAGATTTAGACAGTGAAAGATCATAAAAAAACAGTACATAAACCACTGAATAAGATGAAACAAGAGATATATAGTGGTTCGATCAACAATGATCTACGTCCACTACCTTAAACCTCACACTTAAGGATTTTCAACCCTATTTCATTAACCTCACTTAATGAAACCGATTCACATGCAAGAGAGGATCACCTCACTAGGTTTTACTTCATAACCTTGACATAAACGTAAAACAAGTATCATCCCAATGGGTTTTACCACACAACCTTGCACATACACAAAACACAAGGCTCACCCCTATGAGTTTTACACCACAACCTTGCACAACAATAGAGAATTGAAAATCAATAAAATAGAGATAAGCTCACTTACTTGAGCAGATGTTTTCTCGGATACAAGTTACAAATTATTTTTATCTTTGATATATAATGAACTCACATTGAAGCTAGATAAAAGAAGATTTTTGAAAGTATTGAGCAATAAGTTTTCTAAAATGAATGTTTCAAAAATCTTACTTCTAATTTTGCTTTAAGGGCTATTTATAGAGCAAAAAAGGGAGTGCCAATGGACATAAAAAAAACGGCTACTAAATTTTCTGTTTAAACTCATCTAAGTTTTGGACTCAGGTTTTGGACAAAGATACATCTAAAAGGTAAGTCCAAAAATGGCACATTCCTGACAAAAATTTTTCAACTTGGTTTATAGGATTTTGGATGAACCTTTTGGATTCAAACAGTTCCATCCAAAATTTTGTGAATTTTAAAAACTTTGAAAATCATCTCCTTTGAAGCTTCAAGGTAAAGTCAAATGAATCAAAAGATAAGAAGACATAGGAATTCATAAATATACCTTAATAACACTTCCTAGTCTATTATTCTTCATAAAGAGCTTCCATGATATATAACTTCTCATACTTGATTTTCTCATTTGATCTTCTAATCTTAAAATCAGTGATGAAGAGGTTGTCAACAATTCTTATCTGAATACTTTAGAAGAATAAAGATTAACCATGTCCTATCATAGAAAATTAATAAGTTAGTCCATATCAACGTTTGTCATAAATCAAAACATAAAAGAAAGCCCTTAGGGCTAACAGAGCCATTGACTATATTTGTAACTCCTTGTAGGGATTCAACAAGATAAGGCGACTTAGTAGAGGAAAGCATGGACTTAGAGTGGGCAACAGAGTATAAGTGTAGGTTGAAGCAGTGGGAGACTTGGAGATTTTATTTGATTATAATATGATTTTAGTTTTAAAGGATATTTTATATGTTTTTAGTTTTAAATAGAATTTGATTTCAGTTTCAAGATTAATTAATCAATGTTATTCTATTTCTTTCCATTCTGGTATTTCAATCAGTAGAAATGAAAAAATTATTTGCACTGGAAACATGTATGGCAATCTTTTTTACATTAATGCTATAACTTATCAAATAAATAATACTCAGATGGAACCTAATAATAAGAAGAGTAAGGCTACATTAAATAACTCATATTTATGACATTTAAGATTAGGACATATAAATCCTAATCAGATTCAGAGGTTAATCCAAAATGGATTTTTAGACTTATTGCAATTGGAGGAATGATCTCGGTGTGAATCTTTACTTAAAGGTAAAATGACCAAAAGGTCCTTTACTTAAAAGGCGAAAAGGTCCAAGGAAATATTAAAGTTAGCCCATACTGATATTTGTGGTTCTATGTCTTCATCGACTAGAGGAGGTTATAATTACTATATCACGTTCACAGATGATCACTCGCATTTTAGTTATATTTACTTGATTAGGCACAAGTCTGATTCATTTGATATATTCAAGGAGTTTAAGGCTAAGGTGGAGTATCAAACAGGTAAACTAATAAAAAAGCTAAGATCGGATTGTGGTGGAGAGTATCTCCTTGGTGAATTCAAGGACTAATTGGCACATCAGGGTATAGTATCTCAACTAACTACACCTGAGACTCCTTAGCAAAATGGAGTAGTTGAGAGAAGAAATAGAACTTTGATGGAAATGTTCAGACGCATGATGAGCCATGCTACTCTTCCTATTTCTTTTTGGAGATATGCTTTGAAAATAGCAGCATATATTCTAAATTCGGTGCCTTCCAACTCAGTGCCTAGGACATCCTATGAGATGTGGACTAGACGAAAGCCCAGTATGAATCATCTCAAAATATAGGGTTGCCTAACTTATGTAATGACTAAAAGAAGTAAGTTAGAACTATCAGAATTGTGTTACTTTGTAGGGTAACCCAAAGGAATAAGGAGAGGATACTTTTATCATCCCTAAGAGCAAAAGGAACTTATTAGTACTCATGCTAGGCACTTGGAAGATGAATAAAGTGTATCCACTAGAGTTTCGAGTAATGTGGAATTGGAAGAGAAGTTAATTGACACTTCAACTTCAAGTATTCCAATTAAGGAACCAAAAGACTCAGAACCAAATATTGCCATACAAATTGAGTCACGTTATAGTAGGAGGATATATAGGGTTCTTGAGAGATGGACTAGAGAGACTTTTGAGGTTGGCTCCGACTATCAAGAACAAAATCCCACTAGATAGGATGAGGCCATTGTTGATGTTGATTCGGACAAATGGCAGATTGTAATGGATGCTAAGATTGAGTCTATGTACTTCAATCAAGTCTAGGATCTGGTCACTGCACCTGAAGGGATTAAACCCATAGGGTGCAAGTGAATATACAAGAGAAATAAAGGTGTGGATGGAAAGGTGGAAACCTTTAAAGTAAGGGCGGTTGCAAAAGGTTATACTAAAAAAGAAGGGATCGATTATGAGGCTACATTTTCACCTGTTGCCATGATCAAGTCCATACGCATTCTTTTGGCCATCGTATGTCATTATGACTACGAGATATGAGAAATGGATATTAAGACAGCTGTTGTTAATAGCTATCTTAGCGAAGACATCTAAGTTTCAGGTCATGGGGTTACAGAACATACGCCAAATATTCAAGTCAGTGCATACGCCATGTATTCAAGTTAGTGCATATGCCAAGTATTGAAGTCAGTGCTTACGCCAAGTATTCAAGTTAGTGCATACACCAAG
Source organism: Voacanga thouarsii (assembly GCA_026120185.1). Taxonomy (NCBI): domain Eukaryota; kingdom Viridiplantae; phylum Streptophyta; class Magnoliopsida; order Gentianales; family Apocynaceae; genus Voacanga; species Voacanga thouarsii. The sequence goes on from JANUWF010001165.1 coordinate 2,847,368, forward strand.
TAAAAACCTTAGAAAGGGGGATGGATATGGTTTTTGGCAAACAAGAGTAGATTAAAAATTTGGTTTCCAAAAAAAATAATGTTTGAGCAGATCAGCAGTGATACGTCGTTACTTGAAGGATGGTTTCCAATTTCAAGAATGCAACCAGAAGTCTTTTAAAGTTAGCAGAAATGATATGAAATGAGGATAGGTAGTTGAGATATTAAATAATAGGTTCAAATCAGAAAGCAAGGATCATAAATAGACCAGTGATTTTTGCAAAACATAATAGAGCATTTAAAGACAAAAGTCAATGAGAATGTAGTAAAGAAATTTATGCAAGGGGGACGAAATAAGGCTCAGAGATTTATAGTGGTTCGATCCTCAAATAATCTACATCAATTACCTTAAGTTCTTACTAAAGGATTTCAACACACTCACTAAAATTTTTTCCCAACTAAATGGTGGTTGGTGACACCAATCTTATACAAGAGGATTACCAATCTAGGTTTTACACCCAACCTCTTTAATCACAATAATTAAGACTCATCCCAACTGGGTTTTATCTTCTCAACCTTGATACAAGATAGAATGGAAGAAAGTATACAGAAATAGCTCACAGATTTGTGCAGATTGCGAATAGATAAGCACAAACACATTTTACCTTTAGAACAATTTAATTTCACTTTTTGAAGCACAAATCGAAAGGGGGATTTTTGTATTCTGATATGTGAGAGTGTTTCTGGGAAAGATAGCATAAAAATCTACTTCAAAATTGAGTTTTGAAAGCTTTTATATAAGCAAAAAGTAAGACAACAACAGCTAGTAATAGCTAGTTTCTCACTATCAAATTTGCTAGAATTTTGGACTCAAGGATTGGAGGAAGGTGCATCCAAAAAGTGAGTCCAAAATGGTATCTTTTTAGGTAGAAACATTTTGACACTGTTACAGAGTTTTGGATGATGTTTTGGATGTAGAGGTCTATCCAATCTATTCAATCCAAACATTTGAAGACCTACTTTTTGAAATCATTTTATCTATCTGCTTTAAGGTAGAAATAAGCTGAATTATAAGGTAAAGGAGACATAGGAATTTACACATAATACCTTGACAAATGATTCCAAGTCTAAAGTCCTTTCACAAGGATATCATAATTTTGCAAGCTCTTGAGTTGAAGATATACTTGATTTGGATTCCATTGCTCAAGAGTTGCTTGATAATCTCATTTGCATTCCTTTAGAAGAATTGAGTTCAAACATGTCCTATAATACATAAATCACATAATTTAGTCCTCATTAATGTTTGTCATAAGTCAAAACACAGGAGAATGCCATTAGGGCTAAAATCTCTCTTTTTTTGAGTGATGACAAAATTGATGGGATTGTAACATGAAAAAAAATGATATGTACAGTATGGACATGTTAGATGGAGAGAGATTAGAATATTTTTCATTGAAATGCATTCTCTCATTATAGGACTCAAAGAGTGCTTATGAGATTAAGATAAGAAAATTTAAGTATATACTCACAAACATGTCTCGATGAGCTTATGGCCCAATTTACCACCTTATCCTCATTCCTTCCATATAGAGGACTATTTCTTTAAGGAAATAGCCAAATAATGATCACAAAAGAAATGTATAGTTTATGTACATAAACAAGTGTAGAAGATAAGTTATGAGATGTAATACTCCCCCTTTATATGTTCATGTATGAACATAAGATATAGAGCTATGAAGTGCATTTTAAAAATTCTAAAATTTTGGACTTCCAAAACATGCATCCGAAATAGGGTAAAATGAGGCAAAATGTAGGCTATTTAAAAAGGTCATTTTCTGACTGTTATTTTGGATTGAAGAAATATAGGTCCAAAAATCCCCCTAAGCATGTGCGAAGTGAAGGAAATATTTCAAGAGTAGAGATCAATGACTTTTCCTGGAATTGGTCGAACTTATTTTACTAAAAAAAAAAAAAAAGGATTTTACAAATCAACAAAAAAGAATTAGCTCAGATTTCATAAAAGTCTACTCAGGTATCCTTAACAACAAAATATTTAACAAGTGCATATCATAACCATAGTTGAAAACAAATCATCAAGCCAAATTGAAATCAGTTAGAATGCACAATGAACTGATACCTATACTTCAAACTCCTTTTTCCATAATAGTAATGAAATCTCAACATAGTGTTAGGAATTCTTGTTAGGAAAATACAATTTGCGCAGCGAAATAAAACTAAGAATTCCCACCGATCACCCTATTTATGCATAAAAAGGATTGAACAGTGAAGAATACTATACCTTTTGCTGCCTCTGGGAATGAAAAATTTTCCTTTTCTATTCGTTTGTGGCATGATCAGTAAAGCCAAATACATGAACAATCGCATGTCTTGCCTCTACGATCCAAGTGTGGGATTGTTACTAACTAGTCCACACGAGGATAGTTCTCAAGACTCTAGCCAAACTCTTGGTGCTAGCAGAGAACAGAAGGCAGCTAGGGTTTTGTGTGTGAGAGCAGAAGAGAGGAATCGTGTATTTCCAAATCAGAGAGAGAACAATTTCTCTGTGTGTTTTAAAAATAGAAAACAACTACGACATCTTTTTTAGAAAAATCCTAGAAAAAATGCTGACACAACCTTTGTGAATTCTAATCAAATTAGAATTCATTAAATTGTAGTTGAAACTTACAAGTTCTTACAATTATAATTTGGCCCAGAAATTATAACTAATTATAATTTGGCTAGAATAACTTCTACTTCTCACAATTAACCCCTCAATGTAATCAAATAACATCTAGAGTACATAATCCTCTATTGTGTATAATCTATTAGGTTTCCCAGTCTATTGGTACCAAAATATTAATTAATCCAAACGTATTTGAGATTAATAATTCTCAATAATTTAGAATTAATCTATTAATTCTAATCAATATTGGTTTATTAATTCATCAATTAATAAACTCATACTCGGTAGATCATAAGTGGTATCTAACAACACATCATAACTACCCAAGAATCTAGGAAGTGAAGCGGCTTGACATGAACCCTTCAATAACAAACTATAATACAATAAACTTTTTTCACCATATAATATCTCATTTGGTCTGGAGTACGAAATTAGTGCCAACTCCCTCTAGAATAATAAAATAATTCTAGCATGAATATATTAGTACTTGTACCAGGAATTCACTATTCTACATGTGTATTAATTGAAACTGTTACCAATACAGAATCACCTTAGCCAAGAATTTCACGAGTAGTAATTCTAACAAGTGGCATTGAGATATTCGTCCCTACTATTAGGAGTGGTGAATTCTTTATCGACCCTCTTAACTACTTTCGTTTACCTCACGTTGTACCCAATATCCATCCTATAGGTGGCCCTCGATTTGTCTCTAGAGATTGGAATTAAAGTACAATGATCAACAAATAAAGTACCTTGGAGATTTGAAGTCTAAGGATATTTGCACGTTTGCTATAACAAGATTCTATCACTGGCACAAAATAGTTATTCATGTGAATATCTCATAGCTAGGTTATCCAATGTACTTGAAATATGTACAAGCATCCACGTGTTATCTTTGAATATCACAATACTTACAGATGTGAGAACTATTGTCTGATCAAATTAGAAAAATCTAACACGTGTTAGTCTTAGCGCAGTAATAATGCCTTATCTCATTAATACTATGACTAGGGATTATTTAAGTACTAACACTATATAGTGTAGTAGGAATCTCACATCATGATCTCCATCATAATTTTCTTAACACAGTGTTGCACTAGAGACTTTATCTAACAGTTATTTTACATGAAAGTAAAGAAAACAAACTGAAAGATAAATAATGTCTTGTATTATAAAACAAATATGTAATATACAAAGTACAAGTGATTGTCTCTAGGGAATAACACTAACAAACTCCCTCTTGCACTAGAGCTAATCATCCATTTATCTAATACCGAATGACTCAACATGCCTATCACATTTATTCTGGGATAGTGTTTTTGTAAGCGGGTCAACTATGTTCTCATCTATGGAATTCTCTCTATCTTTATATCATTCCTATCTATGATCTCTCAGATTAGGTGATAACGTCGTAGTACGTGCTAGGATCATTGGTGAAATTGTGGTTCCTTTTTTTATGCAATGGCTCCGTTGTTGTCACAATACAAGGATATTAGACCAACAATGCTAGGGACCACATGTTAGTGTTATGCTCTAGAGTCAATCACTTATACGTTGTATATGACACATTTTATTTTAATAAAAAGGCATTATTTATCTTACAGTTTCTTTTGTTTACTTTTATGTAATATAATTGTTAGATAAAGTTCCTAGTACAACATTGTGTTAAGTAAATCATAATAGAGATCATGATATGAGATTCCTATTACACTGTATAGTGTTAGTACTTAAATAGTCCCTAGTCATGATATTAATGAGATTGAACATCATTAATGTGTTAAGACTAGCATGTGTTAGACTTCCTGATTTGATCAGGCGGTGGTTCTCATATCCGTGAGTATTGAGATACTCAAAGTTAATACGTGGATGCTTGTTAATGGAACAAGTTCATTGCATGACCTAACTATGAGATAATCACATGAATAACTATTTAGTGCCAGTGATATAATCTTAATATAGCAAACGTGTAAGTATCCTTAGACTTGAGATCTCCAAGGTACTTTGTTTGTTGAGCATTGGGCTTTGATTCTAATCTCTGGAGCCAGATTGAGGGCTGCCTATGGGATGAATATTTGGTACATTGTGAGGTAAACGAAAGTAGTTGAGATGGTCAATAAAGGATTTACCACTCCTAATAGTAGGGCGAATATCTCGCGGCCATTTGTAGGAATTACTATTCGAGAAGTCCTTGGCCAAGGCAACTGTGTATTGTAAGCAATTCCAATTGGTACACATCTAGAGTAGTGGGTTCCTGGTACAAGTACTATTATATTTGGGCTAGAATTAATATATTCTGGAGGGAGTTGACACTAATTCCGTACTGCAAACCGAATGAGATATTGTATGGTGAAAGAAGTTAATTACACTGTAGTTTGTTATTGAAGGGTTCATGTCAAGCCACTTGACTTCTTGGACTCTTGGGTAGTCATGATGTGTTGTTAGATACCGCTCATGATCTAAAAATGTGGGTTTATTAATTGATGAATTAATAAACCAATCCTGATTAGAATTGATATGATTAATTCTAATTAATTATAGATTATTAATCTCAAAGACGTTTGAATTAATTCATGTTCGCTACCAATTGACTGGGAAACCTAATAGGTCACACACAATAGAGGATTATATACTCAAGATGTTATGTGATAACATAGTAGGGTTAATTGCGAGAAAGAGAAGTTATTATGGTCATATTATAATTATTAAAAATTTATGCGCCAAATTGTAATTGTGAGAACTTGATATTTCAATTACAATTAGGGAATTCTAGCTGTTTTAGAATTCTCAGTTTTTCAGTGATTTTTCGTACATATAAGGTATATGCACGAAACCCTAATCAAGGGCAATACATGAAAAAGAACAGCTAAAAAAGCCTTTCCTTCTTCTTCTTCTCTCTCTCTCTCTCTCTCTCTCTCGTTTTTCTTCATCAAAGAGGAAACGACTAACCTTAGGCACCACTTTGGTTTATGCTAGCACATAAATATCTTAGTGCTTGAGTATGATCCTCCGTGTAGATTTCTGTTAGAGATAATCACACATTGTGATTATAGTGGTTGGACTTTTAACTCTCATAGTGTTTGATCAAGAGGATTGCTGGATCGCGCCTCGACTTGAAGAAAGAAAAATTTTGTTTTTCCAACACCCAAGAAAGGTAAAGCTGTTATCTTTGTTCTATTTATTTCTTGTTTTTCCACACATATGCGGATCTTGGGACGGTATCTCGTTCTATTTTTTCTACTGCGCCATATATAATTTGTGTGAGATACCCAACAGTGGTATCAGAGCCTGGCTATGTGTGGTTTGCAGACATTATTTCTTGCATGAAAGCTGTTTCATGTGATTGTGTATGTCTTTGTTCACTGTGAAAATTATTTTCACTTGAGTCGAAATCTTTTTGAGTATTATGGTTTGGGTTCGTAGCACAATATGCTTGTGTAATAGTAATAGCATATTTCGAAAAGTGTTTTCTTTATGTGCTGAAAGTTTTTGCAGAAAAACGTTTTCTTGAACATGGTTGTTGCCTTCCATTATATCCTAATTTTCTGTTTGGTTTTTGTTTAAACTAACAAATTAGTTGTTGTTTTGAGCTTCAAAATAGAAAATTCTTCTGAGAATTGTTCTCACTAAACTATTGTAGAAGATAAGGGCTCCAGAAATTGTTTCTGAAAAATTTTCTGAAAATCGCCGCCTCTTTCCGAGTACAGTCAGTGCCGGCTCTGGTTCCAAACCAGCATCGGTTCCATGCTGTTACGCAATGTCTAGAAATCGTTTCTGGAAAAATTTTTCCTTAAAACTAGAACACAGCCAGCTCGGCATCGGTTTTGCTCTATTTCGACATTCCAGTGGGACTTTGTTAGTGTTATAGCCTAGAGACAATCAATTATACGTTGTATATGACACATTTTATTTTTATAAAAGGCATTCTTTATCTTATAGTTTCTTTTATTTACTTTTATATAATATAACTATTAGATAAAGTCCCTGGTACAATACTTTGTTAAGAAAATCATGATAGAGATCATGATATGAGATTTCTATTACACTGTATAGTGTTAATACTTAAATAGTCCCTAGTCATAGTATTAATGAGACTGGACATCATTAATGTGTTAAGACTAGCGTGTGTTAGACTTTCTGATTTGATCAGGCGGTGGTTTCATATCCGTGAGTATTGAGATACTTAAAGTTAACATGTGGATGCTTGTTAATGGAACAAGTTCATTGCATGACCTAGCTATGAGATAATTACATGGATAACTATTTAGTGCCAGTGATATAATCTCAATATAGCAAACGTGCAAGTATCGTTAGGTTTGAGATCTCCAAGGTACTTTGTTTGCTGAACATTGTGCTTTGATTCCAATTTCTGGAGCCAGATCGAGGGCCACCTATGGGATGGATATTGGGTACATTATGCAGTAAACAAAAGTAGTTGAGAGGGTCAATAAAGGATTCGCCACTCCTAATAGTAGGGGCGAATATCTCACAGCCACTTGTAGAAATTACTACTCGAGAAGTCCTTGGCCAAGGCAACTGTGTATTGTTAACAATTCAAATTGGTACACATCTAAAGTAGTGGGTTCCTGGTACAAGTACTATTATATTCGGGCCAGAATTAATATATTTTGGAGGGAGTTGGCACTAATTTCGTACTGTAAACCGAATGAGACATTGTATGGTGAAAGGAGTTAATTGTACTGTAGTTTGTTATTGAAGGGTTTATGTCAAGCCACTTGACTTCTTGGACTCTTGGGTGGTCATGATGAGTCAGTAATAGTCTCTTATTTGGAACTCTTCTAATTTATTATCCCTCCACACAATGTAAACACGTAGTCAGATTGTGATTTAAAATCATCTTTGTTAGATTGAAAATTTTCATCAGTATACCCGTTTACTTTCAAATCACACCCTCCATATACTAAGAACACATCCTTAGTCCTTCGTAAGTACTTAATGATGTTCTTTACAACTGCTCAATAATCCTCACCAGGGTCAGATTTGTATCTGTTCATCAAACTAAGAGCACAGGATATATCAGATTTCGCACATATCATAGTGTACATGATAGATCCAACTGCCGAAACATATAGAATCTTACTCATGTGATCCATTTCAACTTGTTTCTTAGAAGACATCAACTTTGAAAGACTTATCCCATGGGACATGGGTAAGAATCCCTTTTTGGATTGATCTATGCTAAACCTCTTTAGCACTTTATCTATGTATGTAGACTGTGAAAGACCTAGCAATCTGTTTGACTTATCTCTGTAGATCAAAATTCCAAGAATATAGGTTGCTTCTCTATGGTCTTTCATGGAGAATTTCTAAGACAACAAAATTTTAACTGATTGAAGAATAGGTACATCGTTTCCTATTAGCAACATGTCATCTATATAAAGTAATAAGAAAATGATTATGCTCCCACTAACATTTTTGTACACACAAGGTTCATCCATGTTTTGAATGAAACTAAAGTCTTTGATTGTTTTATCAAAATGGATGTTTCAACTCCTAGACGCTTACTTAAGTCCATAAATGGACCTTTGCAGCTTGCACACTTTTGTGCTATCATTAGATGTGAAACCTTCAAGTTGTGTCATATACACTCCTCAGTTAGATTTCCATTTAGGAAAGTTATTTTTACATCCATTTTCCAGATCTCAAAATCATGATCAACGACAATGGCTAGGAGTATCCTAATGGATTTTAGCATGGCTACTGGCCAGAAGGTTTCGTCATAGTCAATACCATGTTGTTAACGATAACCCTAAACCACTAGTCATGCTTTATAGGTAACTACATTACCATCCATGTCGGTTTTCTTTTTAAAAATCCATTTGCACCCAATAGGTTTGATTCTTTTGAGTGGATCAACCAAAGTCTATACTTGGTTGTCGTACATGGAATCCATCTCTAACTTCATGGCTTCAATCCATTTATCAGATTTTGAACTATTCAAAACTTATTTGTAAGTAGTAGGCTCATTTTCATCTATGAGCAATACATCATTGTGGTCACTTATGAGAAATTTATATCTCTTCGGTACCACACGTATTCTACTAGACCTACGAGGATCTTGTGTAGTAGAAGGTTCATCTATTCTCTCAATAGATGTGCAATCAGATGATTGATCCCTGTTTGTTTGTTCTTCGTGAACTTCACTAAGTTTAATTTTACTCCCACTGTCCCTTTTGAGCATGTGCTCCTTCTCTAAGAAGACAACATGCTTTGAAACAAATACTTTATTTTCGGAAGGGAGGTAGAAGTAATATCCAAAAAATTCTTTCAGATATCCCACAAACAAACATTTGTCAGACTTACTGTCAAGTTTGTCTGACTGTGACCTTTTAGCAAAGGCAGGGCAATCCCATACTCTTAAGTGAGATAACTTTAGCTTTTTGCCAAAGAACATCTGAAATGGGGTGGTATTGACCATTTTTTATGGAACTTTGTTTAGAATATAAATAGAAGTCTCTAGTGCGTACCCCCAAAAAGATTTTGGCAAGTTTGCATAAGCTATCATGGATTGTACCATGTCTAAAAGAGTTCGATTCCTTCTCTTAGATATACCATTATGTTGAGGTGTATGTGGTAGAGTCCATTAAGATAATATCCCATTATCTCTAAGATAACCCTAAAACTCTTGGCTTAAGTATTCACCCTCTCGATCCAATCTTAGAGTCTTAATACTTTTGCCGAGCTGTTTCTCTATTTCATTCTTGAAGTCTTTGAACTTGTCAAAGGCCTTAGATTTGTATTTCATTCAATATAAATACCCATATTGCAAAAAATCATCGATAAAATTTATGAAATAGTTATAACCTCCTATTACTTGTATAGACATTGGACCACATACATCAGAATATATGAGTTCTAATAACTCTTTGGCCCTTTCTTCTTTTCCAGAAAAAAGGATTTTTAGCCATTTTATCTAGTAAAGAAGACTCGCAAGTGCCATATGATTCATAATCAAATGACCCTAAGTCACCAAGCATGTGTACCTTAGAAACACGATTCTAGTTTACATGACCCTAAATGGCAATGTCATCAATAAGAGGTGTTTGGGTTATCAATCTTTGGTTTCTTATTTTTTATATTGAGAATTAGATTATTCATGTCTAGAATATATATACCATTAACCAAAGTTGCAGAATCATAATGAATATCATTCAATGACAAAGAATAACATCTATTCTTAAATATCAAATGAAATCTATAAAAGTCTAAACGTGCAACTGAGATATTATTTTTCATTAAAACTGGTATAAAATAACAGTTTTACAATTCTAAAACTAATCCTGAAGGCAGGTTTAGCGTGTATGTCCCCATAGCAAGTACAACAACATTTGCTCCATTTGCAGTACGTAGGTCCATGTCGCCCTTCTCTAGCCTTCTATTGCCCTTTAGTCCCTACAGGTTATTGCATAAATGAGATCTACATCTGGTATCCAATTCCCATATCTCATTTCTAAAAGCTGTATTTATCTCAATCATAAACATATCAGGAATAGAAGTAGAATTGCTTGCAAGCTTCTCCTTCTGCTTTTTTTCCTTAACGGTCTCCAAGAAGGCTTTGTAGTTGCGCCTCTAATGGCCCATTTTGCCATAGTGATGGCAAGGGCCTTTAGTGGTTGCATCGTTCTTCTTCACACCACTTTTGGGCTTAGTGCGATTCTTCTTCTTCCTTTGGACTTTTTTCTTGGGAGAAGAAGATTCTACCATCAAGACCGCATTGGAATCTTTCTTCATAGAGGACTCGACAGTCTTTGAGAAGATTGATCAATTTAGGAATGGATGACTCAATCTTGTTTATCTGATAGTTAATTACAAATTGTGAAAAACTATTGGGCAAATATTGTAGAATTAAGTTAACACTTAATTCATGGTCTATTACCAACCCGAGATACCTAAGCTTCTTAATCAAGCCCAACATCTTCAACCCATAAGTGGCCACAGAACCACCCTCAATCATTTTGCAATGGAATTGTTGCTTCAAGATCTTATATCTCTCTGTTTTGGCTTAGGTGTTAAACAACTCTAAAAGATGGAGAATCATTGATTGAGTATCCATATGCTCATGTTATTTTTGCAGCTCAGGAGTCATTGACGCCAGAATGATACAAGATGCTATGCAACTGTCCTCTTTGTGCTTCTTGTGGAAAACATGCTCATTAGCATGAACATCTTGAGCTGGTGATGATGGAATAGTGATAGGGGTTAAAATCACCATTCTTTTCCTTGTTATTTGAGATTGTTTTTAGATACACTTGTTGTAATAACTAGGCATATTCCTTCCTATTTGATATTTTAATTGTAAAAGGTGTTTCTAGCAAATATGTGTAGATTTAAGTTAAAATCGAGCAAAAAGTGCACAGAACCATACTATACCTGACGCCAGGCCCAGCCAGTGGATTGAGTGCTGGGTCCATTCTGCTCCAACAGCAGAGTTGAACGAGCTTCAGGGATTCTTTCAGAACAAACTTGGTGCTAAGTCTGGCAAGTGCACCTGGCACCGAGTCCATTTTGCCTGTGAAGGAAGAGATGGCCAAAAATAGAGGAAGAACAGAGTGCACTTGGTGCCAGATGGGTCGAAGGTACTTGGCACCAGGTAGGCTCTGGAGGAAAAAATTCTGTACGTGGAATTAGGGCTTATCTTAGGATTTTGATATTTTCCTATTCCTACTCGGCCATGACTTTCTCAGCCATGAAATTGGCATCCAAGAGACCTATAAAAGCACAAGAGGATACAAGGGTTTGAGATATACTACTTAGAGAGGTGAATTAAAGGGCAAAAATTCTAATTCTCTCATTGAAGGAGGTGTTCACCCAAATCAAGGAGGATTGTCAAAGGGAGTCTTCAAGAAAGAAGAAAGAGACTTGTCTAAGAGTGCTTTCTTTTCTCTTTGTCTTCTTTTATTTTAACAATGATGTATTCAATGTTTTCATTGTAATTTAACAATATTTTGGGATTCATGATTTATGCATCAATTTAACTACTTGATCAAATTTCTATCATTTTTGGTGCTTAATTACTTGATTTTATAGGTTGATGGAATTAGATTTATGTCTAATGGACTTGGGAAATGAAGTTAGATTAAGTTTAATTTAATCAATGCTACATATTTGTTAGATATTAATAGACTTGGTAAACGAAGTTAAGACCAAAGAACTTAGGTAATTAAAGGTTAGTTAATTTCGTCTAGAGTATAGGGTTGTTGGCTAATTTCATGTATATAAAGAATTGTGTCTAATGAATCATTTGGTTATATTGGTTTATTTGGAAAATCTGCCAATTTAATCAAAGGGTGGTGATTCCATGGATTGGGAAAGAAGTGGAATCTATATAAGTGAATTCATGACTTGGGAAACGATTAAACTTTTCTTTATATTCCTTTATGATGTCAAGATGATGATGAATTGAGAGAGTTGTTAAGTAGGTCATTGTCATATTTTCTAGGATAATTGTCTAAATTACATAGACCTATATCCTTAAATGATATATGTTTCTTTAGTTTTTCTTTTTATTCTTTTCTCACTTTATTTGGGTCGGTTAAACAATGAAAAAAGTGATTAGTGTGTACTTGTTCCTTTGAGGATCGATACTCATTAATTCCCTATCCTATGCTTAAGATGAGGATACTTACTCACATGTGTATTTTGGGATTAATGTTTTAATTAATACTTGATTCAGGGATGGATTAAAAATTGATAATTTTATATACCCAAAATTTACGCATCAATTTTTTTGCTCTGTTGCCGGGGAACAATATCATGAAATGTTGGATTTTGTTGATTTAACCATGTTATTATGTTTATATGCAAGTATGTGAATATGTATATATGTTCCTTGTATGCCTCGGTGCTGTATTTTGTTTTCTTGTATACTTGTACTTTAATGGCTTTGTATGTTGTAATTCCTTGTAATTTAAATTGGGAATATATACCTTAACTAACTAACCTACTTCCATATTATAATATGTATATATGGTACAACCAGCTATCTTGTATAGGTAAGATGGTCGATTGGAGCTTGGGACGGTATCCTAACATATCTCACGGAATGACATCTCAAACATCCGACTCCATTGCCTTAGAAGGGGTGTTGGGAAAATTTGCCATCAATGTAACTAAGCATTTTTCTGAGATAGAAGACACACTAGAAAAATTTGAGGGCATGGTTAGAAATATGGAATGACAAATTTAGTTTTTAATGGATTTAGTGATAAAGTCACCATTAGGGGTAGAAGCATAGCTTGATTCAGTTGTCATTACCCTAAGGAGTGGTAAGGAGTTGCTTAATCCCAGCTTGGAACCAGTATCCTCTACAGAAGATGGGCTGAAACCAACCCCTATTGTTGAACATTTCGAAAAAAACCTAGAAAACCAGATTTTTAGCCATCGGTACGCTACCCAACTCGCAGACACAAAGTAAGAAAAGATGCACAATTTGACAAGTTTTTGAAAATCTTTAAACAACTGCATATAAATATTCCATTTAGTGAAGCCTTAGTGCACATGCCCAAATATGCAACATTTCTCAAAAACATGCTTGTAAATAAAAAAAGGTTGGTGGAATTATCCACTGTAGTTTTAAATAAAGAGTGTTCAACTATCTTGCAGGATTAACAGACGATGCAACGAAAAGAAAGTGATCCAGATATTTAACTTGGAGATTAGGGACAAAAAAAGAGCGAAAAATTTGGTTGCGGATCACTTGTCTAGGTTGGAGAATCCCAACCTTGAGTTATTGGCCGAGGGACACATTAATGAGACCTTCATGGATGAACAACTTACTTGTTGGTGGTGAGATTTCTCAACTACCTTGGTATGCGGATTTTGCTAATTACTTGGTTGCAGGAATTCTTCTGGACAACTTCAATGCTAAACAAAAGAAGAAATTCCTCTCCGAGGTAAAGCATTACTTTTGGGAAGATCCGTCCTTGTTCCGGTGTTGTGCGGATCAAATCATTTGAAGGTGTGTGGATTCCGTGGAAAGTATCAATATCTTGAAACATTATCATGAAGGACCCACGGGAGGCCACTACCAAGCTAACAACACCGCAAGAAAAGTACTTAAGTCCGATTTTATTGGCCTACATTCTTCAAGGATTCTCACAGGTTTGTTCAAAGTTGTGATAGGTGTCATCGTATAGGTAACACCTCTAAATTTAATGAGATGTGTGAAACCCCACCTAAAGCCTACCCTAGAGTAAGAGGGCTGGGATGTATATCATGTCATCGTGCATAAAATGAATCACTTGAATGATTTTTGTATGCCGTAGAATTATGGTTTATAGGAGATATGATTTATTTATGTTTGTTGAGTAGAAAGGGTAATATGGTAATTTTGCTTGGAGTCGGAATAGGAAGATGGCTTGAGGTCTAGATAAGAAGAATATTTGGTCGAGAAAATAAAAACAAGAGTTAATGTGGTTAAGTGATTAGAGCTTTGTAATTAATCTCTAAGGTCTTGAGTTCAAATCCCATCACTTAAGTTTTATTCATATTTATCTTAGCCATGTTTGAATTTTCGTTTTCCTTACATTCCTTAAAGATAGGAATGTTGTCTTAAGGAAGACATAATGATAATGTCTTAACCATGTGATCTTGTCCTAAAAAGAATTCTAGAAGAATTCTTGTCTCCATAAATTTTGCTAGCCTTGTCCTAACATCTTTGAAATTTAAACTACTCTTGATTTTTTAATCTATTTTTAATCATAAAAATTCTGAGATAATTCCCTAGCTTAGAATTTCAAAAATCCCAACTCTTGTGGGATAGAGATGGCCGAAAGTAAGGGGGAAAAATAGGTAGAGGTTCCAAGAAAAACACCATAACTATTCTTTCAAAACTCCATCTTCATCTTGTTCATATTTTAGTTAAAAATCTGGAATTTTTTCCAGATTTCCTTCAAGGCTGTTTTTAGAAATTTCAGCAAGCTTTCCTACCCAATTCTTGCAAGAAAACTAATCATTTTATCCAAGGAGGAAGGCTGGAAATTCCTTGAATTTTCGAAGCTTTACAAACAATGCAAAGCCAGAAATTTTTTTCAGCAAACTAGCAACATTGAACATGAACTTGAAGCCACCAGTTACAACATATGAATAGCTAGAGCTTCCTCTATTCTTCTTCAAGATGAAGGTTGGAAAACTACCCTTAAAAGACCTTCAAACACCCTTAAAATCCAGCTGCAAAATCGTGCCAAAGTGGACCAAAAATTCTGCACCAAAACCATTTTAATTCCAAGTATTCTTGAGCTTCAATTCTAGAATTTTTTTTCCAGCTTTGTCTCTTCAATGCTAAGGCCGAAATTCTTCAGCAAACCTCACTGAATTTCGGCCCTTGTATAGCCATGAACTAAACATCTTGGCTTACCCACCAACCTTGAGTAATAGGACTCCATTATCATACCTCAAAAAGCTCCTATCTTCCCTTTATCCAAACTTGTTCAAACTTCAAATAAAAATTCCAGATTTTGTTCCATTAAAATACAACTTTACCTAGCTGATAAAACTAGAAAATCCTCTGCCATCCTATAGCTATTTTTGGCCAGCCTTAGTCTGAAATAACTCTCTATCCTTTGGTTGAAACATAGCTAATTCAGCCATACACAATTGAAGAACAAGAAACCTTCCAAGAGCAAACACTATTACCCAATCCTATACCTCAAACAACTCCACTTTTCTCTCAATTTGAATTTAAAAAAAATTTGAAACTCTCTCTCTCATTCTTGGATAACCAAAAGCTCTCCCTAGGTTAAGCCTTTCAGCTATCACACTTACAAACACACACGAAATTCATCTCCTCTCAAACTCTCTCAAAATCACCAAGAACACCGAGAACGCACACTTCACATCTTCAAGACTAAATCACTTCTAAACACATTCAATCACTCCCAAACACTCTAAACCATTAGTATTCAACTATAATCTTCATTGGTGCACTTCATAACACCAAAACACACAAAGTTGAACCTTCGAACGGATCAAACCACCCTTTGTTTTTTGAAGATTCGAAGAACACCAAAAAGGTAAAATAAGAACAATCTTCTTGTTCTTTTTCTTTAATTCAACTTCTATTTTTCCTCTTCTATTGTAACACCCTACTACCTAAGCCCATCAGGGCGGAAGATGTCGCCCCGTTCATAGGACAAGGGGTCTTTATAATTAGGTCACATAAAATAAAATAAAAGAAATACTTCAAAATTAAACTTATTACAATCCATCAATACATGAACAAATTGAAAAAAAATAATTGTCTGCTACAATCTCTCGAGAGCAATACATAACAAAAATAATAGAGAGTCTTCAAAATCATAGGTAACAACCTAGCTAATGACCTTCACAGTAGGATTGACCTAAAAATATGGTATAAAAGGAGGTGAGATAAAAATCTCAATAAGCCCATGTGTGCTTTGGGTGTTTCAAGTAAAACAGTTCATATATGCATGTTGTAAAAGTTTCATACGAGAAAGTGCTGGCAAACATTAAATAAATGTTAAAAATGAAGAGTGGTGTTTTACTTTCCAAAACATACATGTGCACAATAAATACAACCACCCAAAGAGGTAGCCATGGCACCACACGTTGGGCACTAGGATAATATAACGGTCAGACGCCACACGTTGAGCATACTGACAAAATGTAGGTGTACGGCCTATCGGGTGAAATACTCCTCCATCTTTATACCCAAACTTACCGGTTGTCCACTCTGAAAACACATAGTCCACTTGACTGAAACTTGCCTGCTCGGACCAGTATGACCTACCAGACTGGCATCTTATCTGAGAAGGACTCACCCCTCAGAAGTGGCCACCTACTGAGAATCCTTCCAAGATAAGTCCTAGTAGTCTACCCTTATTGAGTACTCAACGTTGTTGTTCCACTTGGGAGAAAATTGATCATACAATGATTTACTTGGAAATAGCAATTAATGTTTCCAAAATTCTTGCCAAAGTTGGGTTTTAGAAAGAGTTTAGTGTTTTGTATAAAACTGCTTGTTTAATTTTTCAAATGGTTTGCTTGTCTAAAATAAAAAGAAAAACTGTCCTTAATTGCCTTTACAAAACAATTATTCATACACATTGTGTTTAGCTTGCCACATTAATTTTGGTCTTCAAATGACTCCATTCAGGAGCTTACCTAATCATTTGCTCTTCTGGGATTCAAAGATCTTCCAAGATCAACCTAACCCCGCCTGGGGTAAACACAAGGTATAAGAAAACATTCGGACTATATTTGCCTTACATAAATAATTCCTAATTCAAGAAGTTACAACCATGACTAACCATAACCATAATGTCCTAAGCTTTATTGCTAGTTGTCAACATATTTTATTAAATAATTCTAGCTTGATAAGTTAAAATAACTAGGGTTCTAAAATAATTACTAATAAGTTATAGTTTCAAATAATAAATTATGAGTATTGATACTAATAAATAAACTAGTGTTAAATATTGAATAATACTAAGTCCTAAACAATATTGGTAAGTGGTAATATTTAAATAGTATTATTATAAATAAATAAATAATAAATTACACTTAATTTTTAACTAATAATTAATAGATAATAAATAATCAGTAATAAATAATAAAATTACTAATAAATGATTTATATTTAATTTTTAATTAATAAATAATAAATAAATTTTAATATAAATAACATTTATGGATATAGGTAAAAAGTTTTAACTATGGTCTACAAATTTATTTGATATTAATTTATTCTATTAGTTTATTTATTATATTTATATATATTTAATAAAGATTTTATGTATTATTATATATATATATATTATCTTTTTTAATAAAAGATATTATTTATTTGACTAATAAAATATTAATATTTTAATTAATATTCTATTTCAAATCTCCTTAGGAATTTCAAATCTCTTAGGAAAAATATAGAGGTATTTCTAGTTAAATTAATAAAATTTTTTAATAAAAATAACCTAGGATTAACAAGAAAATAATCTTTCATCATGATTTCCTTATTGCTAGAAAAGATTCATAAACACATTCCCAAACATCAACTTTATTGTAACACCCCACATTTTCACATCCGATTGGCTACTATTTGTAATAGGATGAGAATTTGTACCGATGTCCAGAACAAAAGTTGATCGGTGTAATGAGATGAATATTTTGGTGGAATAATATTTTGTCAGGACCCAATGTAATTATTAAATTTGTTCTACCCGTACCTTAAATTTTTAGAAAGCTATTATCATTACCAAAATAAGAATTTAAGGGTACTCTGAAAAGAGAAATTGATCAGTGCAATGAAATGCATGTTTTGGTGTAAATTACACTACCCGGGGTATCGGGGGCATTTTCGTTATTTTGACCGCGCCCGCGAATTTGACTGCAAATTTGACCAATTAGAGAGGGAATTGAAGAATTTAAGTGTTACCAATGGATTCAGTGGAATTTTTAGAGTTGAATAGTGAAATAAAATATTTTTCCGTTATGGACCCGATTTTGGTCATTTCTAAAGAAAATAGAAAATCATAGTTAAAAAGGGACGTGTGGCATTGTGTGAGTGGTGGATGAAAAAAAGTGTTAAAATACCATTTGGGGAGTAAAATATTTTTTGGATTATTAAATTGCAAAAGCTTAAGAATTATCCATTTAAATTAAATCCACCAATAGGAAATTAGCTTTAAAATGGATAGCCCACAATGTAATTAATGTTGGTTGACCCTTAGACTCAAGAATGGCGGTGAGTAGGCTGGAAAAACCGGCCAAGGGCTTAAATGAAGAAGGAAGGAAGAAATAAGGAAGAAAAGGAAAGGAAAAATCAAGAAAAATTGGAAAAAGGAGAGAGAAAATAGTGCTCTTGGAGAAGTTGGAGATTCTTGGAGAAAATTCAAACTAGAGCACCTTATACACAAGGTAAAGTCCTATACTCCAAGAATTAAAGTTATAGATTTCATTACGGTGATCATTCTGATATGAATTTTAACATGAAAACGTGAGATTTGTGATGATTAAAATGATTATTGTGTACTATGTGAGACTTTGTGTGTGCAAGTGTGTGTACCGGTTGGATAAAGGATTCATAGGATACATTTTTTATGGTGAATAAGAGTATTTGAATGGTGATTTAAAGGGTTGTTCATGATTGAGAAGAAAGATGGTAGAGTTGGGATAAAAATGGGTTAAATGCTAAAGAAAATGGATTATGATTTGTTTTTGAATGTTGATGTTAGTTATATGTTATTTGTGTGATACCCCAAACCCACATGGGATTAAGATGAGAAGTGTGAATGGTATATAAGAATGGGCCTAAGTACCCATTGTCAACTTGGGATATCCATTTTGGCCCAGCGAGGATGGTGGCCAAGTAGTTGACTGTGGGTGCTGCCAGGCCCATAGTCGCACTCCCGGATCCGCGGGCACGGGGCGTGACATTTGTTATGTGAAACCCTAGTCAAAACCAACCTTAGAGTAAGGGGGTTGGGATGCATATCATAATTTATTGCATGTTTAAATATATTTTAAAATGATTTTCTGTGCTTTGGATTTGAGTTTTATTATCTCGAAGGCTTGGTTGTGAGTATTGCTTGAGAAGGGCAAAATAGTAATTTTTTGTTGAGGTGGAAAAAGGGAGATAGCTTGAGGATTGAATAAGAAAATAATTGATAGAGGAAAAATAAGAACAAGAGTTATTGTGGTTTAGTGGTTAGAGTTTTGGGATTAATTTTTGAGGTCTTGTGTTCAAATTCCATCATAGGAGTTTTAGCTTGGTTAAATTTTATTTTTGATTGGGAAGTAATAATTTCGGCCTTATGTGCTTGGAGTAGGGTAGAGATGTTGTCCTAAGAGAGACATGTTAGGAGTATCCTCATTCTACTCCTTTGCCCTACACAAAATTCCTAAGGGGAATTCATTTCCTCTTGATCCTTAATTTTTCCTATTTCTCAATTCATTAGTTTGTTCATTTTGTTCAAGCCAATTTTATTCTAGAAAAATTCCAGCAATGTTTTGTGGCTTTGAAGGTTCAAAATGTCTTAGTAAAGGACATTATATGGACCGAAACAATGGTAGAGGGGGAAAGATTTGAAGTGAATTAAATTCTTTAGTGAGCTTTTTAAAAATTCACTCTAGCTAGGTTCATCTTCCTTCTTGGAATGAACTGAAATTTTTCAGCTTCTTGTGCCTTCAAGGTGTCGAGATTCTTAGATAATATTCCCTCCCAAATGCTGCCAGAAAGATGGTCTTTTGGATCAGCTTGCAACCTGAATTTCTCAAGCCATTTTCGGACTGCACAAAGATGGTGCAAAATCAGGAAAATTCCTGGGCAAATTCGCACCTTTGGGAGTCCAAAACCAAGCTATTTTCTTCTAGATTTTGTTCAGCACCTTAGCCATGTTTTTCCTCCATGAAGAAGGCTGGAAACCAGCCTTGAAAGCCCCTAAAATTCCCCTTCAAACTCTCTGCAAGCTGGAAAATGGCAGTCGAAAACTGCCCAGGAAAATTCCAGCCTGCGAAAATGCTGTGCAGGATTTTGTCCAGCTTTGTTTGCTAATTCTCTTCTAGCCGAAAACCCATCATTGTTCTCCATAAACCACCCTTAGACCTTCAGTAACTGAGCTCCATTATCTCCCCTAAGCTTCTGCACGAAATTCAGACATGGCTGCCCGAAAATCTCTCAAACAAATCCCTGCAATCATGCTTGATTGATTACCAAAATTCCAGCCACCATAGTTTAGCAACCTTCCATAAAGTATCCCTCAAATAACCAGAATTTTTCTTCACCAATATGCACCATAAGCCTCCTTAAACCAACTTTCAATCAACCGAAATACTACTCAAAACAGTCGGCCATGGCAGACTTCCAAAGCTCTCTAATAATCAAGATATTCTTGAATATTTAGTTTTCAAATTTGCTTCCTAAAAATATCCTTCAAGGATTTCAACAACTAGCCTTTTATTTTCCTTCCAAACCAGAGAATCATCTTCCTAAACCCTACAAAAAATTCGGCCAGCCCTAATTCTTACAGAATTTCGGCAGTTGCAAAACAAAAACCTCTCAATTCCCTTCACCCTTCAAGAACACACACAACACACCAAGAACACCTACTCCTTCCTTTCACTTAATACCCCTCCAAACCACTTCAAACATTCTATAAAATTTCCAGATTTAACCTAATCACTGCTGTGAGTCCATCAACACCATTCTTAACATCAAACTCCACAAACCAACTTGCTAGTTTGGATAAAAAACCAGAAAATTCTGTGAAGGCTCACGAACACCCTCAAGGTAGGTTTGTTCTAACAACTACATCTTCTCCAATCTTGATCTCTAGTGAAAATATATATGAATAAACATGCTAATGATCTCTCTCTCTTTCTCTCTCTTTTCCTCTCATGGCCGAAACTCTCTTCTCTTGGCCGGATGGCTTCTTCTCCCATGGCCATGCTTTCTCCATCTTCCTTGGACGAATTTAGGCATCTAGGAGTTGAGATCCATTCTAAACTCCTTCAAGGTATTCCTCGACCAAGTAAGTCCCTTCAATCTTTCTTTTAAATTCTAGATTCATGTCTCTAGGATGATGTTGATAGTAAGTGGATTGTGATAAGATTTGAGTATGTATTGTTGAGATTGAAGCATGAATATATGTATGATTGTGAAGGAGATGGGATTTATGCATGGAAGGATTATCTTGGTTGATTGTATAATGATTTGAGGTTTGATGCATGTCTCCATGTCATAGGTAGTATTTGTGATGAAGTATGCTAGAGATTATGTCACATTTGGTGAATAGGATTTATATTCATATTGGATTATTGAAGCCATGATCATATTTATGCTAGTAGAGGTTAGATCATGTCTTGATAAATTTAGATCTATGCTTATATGCATGATTTGGATGATTTGATGAATTGAAGGATTGTATATGTTCTTGATTGTGGTTAGCCATAGGAATTTGATCATGATCTAGTGGTCCCTAAGCTAATTTTTATTTCAAGAATAAAATATTTAATAATATAATTTTGCTAGTAATTTCGAAAAAAACCCTAGGAAGGGTAGATTTGAATTATTATATATATAAATGATATTTTAGTCAAGTAAATAATAATTTTTGCTAGAAAAATAAAATATATAGATATTATTTAAAATATTGAAAACAATTAAAGCTTTTTATGGAAATAATTATAATTAGTAAAATATTTATTACTAAAAATTTAATTATTATCTTTTAATCAAAACCCATTAAGAATTTATTTATTATTGTTCAAGCAAGACTGATTAAATTTATTTTCAACTAATTTTAGCTATCAATTATTTTCTAACAACTAAACTATTAATAAATCATTATTTTACTTAATACTACCTAGGACTCATGATCAAATAAACTCTAAATTGTTCTTAGCAAGATTTAAACTTTCAACTTATTAGAATTTACTTCCCAAACCATTAATTATTTTAAATATCAAAATTAGGCTCAACTTATAAACCTATTTATTTATTGTTTGGCCTTAAAGCTCGGGACACTAGGATTATGGTAGTAGAAAGTTGAGTTGATTTAAAATTGAGGAAGTGGATTGTGGCTTGAAATTGAGTGTGATTTGTATTTGCCCATGAGGGGTAGGTCAGCTGTTGGAGACCTTTTATTGTGAGCAAGAATCAGGTAAGCTCCTGCATAAAACCTGATTGATGAAAAATGTTTAATTATGGCAAGCCAAATGTAGAGTGTATGGACACTCATCTTTGTAAAGGCAATTGAAGATTGTCTCCTGTCTCATTTCCGTCAAACAAATTATTTGAAAACCAATACGCAGATTTATTCAAACTCAAAACTCTTTCTAAAATTGATTTTGACAAAAACTTTGGAACCCTTAATTGCCATGTTCAAGTGGAACTATGTTTTGTTCATTTTTTTTCCCAAGTGGGATATGTTACGTTGAGTACTCAATAAGGGTGGACTACTGGGCTAGTCTTTGAGGGGTTAGGGTAAGTCTCTCAGTCGGTGGCCACCTCTGAGGGGTGAGTCCTTCTCGGATAAGACGACAGTCCAGTAAGTCGTGCTGGTCCGAGCTAGCAGCGTTCTTTTTCAGTCAAGTGAATGTGTTTTGCCGGAATGGATACCCGGTTGTTGTTTGGGTATAGAGACGGAGGAGTATCTTGCCCAGTAGGCCGATCACCTACTTTTGTGAGTCTGTACAAAGTGTGGCATTCTGACTGGCGGTATGCATAAAGTGTGGCATGCTGACCATCCAGTTATAGGGCCCAACGTGTGGTAACCCGTAATCCTTTCTTTCGAGTGGTTGATTTTATAAATTATGTATGGCTGGAAATGCCAAAACACCACTCTTGTTTTGACTGATGTTTATTGCTTGTCAGCGATCTCTTATAAAGAAGTTTATACTTTGCATTCACGAACTATTTTTAATGAACACCCAAAGCACACACGGACTTACTGAGATTTCTGTCTCACTACCATTTTACCATGATTTCAGGTCGATCCTGCTGTGGGGATGAGTAGCTAGATTATGCCTGCTTTGGAGGATTTTCTGATGATTTATTTTTGTGTAATGCTTTGGGGAGATGGGAGTGGATAAAATTTATTACGGATTTATTTTTGGTATTTTGGGATTTATTCTTGGATTGATATTTATTTTGGGATGTAATAAATTTTAAGTTCAAGTATCATTTATATTCTACTATTTCATTTGTGTGACCTAGTTATAAAGACCCCTTGTCCTTTGGACGGGGCGACATCCCCTGCCCTGGCGGGCCTAGGTAGCGGGGTGTTACAATTTGCATAAGAAGGTAGTGTCTTTCTTGAACCTGAAAATCTGAAGAATTAAATTTTTTTGAATGGAAATGAAGTGGATTAAGGGTTAAGCAGGTGTTATGAATCAAGAAGCACAAGTTGTTTTGTGGAAATGGACAAAAATCAGAAAACTATTAGGGCTGTTTTTTCCCAGTACCGTGTTACTGGGACTCGAACTCTAAAAACTGCTTGCACAAATTTAAAGTTAAGAGTCTTATGGTCATTTTGGTATATCATAGAGCTAAAACGGAGTTGTGGATTGAAAGTTATGTCC
Source organism: Voacanga thouarsii (assembly GCA_026120185.1). Classification (NCBI taxonomy): domain Eukaryota; kingdom Viridiplantae; phylum Streptophyta; class Magnoliopsida; order Gentianales; family Apocynaceae; genus Voacanga; species Voacanga thouarsii. The sequence continues at coordinate 2,871,083 of JANUWF010001165.1, forward strand.
AAAACAAAATCATGTGTCAAAATAGCAAAATTTCAGAATTTTGCTTAGAACATGGGCGAATTTAGGAATGATTAATTGTGTGATTTGGATTTAATAATTGGAGAAATATGAAGTGAATCCCTTGTTTATGAAGGAAGAAAGGATTTGGAAAAAGGAAAATGAAAGAATCGAACAAACGACGGAAAAATGAGGTGAACAAAAGTTGAACATTTTCCTTAATAATCGGCTAACTGTCAGCCGTTAGCCTCGTCGGCTAAACGTCGGTCGGACGTCTGCTACCCATCGGGCACATCGGTTGGATGTTGGCTACCCATCGGCTATTTTTCGGCCAAACATGAATTGATCCAATAACGATGTTTGGTGTAGGTTTAACGACAAACGGCCAATATAACGTCAAAAACGGTAGAAACGAAGGTTAAACGGCCATGAACGGAAATAATTACTTAGGACACAAGGTGAGTCGCTTGGATTTCTAAAACTCTTTCTAAATCTAGTGTGCTTTGTTTTTTCATGAAATTCTATGTTATACATTGTTTTGGAAATCCCTAAATATGTTTAAGGCTTATTTGAGCAAGAATTATTTTTATGCCATTTTGGGCTTGATTAAACATCATAATTGGCTTGGAAACCTTACTGGATGATTAAAGCATGAATTTTGTGAATTTAGTCCTTTTTAGATTAAATACTTGGGATTTTTGAGAAATGATAAATTTTGGAATTGAGTATTCATAAATTGACTGGAATGCCCTTATTAGAACATTTTATAGATTTCTTGAAATGAATTCCTTTTGGAATCATGTATTTAGAAAATGATCCAAATGTCCTTATTAGAATGTTTTATGAAAACATTTAGAACTTAGGTATTCGGTAAATGACTGAAATATCCTTATTAGAACTCTTGTGAATACTTTTCAAATCGGGTAAGGGTAAAATGATCCGAATACCCTCGAAAAGTCTTTTGGAATCGGGCATGGGTAAAATGACCCGAATGCTCTTGGAAATAACTTTTGTGATTGAGTACGGGAAAATGATCCGGATACTCTCGGAAACATGTTTTGATGTGTGAACAGAACTTTTTATCCCGTTTTAACGTGATTTTGGAAAATGATCTCTCGTGATGAGATTGACTTTTGAAAAACGACCTTTTGATCCCTGAAATTATTTTATTTGTCTGATATACCATGGAATGAATTGATTAGCTTTGCGAAGTCTTTGTGAATGATGATCTGACTTGCGAGTCAGTGGGATCAAAATTCTGGAAAATGTTTTTTTGCCCGAAAACTGTTTTGATTTGAAAAATTCTATGGTTTCAAATAACCCTTTGGCCTGATCAGTCAGACGGGGTTGGTATTGTTAACATTGAGTACTCAGTAAGGACTTTGATCTTTATACTAGCTCATGTTAGAGGTAGACGACCCCAAGTAACCTAGCTAGTTCTGGGGATTGTTTTGCTCCAAATAGGGTGATAGGACTTAGAGATGAGTCATCTTGGCTAACCGTTTAGCACCTGGCAATTGCCGCGTCTGTGGGCGCTTTTTATTTGGAGTCATTCGCTGGATGCCGGGTGGGGACACTCGGTGTGTTTGACTCCTTACCGCCTCGATGGTAATTGACGTCAGGATTGGAACCCCTGGCTTATGGTGGCAAGTGTGTGCTGTGGTACACTAGGTATGCTGTAGTATACCTGAGTAGAAGTATGCTGCGGTGTACTTATTCTGGCGACGTACGGTTGAGTATTGAAGGCTGTGGTCCGAGTACAATGATACGTGGCACCGAAAGTAAGGATTGCAGGACTTTCACGTGGATACAGGCCGACCTTCTGTTGGAGAAGTGCCTGTGATTTGAAAACTGGGGCAATGATTTGAAATTAAAATACAGTTTTCCAAAAATGATTGAGTTTTGAATAAACTCTTCGTTAAAAAGTTTTGGAATCATTTCTAATGAACAAATGATATGCTATTTCACAAAAAGCTTTGTGTGTTCTACCTCTTTGATAAAACACTAGCACACACAGGACTCATTGGGTGGTTTTCACTCACACGTGTCTTTTATCTTACCTTTTTGTAGGATCCGGAGTTGAGCCGACCTACGTATACAGGACGATACCATAGGAACAGCAGAATAGGTTCGGACGTTTCTCTTTTGGATAATGTACCTTATTACTATTGTTGAATTGAAATTTTCATGTGAGAGATTCTTTGCTATATATGTACACGTGACCATAGTATGGTTATTATATAGATTTGGACCTTACATACTCTATTGGTTTTTCGTTATAAAGATCCATTGTCTGGGTAATTGCACGGGGCGACACCCGGTGTTGATATGCTTCTGCTGTTACCTTTATTAGGGGTGTTACATTAATAGGCTAATCTATCCATGATCATATACTTGAATTAACACATACTTCCACATGGCTAATTTCCTACTGGGCATAATCATTATTCATGGCTTCTATGGAAAATATGAACATAAGAGCCTAATCACCTTCCGGGTCATAACATCTAACATGCTTCAAACATCCATAAATCTCACTAATCATGATGAGCATACATTGATGCAAAAGGAAAATCCATAAAGCTTTAATCATTTATATGAATCCTCATGTCCTAACCTAATCCCCTTCATCCATATGTATATACTAAATCCCCCATTCATATTCAATCTTCTTATTAACATTTAAGAGATATGAATTCAGAAATAAAAAGGAGGATTTAAGAATAAATACTTGATAGATGATCACTTGATGAAGACTAAAGAAGGTCCACGCGTTTGAGAGTCTTGAGTGGTCCAAAGGAAAAACGACCATGGTTGATGGTTGATCAACCATTTTGGCAGAGAGAGAGAGAGAGAGAGAGAGAGAGAGAGAGAGAGAGAGAGAGAGAGAATTAGTATGGTATATTGAAAATTGAATAGAAGAGGATGAACAAGAAGGTTGTTCTTGATTTACCTTGTTGATGTTCTTAAGACCTTTAAGAAAAAAAAAAAGATTTTGATCCGTTCAAAAATTTTCTTTTGTGTGATTTTGTGTTATAAAGATCAGAAATGAAGTCTAGGGATTATGTATGAATGATCTAGAGTATTTGAGAGGGATTGGAGGTGTTTATGATAGGTTTAGGCTTGAAGAAGTGTAGTGTCTATTCTTGGTGTTTTGAGAGAAAAGGCTGACGATTTTTTGGAATGCTGTTGGCTGAATGGTTTGGAGTAGATAGGAGTTTCGATTTTTAGCTAGAGGGAGGGAGAGTGATAAGTTTTTTTTGAAATTTAAATGGAGAAAAATGAGGAGTGGTTTGAGGTAGAAGATTAGCTAATGGTGATTGATCAAGGAAGGTTTCTTTTCTCTTTAATGGTGCCGGCTAAACAAGCTAATCTTGTTGAAATGAGTGAAGGCTCTTCAGGTTATATGGCTGGCTGAAATTCAGTCTTTAATGGTAGAGAAAATTCTGGTTTGTTAATTTGATACGAGAGTGTTTTAATGAAGCAAGAATTCTGGAATTTTTTTGAAGTTCAAAAGAGTTTTGGATAAAGTAATCTTAGGAGGTTTTTGAGGTGTGATCATGGAGTCCAAGCACTCAAGGTAAGTGTGGAGGTCAATGGTGTTCAGTCCATGGCTGAACAAGGTTCAATTTCCTGAGATTTGAAAGGTGTTTTTTCGGCCTTGGCATGGAGAGACAAAACTGGAAATTTTTTTTTTGTTTCAACTTGTTCAAGGTTTCGAATGGTGGTGACTTTTGGTGCAGAATTTTCTGCATTTCCTTAGCTCGATTTGCAGCTGTTTTTTTGGGATGTTTGAAGGTCTTTCAAGGGTGATTTTCCAGTCTTCTTTCTGGAGAAAAATAGAGGGTGTTTCAGCTGAATGGATGACAAAAAGACAGCTCCAATTCCAGCTTACAATGTAGTGAATTGTGCAGGATTTTTTTTTTTTTGGGTTTTTGTGCAGTTTGAACAGTCCAAAAATTGCACAGAATTTTCAGCCTTCAAGCCACATGAAATGACTTTTTTTCTGGCAGCAAATGAGTAGGATTACTGGTTGAATTTTTTGAAAAGCTGTATTGCAAAATTTCAAGAAAATTTCTAGATTTTCCTTCACTAAACATATGAACAACATAAAGGTAGGATTGAAAGTTTAACCATGGTGGTTTGTTTCTCTTGGGAACCCATCCTAATTCCTTTCCTATTTTTTATCATTCCCCTATCCCTCAAGACTGATTTTTAAAATTCAAGGCCAAGGAATTATCACAGAATTTTTGGAATTAAAAGAAGGGATTTAATGGATTTTGGATGATTTAAATTATGAGGAGGTTAGGACAAAGCTAGAGATAATAAAAGGGAAAAGAATTCCTCTAGAATTCCTTTTAGGACATGATTATATGATCTTGGACATTCTCTTCATGTCTCCCATAAGACAACATTCCTATCTTTATGGGATGTAAGAAAAACAAAAATTCAAATATAGCTATGAAAATCATGAATAAACTTAAGTGATGGGATTTGAACTCATGACTTTAGAGATTAATTCCAAAGCTCTAACCACTTAACCACACTAACTCTTGTTCTTATTTTCTTATCCAAATATTCTTCTTATCTAGACGTCAAGCCATCTTCCTATTTTGACCTGAAGCAAAATTACCTTTTTGCTCTTCCCACCCAATAAGCATAACTAAGCATTTTAGCCTATAAACCACAATTCTAAAGCACATAAAATCATTTAAAAATATATATTTTTATGCAGAATGTCATGATATGCATCCCAACCCCCTTTTTCTAAGGTTGGCTTTAGCTGGGGTTTTCCATCCTCCCCTCCCTAGAAGAATTTCGTCCCGAAATTTAGGCATACCTTTATCTCAGATCGGGATACCTCCACTTTACCCACTCTTCTGTTTCCCATGTGGTATCTCACGTGCCATGATGCTCCCACTATACCTTTACCATCGGAATCTACTTGTTCCGGAGAGTCTTGATATTTCGGTCTAGAATTTTCATAGGTTTCTCCATATAGCTGAGGTCGGGTTGCAACACTAGTGGTTCATCATTCAAAACATGCTCGGGATCAGCATTGTACTTCTTCAGCTGAGACACATGAAATACGTCGTGTATCCCTGTCAACCCATCTGGTAAATCCAATCGATACACCACCAGCCCAATTCTCTCATTTATCGAAAATGGTCCTAAATACCTCGGATTTAGCTTCCCACCTTTCAGATGCCTCAGAATTCCTCTATTCAATGTCAATCTTAGGAACATACTATCTCCTACCTAAAATTCCAACTCTCTTCGCCTATTGTCCGCATAACTCTTTTGTTGGCTCTGAGCTGCTTTCAACCTTTCCCTGATCAACTCGACTTTGTCCAACATTTCCTAAACACATACTTCTCCAAACTTGCTTATATGGCTGTCCTATACGGGTATCTCTCCATTAGATCTAGATTCTTGTGGTATCCCCATCCTATACGGGTTTACTCCCAGAGTGATGTGATGGGACCCATGATCTCTAATGAGGATCATGATAGAAGCCGTGGGGCCGTTGGAGCTCCTCTCCCACTTAGTTTTTTAAAACAAGGGTTTTTTTTGAAAAATATCTTTTTGAAAATTTTCATTAAGTTTTCCCTTAATTTAAAAATAAAATGTCTAAGTCCATAAAAATCTCTATGTCAAGGCTAATATCCTTTGAGAGTTTTTTCCCATGGACTAATTTTATTTAAGTTAAAAATTAATGATTTCAAAATTTTTCCAATTAAAACTTTCTAGAGACTTTGGTCTCAAGTTTATTTGACAAAACAATTTTTCTTGTGCCAAACTAAAACAAAATGGCTTTCTATTTTAACCTTATAAAAATATCTAAATCCAACATATTTTCTATGTCAAGGATTAAATCCTTTGAGAAAATATCTAATGATTAATTTTTGTTCAAGTTAAAATAACCATTTAATTTGTAGAAAAAATGTTTTCCTTGTCAAAAACATTCCCAAAGACTTTCATCTTTGAGAAAACGTGCACATAGGTACCAAAAATAAATAGCATGCTAGAAAACAATAGATGTTTTCATGCTTTTCTATTTTTTAACCTAAGTGCCCAGATAATAGAATTAAACACATTAAATAATTAATTAATAGACTTGTTCAATCCTAAAATCCTTTACTAATATTTTTCATGCAAAAATATTCCTTGAATATTAACTATTGCAAAATATTAACTTCACCTGGTATGGACCCCAAAACCAAAAGAAAATGCAAGAAAAATTACAAGGAAAAATAAAAAAAATTTCCTTGGTCCACTGCATCCGCCGCACAGAACTAGGGCCCACAAGAAACCATCTTGCGGACCGGCCTTCCAGACCCTAGACGGCATCGGTTCTAGCACCTCAAACCGGCGCCGGTTCTGGTCTGGACGCCTGATCCTGCAGTTTTTTTTTTCTACGAATTTCCCTTGTTTTTTTGCATAGCTTCAGGCTTCAATGACTCTCTGATTTCAAATCAAATACAATGAAATCAACCAAAACCAACAATCTCCTATACCCATAAACATTGGGCTTACACGATTTTCTATGAAAAATAATAAATTATACATCCCTATACCTCTACCCGTGAGGTTTAATAGAGAATCTATTCATACCAAAAATAGCGAAGGATCACAATTTTAATCATACAAATGTGTCTAGTTTTATTCATCTAGATGCATGCTCCCTATATTTTCACAAAACCTTCATGCTTTGATACCAATTGAAGGCATAGGAAGCGGAAAACACAGGGCACGTAGCGAAAGCGAATATAAAAAACTGAAAAAAACAAGAATAGGGGATTCCCGAACAGGGCCAGCGTTGGCTCTGGTAGCCCTAGCTGGTGCCGATTAGGCTCTATTCGGACTCCGAGGTTAATTTTTTTTTTACCTTTTTTCCTCGTTCTAAGAGTTGGCTGGACTGGAACATGTACTACTGGGGTAGGTATGTCGGTGGAAACCTCTGGTGCGATTCCTGCAAGTCTCCTACTCCAGTTTTGCATGTAGGTGAACGCCAATCTCTCGATCTTCCTGTATATGGCCTGCCAAAATCCGTTTGGTGAACAACTACAGACTAAGCAACCTTTTCTGGAGAGAGAGAGAGAGAGAGAGAGAGAGAGAGAGAGAGAGAGAGAGAGAGAGAGAGAGACGTTTGGCCTTTCTTTCACAGAGAAGAGGCCGTCCCAGAGAATGTGTGTTCTGTCAATAATGTTGTTTCCAATCATCCTGTTTAACCTAAATAAAACCCTAGGTTAAACTGGATTGGGCCATTGGACTTTTAGTTTAACCTTTTGGGCTTAATTAATTATTCTAATTAGAACCACCCTAATGGCCCAATTAATAATTAATTTTCTAGCCCAAATAAACTAGTCCAATTAATAAGCCTATATTACTTTAGTCCCAGGTTAATATTTAATTATTCAAATTGGGCCAAAGCCCTATATAATTAATTAACCCACTAAACTAATTTAATTAATTCTCTCTCTCCATGGACCTTTATTTTATTCTAGCCCAATAATTAAATTAGGCTACTTAAATAAATAAATTTTATTTAATTTAAGATCAATTCCTTAGGGCATATTTAATTAGGACTCATGGTCTATAGTGGGGACCAAAAGACACACCCGCATTGGCTACTAAAGTGACCAAAATACCCTTACCATATAAATAGCTGTATTTTACATTTTAAATCTTTCCTAATATCACCATAAGGAAATATTGACCCCAATGACAGTGCTGCGTTATCAAAGTCTCCGACCTACAGGTGTTATGACAAAAATACCCCTCTATACATCATCGTAAATTCAGAGGGGAAGAAGTGTCCTAACACCTCTCTAAATGACATCTACCATCCTTAGGCCTCTAGTCCAATGATCCACGACTTCCTAGATTATTTTTGCTTTCCAAGCGAGCTACCCTAAAGCAAACATCCAAGTCATGTTTACTAGGGCCCTGAATATTTAGACAACCACAATGGGCGCTATAGTATAGAAACTATCTTGTACAAGTCTGTCTTAACCAACTAGTCACACATACCCAACATGCAAGTATATTAGCCCTACGATAGAACCTCAACTATAGCATATCAAAGCGTATGCTTCCAGTTTTGTCAGACCACCAACTCATACTCAAGTCGTAGAGTACTAGTCGACGTTGTAGTGGTAGTAGTCTAGGTTTCTACCATATAGTATTTTTAGAAACCACTATTGCAGGTCCTGTTCTACGTATTCGAAATACGCTTATGTCATGAAGTGAGTGGACTACTCACTGGCTAAAGGTAAGCTATTCCCCATTTAGAATTCACAACATAATAACCTAGACATGATGAGATTCCCATTCTCATCAATTGGTTAAGAACGAATGTTTATGTGTTATGTAACTTGTGATCCATACCTTACTGTGAAAGACCTCCATTCATATGGACCACTTACTTAAACATAATGGGTCTTTTCTAAACATAATTGTGCACAAATAAAATTTTAAATTCACAAATAATTTCTAAAAATAAATTCTTTTATTAAAATATTCGATTTTTACATCAAAAATCTAGTCTAAAAGGGCATACATCCAAACAAGTTCATCATTCACATAGGCTCTGCAAAGCCAATCAATTCATTCCATGGCACACTAGGCCAATGAAACAATTTAAGGGATCAAAAGGTCATTTTCTAAAAGTCAATCTCATCACGAGAGATTATTTTCAAAACCATTGAAACAGGATAAAGAGTTCTATTCGCATATCAAAACATGTTTCCAAGAGTATTTGAGTCACTTTCCTCGTACCTGATCACAAAAGTCATTTTCCAAGGACATTCGGATCATTTTACCCATGTTCAATTTCGAAAGACTTTTTGAGGGTATTTAGGCCATTTTACCCTTACCCGATTTGAAAAATATTCAAAAGAGTTCCAATTAGGATATTTCGGTCATTTACCGAATACTCAATTCCAATGGTTTTCATAAAACATTCCAATAAGGACATTTGGATCATTTTCCAAATCAATTCTAAAAGGAACTCATTTCAAGAAATTCAGAATTCTAATCCCAAAAGAGGATTGAATTCAAAGTTTCCAAACATATTTCTATAAAATGTTCCAATAAGGGAATTCCAGTCAATTTATGAATACTCGATTCCAAAATTTACCATTTTTTGAAAATCCTAAGTATTTAATCTAAAAGGACTAGATTTAAAAATTCATACTCTATACATCCGCAAAGGTTTCCAAGCCATGTATAAAGTTCATTCAAGTACAAAATGGCATAAAATAATTCTTGCTCAGATAAACCTTAAACATATTCAGGGATTTCCAAAATGGCTTAAAACAAAGAATTTCATGGAAAAGTGAAGCACCTTAGGTTTTAAAAGGTTTTAGAAATCTAAGGGACTCACCTTATGTCTTAAGCAACTCTTTCCATTCACAGCCGTTTAACCTTTATTTCTACCGTTTTTGACGTTCCGTTAGCTGTTTGTCATTAAATCAACACCAAACATCATTTTCAGGTCAATTTGTGTTCAGCCAAAAGTAGCCAACAGTTAGCTGACGTGACCGATGGGTAACCGACGTTTAGCTGAGGGGGGCCGACGATTGGCCGACTGTTAAGGAAAATGCTCAATTTTCGTTCTTGTCGTTTGTTCGATTCTTTCATTTTCCTTTTTCCCAAATCCTCCCTCCCTTCATAAAAAAGGTATTCAATTCATATTTTCCCAATTATTTCATCCAAAATCACACAATTAATCACCCTTAAAATCGTCCATGTTCCAAGAAAATTTATGAAATTTTGCTGTTTTGACACATGATTTTGTTTTGGACATATCTTTCAATCTAGAACTCCAATTTGGCTGAATGATATACCAAAATGACCGTAAGACTCTAAAATTTAATTCTGAGTTGGTCCTTATTAGAGTTATAGTCCCTGTGACTCGTAAATGGGCAAAAACAGCCCCAGTAGTTTTCTGGTTTTTAGTCCATTTTCACAAAACAAATTCACCTACTTGTGCTTCTTGATTCATAGCACCTATATAACCCTTAGTCCACTTCATTTCCCTTCAAACAACCTTAATTCTTCCAGTTTTTAGGTTCAAGAAAGCCACTAAGTTCTTATGCAAATAACATACAATTAATAGCAATGTAAAAAAAAAAAAAACAATCATAATCCATTTTCTTTAACGTTTAACCCCGTTTTTATCCCAACTCTACCACCTTTCTTCTCAATCATGAACAACCCTTTAAATCACCATTAAAATACCCTTATTTACCATACAAAATATAGCCTATAAATCCTTTATCCAACCAGTACACACACTTGCACACACAAAGTCTCACATAGTACACAATAATCATTTTAATCATCACAAATCTCACGTTTTCATGTTAAAATTCATATCAAAACGACCACTGTAATGAAATCTACAACTTCAATTCTTGAAGTATAGGACTTTACCTTGTGTATAAGGTGTTCTAGCTTGAATTTGCTCCAAGAATCTCCAACTTCTTCAAGAACAATATTTTCTCTCTCTTTTTCCAAATTTTCTTGATTTTTCCTTGCCTTTTCTTCCTTATTTCTTCCTCCCTTCTTCTTTTACGGTCTTGGCTAGTTTCTTCCCTAAATCCACCGCCATTCTTGGTCAAAATAATGACCAATAGGATTTTGCTCAATTAAATGAATGGTGGCTACTTTACACGTGTCGCGATCTCATTTTTCCCCCCGCATTTTCCTTAATTATTTTACAAAGCTTATTTAAGAAGTCTTGCATGCATTAATATTTCAATCATCCTCTTATTATTTGACACTTTTCGTTGTCCACCAATCACAAGAAGCCACACGTCCCATTTTCAACTGCATTTTCCTATTTTCTTCAGAAATGGCCAAAATCGGGTTCGTAACGAAAAAATATTTTATTTCACCATTCACCTCCAAAAATTTCACCGAATCTATTGGTAACACTTAAATTCTTCAATTCCTTCTCTACTTGGTCAAATTGGTGGTCAAAGTCACGGGCGTGCTTAATATGATGAAAATGCCCCCGATACCCCGGATAGTATAATGCACACCAAAACGTGCATCTCATCGCCCTGATCAATTTCTTTTTTCAGAGTACCCTAAAATTCTTATTTTGTTAATAATAATAGCCTTCCAAAAATTTAGAGTACGGGTAGAACGTATCCAATAATTACATCTAGGTCCTGACAAAATTTTATTCCACCAAAATATTTGCCTTATTACACCGATCAACTTTTGTTCTGGACATCGGTACAAATTCTCATCCTAGTACCAATAGTAGCCAATCGAAAGTATAAAGGTGGGATGTTACACCCTCCCCTCCTTACAAAAAATTTCGTCCTCAAAATTGGCTTACACTTGGAATAAATCTGGATACTGTTTCAACATCCTTGCTTTTGTTTTTCCCAAGTTGCATCTTATATAGGATGATGATTCCACGATACTTGAACAAGTGGATTTTTCTCATTCTGCAATTCCTTTTCAATATACTCCAAGATTTTAATAGGCTTTTCCCCATTCTTCAATCTTAGAGTCAATTCAATGGGTTCTTCATTCAAAATACGGGCAGGATCAGACACATACTTTCGAAGTTAGGATACATAAAATATGCCGTGAATAACTTGAAGTTCTACTGGTAACTCCAAATCGATAGGCTACTTTCCCAATCCTCTCGACAATAGGGTAGGGTCCAGTGTCTTTTCTTATTCTTTGATTCCCAATTGTCGTTGTAGAGCTAACTTCAAGAATACATTATCCCCTTCAATAAATTCCAAATCTCTCCCACGTCAATCCAAATAACTTTTTTGTCTACTTTGCCCTACTTCTAACTTCGTTTTGATCATCTCTACAGCCTATCGGACATTTTCAAGATCAAAAGCATCTTGTTCGCCTGTTCTCAGTCCTAAAATTTCCCAATATAATGGGAACTGCCATTTTCTTCTATATAAAGCTTCAAACGGGGCCATTCCAATTCGTATGCAGATTTTGCATACATTAAATTATCAATCCCCTTAGTTTCAAAATCCAAAGCATATGCCCTCAACATGTCTTTTAAAGCTCTATTCACTCGTTTTGTCTGTTCATCTGTTTGTAGGTGCGCTGTTGCACTGAATTTTAATGTTGTCCTGTATCTCTCCTAGAACTTAGTCCAAAATTTCGGAGTAAATCTGGGGTCTTGGTCAGGCACAATACTAGGGGGTACTCCATGAAGTCTGATTACTTCTTCCATATAGATTTTATTTAGCATTTTTAGAGAATCCCGTTGAGAGCTAGTGATGAAATGGGCGAACTTAGTCAATCGATCCACTATCACCCATATCCTATCTCGATGTCCTACTGCCACAGGCAATTGTGTAATGAAATCTAGAGTAATTTCTGTGAAACCGCAGTTGAAACCAACCTTAAAGTAAGGGGGTTGGGATGCATATCATGTTTTATTGCATGTATAGATATATTTTTATATGATTTTATGTGCTTTGGATATGTGATTGGTAGCCTAGATGGCTTAGTTGTACTTGTGGAGTAAGATGGGCAAAATGGTAATTTTTGCCTGAGGTGAAAAGAGGGAGATAACTTGAGGATTAAATAGGAAAAATATTTGGGAGAGAAAATAAGAACAAGAGTTGTTGTAGTTTAGTGGTTAGAGCTTTGGAATTAATCCTTGAGGTCTAGAGTTCAAATTCCATCATTGGAGTTTTAGCATGATTAAATTTTATTTTTGTGTAGGAAGGCTATATTTCAGTCCTTGCATGATTTAGTGAAGAGTAGGAGTGTTGTCGTAGGGGAGACATGATAGGAAAGTCCTAATCCTACTCTTATACCCTACAAAAAAATTCTAAGGGTTTCATACCCTTCTTGAGCTTTCCTTAATTCTAAATCAATTAGGTTGATTAATTTGTTCAAGCCAATTTCATTCCAAAAAATTCCAGCAAGGTTCTGTGAGATTTAGGTTTTGAAAATGGCTATGAAAAAGTCATCTTGTAGGCTGAAAATGGCGAGGAGTAGGGGAAGGTTCCCAAGAGAATTAATCTCCATGGTTGAACCTTCAAACTCCAACCTGAGTATATTCATCTTGATCATGTAGGAATCTGGAATTTTTCCAGCTTCTTGTTCAGTTCAAGTGTCAAAATTTTTAGCCATCATTCCCTCACAAATACAACCAGAAAATAGCCCTCTTGACCAGCTTGAAGCCTGAAATTATAAGGCCAAAATCGGACTGCACAAATGCTGTGCAAACCAGAACATTTTCTGGACAACTTTCGCAGTTTTGGTGATCCAAAACCAAGCTGTTTCTTCCAGTTTTTCACCCAGCATCTTAGCCATGTTTTTCCTCCGTAAAGAAGGCTGGAAAGCAGCCTTGAAAGACCTCTGAATACCCCTTCAAATCTTCTGCAAGCTGACTGGAAAATGGCAGAAAAATCTACCCAGGAATTCCAACAAACTTGCGAAAAAGCTGAACAGAATTTTCCAGCTTTGTTCCTTCTTCAGCCATGTCCGAAACCTCCACCATTTTTATGTACAAACTCCTCTTGAACAGCCATGAACTGAGCTCCATCATCTTCCCCAGCATTCTGCTCTAAAACCAGTCCATGGCTGCTTCTAAAATATCTCCATCAATTACTCCAATCAAGCCATTGATTAAAGACTAAAATTCCAGCAAACACATTTAGTAAACTACCATAAATCATCCCTTAACCAACCAGAAATCCCTTCACCTTTGTACTGCATATTTTCAGCCACTATTAAGCTCCTTCAAACAACTTTCATTCCAGCAAAAATCACAGACAAACAACCAGCCATTGGAGCTTCCAAAAGCACTCCATTGACCAAGATCTTCCTACCATATTTCGTTTCCAAAATTGATTTTCGATAATATTCTTTTTGGATTTCAAACAACCTACTTTCCTTTTCCTTTCAAACCAGAAAATTCAGTTGCCAAAACCCCTCAAGCAATTCAGCCACCCTAATCCCACAGAATTTTGACCAGCTCTTCCTCAATCCTCTCCATTCTCTTCAACCTTCAAGAACACCAAGAACACCTACTAACCTTCTCTCGCCTAAGGCCACCAAAACTACTTCAATCTTCTTCTTCTTCTTCTTCCACTTCAAAAAAAAAAAAAAAAAAAAAAAACTCTAGATTGTACCTACTTACTCCTGTGAATCCATTCCTACCACTTTTAACATCAAACTCGAAAATCAAGCCCATTCATTTGGATAAAAAAAAATAGTATTTTCGAGAAGGCCAAGAACACCTTCAAGGTAAGCATGATCAATCGATTCCATCTTCACTCATCTTCAAATCCTAATGAATATATGTATACGTAAGCATACTAATAAACTCTCCTTTTCTCTTTTCTCTCTCTTTCTCTCTTGGCCGAATGCTCTCTCTCTCTCTTGGCTGAATGGTGACTTCAACCATGGCCATATTCTCACCTTTTCTCTTGGACGGATTAAGTCCTGTAAGAATAAGGATTCCTTTGAAACTACCCCAAGGTAGTCATCAATCAAGTAAGCCTCTTCAACCTTCTCTTTAAATTCTAGATTCATTCTCTATGATGATATTGGAAGGAGATGGATTACGATTAGGGTTTGAGCATGTGTTGTTGTGAAGGAGTTGATATTGAAGCATGAATAAATGTGTTTGTATGATGGAGATGGGATTGATGCATGAGATGATTTGTCTTGGTTGATTGTATGGCATTTTTAGGGTTTGTTACATGTCTTCATGTCGTGAGTGGTTTATGTGATCAATCATATTAGAGATTATGTCACATTTGGTGAATAAGGTTATGTTCATGTATTTTTGTTAAAGCCATGAATATGTTTATGTTAGTAGAGTTTGGATCATGCCTTGGTAAATTTAGATCCATGCCTTTATTCATGATTTGGTTGTTTTGATGAATTGGTGTGGAGTGTATGTTCATGATTATGGTTAACAATAGAAATATGATCATGACCTTGTTGTCCCTAAGCTAATTTTATTTCATTAATAAAATGATTATTGCTATATTTTCTTCTAGTGAATTTCAAAAACCCTAGGAAAATGTGGGTTTGGTCTCTTATATTAAATAATGATATGCTAGTCAAATAAATGATAACTTTTATTAAAGAAATAAAATATATAGACATTATGTAAAATAAGAATATCAAATAAAGCCTTTTTCATAAATAATCATAATATGTAAAATATTAATGTGGTAAGTCTTATATATTCATAAATACTATTAAAATTTATTTATTAGATGTTAATCAAAACTTATTAAAATTTACTTACATCTAATTCTAGCTGCCAATTATTTTCTAACAATTAATTATTACTAGATTATTATTTTACATAATACTATCTAGGACCTAGGACCCTTAATCAAATAAACCCTAATTTATTTTTTGCAAGATTTAAACTTCCCACTTATTGTACCTATTTTCCCAAACTCTAGTTATTTTAATATCGAGCTAGATTTATTTTATAAACCATTTTATTTATTTATCTAGCCTTAGAGCTCGGGACACTAGGGTCATGGTTGTAGTAAGTTGAGCTAGGTTTATTTGTGAAAGTGAATTTTAGCTTGAGTTTAACTATGGCTTATATTTACCCCAGGCGGGGTTAAGTCAGCTGTTGGAGACCTTTGTTTTATCTCGAGCTAAGGATCAGGTAAGCTCCTGCATAAAACTTGTTGTTGCAAAAAGTTATTATGGCAAGCTAAACCCGAAGTTTGTGAACACTAATTTGGTAAAGGCAATTAGGGACTGTTTCCTTTCTTGTTTCTATCAAACCAATTATTTGAAAATCAGCAAACAATTTTATTCAAACACTAAACTGTTTCTAAACTGATTTTGACAAAGACTTTAGAAATCCTTAATTGCCATTTACAAGTGATACTATGTTTCATTCATTTTCCTAAGTGGGATATATATATTACGTTAAGTACTCAATAAAGGTAGGCTAGTAGCACTAGTTTTGAAGAGCAAGTGTGAGTCTTTTGGTAAGAGGCCACCTCCAGAAGATAAATTCAACTTAGAGAAACGTCAGTACTACTTAGTCATGCCGGTCCGAGCTAATAGTTTCTAGTCATGTGGACTATGTGTTGCTGGAATGGACAACCTGTTTTGTTTGGGTGTAGAGAAAGAGGAGAATCTTACCCGGTAGGCCGATCACCTACCTTTTGTCAGTCTACACAAAGTGTGGCATTTTGACCGTTGTATGGTTGTGGGGCCCAACGTGTGGTAACCCATGACCACCTTTTGAGTGGTTGATTTTATTGAACATGTATGAGTGGAAAAGCCAATATGCCACTCTTGATTTTGACTATTGTTTATTGCTTGCTAGTATTTCTCTTATGAAGATTTTATTCTTTGTATTCACGAACTGTTTTCACTGGACACTCAAAGCACACACGGGCTTACTGAGATTTATCTCATCTCCCTTTTTACCTTGATTTTAGGTCGATCTTGCTGTGGGGATGAGTAGCTAGTGTTGTCTGCCTTAGAAGAGATTTTGTTATCTGTTTTTATGTAATGCTTTGGGGAAGTTGAGAGTGAATAGTTTTTTTTTTATGGATTTGTTTTGAATTCTTGAATTATAATAAGTTTTAAGTTTAAAGTATTATTTTTATTCTATTATTTTGATTGTGTGACCTAGTTATAAAGTCCCCTTATCCTTTAGATGGGGCGATATCCCCGGCCCTGCCGGGCCTAGTTAGTGGGGTGTTACTATTTCACTCCATTTGGATAAAAAAAAAACCAGTATTTTCGAGAAGGCCAAGAACACCTTCAAGGTAAGCATGATCAATCGATTCCATCTTCACTCATCTTCAACTCCTAATGAATATATGCATATATAAATATACTAATGAACTCTCCTTTTCTCTTCTCTCTCTCTCTCTCTCTCTCTCTCTCTCTCTCTCTCTTGGCCGAATGCTCTTTCTCTCTTGGCTGAATGGTGACTTCAACCATGGCCATATTCTCACATTCTCTCTTGGATGGATCAAGTCCCCAAGAGTAAGGATTGCTTCGAAACTACCCTAAGGTAGTCATCAATCAAGTAAGGCTTTTCAACCTTCTCTTTAAATTCTTGATTCATGTCTCTAGGATGATATTGGAAGGAGATGGATTACGATTAGGGGTTGAGCATGTGTTGTTGTGAAGGAGTTGATATTGAAGCATGAATAAATGTGTTTGTATGATGGAGATGGGATTGATGCATGAGATGATTTGTCTTGGTTGATTGTATGGCGTTTTTAGGGTTTGTTGCATGTCTTCATGTCGTGAGTGGTTTATGTGATCAAGCATGTTAGAGATTATGTCACCTTTGGTGAATAGGATTATGTTCATATATTTTTGTTAAAGCGATGGATATGTTTATGTTAGTAGAGTTTGGATCATGCCTTGGTAAATTCAAATCCATGCCTTTATTCATGATTTGGTTGATTTGATGAATTGGTATGGAGTGTATGTTCATGATTATGGTTAGCAATAGAAATATGATCATGATCTTGTTGTCCCTAAGCTAATTTTATTTCATCAATAAAATGATTATTGCTATATCTTCTTCTAGTGAATTTCAAAAACCTTAGGAAAATGTGGATTTGGCCTTTTATATAAAATAATGATATTTTAGTTATATAAAATAATGATATTTTAGTCAAATAAATGATAACTTTTGTTAAAGAAATAAAATATATAGACATTATGTAAAATAGGAATATCAAATAAAGCCTTTTTTCATAAATAATCATAGTAGGTAAAATATTAATTTGGTAAGTCTTATATATTCATAAATACTATTAAAATTTATTTATTAGCTTTTAATCAAAAGCTATTAAAATTTACTTACAACTAATTCTAGCTACCAATTATTTTCTAACCATTAATTATTACTAGATTATTATTTTACATAATACCATCTAGGACCCAAGACCCTTAATAAAATAAACCCTAATTTATTTTTAGCAAGATTTAAACTTCCCACTTATTGTACCTATTTTCCCAAACTCTAGTTATTTTAATATCGAGCTAGATTTATTTTATAAACCATTTTATTTATTTATCTAGCCTTAAAGCTTGGGACACTAGGGTCATGGTTGTAGTAAGTTGAGCTCGTTTTATTTTTGAAAGTGAATTTCAGTTTGAGTTTAATTATGTCTTATATTTACCCCAGGCGGGGTTAGGTTAGCTATTGGAGACCTTTGTTTTATCTCGAGCTAAGGATCAGGTAAGCTCCTGCATAAAACTTGTTGTTGCAAAAAGTTATTATGGCAAGCTAAACCTGAAGTTTGTGAACACTGATTTGGTAAAGGCAATTAGGGACTGTTTCCTTTCTTGTTTCTGTCAAACCAGTTATTTGAAAATCAACCAGCAATTTTATTCAAACACTAAACTGTTTCTAAACTGATTTTGACAAAGACTTTGGAAATCCTTAATTGCTATTTACAAGTGGTACTATGTTTTATTCATTTTCCCAAGTGGGATATATATATTACGTTGAGTATTCAATAAGGATAGGCTAGTAGTACTAGTTTTGAAGAGCAAGGATGAGTCTTTTAGCAGGAGGCCACCTCCAAAAGATAAACTCAACTTAGAGAAACGTCAGTACTACTTTGTCTTGCCGGTCCGAGCTAGTAGATTTCAGTCATGTGTTCTGTGTGTTGCCAGAATGGACAACCGATTTTGTTTAGGTGTAGAGAAGGAGGTTAATCTTACCCGGTAGGCCGATCACCTACCTTTTGTCAGTCTGCACAAAATGTGGCATTCTGACCGTTGTATGGTTTTGGGGCCCAACGTGTGGTAACCCATTACCACATTTTGAGTGGTTGATTTTATTGAACATGTATGGTTGGAAAAGCCAAAACGCTACTCTTAATTTTGACTATTGTTTATTGCTTGCCAGTATTTCTCTTATGAAGATTTTACACTTTGCATTCACAAACTGTTTTCACTGGACACTCAAAGCACACACGGACTTACTGAGATTTTATCTCATCATCATTTTTATCATGATTTCATGTCGATCCTGCTGTGGGGATGAGTAGCTAGTGTTGTCTACCTTGGAAGAGATTTTGTTATCTGTTTTTATGTAATGCTTTGGGGGAGTTGAGAGTGAATAATTTTTTTTTATGGATTTATTTTGAATTCTTGAATTGTAATAAGTTTTAAGTTTAAAGTATTATTTTTATTCTATTATTTTGATTGTGTGACCTAATTATAAAGTCCCCTTGTCCTTTAGACGGGGCGACATCCCCGGCCCTGTCGGGCCTAGTTAGTGGGGTGTTACTATTTCACTCCATTTCCAAGATAGAGTTGGGTAACAGTGGCATTACTCTTTAGGCTGTTACTAATCAGCTTCATTTACTGACAAGTTAAACATCGAGCTACAAAATCTAAGATATCCTTCTTCATATCAATCCACTAATAATGCCATTTTAAGTCCTGATACATCTTTACGGCTCTTGAATGGATAGTATACTTACTTCAAGGTATCTTCATTAAAATTTCTTGTCTCATTGCAAACTGTTTCAAGATACAATACTGATCTCGGTAAATGATTCCATCACTGAAAATATATTAGAATAGAAGTAGAATTTAATCATTCTGTCAACTCCTGGAAATTTCTCTCACACTTCTTGGTTCCAACACAAGGAACTACCTTTTGAGTGGGTTGAGTTAAAGGTGAAACTATCTTAGAGAGTTCCCTCAATAAATCTTCGATAATATCTTGCCAGTCTTAGAAAGCTTCGGATTTCAGTTGGAGTATTAGGACGTTTCGAATTTGGCACCGCTTCAGCTTTTGCAGGATCTACTATAATCCCGTCATTGGATATCACATACCCCAAGAATGCTACTTCTTGCTGCCAAAACTCACACTTATTGAATTCTGCATACAATTTAGTCTCTCTTAACTTCCTTAAGACTTTTCGAAGGTGCTGTTCGTGTTTTGAGGAAATTTGTAATATACCAGAATGTTAACTATGAATATAGCCACAAAATTATCTACGTATGGTCAAAATGTTCGGTGCACCAAGTTCATAAAAATGCCAGAGGCATTAATAACACCGAAAGGTATCACCATAAACTCAAAATGCCCACATCGAGTGTTAAATGTCATTTTCAGTATATCTTCTTCCTTAATTCGAACTTGATAATATCCTTGCCTCAAGTCTAATTTTGAAGAAACATCCAGCCCCCTGCACTTGGTCAAACAGCTCAACAACCATGGGCAATGGATACTTATTCTTTACCGTCACTGCATTGAACCCTCGATAATCTATACACATTTGTAATGACTCATTTTTCTTCTTGACAAATAATACAGGTGCTCCTAATGGCAAAGTACTTGGTTGGATTAACCCTTGCTCCATTTACTCTTGTAGTTGTTTTTTCAGCTCCTATAATTCTGTAAGTGACATTCTATAAGGAGTCCTTGAAATGGGTTCTGCCGATGGCACTAGGTCGATGGAAAACTTTACTTCTCTTTATGGCAGTAACTCCTTCAATTTCGCTGGAAAAACATTTAAATATTCATTTACAACAGGCACATCTTCAGGCTTCTTAACCTCTCCTGGCTTATTAATGACATAAGCCAAGTATCTTATGTACCCTTTCATAATCATCTTTCGGGCCTTAAGCCCCGAAATAAAAGCATTACTTTTCATTCCAGCCTTACCTACAGATTCCAATATAAGTTTCCTAAGCCGATGGAAATGTACTACTTTAAGTCTACAACCAACTTGAGCATGATGCTGAGATAGCCCATCCATGCCCAAGATAGCATCAAAATCCTCTATAGGCAAACTTATCAAATCTCCTTCCAATACTTCATCTCCTACCAAGATCTTACAGTTCCTATGTATTTTCTCACTCTATATGAAATTTATTCCCCTTTTATCTCCATAAAATCAAGAAATTGGGTGTGTTGTTTCTTCATAAAATTCTCTGTTTAGAGTTCTTTAATGGATCTTACATTTTGCCCTAGATTTAGCCACGAAATTTAATAGAAAATCAACCTCTAGATCATATTAATTCTAGTATAAGATATTCTGATTCAAGTATTCATGTATAGTTAGTGGTTTGCCAAGTATTCAAGTCAGTGCTTACACCAAGTTGTCAAAATCTCTGTCCGAAAGACATTGCGTCCAAAAAGACATTTATTCCCTTTTTTCTTAGATATTGCATCCGAAATCTCTGACCGAAAGATGTATCTTCATTAGTTTTGCGAGAATGATAAAAAACAAAACTTTGGCAAAATAGTTAGTTACATAATTCTAGTAATTCCTAAACCTCTTCTCAGGTGATTAAATTTCTCTTCAGCCAGAGGCTTTGTAAAAATGTTAACAAGCTATTTATTGGTTGGAATGTATTCAACACACACATCACCCTTAATCACATGATCTCTAATAAAATGATACTTGATTTTAATGTGTTTAGTTCTAGAATGATGAATAGGATTTTTGGTTAAATTGATAGTGCTAGTATTATTACACAGAATAGCACGCAATTAAAATTTAAACCAAAATCGAGCAAGGTGTTTTTCATTTACAAAATTTGCGCACAACAACTACCCGCTATAATGTATTCAGCTTCGGTTGTTGAAAGGAAGACACAAGTTTGCTTTTTGCTATACCAGGAGACAAGGGAATTGTTAGTATTCATGGACTCCTAAATGTGAAAAAACATCCATGAATCCCTTTCGAGAACCCAAGCCAAACGATTAAGGTAATATAGGGGTTACAAAATTACCTCAATTCACCGTAATCATGATCTCTAGATTCTGTTTTTTTGGCATACGTTCAACTCGAACATTCACCAAACGCTGTAATGTACGAATGCCCTCTAGCAGATACACACGGAGAACCAGCTCATTACCTGAGAGTGCTAGTGCCTAGGGTTTTGAGAGGCTTAATTTTTCTGGTAATGGAGGCACGAATATTTTGACAGAGAACTAACATAAGAAGATAGCTAGGGTTTTCTTTTTAAAACCACCCAAACTTCTTAGAGTCCTACTCTCATAATACCTTATCTTATTCTATTTTAAATTTAAATTAAATTAAAACTGATATGATAAGATTATGCCATTATCTCGATAATTTAACTAATTAATTTACCGAGTCAGATTCTTATAATTTGAAGATCCTCTAGATACATCGAATGTGGACATATTTCTAGATTCATTGTATCTGGTCATTTTAATAGGTTTGATTAATCTAGACATATTTTCAAATTTATCGAACCTGGTTACCAGAAATATAACCTAACGTGTTCACTTAATGTGTGACCCTATAGGTTCATTTAACACTGGCAGTGTGCCCAAATCACATTTAAATGACTCACAAGTTATAAGCAGTTTCTAGCAAAACCTTATAACTACCTAGGTTAATTGAAGATCAGTGATCTGTTTGAACCAAATCATAACTTTATATTTAGTCATTTCGTCACACGATATCTAGATTAAGTATACGGCATGGAGCATGTCATCCCCAATAAGCTTAATCAACTATTTCTTGATCTCATAGTAGACTATCCAAAAAAATGATATCAATATCTCAAATTGATATATTTGAGTACGACCATGTATTTTAATAGTTTAACTTATCAAGAGGCCTATGGACATCTCTCCCAAAATTGAGAGGGACAAATTCCTTCACTACCAATCATATTCCTCTCCATCGTTTATTCTATATCCAACTATGGTCTAATTTATTATCTGGTTAAAGACAACTTTAGATAACGTCAAAATATAAAATTTATTAAGTACGAAATTATGATAAATTTAGGTCGAAGGACTTTTAATATCATTATAGCTAGAAAGTACTTATGATATGTTTCATGAAGTACTATCATAGTGGATCATGTCTAATACAATGTTGTCTAATATTTATTTATGTTTTAACTTAATATCACATATATCCATGAACAGTAAAACATAGTCATCAAGTCACAAATATACTAATCTTAATTTATTATTGTTCTACTAATAATACTTGATTATGGATAATTTAAGAATAGTTTTTGTATTTGTTATAGGTTTTACTATCATGTCACGTACTTGATGACCACAAACTAAATGCACTATTTATGGAAAGTAATGCCTCGTATTATTACATAATACATAATGACAATAGTATAAGTACAAATTGTTTCAGGGCATATCCTTAACAGGAATGTCTAAGAAATTGACAATGTCCATTGGTACTTTTTCTTTCAGCCTTGCAGCCGGCATAGTCGGCATCCATGTATCCTATACGATCAAATGAATTAGTTAGAGGATACCACAAGCCATAATCATGAGTTTTAATTAAGTATATAAAGATTCATTTTACAGCACATAGATGAGATTCCATTGGACATGAGCGAAATCTAGCACAAAGACATACTGAGAACGTAATATCAGGTTTGTTGGTAGTAAGATAAAAGAGATTTCCGATCATACCTATGTGTTTTGATTCATCCACTTTCTTACCTTTTCCATCTTTTTCAAGCTTTAACGAAGTGCTCATAGGTGTACTTATTTCTTTTGTTTCATTCATACCAAACCTTTTGAGCAATTCCTTAGCATACTTAGATTTATTTAAAAGGATTCCATCTTTGGTTTGCTTGCTTTGAAAACCGAGAAAGAAGTTAAGTTCTCCCATCATGCGCAATTCAAATTCTTCCTGTATTGTCTTGGCAAATTTCTTGCACAAGGAATTATTAGTGGCTTCAAAAATAATATCATCAACATATATTTGCACCATTAAGATATTATCAGATTTTTTAGACTTGATAAATAATGTGGTATCAACCAAGCCTCTTGAAAAGCCTTTTGAGAGAAGGAAACCACTCAGACTTTTATATTATGCTATTGGAGCTTGTTTTAAACCATAAAAGGGCTTTTAAGAGTTTAAAAATATGGTTTGGAAAATGTTCATAAGTGAAACTAGGAGGTTGGTCCACATATACTTCTTCTTCAATAAAACCATTTAAGAAAGAACTTTTGATATCCATTTAGTAGAGCATAAAACCTTTGAAAGAAGCAAATACAAACAACATTCTTATTGATTCTAATCAAGCAATGGGAGCAAAAGTTTCTTCATAATCGATGCCCTCTTCTTGATTGAATCCCTGGGCAACTAATCTGGCTTCATTTTTTATAACACTAACATGCTCATCAAGTTTGTTTCTAAATACCCACTTGGTACCAATTACGGGATGGTCAAGTGGTCTAGGGACAAGCTTCCAAACTTGATTCCTTTCAAATTGATTCAGCTCTTCTTGCATAGCCATAATCCAAAATTTATCCTGTAAGGCTGCATCAATACAATTTGGTTCAGTACTAGAGAGTAGAGCAAAGTTGTCAATAAAATACCGTCTAGTTTTGACTCCACAGCTAGAATCACCAATGATCTACTCTTTTAGATTTATACTTCCAATCTCATGGCAGATCTTGATTAGTAAGTTCTTTAGTTCTTTAGTTGTTTTATTCAGCTTGTTGTTCCTTTCATTCCTCTTGTTTGGCATGAATATCAAGTGGAAAAGCTATATACTATTCACTACCATTTTCATTTGAGATACATATATCATTATCATCATTTGTAGAAGAATATATATTCGATTCATCAAACACAATATGTACGGATTCTTCCACACATAGAGTTCTCTAATTTTATACTCTATATGCCTTTTTGTTGGAAGAATATCTAAGAAATATAGCCTCATCAGATTTGTTATCAAATTTTCCAAGGTTGTCACGAGTATTGAGGACAAAATATTTGCACCTAAAAACTTTGAAATATGAAATGGATGGCACTTTGTTAAATATTAGTTCGAAAGGAGTTTTTCTTAGGAAAAGTCTTAGCATAACTCGGTTAGCAATAGAGTAGGTTGTGCTCACATCCTCAGCCCAAAAATATTTTGGAAGGGAGTTTTCACATAGCATTGATCTTACTTTTTCATGCAAGGTTCTATTTTTCCTTTCAACCATACCATTTTGTTGAGGGGTTTTGACAACTAAAAAATTGTTTGAAATACCACTTTCATCACAAAATTTAGTGAAATCATGGTTGCGAAATTCTCTACCATTATCACTTCTAATTGTGATCAATTTGCTACCAAGGAAGTTTTGAACACATTTGAGTAATTTTGAAAATTTAGAGAATGCTTCATCCTTTTGAGCAAGAAATAGGGTCTAAGTGAATCTTGAGAAGTCATCCACAATTGCATTACCATACCTCTTACTACCAAGACTAGTGGTCCTCATTGGTCCAAAAAAATACATGTGTATGAGCTCAAGAGGTTTTGATATTGAAATAATTTTCTTGGGCTTAAAAGAGGTTTTGGTCTATTTTCAAAATTGGCAAGCATCACACACCTGATTCCTACCAAATCTCTTTATGGGCAGCCATCTAATAAGTTCTTTTGAAGATAATCTGTATAGCAAATCAATAGATACATGACCTAGCCTTCTATGCCAAAGATAGCTATCGTCATCGTTCACAGAGAGGCATCTAATGTCATGTGTTGCAAGATCATCAAGATAAAGAACATAAATATTTCCAACATGATTAGCAATAAAAATAGTCTTATTGCTGGAAATATCTATGATGATGCATGAATCTTTTTCAAAAATAACTTTGCATCCATTATTATATAGTTGGCTAATACTAAGAAGATTATACTTTAATTCATCAATTAATAGTACATGCTTGTTGATAATTGAAGATCCCTTACCAATGTTACCTATGCCAAGTATTTTTCCTTTCTTTTTATCTCCAAAAATGAAAATCCATCGCTTGTAGCTTGAATACTTTCTAGCAATCTGGCATTTCCTGTCATGTGCCATGAGCATCCACTATCCAAAAACCATTTTGTGGAGCCCCCTTTGTCCAACAAATGTTCCTATGCACAAGATAAAAGAGTAACTTTTGGTACCTATACCTTCTTGGGTCTATTGGGGTTAGTGATAGTTTCTTTTACCCTCCAAAAAGGTTTTCATACTCGATTCCACCTTCTTCCTGATACGATACTTAGATGCTTTGTGTCTAAATTTTTCGTGATATGTGCAACAACTATGTGTCATATATGATGAAGTAGCTTTTACAAAGCAAAATTTCAGTTTCCAGCTGTGTGTTGTACCCCAAGCAAATTTTTCAAATTGTTTTTGCCATTTGTAAATGTTTCAATGCATGAGGTAAGATCATCGCCTCTACTATTCATATCTTCAAAATTGCTAACCATAGTTTCAAATGAACAAATTTTGTCACATAAGGATTTATTTTCTAGAGACATATGATGCAAGAAGGTGATGGAAATATTTTGTTCAATGTCCGAACGCATATATGACTCAAGTGAGACTTCATTCTCATTTAACAACTTTGTATTCTCATTTAATAAGGAATCAATTTTTATCTTCATTTCTTTATTTCTTGTAGATAATTTCTTTAGTTCATGAAACATATCAAAGAGCAATTCATTAGGATTATCATGCTTTTCACAATCAAAAACATGAAGCTTAGTTGTTAAATTTGGAGATATAGGATTTACAGTATCTTTTTTAGCCATGAAGCAGATGTTGGCTTTTTTATTTTCTGAGTTGCAACATTCTTCAGTTTCAGATTCTGCTTGATCCCAGGTTCCAATTAATCCTTTTTCATTTCTTCAACTTTGCGTCTCTCTTTTTCTTTCTAAATTGCTCGGCCTCATTTTCTTTAGCCACTGAAAATCAACAATGAAATATTCCGTGCTTTTGTATTCAAAGCATTGTGGTTTGAAAGAGAAAGTTTGTCCTTTCCTTTTCAGGGGCTTCTTTCCCTTTTTGAAATGGCCATTTCTGAACATTTTTTAAAACTTTTTGGCTACCATAGCCAATTCTTCTATGTCTAAATTAGTGCCATCATCATAATTAGTCTTATCACTGTTAGGCTCTTCATCAACTGCTTTTAAGGCTGTTCCCTGTTTGCATTTCTCATCATCATCATATTCTTGAAACCTTTTTAGTTTCATTTCATAGGTTAAGAGAGAGTTAATTAGCTCTCTAGTGGATAAGTTATTCGGATTTTTTAATTCCTCTATAGCCAAGGTTTTTGGCTGCCAACTCTTTGGCAGAGCATCAAGTAGTTTTTTGTTTTGTTCTCAAAGGAAATAATTTTTCCCATATGCTTTTATACTATTCATAACATTTATGAACCTAGTGAACATATCATTCATGTTCTCACTTGGCTTCATAGAGAACAATTCATAGTCTCGGACAAGGAGTCTTAGCTTTGATTCTTTTACTTGATTAGTCCCCTCATGGGTGACCTCACGTAGTCTCCATATTTTGTGGGCAGAATCATAGCCTCTAACCCGATTATATTCATTAGCATCAAGAGCATAGCACAATATATTCATTGCTTGAAAATTCAGGGTTATTTTTTAAATGTCCTCATTGTCATATTCATTATTTTGTTTAGGCACTTTTCTGCCTTCAACGAACTTTGATAAAACAAATGATCCATTTTCAATCAGATTCCACAACTCAAAATTCATCAAGAAGACATAAATCTTCATTCTATTTTTCCAGAATGTATAGTTGCTTTCATTGAACAAAGGTGGTCGATTTGTTGATGACCCTTCGACATAAGAAATAGCATATGTGTTTGCTATAAAGATCTTTTCTACACGGTTGTTAGATCGAAAATAGAGTAGACCAACACTCTGATACCAATTGAAAAACCATAGGGGGTGAATAAGGTTTTTAGCAAACAAGAGTAGATTAAAATTTTGGTTTCCAAAAAAAATAATTTTCGAGCAGATTAGTAGTGATACTTCGTTACTTGAAGGATGGTTTCCCATTTCAAGAATGCAACTAGAAGTCTTTTAAAATCAGTAGAAATGATATGAAATGAGGATGGGTAGTTGAGATATTAAATAACAGGTTCAAATCAGAAATCAAGGATCATAAATAGATCACTAATTTTTGAAAAACTGAACAGAGCATTTAAAGACAAAATTTAGTGAGACTGTAGCAAAGAAATTTATGCAAGGGAGAAGAAATAAGGCTAAGAGATTTATAGTGGTTTGTTCCTCAAATGATCTATATCTACTACCTTATGTTCTTACTTTAGGATTACAACACACTCACTAAAATCTTTTCCCAACTCAATGGTGGTAGGTGACACCAATCTTATACAAGAGGATTACCAACATTGATTTTACACCCAACCTATTTAATCACAACAATCAAGGCTCACCCCAACTGGGTTTTACCTTCTCAACCTTGATACAAGATAGAATGAAAAAAAGTAAACAAAAATAGCACACAGATTTGAGCAGATTGAGAACAGATAGGCACAAACACCTTTTACATTTTGAATAGTTTAATTTCACTTTTTGAAGCACAAATCGAAAGGGAGATGATGCGTAAATTTTGGGTGTATAAAAACCATAAATAAATCCATCCCTTAGTCAAGTTTGAATTAAAACATTAATCCCAAAATATACATCTGAGTAAGTATACTTATCGCAAACACAGTATATAGAATTAACTAGTATCGATCCTAAACGGAACAAGTACACACTAATCACTTTATATTCATTATTTAATAGGCCGAAATAAAGTGAGAAAATAATAAAAGAAAATAAAAAAATATATACAACTCAAGGTTGTATGAATATGTAATTTAGACAATTATCCTAGAAAACATGATAATAAACCAACTAGCAATTCTCTCAATTAATTATCATCTTAGCATCATGAAGGATTATAAAATAAAATTCAATCATTTCCCAAGTCATGAATCTACTTAGATAAATTCCACTTCGTTTTCCAATCTATGGAATTACTATCTTTTGATTAATATTAACAGATTTGCCAATCAAGCTAACATAACCAAAACATGTATTAGACTCAATTCCTCATAAGTATGAAATTAGCTAATAACCCTTTGCTCAAGGTAAAATCAACTAATTTTTTATTATTTAGTCCTATAATCTTAACTTCATTGCTCAAGTCTATTAAGATTAGATAAATACAAAATCAATACAATGAAACTCCTAACATCGTCATCCTAAGTTAATTAGAAGAACTCGCATCAATAACCAATGATAACAAGTAATCAAGCACCAAAGATGATAAAGATTTGATCAAATAACTAAATTAACACAAAACCATGAATCTAAAATAATATTAAATTACAATAAAAACATTGAATACAACATTGTTTAAGAAAAAGAAAACAAAGATAAAATAAAGCACTCATAGACAAGCCTCTTTCTTCACCCTTGAAGACTCTGTTGAACAATCCTCCATGATTGAGTGAATTCCTCCTTTAATGAGTGATTGAAATTTATGTTCTTTGATCCACCTATCTCTCTCTCTCTCTCTCTCTTCCTTCTCTTTCATTTTCTCTTGCTTTTATAGGTCCCTTTGATGCTAAATTTGTTGCTTGAGGAAACTTGGCCGAGTAAGAATTAGAAAATATCAAAATCTTTGAAAAATTTCTAAATTTGTGCACAAGATTTTAGCTTTCCAGAGCGGGCCTGGTGTTGGACCTTCAACCCACCTGGTGCTAGGCACAATCTGTACTTCCTTAAGGTTTTTGCTTTATTTTCATCGGCCAAACAAAATGGACCCGACACCTAGTCTACTTGCCAAACCTGGTACCGAGTCTATTCTGTTTTATTCCTGAAAGTTGCTCGGTTTCCTCTGCTTGACCAAAATGGACCCTGTGCCTGGTCTATTGGCTGGGCTTGGCTGCAGGTGCATTTTAGAATTGTTCACTTTTTGCTCGAATTTAACTCAAATCTGCACAAATTTGCTAAACCACTTTTTACAAGAAAAATGTCAAATTGGAAAGAATATGCCTAGTTATTACAACAAATGTTTCTCAAAACAACCTCAAATAACAAGGAAAATAATTGTGATTTTAGCTCCTATCACATACCCCCACACTTGAACTTTTGCTTGTCCTCAACAAAAACACTTTTATCAAGAAGACATAAGTTCTTTCTTATTCAAAAATTTTATTTACATAGAAAAGATTATAACTTCCCTTCAAATTTTTAGATAAAACTCTTGTTATTCACACCATTTGAAAATAATTCAAACTTTGAAACATTTTACAAGTTACCACAAAACACTTGAAGTCAAAATAATCAAGTGTATACCTTAGTCTAAAAAAATTATTTCACCACGCAAATTAAAATATAGATAACATGAATCACACAAGTCAAGCTATCTACCAACTTAAGTATTATGAATCCAAAAAGTGCACAACTCAAGTTATGATATGAGGAAAGCACTCTAATTTTTTCTCAAAATTTCTTTCAATGACTTAGGGAATTGATACCCTCAAGTGTATGGATTTCTCTTCATACACCGTATTAGCCCCCTTATAGTTATCACTCATCATGTTTCAACACTTTTCGTTTGCTTTTGGGAATTTATAGCCTCAAGAAAGTGGACTTCTCTTCACTATTCGTATTGGCCCCCATAACAAGCAAAAATAATATTTTTTTTCTCATCTTCAAAAAGGAAGCAATCAACTCATTTTTTTAATTTTCAACTCACAAGAATCTTCCACAATTTTTATATAATCTTTCCTCTCAAAGATCATTTATCAACTCACATTCCTCATCACAACTCAAAGTTAAGCAAAATTTAAACTCATAATACAAGAGTTAGCCAATAAAATTTTCCTATATTCATCATGTGCTCCATAATCAAACTAGATAAGTCAAATAACATTCAAATACCAATGCATAGATTAATCAAAATTCTCAAGTCTTCACAATATCTTTTCCAATACACTAATTTAAAGAAAAAAAAAAATCCACCAAATGAATGAAAAAAAATCATATCCAAGAAAGAAAAAGAACTACAACCTTGCTTAACAATGAAACCACTGAAATTTAGAAAAATTTTCAAAAAATTTCACACAACATTGATATGAAAAATATCTCTTCAACACCATTCTCTCCACACTTAAACATTGTCCTCAATGGCCAAATATATAACAATAAAAGTATAGCTAAGAAGACCAAAATCAATAAAGAAGAAGAATAAAGTGAAGAAATTGCTTCCATTACATCGTAGTGCCACCATGTTTGAATCTTACCACTAGGAGGAGTCATTATGAGAGCACCTAGTCAAAAAGAAACAAAACAAAGAGAAACATAAAGCTAGAAAAAGAAGGTGAAAAGAAAATAAAAGAAAAGATACCAAAAAGCTAGTAAAGGTCATTAAGAGTAAAAAGAAAATAAATAATAGAAATAAAATAAAATACAAGGCTAGACTAGAAGTCAAGAGTCCTCCCCCTCATCATCATCATGAGAATCAGTGGCTATGCAACTCGAAAATGCTCCAGTAGATTGTTGGAACAAAGTGGCAAACTTGTGATCTTGAATATCCTAGCAGTGACAAATGTCTATAATAGAGTCGTGAAGCTGGAGGAGGATGGTCATTTGGCTCTCCAATTGAGCTACTACTCGTGCCTCAAAATTAGTACACGAATAGAGCAAGTGGCGCAAGGGGCAAGTCTAATAGATGGCTCATTTGTTGGGGAATAAGCCCTCTTAGACTACGTTTTTGATGTAAACATTGAATATTTTAATAAAAGAATTTATTCTTAGAATTTTTTTGTGAATTTACATTTTATTTGTACATAATTACGTTTGGAAAAGACCCATTGTGTTTAAGTAAATGGTCCATGTGAATGGTGGTCTTTTACAGTAAGGTATGGATCACGGGTTACTTAATACATAAATGTTTGTTCTTAACCGATTGATGAGAATGAGAATCTCATCATGTTTAGGTTATTGTGTTATGAATTCTAAATGGGGAATGGCTTACCTTTAGTTAGTGAGTAGTCCACTCACTTCATGACATAAGTGTATTTCAAATACGTAGAATAGGACTTGTAGTAGTGGTTTCTTAAAGTACTATATGGTAGAAACCTAGACTACTACTACTACAACGTGGACTAGTACTCTACGACTTGAGTATGAGTTGGTCGTCTGACGAAGCTGGAAGTATGTACTTTGATATGTTTTAGTTGAGGTTCTATCGTATGACCAATGTACTTGCATATTGGGTATATGTGACTAGTTAGTTAAGATAAACTTGTACAAAATAGTTTCTATACTATATTGTGTGAAACCCCAGTCGAAACTAACCTTAGAGTAAGGGGGTTGGGATGCATATCAAATTTTATTGCATGTTTGAATATATTTTTATATGATTTTATATGCTTTGGATTTATGTGTTATAGTCTCGGGGGCTTAATTTTGTTCATTGAGTAAGAATGGCAAAATGGTAATTTTTTCTTGAGGTGAAAATAGGGAGATAGCCTGAGGATTAAATAGAAAAAATATTTTAGAGAGAGAATAAAAATAAGAGATGTTGTGGTTTAGTGGTTAGAGCTTTGGAATTAATTCTTGAGGTTTTGGGTTCAAATTCCATCATTGGAGCTCTAGCACGATTAAATTTTATTTTTGCTTGGGAAGGTTAGATTTTCGTTCTTGAGTGCTCTAGAGAAGGGTAAAGGTGATGTCCTAGGGGAGACATGATAGGAGTATCCTAATCCTACTTTTGTACCCTACAAAAATTCCTAAGGGAATTCATACCCTTCTTGATCCTTAGTTTTTCTTACTTCTGAATTTCTTAAGTTGTGCAATTTATTCAAGCCAATTTCATTCTAGAAAAATTCCAGCAAAGTGTTGTGGCTTTGAAGGTTCAAAATGTCTGAGTGTAAGACATCTTATGGACCTAAAATGTGTAGGAGTTGGGGAAGGTTTCCAAGAGAATTAATCTCCATAGTGAACCTTCAAAACTCCACTCTAGCTATGTTCATTTCCTTCATGAAGTATTCTGGAATTTTTTCAAGCTTCTTGTGCATGCGAAGTGTTGAGATTCTTAGCCATTATTCCCTCCCAAATGCTGCCAGAAAATGGCCCTCTTGACCAGTTTGAAACCTGAATTTTTCTAGCCAAATTCGGACTGCACAAATGCTGTTCAAAACCAGAAAAATTTCTGGGCAAAATCGCAGCATAGGTGAGCTTAAACCAGGCTGTTTTCTTCTAGTTTTCTCCTAGTCCTTAGCCACATTTTTCCTCCATAAAGAAGGCTAGAAACCAGACCTGAAAGACCTCTGAAGTCCCCTTCAAACCCTCTGCAACTGACTGGAAAAATGGCAGCAAAAGCTGCCCATAAATTCCAGCACTTGCGAAATCCTATGCAGAATTTTTCCAGCCTTGCTTCATCTTCAGCCATGTCCGAAAACTTCCTCATCTTTCTGTCCAAACTTCTCTTGAACAGCCTTGAACTGAACTCCATTGTCTTCCCCAACCTTCTGCATGAAAAATCAGTCATGGCTGCCCCTAAAAATCTCCAACAATTACTCCAATCATGCCTTGATTGAAGACCAAAATTCCAGCATCCTAACATAGTAAACTTCCATAAAATATCCCTTAAACAACCAGACCTTTCCTTCACCATTGTACTCCTTCTTTTCAGCCACCATTAAGCTTCTTCAACCAGCTTTCATCCAGTAAAAACACTGTGCAATCAGTCGGCCATTACAGCTTCCAAAAGCTCTCCAATGATCAAAGATCTTCTTGCCATATTTAGTTTCCAAATTTGAATCCCTAAAATATTCTTTTAGAATTTCAACAACCAGCCTTTCCTTTTCCTCCCAAACTAGAAATTCAATTGCCCAAAACCTCTCAAACAATTCAGCACTCCCTCCTACATAAAAATTCGGCAGCTTCAAATCAAAATCTCTCCATTCTCTTCAACCTTCAAGCACATATAGAACACCAATAACACCTACTCACTTCTCTCGCCTAATACCACTCCAAACCACTTCAATCTTCTTCAGAAAAATTTCAAATTTCATCTACTCACTGTCGTGAATCCATTCATACCACTTTTAACATCAAACTCCAAAATCCAACTCTCTCTTTTGGATAAAAATCAGTATTTTTGTGAAGGCTCAAAGAACACTTTCAAGGTAAGTTTGTTCAATCAACTTCATCTCCACTAATCCTCAATCTCTAATGAATATATATGTGTATAAGCATGCTAATGGACTCTCTTCTTCTCTTCTCTCTCTGTCGCTCTCTCTCTCTCTTGGCCGAATACCCTCTCCCTCTTGGCCAAATGATTTCTTCACCAATGGCCATGCTATCCTCATCTCCCTTGGACAAATCTAGTCTCCTAGGAGTTGAGATCCATTCGAAACTCCTCCAAGGTACTCATCAATCAAGTAAGCCTTTTCAACCCTCCTTTTAAATTCTGGATTCATGTCTCTAGGATAATATTGGTAGGAGATGGATTATGAATAGGATTTGAGCATGTATTGTTGTGATGAGTTGAGATTGAAGCATGAATAAATGTATGTATATGATTGAGATGGGAGTTATGCATGAGTTGATTATCTTAGTTGGTTGTATGGTGTTTTAGGGTTTAATGCATGTCTTCATATCGTAAGTAGTATTTGTGATCAAGTATGCTAGAGATTATGTCACCTATGGTGAATATGACTTATATTCATGTATGATTGTCAAAGCCATGATTATGTTTATGCTAGTAGAGGTTGGATCATGCCTTGGTAAATTTAGATCTATGCTTTTATTCATGATTTGGATGATTTGATTAATTGAAGTGGAGTATATGTTCATGATTGTGGTTAGCAATAGAAATATGATCATGATCTAGTTGTCCCTAAGCTAATTTTATTTCATCAATAAAATATTTAATACTATAATTTTTGCTAGTAAATTCAAAAACCCTAGGAAGGTAGATTTGGATTATTATATATATAATAAGGACACCTTAGTCAAATAAATGATAGCTTTTATTAAAGAAATAAAATATATAGATATTATATATAATAATAATATCAAATAAAGCCTTTTATATAAATAATCAAAATAAGTAAAAATATTAATTTTGTAAGTCTTATATTCATAAATACCATTAAAATCTATTATCCTTCAATTATTATCTTTTAATCAAAACCTATTAAAATTTATTTATTATCCTTCAATCAAGACCCATTGAAATTCATTTTCAATTAATTTTAGTTATCAATTATTTTTTAACAATTAATTATTAATAAATCATTATTTTACCTAATACCACCTAGGACTCTTCATCAAATAAACTCTAATTTATTTTTAGCAAGATTTAAACCTTCAACTTATTAGTACCTATTTCCCAAAATACTAATTATTTTAAATATCAAATTAGACTTAGCTTATAAACCATTTTTATTTATTATCTGGCCTTAAAGCTTGGGACACTAAGATCATGGTTGTAGTGAGTTGAGCTAGTTTTAATTGTGAATGTGGATTTTAGCTTGAGTTTGATTATGGTTTATATTTACCCTAGGCTAGGTTGGGTCGGCTGTTGAAGACCTTTATTTTATCGCAAGCTAAGGATCAGGTAAACTCCTACATAAAACCTGTTTGATGCAAAATGTTTATTATGGCAAGCCAAATGTAGAGTGCATGGACACTCATTTCTGTAAAGGAAATTGAGGATTATCTCCTGTCAAATTTCCGTGAAATAAATTATTTGAAAATCAATAAGTAGATTTACTCAAACTCAAACTCTTTCTAAAACTGATTTTGACGAAAACTTTGGAAACCCTTAATTGCCATTTTCAAGTGAAACTATGTTTTGTTTCTTTTTCCCCAAGTGGGGTAAGTTACGTTAAGTAATCAATAAGGGTGGACTGCTAGGACTAGTCTTTGAAGGGTTAGGGTGAGTCTCTCAGTAGGTGGCCACCTCTAAGGGGTAAGTCCTTCCGGGATAGGATGACAGTCCAAAAGGTCGTACCGGTCCGAGCTAGCAGTTTTGCAGTCAATTGACTATGTGTTGTCGGAATGGACAACCGGTTGTTGTTTGGGTATAGAGAAGGAGGAGTATCTTGCCCGGTAGGCCAATCACCTACCTTTTGTCAGTCTGTACAAAGTGTGGCATTCTGACTGGTTATGGGGCCCAACGTGTGGTAACCCATGATCACTTTTTTTTTTGGGTGGTTGATTTTATTGAACATATATGATTGGAAAAGCCAAAACACCACTCTTGATTTTGACTATTGTTTATTGCTTGCTAGTATTTCTCTTACGAAGGTTTCACACTTTGCATTCACGAACTGTTTTCACAGGATACTCAAAGCACACACGGACTTACTGAGATTTTTGTCTCATCACCATTTTTACCATGATTTCAGGTCGATCCTGCTGTGGGGATGAGTAGCTAGATATTGCCTGCCTTGGAAGATTTTTTTTCCCTGATATTTTATTTGTGTAATGCTTTGGGGAGTTGAGAGTGGATAATTTTTATTATAGATTTGATATTGGAATTCTTGGATTATAAAAAAATTTAAGTTTAAAGTATTATTTTTATCCTATTATTTTGATTGTGTGATCTAGTTATAAAGGCCCCTTGTCATTTGGACGGGGCAACATTTCTGGCCCTATCGGGCTTAGGTAGTGGGGTGTTACATATCGCCCCTTGTGGTTGTCTGAATTATCTAAATATCCAGGGCCTTAGGAAACATGACTTGAATGTTTGCTTTAGGGTAGCTTCCTTGGAAAGAAGAAATAATCCAGGAAGTCATGGATCATTAGACTAGAAGCCTAAAGATGGTAGATGTCATTTAAAGAGGTGTTAGTACATTTCTTTCTCTCAAATGCACGGTAATGTGTAGAGGAGAATTTTAGTTATTTCACCTATAGGTCGGAGACTTTGCTAACACGACATTGTTCTTGGGGCCAATATTTCCTTATGGTGATATTAGAAAATATTTGAAATGTAAAATACCGCTATTTATATAGCAAGGGTATTTTGGTTATTTTAGTAGCCAATGCGGTGTGTCTTTTGGTCCCCAGTATAGACCATAAGTCCTAATTATATACAGGCTAAGGAATTGGTCTCAAATTAAATTAAATGGAATTTATTTTATTTAAGTAGCTTGATTTAATTATTGGGCTAGAATAAAATAAAGGTCCACACAGAGAGAGAATTAATTAAATTAGTTTGGTAGGTCAATTAATTGTTCAGGGCTTTGGCCCATTTGAATAATTAAAGATTGACTTGGGACTAAACTTATGCAGTTTTGTTAATTGGACTAGTTTATTTGAGCTGAAAAATTAATTATTTATTGGGCTATTTATTTGGTTCTGATTAGAATAATAAATTTGGTTCAAAAGGGTAAACTTAGAGTCCAATGGGTGAAATTCCTAAATATTAGCCTGGGATAAGTGTCATAGATATACTATGATTCTTTGAGGTTAACAAGTTTTTATGGGATTGGCAAATAAAATAAAAAAAAAATCGTGATAGAGGTGGAAAAACAAGACGCACGTTTTTTGGCTTGGCAAGAATCCTTTTACCTCTCCAAAACTTCTTCTTTGGGTGCATCGTTGTTTGCTAGACAGAGAACTATTTTTCTTCCATTCCTTAGTCTTGTGAGTCTTCACCAAACATAGATTAGGCAGGCTATATATTGAAAGATCTAGAGGAAGTTTAGCATTCATATACATACACAAACGCAGTAGGAGGCCTATAGGAATCGCACCAGAGGTTTCCACCAGTGCACCTAGCCTAGTTCTCCACATATTCCAGTCCAGCCACGTTTGAGAAACAGAAGAGGTAAAGAAATCGCAATTTCAGCTACTTTTTTTTTTTTTTTTTGGTTCTTCTGTTCATTTGCTGTGATTCATTTACCTTTCAATCTTCAATCGGTATTATAGCATGGAGATTTTGTGTAAATTGAATAAAACTGAACAGTTTTGTGTGATCGCACTGTGATCCTTCGCTAGTTTTTGGTATGGATAATCTCTCTGTTCACCTCACGAATTGAGGTTTAGGCTGATATGGAATTCACTATTTTTCTTTAGCAAATCGTGTAAGCCCAACGTTAATGGGTATAAGCGGTTGTTGGTTTTTGATTTCATTGATTTTGGGCTAAAATTTGAGAGCCAAGAGCCAGAAGTGACTTGCAGGAAAAAAAATTAGAGAAGAAATCTGCAGGAAGAAGACGCAGAAAAAAAACGAAGGAGACATACTGTTGCCAAGCCGCAAGCAGCCTTCTATGCTTGGAGCCGAGAGCAGCTTGGCTTAACGTATGATTGGCTAGGTGGAATTGCGACTTGCAATTGCAAATCGCAATTTCTTCACAATTCTGATTGCACACGGGTCACACTGGAGTGGGTCGGCGAGCGGATCACAGTCTTGGATGGCCTACGAGGTGCTTGTTCAGTGCGGTGGGTGTTGTGGACCATAGTGCAGATAGGCCACATTCCAGTGTGTAACACCCCGCTACCTAGGCCCCACAGGGCCGGGGATGTCGCCCCATCCAAAGGACAAGGGGTGTTACAAGTGGTATCATAGAGTAGGTTTAGGTAAATATTGATAGTAAATGTTCTATTTTGTTAAGTTCAAATCTTTTATCTAACTTATCTTGTTCATGCTGTAGGATGGTTAGAATGCTTAGAACCGCAAGGAAAGGGTAGCAGTGGCATCCTCCCATCCCTATCTGCCCCGAAGACCTGCTAGTGCCTCAGCCAATTTCGCAACCAATTATTCCCTTGGATTATAGCAGTGACGATGAGGTCCCGATCAATGAGCCACCCCCAATACCTGTGATAGACTTGGTTTCTGATAGTGAAGATGAGGAGATTGATATGGAATATGTTCCCCACCCCCTAGCCCTGTAGTTGACTTGTCTGCTGATAGTGATGATCCGGGGGAGATAGATTATGAATCTCCACCTAGACCTTCCTTCATACCTCCACCCAACCAATTTGAGATCGGGGAGAGTTCTAGGCAACCTAGGAAAGAGCCAATGGATGGGTTTGCAAGTGGGGCTGGGATAGACTTTACTAAGAATTCTGGGGGATGGTTATATGAGGCCAACTTTGAAGATTCCGATGAGGATTAAGGAGGCTAAATGCTGTTATGATTGGGATGTTTTATTTACTGCTTTACATAAACTTCTATGCTAAGGATTTCATTCCTATTTACTGCTTTAATTTCCAATTTATGCAAATAAGGGTACTTGGGGTACTCTATGGTTTGAAAGAAATTTATATGCAATTCTTTATAGAAAACTTGCATATGATTTCCTTTTACTTAAATCTGACTGTGAATGCATGCTCAAAATGTTTTAAACATTGAATGCATAAACTCATCATTTGGGTATAGTTTAGAATGGCACCTAAGCACTGTGTAGCCACATCAGGCAGAAGAGTTCCGGAGGCAGAACCTGTGACGTCGGAGGTTGAGATGACTCAAATGCAGCCACCCAATTGGGGAAATGAGAGTGAGCCAGATTTGGAATTGGGGTCAGAATGACCTATTGAAGTGACAATGGGGCAAGCATTCAGCAAGATGACTGAGATTCTTCAGACTTTGACTGAGCGAAGGAATCCCAAGGGAGAGGACGAAGCTTTGGAGCGGTTTCTAAAATTTCAACCACCCATCTTCTTGGGAGAAGCTGGGCAGGATTAGAAAGTTGAGCAATAGATAGAGCAGATGGAAGACATCTTCGTTATACTTCAGTATATTAAGGAGCGAATGGTGAAGTTTGCTGCATTCCAATTGAAGGGCCCAGCTCGGGCATGGTGGCAATGGGTTTAGGACGATTGGGAGATGATTGACCAAGACTGGACATGGGCCAATTTTGTGGAAGCATTAAGAGCTAAGTATATCCTTCAGTGGATAGTTAAGAAGCAGGAAGATGAGTTCCAAAATCTAAAGCAGGAAGGTATGATGGTAGTTCAGTACACGGCACGATTTACCCAATTATCTAAGTACTATAAGAGGCTGGTGGACACTGAACAGAACAGGACAAGACAGTTTGTCAAGGGGCTAAGGCATGAGTTGAGAAAGGTGTTGGCACCTTCTCCACTAATGACCTACTCAGGGGCCGTGACGCAGCCACCTGGACTGAAAATGAGGATAAAAGATGATAAAAGAGGAGGATATTCCTAAGATGGCCTTCAACACAATATATAGTCACTATGAGTTCGTGGTGATGCCGTTTGGGGTAACTAATGCACCAGTGGTGTTTATGGATTTGATGCATTGAGTGTTGCAACCCTACTTAGACAAGTTTGTGGTGGTCTTTATCGACGACATACTCAACTATTCCAAGAGCCTGGAGGATTATGCAGAACATTTGAAGCTGGTATTGGAAAAGGTAAAAGAACATAAACTTTTCACCAAGTTTAACAAGTGTGAGGTTTAGCTAGATAGTGTGGCATTTCTTGGCCACGTGGTGACCAAGGATGGGATCAAGGTAGACCCGGCGAAGGTTGAAGCAGTTTCAGACTGGTAGTAGCCAGAGAACATCACCGAGATTCGAAGCTTATTGGGATTGGCTGGCTATTATAGGAGGTTTATCAAAGGATTTTCAACGCTTGCATCGCCTATGGCCCGACTGCTGAGAAAAAACGTACCAAATGTTTGGAGTGAAAAATGTGAGAAAAGTTTAATGATAGCACTAGTGTTGAGTCTGCCAGAGGGACTTAAGCCTTATGCACTATATATTGATACTTCGAAGAAAGGTTTGGGAGCAGTTTTGTTACAGGACCGAAAGGTGATTGCCTATGCTTCTAGGAAGTTGAGGCCTCATGAAGTCAATTACTCCACGCATGATCTAGAGCTGGCTGCCATTATGTTTGCTTTAAAGAAATGGCGGCACTACCTGTACAGAGTAGAATATGAAGTGTTCATTGATCATAAGAGCTGAAGAGCATTTTCACCCAGAAGGATTTAAATCTGAGACAGCGAAGATGGATGGAATTTTTGGAAGAATACCGTTGTCCAATTAACTATCATCTTGGGAAGGCCAACGTTGTTGCTGAAGCCCTGAGCAGAAAAGTCAGCATGGCCAGACTAAAGGTACAGGAGGTTTAGGTGGTTCAGGATGTGTTGGATAGAAAAGTGGAAGTGCAAGGGGAGAAAATTATTGTTAGTAACCTGAAGTTGATACCAGATCTAAGGCGGGAAATTATTGAAGCTCAGCAAGGCAATGCAGAATTTCAACTATTCAAAGGCAAAGAGCTCAAACGGCAAGGCAGTGAATTCTGACTGAACGAAGTGGGAGTTTTATATTTCAGAGATCGGTTGTGTGTACCCGAAGAGTACTAATTAAAGGACAGAATTTTGGAAGAGGTGCAAAAGAGCAAGTACGCCATTTATCCGGGAGAGGTCAAAATGTATCAGGATCTAAAAAGGGCTTATTGGTGGCCAGGAATGAAGCGGGACGTGGTTAAGTATGTCTTGTCATGTCTCACCTGTCAGAAAGTTAAAGCGGAGCACAAGAAGTCAGCGGGATTGTTGCAACCGTTACTAGTGCCTGAATGGAAATAGGAAGAGGTGATCATGGACTTCATTACTGGACTCCCTATAGCAAGGGCCCAAAAGGACGCCATATGGGTAGTTGTGGATCAACTAACCAAATTAGCGCATTTCATATCAATGAATATAAGGGATTCCATAGAGAAATTGGCTCAGACCTATGTGCGAGAAATAGTCCGACTGCATGGAGTGCCTTTAATTATTGTGTCTGACCGAGACCCAAGGTTTACATCTCGATTTTGGGGCAAGTTTCAAGAATCAATGGGGTCGAGTCTGAAGTTCAGTACGATGGCATATCCGCAAACCAATGGATAGTCATAAAGGGTTACACAAATATTAGAGGATATGCTGAGAGCCTGTGTACTGGATTTCAGGGATAAGTGGATCGAATGTATGCAGTATGCAGAATTGTCGTACAATAACAGTTATCAAGCTTCGGTTGGAATGGCTCCGTATGAAGCCCTGTATGGATGCACGTGTCAGGTACTACTGTACTGGAGCTGGTCAGAGGATAGCCATATAAGCAAATAAGGAGAAGTCTATGTTTAGAAAATGTTGGACAAGGTTAAGTTAATTAGTTGAAAGTAACCTAGAGCCAACAAAAGAGCTATGCAGACAATAGGTAGAGAAAGTTAGAATTTTAGGTGGGAGATAGGGTATTCCTAAGACTGACACCGAATAGAGGAATTCTGAAGCATCCGAAAGGTGGGAAATTGAATCTGAGGTATTTTGGGTCATTTTCGATAAAGGAGAGAATTGGGCCAGTAGCGTATCGATTGGATTTGCTAGATGGGTTGATGGGAATTCATGACGTGTTTCATGTGTCGCAGCTGAAAAAGTACAATGCCAATCCCGATCATGTTTTGAACGATAAGTCGTTGGTGTTGCAACCCGACTTGAGCTATGTGGAGAAACCTGTGAAGATATTTGACTGAAGTATCAAGACTCTCCGGAACAAGCAAATTCCAATGGTAAAGGTGCAGTGGGAGCATCATAACACGCAAGATACCACATGGGAAACAAAAGAGTGGGTAAAGTGGAAGTATCCCGATCTGAGATAGAGGTATGCTTGAATTTCGGGACAAAATTCTCCTAAGAAAGGAAGGATGTGAAACTCCACCTAAAGCCAACCTTAAAGTAAGGGAGTTCGGATGCATATCATATTTTCTTGTATGAATATATATATTTTTGAATGATTTTATGTGCTTTAGAATTATGATTTATAGTCTAGAAGGCTTAGTTATGATTATTGGGTAGGAAGGGTAAAATAGTAATTTTTGCTTGAGGTCAAAATAGGAAGATAGCTTGAGGATTAAATAGGAAGAATATTTAAGAGAAAAAATAAGAACAAGAGTTGTTGTGGTTCAGTGGTTAGAGTTTTGGAATTAATCTCTAAGGTCTTGAGTTCAAATCCCATCATTTAGGTTTTTGTCATGATTATTTTAATTTAAGGGTGGATTTTCGTCCCTTGCATTCCATGAGTAACAATAGGAGAGTTGTCCTAGGGGAGACATGAAGGGAATGCCCTAATCCTATTCTTATGCCCTAAAAGAATTCTTAAGGGATTCATGTCCTTTTATTCCCTAACTTACCTTAAATTCTTTACTAATTAAGTTTATTCAATTTATCCAAATCCATATTTTAATTCCAGAAAATTTAGCAAGGTTTATGGGCCTTGGAATTTCGAAAATGGCTCTTAGAGGTTAGAGTTTTGGCTGAAAATAGGGAAGGAGTTAAGGAAGGTTCCCAAGAGAATTAATCTCCATGGTTGAACCTTCAAACTCCACTCTATAGTGTTCATTATCTTCATGGAAGAAATCTGAAATTTTTCCAGGTCCTTCGACAGCCTAGTATTCAAAAATTTCAACCATCTTTCTTACTCAAATGCCACCAGAAAAATGACCAACTTATTCAGCTTGAAGACTGAAATTCTTTGCCAAAAACCGGACTGCACAAAGCTGTGCAAACCAGAAAAAAAATTATGGACAACTTCGATGCATAGCAGTCCAAAATTAAAGCTGTTTCTTCTACCCTTCAAACCAGTAAATTACCTCTGCTTTTCCTCCATAAAGAAGGCTGGAAACCAGCCTTAAAGGACCCTCAAATACCTCTCCAAACTCTCTGCAAATCGGCTGGAACATTGCAGAGAAACTGCACAACAAATTCCAGAAAACAATTTGAATATCAAACCAGAAAAATTCCAGCCTTGCTCCTTGTTCAAGCCTTGTCCGAAAATCTCCTCAAACCTCTGTGAGTTAACCTTTGTTCAACCATAGAATAAACTCCATTACCCCCTCCACTGACCTTACACGATTGGGCTCCATAGCCACTCCTCTAATTCCTCCTTCAATTACTCCAATCAAGCTTTCAATTGAAGTTAAAAAATTCTAGCAATTGCTCCATGAAAACACCTTTGGATTAAGCTTCAAAAACAAAAAATTCTCCCACCATTGAACTCAGTATTTTACCCAACCTTATAGCTCTTTCAACCCTCATTCATTTCAGCAAATCACAGCAAACCAGCCGGCTCCATTGTAGCTCCAAAGAAACTCCATCAATCAAACATTATTACCATATCTTTTACCTTACAACACTCCATAAATTCCTCCATTTGAATATCAAAACAACCAGATTTCCCTCTTCTCTCTAATCTAAAAATAAAATCACAGAAATCCCTCAATTATTCGGCCAACCCCTTCAGCAATTTGTCCAGCACTTTCTCTCCAATTCTCTCCATTTTCACCAAGAACACACACTACCTTTCTTCAAGCCTAAGACCACTCTAAACACCTTCAATCCCTCCCAAAAATTCCAGAACACACCTACATACTCCCTAGAGTCCATTTCTGGACTTTATAACATCAAATCTCAA
This sequence comes from Voacanga thouarsii, assembly GCA_026120185.1. NCBI lineage: Eukaryota > Viridiplantae > Streptophyta > Magnoliopsida > Gentianales > Apocynaceae > Voacanga > Voacanga thouarsii. The sequence goes on from JANUWF010001165.1 coordinate 2,915,275, forward strand.
ACACAAGAATTTACAATCGGATCAAAAACCAGAATTTTCCTTGAAGTTTCAAGAACATCATCAAGGTAACCAAGAACAACTTTTGTTCACCTTCTTCCCTTCAATATTTAACATGTCATACTAATATTCCCCCCCCTCCCCCCTCTCTCTCCCTCTCTCTCTTGGCCGAAATGGTTGCTACAACCATGGTTGTTTTCTTTCTCCTTTCTTGGACGATTCAAGCATTCCAAGCGTGTGGATCTCCTTAAATCTTCATAGAGATAGTCATCAACCAAGTATTTCTCTTTAATCTTCTCTTTCATTCTAAAGTCATGTCTCGTAGATGTTGATAGAAAAGGATAGAATATAATTAGGGATTGGATATATGCATATGTATGAAGGAGTAGAGATTGAACCATGAGAATGATTGATCTTGATTAAGCATTATAAAATTCCTTGTGGATCGATGCATGTTCTTCATGTCTTAAGTGAGTATGAATGTTTAAGCATGCTCGATATTATGTCACCTTTGGTGAACAGAATATTATGTTCTTATTTTCATTGAAGCCATGAGTATGATCATGCTTAGTAGAGATTTAGCCATGTGATGGTATGTATGGATTTAAGCCTTTATTCATGAATAAAATAGTTTGTTGTTTGATGATGAAGAATATGTTCATGATTCTTGTTAGGAATAGGAAAATTATGATCATGACCTTGTTGATCCTAAGGTATTTTATTTAGCCAATTTTATTACGTTAACTAAAATTAATACTATGTTTTCCTTTGAAGATTTTGAAAACCCTAGGAAGTGTTGGAATTGAAGTATTAAATGAAATAGTAATATTTTAGCCAAATAAATGATATCTTTTATTAAAAATAATATATAAACATTTATATATGAAAATAATAATAAATAAAACCTTTTATATAAATAATAATAATAGGTAAAATATTAATGATCTTGTAGGCCATATATTCATAAATATTATATTTATTTGTTATCTATTAATCAAGATTTAATAAAATTTATTTATTATTAATTATTTTATACCTATTATTTATTAATTAAAAGATTAGCAATAATTTAATATTTACTTTAAAAATATTATTTAAGAATGACCATTTAATAATATCATCTAGGACTTAGGATTCTTCATCAACTAAACCTTAGCTTATTTTTTTTATTAACAACACTCAATATTTAATATTTGAACCTATAACTTATTAGTAATTACTTTACAAACCCTAGTTATTTTAACTTATCACTAGTTATTTTAACTTGTCAAGCTAGACTTATTTTATAAAAGCCTTTATCACCTAGATTTAAAGCTTAGGATATTAGGGTCATGATTGTAATAATTTGAACTAGTATTATTTATGAAAGGGAAAATAGCTTGAGTATAACCATATGGTTTGTGTTTACCCCAAGTAAGGTTAGGTTAGCTTGGGAAGATTTTGAATTTGCTCAAGCAAAAAATCAGATAAGCTCCTGCATAAATTTATTTGATGACAAAAGGTTTCTATGGCAAGCCAAATGCGAAGTGTATGAACACTCATTTTATAAAGGCAATTAAGGATTGTTTTCCTTTTATTTTAGTCAAGCAAATCATTTGAAAAGTAAATAAGCAGTTTTGCACAAATATTAAACTCTTTCTAAAACCCATCTTTGACAAGAATTTTAGAAACGCTTAATTTCTATTTCCAAATAAAGCAATGCTTTATCAGTTTTCTCCCAAGTGGGACAAACAACGTTGAGTACTCAATAAGGGTAGACTACTAGGACTAGTGTTTGAAGGGTTATGGTATGTCTCTCAGTAGGTGGCCACCTCTGAGGGGTGAGTCCTTCCCGGATAGGATGCCAGTCCAGTAGGTCATGCCGGTCCAAGCTAACAAGTTTCAGTCATGTGGACTGTGTATTTCCAGAGTGGACAACCGGTAAGTTTGGCTGTTGAGAAGGAGAAGTATGTCACCTAGTAGGCCGTACACCTACCTTTTGTCAGTTTGCACAAAGTGGCATTCTGACCATTATATGGTCATGGGGCCCAACATGTGGTAACCCATGGCTACCCATTTGAGTGGTTGTACTTATTGTGCACAAGTATGGTTTGAAAAGAAAAATGCCACTCTTTACTTTTAACCTTATTTATTGCTTGTCAGCACTTTCTCTTATGAAATTTTTATAACCTGCATTCATGAACTGTTTTACTTGAAACACCTAAAGCACATACGGGCTTACTGAGATTTTTATCTCATCACCTTTTATGCCATATTTTTAGGTTGATCTTGTTGTGGAGATGAGTAGCTAGATTTATTGCCTGCCTGAAGACTTTATTTTATTTATTTTATGTGTTGTGTTGAGAGACGATTGTATTCAATTTATTTTGGATTTGTCCTTGTCCTTTGGACTAGGCGACATCCTCGGCCCTATTGGGCCTAGGTAGCGGGGGGCTACATAGTGCGGCGGGTGTTGTGGACCGCAGTCCTGATAGGCCACATTCCAATACGGCGGGTGCAGTGGACCAAGGAGAAATTTTTTTTCCTTGTAATTTTCTTGCATTTTTTTTTTGTTTGGGGTTCCATACCAGGCGAAGTTAATATTTTTGCAATAGTTAATATTTGTGGAGTATTTTTGCACGAAAAATATTAATAAGGGTTTTTAGGATTAAACAAGACCATTAATTAATTAATTCTATTATTTGGGCACTTAGGTATAAAAACAGGAAAAGCATGGAAACGTTTATTATTTTCTAGCATGCTATTTATTTTTGAGTACCTATGTGCACATTTTCTCAAAGACCAAAGTCTTTGGGATTTTTTTTTTGTTTGACAAGAAAAACATTTTTTCTACAAATTAAATGGTTATTTTAACTTGAACAAAAATTAATGCTTAGATATTTTTTCAAAGGATTTAACCCTTGACATAGAAAATATATTGTATTTAGATGTTTTTGTAAGTTAAAAATAGAAAGTCATTTTGTTTTATTTTTGCACAAGAAAAATTGTTTTGTCAAATAAACTTGAGACCAAAGTCTCTAGAAAGTTTTAATTGAAATTTTTGAAACCATTAAGTTTTTTTAACATAAATAAAATTAGTCCATGGAAAGGTCTCTCAAAGGATATAAACCTTGACATAGAGATTTTAATGGATTTAGATATTTTATTTTTGAGTTAAGGAAAAAACTTAATGGAAATTTTCAAAACGATATTTTTCAGAAAAATCCTTATTTTAAAAGACTAAGTGGGAGAGGGGTTCCAACGACCCCACAACTTCCATCACGATCCTCATTAGAGATGTGGGTCCTCTCGCATCAGATGGTTTGCGAAAAAACAGAGAGCATGCTCGTGGGAAAAAAAACAGAGGGAAAAAAAACTAGGCTTAATAGCAACATGGAATCATTTAGACCATACCTTTTCGTGCCTTAAATCTCTTAGGCTATGGAAGAATGGATTGAACCACAGGAACAACCCATTCTTGTCCGTTAGATGAAGCTTTTGATTCGAATCCCGCCAATCTCCTACTTTGCCTCGTTTGCATGAACGCCAAGCTTTTCGGATTACGGAATATTCTACTGCCTCAATCCTTGTTGGAGAAACAAAGGGTGAGGAGGAGTGGTCTCAATCCTTCTTGATTCTATTGCTATTGATTAGCAAAGCACCAAGAACAACAAGAGAAAGGAGACTCACGAGAGAGAGTGAGAGGCTTAGGGAAAATTAGGGTTTTTTTTCTTTCCAAGAGGTGTGAGTTCTTGTTAGCCAAACCCAGATGATATTTCAAACACCTGGATGTTTTCAACAGAGTAAGTTTGGCTTAATCCTAAACTTTTCTGAACCGTATCTGGAAGAAACCCTATAGTCCAAGCTATTGTGCTAAAATAATATTTATTATTTTTCTTGGACCCAAAAAGTTCAAAATAATAAACATTAATTATTTATTTCCTAGGCTTGTAAAAATAACCCAATAAATAATTAATGAGCTCAAATGAACAAAAAATAATTAAAATTTAATTATTTATTTCTTGGGCTTATATAAATAACCCAATAAATAATTAAGCATTAATTAGTTCCCTATAGTTTAAACCCAGGTTAATTTTCTAATTATTCAAACTGGTTCTAGGTCCTGAATAATTAATTAACCAATTAAACCAGATAATAAATTTCTCTCAATTTATTTTTATTCCAATCCAATAATAAATTAGACTTCCTGAATAAAATAAAATCCTCTTTAACTGAGACCAATTCCTTAACCCAAAATTAATTAGGACTTACGGGCTATTCTGAGGACAAAAAAAGACACATCGCCTTGGCTACTAAAATGACCAAAATACCTCTACTATATAAATAGCGATATTTTGCATTTTAAGTATTTCCTAATATCACAATAAGGAAATATTGACCCCAAGGATAATGCTGTGTTAGCAAAGTCTCCGACCAATAGGTGAAATAACTAAAATACCCCTCTACACATCGCCGTACATTTAGAAAGGAGGAAGTGTACTAACACCCTTCTAAATGACATCTACCATCCTTAGGCTTCTAGTCCAATGATCCACGACTTCCTGGAGTGTTTCCGCTTTCAACGGGAGATACCCTAAAGCAAACATCTAAGTCATGTTTCCCAGGGCCCTAGACATTTTAGATCATTCAGACAACCACAAGAGGCAATATTGTGCAAAAATTATCTTATACAACTCTGTCTTAACTAATTAGTTACATATACCCAATATACAAGTATATTGGTTCTGCAATAGAACCTGAACTATAGCATACCAAAGTATATGCTTCTAGCTTCGTTAGACTACCAACTCATACTCAAGTCGTAGAGGACTAGTCCACGTTGTAGAGGTAGTAGTCTAGGTTTCTACCATATATTACTTTCAGAAACCACTACAACAGGTCCTGTTCTACGTATTCAAAATACGCATATGTTATAAAATGAGTGGACTACTAACTAGCTAAAGGTAAGCTATTCCCCATTTAGAATTCATAACATAATAACCTAAACACAATGAGATTCCCATTCTCATCAATCGGTTAAGAACGACTGTTTATGTGTTAAGTAACACGTGATCCATACCTTACTGTGAAAGACCTCCATTCACATGGACCACTTATTTAAACACAATGGGTCTTTTCCAAAAGTAATTATGCACAAATAAAAAGTTAATTCACAAATAATTTCACCTAATCTAAGAGGGCATACTTTTTCAACAATCTCCTACTTGCACTCTAAGACGAGGTAAATCCGTAGGTGCCCACTCCTATGGTGTCTAAGTATCTCTTGAAGACTCTCTCAGCCAAAGGCTTGGTGAATCGATCTGCTAGATTATTTTCTGAGGTAATCTGTTCCACTACAACTTCCCGTCTCTGGATGAAATCTCAGATCAGGTGGTACTACCTCTCAATGTGCTTCCCCTTCTTGTGGTTCCGAGATTCCTTAGATTGCAATACTGCTCCAATGTTGTCGCAATACATCACAATTGGCCTGTCTATGTATGGCATGACTCCAAGTTCTGAAAGGAACTTCCAGAGCCAGACTGCTTCATTGGATGCCTCTGAAGCTGCCACATACTCAGCTTTCATGGTTGAGTCAACAATGCAAGATTGCTTGATACTCCTCCATGAAATTGCTCCTCCTGACAAGGTGAAGACATATCCACTAGTGGATTTTCTCTCATCCTTATTCTCCTGGAAGTCTGATTCTGTGTATCTTGTAGGAACCAAGTCATCCGCCCTGTAAACCAGCATATAATCTCTCGTTCCCTTGAGGTACTTGAGAATATTCTTTACAGCTTGTCAATGAACCTCTGCAGGGTTTGACTGATATCTGCTAACCAAGCCTATGACAATGCAGATATCTGGCGTAGTACATAGCATGACGTATATGAGACTTTCAACAGCTGAAGTGTAGGGAATCCTACTCATTCTGTCTTTTTCTTCTTGAGACTTAGGAAAGTCCCTTGAAGAAAATGACAACCCATGTCTGCAAGGGATTAGAGCTCCCTTGCATGAGTCCATGCTATACTTGGCCAGCATCTTGTCAGTGTATGCCTCTTGGGATAATTCTAACATTCTCTGCTTCCTATTTCTAAGAAGTCTAATTCCGATAATGTAGCTGGCTTCTCTTAAGTCCTTCATATTGAATTGACTAGACAGCCAAACCTTTGTAGATGACAATGACCCTACATCATTTCCAATGAGTAGAATGTTATCCACATACAAGATAAGAAAAATCACATTAATTCCTTCAAGTTTCTATACACGTATGTCCCTTGAAGAAAATGACAACCAATGTCTGCAAGGGATTAGAGCTCCCTTGCATGAGTCCATGCTATACTTGGCCAGCATCTTGTTAATATATGCCACTTGGGATAATCCTAACCTTCTCTGCTTGCTATTTCTAAGAAGTCTAATCTTGAGAATGTAGCTGGTTTCTCCTAAGTCCTTCATATTAAATTGACTAGACAGCCAAACCTTTATAGATGACAATGACCCTACATCATTTCCAATGAGTAGAATGTCATCCACATAGAAGATAAGAAAAATCACATTAATTCCTTCAAGTTTCTATACACGCATGGTTCATCCTCGTTTTGAATAAAACCCATAAGACTTTACAGTCTCATCAAAACGAATGTTCAATGCTCTTGATGCCTACTTAAGTCCATATATAGACTTCTTAAGCTTGCAAATCATATGTTCTTGGTCTTTAGCAATAAAGCCTTCCGGTTGGGACATGTAGATGTCTTCGCTAAGATGGCCATTTAAAAATGTTATCTTGACATCCATTTGCCATATCTCGTAGTCATAGTGACATGCGATGGCAAGGAGGATATGGATGGACTTAAGCATGGTCACTGGGGAAAAAGTTCCTCATAATTGATTCCTTCTTTTTGAGTATACCCTTTCGCCACAAGCCTAACTTTGAAGGTTTTCACCTTCCTATCCGCTCCTCTCTTTCTCTTGTACACCTACTTACACCTAATGGGTTTTATCCCTGAAGGTGAAGCTACAAGATTCCAAACCTGATTGAAGTACATAGACTCAATCTTGGCTTTCATTGCTTCATGCCATAGATTTGCATCGGCATCAGTAATAGCCTCCCCGTATCTAGTGGGGTCTTGTTCCTGATGGTCAGAGACCAGCTCAAAAGCTTCTTTAGTCCATCTCCCCAGAACCCTAGACACTCTCCCACTGTGACGAGGCTCCATTTGTACAGGCTCTTAAGGATGTGCCTCTTCTTGTTCCATAATCAGGTCAGAAGAAGTTGATTCCGAAGATAACTTCTCCTCAAGTTCCAACCTCATTGAACCTTTAGTGGAAGTACTTTGATCATCTTCTAAGTATCTGGCATTAGTACTGACTAGTACCTTATGCTCCTTAGGATAATAAAAGTAACCACCTTTTGTCCCTTTTGGATACCCAACAAAATAGCATAATTCTGATCTTACTTCCAACTTATCTCCCTTGACCAGTACGTAAGCTAGACAACCCCAAATCCTAAGATGATTTAGACTTTGCTTATACCCAGTCCACATCTCATAGGGAGTCCTAGGTACTGACTTGGAAGGCACCAAGTTCAGAATGTATGCCGCTGTTTCCAGGGCATATCCCCAAAAGAACACTGGAAAAATAGCATGAGACATCATGCTTTAGACCATTTCCATCAATGTCCTGTTCCTTCTCTCAGCTACTCCATTCTGCTGGGGTGTCCCTGGCGCAGAGAGTTGGGATACTATCCCATGATGTTCCATGTAGTCCTTGAATTCACCCAGGAGGTACTCTTTACTACGATCTGATCGTAAGGTTTTGATTAATTTACCTGTCTGGCGCTCCACTTCAGCCTTAAACTCATTGAATTTATCAAAAGAGTCAGACTTGTGCCTCATCAAGTAAATATAACCAAACCTTGTACAATCATCCGTGAAAGTGATGAGGTACTCAAAACCTCCTTTAGTTGGTGTAGACAATGGACCATACACATCAGTGTTAACAAGACTCAACACCTCATTGGCTCTATTCGCCTTTGGGGTAAATGACTTTTTGGTCATTTTTTCCATTAGGCATGATTCACACTGAGGCCAATTTTCCAATCTCAATGAGCCCAAAGGCCCATTATGGATTATCCTCTGAATCCTGATTGAGTTAATATGACTCAACCTTAGATGCCAATAGTATGAGCCATTGATATTAGTCTTTCTCTTCTTAGTTAAAGGTTTAGATTGAGCGTTATTCAATTGATTGTTAATAGGGTTTAAAAAGAATAGATTTCCATACATGTGCCCTGTACATAAAATTTATCCATCTTTACGAATAGAAATACCAGAATGAAAAGATACAGAATATCCTTGATTTATTAGTTTTGCAACTGAAATCAAATTCTAACGAAATCTAGGTACATATAAAATATCTTTTAAAACCACTATTTTATTATAATAAAAAACAAGATCCAGCTCTTCTACTGCAAGGGCCAAAACTTGTGCTCCATTTCCCACACGTAGTCTATGTTCGCCCTTTTGGATTCTTCTAATCTTTCTAAACCCCGGTAAGGAGTTACAAATGTGATCAGTGGCCCCTGAATCAATAATCCAAGTGGAAGTTAATCCAACCATTGATATAGACTCTAGATAGAAAATATTACCTGTGGGGTTTTTCTTGGCTTTAAGATCCGGACACTCATTTTTCCAGTGTCCCTTTAGTCCAAACTTGAAGCACTTACCCTTAGGTTTGTCTTTGGCCTGGGTCGCTGCGTTCCCCTTCTTCTTTTTGAACATCCTGGGCTTAGGCCCAGTTCTAGAAGATGAAGCCTTAGCAATCATAGCCTTAGAGTGTGGCTTCATGACCTTCTCCACAATCTGGAGCTCCTTCATCAACTCAGTTAAACCCATGTTCAACTTGTTCACGTTATAGTTCAACTTGAACTGAGTAAAGGAACCCGGTAGAGATTCGAGAACCTTGTCCACTTGGCTCTCGGGGTCAATGACAGCCCCTAAGATTTTTGCCTCCTCGAAAATAGCAATCATCTTGAGCATATGCTCTTTGACTGATGCTTTCTCAGCCATCTTAGTGTTAATGATGGTTCGATGAGCTTCCTGCCTTGCAAATCGGCTCTTATCCACAAACATCATGGCTAATGATTGGGTTATGTCATACGTAGTGGTCATGTGTTCATGTTTGGATTGGAGCACATTGGACATGGAGGCCAACATGTAACAACTAGCCATCTCGTCGGCCTTCTTCCATGCTTTCTCAGCCTCACACTCTTCGGCGGTGGAACCCTTCCCAATTACAGGATAGGTTTTATATAGGACATACTTATACTCCTTCGCTGTGAGTATTATGTCCAGCTTCCTTTTTTAGTCCACATAGTTTGGACACGTTAACTTATTCTCTCAGAGAATAACGGCCAAAGGACTGAAAGAACCACCCACTATTTTTGAAAAATCAAAAAATAAAAGAAATAATTTAGTTTGTGAAAATAAAATAAATTTGTGCACTGAAAATAATTTGGCTCTTAGGAAAACTGACATAGCTTCTTAGGAAGATTAATAGTTCCCTAAGATAAGTGTATTAACCACCACAGATTAATTTTCCTTCTAGGTAATGGTCTAAAGGATAACTCCATCAAGGGGATGGCCGTTTCCTCTCATTTCCTATGGACATACCTCGCACTATAACCTCTAATATGGGTTAGCCGATAATAGTACGTGCCCCGAGTTATTAATTATATCCCTCCATTAGATCTAGATCCTTGTGGTATCCCCATCCTATACGGGTTTACTCCTAGGGTGACGCGAGAGGACCCACGATCTCTAATGAGGATCGTGATGGAAGCCGTGAGGCCGTTGAAACCCCTCTCCCACTTAGTCTTTTAAAATAAAGATTTCTATGAAAATATCCTTTTGAAATTTCCATTAAGTTTTTCCTTAACTCAAAAATAAAATATCTAAATCCATTAAAATCTCTATGTCAATGTTTATATCCTTTGATAGATTTTTCCATTGACTAATTTTATTTAAGTTAAAAACTTAATGATTTCAAAAAATTTTCAATTAAAACTTTCTAGAGACTTTGGTCTCAAGTTTATTTGACAAAACAATTTTTCTAGTGCAAAATAAAACAAAATGGCTTTCTATTTTAACTTACAAAAATATCTAAATCCAATATATTTTCTATGTCAATGATTAAATCCTTTGAGAAAATATCTAAGGATTAATTTTTGTGCAAATTAAAAATAACCTTTTAATTTTTAAAGAAAAAAAATGTTTTCTTGTCAAAAGTGTTCCCAAAGACTTTGGTCTTTGAGAAAATGCGCACATATGTACATAAAAAAATAGCATGCTAGAAAATAATAAACGTTTTCATGCTTTTCTATTTTTTAAACCTAAGTGCCCAAATAATAGAATTAAACACATTAATTAATTAATTAATGGTCTTGTTTAATCCTAAAATCCCTTACTAATATTTTTCATGCAAATATATTCCATGAATATTAACTATTGCAAAAAATATTAACTTCGCCTGGTATGGGACCCAAAACGGGAAAAAAAAAACTCAAGAAAATTGCAAAAAAAAACACTGTCGGTCCATGTACACCCGCTGCACTAGATTGGAGCCTTTTTGCACTGCGGTCCACCACGAGCTCGATGCACCAGCCGCACCAGATCACTCGCCTGATGGACTACCCAAGCCCGCGACTCGCTCCAGTGCCCGCTACAGTGCTCCATCCGTGTGTGCCCCTGAATTACTCGTTCGACTTGCATGCTTACCCGATTGCAAATTGCAATTGCACGGTGGCTTTGTGCACCAGCTTCAAGCCGATGCTGTGGATGTCGGCTCCAGGCACAAAACGGACAGTGGCTCGGCGCCAGAGGCGATGGTTTAGGAACAATATTCATCTTCTTTGTTTTTTTGCGCGAGAAGTTTTTTTTTCTGCAATTTTTCCCGCTTTTCTCCCGCCGCTTCTTTGGACATTTTCAATTACAAAAACTCATCCAAACCAAAACACATTTGCCTATACCCTTCAAATTGGGTTTACACGTTTGTTCTATCAAAGCAAGAAAAATTTACAAAGGCCTATGCTTCCACTATGAAGCTTACAAGAATGTCTATCCCATACCAAAACAGTGAAGGATCATAGGCTTAAGCACCAAACAATGGTCTTCTCCATTTTTTATTAACTAACATGCTCCCTAAGCTGATCAAAACACTGGCTCTGATACCACTTTGATGGCTTGCAAGAAAACAGAGAGTATGCTCGTGAGAAAAAAAAAACAGAGGGAAAAAAAAACTAGGCTTAATAGCAACATGGAATCGTTTAGACCATACCTTTTCCTGCCTTAAATCTCTTAGGCTGTGAAAGAATGGATTGAACCACAGGAACAACCCGTTCTTGTCCGCTGGATGAAGCTTCTGATTCAAATCCCACCAATCTCCTACTTTGCCTCGTTTGCATGAACGCCAAACTTTCCGGATCACGGAATATTCTACTGCCTCAATCCTTGTTGGTGAAACAAAGGGTGAGGAGGAGTGGTCTCAATCCTTCTTGATTCTATTGCTATTGCTTAGAAAAGCACCAAGAACAACAAGAGAAAGGAGACTCATGAGAAAGAGTGAGAGGCTTAGGGAAAATTAGGGTTTTTTTTTTCCAAGAGGCGTGAGATCTTGTTAGCCAAACCCAGATGATATTTCAAACACCCGGATGTTGTCAACATAGTAAGTTTGGCTTAACCATAAACTCTTCTGAACCGTATCTGGAAGAAACCCTATGGTCTAAGCTATTGGGCCAAAATAATATTTATTATTTTTTTTGGACCCAAAAAGCCCGAAATAATAAATATTAATTATTTATTTCCTGGGCTTGTAAAAATAACCCAATAAATAATTAATGAGCTCAAATGAACCAAAAATAATTAAAATTTAATTATTTATTTCTTGGGCCTATATAAATAACCCAATAAATAATTAAACATTAGTTATTTTCCGCTAGTTTAAGCCCAGGTTAATTTTCTAATTATTCAAACTGGATCTAGGCCCTAAATAATTAATTAACCAATTAAACTAGATAATAAATTTCTCTCAATTTATTTTTATTCCAATCCAATAATAAATTAAACTTCCTGAATAAAATAAAATCCTCTTTAACTAAGACTAATTCCTCAACCCAAAATTAATTAGGATTTATGGGCTATTTTGAGAACAAAAAAGACACATCGCCTTGGCTACTAAAATGACCAAAATACCTCTACTATATAAATAGCGATATTTTGCATTTTAAATATTTTCTAATTTCACCATAAGGAAATATTGACCCCAAGGACAATACTGTGTTAGCAAAGTCTCCGACCAGTAGGTGAAATGACTAAAATAGCCCTCTACTCATCGCCGTACATTTAGAGAGGAAGAAGTGTACTAACACCCCTCTAAATGACATCTACCATCCTTAGGCTTCTAGTCTAATGATCGACGACTTCCTGGAGTGTTTCCGCTTTCAAAAGGAGATACCTTAAAGCAAACATCTAAGTCATGTTTCCCGGGGCCCTGGACATTTTAGATCATTCAGACAACCACAAGAGGCGATATTGTGTAGAAACTATCTTGTACAACTCTATCTTAACTAACTGGTTACATTTACCCAATATAAAACTATATTGGTTCTATGATAGAACCTCAACTATAGCATACCAAAGTATATGCCTCCAGCTTCGTCAGACCACCAACTTGTGCTGAAGTCGTAGAGTACTCGTCCACACTGTAGCGGTAGTAGTCTATGTTTCTACCATATAATACTTTCAAAAACCACTACTACAAGTCCTGTTCTACGTATTCGAAATACGCATATGTCATGAAGTGAGTGGACTACTCACTGACTAAAGGTAAGCCATTCCCTATTTGGAATTCATAACATAATAACCTAAACATGATGAGATTCCCATTCTCATCAATCGGATTAGAACGACTGTTTATGTGTTAAGTAACCCATGATCTATACCTTACTGTGAAAGACCTCCATTCACATGAACCACTTACTTAAACACAATGGGTCTTTTCCAAACATAATTGTGCAAAAATAATTTTTGAAAATAAATTCTTTTATTAAAATATTTGATATTTAAATCAGAAACCTAGTCTAAGAGGGCATACTTTCCAACAACGTCACCCTGGGAGTGAATTCATATAGAATGGGTATACCACAAGGATTTAGATCTAATAGAAAGATATAGTTAATAACCCAGGACATGTATTATGATTGGCCAGCCCACGTTGGAGGATATAGTTCGAGAAATGTCCATCGAAAATGAGAGGAATTGGCCATCCCCTCGATGGAGTTATCTTCAAGATTATTACCAAGAAAGGAAATTAATTTGTGGTGGTTAACACACTTAGCTTAGGGAACTGTTAATCTTCCCAAGAAGCTATGTCAGTTTTCCTAAGAGCCAAATTAATTTTATTAAAGTAACTATTATCAATTTTAATATGAGGATAAAGTGCACAAATTTATTTATTTTCACAAACTAAATCTTTTCTTTTCTTTTCATTTTTTTTAGAAATGGTGGGAGGTTCTTTTAGTCCTTTGGTCGTTATTCTCTAAGAGAATAAGCAAACGGGTCCAAACTATATGGACTGGAAGAAGAACCTAGACATAATACTCACAGCTGAAGAGTATAAGTATGTCTTCTATGAAACCTGCCCTGTAATTGGGGAAGGTTCCATCGTTGAAGAGCGAGAGGTTGATAAGGCATGGAAGATGGCTGACGAAATGGCATGCTGCTCTATGTTAGCCTTCATGTCTAATATACTCCAATCAAAACATGAGCATATGGATTTGCGTATGATATTAGCCAGTTACTAGCCACTATGTTCACGGATAAGAGCCTGCCCACAAGATAGGAGGCTCTTCGAACAATAATTAACACTAAGATGGCTGAAGGAGCATCAGTCAGAGAGCACCTGCTGAAGATGATTGCTGCTTTCGAGGAAGCAGAAATCTTAGGGACTGTCATTGACCCCGAGAGCTAAGTGGACATAGTTCTCGAATCTCTACTGGGTTCCTTTACTCAGTTCAAGTTGAATTACAATATGAACAAGTTAAACATGAGTTTAACTGAGTTGATGAAGGAGCTCTAGATGGTGGAGATGATCATGAAGCCTCAATCAAAGGATATGATTGCTAAGGCTTCTTCCTATAGAACTGGGCCTAAGCCCAGAAAGTTCAAAAGGAAGAAGGGAAACGCAGCGGCCTAGCCCAAGTCCCAACCCAAAGATAAACTCAAGGGCAAGTGCTTCAAATGTAGGAAGAAGGGACACTGGAAAAAGAAGTGTCTAGATCTTCAAGCCAAGAAAAACCCCACAGGTAATGTTTTTTTTATCTAGATATATCAATGGTTTGATCAACTTCCACTTGGATTGTAGATTCAGGGGCTACTGATGATATTTGTAACTCCTTGTAGGGGTTTAGAAATATTAGAAGACTTAGGAAGGGTGAACATGGGCTACACATGGGAAATGGAGCACAAGTTTGGGCCCTTGCAGTGGGGGAACTGGATCTTATTTTTTATTGTAATAAAATAGTGGTTTTAAAAGATATTTTATATGTGCTTGGATTTTGACAGAATTTAATTTCAGTTGCAAAACTAATAAATCAAAGATATTCTGTATCTTTCCATTCTAGTATTTCTATCAATAGAGATGGAGAAATTTTATGTACTAGGCACATATATGAAAATATATATTACTTAAACCCTATTAACAATCAATTAAATAATACTCAATCTGAACATTTCACTAGGAAGAGAAAGACTAATGTCAATGACTCATATTTTTTGCATCTAATGTTGGGTCATATCAACTAAACCAAGATTCAGAGATTAATCCATGATGGGATTTTGGGCTCATTGAGATTAGAAAATTAGCCTCAGTTTAAATCCTACTTAATGGGAAAGATGACCAAAAGGTCTTTTATCCCAAAGGCAGATAGAGCCAATGAGATATTGAGTCTTGTTTACACTGATGTGTGTGGTCCCTTGTCTACACCAGCGAGAGGAGGGTTTGAGTACTTCATCACTTTCACAGATGATTGTACAAGGTTTGGTTATACTTACATGATGAGATGCAAGTCTGACTCTTTTGATAAGTTCAAGAAGTTTAAGGCTAAAGTGGAGCGTTAGACAGATAAACCGATCAAGACCTTAGGATCGGATCGTGATGGAGAGTACCTCCTTGGTGAATTCATGGACTACATGATACATCTTGGGATAGTATCCCAGCTCATTGCGCCAGGGACACCCTAGTAGAATGGAGTAGCTGAGAGAAGGAACAGGACATTGATGGAAATGGTCTGAAGCATGATGTCTCATGCTACTCTTCTAGTGTCTTTTTGGGGATATGCCTTGGAAACAGCGGCATACATTTTGAACTTGGTGCCTTCCAAGTCAGTACCTAGGACTTCCTATAAGATGTGGACTGGGTGTAAGCCAAGTCTAAATTATCTCAGGATATAGGGTTATCCAGCTTATGTACTGGTCAAGGGAGATAAGTTGGAACCAAGATCAGAATTATGCTATTTTGTTGGATATCCAAAAGGGACAAAGGTTGATTACTTTTATCATTCTAAGGAGTAGAAAGTACTAGTTAGTACCAATGCTAGATACTTAGAGGATTATCAGAGTACTTTCACTAAAAGTTCAACTAGGTTGGAACTTGAGGGGAAGTTATCTTTGGAATCAATTTTCTTTTAACCCGAATGAGGAACAAGGAGAGGCACAGCCTCAAGAGCTTGTACAAATGGAGCTTCGTCGTAATGGGAGAGTGTCAGGGTTCCAGAGAGATGGACTGGAGAAGCTTTTAAGCTAGTCTCCGACCATCAGGAATAAGACCCTACTAGATACGAGGAGGTTATTACTGATGCCGATGGAAATCTATAGCTTGAAGCAATGAAAGCTGAGATTGAGTCTATCTACTTCAATTAGGTTTGGGATCTTGTAGCTTCACCTGAAGGGAAAAACCCCATTGGGTATAAGTGGCTATACAAGAGGAAGAGGGGAGCGGATGGGAAGATGAAAACCTTTAAAGCTAGGTTTGTGGCGAAATGGTATACTCAAAAAGAGGGAATCGATTATGAGGAAACCTTTTCCCCGGTAGCCATGCTTAAGTCTATCTATATCCTCCTTGCCATCGCATGTCATTATGACTACGAGCTACGAAAAATGAATGTCAAGACGGCGTTTTTGAATGGTCATCTTAGCGAAGATATCTATACGTCCTAACCGGAAGGCTTTATTGCTTAAGGCCAAGAACATATGGTTTGTAAACTTAAGAAGTCCATTTATGGACTTAAGTAGGCATTGAGAGCATGGAATATTCATTTTGATGAGACTGTAAAGTTTTACGATTTTATTCAAAATGAGGATGAAGCATGCGTGTACAGGAAACTTAAAGGCATTAATGTGGCTTTTCTTGTCTTGTATGTGGATGACATTCTACTCATTGGAAATAATGTTGGGGCATTGTCATCTACAAAGGTTTGGCTGTCTAGTCAATTTAGTATGAAGGACTTAGGAGAAGCTAGTTACATTCTCGGGATTAAGCTTCTTAGAAATAGGAAGCAGAGAATGTTAGGGTTATCCCAAGCGACATACATTGACAAGATACTGGCCAAGTATAGCATGGACTCATGCAAGGGAGCTCTAATTCCTTACAGACATAGGTTGTCTTTTGTTCAAAGGATTGTCCTAAATCTCAAGAAGAAAAAGACAGAATGAGCAGGATTTCTAACGTTTCGGTTGTGGAAAGTCTTATGTACGCCATGTTATATACTAGGCCAGATATCTGCTTTGCCGTAGGCGTAGTTAGCAGATATCAGTCAAACCCTGGGGAGGTTCATTGGCAAGCTGTAAAGCATATTCTCAAGTACTTCAAGGGAACGAGAGATTATATGCTGGTTTACAGAGCTGATGACTTGGTTCTTACAGTATACACAGACTTAAACTTCCAAGAAGATAAGGATGAGAGAAAATCCACTAGTGAATATGTTTTCATCTTATCTGGAGAAGCCATTTCATGGAGGAGTATCAAGCAATCTTGCATTGCTGACTCAACCATGGAAGCTAAGTATATGGCAGCTTCAGAGGCATCCAAGGAAGTAGTCTGGCTCTGAAAGTTCATTTCAGAACTTGGAGTCGTGCCACACGTGCACAGGCCGATTTTGATGTATTGTATTAGCATTGGAGTAGTATCACAATCCAAAGAACCCAGGAACCATAAAAAGGGGAAGCACATCAAGATAAAGTACCACCTGATCCATGATTTCATCCAGAGATGGGAAATCGTGGTGGAACAAATTGCCTTAGTGAACAATCTAGCAGATCCATTCACTAAGCCTTTGGCTGAGAGAGTCTTCAAGAGACACTTAGATGTTATAGGGGTGGGCACCTACGGACTTACTTAGTCTTAGGGTGCAAGTGGAAGATTGTTGGGAAATATGCCTCTTAGACTAGGTTTCTTATATAAATATCGAATATTTTAATAAAAGAATTTATTCTTCAAAATTGTTTGTGAATTTATATTGTATTTGTATGTAATTACGTTTGGAAACGACCCATTGTATTTAAGTAAGTGGTCTATGTGAATGGTGGTATTTCACAGTAAGGTATGGATCACGAGTTACTTAATACATAAATGTTTGTTCTTAACCGATTGATGCGAATGGGAATCTCATCATGTCTAGGTTATTGTGTTATGAATTTTAAATAGGGAATGGCTTACCTTTAGCCAGTGAGTAGTCCATTCACTTCATGACATAAGTGTATGTCGAATACGTAGAACAGGACCTGTAGTAGTGGTTTCTTAAAGCACTATATGGTAGAAACCTAGACTACTACTGCTACAGCGTGGACTAGTACTCTACAACTTGAGTAAGAGTTGGTGGCCTGACAAAGCTGGAAGCATGTACTTTGATATGCTTTAGTTGAGGTTCTATCATAGGACCAATATACTTGCATATTAGGTATATGTGACTAGTTAGTTAAGATAGTTTTTGTACTATATCGCCCCTTGTGGTTGTCTGAATGATCTAAATATTCAGGGCCTTAGGAAACATGACTTAGATGTTTGCTTTAGGGTAGCTTCCTTGGAAAGTGAAAACAATCTAAGAAGTCATGGATCATTGGACTAGTAGTCTAAGGATAGTAGATGTCATTTAGAGAGGTGATAGTACATTTCTTCCTCTGAAATGTATAGTGATGTGTAGAGGGGTATTTTAGTCATTTCACCAGTAGGTCGGAGACTTTGCTAGCGCAGCATTATCCTTGGGGTCAATATTTCCTTATGGTGATATTAAGAAATATTTAAAATGCAAAATACAGTTATTTATATAACAAGAGTGTTTTGGTCATTTTAGTAGCCAATGCGGTGAGTCTTTTGGTCTTCAGTATAGACCGTAAGTCCTAATTATATACAGGCTAAGGAATTGGTCTTAAATTAAATTAAATGAAATTTATTTTTTTAAGGAGTCTGATTTAATTATTGGGTTAGAATAAAGTAAAGGTCCACACAGAGAGAGAATTAATTAAATTAGTTTGGTGGGTTAATTACTTGTTCAGGGCTTTGGCCCAGTTTGAATAATTAAAGATTGACATAGGACTAAAGTAATGTAGTCTTGTTAATTGGACTAGTTTATTTTAGGCTGAAAAATTAATTATTTACTGGGCAATTTATTTGGTTCTGATTAGAATAATTAATTTGGTTCAAAAGGCTAAACTAAGAGTCCAATGGGCAAAATTAAAGTCTAAAAAATTCCTGGATATTAGCCTGGGATAAGAATCATGGATATACTATGATGCTTTAAGGTTATTAGGTTTTTATGAGATTGGCAAATAAAAAAAAAAAAATCATGATAGAGGTGGAAAAACAAGACGTACGGTTTTTGGCTTGGCAAGACTCATTTTAACTCTCAAAAACTTCTTCTCTGGGTGCATCGTTGTTTGCTAGATAGAGAACTGTTTTTCCTCCATTCCTTAGTCTTGTGAGTTTTCACTAAACGTGGATTTGGCAGGCCATATGTTGGAAGATCAAGAGGAAGTTTGGCGTTCACATACATGTATAGACGCAGTAGGAGGCTTGCAGGAATCGCACCAGAGGTTTCCACCAGTGCACCTATCCCAATTCCTCATATTCTAGTATAGCCATGTTTTAGAAACAGAAAAGGTAAAGAAATCGCAATTTCAGCCGCTGGTTTTTTTTTCTTTTGTTCATTTGCTGTTATTTGTTTGCCCTTTAGTCTTCATCCTTGTCTTCCTCCTCATTAGGGAGAAGCTCCTCTATCCCGGGGTGTTGCACCTCAAATGGCTTCTTCCAGTGCTTTGCCCTTTCATTAGAGCGATATCCACACTAAACCAAAGTATGCTCCATTACTAAGTCTCGGTTAGTAATGGGCTCACTCAAATCTCCATCTAACCTCCCTCCAATGTCTCTTAGAATTTGCATAATAGCCAAATGGAATTTGAGGGCTTTGGCTATAATGTTAGAGGAAACCACCTCTCTCATTGATTGAATGATAATTGAGGTAAGAGGAATAGGCTCACTATTTCTCAACTTATCCAGAATGTAAAGATCAAGGACCTTAGACTCATTGATGCCACTAGCCTTATGGTAAATGTTGAAAGCAATGATATAGACTATGGAACGCTATTGAGCCTTAACATCATTGTTTGAGTAGTAACGATTTTGACCTATTTGCCCTTTTCTACATATGAGAAAACTGCCCCTTACAGTTCTCATATTCCATGTAAGCTCATAATTGACCTTTTCGCTATTATGGTCTGCAGTAATTCACTACCCCTCATTTGGGACTCCTAAAATCCTAGTTAATCTAGTTTTTTCATACTTAATAGGAACCCCTTTTACCATGGTAGAGATGACTTGGAGGTTGGTTTTCTTTTTATCCTACATATTAGCATAAAACTCTCTCACCACATAAGACAATAAGCACCTTCCATTCGAATGATGGACTCCCACCCTAGGTGCCTAAACATAGGAGAAAGCTCCAAGAAATTATCTAAAGAATTCTTATATCGCGCTTCTACTATAATCTTATTGTGTGGGTGCCTTTTATTCCAGATTTGACACATAGGATCAAAAAATTGGGTAGGTTGGGTAGGGAGAAGCTCGAAAGAAGGTGTGGATAAAGATGTATCTCGAGTTCTCTTAGCTCCCAGTGCTAACCCCCTAGGTCTCCTAGATATGATGGAATAATGAAGAAAGGTGATAGACCAGAAAAATAGGACTTTCTCAACTTACCCAATTCAAACAAGCACAACTTTCAACCGTTCTCACTCTCACCACAACTTTCAATACAACCAACACCTCAACACCACACGGTAGCTAATAATATAACACAATCTCCTCCAAGAAACTTGCAAGAAATTTAGCTAATGTCCAATACCAAACATAATACGGACGGGTTGAAGAAATTGTGCACCATATGGACGGTTTGAAAAATGGGTTTTGGAAGAAAAGATTGGATTTTTCCTTGTTTTAATTCAAACTTCTAAGAACAAAGTAAAGATTTTATGTTTGGGAGGTGTTTTAGAGGTTTAGGAAGTAATTTAGCGGTGTTTCAAAGTTGAATCCGACGATGGGTTGAAAGAAAAATTGAGAGGGATGAAAGG
Organism: Voacanga thouarsii; assembly: GCA_026120185.1. Lineage (NCBI taxonomy): Eukaryota > Viridiplantae > Streptophyta > Magnoliopsida > Gentianales > Apocynaceae > Voacanga > Voacanga thouarsii. Next base: position 2,935,920 of record JANUWF010001165.1, read on the forward strand.
TTTTTGAATAAAATGGCCAAGAATAGCCGATTTTGATGTTGCAGCTGAATGACCTTAGCCCTGAGCCTGTCTTGCCCGCGTTCTCTATTGGGCCGTGTTGGTCCAGTGCTCGGGTTAAAAGTTAGGCTTGACGCCAGGTCAGTTCTGGCAAAAAATCCTCTTTTTTTTTTAAAAATGGAATTTAATAGAATCAAAGAAAAATAACATGAACTCATGAGAAAATTACAGTCTAACAATTAAAAAGAAACAGCTAAATAAATAAAAAAAATTAAAAAGATATCCAAAAACTAAAGCAGTTCCAAATCAGCATTTCTCACGGTCTTGGTCACGTGGGTTGGTCTCCGTGTTGCTTGGAAGTGATCCTATTTGACGATCACCAAGGAGCTTGGCTAGTTTTCCAATTTAGTTTTCAAGGCTACGTATGGATGCCTCTAAATTTCTTGTGGTCACATCGACTTCTTGGAATCGTGTCTTCGTTTCACTAACTAATTGGTTAACCAAGTCCTCCAATGATGGTTTAGCCGGTAGGGCATTGTATGGCAGTGGCGGTTGAGTCCTTTGCGTCCCAAAATTAGAAGAAGCTTGCCGAGTTTGGTTTTGATTATTCCATGAAAAGTTAGGATGATTCCTCCAACCTGGATTACAAGTGTTACTATAAAGATTATTACCTTGCCGAGCATTGCCTATAAACACTGCTTATTCCAATGATTCTTGTGAAGACCCTATATTTTGGCACTCATGATTTGGATGCCCTTCCCTATAAAAATCACAATTCACACTCATTACCTGCCCTTGGGAAGGAGGCATCGCCAACTTATCCATCTTTTGCGTGAGGGTTCCACATTTGCCTTTAACATAGCTATTGTGTAACACCCCCTGAAGCCTAGGCCCGCCAGGGCCGGGGATGTCGCCCCATCCAAAGGACAAAGGGGTCTTTATAACTAGGTCACACAAACAAATTGCTGAATAAAAATAATATTTAACTCTAAAGTTATTACAACCCAGAGAAAACTTCAAGAATAAATCCATGAATTCCAAAACAAAATCATAAATAAAATTATTCACTCTCGCCTCCCCAAAGCAATACATAAAATCGAAAGACACATTCTCTTCCCAAGCAGATATTACTAGCCATTCAACTCCACAGCATGATCATCCTGAAATCATGATAGAAAGGTGATGAGACAGAAATCTCAATAAGTCCGTGTGTGCTTTGGGTGTTTAGTGAAATCAGTTCATGGATGCAGAGTGTGAAACTTTTATAAGAGAAAACATTGGCAAGCATCAAGCATTAGTCAAAAGTAAGAGTGGCGTTTTGGCTTATCCAGCCATACACAAGTAATGAAATTAACCACTCGAAAGAAAGGGATATGTGTTACCACACGTTGGGCCCCATAACCGGTTAGAATGCCGACACTTTGTGTAGACTGACAAAAGTAGGTGATCGGCCTACTGGGCAAGATACTCCTCCTTCTCTATACCCAAACAACAACCGGGTGTCCATTCCGGCAAAACACAGTCACTTGACTGAAAACAAACTGCTAGCTGGGACCGGCAAGACTCACTGGACTGACATCTTATCCGGGAAGGACTCACCCCTCAGAGGTGGCCACCTACTGAGAGACTTACCCTAACCCTTCAAAGACTAGTCCTAGTAGTCCACCCTTATTGAGTACTCAACGACGTTTCCCACTTGGGATGAAATGAACAAAGCATTGCTCTTCATGAAACTAGTAATTTGAGGGTTTCCAAAGTTTTGGGAATAATCAGTTTTAGAAAGAGTTTTAAGTTTGGAAAATCTGCTCAGTAACGTTTAAATAATTTAAGTGTTGGAAGTAAGAACAAATTCAACCCTCCATTGCCTTCAAATAAACGAGTGTCCCTGCACTTCATATTTAGCTTGCTATAAGGAAAACATTTCACATCGATAGGTTTTATGCAGGAGCTTACCTGATTCTTGCTCACAACAACAAGGTCTCGAACAGCTGACCTAACCCCACATGGGTAAATACAAATCTTAATCAGATTCAAGCTACAATCCACTTCCTCAATTTTAAATTAACTCATTTCACCACTACCATGATCCTAGTGTCCCAAACTTTAAGGCAAAATAATAAATAAGCAGGTTTATAAGCTAAGTTTAATTTGTTATTTAAAATAATTAATGGTTTGGGAAATAAATTATAATAAGTTTAAAGTTTAAATCTTGTTAAGGAAAATTTAGAGTTTATTTGATCAAGAGTCATAGGTGGTACTAGGTAAAATAGTGATTTAATGATAGTCTAGTTGTTAGAAAATAGTTGATAGCTAGAACTAGTGAAGATTAAATTTAATGAGTCTTGTTTGGAAAATAATAAGTAAATCCTTAAGGGGTTTTGATTTAATAATTATTTTACTAATTAAAAATATTTTTCATAAAGGCTTAAATTGATTTCTTTATTTTTAATAATATTTATTTATTTTGCTTTCTAGCAAAAATCATTATTTATTTGGCTAAAATATCATTTATATGTATAATAATTCCAAATCTACCCTTCCTAGGGTTTTTCGAAATTTACTAGCAAAATTAGTATTGGATACTTTATTCATGAACTAAAATTAGCTTAGGAACAACTAGATCATGATCAAGATTCTATGGCCAACCACAATCAATAACATACACAATCCTTCGATTCATCAAATCATCCAAATCTTGCATCTAGGCATAGATCCAAATTTATTAAGACATGATTTAACCTTTACTAGCATAAACATGAACATGGCTTCAATAATCTAATCATGCATAAACTCCTATTCACCAAAGGTGACATAATCTCTAGCATGCTTCTTCACAAATACTACCTATGACATGCATCAACCCTCAAATCATCATACAATCATCCAAGATGAATCTTTCATGCATAAATCCCATCTCCTTCACAATCATACAATTGCTCATGCTTCAATCTCAACAATAAATATATATACTCAAATCCTATCACCATCCACCTACTCAAAACATCATCCTAGAGACATGATTCTAGAGTTTACAAGGAAGATTGAAGGTACTTACTTGATTGATGAATGTCTTGAAGGAGTTTAGAGTAGATCTCCACACCTAGATGGCTAATCTTGTCCAAGAGAGGTGGCGAAAGCATGGTCATGGAAAAAGAGACCATTCGGCCAAGGGAGGAAATTTCGGCCATGAGCGAGAGAGAGAGAGAGAGAGAGAGAGAGAGAGAGAGAGAGAGAGAGAGAGAGAGAGAGAGAGAGAGAGAGAGAAGAAGAAGAAGAAGAAGAAGAGATCATTAGCATGCTTATTCATATAGGTTTTCATTAGAGATCAAGTTTGGAGAAGATGAAGTTGTTAGAATAAGTTTACCTTGAAGATGTTCTTGACCTTCACAAAATTTCCTGGTTTTTGATCCAAAGTAGCAAGATGATTTGTGGAGTTTGATGTTAATAATGGTGTTGATGGATTCACAACAATGTGTAGATCAAATTTGGAAGTTTTCGAGTGGATTTGAGATGGTTTGGAGGGGTATTAGGTGTTCTTGGTGTAGTGTGTGTGTTCTTGATGGTTGCTAAAAATCGCGAGAGAGAGAGAGAAGAGAAGGCTGCCGAATTTTCTGTGAGGAATAGGGCTGGCCGATTTTTAGTAGGGTTTGGGAAGTTGATTCTGTGATTTGGAAGAGAAAAGGAAAGGTTAGTTGTTACAATCTTGGTAGAATATTTTTGGTGAATTTGGAAAGTAAATATCCTAAGAATATCTTGATTGTTTAGACAGCTTTGAAGTCTGCCATGGCTGACTGTTTGAGCAGAATTTCGTGGGATTAGTGCTGGCTTATGGAGGCTTATGGTGGCCGAAAGTAGGGTGCTTAATGGTGAAGAAGAAGCCTGGTCAATTGAGTAAGAGATTATGGAAGGTTGCCAAACAAGATGGCTGGAATTTTTGGAAAGTAATTAAGCTAAATTGCAGGGATTTGTTGGAGAGATTTTCGGACAGCCATTGATGGAATTTCGTGCAGAAGTTTAAGGGGATCAATGGAGCTCTGTTGATGGAGGTTCAAGGAAGGTTTTTTTTTTTTTTTTTTTTTTTTTGCAGAAGTAGGTTGGTGTTTCGGTTGGAAGAAAAATAGGAAACAAGCTGGAAAATTTTCTGCACAGAAATTTTGCTGCACAGTGGTTTTTCTGGGCAGATTTTCGTCTGCCACTTCCAGCCATTTTGCAGCGAGCTGGGAGGGGGGTTTTAGGGGTATTCAAGGTTGGTTTCCACCCTTCTTCATGGAGGAAAAACATGGCTAAGGTGCTGCACAAAATCTGGAAGAAAACAGCTTGGTTTTGGACCCTTAAAGCAGCGATTTGCCTAGAATTTTTTTCTGGTTTTGCACTGCTTTTGTGCAGTCCGAAAATGGCAGAAATAATTCATGTTTTAAGTTGATCTTAAGGCCATTTTTCTGGCAGGATTTGGAAGGGAATGTTAGCTATGGAGTTCGACAATTTGAAGGTACAACAAGCTGGAAAGTTTTAGCTCATGCCATGAAGGAAGAGGAACTAATTTGAAGTGAAATTCCAGCAAGCTCACTAGAGATATTTTCCTCATGGAATTCCTCACAACTCTTCCATATTTTTTTCAAACCATAGGTAGTCTTTTACCAAGACATTTTGATCCTAAAAGGCCTCAGCACTTTACTAAATTTTCTGGAAAGAAAAAGGCTAGAACACCTTGATCAAACTAATGAGTTGAGAATTGAGAAAAATTAAAGAACAAGGAAGAATGAATTTCCCTTCAAGAATTTCGAGTAGAGTAAAGAATGAAATGAGAATTCTCCTAACATGTCTCTCCTAGGACATTATCACCACCTTGTTCTAGGCTCTTAAGGCCGAAACCAACTCCCCCCAAGCAAAAATACAATTTAATCTAGCTAAAGCTTCTATGCTAGAATTTGATCCCAAGACCTCAAGAACTAATTCTAAGGCTCTAACCACTAAACAACAACAATTCTTGTTGCTATTCCCACTAGAAATATTATTTTCTATTCAATCCACAATCTATCTCCCTATTTTCACCTCGGGCAAAAATTACCATTTTGCCCCTCTCACACAATACTCACCAACAAGACTTCAAAACGATAAAAATCAAATCCAAAGCACATAGAAATCATATGAAAATATATTTAATTATGAAATAAAGTATGATATGCATCCCAATCCCCTTACTCTAAGGTTGGTTTTGTCCGGGGTTTCACATATTGCATCCACCTTCTGCACTCGATGGACACGCGCTTTAGACCATTAACTACCATAAGCATAGTTATTTGTAGCCAAATTTTCAATCAAATCAAATACTTCTTTTGGGGTTTTCAAATTGATAGAGCCTCCTGTAGATGCATCAACTAATTGTCTCATAGCAAAGCTCAACCCACTGTGAAAGATTTGCATTTGCATACCCAAATCAAATCCATGGTGAGAATATTTTCTCAGCATTTTCTTAAACCTCTCCCAACACTCATAAAGGTTTTCGGCCTTTAATTATTGGAAAGCAAAAATATCAATCCTAAGTTTGGACGTTCTAGCTAGTGGGAAATATTTGGCTAAGCATTTTTAAGCTAACACATTCCAAGTAGTAATGGATCCGGTGGGCAAAGATTTTAACCACGATTTTGCTCGATCTCTCAAGGAAAATGGGAAAAGTCTTAGTTTAATGGCATCCTCAAAAACGCCATTCATTTTATACTTGTCACAAATTTCGAAAATGCTTGCATGGTGGGCATGAGGATCCTCCTCAGCTAACCCATCAAATTAGACCATATTTTGGATAATTTGGATTATATTAGTTCATTTCAAAATTGTTAGTCTCTATCCTAGGCCTTGTAATACTTGAGCTCATATTAGAGATTGTTGGTTTCACAAAGTCATCCATAATCCATCTATTTATTCCACCATTACCACCATTATTAGGCTGATTTACCTCCATGTCTTTCCCTACCCTTTCGCTTACAACCATTCAGACCTTGGTTAGGGTTCTCTTAATTTCCAAATCAAGATCTACTATGTTAGCTTTGGATCATCGGGTCATATAGTAAGAACAAGGTCTATATAAGACAAAAGATGGTAAGATTATAGAATTTACAAGTTAGACAATTAGGACATGTTTACAAGGTTGGTTAGAGAAAATTACAACATGTAAGGACATTAAATTACAAGTATATAAGAAAACAAAATATGGCACCTAGTCATACAATGAATATATAGACATATGCACATATTTACATATAAACATATTAACATATAAACATGGTTAAATCAATAAAATCTAAGCTTTCATAATATTGTTCCCCAATAACAGCCAAAAACTTGATGCAGAAATTTTGGGTATATAAAAATTATCAAATTTAAATCCATCACTTAGTTAAGTTTTAATTAAAACATTAATCCTAAAATACACATACAAACAAGTATACTCATTGCAAGCATAGTAAAAGAAATTAACGAGTATTGATCCTCAAAAGAACAAGTATACACTAATAACTTTTCATTCATTGTTTAATCGGCCCAAATAAAATGAAAAAAGAATATATATATATATATATATATATATATATAAATACACACACACACACACACACACAACTCAAGGATGTATGAATATGAAATTTAGACAATTATACTAGAAAACATGATAATAAACCAACGAGCAATTCTCTTAATTAATTATCTTCTTGGCATCATGAAAGAATATAAAGTAAAATTCAATTGTTTCCCAAGTCATGAATCTACTTAGATAAATTCCACTTTATTTCCCAATCCATGGAATTACTATCTTTTGATTAATATCAAGAGATTGACCAATCAAGCTAACATAACCAACATATGCATTACGCTCAATTCCTCATAAGCATAAAATTAGCTAATAACCTTTTGCTCGAGGTTTAATCAACTAATCTTTGATTACTTAGTCCCATAATCTTAACTTCATCACTCAAGTCCATTAAGATTAGACAAATACAAAATCAATGCAATGAAACTCCTAACATCATCATCCTAAGCCAATTAGAAGAACTCGTATCAATAACCAATGATAACAAGTAATCAAACACCAAAGATGATAAAGAATTGATCAAATAGCTAAATTAACAAAAATATTATGAATCCAAAATAATATTAAATTACAATAAAAACACTGAATACAACATTGTTTAAGGAAAAGAAATTAAAAATAAAAGGAAGAATTCATAGACAAGCCTCTTTCTTCATACTTGAAGATTGCCTTGAACAATCCTCCTTGATTGGGTGAATTCCTCCTTTAATGAATGATTGGAATTTATGCTCTCTGATCCACCTCTCTCTCTCTCTCTCTCTTTCTTCCCTTGCATGTTCTCTTGCTTTTATAGGCCCATTTAATGCTAAATTAGTTGCTTGAGGAAACTTGGCCTAGTAGGAATTAGAAAATACTGGAATCTTTGAAAAATTCCCAAATTCATGCACATGATTTTCGTTTTCCAGAGCGGCCTGGCACCGGGTATCTTCGACCCACTTGGTGCCACGTACAATCTGTTCTTCCTCTGGGTTTTTGCTCTATTTTTGATTGCCAGACAGAATGGACCGGGTGCCTGATCCACTTGCCAGACCTGGCGCTAGTTCTATTCTATTTTCTTCTTAAAAGTTGCTCGGTTTCCTCTGCATAACCAGAATAGACTTGACGCCTGGTCCCTTTGTTGGGCTTGGTGCCAAGTGCAATATGGAATTGTTCACTTTTTGCTTGAATTTAATTCAAATCTACACAAATTTGCCAACAACACTTTTTACAAGTAAAATTTTAAATAGGAAAGAATATGCTTAGTTATTACAACAAATGTATCTTAGAACAACCTCAAATAACTAGGAAAATAATGGTGATTTTAGCCATAATCAGGAGATTTTTGTATTCTGATATGTGAGAGTGGTTCTGAGAAAGATAGCACAAAATCTACTTCAAAATTGAGTTTTGAAAGCTTTTATAGGAGCAAAAAGTAAGACAGTTAAGGCTAGGAACAACTAGTATCTCGCTATCGGATTTTCCAGAGTTTTGGACTCATGGATTGGAAAATAGTGTGTCCAAAAGATGAGTCCAAAACGATACTTTTTTGAGCAGAAACATACTGACACTGTTACAGAGTTTTGGAGGAAGTTTTTGATGCAGAGGTCCATCCAATCTACTCAATCCAAACATCTAAAGATCTAATTTTTGAAATCGTTTTAATTGTGTGCTTCAAGGTAGAAATTGTAACACCCCGCTACCTAGGCCCGCCAGGGCAGGGGATGTCGCCCCGTCCAAAGGACAAGGGGTCTTTATAACTAGGTCACACAAATGAAATAGTGGAATATAAATGACCCTTGAACTTAAAATTTATTACATCCCAAAATAAATATCAATCCAAGAATAAATCCCAATATACTAAAAACAAATCCGTAATAAAATTTATCCACTCTCATCTCCCCAAAACATTACACAAAAATAAATCATTAGAAAATCTTCCAAAGCAGGCATAATCTAGCTACTCATCCCCACAGCAGGATCGACCTGAAATCATGGTAAAATGGTGGTGAGACAGAAATCTCAGTAAGTCCGTGTGTGCTTTGGGTGTTCAGTGAAAACAGTTCGTGAATGCAAAGTATAAAATTCTTTATAAGAGATCACTGGCAAGAAATAAACATCAATAAAAAACAAGAGCGGTGTTTTGGCATTTCCAGCCATACATAATTAATAAAATCAACCACTCAAAAGAAAGGATTACGGGTTACCACACGTTAGGCCCCGTAACCGGATGGTCAGCATGCCACACTTTGTGCATACCGCCGGTCAGAATGCCACACTTTGAGCAGACTGACAAAAGTAGGTGATCGGCCTACTGGGCAAGATACTCCTCCTTCTCTATACCCAAACAACAACCGGGTGTCCATTCCGACAAAACACAGTCACTTGACTAAAGAAGAACACTGCTAGCTCGGACCGGCACGACTTACTAAACTGTCATCTTATCCGGGAAGGACTTACCCCTCAGAGGTGGCCACCTACTAAGAGACTTACCCTAACCCCTCAAAGACTTGCCCAGTAGTCCACCCTTATTGAGTACTCAACGTAACATATCCCACTTGGGAAAAAAAAAAATGAACAAAACATAGTTCTACTTGAACATGGCAATTAAGGGTTTCCAAAGTCTTTGTCAAAATCAGTTTTAGAAAGAGTTTTGAGTTTGAATAAATTTGCTTATTGGTTTTCAAATAATTTATTTGACGGAAATAAGACAGGAGACAATTCTCAATTGCCTTTACAAATATGAGTGTCCATACACTCTACATTTGGCTTACTAGAATTAAACACTTTTCATCAATCAGGTTTTATGCAGGAGCTTACCTGATTCTTACTCATAATAAAAGATCTCCAACAGCTAACCTAGCCTTGCATGGGCAAATACAAATCATAATCAATTTCAAGCCACAATCCACTTCCTCAATTTTAAATCAACTCAACTTTCTACTACCATGATCCTGGTGTCTCAAGCTTTAAGGCCAAATAATAAATAAATAGGTTTATAAGTTGAGCCTAATTTTGATATTTGAAATAATTAATGGTTTGGGAAGTAAATTCTAATAAGATAAAAGTTTAAATCTTGCTAAGAAAAATTTAGAGTTTATTTGATCAAGAGTCCTAGGTAGTATTAAGTAAAATAATGATTTATTAATAATTTAGTTGTTAGAAAATAATTGATAGCTAAAATTAGTTGAAAATAAATTTAATGAGTCTTGCTTGAACAATAATAAATAAATTCTTAATGGGTTTTGATTAAAAGATAATAATTAAATTTTTAGTAATAAATATTTTACTAATTATAATTATTTGCATAAAAGGCTTTAATTGTTTTCAATATTTTAAATAATATCTATATATTTTATTTTTCTAGCAAAAATTATTATTTACTTGACTAAAATATCCTTTATATATATAATAATCCAAATCTACCCTTCCTAGGGTTTTTTTTCGAAATTACTAGTAAAATTATATTATTAAATATTTTATTCATGAAATAAAAATTAGCTTAGGGACCACTAGATCATGATCAAATTTCTATGGCTAACTACAATCAAGAACATATACAATCCTTCAATTCATCAAATCATCCAAATCATGCATATAAGCATAGATCTAAATTTATCAAGACATGATCTAACCTCTACTAGCATAAATATGATTATGGTTTCAATAATCCAACATGAATATAAATCCTATTCAGCAAAGGCGACATAATCTCTAGCATACTTCATTACAAATACTACCCATGACATGGAGACATGCATCAAACCTCAAATCATCATACAATCAACCAAGATAATCCTCCCATGCATAAATCCGATCTCATTCACAATCATACATATATTCATGCTTCAATCTCAACAATACATACTCAAATCCTATCACAATCCACCTACTATCAACATCATCCTAGAGACATGAATCTAGAATTTCAAAGAAAGATTGAAGGGACTTACTTGGTCGAGGAATACCTTGAAGGAGTTTAGAATGGATCTCAACTCCTAGATGCCTAAATTCATCCAAGGAAGATGGAAAAAGTATGGCCATGGGAGAAGAAGCCATCCGGCCAAGAGAAGAGAGTTTTGGCCATGAGAGAGAGAGAGAGAGAGAGAGAGAGAGAGAGAGAGAGAGACCATTAGCATGTTTATTCATATATATTTTCACTGGAGATCAAGATTGGAGAAGAGGAAGTTGTTAGAACAAACCTACCTTGAGGGTGTTCTTGAGCCTTCACAAAATTTTCTGGTTTTTTATCCAAACTAGCAAGTTGGTTTGTGGAGTTTGATGTTAAGAATGGTGTTGATGGACTCACGACCATGAGTAGGTTAAATCTGGAAATTTTAGAGAAGGTTTGAAGTGGTTTGGAGGGGTATTAAGCGAAAGGAAGGAGTAGGTGTTCTTGGTGTGTTGTGTGTGTTCTTGAAGGTTGAAGGGAATTGAGAGGTTTTTATTTTGCAGCTGCCGAAATTCTATAAGAATTAGGGCTGGCTGAATTTTTTGTAGGGTTTAGGAAGATGATTCTCTGGTTTGGAAGGAAAAGAAAAGGCTAGTTTTTGAAATCCTTGAAGAATATTTTTAGGAAGCAAATTTGGAAACTAAATATTCAAGAATATCTTGATTATTGGAGAGCTTTGGAAGTCAGCCATAGCCGACTGTTTTGAGCAGTATTTCGGTTGATTGAAAGCTGGTTTAAGGAGGCTTATGGTGGCCGAAAACAAGGAGCATATTGGTGAAGAAAAAGTCTGGTAATTTGAGGGATACTTTATGGAAGGTTGGTAAACTATGGTGGCTGGAATTTTGGTAATCAATCAAGCATGATTGCAGGGATTTGTTGGAGAGATTTTCGGGCAGCCATGTATGAATTTCGTGCAGAAGCTTAAGGGAGATAATGGAGCTCAGTTACTGAAGGTTTAAGGGTGGTTTATGCAGAACAAGGATGGGGTTTTGGCTAGGAGAGAATTAGGAAATAAAGCTGGACGAAATCCTACACAATATTTTCGCAGGCTGAAATTTTCCTAGGCAGTTTTCGGCTGCCATTTTCCAGCCAGCTTGCAGAGAGTTTGAAGGAAAATTTTAGGGGCTTTCAAGGCTGGTTTCCAACCTTCTTCATGGAGGAAAAACATGGCTAAGGTGCTGAACAAAATCTGGAAGAAAATAGCTTGGTTTTGGACTCCCAAAGGTGCGAATTTGCCCAGGAATTTTCCTGGTTTTGCACCATCTTTGTGCAGTCCGAAAATGGCTAGAGAAATTCAGGTTGCAAGATGATCCAAAAGACCATCTTTCTGGCAGAATTTGGGAGGGAATATTACCTAGGAATCTCGACACCTTGAAGGCACAAGAAGCTGGAAAATTTCAGTTCATTCCAAGAAGGAAGATGAACCTAGCTAGAGTGAATTTTTAAAAAGCTCACTAAGGAATTTAATTCACTTGAAATCTTTCCCCCTCTTCCATTGTTTCGGTCCATACGATGTCCTTTACTAAGAAATTTTGAACCTTCAAAGCCACAGCACATTGCTGGAATTTTTCTAGAATAAAATTGGCTTGAACAAAATGAACAAACTAATGAATTGAGAAATAGGAAAAATTAAGGATCAAGAGGAAATGAATTCCCCTTAGGAATTTTGTGTAGGGCAAAGGAGTAGAATGAGGATACTCCTAACATGTCTCTCTTAGGACAATATCTCTACCCAACTCCAAGCACATAAGGCCGAAATTATTACTTCCCAAGCAAAAATAAAATTTAACCAAGCTAAAGCTCCTATGATGGAATTTGAACATAAGACCTCAAAAATTAATCCCAAAGCTCTAACCACTAAACTACAACAACTCTTATTCTTATTTTCCCTCTTTCAATTATTTTCTTATTCAATCCTCAAGCTATCTCCTTTTTTCTATCTCAACAAAAAATTACTATTTTGCCCTACTCAAGCAATACTCACAACCAAGCCTTCGAGATAATAAAACTCAAATCCAAAGCACAGAAAATCATTTAAAAATATATTTAAACATGCAATAAATTATGATATGCATTCCAACCCCCTTACTCTAAGGTTGGTTTTGACTAGGGTTTCACAGAAATAAACTGAATCATAAAGTAAATAAGACATAGAAATTTACACATATTACCTTGACAAATGATTCCTAGTCTAAAGTTCTTTCACAAGAACTTTATGATTTTGCAAGCTCTTGTGTTGAAGATATACTTGATTTGGATTCCATTACTCAAGAGTTGCTTGGCAATCTCATTTGCATGCCTTTAGAAGAACTGAGGTGAAACATGTCCTATCATATATAAATCACATAAGCTAGTCCTCATCAATATTTACCATAAGTCAAAACACAAGAGAATTCCCTTAGAGCTAACACAAAGTATTCAAGTTAGTCATGTATTGGATTCAAGGATTAACATATTCAAGAATTCAAGATTCATAATAGTCTCAAGAATTCAAAATTCATACTTTTCATCATGTTTCCAAATCTATGTAGAAAACTCGCACTTATGTATTCCAGGAAAGCAGTTTTCATATTAGGATAATGGATTACAAGAGTAAAATGAAGATAATTTATTTCTCATTTTCCCTATTTCCAAATATTATGGAATAGTCTTTCCAAAATAAACAAAATCCATTATCCACTTCTCCATCCTTTTCTACACATAATATAAGGTATTCATATGGTCTTTCATCCTTTCATTCTTCCAATAATGCAAACAAAATCAATTCCTTGACTTTCATTCACTCACACAAAAGGTGGGATTTTTCAGCTTTAATACCCAATTTTGGTAAAGTGTTTTCCTGATATGGAAATTACTTTCTTGGTATACATAAGTGCGAGTTTTCTACTTGGATTTGGAAACAAGATGAGGAGTATAAACTTTGAACTCTTGAGACAATCACGAATCTTGAATTCTTGAACATATTAATCTTTAAACCCAATAAATGACTAACTTGAATACTTAGCATATCCACTAACTTGAATACTTGGCATATGCATTAACTTGAATACTTGGCATAAGCACAATATTTAGCGTAAGCACTAACTTAATTACTTGGTGTAAGCACTAACTTAACTACTTAGTGTATGCACTAACTTGACTATTTGGTGTATGCACTAACTTGACTACTTAGCGTAAGTATTGATTTGAATACTTGGCGCAACCACTGACTATACATGAATACTTGAATAAGAATATCTTATACTAGAATTGATATGATCTTGGGGTTGATTTTCTATTGAATTTCGTGGCTAAATCTAGGGAAAAATGTAAGACCCAGTAAAGAACTCTAAACAGAGAATTTTATGAAGAAACAAGACACTTAATTCACATACTAGGACCCTAAGCCAAAATAAAGAACTTAGAACACTAGAAATGAGAATCAAGTGATCCAAATCACAACCAGAGACCTTTGATTCAACAAGAAATCAAGAACACCGTGACAAAGATGATTTAGGCAACTAATTTGACCTCCAACAAGAACCTTAGATTACTAATAACCTAAGACCCAAATTAGCAAGCTAATTAATCTATCCTAAAAAGAGTTTATAGACTTAATACATAGGGAAGGATTAGGCCCTAAGAATGTTCTTGATATTCACGGGATTTACTTAAGTTTAATCACTTCTCGAAAGCTCTCAAAGAAGACTCTTTGATTTCTATCATTAGTCAAAATTGTTACATTGAAATGTTATAATGCTATATATATATAGGCATCGAAACCTATATAAAGTGAGATGAAATCTTAACCATTCAAACATTTAAAAGGCCCAAAATATTCCAATTACATAATAAAAATTTTGAAAATTTAACTGGGATCAAAACAGAACAAAAGTAGAAAAATTGAACAAAATAGGGCATGGCCCGAAGTGACTCGGCGCTAGGTCGGCTTGTTGGGCCTGGCACTGGGCTCGCACTATTCTCCACACAGTCGGCTTTTCTTTTGTTTTCAGCATCCTCTTATGCTCCCTTAGCCCTCCACACTAATTGTTGTTCAAGATTTGATCTTTTTGGCCTTTCTTTTATTCTCTATCATTTGATAAGTTTTTTTATTCTTGAGTTATCTTCTTGAAGGTCTTTCAAGCTTCTCTCTGTCACCCACTTCTTTACTATCTTCATATTCCTTAGCTTGGTGGCTTGTTTGGCTTGAATCCTCTATTGAAAGCCTTTATAATTTAAGTTCTTCCTTGGCACCATGGAGTGAGCTTTGCATCTCCATCCCCCTTTTTTAGCTTTGGCATGATACTTGGGTGGATTTCTATCATTTCCTTTTTCTTGAAAATGATTTGTCCTTGAATTAATACCTGTGTTAGATCTCAAACAAAAATCTTTTTTTGAAAATAAAAATTAAAGTTTATGCTTTCCCACATAAAACTTATTTTCCCCCTCATCTTCACTTTTCTTCTATGTAGCCTGTCTCTCATTATTTTCACTTTTCAAGCACAATAAGGTCTCATCTGCTTTGTCTCCATCATCCTTCTTTTTTGTGCTCTCTTTAAGATCTTCTTCTTTTCTCTCTTATTTTTACTTTTTTTTTCAGCTCTCTTCTTTTGTTATCTTCTTCCCTCATGATGTTTTGATCTTTAAGCACCTCCCTAGGGGATAACAGAAGTAGTGTGATCTTCTTCCTATCTTTGTTCAAAACATTTTTATTCTCCCTCCCCTTATGTGCCACAACTCAATCAAACATCCATGACCTTCCTAATAAAATATGCCCCACTTGCATTAGGAACACATTACATAGCACCACATCTTTATAGGCCTCCATATCAAACTTAACCTCAACTTGTTTGTTTATTTTTACTTTACTGTAATGAATCAACCAATGGCATTTGTATGGTTTAAGGTGTCTCATAGTTTCTAATCTCAAATTCTCTACTAAGGTCCCACTTATCACATTTGTACAACTTTCCCCATCAATAATCATACTACAAAGCTTTTGTTTAACTAGACACCTTGTGTAAAAGATATTGCAGCTTTGGGAATTCTCAACATCATTCACATCCTCAATCTTTCTAGCAACACCAATCAATGGAATAACCTTTCCAACCTCAAGCCTTTCTTTACTACCCTTTTCTTCTCTTAGCTTTTAGGTTGTTCTCGATGATTGCTTTGGTGGCTTATTTATCTTGTTTGGTGAATGTTGAAATATGGGATTGGTGTACGTGGACTTCTTAGGGTAGGCCCCTTTTCTTGCACCCATCAAATTGTCAATCCACAATTTTTGTCGCTCATGTCTTATTGGAATTTTTAGATACCTTCCTTTAGAGTGTTCTCTACTTTTCTTCATTAGTTGCTTACATAATGGGAGTGGAGATTTGCACTCATTTCTCACTCTAAGGCTATCTTCCCTTTTAGCATTCATTGAGGTTTGGCTTTGGTCAGATTTCATCCCCTTAATGTCCCTCCTCATGCTTTCCATTTTTTCTTGAAAAATTTCATAGGCGGCTTGAATATTAAATAAAGTTCCTTAGGACATTGTATTTGAGAATTTCAAGGGTGCTCACTTAGAAAATTTGGATAAAAGAAGAAAGTAATTCCTAACAATCACTCCCTCACGCGTATGCACTCACCTTTAAGTTTAACTCTCATTTGGCTTTTAACAAGAATTAGCTCACACTGTAACACCCCACTATCTAGGTCCATCAGGGCCAGGGATGTCGTCCCGTCTATAGGACAAGGGGTCTTTAGAACTAGGTCACATAAAATAAAATAAAAGGAATACTTTAAAATTAAACTTATAACAACCCAATAATACATAAACAAATTCAAAATAACTTGTCTACTACAATCTCTCAAAACATCACATAAGGAAAATAGCAAAGAGTCTTCAAAAATCACAAGCAACAATCTAGTTAATTACCTTCACAGTAGGATTAACTTGAAAACATGGCATAGAAGGTAGTGAGATAAACATCTCGGTAAGCCCTTGTGTGCTTTGAGTATTTCAGGTAAAACAGTTTATGTATGGAAGTTGTAAAGTTTTATAAGAGAAAGTGCTGGCAAGCATTAAACAAATGTTAAAAATAAAGAGCACTGTTTTGCTTCTCAAACCATACATGTGCACAATAAATACAACCACCAAAAAATGCAGCCATGGGCTTCCACACATTGGGCCCCATGACAATATAATGGTGAGAATGCTGCATGTTGAGCATGCTGCCGGTCAAACTGCCACACGTTGAGCATGCTGAGAAAAGGTAGGTGTACGGCCTACTGGGTGAGATACTCCTTCATCTCTACACCCAAACTTACCAGTTGTCCACTCTAGGAACACACAGTCCACTTGACTGAAACTTGCTAGCTTAGACCGGTATGTCCTACTGGACTGGCATCCTATCCGGGAAGGACTCACCCTTTAGAGGTGGCCACCTATTGAGAGACTTAGCTTAACTCTTCAAAGACTAGTTCTAGTAGTCTACCTTTATTAAGTATTCAATGTTGTTTGTCCTACTTGGGAGAAAATTGATCATATAATGTTTTACTTGGAAATAGCAATTAAGGGTTTCTAAAATGCTTGTCAAAGTTGGTTAGAAAGAGTTTAGCGTTTTGTGCAAAATTTCTTGTTTAATTTCAAATGATTTGCTTGGCTGAAATAAAAAGGAAAAAAAAGTCCTTAATTGCCTTTTCAAATGAATGATCATACACATTGAATTTGGCTTGCCATAATAATTTTTTATCTTCAAATAACTCAATGCAGGAGCTTACCTGATCCTTTGCTTGCTTGAATTCAAAAATCCTCCAAGGTCAACCTAACCCTGCCTGGGATAAACACAAGGCATAAGGTTATATTCGAACTATATCTACCTTACATAAATAATTCTTAGCTCATCTAGTTACAACCATGACTAAGCTTTAAGGCTAGATGATAAAGGATTTTATAAAACAAATCTAGCTTGATAAGTTAAAACAACTAGGGGTCCCAAAATAATTATCAATGAGTTATAGGTTCAAATAATAAATTTTGAGTATTATTACTAATAAATGAACTAGTGCTTAAATATTGAATAATGCTAGGTCCTAAATAATATTAGTAAATGGTAATTATTATTAATAAATAATAAATTACAATTAATTTTTAATTAATAATTAATAATTAATAGATAATAAATAATTAGTAATAATAAAATTAATAATAAACGAATTATATTAAATTTTTGATTAATAAATAACAAATAAAATTTAATAATATTTATGAATATAGGTAAAAGTCTTAACCATGGTCTACAAGGTCATTAAATACTTTATTTATTATTATTTATATAAAATATTTTATTTATTATTAGACATATATATATATATATTATTTTTTTATAAAAGATATTATTTATTTGACTAATAAAATATCAATATTTCATTTAATATTCCATTTCCAAATCTTCCTAGGGATTTCAGAACCTTTAAAAAATATAGTAGTAATTTTAATTAAGGTAATAAAATTTGTTAATAAAAATAACCTAGGATTAACAAGAAAATAATCATGATTTCCTATTGCTAAACAAGATTCTTGAACACATTCTCCAACATCAAAGAATAAACCAATCCATTCATGAACATAAGCCTAAATCAACACATACTATCACATGGCCAAATCCCTACTAGACATAATAATCAATTATGGCTTCAAAGGAAATAAGAACATAAAAATCCTATTCACCATAAGTGTCATAACATCTAACATGCTTTAAATATCCATAACTCTCCTAAGACATGATGAACATACATTGATTCCCAAGAAAATTCATATACAACCATTGTCATGTCCTAACCCTAACCCCTTCATTCACATGCATACACTCAATCCCCTATTCATATTCTATCCTTGCTATCAACACCTAAGAGACATGAATTCAGAATTAAAAGAGAGGATTAAGGGGAAAAAAATACTTGATTGCCGATTACTTCTACGAAGACTAAAGAAGGTCTATGCACGATTGAGAGTCTTGAGTTTTCGCAGGAAAAAAACAGCCATGGTTGTTGATCAACCATTTCGGCCGAGAGAGAGAGAGAGAGAGAGAGAGAGAGAGAGAGAGAGAGAGAGAGAGAGAGAGAGAGAGAGAAGCATTAGTATGGTACATTGAAGATTGAATGGAAGAGGATGAACAAAGAAGTTGTTCTTGATTTACCTTGATGATGTTCTTGAGACTTTCAAGAAAAAATTGGTTTTTTATCCGATTGAAATTTCTTGTTTGCTAGATTTTGTGTTATAAACACCAGAAACGAACACTAGGGATTATGTAGGAGTAATCTGGAGTATTTGAGAGTGATTGGAGATGTTTAGGGTATGTTTTGGCTTGAAGAAATGTAGTGTGTATTCTTGGTGTTCTTGGTGAAAATTGAGAGAATTTGAGAGAGGAGCTATACGAAATCTGGAATGGTGTTGGCCGAATGGTTTAGGAGAATTAGGAGTTTCGGTTTTCAGCTAGAGGGGAAGAGAATAATCTAATTTTGTTTGAAATTCAAATGGAGGAAATTGTGGAGTTGTTTGAGGCAGAGGATAAGCTAATGGTGTTTGATTGATGGAGGTTTCTTAGCTCTTCAATGGTGCCAGCTGGACTTGTTAACTTTGCTGAAATGAATGAAGGCAGGCCAGGCCTTACTGTTGGCCGAAATGCAGTGCTCAATGGCAGAGCAATTTCTGGTTTGATTGCTTGATACAAGAGTGGTTTAAGGAGGCAAAATTCTAGAATTTTTTTGAAGTTCAAATGTATTTTGGATAGAGTGTTCTTAGGAGATTTTTTAGATGTGATTATGGAGTCCAAGTATTCAAGGAAAGTGGAGAGGTTAATAGTGTTTGGTTCATGGCTGAACAAGGTCCATTTTGCAGAGGTTTGAAGGTGGTTTTTTGGTCTAGGCCTAAGGAGGCAAGGATGGGAATTTTATGGTTTCAAGGTGTTCAATGTTTTGAAGGTTTGCTGAATTTTCTATGCAGAATTTCTGCATTTCTTCAGCCCGATTTGCAGCTGATTTTGAGGGGTGTTTGAGGGTCTTTTAAGGTTAGTTTCCATCTTTCTTTCTGGAGAAAAAGCAGAGGAGTTTTGCTGGATTGGTGACAAGAAAAACTCTAATTTCAGCTTGGTTTGCAGCGAAATTGCACAGGAATTTTTCTGGTTTTGTGCAGTGTTATGCAGTTCGAATTTTTCACTGGAATTCCAGTCTTCAAGCTATATGAATTGGTCATTTTTCTGGCAAAAAATAAGCAAGAGTACTAGCTGAATTTTTCAAAAGCTAGACTGCTAAAAAATCTAGAAAATTTCCAGATTTTCTTCATCAAAAGCATGAACAACATGAAGATGAGTTTAAAGGTTCTACCATGGTGATTGATTTCCCATAGGAACCCTTCCTAGCTTCTCTCCTATTTTCGGTCAACCCTCTAACTTCCAAGATTGATTTTCGAAATTCAAAGCTAGGAAATCATCACAGAATTTTCTGGAATTAAAAGATGAGACTTGATGAATTTTGAATAATTTAAATTGTGAAGATGTTAGGACAAAGTTAGAGGTAATAAAAAGGACAAGAATTCTCCTAGAATTCCCTTTAGGACATGATTATATGATTAAGACATTCTTTTCATGTCTCCCTAAAGATAATGTTCCTATCTTTAAGGAATGTAAGAAAAACAAAAATTCAAACATAACTAAGATAATCGTAAATAAAACCTAAGTGATGGGATTTGAACTCATGACCTTAGAGATTAATTCCAAAGCTCTAACCACTTAACCACACTAACTCTTGTTCTTATTTTCTCACCTAAATATTCTACTTATTTAAACCTCAAGCCATCTTCCTATTTTGACCTCAAGCAAAATTATCATTTTATCCTTCCTATTCAATAAGCATAACTAAGATTTTTAACCTCTAAACCATAATTCTAAAGCATATAGAATCATTCAAAAATATATATTTTTATGCAAAATAATATGATATGCATCCCGACTCCCTTACTCTAAGGTTGGCTTTAGGTTGGGTTTTACACACACTCTTGTCTTTTTCAAGCTCTTAATTTTTTCAATGAGTTATTTCCACAAAAATCTCCCCAATTGCTTAGGAGCTAGTCCAAACTTGACAAGTTTACTAACCCTCTAAGGACAATCAACTAGACTTAGATGGAAGTTTGATCATCATCAACAATGAGTCTCAAAAAGTTTATATCAAGAGTTAATGATTTAAGAGACTTCAACAACTTCAATGACTAAGGAATGGGTTAACGGACAAGACCTAACAAGAATTTCAATGAAATACTAGAAGTTCAAGGAACATATCACTTCAAGAACAAGAGTAAGAATTCAAAAACTAAGATGATCTCAAATGGACAAGTAATGTCCCCAAAATACTTGAAATGGTAGATAGTATACTATAGAAAGTGTTTTCAAAAGTTTTAGCCACAATTTCAAGTGAAAAGTTCACTCAAGCAAAATATCAAACACTTGAGGTGCAACCTCGTAACTTAAGGGAGTTCAAAAAATTTCACACTCGTAGCAACCCCAAACCTCAATAATCATAAGAAGAATTAATCCTCAATGATTATACTAATATCAAGGTATAATTTCTCAACAAGTACATGTAAAAAACATGAGTTTTATAGTTCACAAATTTAGTATAAAAATGAGTTACGGGATTCTTTTTTAGCTCAACAAATTTGTAGTAAATTAGCCCCTAAAACTACAACATTTATGCAATTTAATGCTTCAAATAGCTACTCAAACATCAACCCAACATACAAGATCAATTTCTCCACAAGAAAATCAAGAAAAATTAAAGTTTTGAAGACCTTTTTTGAAAAACCTTCTTTAGTGACGAGTATGCTTTGTTTTTTCTTGAAACTTTGAAGGTTTTGTCTTGAAAAATCAAGCCTTGATAAGAATCAAAACTTTCCCCTCTCTGATACCAAACTATTTAATATGATCTTGGGGTGATTTTCTATTGATTTTTTTGGCTAAATCTGGGGCAAAATTTATTAAAGAACTATAAATAGAGAATTTTATGAAGAAACAAGACACTCAATTCAAATACTAGGACCCTAAGTCAAAATAAAGAACTTAGAATACTAGAAATAAGAATTAAGTCATCCAAATCACAACCAAAGACCCTTGATTCGACAAAAAATTAAGAACACTTTGAAAAAGATGATTTCGGCAATCAACTTTACCTCCAACAAGAAACTTAGATTAGCTATAACCTAAGACCTAAATTAGCAAGATAATTAATCTATCCTAAAAGGAATTTATAGACTCAATACAAAGGGAAGGACTAGGCCCAAAGAATGGTCTTGATGTTCATGGGATTTACCCAAGAGGAATCACCTCTTAAAAGCTCTAAAATGAGACTCTTTGATTTCTATCAATATTTAAAGTTGTTACATTGAAATGTTATAATGCTATATATATCAACATCTAAACCTAACTAAGGTGAGATGAAATCTCAACCATTATAACATTTAAAAGCCCCAAACTATCCCTATTACATAATAAATTTGTGGGAATTAAATTGGGAACAAAACATAACAAAAGCAGAAAAATTGAACAAAATAGTGCATGACCCAAAGTGACCTGGTGCCGGGTCGGCTTGTTGGGCCTTGTGCCAGGTCCGCGCTGTCAAAATTAGCCAACAGGCCGAAAGGGCCTAGTGTTGGGTCGAGTTGTGTAAGCCCGGTGCTGGGCCCATACTATTCTCCACATAGTTAGCTTTTCTTGTATTTTTAGCATCCTCTTGTGCTCCCTTGGCCCTCCACACTAATTATTGTTCAAGATTTGACCTTCTTGACCCTTCTTTGATCCTTTATCACTTGGCGACTTTCTTGATTCTTGATTTGTCTTCTTGAAGGTCTTTCAAGCTTCTCTTTGGCACCCACTTCTTTACTATCTTCATATTCCTTGGCTTGATTGCTTGTTTGGTTTGAATCCTCTATTGAAAGCCTTCATAATTTAAGTTCTTCCTTAGCACCACGGAGTGGACTTTGCATCTCCATCCCTCTTCTTTAGCTTTGGCATCATGCCTGGGTGGATTCCCATCAAGAATTCCTGATTACTTGAATGAACATGTTTTCACTCAAAATCCTTATTTTTAGAATGTGTTTACACAAGAATTTCTAAACTAGCTTTCTTATATTGATATTACTCTTCATGAAATCTTTTTAGTTAAAAATACTAGCACACATGGGATTCACTGAGCTTTACGCTTACATGTGTGTTGTTTCTTTTGAAAAAATTTTAGGGATAAAAAATGCAATGGAAGCACAGTGGACTCCCAGTGGCTCATGGTATATTTTAGATATATTATAGCCTTAAGTATATGTATCATAAGTTAAATTCTATGTACTATATTCAATAAAAGTAAAAAATTTTACAAAATTACCTTTATTGAATATAGGAAAGTTGTAGAATCTGACTTCTGATACATACACTAAAGGGTATAATAGATGCAAGATGTAGCATAAGCCTCTAGGAGTCCATTGAGTTTCTGATCCCTAGAATTTTAATGGGAATAATACACATATGAGTGAAAAATCACCTAGTGAGTCGTGTGTATGCTAGTGATTTATAAACAAACAGATAAATATGTTATCAACTATAACTTTATAAAACCATTATGGGAAAGCATTATATTTTTCTACTGAAAATAATTCTAAAACTCTCTTAAAAAAATTTTATTTAGAATTCAGTCATTTTTGGAAAGCTGTGTTTTATTTTAGAGTTATTGCCCCAATTTTAGAAATACAGACATTTCTCTCACTAGAAGGTGGGCATGCGTGCAAAGTTCACAAGGCTTCACCTTTGGTATCATAGTCTTGTTGCACTAAGGACATAAGCCTATAGCACTCAACTGTGCATTGTCAAATAGGTAGAAATGTCGTAATACTCTACCTGAGGAAGGAGGGGCCAAATTCAAGAAGGACAAAATACGTTCAATGCACTTACTGTCACAAGGGCAGACATACTTATAAGAAATATCAAAGGAAACTTAGAGCATGTTATCAATGTGGGAAAGTGGGACATACTTTAGCCAGTTGTCCTTACACTAAAAGGCAAGAAAATGCCCCCTCTGCTCATGAGGAATTCAAATCTAGAGAATCACAGAGAAACAGAGGACCCATTCGAATCCATGTGGAGTAAAGAAGGAGTAGATGGCAGGAGAAACCAAAAGTAGATGTTTGATAGAATCAAGGAAAATACAAATTTCGAGGACGAAATTTCATGAAGGAGGGGAGATTGTAAAAAGCTTCACTTTTGTACTTTAAATAGCTACTACTTTCGATAAAATAGGAATTTGTATAAGTGACAAGAATAAGAAACGATTAGTATAATGAGATAACATCTTGATACAATAAAAATATCCAAGAATAGTATTGGAATCTTGGAATTTAAAGGGACCTGGACGGAATTTTTGGATTTGTTCCACCCATGCCCAAAATATTCAGATTATGACTACTTTTTGTAGAGTGAGAGTTTGGGGGTACATTCCCAACAAAAATTGAATACTATGATGAGACGAATATTGCGGTGTAAATTAAGCTATTAGGGGCAATATAGTAATTTTGACCGTGATCGGGGTTTTGACCGTAATTTGGAAAGAATTGAGAAGGAATTAAGAATTTCAAATTCCAGTATGGAATTCAGTAAAATTTATAGATTCCATTAGTGGAATAAAATATTTTCCCGATATGGACCAAAATTAGAGTTTTTTTCTGAGAAAATTATATAGTGCAGTCGGCATTGACAACAAGCAGCCGAATATGATTGGTGGATGAAAACAAGTGTTAAAATATTATTGAAAGAGTGAAACATTTATGAAATTATTAAATTGAAAAAGCTTAAGGAATAATATTAAGAATTTGTTATTTAAATTAAATCAACCAATAGGAATTAAGTTCTAAATGGATAGCCCACAATTAGCATTAATCGTGGTTGACTTTGTGACCAATATTGGTCACAAAATAGACAAGAAGTGATGGTGGAAACGGCTGAAGAGTAGCCTGAATTTCAGTAGCAATCAGGAAAAAGAAAAAGGAAGAAAATAAAAGGAAAATATAAGATTTTGCAAGCTTTTCCACTAAGCTATTTGAACAACCATTAAATTAATGGATCATATGATATTTTGGTCATAGGAATGGTGGTGAGAAAGCTGGTTTTCAGCAAGAAAAATGTTAGTCAAGAATAAAAGGAAAACAAAGAGAAAAAGAAAGGAAAAAGGAAAGAAAAGCTAGAGAAAATAGGGAGAAAAAGGAAAAAAGGAGAGAGAAAGACATTTTCAAAGTAGGAGAAGAAGAATTTGGAGCTTTTCAAGCCTAAGGAATTCAACAAACAAGGTAAAATATTCTACTTCTTGAATTAAAGTTGTAGATTTCATCGCAAGGATTATTATGGTATTAATTTTGTTGGGAAATTCATGAGAATAAAGGAAAATTACGTGGAAATTGGCTATGTTCTTGGGCTGTTTTGTGTGTGGTGTATACCGGCTGATTGGAGAAGGTATATACAATGTTTTATATGGTGTATAAAGGTGTTTTGATGGTGGTTTAATTGATAGTTCATGGCTGTACAAGAAGGTGTAAAAAATGGAAATGAAAAATAGTTTAATTGTTGAAGAAAATGGAATATTGTTGTTGTGATTCAAAGCTGTTAGTTTTGTTGTTGTTTAAATATGAAAAATACTAATTGTGCATGATTGGAATCAAGAAGGATTATGCGATGTTTATATGATAAACTAAGGCTTGCAATGATTTAACGACATATATAATGTATAGGAAAGAAAAGTGAATGGATATGTGAAGAAAGGAAACAAAAACAGAAATTCTGTTTTGAAGAATTTCCGAGCAGCTTTAAAGAATGAATAAAATGTACAAATTGGCTCATTTTTCTGTAGCCCCATGACCTGAAACTTGTCTCTAAATGTCTTAGGATCATTTTGGAACCAATTTGACATAATTTGGAGTTATGAATAAAACGTTATGTTGAAAATACCACAAGCTGCCAAAACTTTGACGGGATTGGAAAGCTGAGATGTTATAAGCAAAACTGAATGAAATGAGAAGGGAAATCAGTGGTTCATGAATTTGAAATCATCAAGGAATGTCTTGAGGAAATTTTGGAACAAATTTTACATCAACCGGACTTGTAAATTAAAATTTATGATAAATCAAAGAAGGTGTGACAAAAATGAAGAAATGCAGAATTTTATTTGGCAAGAAATAAACTCAAGTATTGTTCTATTGGTGTTAATGGATGAAAGAGAAATCACAAGAACATATGGAAACCTTGGATATTTGTTTGAACAAAGAGATGAGAAATGAATTAATGAGCCTTTGATCATTCCAAGTATTTATCTCATTTTGGTAAAAAGAAGTGAGAAAGAAGAAAGTAGAATATTTTCTATTCACATATTAGTTTTGTGTTAGTCGAACCCTAAAATAATGAGTGAGGTTTGGAATGACTCTCGATATAGGTTATTTATCTTCAAAGCTGTGTAAAGGGCATATAGCAATATATATGTTACCACATCGAGCTAGAACAAGGAAGATCGCAAGTCCTAAGTCTTTTAAATTCCGTTTAGCTAAGTATTTTTCTGAAAAGATCATGTGCTTTATTGATGTGGTTAATGCTCTCCTGATAGATTATGATATAAACGTTACATTTGAGCTTGAAAACATTATTAAGCACTTGTTTCTTGAACATGATGGACATGAAATATCTCATGTGATTTCTTCGATTTCCGAATCCCAATTTTGGTAAAGTGTTTTCTTGATATGGACACTGCTTTTCTAGTATACTTAAGTGCAAGTTTTCTACATGGATATGGAAACATGATGAAGATTATGAATTTTGAATTCTTCAGATTGTCGTGAATCTTGAATTCTTGAACATGTCAATCCTTAAATCCAATACATGACTAACTTGAATACTTGGCGTGTGCACTGACTTAAATACTTGGAATAAGCACAATACTTGGCGTAAGCATAGTTCTGAGTGTAAGCATACTACTTGGCGTAAGCACTGACTATGCCTACATACTTGAGTACTCGAATACTTGATCACTTTAATCAAAATATCTTATATTAGTATTCCTGAATACTTGAATAAACATGTTTTCACTCGAAATCATTGAATACTTGTTTTAGAATATTTTCGCACAAGAATTTCTAAATTAGCATGTTCATGTTGAGATTACTCTTCATGAGATCTTTTTAATTGAAAACACTAGCACACACGGGACTCTTTGAGCTTTACTCTCACACTTGTGTAATCTCTTTCGAAAAAGTTTAGGGATCAGAAACACCATGGAGGCGTAGTGGACTCCCAGAGGCTCATGCTATATTTTAGACATGTTATACCCTCGAGTATATGTATCAAAAGACAGATTCTATGTACTTTACTATATTCAATGAAAATAATCTTGGAAAAAAATTTTCCACTGCCTATTGAGTGAAGGTTGTTATAAAGATCCCTTGTCTGAGTAATCAGATAGGGTGACATCCCATAAAGTTATAGTCCACTACGCCATGAAAATATGGGGTGTTACAAATGGCATCAGAGTATAGCAGAAACCATAATAGAGCTTTTGAGGGAATATAGCAGACCTCAGACCGTGACTAATTTTGAATTACAAAGCATTACAAAACATTGCCCTGGATGTAATTTTGAAATTGTTCTATCAGTACCCTAAATGTTCAGACTGTGACTAATTTTAATAAAGTGAGAGTTTGGGGGTACATTTAGAACAAAAATTGATCAGTGCCAAGGGACGAGTATTTTGGTATAAATTAAGTTATCAGGGGTATTTTCATTATTTTGAACGCGATCAAGATTTTGACTGCAAATTGGAAAGAATTGAGAAATAATAAAGGATTTTGATTCCTACCATTGAATTTAGAAAAATTTATATATTCCATTGGTGGAATAAAATATTTTCCCGATACGGACTGGATTTTAGTTCATTTCTGAGAAAAATTAGAAACGCAATCTAAATTTGGACACATGGCATTATATGATTGGTGGATGGAGAAAGTGTCACTCTATGAGAGGTTGAATGAATTATTCCTACAAGAAAGCTTATCAAATAAGTTTTACAAAATAAATATGGAAAATAGGTGGAAAAAATGACATTGCGATATGTGTGAAGAATCCCACAATGCATTAAATGCATTGTGCGCTAAATGGTCACAATTTGGACCATATTATGGCAGTGGAATAAGAAGGTAGTCGGCCAAGAAATAAAAAGAAGAAGAAGAAAGGAAGAAAAAAAGAAAGAAAAAGGAAGAAAATTTGAGAGAAAAATAGAAGGAGAGAGAGAAAGTTGTTCTTGGTGTTCTTAAGCTAAATCAAGCTTGAGGAATCTCATAATAAGGTAAAAGGCTATACTTCATGAATTAAAGTTATGGATTTCATCGTGATGATCGTCTTGATAAAAATTTTAACATGAAATCATGAAGATTTTGATTATGTGTAGCATTATCTATAAACTATGTGAAGTTTTGTGTGTGCAAATGTGTGTCAGTTGGTTGAATGATCCATATGCTATGCATTATGCAGTGAATAGAAGTAATTGGATGGTGATTTATAGGGTTATTCATAGTTGTGAAGAAAGACGAAAGAATCGAAAAGAAAATGAAGATATAGTGAAAATAAACTATAGTTATTTTGCTTTATATTGATAATTATATTGTTCAAGCATGGAATTGGTAGTTTGCTTGACCTGAAAAATATGAAGAATTGAATGTGTTTTGAAGGAATTTTTAATAGATTAAATGTCTAAAAGGTATTATGGACAAAGGTGAACAAGATAGAAATGTTAATTTTGAAAAAATAAATTAAAGCAAGAAAATATAAGGATCGTTTTGCCCTAGTATTTTTTAAATGGAGTTAAGGTAAGGGAAATGGATTCCATAGAAGTATAGTTGAAAGTCTAATGAACGTTTTGATTAAATTGGATCCTAATCGGAGTTGTGAATCAAAAGTTATGTACAAAAAATATGGTGTATTAAATGGGCAAAATGCATAATTTTTATGCTAAATGTAATAAATTTAAGGGAGTTTGTTTACATGCAAAAGGAAATGAGTAATGGAAGAATTAGAAGAGTAATGGAAGGAGTACTGGAAGGATCCGATTTACAATATGTGTATACATGTGTTTACTCTACAAAGGAAAATGAAGGAATAAGGAATAAGTGATTTCCTTATGTTTATGCTAGCTAAGTATTAATCTAAGCTTAGAATACCAAACTAAGTATGAAATGACAGTTAATGTATGTTGTTAATGATCGGTGATGAGTTAGGTACGATATTCGACCATCTATATTAATCTAGGATACAAGGTGAATCCCATTAGATTCTTAAACTTTTAAATACTAGTATGCTTTACTTTTCATGAAGTAACATGTTATGAACTATTTGGAATCCCGTATTAAATTTAAGGTTTTTCTTAGCAAAAACGTAGTTTTTTGGCCAGGATGAGTTGGCATGAATATCATAATTAGCCTAGAAGCCTTAAAGAATGACAAAAACATGTATAAAAACTTGGAATTTTCAGAATGTGGTAACTTTTGGAATCAGGTATTTGTAAAATGACCAAAACGCCCTTGTTGGAATATTTTAGGGAAGCATAATCGGTATTTTGAATCAAATCCTCTTATAGGGTTAGAATTTTGGAATTTTGGAATAAAACTTCTTTTGGAGTTAGGTATGGGTAAATTGACCCGGATACCCTTATTGGAACACTTTATGATGCGAAAAGGACTTTTTATCCTTTTTCGCTACAGATTTGGGAAATGATCTCTCGATATGAGATCAACATTTGATAAATGATATTTTGGCCTCGAAAAATGTTTTGTTTGGAATTTTTTCAAGAATATAGAATTACTACTAGTCTTGTGAACTAGTGGAAACGTTAAGTACTCAGCAAAGGATTTTGATCTTTGTACTAGATCATGTTAGAGATAGGCGATCCCAAGTAATCAGATCGAATTTGGGGATTGTCTTACTCTAAATAGGGCAATAGGATATTAAGATAAGCTATCTTAGCTAGCCATTTAGCGCCTGACAATTGCTTGTGCCTTATGTACACTTTGATTTGGGTTGTTCATGGAGTTGGGTGGGGACACCTAGCGTGTTCAACCCCATGACGTGTCAATAGTGATTGACATTAGAATTGGGACCCTGGGCTTATGGTGGCAAGTAAAATATTCTTTTGCTTCAATATTATGTTGAGACGTACTTATCGCACCGATAATGCACAGTTGAGTACCATAGGATTTGTGACCTTAGTACAATAGGACTGTGATGTCAAAGGTAAAGCCTTCCGAGCTTTGCTTGCAGATCGACCTTCTGTTGAGAGAAGTGCTTGTATTTTCTGAAATTAGGGTAGGGATTTGAATACAAATAATTTTTTTTTCAAAAATGGTTGAATTTAAAACAAAGTCCTTCTTTATGAGTTGTAGAGTTGTTTTTAGTGAAAAATACGATACTTTTGCATCTCATTCTTTTTACAAAGCACTAGTACACTCCTAGGATTCACTGAGTGATTTTCACTCACTCGTAACTTTTTATCTTATTTTATAGGATCCAGAGCTGGTGACCATAGTTAGAGACAGAGATGTTACCATAGCCAGGTTTGACTACTATTATCTTATATATATGTACATTATAGTTCTAATAAAGTACTGATATCAGAATGTACCGAACCTCACTTATGTATTGTTTATTAAATGAGTATGGTTTTGTTATATTTTTCTAGGCCTTTATTTCATTTATCAATTATTATCATTATAAAGACCCCTTGTTTGGGCAACTAGATGGGGCGATACCCGGTTATGGTATGCTTTCGTTGTTATTTCTGGTAGGGGTGTTACAATTGCTATTAGAGCATAGTTATTATAAAATTGTGGTATCATCATAGGAACTGATAGAATTCCTTTATTTTGTAGGCATGATGAGTAGGATGACAAGGGCAAGCGCCTAGTAGAGGACTATGGTGACGAGAAGAAAAAAAATAAGAGAGGTGAGAATTTCGGGGTGAAGAGGAAGACCTGGAAGATTATGAGGCATTATTTATGGTTGAGACCTGTATATTTTTCAGTGATAGGACTTGTCCCTAGATAGCGTAGACCACCTCAACTCTTACTTGGCTTAGTTCTCTGGCAAGCTCTACTCGAGACCCTTTCCCAAAGAAGACACTATCACTACCTAGCCGGTCAGGAGAGGCAGCTGATGACCCTGATTATGTTAATCAACGATAGCAAGATGAATATGAGAAGGATAGTGTTCATGATGATGCAGTATTATTGAAAGACGATAAGGAGGTATTTGGAAGAAATGTCCCGGGAGTGCTTGAGAAGGACATGTCGAGATTCATAGATGCTAAGGTAGGAGGGAATCAGATAGTCCCAGTTGGGGAGGAAGTAGAGCCAGAGGTCGAGATAGATGAGGACTTAGCAAATGACATTGGGATTAAGGATATCATGAATGGGAATGTTAACCCCAATGCACTTGGATACATAGACCTGATACACTTGAGACTTACACTGTTTCCTCCAATTTAAGACCCCCAGTTCTAGATACTGCTGAGGATGATTGGGACATTGTTATATACGTAGTATGATATGTACTACTCGATATGTGTACTTTAGTTCTTATGGTGTGTAGACCTACAATTTTGTACTGAATTTTCAGTTTAACAGAGAATGATTATACTATATTTTTCGCTATTTCGACTATGACTATATTTTGCATTTGAGATATACTATGTTTACATTACAATTAAAAGCTTATGAACTATACAGATGCCACCCAAACATACCACAGTGCAACCAAAACGAACAACTCTACAACATCCTGACCTATCAATTGAAGAGCCTTCAGTGGATAGTACCCAATGTGAAACCCCAACTAAAACCAACTCTAGAGTAAGGGGATCAGGATGCATATTATATTTGCTCGCATGCATAAATATATTTTTGTATGATTATATGTGCTTTAGATATGTGATTGGTAGTTTAGATGGCGTATTTGAGCTTAGTGAGTAAGAAGGGCGAAATGGTAATTTTGCTTGAGGAAGAAATAGGGAGATAGCTTGAGGATTAAATAGGAAAAATATTTGGAAGAGAAAATAAGAACAAAAGATGTTGTGGTTTAGTGGTTAGAGCTTTGGAATTAATTCTTGAGTTCAAATTCCATCATTTGAGTTTTAGCAAGATTAAATTTTATTTTTGTTTAGGAAGGCTATTTTCGGCCCTTGCACGTCATAGGGAGGAGTAGAATGTTGTCCTAGGGGAGACATGAAAGGAATGTCCTAATCCTACTCTTGTGCCCTACAAAAATTTCTAAGGGGTTCATACATTTCTTGATCTCTAGCTTTCCTTACTTCTTAATCCATTAGGTTGTTCAATTTATGTTAACCAATTTTGTTTCCAGAAAATTCCAGCAAAGTTTTGTGGCTTTGAAGCGTAAAAAATGTCTAAGTGTGAGGTCTCTTCTTGACTAAAAATGGGGAGGAGTTGTGGAAGGTTCCCAAGAGAATTAATCTCCATGGTTGAACCTTTAAACTCCAACCTATGTGTATTCATCTTCTTCATGTAGTAATATGAATTTTTCCAGCTTCTTGATCAGTCCAATTGTCGAAAATTGCAGCCATCTTTTCCTCTCAAATGCTGCCAGGAAAATGGCCATTTCACTCAGCTTGAAGGCTGAAAATTCCAACCAAAACTGGACTGCTCAAGAGCTGTGCAAACCAGGAAAAAATCTTAGGAAGTTCGCAGCTCAACAGGCAGTTGTTTCTTTCAGTTTTTCAACCAGCAATTCAACCTTGTTTTTCCTCCATAAAGAAGGCAAGAAACTAGCCTTAAAGTACCCTCCAATGGCCCTTCAAACCTTCTGCAAGCTGAC
Source organism: Voacanga thouarsii (assembly GCA_026120185.1). NCBI lineage: Eukaryota > Viridiplantae > Streptophyta > Magnoliopsida > Gentianales > Apocynaceae > Voacanga > Voacanga thouarsii. The sequence goes on from JANUWF010001165.1 coordinate 2,968,339, forward strand.
TGAAATATGGCAGAAAAATCAGCCTAGAAATTCTAGCAAGCCTTGCAAAAAACCTGATCAGAATTTCTAGCTTTGTTCCTTCTTCACCCTTGTCCAAAACTTCCACTATTTTTCTGTACAAACTCACTTTGATCAGCCATGAACTGAACTCCAGCATCCTCACCATTGTTCTGCTCGAAAAACAGCTCCATGGCTGCTCCTAAAATCTCTCAATCAATCACTCCAATCAAACCATTTATTGAAGTCCAAAATTCCAGCAATTTATTTCATCAACCTTCCATGAATTAAACCTCAAACAACCAAAAAAACTTCTTCACCATTGTACACCATATTTCGGCCACCCTAAAGCTTCATCAAACAACATTCACCTCAGTAGAATTCCAGCAATCCAATCGGCCATTGTAGCTTCCCAAAAGACCTCCACCATCAAAGATCTACTTACCATATTTGCTACCACAAAATATTCCCTAAATTATTCTCTTTGAATTTCAAACAACCAACTTTCCTTTTCCTCTCAAATCTGAAAATCCAATTACCAAAAACCATTCAAGCAATTCGACCACCCTTTCCCCACAGAATTTCGGCCAGCCTCCATTCAATCTATCTATTCTCTCCAAACTTCCAAGAACACCAAGAACACTAAGAACATCTACTACCATTCCCATGCCTAAGTCCACTCAAAACCACTTCAATCTTCTCTAAAAACTCCAGATTATACCTACTCATTCTCGTGAATCCATTCCTGCAATTTTTAACGTCAAACACTGAAATCAAAGTCTCACTTTTGGATCAAAAACCATAATTTTTTTAATGGCTCAAGAACACTTTCAAGGTAAGCATCAACAATCATCTCCATCTTCTTCCATCTTCGACCTTGATTAGTATATACTAATGAACTCTCTTTTTCTCTTTCTCTTTCTCTCTCACACTCTCTCGGTCGAATGGTTACTTCCACCATGGCCATATTTCTTCTTCTCCTTGGATGGATCTGTTGGGTATCTCAGGGTCGTATCCCATACGGCGTAGTGGAAAATAAATCAAGATACCCCCCCCCGGGACTCTTCTATGTGTGGAAAACATGACATAACGACAATAAAGGCAACAGCTTTTACCTTTGGGTGATCGTGCGAAGAACAAAATTTTCTTCTTCAAGTTGAGGCGTGATCCAACAATCCTCGTGATCAACCTCCACGTGAGTTGAACGTCTACCGACTATAATCACAGTGTGTGATTATCTCTAATAGTAATCCACACAGAGGAATACACATGCACGTAGTTTTCTGTGCTAGCAGAAATTCTAAGGAAAGGCTAAGGTTCCTTTTCAAGATCATTTTAGGGTTTTGTTGCATGTCTTCAAGTCGTGAGTAGTTTATGTGATCAAGCATGTTAGAGATTATGTCACCTTTGATGAATATGGTTATGTTCATGCATTTTTGTTAAAGCCATGAATATGATTATGTTGGTAGAATTTAGATCCATGCCTTTATTTATGATTTGGATGATTTGATGAATTGGTGTGGAGTGTATGTTCATGATTATGGTTAGCAATAGAAATATGATCATGACCTTGTAGTCCCTAAGCTAATTTTATTTCATCAATAAAATTATTAGTGGTATATCTTCTTCTAGTGAATGTCGAAAACCCTAGGAAAAGGTGGATTTGGTATCTTATATAAAACAATGATATTTTAGTTAAATAAATGATAACTTTTATTAAAGAAATAGAATCTATAGACATTATGTAAAATAAGAATATCAAATAAAGCCTTTTTCATAAATAATCATACTAGGTAAAATATTAATTTGGTAAGTCTTATATATTCATAAATACTATTAAAATTTATTTATTAGCTTTTAATCAAAACCTATTAAAATTTACTTACAACTAATTCTAGCTACCAATTACTTTCTAACCATTAATTATTACTAGATTATTATTTTACATAATACCATTTAGGACCTAGGACCCTTAATCAAATAAACCCTAATTTATTTTTAGCAAGATTTTAACTTTCCACTTATTGTACCTATTTTCCCAAACTCTAGTTATTTTAATATCAAGCTAGATTTATTTTATAAATCTTTTTCTTTATTTCTCTAGCCTTAAATCTTGGGACACTAAGGTCATGGTTGTAGTAAGTCGAGCTAGGTTTATTTGTGAAAGTGAATTTCAGCTTGAGTTTAATTATGGCTTATATTTACCCCAAGCGGGGTTAGGTCAGCTATTGGAGACCATTGTTTTATCTCGAGCTAAGGATCAGGTAAGCTGCTGCATAAAAGTTGTTGTTGCAAAAAGTTATTATGGCAAGCCAAACTCGAAGTTTGTGAACACTGATTTGATAAAGGAAATTAAGGACTGTTTCATTTATTGTTTCTGTTAAACCAATTATTTGAAAATCAACAAGCAATTTTTTTCAAACACTAAACTGTTTCTAAACTGATTTTGGCAAAGACTTTGGACATCCTTAATTGCCATCTACAAGTGGTACTATGTTTTATTCATTTTCCCAAGTGGGATATATATATATTATGTTGAGTACTCAATAAGGATAGGCTAGTAGTACTAGTTTTGAAGAGCAAGAGTGAGTCTTCTGGTAGGAGGCCACCTCCAGAAGATAAACTCAACATAGAGAAACGTCAGTACTACTTAGTCATGTCGGTTCGAGCTAGCAGTTTTTAGTCATGTGGACTGTGTGTTGCCGGAGTGGACAACCGATTTTGTTTAGGTGTAGAGAAGGAGGAGAATCTTACCTGGTAGGCCGATCACCTACCTTTTGTCAGTCTGCACAAAGTGTGGCATTCTGACCGTTGTATGGTTGTAGGGCCCAACGTGTGGTAACCCATGACCCCCTTTTGAGTGGTTGGTTTTATTGAACATGTATGGTTGTAAAAGCCAAAACTCCACTCTTGATTTTGACTATTGTTTATTGCTTGCCAGCATTTCTCTTATGAAGATTTTACACTTTGCACTCACGAACGGTTTTCACTGGACACTCAAAGCACACACGGACTTACTGAGATTTTATCTTATTATCCTTTTTACCATGATTTCAGGTTGATCCTACTATGGGGATGAGTAGCTAGTGTTGTCTGCCTTGGAAAAGATTTTGTTATCTGTTTTTATGTAATGCTTTGGGGAAGTTGAGAGTAAATAATTTTTAATATGGATTTTTTTTGAATTCTTGGATTGTAAAAAGTTTTAGGTTTAAAGTATTGTTTTATTCTATTTTTTTGATTGTGTGACCTAGTTATAAAGACCCATTGTCCTTTGGACGGGGCAACATCCCCGGCCCTGTCAGGCCTAGGTAGTGGGGTGTAACACTATGTGTGTTCATCTTCTTCATGTTGTAATCTAGAATTTTTCCAGCTTTTTTATCTGTCCAATTGTCGAAAATTGCAGCCATCTTTTCCTCTCAAATGCTGCTAGGAAAATGGCCATTTCACACAGCTTGAAGGCTGAAAATTCCAACCAAAATCGGGCTGCTTAAGAGCTATGCAAACCAGGAAAAAATCCTAGGCCGTTCGCAACTCAACAGCCCGAAAAACCAAGTTGTTTCTTCCAATTTTTTCAACCAGCAATTCAACCCTGTTTTTCCTCCATAAAGAAGGCTGGAAACTAGCCTTAAAGGACCCTCTAATGGCCCTTCAAACCTTCTGCAAGCTGACTGAAATATGGTAGAGAAATTAGCCCAGAAATTCTAGCAAGCCTTGTGAAAAACCTGATCAGAATTTCCAGCTTTGTTCCTTCTTAACCCTTATCCGAAACTTCCATAATTTTTCTGTACAAACTAACATTGATCAGCCATGAATTGAACTCCAGCATCCTCACCATTGCTCTACTCGAAAAACAGCTCCATGGCTGCTCCTAAAATCTCTCCATCAATCACTCCAATCAAACCATTTATTGAAGTCCAAAATTCCAGCAATTTATTTCATCAACCTTTCATGAATTAAACCTCAAACAACCAAAAAACTCCTTCACCATTGTACACCATATTTCGGCCACCCTAAAGCTCCATTAAACAACATTCATCTCAGTAGAATTTCAGCAATCCAGTCGGCCATTGTAGCTTCCCAAAAGACCTCCACCGTCAAAGATCTACTTACCATATTTGCTACCACAAAATATTCCCTAAATTATTCTCTTTGAATTTCAAACAACCAGCTTTCCTTTTCCTCTCAAATCTGAAAATCCAATTACCAAAAACCATTCAAGCAATTCGGCCACCCTTTCCCCACAGAATTTTGGCTAGCCTCCATTTAATCTCTCTATTCTCTCCAAACCTCCAAGAACACTAAGAACACCTACTACCATTCTCACATCTAAGACCACTCAAAACCACTTCAATCTTCTCCAAAAACTCCAGATTATACCTACTCATTCTCGTGAATCCATTCCTGCAATTTTTAACATCAAACACTGAAATCAAAGTCTCACTTTTGGATTAAAAACTAGAATTTTCTTGAAAGCTCAAGAACAGCTTCAAGGTAAGCATGAACAATCATCTCCATCTTCTTCCATCTTCGACCTTGATGAGTATATACTAATGAACTCTCTTTTTCTCTTTCTCTCTCTCTCTCTCTCTCTCCGTCTGTCTCGGTTGAATGGTTACTTCCACCATGGCCATGTTTCTTCTTCTCCATGGATGGATCAAGCATCCCTAACGAGAGGATTTTCTTGGATCGACTTCAAGGTAGTCATCATTCAAGTAAGCTTCTTCCATCTTCTTTAAATCCTAGATTCATGTCTCTTGGATATAATTGGATGAGGATGAGATATATTTGGAGGTTGATCATGTGTTTTGTGATGGAGTTGGGATTGAAGCATGAGAATGAATGTGTTTGTATGATGAAGAAGGGATTGATGCATGAGTTGATTTGTCTTGGTTGAATGTATGGCGTTTTAGGGTTTGTTGCATGTCTTCATGTCGTGAGTAGTATGAATGATCAAGCATGTTAGAGATTATGACACCTTTGGTGAATAGGGTTTATGTTCATGTATTCTTGTTAAGGCCATGATTATGTTTATATTAGTAGATCTTTGATCATGTCTTAGTAGATTTGGATCTATGTTTTATTCATGATTTGGATGTTTTGTTGCTTGGTGTAGAGTGTATGTTCATAATTATGGTTAGCCATAGAAATTATGATCATGACCTTGTTGTCCCTAAGCTAATTTTATTTTATCAATAAAATGATTAATACTATAATTTCTTCTAGTAATTCCGAAAACCCTAGGAAAATGTGGATTTGGACTCTTATATAAAATAATGATATTTTAGTCAAATAAATGATAGATTTTATTAAAGAAATAAAATATATAGATATTATATAAAATAATAATATCAAATAAAGCCTTTTATATAAATAATCATAATAGGTAGAGTATTAATTTTGTAAGTCTTATATTCATAAATACTATTAAAATTTATTTATTATCTTTTAATTAAAACCTATGAAAATTTACTTACAACTAATTTTAGTTACCAATTATTTTCTAACAATTAATTATTAATAGATTATTATTTTAAATAATATCATCTAGGGCCTATGACCCTTCATCAAATAAACCCTAATTTCTTTATAGTAAGATTTAAGCCTTCAACTTATTAGTATCTAATTCACAAACCCTAGTTATTTTAATATCAAACTAGATTTATCTTACAAACTCTTTATTTATTATCTAGCCTTAAAGCTTGGGACATTAGGGTCATGATTGTAGTAAGTTGAGTTAGGATTATTTATGAAAGTAAATTTTGGCTTGAGTTTAATTATGGCTTGTGTTTACCCCAGGTGGGGTTAGGCCAGCTTTCGGAGATCTTTATTTTATCTCGAGCAAAGTATCAGGTAAGCTCCTGTATAAAACTTGTTTGTTGCAAAAAGTTATTATGGCAAGCTAAACCCGATGTTTGTGAACACTGATTTGGTAAAGGTAATTAGGGACTGTTTCCTTTCTTGTTTCAATCAAACCAATCTTTTGAAAATCAACAAGCAATTTTATTCAAACATTAAACTGTTTCTAAAACCGTTTTTGACAAAGACTTTGGAAACCCTTGATTTCCATTTTTAAGTAAAGCTATGTTTTATCAATTTTCTCCCAAGTGGGATGTACTACGTTGAGTACTCAACAAGGGTAGACTAGTAGTACTAGTTTTGAAGAGCAAGAGTGAGTCTTCTGGCAAGAAGCCATCTCCAGAAGATAAACTCAACTTAGAGAAACGTTAGTACTACTTAGTCATGCCAGTCCGAGCTAGCAGTTTCAGTCATGCGGACTGTGTGTTGCCAGAGTGGACAGCCGGTTTTGTTTAGGTGTAGAGAAGGAGGAGAATTTTACCTGGTAGGTCGATCACCTACCTTTTTTGTCAGTCTACACAAAGTGTGGCATTCTGACCATTGTATGGTTATGGGGCCCAACATGTGGTAACCCATGGCTGCCCTTTGGAGTGGTTGATTTTGTTGTACCTGTATGGTTAGAAAAGCCAAAACGCCACACTCGAAAGGGCGAGTTCCAAACTTGAAAATCAATGTGTAGGTACAATATAGGTACATTTGTCAAACATAGAAATATTATGGGAAATAATAAAAATAAAACACATATACGCACATATTTCCATATAAAGTATGATATAAATGTATGTCCCCTCCTATTTTTACTTGTGTCTAAGGGGGGGGGGGGTGTTAATTTATCTTAATAATAGAATAGTGACTAAGATAGGTAAGAAAATGAGAACACCACCAATATCTTCCTTTAAGCTTTTTATAAGGAACACCACCTATTATATAAGGAATTATTGTACCTAAGCCTGAGAGAAGAGCGTAGTAACTTGAGAATTTTGAGCAAGAAAGTCAAGATGAGTCCTTTTGTTTTACAGAACATATTTTGACATGTAATTTTCCATAATGTTTGCACATGAGCATCTTCCCACCATTGGTTGTAGACAATTGTGAGTACCATGAATGCTTGTTTTTTTCCATGTAACTAGCTTACCTTCACATGATATTTTTAAACAGGTAAGACTTTTTTTTGAATAGAAACCAAGCTATGCCACCTCTATCATCCACAAGGCGTTGCTTTCTTTCTAAAGTTTCTTCATTATATTCTAGATATATATGTTAGAACCCATTACATACGTAGCCCAATCGGACCATGGATGTTACCCCGTCCTTTAGACTAGGGGTCTTTATAATGCGATATGAAAGAAATGAATAATAAATAAATAAATCTATACAGCTTTAAACTTGAATTATAATAAATCTTGTATCAACACTATCACTATTTCAAAAGATAACTCTAAATCCACAATCTTGATATGCTCATATTACCCTGAAAGAATGGTTAGAAAATCGTGTGAGATTATAATAATTTCAATAAGTCATGTATCATGATTTGTGATAGTTATAGAACATGTAACACCTGACTACCTACGTATCTCAAAAAAGGAGGGGACGTTGCCTCATTCTTAGGACAATGGGTCTTTTTAACCAAGTAAAAGGAAAATGGAATAAATAATCTAAGTTCGAAACATATTACATGCCAAATGATTACTTATAAAGGTCTCAAGACAACTAATAAATTCTTAAAAGAAAATACAATTAGAATAGAAATAAAATTCTTCAAGCTTCTAGGCATGCTCAACATTCAAAGGAGGATCGTCCTGAAAATGTGATATAAAAGATGGAGAGAAATATTTCCTAGTAAGTCTTGTGTTTCCTCTTGTCAATTAAAGAAAAATTTCATGTATGCAATTTTGAACATGTCACAATAAAAGTTTGCAAGTATAACAATTCATTTCTGAATATTAAGTGGTGTTTTATGTCAATTTCTCAAATAAAAGAGAATTTTTCGAAAAGAAATAAACCACTTAAAATAAAGGTAACTATGAAATCTTAGATCATAGTCGTGGCCATGAAACCCTGCATTATGACTATGTATTGAAAAACCCTACATCACATTTATAACACCCCGCCACCTATGCCCGCCAGGGCCGGGGATGTCGCCCCATCCAAAGGACAAGGGGTCTTTATAACAAGGTCACATAAATAAAATAGCAGAATAAAAATAATACTTTAACTTAAAATTTATTACAACGCATGATTAAATCCAAGAATAAATCCGTAAATTCCCAAAAGAAACATAAATCCATAAATAAAATCATCCATTCTCAACTCCCCAAAGCAATACATAAAAATAAGTGACAAAATTCTCTTCCAAGGCAGATAACACTAGCTACTCATCCCCACAGTAGGATCGACCTGAAATCATGGTAAAAATGGTGATGAGACAGAAATCTCAGTAAGTCCGTGTGTGCTTTGAGTGTCCAGTGGAAATAGTTCGTGTATGCAAAGTATACAATTCTTTATAAAAAATCACTGGCAAGCAATAAACATTAGTCAAAAGTAAGAGTGGTGTTTTGACTTTTCGAACCATACATAATCAATAAAATCAACCACTAAAAAGAAATGATCATGGTTTACCACATGTTGGGCCCCATAACCGGTCAGAATACCGACACTTTGTGCAGACTGACAAAAAAAGTAGGTGATCGGCCTACCGGGCAAGATACTTCTCCTTCTCTATAACCAAACAACAACCGGGTGTCTATTCTGGCAAAACACAGTCACTTGACTGAAAAAAATAAACTGCTAGCTCGGACCGGCACGACCTACTGGATTGACATCTTATCCGAGAAGGACTCACCCCTTAGAGGTGGCCACATACTGAGAGACTTACCTTAACCCTTCAAAGAATAGCCCTAGCAGTCCACCCTTATTGAGTACTCAACGTAACTTATCCCACTTGAGAAAAATGAACAAAACATAGTTGCACTTGAAAATGGCAATTAAGGGTTTCCAAAGTCTTTGTCAAAATCAGTTTTAGAAAGAGTTTTGAGTATGAGTAAATCTACTTATGGATTTTCAAATAATTGTTTGACTGAAATAAGGAAGGAGTCAATCCTCAATTGCCTTTACAGAAATGAGTGACCATGCACTCTGCATTTAGCTTGCCATAATAAACATTTTTCACCAGTCAGGTTTTATGCAAGAGCTTACCTGATTCTTGCTCATAAGAAAAGGTCTCCAACAGCTGACCTAACCCCGCATGGGCAAATACAAACCATAATCAAACTTAAGGAAAAATTCACTTTCTCAATTTAAAACAACTCGACTCACTACTACCATGATCCTAGTGTCCCAAACTTTAAGGCCAAACAACAAATAAATAGGTTTATAAGCTAAGCCTAATTTGAAATTTGAAATAATTAATGTTTTGGGAAATAAGTACTAATAAGTGGAAGGTTTAAATCTTGCTAAGCTAAATTCAGAGTTTAGTTGGTGAAGAGTCTTAGGTATTAGGTAATATAATGATTTATTAATAATTAATTATTTGAAAATAATTGCTAGCTAAAATTAGTTGAAAATAAATTTTAATGGGTCTTGATTGGAAGATAATAAATAGACTTTAAGAGGTTTTGATTAAAAGGTAATAATTAAATTTTTAATAATAAATATTTTACTTATTATGATTATTTTCATAAAAGGCTTTAGTTGATTTTATCATTTTATATAATGTCTATATATTTTATTTCTTGAATAAAAGCTATCATTTATTTGGCTAAAATATCTCTTTAGTAATGCAAATCCACTTCCTAGGGTTTTTTTTGAATTTTCTAGCAAAATCATAATATTAAATATTTTATTAATGAAATAAAAATTAGCTTAGGGACAACTGGATCATGATCATATTTCTATGGCTAACCACAATCATGAACATATACAATCCTTCCATTCATCAAATCACCCAAATCATGCATATAAGCATAGATCTAAATTTATCAAGACATGATCTAACCTCAACTAGCATAAATATAATCATGGCTTCAATAATCCAACATGAATATAAATCCTATTCACCAAAGGTGACATAATCTCTAGCATACTTGATCACAAATACTACCTATGACATGGAGACATGCATCAAACCCTAAAACACCATACAATCAACCAAGATAATCCATTCATGCATAAATCCCATCTCCAACATATTCATACATATATTCATGCTTCACTCTCAACTCATGACAACAATATATACTCAACCCTATTCATGATTCATCTTCCATCAACATCATCCTAGAGACATGAATACCTTGAATGGATCTCAAGTCTTAGATGTCTAAATCTGTCCAAAGAAGATGAAGGAAGCATGGCCATGGTTGATGAAATCATTCGGCCAAGGGAGAGAGAGAGAGAGAGAGAGAGAAGAAGAAGAAGAAGAAGAAGAAGAAGAAGAAGAAGAAGAAGAAGAAGAAGAAGAAGAAGAAGAAGAAGAAGAAGAAGAAGAAGAAGAAAGTCCATTAGCATGCTTAAACACATATATGTTCATTAGAGATTGAAGATTAGCGAAGATGAAGTTGATTGAATAAACCTACCTTGAAGGTGTTCTTGAGCCTTCACAAAATTTCAAGTTTTTGATCCAAAAGTTAGAGTTGGATTTTGGGGTTTGATGTTAAAAATGGTATGGATGGACTCACGATAGTGTATAGATGAAATCTAGAATTTTTAGAAGAAGTTTGAAGTGATTTGGAGAGGTATTAGGTGAAAGGAAGGAGTAGGTGTTCTTGGTGTGCTATGTGTTCTTGAAGGTTGAAGAGCATAGAGAGTTTTTGGGATTGGAGGCTGCCAAATTTCTATAGGGTTTTGGAAGATGATTTTCTGGTTTGTAAGGGAAAAGGAAATGTTAGTTGTTGAAATCTTTAAAGAATATTTTTGGGAAGCAAATTTGGAAACTAGATATGATAAGAATATCTTTGATTATTGGAGAGCTTTTGAGAGGCTGCCATGGCTGACTGCTTGTGCAGTATTTCAACTGGATGGAAGTTGGTTGAAGGAGGCTAAGGGTGGCCAAAAATAAGGAGTATAATGGTGGAGGAAAAGTCTGGTTGTTTGAGGGATATTTTATGGAAGGTTGCTAAATTATGGTGGCTGGAATTTTGGTAACTAATCAAGCATGATTGCAGAGATTTGTTGGAGAGATTTTTGGGTAGCCATGTCTGAATTTCATGTAGGAGCTTGGGGAGGACAATGGAGTTCATCTCATGGCTTTTTAAGGAGGGTTTGCGTAGAAGAAAGATGAGGTTTTGGCAAGGGATGAATTAGGAAACAAAACTGGAAAGTTTTCCTGTACAAAATTTTCGCAAGGCTGGAATTTTCTTGGAAGTTTTCGGCTGCCATTTTCCAGTTAGCTTGAAGAGAGTTTGAAGGGGATTTCAAGGGTCTTTCAAGGCTGGTTTCTATCCCTCTTTTTGGAGGAAAAATGTAGCTAAGATGCTGAACAAAAACTGAAAGAAAATAGCTTGGTTTCGGACCTCCAAAGCTGCGATTTTGCCCAGGGATTTTTCTGGTTTTGCACAGCTTTTGTGCAGTTCAAAAATGGCCAGAAATATTCAGGTTTGAAGCTGCTCAAAAGGGCCATTTTATGGCAGCATTTGGGAGGGAATAATGGCTAAGAATTTCGACACCTTGAAGGCACAAGAAGCTGGAAATTTTTCAGTTTAATGCATGAAGGAAAATGAACCTAGCTAGAGTGAAGTTTTAGAGAGTTCACTAGGGAAATTAATTCACTTGAAATCCTTCCCCCTCTTCCATGGTTTCGGCCCACAAGATGTCTTTCTCTAAGACATTTTGAACCTTCAAAGCCACAGCACATTGATGGAATTTTTCTAGAATAAAATTGGCTTGAACAAATTGAACATCCTAATGGATTGAGAAATAGGAAAAATTAAGGATCAAGAGGAAATGAATTCCCCTTAGGAATTTCGTGTATGACAAAAGAGTAGGATTAGGATACTCCTATCACGTCTCTCTTAGAACAACATCTCTACCCTACTCCAAAGCAATAGGGCCGAAAATAACACTTCCCAAGCAAAAATAAAATTTAATCAAGCTAAAGCTCTTATGATGGAATTTGAACCCAAGACTTCAAGAATTAATTCCATAGCTCTAACCACTAAACCACAACAATTCTTGTTCTTATTTTCTCTCTAAAAATATTTTTCTATTCAATCTTCAAGCTATCACCCTTTTTCCACCTCAAGCAAAAATTACCATTTTGCCCTTCTCACTCAATAATCATAATCAAGCCCTCTATACTATAAAACACAAATTCAATGCACATAAAATCATATAAAAACATATTTAAACATGCAGTGAAATATGATATGCATCCCAACCCCCTTACTCTAAGGTTGGTTTTGACTGGGGTTTCACAACAATACAGGTAAGTAATTAGCCCACAGGTGAGATACTCTTCCATCTCTACAGCCTAACTTACTGGTTGTCCATTTCGGACAGAATCAGTCCACATGAATTGAGTTGCTAACACGGACTGGCCTAACTAACTAGAACTGATGCCATGTCTAGGCGGAGTTTGTCCCTTCGAGGTGGCCATCTATTGAGAGACTCATCCTTACCCTTCAAAGAATAGTACTAGTAGCTTACTCTTATTGGGTACTCAACATTAAGTATCTTGCTCCAATATCAATCTCAAATTGTTAATTTCAAATACCTTGGCCTTGCAAAATATGGCTTCATATAGGGTGTTATTGAATACATTAAGTGTGTGAGAAAAAGGGAAATAACAATTATTTAAAACTTTGTGTGATAAAACCATTCAGTGAACAAAATAAATTGATAGGGGCAGAATTTATCTATATTTTTCTAATTATTTAAGGATGATATGTAATACATTTGTTGCAATAACTAAGCATATTCCTTCACATTTGATATTTTATCATTGGAAATGTGTTTTAGACTTTTATTGCAAAAAATGATGAAAAAAACATCAAACCGTCGCCGTCAGAGCACAATCGGTGCTGGCCGTAACCTACGGATCTAGTGCCGGCCCTATTCTAGAAATGGGAGAAATTTTGGTTGACAAAAACAGAGCAGACCTGGCCAACCAGAGCACGGCCAACGCCCACCATGACCCATGGAGTTGGCGCCAACTCCACTCTGTCTAAAGTCAGCGAGCTTTTTCAATTTTGCGCGAATTTGGTAATTTTCAAGAGTTTTGATATTTTTCAATATCTACTAGGCCTAGAGCTCTTAGGGTATGAATTTTAGCCTCTTAGAAGACTATTTAAGCAAGAAAAACACAAGTTAAAAGTATGAATTCAAGGATCAAATAAGCAAATCACTCATTGAATAAGGAATTCACCAAATCAATAGGCATTATTCAAGAAAGTCTTTAAGGGAGAAGAAAGAGGCTTGTCTATGAGTACTTTCTTTTACCTTTGTTTTATTTTTCTAGAATAATGATGTAATTAATATTTTCATTATAATTTAACAATATTTTAGGATTCATGGTTTTTGTATTAATTTAACTATTTGATCATTTTTCTATAATTCTTAGTGTTTGATTGCTTGGGATCATAGAAGAATTGATGAAGTTAGGTTTGCTTCTAATTAACTTGGGAAACGATGTTAGTAGTTGATTTAATTTTATTGATTTCATATTTGTTATTTCTTAACGGACTTGGGAAACGAAGTTAAGTCAAAGAACCTACGTAATCAAAGATTAGTTAATCTCACATAGAGTATAGGGTTGTTGACTAATTTCATGTTTATGGGGAATTGTGTTTAATGCATCTTTTTGGTTTCATTGCTTTGATTGGGAAATTTGCTAATTTAATCAAAATGTAGTGATTCTATAGATTGGGAAAGAAGTGGAATCTATATAAGTGAATTCATGACTTGGGAAACGGTTGAACTTTACTTTATATTCCTTTATGATGCCAAGATGATGATTACTTGAGGTAATTGCAAAATGATCAATTATCATGTTTTCTAGGATAGTTGCCTAGATTACACACTCCTATATTCTTGAGTTGTACATTTTTTTTTCCATCTTATGATTTTATCACTTTATTTGGATCGGTTAAACAATGAATGAAAAGTGATTAGTGTGTACTTGTTCCTTTGAGGATCGATACTCCTTAATTCCCTATGCTATACTTGCGATGAGTATACTTGCTTGTATGTGTAATTAAGGATTAATATTTTAATTAAAAATTGACTATGGGATGGATTTAAATTTGATAATTTTTATACACATAAAGTTTTTTGCACCGTTGTCGGGGAACAATATAATAAAAGCTTAGATTTTGATGATTTAACCACGTTTATGTGTCTGTATGTCTATATATAAATATGCATATGTGTTCTCTGTATGAATAGGTGCCATAATTTGTTTTTGTGTATACTTGTAATTTAATTTCCCTACATGTTGTAATTTTTCTAACTTAATTTGTGAACATATACCTTAACTAACTTAGTTGGTTTAATATTGTAATATGTATATATGATACTAACAAGTTACTTTTTGTAGGTAAGATGGCCAATTGGAACATGAGACGATATCCTAACACATCTCAAGAGACGACATCTTTGTTAGTATTTTGCCCTAGAGGCAATAATTTTGTATATGGCACATTTATTTTATAATACAAGGTATTATTTATCTTTTAGTTTGTTTTCTTTACTTTCATTTAAAATAACTATTAGATAAAGTCCCTAGTACAATATTGTGTTAAGAAAATTATGATGGAGATCAAGATGTTAGATTCATACTCCACTGTATAGGTTAGTACTTAAATAATCCCTAGTTGTATTTTTAATAAGATAGGACTTCATTAATACGTTAATAGTAGCACATGTTAGACTTCCTGATTTGATCAGGTGGTAGTTCTCACATCCATGAGTCTTATGATACTCAAAGTTAACATGTGGATGCTTGTTAATAGAATAAGTACATTGGATAACCTGACTATGAGATACTCACATAGATAACTATGTAGTGCCAGTGATAGAATCTCGCTATAGCAAACGTGCAAGTATCTTTAGACTTGAGATCTCCAATGTACTTTGTTTGCTGAGTATTGTACTTTGATTCTAATCTCTGGAGCCAGATCAAGGGCCACCTATGGGATATATATTAGGTACAATGTGAGGGTCAACAAAGGATTCACCACTCCTAATAGTAGGGGTGAATATCTCACAGCTACTTGTTGGAATTACTACTCGAGAAATCCTTAGCCAAGATGATTGTGTATTGAAAATAGTTCCAATTGATATACATGTAGAGTAGTGGATTCCTAGCACAAGTACTAATATATTTGGACCATAATTAATGTATATTCTGGAAGGCGTTGGCACTAACTCCAAACTCCAAATCAAATGAGATATTATATGGTGAAGGGAATGTATTGCAATATAGTTTGTTACTGAATGGTTCATATCAAGCCACTTGACTTCCTGGACTTTTGGGTGGTCATGATGTGTTGCTAGATACCACTCATGATCTGCAGAATATGGATTTATTGATAAATGAATTAATAAATCAATCTTGATTAGAATTAATATATGAATTCTAAATTATTAAGGATTATTAATCTCAAAGATGTTTGGGTTAATTCATATTCGCTACCAATATATTGGGAAACCTAATAGGTCACACACAATAGATGATTAAGTACTCAGGATGTTATTTGATAACATTATGGGGTTAATTGCGAGAAAGAAAAGTTATTGTGGTGAAATTATAAGTAGTTTTAATTTTGGGCCAAATCATGATTGCTGAAACTTATGGTTTCCAATGGTAATTTGTGAAATCTAATTTGATTAGAATTCACAAAAACTTGTTTCTGCAAATTTCGACGAAAACACCGGAGTAAAAAAAGCTGGATATATTTTGATATATGATGAGAACGGTTCTCATAGTTTTTAGTGTGGAAAAACATAGTACACATAGCTTTCTTCTCTCTCTCTCTATCTCTCTCTCTCTCTCTCTCTCTCTCTCTCGCTTGTCTTCTGTACTCATAAACAAACCCTAGCCGTCAAGAGAGTCTTCTATTAGAGACTCATTTTGAGTTTCTTGAGTCCTTCGTATGGATACTATTAGAGCATGAGATTGGAGTGGCTCGTCTTGGATGCTGGTGTAGACTAGTTTTTGGAACAAGTATATCTAGATTGCACCTTAGTCATTCAACGTGAAAAGAAAGTTTTGAACGACAGAGGTAAAACCCGTGTTTTTCGTTTTCCTGTTTAAATCATATGCATGTGATCTTGGGCTGGGATTTCTATTTTTCTGCTACTATAAGTGTTATAGTATTTCTAAAATCCCTACAGTGGTATTAAAGCCTATTTGCTTGTGATTTTAATGAGTTCATTTATGCAATGAAAGTGTTTCGAGCATGAATCTGGGCATTTTTTGTCATTTGTTTTGGGTCACTGCATGTGTGTTATGAAAAGTGTTTGCAGAATGCACTGTTTTTTGTTCAATTTATTTCCTGAAATTGTTTCAAGAATCGTAAGTCTCTGTTATGTTGTAAACTTGTTTAATTTTCTTGAAAATTAGTTTTCTGGAAAATTAGAGTTTCATTTTCAATACAGAAAATGTGTTTCTGTGTTTTCTGCTTATGCGGCGTCAGAGGTTCTTCTGGTTTAATTTCCTGCATAACAGAATGTCTATTTTGATTAGAGTTGGAAATCGTTTTGTGAGCCTTTGAATTGCAGTTTTGTGAACATTTCTATATAAACATGAACCGAATGTCTGTTCTCTAAAAACACTGCAAAAATCAAAAGAAACCGATCCAAAAATAGTTTTTGGAGAACAACGAAGGATTAAAAAAATGTTTTTTTTTTTTGTCCTCAGCAGCGAATCACTGGGAGCCAAGCCATCGCTTGCTCGAGACTTGTTTCCTGAAGCTAGTTTTCCATGGGTCTTCCTCAATTGATCATGGGGAAGATGTTATACATCCTTCCCAGGATGAAACTTTGTGATATTATGTAAAAAAAAAAAAAATCTCCATTTTGGTTGATATCTTCTGAGTGGCCCACGATGAAGTTTTTTCTCCTTTTCACTTGTGCCCAAAACTTAACCAAAAGTTACGTTTTGGGACTAAACAATATTAATTTCTAAAATTAGTTTTGGAAATTAATATATATTATCTAAAATAGTGATTTTAGATATGTAAAAAAAAATTTATCTTTTCTAATTTTGAGAATAGGTTCTAATAATAATTAGAATTTGTTTGGAGCCCATGATTTGGAATAAAAATATTTATCAAAATTAGTTTATGGACCCATAAATTTTCAAAATTTTGATTTTGGCCCCAAATTTTTCCAAAATTTGATTTTGGACCCAAAGCTTTCCAAAATGCTGATTTTGATTGTTTGTGCATTGGATGTTTTATGCTTACTATTTTAAGCCTGTTTTATTGGCATGGTGGATGGTTATGGACTTAGACCAAATATATATGTACATGCATTATTTAACGCTCTAGTTTTAATTAAATAGGGTCTGCGTGTCCTGCCTTCTGAAAAATTCTTGTGTGATTCTTTTCTCATTTAACTCCCCTCGAATGTAACTCGAGGTTTCTCTATTTAAGAATTTTATGTGATTAGATTACATAGGTTAGATAGAGATAGAATTATTTTATTTTAGAGATGGTGACCAAAACAAGGCGAGAGGGTAAGACCTTCTCCTTAAATCATGCATGAACACATAGGGCTGACAATATTTATTTCCTTCATGGCTCGAGAAAATTAATTTAGAAAAGTCCATAACCATACCATGTAATGGTTTATTACCATGTTTATCAATTTATGCTGCTTATTGATAAATTTTATACATGCCAAATGATGAGACAACTAAAAGGAACAAATCCCTCAAATAGTATTAAACCAAATGCTTTCCATTAATATAGTAAGAACGAGAGTCCTTTTTCAAGATTATCTTGTTGGGCTAACCCAAGCCTACTTGACATCGGGCATGTTCAAGCTATGGAATTAAATTCCTGATTAATGGGTCGAGTTTAAATAAATTTCTTTATCTCAGTTAGGCTAACTCAAGCATAAAGAAAACTAGAGGAAATATTAGGTTATCTTAAAAGATTTTAGATTAAAAGATGTTAATCACACAATGATCTAGTAATTACATTGGCTGTAATTGATATTGGATACCTAACATTAATCTCAAGGATGGCTTGTTGGGCAAACCCAAGGTTATCCTTGATGAATTTGGATACCGATCCACTAGGAAAGCTTCCAACAAGCATTCCTGAATCAATAGCGGGGGCTATTGGTTTGAATAAAATAGTGGAACGATAATGCGATTAATTAAAGACCTAATTATTTGCATTACATGTGCATGTACAACTAGCTAATGTTCTCTATCTTTATATTTAGGTCACGTGCATCATGTCAACTAACCTAAACTTATGTAGCATCTTGGAGACCAACAAACTAATTGAATTGTACTATCTTGATTGGTATAGAAACTTAAGAATCATTCTCAAGTCGAAAAAGTTGCGCTGCGTGCTAGATGCTCCTATTCTACCACCACTAGTTCAAGGTGCTCATGCTGATGAGCATGATATCCACAAGAAGCGCAAGGAGGATAGTGATATAACATCTACTATATCATGCTGGCATCAATTATTCCTGGGCTACAAAAACAGTACGAGCATATGGATGCTCTATAACACCCCACTACCTAGGCCCGCCAGGGCCGAAGATGTCGCCCCGTCCAAAGGACAAAGGGTCTTTATAACTAGGTCACACAATCAAAATAACGGAGTAAAAATAATTCTTTAACTTAAAATTTCTTACAATCCATAAATGAATCCAAGAATTCCAAAATCAAATCCATAAAAAAATTATCCACTCTCAACTCCCCAAAGCATCACATAAATTAAATATCAGAAAAATCTTCCAAGGCTGGCAATATCTAGCTACTTATCCCCACAGCAGGATCGACCTGAAACCATGGTAAAAAGGGTGATGAGACAAAAATCTCAGTAAGTCCGTGTGTGCTTTGAGTGTCCAATGAAAACAGTTCGTGAATGCAAAGTATAAATCTTTATAAGAGAAATATTGGCAAGCAATAAATATTAGTCAAAATTAAGAGTGGTTTTTTGGCTTTTCCAACCATACATAATCAATAAAATCAACCACTTAAAAGAAATGATAATGGGTTACCACACGTTAGGCCCCATAACCGGTCAGAATGCCGACACTTTGTGCAGACTAATAAAAAGTAGGTGATCGGCCTACCGGGCAATATACTCCTCATTCTCTATACCTAAACAACAACCGATTGTCCATTCTGACAACACACAGTCACTTAACTGGAAAAAAAACTACTAGCTCAGACTGGCACGACCTACTGGACTGACATCCTATCTAGGGAGGACTTATCCCTCAGAGGTGGCCACCTACTGAGAGACTCACACTAACCCTTCAAAGACTAGTCTTAGCAGTCCACCCATATTGAGTACTCAACGTAACGTATCCCACTTGGGAAAATGAACAAAACACAGTTCTACATGAAAATAGCAATTAAGGATTTCCAAAGTCTTTGTCAAAATCATTTTTGGAAAGAGTTTTGAGTTTGAGAAAATCTGCTTATTGATTTTCAAATAATTTGTTTTACAGAAATAAGACAGAAGACAATCCTCAATTGCCTTTACAGAAATGCGTATCCATGCATTCTATATTTGGCTTGCCATAATAAACATTTTGCATCAAACAGGTTTTATGTAGGAGCTTATTTGATCCTTAGCTTGAGATAAAATAAAGGTCTTCAACAGCTGACCCAACCCCGCCTGGGGTAAATACAAGTCATAATTAATCTCAAGCTAAAATCCACTTTCAGAAATAAAGCTAGCTCAACTCACTACTACCATGATCCTAGTGTCCCAAGCTTTAATGCCAAATAATAAATAAAAAGGGTTTATAAGCTAAGTCTAATTTGATATTTAAAATAATTATTGTTTCGGGAAATAGGTACTAATAAGTTGAAGGTTTAAATCTTACTAAGAATAATTTAGAGTTTATTTGATGAAGAGTCCTATGTGGTATTAGGTAAAATAATGATTTATTAATAATTAATTGTTTGAAAATAATTGAAAATAAATTTTAATGGGTCTTGATTGAAAGATACTAAATAAATTTTAATAGGCTTTGATTAAAAGATAATAATTGAAATATAATAAATTTTGATGATATTTATGAATATAAGACTTACAAAATTAATATTTTACTTATTATTATTATTATTTATATAAAAGGCTTTATTTGATATTATTATATATAATATCTATATATTTTATTTCTTGAAATAAAAGCTATCATTTATTTGACTAAAATATCCTTATTATATATAATAACCCAAGTCTACCTTACTAGCAAAAATTATAATATTAAATATTTTATTGATGAAATAAACATAGCTTAGGGACAACTAGATCATGATCATATTTCTATTGCTAACCATATAATCTAGAATGTAACAATCATACATGAATATAAATCCTATTCACCATAGGTGACATAATTTTTAACATACTTGATCACAAATACTACTTATGACATGGACACATGCATTAAACCCTAAAAACACCATACAATCAACCACAATAACCAACTCATGCATAAATCCCATCTCCATCATACACATACATTTATTCATGCTTCAATCTCAACTCATCACAACAATACATGCTCAAATCTTATTCATAACCCATCTCCTACCAATATCATCCTAGGGACATGAATTTAGAATTAAAAATGAGGGTTGAAAAGGCTTACTTGATTGATGAGTACCTTGAAGGAGTTTCGATTGGATCTCGACTCCTAGGTGACTAAATCCGTCCAAGGGAGATGTAGAAAGCATGGCCATTGGTGAAGAATTCATTCGGCCAAGAGGGAGATGGTATTCGGGCAAGAGAGAGAAAGAGAGAGAGAGAGAGAGAGAGAGAGAGAGAGAGAGAGAGAAAGAGAAGAAGAGAGTCCATTAGCATGTTTGTTCGTATATAAATTCATTAGAGATCAAAGATTAGTGAAGATGAATTGCTTGAACAAACTTACCTTGAAGGTGTTCTTGAGCCTTCACAAAAATACTGATTTTTTTTTATCCAAATGAGAGAGTTGAATTTTGGAGTTTGATGTTAAAAGTGGTATGGATGGACTCACGGCAGTGAGTAGATGAATTTTGGAAGTTTTTTGAAGAAGAGTGAAGTGGTTTAGAGAGGTATTAGGTGAGAGAAGTGAGTAGGTGTTCTTGGTGTTTTATGTGTGCTTGAAGGTTGAAGAGAATGGAGGGATTTTGGTTTGAAGCTACCGAAATTCTGTGTGTGTGCAGTGGCCAAATTGGTTGGGTAGTTTAGGTGGATGATTTTTCTGGTTTGAAAGGAAAAGGAAAGGCTGGTTGTTGAAATCCTAAAAGAATATTTTTGGGAATCAAATTTGGAAACAAAATATAGCAAGAATATCTTTGACCAATGGAGAGCTTTGTTAGAGCTGTAATGGCCTACTGATTGCTCAGTGATTTAGCTGGATGAAAGCTGGTTGAAGAAGGCTAATGGTGTCTGAAAAGAGGGGGTGCAATGGTGAAGGAAAGGTTTGGTTGTTTAAGGGTTATTTTATGGAAGTTTTCTAAATTAGGATTGCTGGAATTTTGGTTTTCAATCAAGGCATGATTGGAGTAATTTGTTGGAGATATTTTAGGGCAGCCATGACTGGTTTTCGTACAGAAGCTTGGTGAAGACAATGGGGTTTAGTTCATGGCTGTTCAAGAGAGGTTTGTGAAGAAAAAGAATGAAGTTTCGGCCAGGGCTGGAATAGGAAACAAAGCTGGACAAAAAATCCTGTACAGATTTCCAAGTGTTGGAATTTTTCTGGGCAGCTTTTGCTGCCATTTTCTAGTGAGATTGCAAAGAGTTTGAAGGGGAATTTAGAGGTTTCCAGCCTTCTTCATGGAGGAAAAATGTGGCTAAGGAGTTAGGAGAAAACTAGAAGAAAATAGCTTAGTTTAAGCTCATACATGCTGCGATTTTGCTTAGAAAATTTTCTGGTTTTGCACAACATTTGTGTAGTCCGAAATTGGCCAATAAATTTCATATTTCAAGCTGGTCAAAAGGACCATTTCCTAGCAGCATTTGGGAGGGAATAATGGCTGAGTATTTCGACACCTTGCATGCACAAGAAGCTAAAAAAAATTTCAGATCATTACATGAAGGAAATGTGCATAGCTAGAGTGAAGATTTGAAGGTTCACTAGGGGAATTAATTCTCTTAGAACCTTTCCCATCTCTTCCACATTTTCGGACCATAAGATGTCTTTCCCTTAGACATTTTGAACCTTCAAAGCCATAGCACTTTACTCAATTTTTTGGAATGGAATTGTCTAGAACAAATTGACCAACCTAATGAATTGAGAAGTAGGAAAAATTAAGGATCAAGAAGGGATGAATTCCCTTAGGAATTTTTGTAGGGTACAAGAATAGGATTAGGGTACTCCTATTATGTCTCTCCTAGGACAACACCTCTAATCTACTCTAAAGCATCTAAGGCCGAAAATACAACATTCCCAAGCAAAAATAAAATTTAATCATGCTAAAGCTCCAATGATGGAATTTGAACCCCATGACCTCAAGAATTAATTCTAAAGCTCTAACCACTAAACCACAACAACTCTTGTTCTTATTTTCTCTCTAAAATATTTTTTCAATTTAATCCTCAAGCTATCTCCCTATTTTCACCTCAAGCAAAAATTACCATTTTGCCCTTCTTACTCAATGAATATAATTAAGCCCTCGAGACTATAACACACAAATCTAAAGCATATAAAATCATATAAAAATATATTTAAACATGCAATAAAATATGATATGCATCCCAACCCCCTTACTCTACGGTTGGTTTCGACTGGGGTTTCACATGCTCAATCGATTATTCTTCATTTTCAAGTGTTGTTTGACGCTCAAGCCAGAATTGAGAGATATGAGATCTTAAAGCAACTGTTCCGTTGTAAAATGGCTTAGGGTACTTCTATGGCTACTCATGGACTGAAGATGCTAGGCTTGATTGAGACGCTTAGATCTCTTGGGTTCGTTATGGACCATGAATTAAGTATTGACTTAATTCTATAGTCTATACCTAATATTTTTCATAATTTATGATTAACTATTAGATAAATAAAATTGAATCCATCATTCTTGAGTTGATCAATCTTCTCAAGACTCTGGAGTCCTCTATGAAGAAGGATTCCAATGCGATCTTTATGGTAGAATCTTCTTCTTCCAAGAATAAAGTTTAAAGGAAGAAGAAGAAGGCTCCTACTAAGCCAAATATGGTGTGAAGAAGAAAGGTGTAGCCACCATGATAGAAATCAATCTAGCCACAATGATCGAGCTTAAGAAGAGAGAGAGGGCGAAATTGAAACAAAGTCGAGCTTGCCCAATCCGTTGACAAGAGCCCGCTTCAAACAATTCCAACACAATGTTCAAGCATATCAACTAGCTCATTTCAAGCGAGATAGCATATGGACGTTGTTGGAAGAGGATTAAGAAAGGACCATGCTGCTGGTGTACGAAGGACATCAACCGAAAGCAATTTGCGCAGAAACGTAGTTGAGTAGAATGGACCTATTGCTGGCCAGAGTAGTTCTACCTGGCGCCAACTGTGACTTGCATGATTTCCTCACTATTTGACACGTGCACTATTCCAGCAGAACGTACCCGGTGCCAGCCCTACTAGCCCAACCTGATACTGACTATGCACTATAAAATGCCTCGTTTGATTCTGACTTTTTATAAATGGGTACTGTTACTCCAGACTATACCCAGTGCTTTCCTTATGATCTCTACCCAGCGTAGGCCCTGCCTTGGATCCGAACCCTTAACATTTTCATCTATTTATAGGGCCATTTTATAATATTTCAAATCGTTTTAGGTTAGGAACGGAGTACCATTATATAATGCTTGTATTGTAAGAATAAGAACAACACTATTACACATTTTGTTATGAATGAAGCATTCAACTTGAAGGCTTGAAGCAATGGAGAGATTCCTTGTTCAACTTCAATATAAGACCAACTTAAGGGCTTAGTCCACCCTTGAGTAAGAGTCTATAAACTCAAAGGATAATTCAACTATGACATCAACAAGGGTTCTTCTTGTATGTGGTTTAGGGTTCTTGTTGTTTCTTTTTTGAATCCCACAATTCCCTATCCTTTTAGTTCTTGATTTCTTGCTAAGTCAAGGGTTCTAAGGTGTTGTTGTGGTAGACATTTCCTACTAAATTTAGGGGTCTAAAGGTTAGTTCTTTTACGGTTCCTAGTTTGTAGAAAAAGGTATTACTTTATTTCTTTTCTTGATCTATTTTTGTACTTTTTCTTGTTTGTTTTGCTTATCTTGAAATCCTTTCACTTTGTTTAAGTCCAAACAAAAGCTACTTTTAGATCCAAAAAGACTTCCTCCCTTAAGCTCATATCAAAATTTGGTATCAGAGCAAAGATCAACTCAGATCTTTGTCTTAGCTTGGATCTATCAAATCTATAGTGTTGGTTGATCTTGAGATTCTGGGATAAAAAAAGAGAAAAAAAAAAGAAAAAAAGGAATGAGAATGATTTATTGTACAAAGATCCTTGGGAATACATTGTTTTTTGTTGTTGTGATTGTATTAGGCTTGTTTAGGAAAAAAAATTGCTTAAAAAGTTCTATAGGAAAATATTGCACATAAAGTGTTTGATAAAAAGTGTCAATGGCCATCTACTCTATGAACACTACGTGTTTGATAAAATGTCTCAAAGAGAGAATGTGGCTTGAACAATAGTGTTATTCCTATAACCATTTTATTGTATTATTCAAATTATCTTTTCTTTTGTTGTGTGTTATGAACATCTTGTACTTTACTTGTTTCTTGACCTCTAAGTGTTCACTAAAATTGTCATCCTAAGACCCTTGTGTATTGAAGTATCCTAAGAGCTAATAGACCAAGGTGAACTAATCTCTTTGAAGCTGGTGAGGAATTTGGTTGAACAAGTGATCTATAGCGTGAATGAAAAAGGCAAGAGAGAAAGATTCTTATTGAAAAAAGTGATGAGTGCAAACACGAGAGTAGAGTGTAAACACTAAAAGAGTGAGTGAGGAAACTAATTTCTATTTTTGTTCTCTTAACCCTTTTTGTAGGAATATCAGTCTAAACTCCAACAATGACTTTAGCAGAGAAAACAATTAAGCCAAATCTTAGTGGAGCAAGTAGACCACAGGAGGATTCGGGAGATCTTCATGTGACTCTCATTTCATTGCAAAGGAGTATGGAGGTCATTTGGAGGGAGATGACCGAACTCCAAGCTTAAAAAGGCCAAACATCTACCATCAGTTAAAAGAAGGAAGAGCAATTGGAAGCCTACGACACGCCTCCTGTGAATACCTAACTTGGAGAAGAATGGAATGAATATTCAGCTGGTGGATATCAATAAGACCCTATAAGAGGAGGGAAAATGGGTTGAGAGAAGGTAGAGGAAGAGGCCAAGGGATATTTGGTGAGCATCCTATAAGGGGAGTCCAAAGAAATATTAAGAGAGAATTTGAGTTCGAAGAGGGATACTCAAAGGAAGACTATGGAGAGCATTATTGGGGCAATATGATGAGAGATAGGAGGAAAGATGAAAATGAGAGAGAATGGGAATTAAAAAACATCAAAGTGGAGGTACCACAATTCCAGGGGAAAAGTGATCTAGAGGCATATTTTGAATAGAAAGGAAGATAGAAATTCTATTTGATTACCAAGATTGTAGTGAGACGAATAAAATGAAGTTGGCAGTATTTGGGTTTTCAGACTATGCATTGGTATAGTGGGAGTAGGTAAAGGAGAATGGGAGAAAATGTCATTGGGACATGGGAATTGATGAAGAATCTCATGAGGGCAAGATTTGTACCACACCACTACTACAACAATCTATATCAAAGGCTTCAAGTGCTAAGACAAGGGAATAAAAGCATTGAAGATTATCATAAAGAACTTAAGGTGTTAATGATGAGGGTGGTTATTAATGAAGATCCATGTGCCACTAAAGAAAGATTTCTAAGTGGATTGAATAAGGAGATATCCAATGTAGTTGAGTTGCATTCATATGAAATCTTGGAAGAAATGGTGCAAATGGCTATGAAGGTAGAAAAACAGTTGAAGAGAAGGCCGTTTGAGAGGAGAGGAAACCACCCAACTCCATGCCTTAAGGAGTTACCTAAGCTAATACCAAAGAAAGAAGGAGTTCTAAGGCCGCCACTTAGAAATTAAACAAACTAAGGGAAGAAGGGAATAGAGATAAAGGAAAGGCTATTGAGAAGCCGAGGAGTTGAGGTATCAAATGCTATCGTTATTTGGGATATAGACATACAGCACACGAATACCAAAGCAAGAGATAGATGTATACCAATGCCAATGGGGAGATTTCATCTGAGGAAGAGGAATATGAGAAATTGGATAAAATTCAAAAGAAAGAAGAAATTTTGAGTGAAGAAGGTGAAGGAGTTGGGCAAGTGTATGCATTACTTAGTGTAGCGAAGAGATCTTTGAGTACGCAAGCGAAGAAGAATGAGCATCATCAACAGAGGAAAAATATCTTTTACACTATATGCTTGATCAACTAAGTACCTTGTAGCATAATCATTGATAGTAGAAATTGCACCAACATTATAAGTGCTAGCGCAGTGGAAGAAATATGCTTGGAAATAAGGAACCATCCACAACCCTACAAGTTGCAATGGCTAAATGAAAATGGAGAATTGAAGGTGAATAAATAAGCCTTGATTGCAATTGATATGGCGAAATATAAGCATGAGATCTTGTGTGATGTTATTCCTATGTAGGTTTGTGACCTACTTTTAGGGAGACTATGGCAATATGATAGGGAAGTAAAGCATGATG
The DNA here is from genome assembly GCA_026120185.1 of Voacanga thouarsii. Classification (NCBI taxonomy): domain Eukaryota; kingdom Viridiplantae; phylum Streptophyta; class Magnoliopsida; order Gentianales; family Apocynaceae; genus Voacanga; species Voacanga thouarsii. The sequence continues at coordinate 2,995,110 of JANUWF010001165.1, forward strand.
GAAAGAAAAACACCTATACTATGTGTAAGAAGGGAAATAAATTCATTCTACTACCTATGTCTCCAACTGAAGTGAGCAAAGATCAAAAGCTCATAAAGAAAAAGAGAAGAAAAAGAGTGCTCAAGAAAATGAGAAAAAAAAATCGTGAGAGAGAACACTGAGAAAGAAGAAAAGGAAAAGAAAGAGGGAAAATAAGAGAGAGGAGATAAGAAATGAGTAAATTTCTTTGCAAAAGAGAGAGAGGTTGTAGAAGCTAATAAAGCTAAGGAACCAGTGTATCTCTTAGTTTGTGAAGGTATTTATGTAACTACTAATAAAACTACTTTTTCTTTGCCTTGTGAAATTGCAGATTTTGTTAAAGAATTCCACGGTGTATTTCCAAAAGAAAACATGAAGGGTTGCCACCCATCCGATCAAATTGATTTCATCTCAGGGGCTGTCGTTCCAAATAGACCAACTTACAGATGCAACCCTGAAGAAGCTAAGGAGCTACAAAAGTAAGCTGAGGAGTTGCTCAAGAAAGGCTATATTCGAGAGAGTTTAAGTCCAAGTGCAGTTCCAGTGTTGTTGGTGCCAAAGAAAGATGGACTATGGAGAATATGTGTTGATTGCACGACCATTAACAACGTAACGGTAAAATATCATTACCCTATCCCTAGGCTCGATAATTTATTGGATGAACTGCATGGATCATGTGTATTTTCAAAAAGTGTATTGAAAGTTGAATATCATCATATTAGGATTAGAGAAGGTGATGAATGAAAAACAACATTTAAGACTAAACAGGGTTTATATAAGTGGCTTGTGATGCTATTTGAGTTATCAATTGTACCTAGTACTTTCATGAGGTTGATGCATTATGTGTTGTGAGAATATATTGAAAAATTTATTGTGGTGTATTTTGATGATATTTTGATTTATTGAAACACCCTGCTACCTAGGCCCGCCAGGGCTGGGGATGTTGCCCCGTCCAAAGGACAAGGGGTCTTTATAACTAGGTCACACAATTAAAATAGAGAAATGAAAATAATAATTTAACTTAAAATTTATTACAACCCAAGAATAAATCCACGAATAAAACCATGAATTCCCAAAAGAAAAACAAATCCATAAATAAAATCATCCACTCTCAACTCCCTAAAGCAATACATAAAAATAAAAGACAACATTCTCTTCTAATGCAGATAACACAAGCTACTCATCCCCTCAGCAGGATCGGCCTGAAATCATGGTAAAAAGGTGATGAGACAGAAATCTCAGTAAGTCCGTTTGTGCTTTAGGTGTTCAGTGGAAATAGTTCGTGGATGCAGAGTATAAAAACTTTATAAGAGAAATATTGGCAAGCAATAAACATTAGTCAAAAGCAAGAGTGACGTTTTGACTTTTCCAGCCATACATAATTTATAAAATCAACCACTTGAAAGAAAGGATTATGGGTTACCACAAGTTGGGCCCTATAACCGGATGGTCAGTATGCCGACACTTTGTGCATACTGCCGGTCAGAATGCCGACACTTTGTGCAGACTGACTAAAGGTAGGTGATCAGCCTACCGGGCAAAATACTCCTCCTTCTCTATACCCAAACAACAACCGGGTGTCCATTCCGGCAAAACACAGTCACTTGACTGAAATAAAAACTGCTAGCTCACACCGGCATGACTAAGTAGTACTGACGTTTCTCTAAGTTGAGTTCATCTTCTGGAGGAGGCCTCTTGCCAGAAGACTCACTCTTGCTCTTCAAAACTAGCACTACCAGTCTACCCCCATTGAGTACTCAACGCAACATATCCCACTTGGGAAAAAAAATGAACAAAACACAGTTCCACTTGAAAATGGCAATTAAGGATTTCCAAAGTCTTTGTCAAAATCTGGTTTAGAAAGAGTTTTGAGTTTTGAGTAAATCTGCTTATTGATTTGCAAATAATTTGTTTGTCTGAAATGAGAACGGAAATAATCCTCAATTGCCTTTACAAAAATGAGTGACCATGCACTCTACATTTGGCTTACCATAAAGATCATTTATTCATCAAATAAGTTTTATGCAGGAGCTTACTTGATCCTTGCCCACAACAAAGGTCTCCAACAGCTGACCTAACCCCGCATAGGGTAAATACAAACCACAATCAAACTCAAGCCAAAAACTCACTTTCTCGAATAAAACTAACTCAACTTACTACAATCATATCCCTAGTGTCCCAAGCTTTAAGGCTCAATAATAAATAAAAAGGGTTTATAAAATAAATCTAGTTTGATATTAAAATAACTAGAATTTGGGAAATAGGTACAAAAAGTTGAAGGTTCTTGCTAAAAATAAATTATGATTTATTTGAAAAAGGGTCCAAGGTGGTATTAGGTAAAATAATGATTTATTAATAATTTAGTTGTTAGAAAATAATTGATAGCTAAAATTTGTTGAAAATAAATTTAATGAGTCTTGCTTGAAAAATAATAAGCGAATCCTTAATGGGTTTTGATTAAAAGATAATAATTAAATTTTTAGTAATAAATATTTTATTAATTATAATTATTTCCATAAAAGGCTTTAATTGATTTTATTATTTTAAATAATATATATTTTTTATTTTTCTAGCAAAAACTATTATTTATTTGACTAAAATATCACTATTTTATATAAAAAACCAAATCCACATTTTCCCATGGTTTTCAAAATTTTACTAAAAAAATCATATTATTAAATATTTTGTTAATGAAATAAAATTTAGCTTAAGGACAACTAGATCATGATCATATTCCTATAGCTAGCCACAATCATGAACATATACAACCCTTCAATTCATCAAATCATCCAAATCATGTATACAAGCATAGATCTCAATTTATCAAAACATGATCTAACCCCTACTAGCATAAATATGATCATGGCTTCAATAATCCAACATGAATATAAATCCCATTCACCAAAGGTGACATAATCTCTAGCATACTTCATCACAAATACTACCTATGACATGCATCAAACCTCAAATCAACATGCAATCAACCAAGATAATCCTTCCATGCATAAGTCCCATCTCCTTCACAAACATCCATATATTCATACTTCAATCTCAACAATATATATATATATATATATATATATATATATATATACTCCAATCCTATCACCATCCACATATTATCAATATCACCCTAGAGGCATGCTTCTAGAGTTTAAAAGAAGGGTTGATGGTACTTACTTGGTTGATGAACGCCTTGAAGGAGTTTAGAGTAGATCTCAACTCCTAGATGTCTAACTTTAGCCATGGGAGATGGCGAGAGAATGATTTATGGAGAAGAAGTCATCCGGCCAAGGGAGAGGAGTTTCGGCCGTAAGAGAGAGAGAGAGAGAGAGAGAGAGAGAGACCATTAGCATGTTTATTCACATATGCTCTCACTAGAGATCAAGATTGGAGAAGATGAAGTTATTAGAACAAACTTTACCTTGAAGGTGTTCTTGAACCTTCACAGAATTTTCTGGTTTTGATCCGAAGTAGCGAGTTGATTTGTGGAGTTTGATGTTAAGAATGGTGTTGATGGACTCACCGCAGTGAGTAGGTCAAATCTGGAGATTTTAGAGAAGTTTTGAAGTGGTTTGGAGGAGTATTAGGTGAAAGAAGGGAGTAGGTGTTCTTAGTGTACTATGTGTTCTTGAAGGTTGAAGAGAATAGAGAGTTCTTGGATGGAGGCTGCCGAAATTCTGAAGAGATTAGGGCTGCCAAACTATTTGTAGGGTTTAGGAAGATGGTTTTTATGGTTTGGAAGGAAAAAGGAAAGGCTAGTTGTTAAAATCCTTGAAGAATATTTTTGGGAAGTAAATTTGGAAACTAGATATCACAATAATATCTTTGATTATTGGAGAGCTTTTGGAGATCTGCCATGGACGAATTTCTGGGCAGTGTTTTGGTTGAATGAAAGCTGGTTGAAGGAGGCTTAGGGTGGCTGAATTAATGGAGTATAATGGTGGAGAGAAGGTCTGGTTGTTTGAGGTATATTTTATAGAAAGTTGTTAAATCATGGTAGCTGAAATTTTGGTATCCAAATCAAGGAATGATTGCAGAATTTTTTTTTGGAAATCTTTTAGGTAGCCATGGCTGGATTTTTGTGCAGAATTTTCACTGGTTTTGTACAGCCTTTGTGCAGCCCGAAAATGGCAGAAATAATTCATGTTTCAAACTGATCTTAAGGCCGTTTTTCTGGCAGCATTTGGGAGGGAAAGTCAGCTAAGAAACTCGACAATTTGAAGGTACAACAAGCTGAAAATTTTCAGCTCATTCTAAGAAGTAAGATGAACTAGTCTAGAGTGAAATTTCAGCAAGCTTACTAGAGGGATTTTTCCCCTTGGAATTTCCTACCATTCTTCCACATTTTTCAGACCATGAGAAGCCTTTTACTAGGACATTTTGATCTCACAAGATCAAAGCATTTTACTGAAATTTCTGGAAAGAAAATGGATAGAACATCTTGATCAAACCAAGGAGTTGAAAATTAAGGAAAATTAAGGATCAAGGGAAAATGAATTCCCTTTAAGAAATTCGAGTAGAGTAAAGGAGTGGAATGAGAATACTCCTAACATGTCTCTCTTAGGACCATCATCCCTACCTTACTCTAAGCTCATAAGACCGAAATTTCCTCCACTAAGCAAAAATAAAATTTAATCTAGCTAAAGCTTCTATGATGGAATTTGAACCCAAGACCTCAAGAATTAATTCCAAATCTCTAACCACTACACCACAACAACTTTTGTTGATATTTTCACTAGAAAATTGTTTTTTATTCAATCCACAAGCTATCTCCCTATTTTCACCTGGGGCAAAAATTACCATCTTGCCCTTCTCATACAATACTCACCAACAAGACTTCAAGACAATAAAATCCGAATCAAAAACACATAAAAATCATATGAAAATATATTTAACCATGAAATAAAATATGATATGCATCCCAACCCCCCTTACTCTAAGGTTGGTTTTGACTAGGGTTTCACATTTATAGCAAACACATGAGAAGACCATTTGCTTCATCTTAAATGTGTGCTTATTGCTCTTAGAAGAGAAAGGTTATATGAGAACTTTGACAATTGTTCATTTTGTTTAGAAAAGATAACTTTTCTTTGTTATGTTGTGAGTTCAAAAGGTATTGAAGTTGATAAAGAAAAGGTTAAGGCAATTCAGTATTAGCCCATACCTACTTATGTGACTGAGGTAAGAAGTTTTCATGGGTTAGCCAGCTTTTATAGGCGATTCATTAGAAACTTTAGTATAATAGCTGCCCCATTAACGGAAGTTATAAAAAAGAATATAGGTTTTAGGTGGGGAGAAGAACAACAAAATGCTTTTATTGCTTTGAAATCATAGTTGAGTGAAGCCCCATTATTGTCCTTGCCTAATTTTGAGAAAGCTTTTGAAGTAGAATGTGATGCTAGTAGAATAGGAATAGATGCTATGTTGACTCAGGATAAAAAACCTATTGCATTTTTAGTGAGATGCTATTGGGTGCATCCTTGAATTATTCCACTTATGATAGGGAATTATATGCATTAGTAAGGACCTTGCACCATTGGCAACATTATTTGTTATCTAGGGAATTTATCATCCATATTGATCATGAAACATTAAAGCATCTTAAAGGCCAACAAAAGCTAAACAAAAGGCATGCCAGATGGATGGATTTCATTGGTACCTTTCCATACGTGATCAAATATAAGAACTGTAAGGATAATGTAGTAGCCGATGCATTATCTCGCAGGTATATGCTTTTAAATTCCTTGGATGAAAATTTACTTGGTTTTAAGCTTATTAATGATTTATATGCAGAGAATGATGAATTAGGAGAGATTTATAATGCTTGTGAAAAATGTGCTGTCCAAAAATTTTATAGGCATGACGGGTTTTTGTTTAAAGATGGTAGACTTTGCATACCAAAAGGACCGTTAAGAGAATTGTTAGTGAATGAAGCTCATTGAGGAGGTTTAATGGGACATTTTGGAAATTCAAAAATAATAGGTATTTTTAAAAGCATTTTTATTAGCAAAAAATGAGGGGAGATGTAGAGAGGCATTGTAATTCGTGCATAACATGTCGAAAGGCCAAGCTTAAAACGCTACCCTAGGATTTATATACTCCTTTACCTATCCCTTATGCACATTGGTTAGATATTTCAATGGATTTCATATTGGGATTGCCACGAACCAATAGGGGAAAGGATTTCATCTTTGTAGTTGTTGATCGATTTTTTAAGATGGCTGATTTTATTCCTTGTGCAAAAACTAATGATACTACTCGCATTACAGGTTTATTCTTCAAGGAAGTGGTAAGGTTGCACAGGTTACCACAGAGCATAGTGTCGAACAAGGATACTAAATTTGTAAGTCATTTTTAGAGAATATTGTGGGCAAAACTTGGAACTAACTTATTATTTTCTACTGCTTATCACCCACAAACAGATGGACAAACAGAGGTTGTCAACCAGACCCTTACGTAACTATTACGGACAATCATCAAGAGGAACTTGAAGAACTAGGAAGAATGTCTTGCACATATAGAGTTTGCATTAAATAGAATTGTCCATTCTACTACTACATATTATTCTTTCCAAATTGTTTATGGATTTAATCCATTAACCCCTTTAGATTTATCTTCTTTTCCTATAGATAAGCAATTGAGTGTTGATGGCAAAAAGAAGGCCGAAATGGTAAAGTCTATGCATGAGAAAGTTAAATCTCTAATTGAAAATCAGAATGAGGTTATTGCTTGCAAGCGCAACCAAGGAAGAAAGCAAGTGATATTCGATCCAGGAGACTAGGTTTGGGTGAATTTACAAAAGGAGAGATTTCTCACCCAATGCAAATCAAAGCTCGAACCAAGAGAAGATGGTCCATTTCAAGTTCTTGAGCGATATGGAGACAACATCTACAAAATTGACCTATCGGGTGAGTATAATGTAAGTGCTACTTTTATTGTAGCTGATCATTCTCCTTATGATTTAGGTTATAATTCGAGGGTGAATCCATTCTAAGAAAAGGGAAATGATAGGAATCAATCTAGCCATAGGGATCGAGCTCAAAAAGAGGGAAAGTACGAAACTGAAACAAAGACGAGCTTACTCGGTCCATTAATGAGAGCCCACTTTAGACAATGCCAATACAACCTTCAAGCATATCTACAAGCTCATTTCAAGTGGGATAGTATATAGACGTTGTTGGAAGAGGATTAAGAATAGACCATGCTGCTGGTGTACGAAGGACGTCAACCGAAAGCAGTTCGCGTAGAAATGTCACCGAGTAGAATAGACTCGGCATCGGCCAGAGTAGCCTTACTCTGCACCTACTATGATCTGCCTGATTTCCTCACCTTTTAACATGCCCACTGTTCCAACAGAACGTACCTAGCACTGGCCCTACTAGCCTGACCTGGCACCGGCTGTGTACTGTAAAATTCCTCATTTGATTCTGACTTTTGTGAACGGGTACTGTTACTCCAGAATGTACCTGACGCCATCCCTATGAGCCCTACATGGCGCCGGCCTTGCCCTGGATCCCAGCCCAAATGTTTTTTTAGCTATTTCTAGGGTCATTTTCTAATATTTTAAAGTGTTTTTGGTTAGGAATAGAGTACCATTATATAATGCTTGAATTGTAGGAATAAGAACAACATTATTATATATTTTATCATGAATGAAGCATTCAACTTGAAGGCTTGAAGCAATGGAGAGATTCCTTGTTCAACTTTAATCCAAGACCAACCTAAGGGCTTAGTTTACCCTTGAATAAGTGTTTATAAACTCAAAGGATAATTCAACTAGGAAATCAACAAATGCTCTTCTTGTATGTCATTTAGGGTTCTTGTTGTTGTTGTTTTTTTTTTTTTTTTTTTGAATGCCCACAATTCTCTATCCTTTTAATTCTTGATTTCTTGATAAGTGAAGGGTTCTAAGATGTTGTTGTGGTAGACCTTTCCTACTAAATTTAGGGTTCTAAAGGCTAGTTCTTTTAGGGTTCACAATTTGTAGAAAAAGGTGTTACTTTATTTCTTTTCTTAATCTCTCTTTGTTCTTTTTCTTATTTATTTTGCTTATCTTGAAATCCTTTTACTTTATTTATGTCCAAACAAAAGCCACTTTTAGATCTGAAAAAACTTCCTTCCTCAACCTCATATCACACCAACGGCCCATGCCATCACTGTGGCAAAATGGGCTACTAGAGGCGCAACTACACAGCCTACTTGGAGACTGTTAAAGAAAAGAAGCAAAAGAAGAAGCTTGAATGCACTTCTACTTCTACTCCTAGTATGTTTTTGTTTGAGATAAATACTACATTTAGAAATGAAATAAATACTGCCTTTGGATACTGGCTATGGATCTCATTTGTACAATAGCTTGCATGAATTAAAGGGTAGTAGAATGTTAGAGAAAGGCAACGTGGACTTGCGTACTACAAATGGAGCAAAGGTTATTGCACTTGCTATGGGGACATACGAGCTGAACTTGTCTTCAGGATTAGTTTTAGAACTATAAAACTATTATTTTTGTACTAGTTATAATAAAAATATTATCGCAGTTGCCTGCTTTAACTTGTATGCATTTTATTTGATATTTAAGTATAAATGTTGTTCTTTTTCATTAAATGATATTTATTATGGTTCTGTAACTTTGGTTAATAGTTTATATGTTTTAGACATGGATAATTAATTTCTCAATATAAACTAAAGATTGATAACCCAAACATCTATTACTTGTGGCATTGTCATTTAAGCCATAAAAACGAGTATCGTGTTTCTAAATTACAGAGGCTTAGTAACTTAAGGTTATTTGATTATGAACCATATGGCATTTGCGAGTCTTATTTACTAGGTAAAATGGCTAAAACTCATTTTTCTTGAAAAGGAGAAAGGGCCAAAGAGTTATTAAAACTCATAAATTCTGATGTATATGGCCTAATGTCTATACAAGCAAGAGGAGGTTATAACTATTTTATAAACATTATCGATGACTATTCACGATATGGGTATTTATAGTTAATTTGAAGCTTTTGAAAAGTTCAAGGACTTCAAGAATGAAGTAGAGAAACAACATAACAAAAGTATTAAGACACTAATATCAGATCGAGGACGTGAATACTTAAGCCAAGCGTTTCAGAGTTATTGTAGAGATAATGCGATATTATCTCAATGGACTCTACCATATACATCTCAACATAACAATGTATCTGAGAAAAGGAATCGAACCCTTCTTAACATGGTACAGACCATGATGACTTCTACGGACTTGCTAAAATCGTTTTGGGAGTACGCACTAAAGACAGACTTCTATTTATATTCTAAACAGAGTTCCATCAAAAATCGATTGATACTACCCCATTTCAGAGTTATTGTAGAGATAATGCGATATTATCTCAATGGACTCTACCATATACATCTCAACATAACAATGTATCTGAGAAAAGGAATCGAACCCTTCTTAACATGGTACAGACCATGATGACTTCTACGGACTTGCAAAAATCGTTTTGGGAGTACGCACTAAAGACAGACTTCTATTTATATTCTAAACAGAGTTCCATAAAAAATCGATTGATACTACCCCATTTGAGATGTTCTTTGGTAAGAAACTGAAGTTATATCACTTGTGACTATGGGATTACCTTGCCTTTTTCAAAAGGCCATAGTCAGATAAATTTGATAGTAAGTTTGACAAGGGTTTGTTTATGGGTTATCCGAAAGAATCTTTTAGGTATTACTTCTATCTCCCTCTGAAAACAAAATGTTTATTTTGAAGCATCTTGGATTCTTAGAGAATGAGCACATGCTAAAAGGGGACAGTGGGAGTAAAATTGAACTTAGTGAAGTTCAAGAAGAACAAACAAAGAAGGATCAATCGTCTGATTCCATATCCATTGAGAGAATAGATAAACCTTCTACCACATAAGATCCTTGTAGGTAAAGTAGGATACGTGTGGCACCTGAGAGGTATGGATTTCTCATCAGGGACCACAATGACGTATTGAATATAGATGAAGATGAGCTTATTACCTACAAGGAAGTTCTAAACAGTTTAGAATCTGACAAATGGCTTAAGGCCATGAAGTCAGGGATGGATTCCATGTACGACAACCAAATACGGACTTTGGTTCATCAACTCAAAAGAATTAAACCTATTGGGTACAAATGGATTTTCAAGAAGAAAATGACATGGATGGTAATGTAGTTACCTAAAAAGCATGACTAGTGGCTAAGGGTTATCGTTAACAACTTGATGCTGACTATAACCAAACCTTCTCGCCAGTAGCCGTGCTAAAATTCATCAGGATACTTGTAGCAATTATTGAAGGCGTAGAAAGTAGGAAAATATAGAGCATGCAGCGGAAGCGAACATAAAAAAAATTGGAAAAACAAGAACTGGGATTCTAAAGCAGGGCCGGTGCCGATTGCGCCCTGTCCCAATCCTGAGGTTTTAAAAATTTTACTTCTCTTTCTGGTTATCAAAAGTGGCTAGACCGGAACGTGCACAATCGAGGTAGGTGTGCTGGTGACAACCTCTGGTGCGATTCCTGCAAGCCTCCTACTCCGCCTTTGCATGTATGTGAACGCCGAATTCTCGGTCTTCCAGTATATGGCCTACCCAACTACCTTTCGCTGAACAACTAATAGGCTAGGGAATTTTTTTGGAGAGAGAGAAAGAGAGAGACGTCTGGCCTTTTCCAGAGAAGAAGCCGTCTCAAAGTATGTGTGTTATGTCAACAACAACGTTGTTTCCAATCCTCCTCTTTAACCTAAATAAAACCGTAGGTTAAACTAGACTGGGCCATTAGACTCTTAGTTTAGCCTATTGGGCTTAATTAATTATTCTAGTTAGAACCAACTTAATGGACCAATAAATAATTAATTTTCCAGCCCAAATAAACTAGTCCAATAGAAAAGCCTATATTAGTTTAGTCCCAGGTTAATCCCTAATTATTCAAACTAGGCCAAAGCCCTGAATAATTAATTAACCCACTAAACTAATTTAATTAATTCTCTCTCCATGGACCTTTATTTTATTCTAGCCTAACAAATAATTAGGCCACATAAATAATATAAATTCCATTTTATTTAAAATCAATTCCTTAGCCCGTATTTAATTAGGACTCACGGTCTATACTGGGGACCAAAAGACACACCGCCTTAGCTACTAAAATGACTAAAATACCCTTGCCATATAAATAACTATATTTTGCATTTGAAATGTTTTCTAATATCACCATAAGGAAGTATTGACCCCAAGGATAATGTTACGTTAGCAAAGTCTCTGACCTACAGGTGAAATGACTAAAATAACCCTCTATACATCTTCGTACATTCAGAGAGGAAGAAGTGTACTAACACCTCTCTAAATGACATCTACCATCCTTAGGCCTCTTGTCCAATCCACGACTTCCTGGATTATTTCCGCTTTCCAAATGAGCTACCCTAAAGCAAACATCCAAGTTATGTTTCCCAGAGCCCTGGATACTTAGATCATTCAGACAACCACAAGGGGCGATATAGTATAGAAACTATCTTGTACAAGTCAGTTTTAACTAACTAGTCACATATACCCAAGATGCAAGTATATTAGCCTTACGATAGAACCTCAACTATAGCATATCAAAGTATATGCTTCCAGCTTCATCAGACCACCAACTCATACTCAAGTCGTAAAGTACTAGTCCACGCTGTAGCGGTAGTAGTCTAGGTTTTTACCACATAGTACTTTTAGAAACCACTACCACATGTCCTGTTCTACGTATTCAAAAAACGCTTATGTCATAAAGTGAGTGGACCACTCACTGGCTAAGGATAATCCATTCCCCATTTAGAATTCACAACATAATAACCTAGACATGATGAGATTTCCATTCTCATCAATGGGTTAAGAACGAACGTTTATGTGTTAAGTAACCCAAGATCTATACCTTACTATGAAAGACCTCCATTCACATGGACCACTTACTTAAACACAATGGGTCTTTTCCAAACATAATTATGCACAAATAAAATTGTAAATTCACAAATAATTTCTAAAAATAAATTCTTTTATTAAAACATTCTATTTTTACATCAAAAACTTTGTCTAAGAGGGCACACTTTCCAACAATCTCCCCCTTGTACTCTAAGAATAAGTAAGTCCTTAGGTGCCCACCCCTATGGTGTCTAAGTGTCTCTTGAAAACTCTCTCAGCCAAAGGCTTGGTAAATGGATTAGCTAGATTATTCTCGGAGGCAATCTGTTCCATCACGACTTCCTGTCTCTAGATGAAATCCCGGATCATGTGGTACTTCCTCTCAATGTGCTTCCCCTTCTTATGGTTCCAAGTTTCTTTAGATTGTGATACTGCTTCAGTGTTGTCTCAATACATCACTATCAGCCTGTCCACATGTGGTACGACTCGAAGTTCTGAAAGGAACTTCTGGAGCCAGACCACTTCCTTGGATTCTTCCGAAGCTGCTACATACTCAACTTTCATGGTTGAGTCAGCAATGCAAGATTGTTTAATACTTCTCCATGAAATAGCTCATCTAAACAAGATGAAGATATATCCACTAGTAGATTTTCTCTTATCCTAATCCGCCTGGAAGTCTGAGTTTGTGTGTCCTGTAGGAACCAAGTTATCAGTCCTGTAAACTAGCATATAATCTCTCGTTCCCTTGAGGTACTTGAGTATATGCTTTACAGCTTGCCAATGAACCTCTCCAAGGTTTGACTAATATCTACTAACCAAGACTACGACAAAGCAGATATCTAGCCTAGTACACAGCATGGCATACATGAGACTTCCCACAGCCGAAGCGTAGGGAATCCTACTCATTCTGTCCTTTTCTTCTTGAGACCTAGGACAGTCTCTTGAAGAAAATGACAACCCATGTCTGTAAAGAATTAGAGCTCCCTTGCATGAGTCCATGCTATACCTAGCCAGCATCTTGTCAATGTATGCAGCTTGGGATAATCCTAACATTCTCTACTTCCTATTTCTAAGAAATCTAATCCCAAGAATGTAGCTGGCTTCTCCCAAGTCCTTCATACTGAATTGACTAGACAGCCAAACCTTTGTAGATGATAATGCCCCAACATCATTTTCAATGAGTAGAATATCATCTACATACAAGACAAGAAAAATCACATTAACACCTTCAAGTTTCTTGTACACGCATAGTTTATCCTTGTTTTGAAAAAAACCATACGACTTTACAGTCTTATCAAAACAAATGGTCCATACCCTTGATGCCTGCTTAAGTCCATAAATAGACTTCTAAAGCCTGCAAACCATATGCTCTTAGCCTTTAGCAATAAAGCCTTCTAATTGGGACATATAGATGTCTTCACTAAGATGGCTATTTAAAAATGCCGTCTTGACATCCATTTGCCATATCTTGTAGTCATAATGACATGTGATGGCAAGGAGAATACGGATGGACTTAAGCATGGCTACCGAGGAAAATGTTTCCTCATAGTCGATTCCCTCTTTCTGAATATACCCTTTCACCACAAGCCTATCTTTGAAGGTTTCCACCTTTGCATCTACTCCCCTCTTTCTCTTGTATATCTACATACACATTATGGGTTTTATCCCTTCAGGTGAAGCTATAAGATCCCAAACCTGATTGAGATACATAGACTTAATCTCGAATTTCATTGCTTTATGCCACAAATTTGCATCGGCATCAGCAATAGCCTCCTCGTATCTAGTGGGGTCTTGTTCCGGATGGTCGGAGACTGGCTCGAAAGCTTCTCCAGTCCATCTCTTTAGAACCTTAGACACTTTCCTACTATGATGAGACTCCATATGTACAAGCTCTTGAGGCGTACATCTTCTTATTCCACAATCGGTTTTAAAGAAGTTTCTTCCAAAGATAACTTCTCCTCTAACTCCAACCAAGTTGAACCTTTTGTGAAAGTACTTTGATCATCCTCCAAGTATCTAGCATTGGTACTAACTAGTACTTTATGGTCCTTAGGATGATAAAAGTAACCACCATTTATCCCTTTTGGATACCTAACAAAATAGTATAATTCCAATCTTGATTCCAACTTATCTCCCTTGACCAGTACATAAGTTGGATAACCCCATATCCTGAAATGATTCAGACTTGGCTTACGCCCAGTCCATATCTCATAGAGAGTCCTAGGTACTGACTTAGAAGGCACCAAGTTCAGAATGTATGCCGCTGTTTTCAGGGCATATCCCCCAAAAAAGACACTAGAAAAGTAGTATAAGACATCATGCTTCGGACCATTTCCATTAATGTCATGTTCCTTCTCTCAGCTACTCCATTCTACTATGGTGTCCCCAGTGCAGAGAACTGGGATACTATCCCATGATGTACCATGTAGTCCTTGAATTCACTAAGGAGGTACTCTCCACCACGATCCGATCGTAAGGTCTTGATCAATTTACCTGTCTGATGCTCCACTTCAGCCTTAAACTATTCGGACTTGTCAAAAGAGTCAAACTTGCGTTTCATCAGGTAACCATATCCAAACCTTGTACAATCATCCGTGAAAGAGATGAAGTATTCAAAATTTCCTCTAGCTGGTATAGACAAGGGACCACACACATCAATATGAATAAGACTCAATACCTCATTGGCTCTATCCGCCTTAGGGGCAAATAACCTTTTAGTCATCTTTTCCATCAGGCAGGACTCCCACTGAGGCAAATTTTCCAATCTCAATAAGCCCAAGGGCCCATCATGGATTAACCTCTGAATCCTAGTTGAGTTGATATGACCCAACCTTATATGACAAAGATATGAGTCATTGACATTGGTCTTTCTCTTCCTTGTTAAAGGTCCAGATTAAGTGTTATTTAATTGATTATTAATAGGGTTTAAGAAAAATAAATTTCTATACATATGCCCAGTACATAAAATTTCTCCATTTCTACTGATAGAAATACCAGGATAGAAAGATACAGAATATCCTTAATTTATTAGTTTTGCTACCGAAATCAAATTCTATCGAAATTCAGGTACATATAAAATATTTTTTAAAACCACTATTCTATTACAATAAAAAATAAGATCTAGTTCTCCCACTGCAAGGGCCCAAACTTATGATCCATTTCCCACACGTAGTCCATGTTCGCCCTTCTGGATTCTTCTTATCTTTCTAAACCCCTACAAAAAGTTATAATGTGATTAGTGGTTCCAGAATCAGCAATCCAAATGGAAGTTGATCCAACTATTAATATAGATTCTTGATGGAAAACATTACTTTTAGGGTTTTTCTTGGCTTGAAGATCTGGACACTCCTTTTTCTAGTATCCCTTTAGTCCACACTTGAAGCACTAGCCATTGGGTTTGTCTTTAGGCTAGGTCTTGGGCTGGACCGCTGCGTTCCCTTTCTTCTTCTTGAACTTTCTGGGCTTGAGCCCAATTCTAGAAGATGAAGCCTTAGCAATCATAGCCTTAGATTGTGACTTCATGACCTTCTCCACCATCTGAAGCTCCTTCATCAACTCAGTCAAACCCATGTTTACCTTGTTCATGTTATAGTTTAAATTGAACTGAATGAAGAAACCCGGTAGAGATTCGAGAACCATGTCCACTTGGTTCTCGGGGTTAATGACCGCCCCTAAGATTTCTACCTCCTCAAAAGAAGCAATCATCGTGAGCATATGCTCTCTGACTGATGCTCCCTCCGCCATCTTAGTGTTGATGATAGTTCGAAGAGCTTCCTGCCTTTGGGCCAGCTCTTATCTGCGAACATCGTGGCTAATGATTAGGTTATGTCATATGCAATGGTCGTGTGCTCATGTTTGGATTGGAGTACATTAGACATGGAGGCTAACATGTAACAACGAGCTATCTTATTGGCCTTCTTCCATGCCTTCTCAGCCTCACACTCCTCCGTAGTGGAACCCTCCTCGATAACAGGGCAGGTTTCGTATAGGATATACTTATACTCTTTCGCTGTGAGTATTATGTCTAGGTTCCTTTTCTAGTCCACATAGTTTGGTCCCGTTAGCTTATTCTCTTGAAGAATAATGGCCAATGGACTAAAAGAACCTCCTACTATTTCTGAAAAATCGAAAAATAAAAAAAAAAAGATTCAGTTTGTGAAAACAAAACAAATATGTGCACTTTATCTTTATTATCAAAACTGATAATAATCAATTTAGCTCATAGGAAAACTGACATAGCTTCTTGGGAAGATTAATAGTTTCCTAAGCTAAGTGTGTTAACCACTACAAATTAATTTCCCTTCTAGGTAATGATCTAGAAGATAACTCTATCGAGGGGATGGCCTTTTCCTCTCATTTTCTATGGACATACCTCGCACTATAACCTCCAATGAGGGGCTGGCCGATTACAGTACGTGCCCCGAGTTATTAATTATATCCCTCCATTAGATCTAGCTCCTTGTGGTATCCTTATCCTATACGGGTTCACTTCCAAAGTGACGTGAGGGGACTCACGATTTCTAATGAGGATCGTGATGGAAACCATGGGGCCGTTGGAACCCCTCTCCCACTTAGTCTTTTAAAATAAGGGTTTTTTGAAAAATATCCTGTTGAAAATTTTCATTAAGTTTTCCCGTAACTCAAAAATAAAATGTCTTAGTCCATAAAAATCTCCATGTCAAGGCTTATATCCTTTGAGAGCTTTTCCCCTGGACTAATTTTATTTAAGTTAAAAACTTAATGATTTCAAAAATTTTCCAATTAAAACTTTCTAAAGACTTTGGTCTCAAGTTTATTTGACAAAATAATTTTTCTTGTGCCAAACTAAAACAAAATGGCTTTCTATTTTAACCTTACAAAAATATCTAAATCCAATATATTCTCTATGTCAAGGATTGAATCTTTTGAGAAAATATCTAAGGATTAATTTTTGTTCAAACTAAAATAACCATTTAATTTATAGAAAAATATTTTCCTTGTCAAAACATTCCCAAAGACTCTGGTCTTTGAGAAAACGTGTACATAGGTACAAAAAATAAACAGCATGCTAGAAAATAGTACACATTTTCATGCTTTTCTATTTTTAAACCTAAGTACCCCGATAATAGAATTAAACACATTAATTAATTAATTAATTAATGGTCTTGTTTAATCCTAAAATCCCTTACTAATATTTTTCATGCAAAAATATTTCTCGAATATTGACTATTGCAAAATATTAACTTCGACTGGTATGGACCCCAAAACCAAAAGAAACTGCAAGAAACATTACAAGGAAAAATTAAAAAAAATTCCTTGGTCCATTGCACCCGCTACACAGAACCACGACCCACGAAAAACTAGCGCGCGGACTGGCCTGCCAGAGCTAAGCCGGAGCCAGTTCTAGCACTCCAAGCCAGCACCGGTTATGGTCTGGGTGCCTCCTTCCTACAGTTTGTTTCTTGCGAATTTCCCCTGTTTTTCTGGATGGTTTCTGGTGCCACTGGATCTCCGATTTCAACATTAATGCAATGAAATCAATCAAAACCAACAACTGCCTATACCCATAAACATTGGGCTTACATGATTTACTAAGAAAAAATAGTAAATTACAGATTCCTATACCTCCACCCGCGAGGTTTAACAAAGAATCTATCCATACCATAAATAGCGAAGGATCACAATTTTAATCACATATATGTGTCTAGTTTTATTCATCTAGATGCATGCTCCCTATATTTTCACAAAACCTTCATGCTCTGATACCAATTGAAGGTGTAGAAAGCGGGAAAACATGGAGCATGCAGCGGAAGTGAATATAAAAAAAACCAGAAAACAAGAATAGGGATTCCAGGGCAGGGCCGGCGCCAGCTCCAGTAGCCCTAGCCGGTGCTGGTTGCGCCCTGTCCCAATCCTGAGGTTTTAAAAATTTTATCTCTCCTTCTGGTTTTTAAAAGTGGCTGGACCAGAACGTGCGCAATCGGGGTAAGTGTGCTGGTGGAAGCCTCTGGTGCGATTCTTGCAAACCTCCTACTCTACCTTTACATATATGTGAACGCCGAACTCTCGATCTTCCATTATATAGCCTACCTAACTACCGTTTGGTGAACAACTAACAGGTTAGGGAATTTTTCTGGAAAGAGAGAAAGAGAGAGACGCCTAGCCTTTTCCAGAGAAGAAGCCGTCTCAAAGTATGTGTGTTATGTCAACAACGACGTTGTTTCCAATCCTCCTCTTTAACCTAAATAAAACCCTATGTTAAACTAGACTGGGCCATTGGACTCTTAGTTTAGCCTATTGGGCTTAATTAATTATTCTAGTTAGAACCAACTTAATGGCCCAACAAATAATTAATTTTTCAACCCAAATAAACTAGTCTAATAAATAAGCCTATATTATTTAGTCCCAGATTAATCCCTAATTATTCAAATTGGGCCAAAGCCCTGAATAATTAATTAACCTACCAAACTAATTTAATTAATTCTCTCTCCATGGACCTTTATTTTATTTTAGCCCAACAAATAATTAGGCTACTTAAATAAAATAAATTCTATTTAATTTAAGATCAATTCCTTAGCCCGTATTTAATTAGGACTAACGGTCTATACTGGGGACCAAAAGACACACCGCTTTGGCTACTAAAATGATCAAAATACCCTTGTCATATAAAAAGCTGTATTTTGTATTTTAAATATTTCCTAATATCACCATAAGGAAATATTAACGCCAAGGACAATGTTCTGTTAGCAAAGTCTCCGACCTACAATTGTAATGACTAAAATACCCCTTTATACATCGACGTACAGAGAGGAAGAAGTGTACTAACACTTCTCTAAATGACATCTACCATCCTTAGGCCTCTAGTCCAATGATCCACGACTTCCTGGATTGTTTTTGCTTTCCAAGAGAACTACCCTAAAACAAACATCCAAGTCATATTTCCCAGGGCCCTGGATATTTAGATTATTCAGACAACCACAAGGGGTAATATAGTATAGAAACTATCTTGTACAAATCTGTCTTAACTAACTAGTCACACATACCCAATATGCAAGTACATTGGCCCTACGATAGAACCTCAACTATAGCATATCAAAGTATATGCTTCTAGCTTCGTCAGACCACCAACTCATACTCAAGTCGTAGAGTACTAGTCCACGCTGTAGCGGTAGTAGTCTAGATTTCCATCATATAGTACTTTTAGAAACCACTACTGCAAGTCCTGTTCTACGAATTTGAAATACGCGTATGTCATGAAGTGAGTAGACTACTCATTAGCTAATGGTAAGCCATTCTCCATTTGGAATTTACAACATAATAACCTAGACATTATGAGATTCCCATTCTCACCAATCGGTTAAGAACGAATGTTTATGTGTTAAGTAACCCATAATCCATACCTTACTGTGTAAAACCTCCATTCACATGGACTACTTACTTAAACATAATGGGTCTTTCCAAACATAATTTTGCACAAATAAAATTGTAAATTCACAAATAATTTTTGAAAATAAATTCTTTTATTAAAAAATTCAATTTTTACATCAGAAACTTAGCCTAAAAGGGCATATTTTCCAACAATTACCGCTTATCATGATTAGGAGATCTAGAAAATGGATGTGAAAATAGCTTTCTTAAATAGAAATTCAACTGAGGAAGTGTATATGATATAACCAGAGGGTTTCACATCCAATGATAGCACAAAAGTGTGCAAGCTGCAAATGTCCATTTATGGACTTAAGCAAGCTTCTAGAAGTTGGAACATTCATTTTGATGAAACAATCAAAGAGTTTAGTTTTATTCAAAATATGGATGAGCCTTATGTGTACAAGAAGGTTAGTGGGAGCACAATCATTTTCTTATTGCTTTATATAGATAACATATTGCTAATAGGAAACGATGTACCCGTCCTTCAATCAGTTAAAGTTTGGTTGCCTAAGAAATTCTCCATGAGAGACCTTGGAGAAGCAACCTATATTCTTGGAATAAGGATCTATAAAGATAGGTCGAAAAGGTTGCTAGGTCTTTCGTAATCTACATATATTAACAAGGTGCTAAAGAGGTTTAGCATGATTAATCCAAAAAATGATTCTTACCTATGTCCCATAGGATAAACTTTTCAAAGTGATGTCTCCCAAGACACAAGTGGAAAGGGATCGCATGAGTAAGTTCTATATGCTTTGGCAATTAGATCTATCATGTACGCTATGATATGTACAATGCCCGATGTATCTTGTGCTCTTAGTTTGACGAGTAGATATCAATCTGACCCTGGTAAGGGTCATTGGGAAGTTGTAAAGAACATCCTCAAGTACTTGCAAAGCAATAAGGATGTGTTCTTGGTTTATGGAGAAGGTGATTTGAAAGTAAACAGGTATATTGATGTCAGTTTTCAATCTGACAAAGATGATTTCAAATCACAGTCTAGCTATATATTTATGTTATGCGGAGGGATAATAAGTTGGAAGAGTTCTAAACAAGAGATTATTGCTGACTCTATTACTTTACTATCTGATCCGGGATATCTAGATGGACAGGATGTAAAGATAGAGAGAGTTCGCATGAATGAGAACATAGCTCACCCGCTTATAAAAGTACAATCCCAAAAAAAACATAATTGGCATGTTGAGTCATTCGGCATTAGATACATGAATGATTAGTTTTAGTGCAAGTGGGAGCTTGTTACTGTAATGCCCTAGAGGCAATCACTTTGTATATGACACATTAGTTTTATAATACAAGGTATTATTAATCTTTCTATTTTTTTTTTCTTTACTTTCATGTAAAATAATTGTTAGATAAAATCTCTAGTACAACATTGTGTTAAGAAAATCATAATAGAGATCAAGATGTGAAATTCCTATTACACTATATAGTGTTAGTACTTAAATAATTTCTAGTCGTAGTATTAATAAGATTGGACTTCATTAATGCATTAAGATTAGCACATGTTAGACTTCCTGATTTAATCGGTGGGTGGTTCTCACATCCGTGAGTATTGTAATACTCAAAGTTAATAGCTGGATGCTTGTTAATAGAACAAGTACATTAGATGACCTGACTATGAGATAATCACATGGATAACTATGTAGTGCCAGTGATAGAATTTCGTTATAGCAAACGTACACGTATTCTTAGATTTGAGATCACTAAGGTACTCTATTTACTGAGCATTTTACTTTGATGCCAATCTCTAGAGCCAGATTGAGGGCTGCCTATGGGATGGATAATGGGTATAATGTAAGGTAAACAAAAATAGTTGAGAGGGTCAATAAAAGATTCACCACGCCTAATAGTAAAGGCGAATATCTCACGGGCACTTGTTGGAATTATTACTCATGAAATCCTTAGCCAAGGTAATTGTGTATTGAAAACAGCTCCAATTGATATACATGTAGAGCAGTGGATTTCTGGTACAAGTACTAATATATTCGGGCCAAAATTAATGTATATGCTAATTCCGTACTCCAAACCAAATGAGATATTGTTTGGTAAAGGAAATTTATTCCACTTTAGTTTGTTATTGAAGGGATCATGTCAAGCTACTTAACTTCCTAGACTCTTGGGTGGTCATGATGTATTGCTAAATACCACTCATGATTTGCAAAATATGGATTTATTAATTGATAAATTAATAAACCAATCTTAATTAGAATTAATAGATTAATTTTAAATTATTAAGGATTATTAATCTCAATGATGTTTGAAATAATTTATATTCACTACCAATAGATCAGGAAACCTAATAGGTCACGCACAATAGAGGATTAAGTACTCAAGATGTTATTTGATAACACTATGGGGTTAATTGTGAGAAGGAAAAGTTATCATGGTCAAATTATAATTAGTTATAATTTTGGGCCAAATCACGATTGCTGAAACTTATGGTTTCCAATTACAATTTATGAATTGTAATTTGATTAGAATTCATAGAAATATGTTTTCAAAAATTTTGGCGATAACACTGGAGTAAAAAAAGTTGGATATATTTTTATATATGATGAGAACGGTTGCCATGGTTTTTAGTATGGAAAAATAAAGTACACACATCTTCCTTCTCTCCCTCTCTCTCTCTCTCTCTCTCCTCTCTCTCTCATTTGTCTTCTATACATAAAAACAAACCCCAGTCGTCAAGAAAGTCTTCTAGTAGAGACTCGTTTTGATTTGCTTGAGTCCCTCGTGTGGATACTATCAGAGCCAACCTCACACTGAGATTGGAGTGGCTCATCTTGGACGCTAGTGTAGACTGGTTTTTGGAACGAGTGTATCTGGATCGCGCCTTAGTCATTCAACATAAAGAGAACGTTTTGAACAACAGAGGTAAAACCTTTTTTTTTTTTTTTTTTTGCCTGTTGAAATCATATGCATGTGATCTTGGGCTAGGATTTCTATTTTTCTGCTGCTATAAGTGTTATGGTATTTTTGAAATCCCTACAATCTCGACCATCCAACTCCACTACCTTTGAAGGGGTATAAGGAAAGTCTGCCACCCATGTAACCAAAGGCTTCCACGAGATGATGAGACATTGGTAAAATTTGAGAAAATAATTAGAAACATGAAAAGATAAATTTGATTTTCAACAGATCTAGTGATAAAATCACCATCAGGGGTGGAAACACAACATGACTCAGCTTCCATTATATTACGAAGTGGTAAGAAGTTACCTGATCCTACTATGGTATTAATACCATGTAAAGAAGATGGGTCAAAACTGACCCCTTTTAATGAACTTTTGAAAATTAAACAAAAAAACTAGATTTTTAGCCACCGATACCTTACTCCACTCGCACACACAAAGTAAGAAAAGATGTACAATTCGATAAGTTTATGAAAGTATTTAAACAACTACATATAAACATCCCACTCAATAAGGCCTTGACACACATGACCAATTATACAAAGTTCCTCAAAAGCATGCTTGTTAACAAAAAGAGGTTGGAGGAATTATCCACTATAGTTTTAAATGAAGAATGCTTAGCTATCTTGCATGAGCAACGGACTTTGCCACAAAAAAAAAAAAAAAAAAAAAAAAAAGTGATCTAGGGAGTTTTTCTATTCCTTGTCTTGTGGGTACTCCTACATTTTGTAATGCATTAATGGACTTAGGTGCTAGAATTAATCTTTTTCCATATAAAACTTTCAAAAAGTTAGGCCTAGGTGAACCCAAGCCTACTACGATGAGTATTTAAGTTGCAAATAGATCTATTAAATATCTTAGGGGAATAGTGGAAGATGTATTGGTCAAAGTGGATAGATTCATATTTTAAGTGAATTTTTTTTATTTTTGATATGGATGAAGATTCTAAAGTTCTTTTAATTCTAGGTTGACCTTTCCTAACTACTGCTAAAGCATTAATTGATACTTATAGGGAAAATTTGACACTTAGGGTTGGGGATGAAGAAGTCATTATCAAAATTCATAAAAGCATGCAATATCCTATTTCTTATGATGATTTTTGTTTAAGGATTGATATTCTTGATGAACCTATCTTTGATTTTGTGCAGGAATCATTTGTCAAATGCTATATGGACTTGATAGAACAATCCATTGCATATGTAGAGGATTTAAATGAGGGCCATGAGTTGGGAGAATTTGAGAAAATTAAAAAAAGAAGTTTGGGAAGGATGAAGTCCTCCCTGAGCACTTGGAATATGCATTTTTGGCTAACAGAGAAAAATTACCAGTGATCATAACAAAAGATGTGAAACCTTATCCAAAACCAACCCTAGAGTAAGGGGGTCGGGATGCATATCATATTTTATTGCATGCATAAATATATTTTTGAATGATTTTATGTACTTTGGATTCGTGATTTATAGTCTAGAAGGCTCAGTTGTGCTTATTGAGTAGCAAGGGCAAAATGGTAATTTTGCTTGAAGTGAAAATAGGGAGATAGCTTGAGAGTTAAATAGGAAAAATATTTGGGAGAGAAAATAAGAACAAGAGTTGTTGTGGTTTAGTAGTTAGAGCTTTGGAATATTCCTTAAGGTCTTGAGTTCAAATTCCACCCTTTAAGTTTTAGCATGATTAATTTTTATTTTAGATAAGTAGGCTATTTTCAGCCATTGCTTGCCATAGGGAGGAGTACGAGTGTTGTCCTAGAGGAGGCATGAAAGGAATGTTTTAATCCTATTCTTGTGGCCTACAAAAATTCTTAAGGGATTCATACCCTTTTTACTCTCTAGCTTACCCTAATTCTTTATCAATTAAGTTGCTCAATTTATCCAAGCCATTTTATTTCTAGAAAATTCCAGCAAGCTTCCTTGATCTTGGAGTTTCAAAAATTTCTATGTGAGGATAGCATATTGACTGAAAATGGAGAAGGGGTTATGGAAGGATCCCAAGAGAATTAATCTCCATGGTTGAACCTTCAAACTCCACCCTATAAGTGATCATCTTCTTCATGTAGCAAATCTGAAAAAAATTTTCCAGCTTCTTGGTCAGTCCAATTTTTGAAATCTTTAGGCAACTTTCTCACTCAAATAATGACAGAAAAATAGCCAATTCACTCAGCTTGAAGACTGGAAACTTTGGCCAAAATTCAAACTGCACAAAGCTGTGCAAACTAGAGAAAAATTCTGGCAGAATTCACAGCATAACAGTCCAATAACCAAGCTGTTTCTTCTAGCCTTCAAACCAGTAATTCATCTCTATCTTATCTCCATAGAGAAGGCTGGAAACCAGCCTTACAGTACCGTCCAATACCCTTTCAAACCTGCTGCAAGTCGGCTAGAGCATGGCAGAAGAAACTGCACGAAATTCCAGCAAATCCTTTGAGTGATCAACCAGAATTCCAGCCTTGTTTCCTCTTCACCCTTGTCCAAAACTCACTCTAATTTTCTGTAAAACCAACCCTAGTCAGCCATGAACTGAACTTCATCATCTCTTCCATTGGTCTGAACAAATGAAGCTCCATGGCTACCCCTTAAATTACTCCATCAATCACTACAATCAAGCCTTCCATTGACGAAGCTACACGGCGCTTGGGTGCCATTCTAAACCATACCCAAATAATAAGTTTATGCATTCAATGATTAAATCATTTTAGTTGAGCATGCACTCACAGTCAGCTATAAGTAAAAGGAAATCAGATGCAAGTTTTTGTCTAAAGAATTGCCCATAAATTTTCTCTCAAATCTTAGAGTACTCAGGTACTCTTATTTGCATAATTAGAATTTAAACAGAAAACAGAAATAAAATTCCTTAA
The DNA here is from genome assembly GCA_026120185.1 of Voacanga thouarsii. Classification (NCBI taxonomy): domain Eukaryota; kingdom Viridiplantae; phylum Streptophyta; class Magnoliopsida; order Gentianales; family Apocynaceae; genus Voacanga; species Voacanga thouarsii. The sequence goes on from JANUWF010001165.1 coordinate 3,020,212, forward strand.
CATAGAAGTGTACGAAAAATAATAAATAAACATTCTAGTCATAATAACTCTTAGCCCCTCTAGTCCTCACCAAAATCTTCAAGATCAGGCTCATACAACCTTCCCTCAGAGTTCTTAGAGAAGTCTATCCCAGCCCCACTTGCAAACCCCTCCATTAGCTCTTTCCCAGGTCGCCTAGAACTCTCCCTGATCTCGACCTGGTTGGGTGGAGGAAAGAAGGAAGGCCTAGGTGGAGATTTATAATCTATCTCCCCCAGGTCATCACTATCTGCTGATAAATCAACTATGGGCCTAGGAGGGTGGGGAACATACTCCACATCTATCTCATCATCTTCACAGTCAGAACTCAATTCTATCACTGGTATTGAGGGTGGTTCATTGATCGAGACCTCATCATCACTGCTATCTTCCAGAGGAATAACTGGCTGAGGAGCACGCTGAGGTACTGGAAGGTCTTCTGGGTAGAAGGGGATTGGAGGGTGCCATTGCCGCCCCTTCCTTGCTGTTCTAAGCATTCTAACCATCCTATAGCATAAACAAGATAGGTTAGATAGGGATTTGAACTTAAATAAGTACGACATATACTATAAATACTTGCCTAAACCTAGGCTCTGATATCACTTGTAACACCCCACTACCTAGGCCCAACAAGGCCGGGGATGTTACTCCATCCAAAGAATAAGAGGTCTTTATAACTAGGTCACACAAACAAAAATAAAACAATACTTTGAAATTAAAACTTATTACAATCCAAAAATTCAAGACAAATCCATAAATACATTGAATACCCCCGTCTCTCAAAGCAATACATAAAGAAAATAACACAAGGCCTTCAAAGCAAGCACAAACTATCTACTCATCTCCACAACAGGACCGACCTAAAAACATGGCAAAAGGGTGATGAGATAAACATCTCAGTAAGTCCGTGTGTGTTTTGCGTGTCCAGTGAAAACAGTTCATGAATGCAAAGTGTAAGAACTTCATAAGAAAATACTGGCAAGTAATAAATAATATTCAAAATCAAGAGTGGCATTTTGGCTTTTTCAACTATACATGTACAATAAAATCAACCACTCAAAAGGGCGGCCATGGGTTACCACACGTTGGCCCCCATAACCATACAACGGTCAAAATGCCACACTTTGTGCAGACTGACAAAAAGGTAGATGATCAGCCTACCGGGTAAGATACTCGTCATTCTCTACACCCAAACAAAATCAGTTGTCCACTCCGGCAACACATAGTCCACATGATTGAAACTTGCTAGCTCGGACCGACTTGACTAAGTAGTACTGACGTTTCTCTAAATTGAGTTCATCTTCTAGAAATGGCCTCCTGCTAGAAGACTCACTCTTGCTCTTCAAAACTAGTACTACTAGCTTATCCTTATTGAGTACTCAACGATGATTGTCCTACTTGGGAGAAAACTGGTAAAACATAGCTTTACTTGAAAATGGCAATCAAGGGTTTCTAAAGTCATTGTCAAAATTAGTTTTAGAAACAGTTTGGTGTTTGAGTAAAACTGCTCGTTGATTTTCAAATAGTTGGTTTGACTAAAAGAAGAAAGGAAACAGTCCTTAATTGCCTTTACCAAATTAGTGTTCACATACTTCATGTTTAGCTTGCCATGGTAACCTTTTACAACAAGCAAGTTTTATGCAGGAGCTTACTTGATCCTTTGCTCGAGGTAAAATAAAGATATCCAGAAGCTGACCTAACCCCTGCCTGGGGTAAACACAAGCCATAGTTAAACTAAAGCTAAAATTTTACTTTCATAAATAATTCTAACTCAACTTACTACAATCATGACCCTAGTGTCCCAAACTTTAAGGCTAGATAATAAATAAAGGGTTTATAAAATAAATCTAGCTTGATATTAAAATAACTAGAGTTTGTGAAATAGTTACTAATAAGTTGTAGGTTTAAATCTTGTTACAAATAAACTAGGGTTCATTTGATGAAGGGTCCTAGGTCCTTGATGATATTATTTAAAATAATAATCCATTAATGATTAGAAAATAATTGATAAATAAAATTAATAATAAGTAAATCTTAAAATGTTTTGATGAAAAGATAATAAATAAATTTTTTTAGTACCTATGAATTTATGACTTACAAGATTAATATTCTACCTATTATGATTATTTATATAAAAAGCTTTATGTGATATTATTATCATATATAATATTTATATATTTTATTTATTTAATAAAAGCTATCATTTATTTGACTAAAATATCATTATTTTATATAGTAGTCCAAATCCACATTTTCCTAGGGTTTTCGAAATCATTAGAAGAAATTATAGTATTAATCATTTTATTGATGAAATAAAATTGGCTAACTTAATTAGCTTAGGGATAACAAGGTCACGATCATAATTCCTATTGCTAACCATAATCATGAACATACACTCTATACCAATCAACAAAATATCCAAATCATGAATAAAAGTATAGATCCAAATCTACCAATACATAATCCCAACTCTACTAAACATATTCATATTCATGGCCAACATAGACACACGATCATAAAATCCTATTCGCCAAAGGTGACCTAATATCTATCATGCTTATCATCCATACTACTCACGACATGAATACATGCAACAAACCCTAAAACATCATAAAATTCAACCAAGACCAGTCATCCTCATGCATCAATCCCAACTCCATCATATAAACACATTTATAATCTCCAAATATATTCCATCCTCATCCAACTACATCCAAGAGACATGAATCTTGAATTTAAAGAGAAGATTGAAGAGACTTACTTGAATGATAACTACCTTGAAGAAGTTTCAAAAGAATCCTCACGCTTGGAAAGCTTGATCCGTCCATGGAGAAGGAAGAAAAATGGCCATGGTTGGAGTAACCATTCGATCGATCGATCGATCGATCGAGAGAGAGAGAGAGAGAGAGAAAGATTATTAGTATATTTTGTTAATGGTTGAAGAGGAAGGAAGATGAATATAATCGTTCATGCTTACCTTGAGAGTGTTCTTGAGCTTTCAATGAAAATTCTGGTTTTTTATCCGAAAATAAAATCTTGATTTCAGCATTTGATGTTATAAATTGCAGAAATGGATTCAAGAGGATGAGTAGGTCTGATCTGGAGTTTTTTTGGAGAAGATTGAAGAGGTTTTGAGTGGTCTTATGCGTGGAGAAGGGTGGTGTGTGTTCTTGGTGTTCTTGGAGATTTGGAGAGAATAGATGAAGGCTGGCAGAAATTTTGCTTGGAAAGAGTGGCCGAATGGGTTGGAGAATTTTGGTGATTGAATTCTCAGATTTGGGAGAAAATGAAAGCTGGTTGTTTGAAATTCAAAGTGGAGTAATTTAGGGAGTGAATTAGGGAGCAAATATGGTAGGAATCTCTCGGTTGGTGAAGGTCTTTGGGGAGCTTCAATGGCTGACTGTTTGGCTAGGATTTTGCTTAGATGAATGATGCTTGCAAGAGCTATAGAGTGGCCGAATGATGGGGTGCAATGTGAAGGAATTTTCTGGATAGTTGAGGCTTAATCCATGGAAGTTTGTTGGAATTTTGGAATCCAATTGATCGCTTGGTTGTAGTAATTGATGGAGGGATTTTAGGAGCAGCCATGGAGCTTAATTCGAGCAGACCAATGGAGAAGATGATGAAGCTCAGTTCATGGCTGACTAAGATTGGTTTTACAGAGAAAATGGTTTAAGTTTTGGATGAGGGTGAAGAAGAAACAAAGCTGGAATTTCTGGTTGGTTTTTCCGCATGGCTTGTTGGAATTTCTGTGCAAATTTTTCTGCAATGCTTCAGCCAACTTGTAGAAGTTTTGAAGGGGTATTGGAGGGTCCTTTACGGCTGTTTTCCTGCCTTCTTTATGTTGGAAGGACAGGGTTGAATTGCTGGTTGGAAAGGAGGAAGAACAGCTTGGTTTTTCGGACTGCTATGCTGCGAAAATTGTCCAGGAATTTTTCTAGTTTGCATAGATTTTGTGCAGTCCGGTTTTGGCTGAAGTTTTCAGTATTCAAGTTGAGTGAATTGGTTATTGTTCTGGCAGTATTTGAGAGGGAAAGATGGCTGAAGATTTTGACAATTGAATTGATCAAGAAGCTAGAAAAATTTCCAGCTTACTATATGAAGAAGATGAACACACATAGGTTAGAGTTTGAAGGTTCAACCATGGAGTTTAATTTCCTTGGGAACCTTCTATAACTCTTCCCCATTTTCGACCAATATGCTACCCTCTCATAGGTAATTTCGAAACTCCAAGATCAAGGAAGCTTGCTGGAATTTTCTGGAAATAAAATGGCTTGAATAAATTGAGCAACTTAATTGGTCAAGAATTAAGGTAAGTTAGAGAGCAAAAATGGTATGAATCCTTTAGGAATTTTTGTAGGGTACAAGAGTGGAATTAGGACATTCCTTTCATGTCACCCCTAGGACAACGTCCCTACTCCTCCCTAAGGCATGCAAGGCCGAAAATAGACTACCTATCAAAAATAAAATTTAATCATGCTAAAACTTAAATGATGAAATTTGAACTCAAGACCTCAAGGATTTATTTCAAAGCTCTAACCACTAGCAACAACTCTTGTTCTTATTTTCTCTCCGAGATATTTTTCCTATTTAACCCTCAATCTATCTCCCTATTTCATCCTCAATAAAAATTACCATTTTACCCTTCCTACTCAATGAGCACAATTAAGCCTTCTAGTCTACAAATCACAAATCCAAAGCATATAAAATCATACAAAAATATATTCATGCAGGCAAGAAAATATGATATGCATTCCGACCCCCCTTACTCTAAGGTTGGTATTAATTGGGTTTCACAAGTTGGACATGAGTTTTATTGTTTTTTATATGTTTTCTCCAGTTACTTTCAAGTTCTCATAGCACCGAAGGATCAAGAGAAGACAACCTTAACATGCCCTTTTGGTACTTTTGTATATCGATGTATGCCTTTTGGTCTTTGCAATAATCCCAGAACTTTTCAAAGATGTATGATGGCTAGTTTCGAAGAGCTTGTGGGAGACATCATGGAAGTATTTATGGATGATTTTTTTTTTTTTTTTTTTTGTAATTCTTTTGACCGGTGTTTGGCCAATCTGGAAAAGGTGCTTCAACGGCGTAAAGAGACCAACCTCATGTTTAGTTGTGAAAAATACCACTTCATAGTGCAAGAAGGTATAGTATTCAGAAATAAGATTTCAAGAAAAAGGTATTGAGGTTGACAGAGCAAAGATTGAGGCAATTGAGAAACTCCTTCCTCTAACTTCCGTGAAGGCTATTCGAAGCTTTCTTGATCATGTAGGTTTTTGTAGGAGGTTTATCTTGGATTTCTCAAATTTTTCCGAACCTCTTACTTCTTTGCTTGAAAAATATGTTGTTTTTTTTTTTTTTTTGATGAAAAATGTCTCCATGCCTTTAATGTACTTAAAAGAAATTAATTAACTCTCATATTTTAATTGCACTAGATTGGTCTCTTCCGTTTGAATTAATATGTCATGCAAATGATTATGCAGTGGATGCAGTGCTTGGACAAAGGAGGAATAAGTATTTTCAAACCATCAACTATGCAAACAAAACTCTTACGGCGGCACAAGAGAATTACACCACAACGAAGAAAGAATTACTTGCAATAGTGCTTGTTTTTTATAAATTCAATTCTTATCTTGTGTTGTCCAAAGTCATTGTGTATACGAATCATTCCACCATTAAGTGCCTACTAACCAAGCATGATTCTAAACTAAGATTGATAAGATGGGTTTTATTATTGTAGGAATTTAGCTTGGAGATTAGGGTAAAAAAGCAAGCGAAAAATTTAGCTACGGATCACTTATTTAGGTTGGAAAATCCCAACCCTGAACCTTTGGCTGAAGGAGACATCAATGATACCTTCCTGGATGAACAACTTCTACTCATGGATGGTGAGATTTCTCAAAAACATTGGTATGTAGATTTGGCCAACTACTTGGTTGCAGGAATTATTCTAGAAGATTTCACTGCGCAACAAAAGAAGAAATTCCTCTCCGAAGTAAAACATTACTTGTGGAAAGATCCCTACTTGTTTCGGTGTTGTACAGATCAAATCATTCGAAGATGTGTGGATTACGTGGAAAGTGCAAACATCTTGAAACATTATTATGAAGGACTTGAAGGAGGCCACTATCAAGCTAACAACACCACAAGAAAGGTGCTCGAGTCCATATTTTATTGGTGCACACTTTTTAAGGATTCTCACAGGTTTGTTAAAAATTGTGATAGGTGTCAAGGTACAGGTAACATTTCTAAATCCAATGAGATGCCATTTCAAATTTTTCAAGTTTGTGAAATTTTTTATTGTTGGGGATTGATTTCATGGGCTATTTTCCTAATTTTTTGGGCAATAAATATATCTTGGTCATAGTTAAGTATGTATCTAAATGGATTGAGGTGTAAACCTTACCTAGTAATGATGCTCAAATTGTAGTTAAATTCCTTAGAAAACTTTTCACCCATTTTGGCATACCTAAAGTATTCATTAGTGATAGGAGCCCACATTTTTGCAATGCCAAATTGGACAAAGTTCTTAAACTTTTAGGAATTACTCATAAGTTTGCTACTCCCTATCACCCTTAAATAAGTAGCCAAGTTGAGGTGGTAAATAAAGAATTGAAAGGAATTTGGAAAAGGTGGTAAATCATACATGGAAGGATTGGAGTTTGAAATTAGATGATACTCTTTGGGCTTATATAACTACTTTCAAAACACCTATTGGTAAAACCCCCTATAGATTAGTGTATGGGAAGTTATGTCATCTATCGGTAGAAGTTGAACATAGGGCATATTAGGCAATTAAATTTGTCAATTTTAACCTTCAACTTGCAAGAAAATGGAGGTTACATCAAGTTAATGAATTGGATGAGTGGCATAATAATGCTTACCATAACTCTCGACTTTATGAAAATAAGATGAAACGGTGGCATGATAGACATATTCATTCTCCTCAAGAGTTCAAAGAAGGGGACAATGTGCTATTATTTAACTCTAGGCTTAGACTCTTTCCGGGTAAGTTGAAGTCTAGATGGTTAGGGCCATATAAGATACATCACGTTTGTCCGTTTGAAGTTATTGAGGTGTCTCGCCCAACCAAGGGATCTTTAAGATTAATAGAAGTCGAGTGAAACTATATTTGGGTGAGGAACTTGGCACTTTAGAGCATCTCGATGTCACCCTCTATGATTCATGGTTTTCTTTTGGTCCTCTTTCCTTATTTTTCTTTGTATTATTTTTCTTTTGTTTTTCTTGTTCTACATTTATGTTTCTGTTTCTATTTCTTTTGTTTGTATTTAGGTAACATTTCCCTTATGCTTCCTTATGACGAATTCAAACATGTTGGAGTTAATTTGCAATGGGAGTATTTTCTGTTCCCGATTCTTCCTCTTTAATTATTTTGGTCCTTTAGCTTTACTTTCTTTGTCATATTTTTTGCCATCGAGGATAATGTCCAATTTAAGTGTGGGGGAGATTTTAGTTTTGAAAGTATATTCCATATATTTTCTGAAGCTTTTCAAACATTTTTGTGGTTTCACAACCTTAGCGAGGTTATGATTATCTTTCTTCTTAATATGTCATTCATTTGGTGGATTTTTATTAACAATAAAATAGTTTATTGGATAGGATGTGTTAAGGCTTGAGAATTTGGGTTAATCTTATTTATGCATTAGTGTTTGGGTATTATTTAATCCATCTAGTTTAAATATGGATAATGTGAGGAATATGAGAAAGGTTGTTGGCTAACTCTTGCACTATAGGATTAAACTTTACTTGACTTTGAGTTATCATGAGGAATGTGAGGAGATAAAATCTTTTAGTGGAAAAATTGTGAAATTTTTTTGTGAGTTGATAGTTGAGAAAAAAAATGAGTTGATTATTGTTGTTGAGAAACATACTTTTGCTTAATTATGGGAGCCAATGCGGGTAGTGAAGAGAAATCCACTTTTTTGAGGCTATTAATTCCCAAGAGAAAAAGAAAAATTGTTGGGAAAAAAATGATGAGTGATGACTATAGGGAGCCAATACGGTGTGTGAAGAGAAATCCATGCACTTGAGGCTATCAATTCCCTAAGTCATTAGGAAAATTGAGAGAAAAAAAAGTTGGGTGTTTTCCACAAAACAAGATTTAAGTTATGCAATTTTTGGACTTAAAATGCTTGAGTTGGTAGATGGTTTGACTTGTATGATTCATGTTATCCATGTTTTTACTTGAAGGGTGAAATAATGTTGTAAGACTAGTGTATAAACTTTTTTAATTCGATTTCATGGGCCTTGATATGTCTAGTTTAGTACTGTGTTCTGTGAATGATTCCAAAGGGCTAAAAGAATGACAAGAGCATATCAAAAGTTTGAAAGGTAATTGTGATTCTGTTCTAAGTAAACTTTTTGAAAGGATGTCTTATTTTTCTTTGTTTAATGGCTTTGCTTAAGGACAAGCAAATGTTCAAGTACGAGGGAATATGATATGGGTAAAATTCATTTATATTTTTCTAGTTATTTGAGGGTGCTTTATGATACATTTATTGTACTAATTAGGTATATTCCTTCATATTTGATATTTTACCCTTATAAAGGTGTTTTGGACTTTTATTGCAAAAAAACAACAAGAAAAAAAAAACATCAAACCAAAGCCGTCAGAGCACGATCGGCAACGGCACCGGCTGTGACCCACGGAGCCGGTACCAGTTCCACTCTATCCAAAGTCAGTGGACTTTTCCAATCTTGCGCGAATTTGGTAATTTCTAAGAGTTTTGGTATTTTCCAATCTCTACTTGGCCAAAAACTCTTAGTGGGAGAATTTTAGACTCTTATAAGCCTATTTAAGCAAGAAAAACACAAGACAATAGTATGAATTCAAGGATTAAATAAGCAAATCACTTATTGAAAGAGTAATTCATCAAATCAATGGGCATTATTCAAGAGAGACTTCAAGGGAAAAGAAGAAGGATTGTCTATGAGTTCTTTCTTTTACCTTTAATTTTTTTTCTAGAATAATGATCTAATTAATGTTTTCATTGTAATTTAACAATATTTTAGGATTCATGGTTTTTGTATTAATTTAGCTATTTGATCAATTTCCTATCATTCTTGGTGTTTGATTACTTGTGATCATGGAAGAATTGATGAAGTTCGGTTTGCTTCTAATTCACTTGGGAAACGATGTTAGGAGTTGATTTAATTTTATTGATTTCATATTTGTTATTCCTTAATAGACTTTGGAAACGAAGTTAAATCAAAGAACCTAAGTAATCGAAGATTAGATAATCTTGCCTAGAGTACAGGGTTGTTGATTAATTTCATGTTTATAAAGAATTGTATTTAATGCATCTTTTGGTTATGTTGGTTTGATTGGGAAACCTACTAATTTAATCAAAATGTAGTGATTCTATAGATTGGGAAAGAAGTAGAGTCTATATAAGTGAATTTATGACTTGGGAAACGGTTGAACTTTACTTTATATTCCTTCATAATAACAAAATGATGATTACTTGAGATAATTGCTAAATGATCCATTATCGTGTTTTCTAGGATAGTTGCCTAAATTACACACTCTTACATTCTTGAGTTGTACATATTTTTTTATTTTTTTTCTTATGATTTATCACTTTATTTGGATTGGATAAATAATGAATGAAAAGTAATTAGTGTGTACTTGTTCTTTTGAGCATCAATACTCGTTAATTCCCGATGCTATACTTGCAATGAATATACTTGCTCATATGTGTTTTTTAGGATTAATATTTTAATTAAAACTTAACTAATAAGTAGATTTAAATTTGATGATTTTTATTCACCCAAAATTTACAAATCATGAATCATGTTTACAACCCCACTAATCACAATTCTTAACAATGACATTTAATATATAACTTGCAAACAAGAGCGTTACTCAACAAAACACTAATATGAGGACATATGATATGATCTTGAGTGGTTTTATTGGTTGAATTGATAGAACAAAGGGCTAGATATCTTAGTTCATATAATGGAACCCAAGCAGTGGAGTTTGTGGCCAAACATGGAGGAATATAACTATCTATCTACAGTCTAGCAAACCATTGAAGAACTAAGTATCAAAGACCCACAAAAATAGTAGCAAGATCAACTATAGACTTATCCAAATATCCTTGAGATAACAAGGTAGTCGAGAATAAAAGAGTAGATACTATAGGCACCCAAATAATGGAATTCAAGATAAACCTTAGAAGAGTAAGGCAACTAAAACCCAATCAAGAGAAATCATATTGGATTATCCAAAAGATTTAAAGACTTATTTAAAGGGAAGACTAAACCCTAAGCATGGTCTTGAACAAGATGAACATAGAGGTAAAGACCTCTCAAAACTCACTTTTCAAATTTGAATAAAGTATGTATATTTTTTTATCAAATCACAAAAAGAAACATTCATACTACTCTAACCCTAAATAAGTGATTCCTGAGGTCCTAGGGAAAATTAAGGCCTTAAAAGGTCTTTACAAAATGTTTAAAATAGAATGAAACTGAAGAAAACATCAAAAATCACAAAACAATTGTCTAGGCCCCGACATGAGTCAGCGCCAGTTCCGACACTATGGCCAAGGCTAGGACCGGTGCCCGTTCTTCACTAGAACACAACCCCTTTACCTACAGTCCACAGCTGGCACTGGCTCAACTATCTTGGGTAGGTGCCAGTTCTATGCCGGTCTGCTGTGCTTCACCCTTTTCTTCCTCCTTTAGTGCTAGCTTGGGTTTTTGTTGGGGTTCCTCTTAGATAGTCATCAAGTTGAGCACTTAGCTACCTTCAGCATCCTTCCAAATTTCTTCCATTAGCAAACATGGTTTTATGAGCATTAGATATCACCGTAGAACCTCTTCGTCCTTGATCCTGTCATTGGTCCTTGCAAGGTTGTTCTCCATTCTTGAGTTTGAACTTCTTGGCTAGCTTGATTCCCATTATCTCCCTCTTGTTGAAGTTTATTCTTCCACGAATCATCACCTATATCGAAATGAGTTAAATCACTAACGTTAAACGTTGCACTCGCTTTGCACTCACCAGTAAATCAATCTTATTGGCATTATTTCCAACTTGGGTAATGACTTGGAAAGGCCTATAGCCTCTTGGGTCTAGCTTACTCCTTCTTTGAGTGGGAAACCTCTCCTTGAGAAGGTACACCCATACCCAATCGTTAGACTCAAATGAAAGCTTTTTTCTTCCTTAATTTTTACTTAAGTGCGATCCCTTCATTTTGCTTTACAATAGTTGCCTTCACCTTTTCATGGAGGGTCTTCACTAATTTTGCCTTTTTTGCTCTATCAAGGTTCATCCATTACCTATAGGCAAAGAAACCAAATCCAAAGGAGTTAGAGAGTTATAACCATGCACAATTTCAAATGGAGAATAATAAGTAGTAAAGTGGATAGCCCTATTGTAGGCAAACTCAATGTGCAGCAAGCATTCTTTCCAATTCTTCATGTTCTTTTTAATGATGGTCCTCAAGAGTTGGGTGAGTGTCCGATTAACCTTTTCTGTTTGTCCATCCATTTCAAGGTGACAAGTGGTGGAAAATAAAACGTTAATGCCAAGTTTGTTCCATAAGACCCTCCAAAAAGGACTGAGGAACTTAGTATCCCTAGCCAAGATAATAGTCTTTGGAATCCCATGCATTCTCACCATTTCTTTAAAGAATAAATCTGCAATATGGAAAGAATCAATAGTCTTGTAACAAGCCACAAAATAAGCTATTTTTTATAATCGAGCAACAATCACAAATATAGAATCCTTACCCCTTTTGGATCTAGGCAATCCTAAGATAAAGTCTATTGAAATATCAACTCAAGGAACATTTGGTGTGGGTAAAAGAGTGTACCAACCATGTGAAAGTGATCTAGATTTAGCCCACCTACAAATTATACATTGAGAATAATGTTTGTCCAAATACCTCCTCATTTTTTGCTAAAAGAAATATTCCTTAAGGATGCTAATGTCTTTGTAATACTAAAATGTCCCATTAATCTCCCAGTATAGACCTCCTTAACTAGCAATTCCCTAATGGACCCCATTGGCACACAAAGCATTGCCTCTCTAAACAAGAAACTGTCATGCCTGTAGTACTTAGCAAATGCACATTTCTCACAAGCATGAAAAATTTTCTAAAACTCCTTATTATTAACAAACAATTCTTTAACAAGTACAAAACTAAGAAGTTCAACATCCAGAGAGTTTAAAAGTGCATACTTTCGAGATAGTGCATCCGCAACCTCCTTGCCCTTTTTGTATTGAATGACATAAGAAAATATCTCAATAAACTGCATCCACCTTGCATGCTTCTTGTTTAAATTTTGTTAGCTTTTGCGGTGTTTAAGGGTCTCGTGATCAGTATAGATCACAAACTCTCTGCGTAAAAAGTAGTGTTGCCAATACTTTAGGGTCCTAACCAAGGCAAAAAGTTCTTCATCATAAGTGGAATAATTGAGGGCTGTCCTGAACAATTTTTGACTAAAATATGCAATGGGCTTTCAGTCTTGGGTTAAAACTACACATATCCCTATCCCACTTGCATCATACCCTATCTCAAATGCCTTCTCAAAGTTAGGTAGGATGAGAATTAGTGCTTGGCTTAATTTACATTTGAAGGCTTGAAATTCTTTTTTTTTTTTTTAGCTTCCTCCTACCTAAATCCCACATTTTTCTCACCACTTCGGTTAGAGGGGCTACTATAATGCTAAAATGTTTTATGAATCTCCTATAGAAACTAGCTAGCCCATGAAAACTACAAACTTGGGTATTGGTAGTTGGAGTGGGCCAATCTTGGATGGCTTTTACTTTTCTCTTATCAATCTCAATCCCCTTAGCACTCACAATATACCCAAGGAATGTAGCTCTTTCCAAACAACAAAAAGTATTTTCTACGTTAGCATATAATCTCTCCCTTCAAAGAACAACAAACACGAATTGAAAATGATTCAAATAATCCACATATGATTTGCTATATATCAATATGTCATCAAAGTACACAACAACAAACCTCCTAATAAACTCCCTTAGAATATGATGCATTAAATGCATGAAAATGCTAGGTGCATTAGACAACCCAAAAGACATAACAAGCTACTTATACAACCTTTGTTTAGTTTTAAAGGTCGTTTTCCACTCATCCCCTTCCCTAATCCTAATTTGGTGATAACTGAATTTTAAATCAATTTTAGAGAGAATGCACACACCACAACTCATCAAGAAAGTCATCTAATCTAGGAATGAGACAGTGAAACTTAACTGTGATATTGTTGATGGCACAACAATCTATACACATGCGCCATGTCCCATCCTTCTTGGGCACCAAGAAAACCGAAATTATACATGGGCTTAGGCTCTCTCTAATATGTCCCTTCTCAAGTAATTCCTCCACTTGCTTTTGTAATTCCTTGCCCTCCTCCAGATTGGTTCTATAGGCCAGTCGGTTAGAGATGACTACTCCGGGTACAAAATCTATTTGATGCTGAATTCCTCTTAAGGGTAATAATCCTCTAAAAACCTCCTTTGGAAATACATCTTCAAACTCTTAGAGGATGGCTGCAATTTTATTAGGCAAAGACAAGGTAGAATATTAGTAGAAACAAAAGAACCTTTGCGAACAAGAAGAATAACTGGTTCCTTAGCTTCTATTACTTCTATGACCTCACTCCCTTTTGCAAAGTAGTTCACTCTTCTTTTACCTCCCATCTCTTGTCTTTGCTCATTTCAATTTGTGATGGTTAAAGGTATTTGTTTTCCATTCTCTCCCTCAACTCTTTCTCTTTCTTCTCTGTTCTCTTCTCTCTAGCTTTTGTTTTTGTTTGGCATCTTGTGCTCCCTTTTTCATCTTTCTTTCCTTTAGGATTCTTTGGTCTTTGTTCACCTCACTTAGGGGCATAGGAGTAAGAGTGAATTTGAAACTTTCTCTGAGAATGGAGTAAGTGTTATTCCTCCAATCATGCTTCATATTTCTATCAGATTGTCAAGGCCTCCCTAGGAGCAAGCAACCCTCTTCTATATGCACCACATCATATAGGACATCATCCTTATACTTTCCTATCTCAAAATATACCAAAACTTATTTGTTAACCCTCAATTTTCCATTATCATTCAACTATAATAACTTGTAGGGTTTGGGGTGTTAGATCCACTTCATGCCCAATTCACCAACTAAGCTTGCTCTAACCACATTAGAGCAACTCCCTTTATCCACAATAACACTACAAGGGGTCTTGTTGATTAGACACATTGTGCAGAATATGTTCTATCTTTGTTAATGGTCTTGGTCTTCAATTGCTTGAGAATTCAATGATCTTCTTATGACTCCAACTAATGAATACTCTTGGCCAACAACTTCCTATTCATCACATTCCTTATCCCTATTTTCTTCTTAGTCTCTTTGGTACTTTTTTCCCGCTTCTGCTTCGTCTGTTGAGACTTCTCTAGAGTGTTAGTGTAGATAGCCCTTTTGCTTGAACACTCACGGGAAGTATGTCCATCGCCAAGACATTTAAAGCACTTGATGTCTCTATTCTATTATGGCCTCTCCATAGCTTTTTCCTTGTCCTTGTTCCAACCTTTCCTAGGCTTTCATCATTCCCTTAGTTTGTTGCACTCCGTTTGGAAAGGTTTAGGAGTATCATCCTTTTTAAATGGCATCTTACCAATAGTGTTTGGATTTGGTAGTGTAGGCTTTGGCAAAGGCTCTCCTCTTTAGTTGCCTCTTAATCTTCATAGCAGCAAGAACCATATCCTCTAAACGGTCATTCGAGTACAACTCTACCAAATTGGCTATTTTCCTATTCAATCTTGCCAAGAACCTAACCCTTATTACTCTAAGCTCCTCATTGATTTGAGTAGTCATCAATATCACTTTCATTTCTTTTTGATAATCCTTCACACTCTTATTTCTTTTCTTGAATAATTGAAGCCTTTCATAAAGGTCATTGTAGTAGTGGTGTAGAACAAACCTAACTCTCATCGTGTCCGTTAATACGTTCCAATTTGTTACAACTTCTATTCCCATTTACCTTCTTTGAGCATTGACTTTCTCCCACCAAACCAAAATATACTATAATAAGCCCAAAATAGCTAGCCTCACCTTTGATCTTTCTCTATAGGTATGATACTCAAAGAATACTTTCATTTTGCTTTCCCACTAAACATAGGCTTTGGGATCACTCTTTCCATATAATGTAGGCACCTTTATTTTGATATGATTCAACATGCTCTCCTCTTCATTTTTTTTCTTTTCTACCTACTATATTGCCCCATCCCCTATTGAGTTCCCAATAGGCATCACCATGTTCACCTTCATACCATTCATCAACTCCCTCAAACTCTCTTTCCAACCCCATTGGATTGTTTCCACTATTCCTTCATTGGCCCCAACCTCATCCTTCTTTCATACTATGTCTTCCCTCTCTTATAGGAGCTTGTTAGAATCCCCTAATAGAGTGCTCATCCCACTCTTCACCTTGTTGAATTTTTTAACGGAGCTTCAAATCATTCTTGGCCCATTCTTTATGCCATGGTAGAAGATTAACCCAAATAATGTCTCAATCCTATGATCTCCCATATCACGTCTTCAAACCTAATATGCATTGTAATCATCATATCATTTAAATCCTCTCACAAAGCTTTAGCGTCAATTGATTCTTCTTGTGGCTTTTTAGGTCCACTTAGGTTAGGTCTAGGAATTTCTTGTTCTTTGGCCATGGCGATGGAATATTCAATGAATTATACCTGCAAAAGAGATGAGCAAAAGAAATATATCCTCTCTTCACTCCCTTGTGTTTTTACTCTAAAAGATAATTACTCTACAGTCGTGTTTACTTTCTTTGCCTCTTTTGATAATAATCTTATCCTCTTGCCTTTTTCTCAACACTTAAACCTTCTTGTTCAATCTCAATTCTCCCTAATAACTAAAGATTTAGTCTATCTAAGTGAGTTAACAAAAATCAATAGATTTTTCCAATTAGGGGGTCTTAGGGAAATTTCAACAAGCACTTGTTGGGCCCCTTAAACAAATAAGTTTTCAAGGAAGAATTTCAAGAAGTAAGGACTCAATTAACACCAGAACAAACACTAAAATCATAAGGAAGAAATTTCAACAATGAATGAACAAGAATTAGCAAGAACGAAGAAATAAGAACAACGAGTGAATAGGAAAAATGGAGAACAAGATAATCACAAGTGTGTAACAGTAAAGGTGAGTTCAGTGAGTATGAATTTCAACAATAGATTGATATTCCAAGTCCTAACATCCCAAGAAATGAAAGATAGAAGTCAAAACTCCCAACTATAGCCACAAATATTCTTATAAAATATTTATCAAACACCTTAGTTGCAATCCCATCATTTAAAACCAACCAACATTTTTCACCTATATTCAAACCCATTTTCACAAAACAAATACAAGATAAATTTGTTTGCAAGCATTGTAATAACATCAAGGAGCAATTTCTCAAGCAAAAATAAAAAAATAACACAGATATTATGATCTTTTTGAAGCATTTTTTTGAGTTACAAGATTTTCCCTGTTTTTCTTCAATTTTGTGGGGCTTCTTTTTTTAGTTTCAAGCTATGATTGGAATTAAAGCTTTTCTTACTCTAATACCAAACTCTTTGATATGATATTGAGTGATTTTCTTTGTTAAATAATTAGAATAAAGGGCTAAATATCTCAACTCATATAATGGAACCAAAACAATGGAGCTTGTGGCCAAACATGGATGAATATAACTATCTATCTACAATCTAGCAAACTTTTGAAGAACTAGGTATCAAATATCCAAAAGAATAGGAACAAGATCAACTATAGACTTACCCAAATATCTTTAAGATAATAAGGTAGTCAAGAATAAAAGAGTTGAAACTATAGGCACCCAAATAATGGAATTCAAGAGAAACATTTGAAGAGCAAAGCAACTAAGACCCCATTAAGAGGAATCACATTGGATTATCCAAAAGATTTAGAGACTCATTCAAAGGAATGACTAAATCCTAAGCATGGTCTTGATGGTGAATGCAGTAAAACAGGGAGCCATGGACGATAAAAAACAGAGACAAAAAAAAAAATTAAACGCGAGCCATAAAGGCCATGCGGAAGCGTGAAGATCATACCTTTGCGCTCCTTAACCCTTCTAGGTTGAGTAAGAGCGGATTGAACGACTGGAATTGCCTCGCTTTGCACAGTTGAGGGAGCTTCCGGTTGAACACCCGCTAGCCTTCGACTTCGTCTTGTTTGCATTAACGCTTAGCTCTCCAGCTCTCGGGGTATTCCTCAGCCTAACCTCTAGTCGGTGAACACTATGGTGAAGAGGAAGGGTCTCAATTCTCCTAGGGTCATTCGCTATTGATTAGCAAAGAACAAGAGAAAAACAAGAAGAAGAAGAAGAAGGGAGCTTTTGTGAGAGAGAGAGAGAGAATCACGTGAGAGTCTATTCTTGAGAAGGGAAAAATTAGAGTTTTTTTTCTTTCAAAGAGTTGTTTATATTTAGCCAAAATTAGGTCTCTCAATCTCTGATAAACATATCCCCGGGATTTCAAAATATCCGGATGTTATCCTGAGAAACAGTTTGGCCTAACCTTAAACTCCTCTTAACCGTATCTGGAAAAACCCTAAGGTCCAAGCTATTGGGCCAGATAAATATTTATTATTTTTCTTGGACCCAAAAGGCCCAAAATAATAAATATTAATTATTTATTTTCTGGGCTTACATAAGTAACCCAATAAATAATTAATGAGCCCAAATGAATCACAATAATTAATCTCTAATTATTTATTTCTTGGGCCTACATAAATAACCCAATAAATAATTAAACATTAATTATTTCCCCTAGTTTAAGCTTAGGTTAATTTCTTAATTATTCATACTGGACCTAGGCCCTGAATAATTAATTAACCATATAAACTAGATAATTAATTTCTCTCAACTCCTATTTTATTTATTTATTTATTTATTTTATTCCAGTCCAATAATAAATTAGACTTCCTGAATAAAATAAAATAAAACAAAACAAAATAAAATAAAATCATCTTCAACTGAGACCAAATCCTCAACCCAAAAATAGTTAGGACTTACGGGCTATCCCGATGACCAAAAAGACATATCGCATTGGCTGCTAAAATGACCAAAATACCCCTGCTATATAAATAGTTGTATTTTGCATTTTAAATATTTCCTAATATCACCATAAGGAAATATTGACCCCAAGGACAATGCTGCATTTGCAAAGTCTCCGACCTACAGGTGAAATGACTAAAATACCCCTCTACACATCGCCGTACATTTAGAGAGGAAGAAGTGTACTAACACCCTTCTAAATGACATCTACCATCCTTAGGCTTCTAGTCCAATGATCCACGACTTCTGGAGTGTTTCCAGCTTTCCAAGGGAGCTACCCTAAAGCAAACATCCAAGTCATGTTTCCTAGGGCCCTGGCTAATTTAGACCATTCGGACAACCACAAGGGCGATATAGTGCGAAACTATCTTGTATAAGTCTGTCTTAACTAACTAGTCACACATACCCAACATGCAAGTATATTGGCCCTATGATAGAACCTCAACTACAACAAATCAAAGTATATGCTTCCGAGCTTCGCTAGACCACCAACTCATACTCAAGTCGTAGAGTACTGGTCCACGTCTGTAGCGGTAGTAGTCTAGGTTTCTACCATATAGTACTTTGAGAAACCACTACTACGAGTCTCGTTCTACGTATTCGAAATACGCTTATGTCATGAAGTGAGTGGACTACCCACTGGCTAAAGGTAAGCCATTCCCCATTTGGAATTCATAACATAATAACCTAAACATGATGAGGTTCCCAGTCTCATCAATAGGTTAAGAACAAATGTTTATGTGTTAAATAACCCGTGATCCATACCTTATCGTGAAAGACCACCATTCACATGGATCACTTATTTAAACATAATGGAGTGCATTCCAAACGAAAATCGTGCACAAACAAAAAGTAAATTCACAAACAATTTCCGAAAACAAATTCTTTTATTAAATAATTCGATTTTACATCGAAACCTAGTCTAAGAGGGCATACAATCCAACAATCTCCCACTTGCACTCTAAAACTAGGTAAGTCCATAGGTGCTCACCCCTATGGCGTCTAAGTGTCTCTTGAAGACTCTCTCAGCCAAAGGCTTGGTGAATGGGTCTGCTAGATTGTTTTCTGAGGTAATATGCTCCACCACGACTTCCCGTCTCTGGATGAAATCCCGGATCAGGTGGTACTTTCTCTCGATGTGTTTCCCCTTCTTGTGGTTCCGAGGCTCCTTAGATTGCGACACTGCTCCAGTGTTGTCGCAATACATCACAACCGGCCTATCCATATGTGGTACGACTCCAAGTTACGAAAGAAACTTCGGAGCAGATCGCTTCCTTGGACGCTTCCGAAGCTGCCACATACTCGGCTTCCATGGTTGAGTCGGCAATACAAGATTGCTTGATACTCCTCCATGAAATTGATCCTCCAGACAAGGTGAAGACATATCCACTAGTGGATTTTCTCTCATCCTTATCCGCTCGGAAGTACGAGTCCGTGTATCCTGCAGGAACCAAATCATCGACCACTGTAAACCGAGCATATAATCTCTCGTTCCCTTGAGGTACTTGAGAATATGCTTTACTGACTTGCCAATGAACCTCCCCGGGTTTGATCGATATCTGCTAACTAAGCCCACGGCAAAGCGGATATACGGCCTAGTACACAGCATGGCGTACATGAAACTTCCCACCACCGAAGCGTAGGGAATCCTACTCATTCTGTCCTTTTCTTCTTGAGACTTAGGATAGTCCTTCGAAGAAAATGACAACCCATGTCTGCAAGGGATTAGAGCTCCCTTGCATGAGTCCATGCTGTACTTGGCCAGCATCTTGTCAATGTATGTCGCTTGAGATAATCCTAACATTCTCTGCTTCCTATTTCTAAGAAGCCTAATCCCGAGAATGTAGCCGGCTTCTCCCAAGTCCTTCATACTTGAATTGACTAGACAGCCAAACCTTTGTAGATGACAATGTCCCTACATCATTTCCAATGAGTAGAATGTCATCCACATACAGGACAAGAAAAACCACATTGATGCCTTTAAGTTTCCTGTACACGCACGGTTCATCTTCGTTTTGAATAAAACCATAAGACTTTACAGTCTCATCAAAACGAATGTTCTATGCTCTTGATGCCTGCTTAAGTCCATAAATGGACTTCTTAAGCTTGCAAACCATGTGTTCCTGGCCTTCAGCAATGAAGCCTTCCGGTTGGGACATATAGATGTCTTCGCTAAGATGGCCATTTAAGAATGTTGTCTTGACATCCATTTGCCATAACTCGTAGTCATAGTGACAGGCGATGGCAAGGAGGATGCGAATGGATTTTAGCATGGCTACCGGGGAAAAGGTTTCCTCATAGTCGATACCCTCTTTCTGAGTATACCCTTTCGCCACAAGCCTAGCTTTGAAGGTTTCCACCTACCCATCCGCTCCTCTCTTCCTCTTGTATACCCACTTGCACCCAATGGGTTTTATCCCTTCAGGTGAAGCTACAAGATCCCAAACCTGATTGAGGTACATAGACTCAATCTCGGCTTTCATTGCTTCATGCCACAGATTTGCATCGGCATCAGCAATAGCCTCCTCGTACCTAGCGGGGTCTTGTTCCTGATGGTCGGAAACCAACTCAAAGGCTTCTCCAGTCCATCTATCCGGAACCGTAGACACTCTCCCACTACGACGAGGCTCCATTTGTACAGGTTCTTGAGGCTGTGCCTCTTCTTGTTCCAAAATCGGGTCAGTAGAAGTTGATTCCATAGATAACTTCTCCTGCAGTTCCAACCTCGTTGAACCTTTAGTGGAAGTATTTTGATCATCTTCCAAGTATCTAGCATTGGTACTGACTAGTACCTTCTGCTCCTTAGGATGATAAAAATAGCCTCCTTTTGTCCCTTTTGGATACCCAACAAAATAGCATAATTCTGATCTTGGTTCCAACTTGTCTCCCTTGATCAGTACATAAGTTGGACACCCCCAAATCCTGAGATGATTCAGACTTGGCTTACGCCCAGTCCACATCTCATAGGGAGTCCTAGGTACTGACTTGGAAGGCACCAAGTTCAGAATATATGCCGCTGTTTCCAGGGCATATCCCCAAAAGGACACTGGAAGAGTAGCATGAGACATCATGCTTCGGACCATTTCCATCAACGTCCTGTTCCTTCTCTCAGCTACTCCGTTCTGCTGGGGGGTTCCTGGCGTAGAGAGCTGGGATACTATCCCATGATGTACCATGTAGTCCTTGAATTCACCTAGGAGGTACTCTCCACCACGATCCGATTGTAAGGTTTTGATTAATTTACCTGTCCGATGCTCCACTTCAGCCTTAAACTCTTTGAACTTGTCAAAAGAGTCAGACTTGCGTCTCATCAGGTAAATGTAACCATACCTCGTACAATCATCCGTGAACGTGATGAAGTACTCAAAACCTCCCCTGGCTGGTGTAGACAATGGACCGCACACATCAGTGTGAACAAGACTCAACACCTCCTTGGCTCTATCCGCCTTTGGTGTAAAAGACCTTTTGGTCATTTTTTCCATCAGGCAAGATTCACACTGAGGCCAACTTTCCAATCTCAATGAGCCCAAAGGCCCATCATGGATTAGCCTCTGAATCCGGGTTGAGTTAATATGACCCAACCTCAGATGCCAAAGGTATGAATCATTGATATTGGTCTTTCTCTTCTTAGTTAAAGGTTCAGACAGAGCATTATTTGATTGGTTATTAATAGGGTTTAAAAAGAATAAATTTCCATGCATGTGCCCAGTACATAAAATTTCTCCATCTCTACTGATAGAAATACCAGAATGGAAAGATACAGAATATCCTTGATTAATAAGTTTTGCAACTGAAATCAAATTCTGACGAAAACCAGGTACATATAAAATGTCTTTTAAAACCACTATCTTATTACAATCAAAAATAAGATCCAGCTCTCCCACTGCAAGGGCCCAGACTTGTGCTCCATTACCCACTCGAAGCCTATGTTCGCCCTTCTTAAGTCTTCTTATCTTCCTAAACCCCTGCAAGGAGTTACAGATATGATCAGTGGCTCCTGAATCAACAATCCAAGTGGAAGTTGATCCTACCATTGATATGGACTCTAGATAGTAAACATTACCTGTGGGGTTTTTCTTGGCCTGAAGATCTGGATACTCCTTTTTCCAGTGTCCCTTCTTTCCACACTTGAAGCACTTGCCCTTTGGTTTGTCCTTGGGCTAGTTCTTGAGGTCGAGCTGCTTGCATTCCCCTTCTTCCTCTTGAACTTTCTGGGCTTAGGCCCAGTTCTTGAAGAAGAGGCCTTAGCAATCATGGCCTTAGACTGCGGCTTCATGACCTTCTCCGCCATCTGGAGCTCCTTCATCAGTTCAGTCAAACTCATGTTCAACTTGTTCATGTTATAGTTTAACTTGAACTGAGTGAAAGAGCCCGGTAGAGATTCGAGAATCATGTCCACTTGGCTCTCGGGGTCAATGACAGCCCCTAAGATTTCTGCCTCCTCGAAAGCAGCAATCATCTTGAGCATATGCTCTCGGATTGATGCTCCCTCAGCCATCTTAGTGTTTACAATTGTTCGAAGAGCCTCCTGCCTTGCGGGCCGGCTCTTGTCCGCGAACATAGTTGCCAACGATTGACTTATGTCATATGCAGAAGCCATGTGCTCGTGTTTTGACTGGAGCACATTAGACATGGAAGCTAACATATAGCAACGTGCCATTTCGTCAGCTTTCTTCCATGCCTTTTCAGCCTCTCGCTCTTCAGCGGTGGAACCTTCCCCGATAACAGGGCAGGTTTCGTAAAGGACATACTTATACTCCTCATTTGTGAGTATTATGTCCAGGTTCATTTTCCGATCCACATAGTTTGGACCCGTTAACTTATTCTCCCTGAGAATAACGGCCAATGGACTAAAAGAACCTCCCACCATTTCTGAAAATCGAAAATAAAAGAAAGAAATTAGTTTGTGAAAACAAAATGAAATTTGTGCACTGAAAATAATTTGGCTCTTAGGAAAACTGACATAGCTTCTTGGGAAGATTAACAGTTTCCTAAGCTAAGTGTATTAACCACCACAAATTAATTTCCCTTCTAGGTAATGGTCTAGAGAATAACTCCATCGTGGGATGGCCGTTTCCTCTCATTTCCTATGGACATACCTCGCACTATAACCTCCAACGTGGGCTGGCCGATCATAGTACGTGCCCCGGGTTATTAATTACATCCTTCCATTAGATCTAGATCCTTGTGGTATCCCCATCCTATACGGGTTCACTCCCAGGGTGACGCGAGGGGATCCACGATCTCTAATGAGGACCGTGATGGAAGCCGTGGGGCCGTTGGAACCCCTCTCCCACTTAGTCTTTTAAAATTAAGGTTTTCTGGAAAATATCCTTTTGAAATTTCCATTAAGTTTTTCTTAAATAAAATATCTAAGTCCAATAAAATCTCTATGTCAAGGCTTATATCCTTTGAGAGATTTCCTCCATGGACTAATTTTATATAAGTTAAAACTTAATGATTTCAAAAATTTCCAACTAGAACTTTCTAGAGACTTTGGTCTCAAGTTTATTTGACAAAATCATTTTTCTAGTACAAAAAAAAAACAAAATGGCTCTCCATTTTAATTTACAAAAATATCTAAATCCAATATATTTTCTATGTCAAGGATTAAATCCTTTGAGAAAATATTCAAGGATTAATTTTTGTACCAATTAAAATAACCATTTAGTTTTTAAAGAAAAATATTTTTCCTTGCCAAAACAAAAGGTTCCCAAAGACTTTGGTCTTTGAGGAAAAGCACACATAGGTACATAAAAAAAATAGCATGCTAGAAAACAATAAACGTTTTCATGCTTTTCTATTTTTTAAACCTAAGTGCCCAAATAATAGAATTAAACACATTAATTAATTAATTAATGATCTTGTTTAATCCTAAAATCCCTTACTAATATTTTTCATGCAAATATATTCCAAGAATATAAATATTGCAAAAATATTAACTTAGCCTGGTATGGGACCCCAAAACGAAAAAGAAAAAAAATACAAAAAATTGCCAAAAAATGGCTGGAGGTCCACTGCACCGGCCGCACAGGATCCGCGCCAGAATGGCCTGCGGTCCACCACAGCCGAAATGCACCGCGCCGCACCAGATCGCACGCCGCGCGACCCACAGAGCTGATCCGCGCCCGCGACCCGCAACCAGTTGCACTCTGCTTCCGACCCACGAAGGATCCGCGCCTTTATCCGAATGGCACGCCCGATCCGGCTTTCTGACCCGCGCGCGGAATTGAATTTCAGTTCTGCAATTTCACCGGCTCAAATCAAATTGATTCGGCTTCAATTCTCACGCAATTGGCTTGGCTTCGCGGCTCCAGCAGCACGGCTCCACTCACAGATCTTGCGGCTCGGCTCGGCGGCTTATGAACAGTGTCATCTTCTTCGTTTTTTCCACTGTCCGCGCGCGAATTTGCAGAAGCTTCCTTTTTGGATTTCTTTCTTATTTCTTTGGCTTCTTTGGACATTTTTACTTACAAAAAACATCCAAAACAAAAACACAACCGCCTATACCCATTAAAATTGGGTTTACACGATTAAAACACCAAAGCCAAAAAAAAATTTACAGAGATCCTATGCTTCCACTGTGAAGCTTACATCAAGCCTATCCCATACCAAAACAGCGAAGGATCACAGGTATAATCATCTTCTCCATTTTATTAACTACCATGCTCCCTATATTGATCAAAACTAATGTCTCTGATACCACTTTGATGGTGAATGCAGTAAAACAGGGAGCCATGGACGATAAAAAACGGAGACAAAAAAAAAAATTAAACGCGAGCCATAAAGGCCATGCGGAAGCGTGAAGATCATACCTTCTTTCATACTATGTCTTCCCTCTCTTATAGGAGCTTGTTAGAATCCCCTAATAGAGTGCTCATCCCACTCTTCACCTTGTTGAATTTTTTAACGGAGCTTCAAATCATTCTTGGCCCATTCTTTATGCCATGGTAGAAGATTAACCCAAATAATGTCTCAATCATGTGATCTCCCATATCACGTCTTCAAACCTAATATGCATTGTAATCATCATATCATTTAAATCCTCTCACAAAGCTTTAGTGTCAATTGATTCTTCTTGTGGCTTTTTAGGTCCACTTAGGTTAGGTCTAGGAATTTCTTGTTCTTTGGCCATGGCGATGGAATATTCAATGAATTATACCTGCAAAAGAGATGAGCAAAAGAAATATATCCTCTCTTCACTCCCTTGTGTTTTTACTCTAAAAGATAATTACTCTACAGTCGTGTTTACTTTCTTTGCCTCTTTTGATAATAATCTTATCCTCTTGCCTTTTTCTCAACACTTAAACCTTCTTGTTCAATCTCAATTCTCCCTAATAACTAAAGATTTAGTCTATCTAAGTGAGTTAACAAAAATCAATAGATTTTTCCAATTATGGGGTCTTAGGGAAATTTCAACAAGCACTTGTTGGGCCCCTTAAACAAATAAGTTTTCAAGGAAGAATTTCAAGAAGTAAGGACTCAATTAACACAAGAACAAACACTAAAATCATAAGGAAGAAATTTCAACAAGGAATGAACAAGAATTAGCAAGAACGAAGAAATAAGAACAACGAGTGAATAGGAAAAATGGAGAACAAGATAATCACAAGTGTGTAACAGTAAAGGTGAGTTCAGTGAGTATGAATTTCAACAATAGATTGATATTCCAAGTCCTAACATCCCAAGAAATGAAAGATAGAAGTCAAAACTCCCAACTATAGCCACAAATATTCTTATAAAATATTTATCAAACACCTTAGTTGCAATCCCATCATTTAAAACCAACCAACATTTTTCACCTATATTCAAACCCATTTTCACAAAACAAATACAAGATAAATTTGTTTGCAAGCATTGTAATAACATCAAGGAGCAATTTCTCAAGCAAAAATAAAAAAATAACACAGATATTATGATCTTTTTGAAGCATTTTTTTGAGTTACAAGATTTTCCCTGTTTTTCTTCAATTTTGTGGGGCTTCTTTTTTTAGTTTCAAGCTATGATTGGAATTAAAGCTTTTCTTACTCTAATACCAAACTCTTTGATATGATATTGAGTGATTTTCTTTGTTAAATAATTAGAATAAAGGGCTAAATATCTCAACTCATATAATGGAACCAAAACAATGGAGCTTGTGGCCAAACATGGATGAATATAACTATCTATCTACAATCTAGCAAACTTTTGAAGAACTAGGTATCAAATATCCAAAAGAATAGGAACAAGATCAACTATAGACTTACCCAAATATCTTTAAGATAATAAGGTAGTCAAGAATAAAAGAGTTGAAACTATAGGCACCCAAATAATGGAATTCAAGAGAAACATTTGAAGACCAAAGCAACTAAGACCCCATTAAGAGGAATCACATTGGATTATCCAAAAGATTTAGAGACTCATTCAAATGAATGACTAAATCCTAAGCATGGTCTTGATGGTGAATGCAGTAAAACAGGGAGCCATGGACGATAAAAAACAGAGACAAAAAAAAAAATTAAACGCGAGCCATAAAGGTCATGCGGAAGCGTGAAGATCATACCTTTGCGCTCCTTAACCCTTCTAGGTTGAGTAAGAGCGAATTGAACGACTGGAATTGCCTCGCTTTGCACAGTTGAGGGAGCTTCCGGTTGAACACCCGCTAGCCTTCGACTTCGTCTTGTTTGCATTAACGCTTAGCTCTCCAGCTCTCGGGGTATTCCCCAGCCTAACCTCTAGTCGGTGAACACTATGGTGAAGAGGAAGGGTCTCAATTCTCCTTGGTTCGTTCGCTATTGATTAGCAAAGAACAAGAGAAAAACAAGAAGAAGAAGAAGGGAGCTTTTGTGAGAGAGAGAGAGAGAATCACGTGAGAGTCTATTCTTGAGAAGGGAAAATTTAGAGTTTTTTTTCTTTCAAAGAGTTGTTTATATTTAGCCAAAATTAGGTCTCTCAATCTCTGATAAACATATCCCCGGGATTTCAAAATATCCGGATGTTATCCTGAGAAACATTTGGCCTAACCTTAAACTCCTCTTAACCGTATCTGGAAAAACCCTAAGGTCCAAGCTATTGGGCCAGATAAATATTTATTATTTTTCTTGGACCCAAAAGGCCCAAAATAATAAATATTAATTATTTATTTTCTGGGCTTACATAAGTAACCCAATAAATAATTAATGAGCCCAAATGAATCACAATAATTAATCTCTAATTATTTATTTCTTGGGCCTACATAAATAACCCAATAAATAATTAAACATTAATTATTTCCCCTAGTTTAAGCTTAGGTTAATTTCTTAATTATTCATACTTGGACCTAGACCCTGAATAATTAATTAACCATATAAACTAGATAATTAATTTCTCTCAACTCCTATTTTATTTATTTATTTATTTATTTTATTCCAGTCCAATAATAAATTAGACTTCCTGAATAAAATAAAATAAAACAAAACAAAATAAAATAAAATCATCTTCAACTGAGACCAAATCCTCAACCCAAAAATAGTTAGGACTTACGGGCTATCCCGAGGACCAAAAAGCACATCGCCTTGGCTGCTAAAATGACCAAAATACCCCTGCTATATAAATAGCTGTATTTTGCATTTTAAATATTTCCTAATATCACCATAAGGAAATATTGACCCCAAGGACAATGCTGCATTTGCAAAGTCTCCGACCTACAGGTGAAATGACTAAAATACCCCTCTACACATCGCCGTACATTTAGAGAGGAAGAAGTGTACTAACACCCTTCTAAATGACATCTACCATCCTTAGGCTTCTAGTCCAATGATCCACGACTTCCTGGAGTGTTTCCGCTTTCCAAGGGAGCTACCCTAAAGCAAACATCCAAGTCATGTTTCCCAGGGCCCTGGCTAATTTAGACCATTCGGACAACCACAAGGGGCGATATAGTGCAGAAACTATCTTGTATAAGTCTGTCTTAACTAACTAGTCACACATACCCAACATGCAAGTATATTGGCCCTATGATAGAACCTCAACTACAGCAAATCAAAGTATATGCTTCCAGCTTCGCTAGACCACCAACTCATACTCAAGTCGTAGAGTACTGGTCCACGCTGTAGCGGTAGTAGTCTAGGTTTCTACCATATAGTACTTTGAGAAACCACTACTACAGGTCCTGTTCTACGTATTCGAATACGCTTATGTCATGAAGTGAGTGGACTACCCACTGGCTAAAGGTAAGCCATTCCCCATTTGGAATTCATAACATAATAACCTAAACATGATGAGGTTCCCAGTCTCATCAATAGGTTAAGAACAAATGTTTATGTGTTAAATAACCCGTGATCCATACCTTACTGTGAAAGACCACCATTCACATGGATCACTTATTTAAACACAATGGGTCTGTTCCAAACGAAAAACGTGCACAAACAAAAAGTAAATTCACAAACAATTTCCGAAAACAAATTCTTTTATTAAATAATTCGATTTTACATCAGAAACCTAGTCTAAGAGGGCATACAATCCAACAGGTCTTGAACAAGATGAACAAAGAGGCAAAGACCTCTCACGACTTTCGTTTCAAATTTGAATAAAGTTTGTAGATTGTTTTGTCAAATCACAAAAAGATGTATTTATACTACTCTAACCCTAACTAAGTGATTCTTGAGGCCCTAAGATAAATTAAGGCCTTCAAAGGTCTTTATAAAAGGTTTAAAATAGAAAGAAATCGGAGAAAACATAAAAAATAATAAAATAGGGGTCTGGGCCCTGATATGAGCCAGCGCCGATTCTGGGACTAGTGCTAGCGTTATTTCTTCATTGCAATGCAACCCCTTTGTGTGCAGTCCACAGCTGGCGTTGGTTCAGCTGTCTTAGACCCACATCGGTTCTCCGCTGGTCTACCATGCTTCACCATTTTCTTCCTCTTTTTGGTACTAGTTTGGGTTTTTGTTGGAGTTCCTCTTAGATAGTAATCAAGCTGAGCTCTTAGCTATTTTCAACAAACTTCCAAATCTCTTCTATTCTCAAAAATGGTTTTATGAGCAATTAGATATTACCTTGGAACCTCTCGATCCTTGATCTTGCCATTGGTCCTTGTAAAGTTGTTCCCCCTTCTTGAGTTTGAACTTCTTGGCTAGCTTAATTCCCATTAACTAACTTGATTCTCTTATCCCACAAATAAAATCTCTTGAGGTCTTGATCAATGAAACCTTGCCCCGTCTAAGGTTAATATAAAATACATAACACTGTTAGCCAATAACTCTTGTATCACAAGTGCATAAGCATATATATAACTCTAATCCCCTTGTTTCACCTAGCTTTGACAAATTCCCACTCAATAAATTTAATATATTAACATTGAAAGAATTCAACTGGTAATAGTAAGTCATCAACTAATTTCATCTAACTAATATCTTTATCCCAAACATGGCTTGTTAAAGATGGAAGCATAATCTCGATCACCATGTATTCACAATCCTCAATTCTCTAATAATTACAAATGACTGAATGATAATACAGTTGAAGATAGTTATATAATCCCTAACAAACAACTTCTAATATTAAGAGTAAAAGATAGTTTTATTTACTCCAGATTTGATCTTAAGTTAGGATTCTAGCAAGTAGCAATGCATGAAGACAGAATTCCATGGATAGCATTTACAATACCAAATGGTCATTATGAATGGTTAGTAATGCCTTTTGGATTGAAAAATTCACCTTTTGTTTTCCAAAGAAAATGGAAAATATCTTCAAAGAAATTCCATTTGCAGTATGTTATATATATGACATACTAATATTTAGCAAAAGTAGGAAAGAACACATAAGTCATTTAAAGAAATTTTTTATTTATGTATTCAACATGGTCTCATTCTCTCAAAGAAGAAAATATCTTTGGGAAAATACCAAATAGAATTTTTAGAATTTATAATTGACAAAGGACAAATCAAGTTAATAGATCATATTGCCAAAACCATTTTAGAAAAAGAAGTGGATTTTAACAATCTGAAATCCCCTCAATCTTTCTTAGGTTTATTAAATTATTGTAGAATGTATATTCCTAATTTTGGCAAATTAGTAGGACCTCTTTATGCCAAGACAAGATCTCATGGTCAAAGAAAATTTAATTACCAAGATTTTAAGTTAGTTAATAAAATAAAAGAAGTAATTCAGTCATTACCACATTTAGAACTACCACATCCAGAAGCTGGAAAACAGAAGGTGCATTTTTCATTCCAAAAGGCATTACTAACCATTCATAATGACCATTTGGTACTGTAAATGCTGCCCATGGAATACTGTCTTCATGCATTACTACTTGCCAGAATCTTGACTTAAGATCAAATTTGGAGTAAATAAAACTATCTTTTACTCTTAATATTAGAAGTTCTTTGTTTGGGATTATATAACTATCTTCAACTGTGTTATCATTCAGTCATTTATAGTTATATACCATTCTACTTTTTCTCCTAACGATTTCACTATGTTTCCTTACTATAAAAGCAGGAGTTCTATGTGGGCTATAGCTATTTCTAATTATTCCTAATCCCAATAATTCCTTAGTATGCATGTTGGCTTCATCTAAATCCTTAGGATTATAATTCATAGGCTTATCCATTATAATTAATTCAGGATTTATTATTTCTAATTTGCAGAGTATTTTGTTTTTCTGCTAATGTTCTAAGGTATTTTCTCCTATAATCTTAATTTTTTCTAGTTGTTTTAACAAGACATTATATCCTGTTTTTCACTAGCTATTTCTCCTCAATTCAAATTAATTTCATTTGAATAATCTAATTTTGAAAAATCAAAATTTTCAAATGCCTCTATTTCAGGAATTTCTATCTTTTTCCTGTAATGATTGACTACTGGGTAATGAATTAAGTTCTCTACTTAAAGGAGAGCTTACTATTGTATCTGCCTTTTTGAAGAAAGTTACTCTATTACCTTCTACTATTATTCCACCATAGAGATTTTTGATGAAATTCATGCCTATTATTAATTGATAATTCATGGTTGATACCCATGTTGTTGGTAAATAATAATTTTCACTATTAAATTTAATAGTGTAATCTACCAACATTTCATCTATTTTTCTAGTATTTCCTACTATATCTATTACAGTTGCACCTATTTCTGATTTTCTCAGATATTTTTCAAGTACTAAATCTCTATGGATGTGACACATAGTAGTGCTAGTATCAATTATTCCTAATAATGTGAGCGTATGTTTATTAGGGAATTCTATAACACAGATAGTATTGAGCAAATTATTTGTTCTGTATTTTCCTAATGCTAAATTTTGCTTATTACTGTAGGGTTCTAGGATCATTTCAAAACTATTTTGTTCCTCAATTACTATTCCCTTTTGTTTACTGTCTTTCTTTCTATTTTTACATATACAATCTTGAAGACTTTCTTCTAGATTATCTATGTATTTTTGCATTATTCCTATGGTTTTAAGATGTAAATTTACTTGGGATTTGTAACTTACATCTTGGATTTCTTCCCCTCTTACTTCTATCTCTTTTCAGTGCATTTCATAATTTAAATATTGACTTGCACAAAATCTACCTACTGCTATGTTGCATATTATGCAGTAAGTCCTATGTTTTTCAATTAAGAATTTCAAGCAAATTTCACATCTATCCTTAAATTTTGTGAAATCTTGCCAAGCATGTTTACATTGCTTATACCTATTGAGTTCTAAATTATACTTGTTCTTCATTCATGTCTTCAAAGTCCTTAAGTTTATCTAACATGTCTGATATACTACAATAACTCATGATATTACTATCATTATCAGTCTTATCACCTTCTAATGATATAATATCATAGTCTGGCTCAATATCTAATGTTTGGTAGGTATTTAACCTTTCCCTATTTACTTTCTTATTTTTGCATTGGTATGCAAAATGTCCTATTTCCCCACATACATAGCATTTACATTTTTTAGGAGGTTTATTGGTTTTAAACCTTCTAAGTTGGCTGCTTTCCTT
This sequence comes from Voacanga thouarsii, assembly GCA_026120185.1. NCBI lineage: Eukaryota > Viridiplantae > Streptophyta > Magnoliopsida > Gentianales > Apocynaceae > Voacanga > Voacanga thouarsii. Next base: position 3,052,308 of record JANUWF010001165.1, read on the forward strand.
TCTTATAGTATCTACTTTAATTTCCTTGCCTTTTCTGGTTTTCCTGAATCAAATGACATGGGAGTTATTATTCTTTTACAATAATTATAGTTCTTGATCTACTTATCTATTTGGTGTTGCATACATTGTTCTTTCAAATAGTTGAAGAGGAATTGAATCCTTGTAGTAATTCCTACTACAGATTGTCTTCCTACAGATTCAGACCATATTTCTGCAACCATTTTTCCTAAAGGATTTAGGGGCTTTGCAAAATACTTATTACTTAATTCTAAATCCCAACTTCTTCTAGTTTTCATGCCTAATTCTAAATATCTTCTGCTAAATGTATCTATGTTTAGCAGATCCTTATCTACTTGTAATTGTTCAAGATCTTTCATAGCTTGATCCTGTAATTCTGTTTGTCCTCTATATGGATCATAGCCTAAAATTATTTGCCTAATTTGACTAGTTACATTCTGAGAATTTTCAGCTAAATCTAATTCCTCTAGTAAGATTGTGGATACTTAGTTCTCCAATCTATAAAGTAATTTTTCATAGGTCCTAACAGATTTTCTATGAAATTGACTACTTCTTCAACTGTTATGGTATAAGAATACCTTTGTAGTCCATTAAGTGCATCAGCTTCCCGTCTATCTATTACATCTTCCCAATTTTGAGGGTGAAAAGATGTCATTGTTAATTCACTACATGTTTTATGTTGGGGTGGTAAATTATAAATTACTCCTGGGGGTTGATGGAGTCCTACCTTTTTACTATAATATGGCTCATTACCTCCTTCTACTGTAGGTATAATCCTAGATGGTTCCCATTTTGGTAATTGTGATGTAGTTGATTGGGAAACATCATACACTGGTGATGCCTCACTTACGCCACTGGTTTGACTAGTGCTAGGATTCATATTTACCCAGGTTTCAAACTGTGTATCATTTACATATTTCCTATCTTCTAAGTTTACTTAAGGGGTTTCTATTTTATTTATCCATGCTTCAAATTGTGAATTATCTGTATGGATGCTAGGTGTTAAATCTATTATTGGTTCAAGGATAGAATCCACTTCTCTATTCCTAGTAATCCTTGGATAATCATCCCTAATACCTTGTACTCTAAGATACCTATCAACTTCATCCAACTCTGGTTTTTCTTCAAAATGTTATTGCCAATCATAATATATGAGTACTGATTGTAGAGTTTCTTCTGGTGAGAAAGTCCTATAAATTGGAATGCTGTACTTATTCATGATGTACTACCTATTCCTCCTGTACAGATTTTGATGGCACTATCATCATCTGCGATTAAATATTTGGCAAAAATTCCTTGGACTATTCTTTCCTCCTTTTCCAGTGTAATAGGTACGAACCTATTATTCTTAAGAATAATCCTTATTTGGTCCTTGTAATCAGAATCTATGATTCTAACTGTACTGGCCAATGAAATTCCTTTTTTATGGAGTGATGATCTAGGGACTATTATTAAACATTCATCTTCTTCCATTTCTACAGTTATTCCAGTATCTATTACTAACTCAGATAATGGGTTTATGACTACTAATTGAACTAGACTAAAATCATATCATGCACTTCCTATAGTCTGTCATTTAGGAATTTTAGCTTCAGGATTAATAATATTAAAATTTCTAGTCATCTGAAGGATTTTCTTCTTCTGAATAGATATTTCTTAAATAAAAATCTAATTCTTCTTTTTCTATTTGTCTAATCTTTTTCTTTATCTAAGCTTTTAAGAGAAGGAAAAGTTCTTTATTTTTATGGTCTTTATAACTAAGTTTGATTTCTTTGTATAACCTTTCAAGGGTATAGAAAGAATTCAGTTCTAGCTTTCCTAAGCTAGCTAATACTTGTGTAACCATACATTGTTCCATTATTTGGTCTCTGCTAAACCATGTATTAGATTCTAAATTTTTTAAAGATGAAGTTCCTGGTGTCTTTGGATCAAGTGTATCCATCAGGGGTATCTTTCTACATCTTCAAATGAGTCTTTCCACTTTCTATATTCCTTTGCATATATTATTTGTTCATTTTGCTAACACCAATTATCTAATAATTTAAATAATTCTTTGTTTTCACTTGTTTCTACATAATATGTTATTCTTGCCCTAAATTCCGAAATTGATTTTAAATTTTTTCTGTCTATATGGCTAAGATAGAACAAGGCTTGTTGGATGTTATTGCTATTCTTGCTCTTCATCCTCTTGTTCATTTCCTATGTAATTACTAAATCTACAACTAACATTTCCATTAACTTCAGTATAATACTGAGCACTAGTTGGGACTATTATTGGTTTGTCCAAAATTTTACTAATATTCCAGGTGCCTCCCAGAAGATCATGGTTCTCTATCTTCTTTCCTAGTAGTACTTTTATTCCTCTACTTGCTAGGAATCTAACCATTTCTAGAAGTTACTTATCCTTTGATATTCTGACAAATCAACAGATTTTCAGCATTTTCTACCATGATGTATCCTTTACTTTTGACCACTATCTTAAAATGTTCATGCATTTGGTCAATAGGAATCAGGTAGTCTGGCATTATATAAACTATTTGGTTATTTTGACTCATGTCAACCTCCATATTTCCACTAATAGCTATTATTATGTCATTATGCCTTGTATCTAGGAGTCTAATAAAAACTTTTGTTCCTAATTCTTTTCTATGGATTCCTTTAATACTTATCATAATACATCCTAAATGAAATAATTCATTGTTTTCTTTTAACAATGCATCCCTACTTTCCCTAATTATTACTGGTAAGACTGTTGTACTTTTATCATTGGGACTTGATATTAAGTGTTCCTTGTACAAATTTACCAGTTTATGATTCTTACTGGGATTAAATTGTATAAGTATTTAAGGGCAATTGGCTGAATTTTGTTGTCCCTAAAATTTGCTAATTGTTGTTTTGGATCAACAACTGTTTCTATAATCTTAAAGGGTCTAATCTTTTTTGCTTTATCTATTACCCTTTCTATTCTACCATAAGTAACTATATCCAACTTCTCTCTTTCTGCTATTTTTGAAGTTGTCATTCTAGAATTTTGCTATATGTTCCCATTTATGGATTAATTTTCCACTTATTAGGTTATAAACACTGTATATATGTCTAATCCAGTATTCTAAAACCTCTATTTCTCCTAAATCTATGATTTCATGAACTATTGAAATTTGATGTCTTTCTTTAGGTATATCTATTATCTCAATATCATACCTCATGATGATTTCTTGTTTTTTTCTTCAAGTGATGCTACTGAACTTTTCCAAGTAGCAAAAGGATGAGATTTTGGTTTTCTCACAGGTTTCTTTCCTGTCTCTAAATTTAAACCTTCTAAAGATTTACTAGTGGAAGTTAAATTATTAGAGATTTCATCATCTTTGGTTGGAGCTTCTATCTTTTCAATTATTTCAAGCAATGATAATATTATTACATTATTTTGCCTCATAACTACTTTATCATCTAGAGTCGTGACACTTTTGTTAACATCATCATCTTTATTAAGAATTCCTACAGATCCTTCTAAATACTTTCTGCTTTCTATTAAAGCAATTTGATATCCTGGATTGTTTATTAAGTCACTCATTATGGACTACTAAAATCATTCTGTAATGTTTATCTATTGAAGATTGTGTCTCTTTTCCATGTTCTAAGAGTTGTCTTATTTCTAAGATTTCTTTCCTAGTGTCTTCTAAAATTTGTTTATTCTCTATTTTGGGACTTAATATTCCCAATATTTGACTTAAATCTTCTTTAGTAGGGAGATTTCTATGTTTTTTAATATGTAGAGTATTTTTTATGAAATCTAAATTAGACTTTAATTGTTCTATTTCTAAAATAATTCTATCTCTAAATTCTAAATGTTTTCTTGAAAAATCATTTAAAACATGGCTTTGTTTTAATTGGTTGTTCAAGACAATGTTTATCAAACCTACTATCAGATTGAGTTGACTATCTGATCCATGATACAAGTGTTCGAAATTATATTTTGAAATTGGTCCCTCAAAACAACACCATATTTGATGTTTATCGAAACTTATCTTTTGGACAAAAGCCCTTTTTGCAAGGTCTAAGTATTCTAACTTCTTTTTCCTTTCCATTTTATCAATTTATTCTGTCTTTAGAGAATAGAAACATGCTTCCTCTATGAACTATCCTAGATGAGTATTATCTATCCTTTTTTGCAAACTACTAGTTGAGTCTTTCTTAGGCTTATTAGTCCTATTTTCTTGGCATACAAGAGCTCACACCATTGGACCTATATGCTGCCCCTCTTGGGTCCTATTCAAAGCCTCTAGATTCTTTTGCCCTTCCACCCATACTATCAACTTTACACCACAAGAACAAGTAATAACCGCAGAAATAAGATAATAGTTCATGTAACATAATCTATATCAGCATGCTTGTTATTCTAACAAAGACAATGAGTGCGTGGCTTTGTTTCAACAGCAAGGAACTTTGTTCCCCGAGCGCATAAGCTTTTCTGGTGGCGCTGTTTGTTTTCCATCCTATATACTTATTAATGGAAAAGAAGTATAAGCTAAAATACCAGAATTACAGATAAATAAGAAGTTGATTATATTAAACTGGAGAGTTTTGAGAGATCAAGGATCTCACTACTCTATAGTATAATACATTACCTGATTACAATATAGATGTTTACAGACTCAGGTACTACTGATACAAGGGAGAAATCCACACTGTGCCAGTAATTTACACCAACTCTATAGCTAGGCCCTGATACCACTTTTATTTTACACACACAAGTTTTGTATCTCTCGACTAATGGAGTTGTACTTAGTAAGAGAAGGAATGGCTATTTATAGCCATCCTGACTTGATTTAAAAAACTAAATGTCTCTTTAAAAACAAAAGGTTAAATAGCTCTTCGAACTACTAGAAGCTATGTGACTCTTTGAAAAGCAAAAGGTTAAATGGCTCTTTAAACTACTAAAAGCTATGTGACTCTTCGAAAAGCAAAAAGTTAAATGGCTCTTCGAACTACTAAAAGCTACGTTGAAGTGAAAGGACACAATCTTATTCACTTCACCAAAAGATGCATCCCATCGATTTTTCTTTCCAGTTGGAAAGTAGTGAGTAAGGTGGGATTCACAAAATACCAGACACTAAATCTTTATCAGATTATCAAGATTTCCATCTTCATCTTCAATTCGTTCTTCTCCGTCAAATGGAGGGTCATATTCATGGTGCATAGTTTCTCCTTGCACAGTAGTTCATGTTCAAACTTTAACTAACCTATAGAATTCTGTGAGTTTTGGATCTTGATTAAATGAACTTTGATATGGAACATAAACATTTCTAGGAAAAATTGTCATCAACAAAGATCTCCATATTTCTAGATTCAGCCAGAAGTCGATGATACACGCCAAAAGAGTACTCAGCTACATGTGTGAGACTAGTTGCCTAGTAATTATAAATTTGATCGATGACAGAAACCACTTCATCAGGGATAAAGATTAGATTTATATTCTCATAAGTAGGGTTTGGCTTGTGTCTTGGAAATCTTGAAATTAAGACTTCTGTCTTGCAATCATCTGGATAATTGGGGCTGTAAAGAGGAGGGATAGCATGTAAAACCAACCTCAAGTAACCATCTCTGCATAAATTTGATTCCATCATATGATCGCAGCAATAGGATAACTGTCTATCTATGATCATGGTCCGTAGCTTTGGATAGTTCTTTTCAGGAATATAAAGTTTAAAAAACATCCCATGCTCCATCAGTTTGTTCACATATAATTCTAATCCTAATACATTCTTATCAACCCATTTTTGAAGATTGATTACTACCCGAATAAACGTAAAGCTTCTTTCTTTATCTCTACAATTATAACTAATGGTGTTGAAGCTCAATCCTTCATATTGCTGAAGAGGTCTTCCACAGATATTTCGAAACATTTCGTGGAGTCCTATTTGTTCAGCAATTTTTTCTACAAGGACATATTTGTAAATTTGCAGCTTTACTTCATAGATTTTACTAGGAAATTTTTCAAATTTTTCTTCTCTCTATTTCAAATCCTCCTCCATGTAAGCTTTCATTTCTTTCATCAATTCAGAAAATTCTTCACTCATTTTTTCTTTTCCTTTTATGCTCACTTTCAACATCTTTAATTGTCTTTCGAGATCAAGGACAGTTTGAGGGGTTTGTGGTTTAAGAACAGTTTTCGACAGTTCAGAGGGTTTTGCAAGTTGGATTCTGAGATAATGGGTTTATGACTATTGATTGAACTAGACTAAATTCATATCCTGCACTTCCTATAGTCTGTCTTTTAGGAAGTTTAGCTTCAGGATTAATAATATTAAACTTTCTAGTCATCTAAAGGATCTTCTTCATCTGAATAGATATTTCTTAAATAAAAATATAATTCTTCTTCTTCTCTTTGTCTAATCTTTTTCTTTATCCATGATTTTAAGAGAAGCAAAAGTTCTTTATTTTTATGGTCTTTGTAACTACATTTGATTTCTTTGTATAACCTTTCAAGGGTATAGAAAGAATTCAGTTCTAGCTATCCTAAGCTAACTAATACTTGTGTAGCTTACAAAGACATAGTTACAAAGACCATAAAAATAAAGATTTCTATACTCATAAATGGGGTTTAGCTTGTGTCTTGGAAATCTTGAAATTAAGACTTATGTCCGGCAATCATCTGGATAATTGGGGCTGTAAAGAGGAGGGATAGCATGTAAAACTAGCCACAAGTAGGTATTTAATCTTTCGCTATTTACTTTCTTATTTTTGCATTGGTATGCAAAATGTCCTATTTTTCCACATACATAACATTTACATTTTTAGGAGGTTTATGGGTTTTAAACCTTCTAAGTTGGTTTTTCATTGGGGGCTTTCCTTTCTTGTAATACCTACTTCTCTTTAATTTCTTTGTCTTTTCTGGTTTTCCTAAATCAAATGACATGGGAGTTATTATTCTTTTACAATAATTATAGTTCTTGATCTACTTCACATATATTCGGGTAGTAATCAATCTTCAAAAATGGGTTGATAAGAATGTATTAGGATTAGAATTATCTATGAACAAACTGATAGAGCATGGGATGCTATTTTAACTTTATATTCCTAAAAAGAACTATCCAAAGCTACGGACCATGATCATAGATAAACAGTTATCCCATTGCTATGATCATATGATGGAATCAGATTTATGAAGTTACTTTTCCTATGATATTCTGATAAATCAACAGATTTTCGGCAACAACATCCAATAATATGCAATAAATAATGTACTCTTCGATAATTAGTAAATAAATAAAATCATCGGTATATCATAATATAAAATAATAATTTTTTATTTGATAAACTTTGTATCACATGTAATACTGGTAAACTATATGTATATTTTCTTTTAGAAAATAGTGACTAGTTAATAGATATAAGATATTAATAAATAGTAGTTTATCATTGCTATATCATGGAACAAATAATATTAATTGATATCTTGGCATACTAGAGTTTTGATATCAATATTAATAATGGTATAATTTTAGTAATGATAATAAAATAATACAAGTAATGGTAATAGTTACAAAAATAATAATATTAATTTAATAATAGGAATAATAATAACAATTATAATAATAATAATAATATAATATTAGCTATTAAATATTGTTTAATAATATAACACATGTTTATATATATACATGTGTGTGTGTGTGTGTGTGTGTGTGTGTGTACATACATACAACACACCAATAGAATTAAAATACTAGTTATAATGATAGTAAATTAAAATTAATGGTTTGAATAATAATAATAATAATAATAATAATAATAATAATAATAATAATAATAATAATAATAATAATAATAATAATAATAATAATAATAATAATTTCCATATTATCAATTAGATCATCTAATGACATAGGTGACACATATATATAAATTCTATTCATAGTGTTACATGCTTCACATAACATCCCATCCCATATCTCTTATCGATAAAAACAAAGATACTATAATGGCCACAACTTAATCATGTCAAACTCACAAACGTATATTGCATCCTTAAAATAAAAGTAATATAAAACAACATCATATCTCCCATTCTCCATCCATTGAACTCACATGTACCACCATTTATATATCAAATATAGCCACAATAAGCCAACACAGATCACTCCCCTTATATATCATCTCGAGACTTCATCTTAATATTATTCTACATAACTTGAGTTCATGGAAAGAAAATGTTAAAACAAGAGTTAGTTGTTTGAAGATTGATTCGCCTTTGTTTGTTAGTGATGACTTGATGAGCACGGGTTCTTGAGTGCTTCATAGTTTGATCCTTAATCTCTTTTGAATAGGTTCCATCTGAACCAAGGGATGATAATAAATCAAGAAGAACATAAGTTTTGATTCGAAAAGAAAAGAAGAATAAAAAGAATAAAAAAAAGGAGAAGGAAAAGATAGAACATAAGACTAGTGAATGAACCAAAATACCTTCTTGATTTTATCTTTGGAGTAGAAAATTCTTGATTAATTTAACATTAAATTATGGAATATAGGAGGGAGTTTTAAGTGTTCTTGCTTGTTTAGGTAATTTGGAGTGTTTTGGGGTACCTGGAGATAAGTAGAATGTAAAAGAGTGCTAGTGTGTGTTCTTGAGAGAATAATAAAGCAATTGAGAGCAGCTTAGGAGTGTTTTGGTTAAGGGTGGCCAAATGAAAGGTATTTTGTGACGTGCTTCGGTTAGCTAATACCAGAAGAATTTCTAGGAGCTTAATAGGGTTTTTGAATTTCAAAAATCTCAAGGAAATGCTGGAAAAATATTGATGTTTGAAGAGATAATAGATTGTTAAAGAGAGGTGAGTAATTGAAGGCAAATGGAGAAGGGAAAATGTAGAGCGCTTGTGCTTGTGCTGGCAAAAAATGATAATGGTTGAAGGCTAAAAAATCTGGTAGCATATATTAAGGTTAACAACTATATTAGTTGAGCATTTGGAGGAGAATTTCAAGGTTTTTTATTTAAAATTCAAACTAAGTTGAATGGAGGAAAACTAGATGTGTTTGGAGGTATTTTAATGGTGGTTTTGATAGCCATGGCAAGAAAAAGAAAAGGTGGTCAGCTTTGCACATTTAGAGGGCCAAAACCATGAGGAAGAAGAAGATAAGAAAAAAAAAAAAAAACTAGTTATATTATGCTATGATTGCTAGAAAAATTCCTATGATATGTGTGTACTATTGTAGAGAATTTTTAGGTGTTGGTTGAGATTTTGAATTTCCAATTCAAAAGATCTTGTATAGAGAGTTTGTTTCTAGGTTGTAGGAGCACTTTAAGGTGCTACAATGGTGGCTGACCAGATGCTTGATGTAGCAAGAATGAAGTGAGGAAGATGATCATTCTTGGAGCTTAATTTAAATGGAAATTTATATATAAGTGGAAACTTGACAATACCATGGTGTTTTGTTGAAAATGACCAAGAGTGGGGTAAGCTGTTTTTCTTTTGTGTATGTAACTTGGTCACTTGGTTTTAAGGCTGCTATCACGAAGAATAAATTCTAGCTTTTCACTTCTTAAAGATAGCTTTTCACTTCTTAAAGAGAGGAGAAAGACATGTTGCTATTGTTTTAGTCATGGTATGACCGAATAGCTTAGAGAATTGCTCAAGAAATATTTCCAGCTTCCCAACCATACAAGGACCAACATCATACAGTATCCTTAAGAGCTAAAATAGGTATTTAATTTCTAAAAACCAAGAATCTCTCCAACCTCTTATTTCCTCCTATGTTTTGGCCAAGGTAGCTCCAACTTGGCTAAAATTCTGGTGGCGTATGTAGCTATGAATCGAGGACAAGCAACTTAAATATAGGAGAATTCTCATTGAAAGGAAGTTCGAATTTAAATGGGTTATGACATTGAAACACAAATGTTGGAAATGAAGGTTTTATCCTAACCTCCTTAAGACACGTAAGAAACTAAATCTTAAATTCTCAAGAAAACTCTCCAAAATCCATGGAATGTAAGAGGGACATCAAATAGTAGTTGCGATGTTCCAACTGATCTAAGAGATAAAAAGAGATTAAAATCAAAATAACTTTTGTAGTAAGTGGGGTTTGAACTCAAGTCACCAAGGAATAAACTCCAAGCTCTAACAACTATTCCTCTATAAAGCTTATGTTCTCTATTCCAACTAACTTACTCCTATCCCCTAGCTTGAAAACTTACCTAATTCTTTTCTCATAACTCAAAAATAAATATTTTTCCTATTTGCTGGTAAAATCTTATTACTCTAACACATAATAAAAATACATATAAGTAATTTTAAAATTCATCAATTTTTAATCTAAAAATATATGCGCATAAGATATGCCATGCAATGCAAATTTACCCTCCAATTCAAGGGTAGGCTTAGAGGGGTTTTACAAAACATGTTATGATTCATGAGTAGAATCATTTTTAATAGACATGAATAAACTCCAAATGCTGTCATGCATTTCCAAATAAATATTATTTATGGGAAAAAATCCAGCAAAGTATAATTCATTTACATTGCCAAAATAATTTTTGTTGGGTAAATTATTCACAACACAATCTTGGGACATTATAATTTTTTTTATTGAGCCTTGAACCATAACCTAAAATCAAATATCAAGACAAATTATGTAATCATTTTCAGTATCATGATACCGAAATTTAATAACCACATTAGTATCAATAAGATACTACCACTTAATAACCATTTCAGTATTCGTAAGATACCACCATGTAATAATCACTTTAGTATCGTTATGATGCCACCATAAAATGATCACTCCTATCTATCCAGATGTCCTATGTCCATCCTTCCACTCCCTTTGAAGGCCGAGCTAAGGACTCGGGTCAATGTTTAGTACTGTCGCCTCTTTTGGAAAGACACAAACTTCTAGAGACGACTAATCTACCAGAAGTCTCTCTCAATCTAGTGCAAGTTAATACTAGGGCTTTGTCTATTGAGTACTCAATGTTAAGAAACTAATTAATTGGTGCAAACATAATTACTATTCCTTCAAAGAATAATTCCAATTCCATTTTCTAAAATTTGTTCCAGTCTAAAATTCAATTTTCAATTTTCTTCCCGACTAAAATCCAAAATCATACTTTTCCCCAGCATACATAAGGAAAAAAATTTATGTATCCGTTCCAATAAATTTATTCAATGCATAATAATTTACTGTTCTTAGTTTGCTATGTAAAAGCAATAATAATTGGAGTTATCTCAAATAAAGTTCATGCTATTATTTTCGCAATATTTTACACGCATGAAAATGCATAATTTTAACATTCATATGCTTTTCACAACATTTATTGCATGGCTCCATTCACAAATATAATGCCAATGAGAAGACTTTACAAAACCATTTATGCATAAGCGTATCATAAGTATATATGCTTGTTCAATAATTTAATTCTCATATGTAGGCATTTTTCCCAAGACATCATGTTCAATAATTCATTTCACAATATAATCGAATAAGGATCTCAAGTATAAGCATTTTTCCAAAATGTCATGTTCATGATGCATTCCATAAAGTATTTGCCATGAACATAATTTGTATCATGAATTTTTGAGCAAAGGGTATGTGTATAAGTATGTCTTGCATAAAGTATTTGTAATGTAATACAAGACTCATAAGTCTTATAAATCATTCCTGGAAAAGATAGTTCATAAGGTGCATGGACTTACCTCTATCCAGGCTAGCAAAATCAACAACCTTAGTTTAATTATTTCGCCCACCACCTTCTATCTCCACTAAATTTACCATATAAATTACATATAAATCAAATTCCCATATGTACTATGAAACCCCACCTAAAACCACCTTAGGATGAGGAAAATGGTTTGCATTGCATAGGCATATCATTTGTGCATTTGTTTTTCGTATTTAATTTTTATGGGTTTGAATTTGCTTAATTATGTTTTTATAGTGGTTTGAGCTGATTAAGAAATTTTTTGTTTTGGGAAGAGCATATTTTAGATTATGATGTTAGAAACAAAAAATGTAGTTAGCATTGATGTTGGGTAGAAATGGGAAATTTTGGAAGATCAAACGCATAAGAGTTTTAGTAGAATAACTGGTTAGTGCCTAGTGCATACTTACTAGAAACTAGAGTTCGAATCCCTTTGGAATCAATTGGCTTTGATTTTTTTTTTTTTTTAACTGGAGTTTGGGCTCTTGCTTTTGTTCTATTTCATAACTTTCTTCACTATCATTGGGCACCAATATCAATGGATTGGTTAGCTCTTTTCCACTTCTCAATGTGTTTGCCTTAACAAACTCATAGGAAGCACATCCTTCAAGACTCCTCACAAGTTGCCCAATCACATTCCCTAGATGACGAATTAATAATTCTTGATGCCTTAGTAGTGCCTGCACCTCTTTGAAATATGAAATAGCTAAAGTAGCAAATTGCTCAAGAGGAGGTTCGAGTAATTAATTGGTATGAAAAATGCGATGAGATTCCTCAAATGAAGTGGATGGTTGAAGACTATGAAATGAGCTTAATTGACCAACCCAATCCACATTGCACTCATAATCAAGCTCATGAACTCCATGGACATCATTGACCTAATCATTTTGATAACCCTCTTGAGTTTCATCCCCTAATAACCATATACCCTTCATGTATCATTATCCATATTAGTATGTCCAATCAACCTCATAATCACAAATTAGAACGTAAAATCAATGAAAGAGCAATAATTCCTCAATCAACAAGAAATGAGCAAAATTCAAGCATAGTTCTAAGGTAACTCCAATTCCACAAAATGTTTAAAGTTAAGTGAAATCCCTAAGAAATATTCCAAAAGACAAATCCATATATCAAAATTAAGCATAATAGATCATATCCAATTATCCATACCAAAAAAAAAAAAAAAAAAACCTATTTTCAAGCACCACAAAAATCATCTCCCATAGCACCAATAAATTCCATATTCTACAAAGCCAAATCATCAAAATGAAATATATCCCAAAATTTCACAATCTAACAAATTCTCCATGAAAATTCACAATCATTCAAAGAATAAGATATAAATAAATGAACATATCAATGAAATCATTTAAAGTTCAAAAGAATAAACTTAACACAAAAATAATGAAAGAATTCGGCCAAAAACTATATACTCACATCTATTTATAATCAAGTTAGTGTGATCTACAATTATAAACAAAATTACAAGGCTAAATCAACAAGAATTAAAGTGTTTAGAATATTGCTAAAAACAAGTCCTTGACAATTGCGCCAAAAACCTGATTCGTGCATTTGCGTATATAAAAAAGGCCCCAAGTTACACAAGTTTTGTACATTAAAATGCCAATTCAATTAACACAACACTTACATATAAGTAAGTGCATGTATCTTGTAGTAACGGTATCATTGGAAAATATAGAAAAACTTTAGGGAACATGGAAATTACCCATACTTCCTTTTTTTTTCTCATTATTTAGCCAAATAAAAATGTTGTGTACAATTAAGTAACAATACTAAGAGACATATCAAGTTCTTACACAAAAAAGTCAGAAGTTCATCAAGAAATTATAAAGAGATACAACCCACGTAATAAAAGAATTCTCCCGTTAAAAACCTAAAAGTTGAGTACCCCTTGGATCCATAAATTCTAACTCAAGACACCGATGTGAGTTTAAAATCAATCTCACTCTATCACAAGTTATAAGATCCCTAATTCTTAATTTTGATTAATTGGTATCTCTACCTAATCAACCAAGTCCAAAAAGGCATTAATAACCACTCACAAACCTAAATCGTCCAGAAGCCACAAAATTCCTATCTTTATGCAATTTCATAAACTATTTGGTTATTTGTCCTAATCTCAAACCTTTCTCTCAGGTAAATTGAAAATGGAAAATATTAAATTAGCTAGGTGGCTGTTGAAACCTTAACCTCATATCTCAAAATCATTAAGGTAGAACAAATAATTGAATAAAATCAATTAAAACCCAACTCAACGAAAGTAACACAATAAATATAAATAACCAAATACCATAGAATAGAAATCATAGATCCAAGCCAAATACATCAAACCAAAAGCATGAAATAAGGTGCAACCCTTTATTAAAATTGAAAAATTAAATCAAGGCCATAAAAATTGTAAAGTTAGATTGACAAAAAGAGGGAAAAGAAAACTCATTGGCAAGCCATCTTCTTCCTCTTCTTGGGATCTCCTTGCAACCTTCTCCTTTTCCTCCTTGAATTTTCAAGATCCTCCTATGCAAATCGTCAAACATAAGGATCTTGGTGAAAGCCCCAAATAATCTCTTCTTCTTCTCCTTCTTTTTTAGGTTTTGAAGAGGTATTTAAAGCCCAAAAGTCGCGTGTCTTCAAAAAGATATCGTCGAATAGTTTTTTTCTGTGCAAGTGCGCAGCCCAGGGAAGTGAAACTTCTCTCGGCCACCATGTTCTCTAGAGAAAAGGTGGCCTAAGGATATGAAACTTCTCTTGTGAAACTCCAGTCAAAACCAACCTTAGAGTAAGGGGGTTGAGATGCTTATTATATTTTATTGCATGCTTAAATATATTTTTACATGAAATTATATGCTTTAGATTTGTGTTTTGTGGCTTAGAAGGCTTAATTGTGAGTATTGAGTAAGAAGGGTAAAATGGTAATTTTTGCTTTAGGTGAAAATAGGGAGATAGCTTGAGGATTAAATAGGAAAAATATTTTAGAGAGAAAATAAGAGCAAGAGTTTTTGTGATGTAGTGATTAGAGCTTTGGAATTAATTCTTGAGGTCTAGGGTTCAAATTCCATCATTGGAATTTTAGCATGATTAAATTTTATTTTTGCTTTGGAAGGTTGTATTTTCGGTCTTAAGTGCTTTAGAGTAGAGTAGAGGTATTGTCCTAGGGGAGACGTGATAGGAGTACCCTAATCCTATTCTTGTGCCCTACAAAAAATTCCTAAGGGAATTCATTCTTCCTTGATCCTTAAATTTCCTTAATTCTCAATTCATTAGATTGGTCACATTTGTTCTAGCCAATTTCATTCCAGGAATTTCAGTAAAGTGTTGTGGCTTTGAAGGTTCAAAATGTCTTAGTGAAGGACATCTTATGGACCAAAAATGTGGAAGGGATGGGGAAGGATTCCAAGAGAATTAATTCCCCTAATAAACCTTCTAAACTTCACTCTAACTAGGTTCATTTTCCTTCATGTAATGAACTGAAATTTTCCAACTTCTTGTGCCTTCAAGGTGTCAAAATTCTTAGCCATTATTCCCTCCCAAATGCTGCCATAAAATGGTCCTTTTGATCAGCTTGAAATCTTATTTTTCTGGCCATTTTCGAACTGCACAAATGCTGTGCAAAACCAGAAAAATTTCTGGGCAAAGTTGCAACTTAGGTGGTCTTAAACTAAGCTGTTTTCTTCCAGATTCACCCAGCTCCTTAACCATGTTTTTCCTCCATAAAGAAGGCTGGAAAACCAGCCTTGAAAGACCTTTGAAATCCCCTTAAACTCTTCTGTAAAATCGACTGAACAATGGCAGAAAATCTGCCCAGAAATTCTTTCCAACTTGCGAAAATCACTGGACAGAATTTTCCAGCTTAGTTTTCCATTCCAGCCCTGGCCGAAACTTCATCTTTCTTCTGCACAAACCTTTCTTAAATAGCCATGAATTGAACTCCATTTTCTTCCCCAAGCTTCTGCACGAAAATCAGATATGGCTGCCTTAAAATATCTCCAACAATTCATTGCAATCATGCCTTGATTGAATACCAAAATTCTAGCAATATTAATTTAGCAACCTTCCATAAAATGTTCCTCAAACAGCCAGACATTTCCTTCACCATTGCACTCATTCCTTTCGGCCACCATTAACCTTCTTCACTCAGCTTTCATCCAGCCAAAAACACTGATCAAATAGCCTGCCATCACAGCTTTCAAAAGCTCTCCATTGATCAAGATATTCTCAATATATTTTATTTCCAAATTTGATTCACTAAATTATTCTTTCAGGATTTCAACAACCAGCCTTTCCTTTTCCTATCAAATCAAAAAATTCAATTGCCAAAACTCCTCAAAGAGTTCATCCAACCCCAATCCCTACGAATTTCGGCAGCTTCAACGAAAACTCTTTCCATTCTCTTCAACCTTCAAGCACACATAGAACACCAAGAACATTTACTCCTTCTTTCGCCTAATACCTCTCCAAACCACTTCAAACTTCTTTCAAAAATTTCAGATTTTATCTACTCACTTCCGTGAGTCCATCCATACCATTTTTAACATCAAACTCTAAAATCCAACTTGCTCTTTTGGATAAAAAAAAAATCAGAATTTTTGTGAAGGCTCAAGAACACCTTCAAGGTTGGTTTGTTCAATCAACTTCATCTTCATTAATCCTTGATCTCTAATGAATATATATATGAATATACATGCTAATGGACTTTCTTCTTTTATTTTCCCTCTCTCTCTCTCTCTCTTGGTCGAACGCCCTCTCCCTCTTGGCCGAATGATTTCTTCACCAATGGCCATGCTTTCTTCATCTCCCTTGGACGGATTTAGACATCTAGGAGTTGAGATCCATTCCAAACTCTTTCAAGGTACTCATCAATCAAGTAAGTCCCTTCAACCCTCTTTTTAGGCTCTAGATTCATGTTTCTAGAATGATATTGGAAAGAGATGGGCTATGAGTGTAGTTTAAGCATGTGTTGTTGTGATGAGTTAAGTTTGAAGCATAAATGAATGCGTGTATATGATGGAGTTGGGGTTGATGCATGTGATGATTTATCTTGGATGATATTATGATGTTTTAGGGTTTAATGCATGCCTCTATGTTGAGAGTGATATATGTGATCAAGCATGTTAGAGATTATGTCACCGTTGGTGAATAGGATTTATATTTAAGTATGATTGTTGAAGCCATTATTATGTTCATGCTAGTAAAGGTTGGATCATGCCTTGATAAATTTAGATCTATACTTTTATTCATGATTTGGATGATTTGATTAATTGGAGGGAGTATATGTTTATGATTGTGGTTAGCAATAGGAATATGATCATGATCTAGTTGTCTCTAAGCTAATTTTATTCATTCAATAAAATATTTAATATTATGATTTTTGCTAATAATTTCAAAAAAAAAAAACCCCAGGAAGGGTAGATTGGGATTATTATATATATATATAATAAGGATATTTTAGTCAAATAAATAATAGCTTTTGCTAGAAAAATAAAATATATAGATATTATATAAAATGATAAAGCCTTTTATGAAAATAATCATATCAAGTAAAATATTTATTATTAAAATTTAATTATTATTTTTTAACCAAAACCTATTAAAATTTATTTATTATCTTTCAATCAAGACTCATTAAACCTTATTTTCAACTAATTTTAATTATCAATTATTTTTCAGAAATTAATTATTAATAAATTATTATTTTACCTAATACCACCTAGGACCCTTCATCAAATAAACTCTAAATTATTTTAGCAAGATTTAAACCTTCAACTTATTAGTACATATTTCCCAAAACACTAATTATTTTAAATACCAAATTAGCTCTGGCTTATAAACCTTTTTATTTATTATTTGGCCTTAAAGCTTGGGACACTAGAATCATGGTAGTAGTGAGTTGAGTTAGTTTTATTTGTAAAAGTGGATTTTGTCATGAGTTTGATTGTGGTTTATATTTACCCCATGCGGGGTTAGGTTAGCTGTTGGAGACCTTTATTGTGAGCAAGGATCAAGTAAGCTCCTGCATAAAACCTAATTGATGTAAAACTGTTTATTATGGCAAGCCAAATGTGGAGTGCATGGACACTCATTTCTATAAAGGCAATTGAGGATTGACTTATTTCTTATTTCAGTCAAATGAATTATTTGAAAATCAATAAGCAGATTTACTCAAACTCAAAACTCTTTCTAAAACTGATTTTGGTAAGGACTTTGGAAACCCTTAATTTCCATTTTCTTGTGAAACTGTGTTTTGTTCATTTTCTCCCAAGTGGGATACGTTACGTTGAGTACTCAATAAGGGTAGGCTAGTAGTACTAGTTTTGAAGAGCAAGAGTGAGTCTTCTGGCAGGAGGCCACCTCCAGAAGATAAACTCAACTTAGAGAAACATATGTACTACTTAGTCATGCCGGTCCGAGCTAGCAGTTTTTATTTCAGTCAAGTGACTGTGTTTTGCCGGAATGGACACCCGATTGTTGTTTGGGTATAGAGAATGAGGAGTATCTTGCCCGATAGGCTGATCACCTACCTTTTGTCAGTCCGCACAAAGTGTCGGCATTCTGAACAGTTATTTGGCCCAATGTGTGGTAACTCATGACCCTTTCTTTAGAGTGGTTGATTTTAATTATTGTGTATGGCGGGAAAAGCCAAAATGCCACTCTTGGTTTTAACTAATATTTATTGCTTTCCAGTATTTCTCTTATAAAGATTTTATACTTTACATTCACGATCTGTTTTCACTCGACACTCAAAGCACACACGGACTTACTAAGATTTTTGTCTCATCACCATTTTTTTTTACCATGATTTCAGGTCGATCCTGTTGTGGGGATGAGTAGCTAGATATTGCCTGCTTTGGAAGATTTTCTGATAATTTATTTTGTGTAATACTTTGGGAAGATGAGAGTGGATAAATTTTATTATGGATTTGTTTTTGGTATTCTTGGGTTAATTCTTGGATTTATTCTTGGGTTATAATAAATTTTAAGTTAAAATATCATTTTTATTTCGCTATTTTGATTGTGTGGCCTAGTTATAAAGACCCCTTATCATTTGGATGGTGTGACATCCCCGGCCCTGGTTGGCCTAGGTAGTGGGGTGTTACATCCCTAGACTACCAAGCTAGTGGCCTAGGGAAGTTCCCATTTCCATAGGCCACCTCTTTTCCAAAGAACATGACGGCCCAGGGAAATAATTTCCCTAGGCCGCTAAGCTACAAGAAAACATGGCTAAGTGATATCTTCTCAGTAGCCTAGGGAAGTAGCACTTGCCTGGCTACCAAGCTTGTTTTTTGGGCGCCCTTGTAAAGTCCACTAGGCGGCCTAGGGAGGTTGGACGTCCCTAGGCCATGAAGTTACTACCCAACTCTTCTATTTTTGCTCCTTTTTCCATCCTTTTCATCCTTATTCATCTCCAAATTGATATTTTTAAGTTGCTTCAAAAACAAGATGAAAATGGTGCAGTGAGTAGTGATTTAAGTAAGAATTTATCACAATTAAAGCACAAATACAATAAAATACATACATATGATTAGCACTCATTATCAATCATAGGGCATCAATTTTAACATGTTTCAATTCAAATGTTCATGGATTTTGTTAAACAAGGACATGTGATTAACATTATGCATTACTTTACATGATAAGAAATTATTTACTTGCTTAACAATGGAAAAAACTAGCACACACGGTACTCATTGAGTATTAACTCATTCAATTTGTTTAATTTTTATGTTTTAAGGTCCAAAACAACATTGTAGCTTTCAAGAAGATTTATGTATAGCAAATTATAGGTACATTAAGATTTAATTTGGTCAAATGTTGTACTTCTTTGATGTATTCCTTTATGAATGTATGGTGGATATCATAATTTTAAAGTGTGAATTGTTATAAAGATTCATTATCTAAAGCATAGATGGGTCATTACAAGAAAAATGTACATTAGCGACAAAATGAATTCCTAGCTAAAGGTATATTTTCCTCGCTAAAAGGTCTTCAACGAGGAAAACAGTTTTGTTGCCTAGTCATTGCTGAAGTGCTGTTGCCAATTAGTCTATGGGACAAAAATTTTTATTTTATCGCAAGTAATCAAACTTTCATCATGGAAGATGTCTTCGTAGCTATAGTTTAGATCTTCAGCTATAAACAATTTTGTCATGGATGGGCAAAAATTTTCGTCCCCAAAAACTTATTTTTGTCGCATAGCTCTTATATTTTAGCAAGAAAAGTTTCATTTTGTCACAGATAAATGTTATCTGTGAGGAAAACTTTTCTCACTAAAAAGCTAACATTTTTGTAATTTGGGAAGAATTTGTTTTTGGTGAGAAAAATATTTGTCACGAATAGCATAAGTTCCTTGCCAAAAACTCATTAAAGTCACAATGGCAATATGTTTTAGCGAGAAATGTTTTGCATTTCATCACAGATAATAGCTATCTGGTAGCAAATATTTTGTCGCTAAAGAACTATAAATTATTGTCAATAATCATTAGTGAGGAAAACTTTTGTCCATAAATCATTCTTTTAGTGAGGAAACTTTTTTGTCACCAAAGCATCAACTCCTACCAAAGACTCCGTCTCTATTTTGAGAGAAAAAAAATTGTCAATAAATTGCTCATGAAACATAATTTTTTGCCAAGAATATTTACATCTTGTCGTGGTTAATTGTTATAAAGTTTTCTTCACAAATGCTTCATCTTCATTGGCAAGAAACATTTTTGTCATGTAAGGCACATAATTCCTCACCAAAACTCATTGGAACTCATTGGCAAGGAATTTAAACTCAAGTTATTTTAATTATTGGCGAAATGGTTTATCTCTCTAGGAAATATTTGTCTCCAAAGGCTAAACCTCCTTGCCAAAACCCATTTCTTTCCTTTATTATTTTAATTATTGGCGAGGAACTTTTTTTTTTCTTTTGGTAGGAAATGTTTTTATCAGAAGGATGCTAAGGCTAAGAAATTTATTCTCACCCAACAGTTTAACTTCCTCGCAAAAGACCTATTTATCTTTGGCGAGGAAATATTTTTTCACATAGAAGGCTTACCTTCCTAGATAAAGACCTATTTGTTTCCTTGCCAATGAATAATTGGCTAGGAATGTGTTTGTCTTGAAAGTATGTTTTGGTTAGGAAATTTTTTGTCACTGAAAGCTTAACTCCACGCTAAAATCCATTTATATCTGGGAAAGTTTTGTCACATATCTTTGTCTAGAAATATTTTATCACAGAAAGGTTTAACTTCCTAGTGAAAGACCCTTTTGTTTCCTAACTAACTTTATGTTTGTCTTTAAAACTATGTATTTGTCTAGGAATGTTTTGTCATTGAAAGCTTAACTTTCTCGTCAAAACCCATTAATATTTGCGAAAGTTTTGTAGGAGGATGTGTGTGGCTAGGAAATTTTTTGTCACAGAAAGGTTTAACTTCCTAGCAAAGACCCTTTTATTTCCTTGCCAACTTAATAATTGGCTAGGAATGTGATTGTCTATGATTGTATGTTTTGGCTAGGAAATATTTTGTCACTGAAAGACTTAACTCCCTTGCTAAAAGCCTATTTATATCCCCGCCAAAGCCAACTTAATCATTGACTTGGAATGTTTTATCTTTAAAGTAGTTTGGAATTTTTTATGACAAAAACCCCTTTTTTCCTCACAAAAGCCCATTTGTGGAATGTTTTCTAATATCTTTGGCTAGAAAATCTTTGTCACGAATGGCTTAAACTTCCTCATCAAAACCTCTTTAATGCCAATTTTTGGCAAGAAACTTTTTGTCGCGAATATTTGTTTTGGATAATTTACGCCAGGAATGAACTAAATTTTGGGAAGAATCCATCAAACATGGTAAAAGAATTACAATTGGTCAAAAATAGTGCTTTATACAGAACAACATGTGCTTCTTGCTCGTTCATTTTATTTCTTTACTTCTTATCTGATCTGATTCGCAATAGCACTATTTTTCCTGAGTATGCAAAGTGCAGAAAAAAATATTATTTTATGACAAGAAATGGAAATTCCATCTGTAAATTAAAAGAAGGTACAAAAATTGGCCTGAAAGAAAATAAAAAATTTTGAAAAATTAGGATGGATAAAATGAAAAAAGACTTTAGAAAAACTAAAAAACTCAAACCGTATGCACTCCTGCAATTTATTTGAAGACATGCTACACTACCAAACACACACATATATACTTAACAAAATATTTACAGTGGTTTATGATATTATGCACAAAATACTTCAGAAAATAGGCATGAATGCACAAAGCAACTCTAAATTGGCAACCAAACTTCCAAAAATAATAATAATAAATGTCAACATAAAATTTGTGAAATTTTCTTAAAACCTAAAATAATTGCAAATCCTTATGAATTCTTCACTTTTCTTTTCCTATTACAGATCAAAGCCAAATAAATAGAGAAACCAAACTCATTCACTTAAACATTTTACTGATCTTGTTATTGACTTTAGATATGAAAGCATATTATAAATGAGCACAAAATGCCATAATAAGAAATATCTTTTGAAAAAAAATGGAAATCAGAGAGAGACGTGGCGGTGGCATGATGAACAGTGAAAGAGTAGTTTTTGTTGTTATTTTCTGAAGACATAGTTGGTCGATTGCATGAAGATGATGCTGCAGTCTCATGGAGGAGGGGGGAGAGAGAGACAAGCGGCTTTTGTGTGTGTGTCATCTGAGGGGTATTGAATGAAAATTAACAAGGTTGATGGCCTTAAGCGCAGACTCTGTAGAGAAGTAATTAGCATATCTAAGTGACTTTTGTGGCGTTTGTGTTGAAGGTGTAGATAGCTAGGGAACTTGAAGCTGGCAGCCGTGTGTATCTGGGGTGAGGATTGAGAAGAAAAATGATAGAAGACTCACTTTAAATAGTCAATCAAATTTCTGATAGCTTTTCGACGGCAATGGAGGCAACGAAAATAAAATGGAGGGGAGCGTAGTAAAATTTGGGAGAATTTGGGAGGGATCTATTTGACGTTATTAATTTACATTACATAAATTGTTGAGTTTGAATAAATTTGAGTTTCAGGCTTAAACGAGTTAATATAAGAAAAAAAAAATAAGATTTATAATTTTTTTATTATTTGGTTTAAAATAAAAAAAGAAATTGACTCAAATAAAATTTTAAAGTTTTTATATTAATTATTGAAAAGTAGTTCAATATTTTAATTTTTTTTAGAAACCAAAAAAAATAGAGAAATTTTTTCAATGAAATATAGTTTTAGATTTGTCCACTTAGAATTTAGTTTAGTTTAATTTAAAATTTTTAAAAATTTTAGTTAGTCTAGCTTCTTAATTATACATACTACCAATAGAGCTATTAATAGACTAGATAATTTACAAACAAAACTCATTTGAGATAAAAGGAGTAAATAAGCTAAGTTTGTTTGCTCTTATTTTTATCAAACTCGTTCATTTATTTTTCTTTAAAGTTCCAATTTTATTCATATTCAACTCATTTAAATCAATAAGCTTATTCAAATAGTTCGAATTGTTTGATTAGTGTTTTTAAAAAATATATTAAAATAAATTTCTAAAATGAAAATTTGATATATAAACATTACATTATATTTATTAAACATATATTGTATTTTAAAATTATATATTATTATATTATTCGTGACTTTTGAACGTAATTCCACGACTATTAAACAATTCTAAAATATTTTTATTTGAGCTCAATTCAATTATTAATTGAACGAGGTAAATAGCGATGTTTGTTTGCAACACTAGTTCTTTAAAAACTTGTTTATTTAATAATCAATTCAAACTCAAATAAAAATATTAACTCAATTAATATATATTCAAATTAACATGTTCATGAATAACCATCATTTATATAGTATATTATATAACCAGTATATTTGTTCTAAGGATGCTAAATTTAAAATGTATTTCTTTTCTATTTATTATATAGGATATACTAAACAAATAGTATTATTAAGTTTTAAAAATAAAAAATTAATAATGTTAGTGCAATAAGACCAATTTGTTAGGGAAAAATTATATAGTAGGAGTATATTTGGAAGTATTGAATCATCAAGATTATAAATTTAAATTTTATTATTTTTTATTTAATTTAACCTTTTGTACTATTACCTCAAGCCAAAAAATTAAAGTAATATTTATGTCTTTATACAAGTTTCATTAGTGTGAAATCACCAAAGTAATTTGTTTGAGTTCCAAACAATGTCCATATTTGTGCAATTAAAAAAATCGTTTTTCTGCTGAAAATTATTAATTTAAATTTCTAAAAACTATAATGGTCAGTTTGGGAGTTTTGAGATGGGAGTGTGGAGGAAAAATATAGGATAAAAATTAATTTATTAACTCAACTTTATTTTATAACTTATCCTTGGTTATTTTAAAATAAAATAGAAAAAATTGTCATTTTAATATATATATTTTTTTCCTTCTCTCCCTCTTGTAGAAAAACCATTATCGGAATTTTTGAAGTTATCCGTAGTCTCCCCCCACTTCTCTCTAAACAAGAGAAGAGATTAATTTTCGCTCAAAATATCTTATTTTGTCTCTATTCTAAACTCCCAAACTAGCCTTAAATCATTTACAACTTGACTTCAATTAGTTCAAATACTAATTAGACTTGTTTATTTCTATTAGTTTATGTTTTAAAATTAAAAATGCTATTGAATTAAATAATATTTAAAATTAAAGGATTGACTTTTAAAAACTTTTCTGACTATACCCTATTTATTCAATAATTGAATTTGTTTTAATTTAACATTTTCAATGCACAAAATATTAATATTTGATAGCCCACTTAAAATCTCTAATGGATAGTTTGAGCTTATTAGGGAAAAGAAAAAATTTAAATATATTTACTATTAAAACATTTAGGAAAAGAAGTTTGACTTTTTTTTTTTTTACAAATTTTAAAAATATGTATTAGTTTATACTATAAAATTAAAACAGCTACCGAATAAAATAGTATTTAAAAATTAAAGTATTAATTTTTTTTAAAATTTTTTCATACTATACCACTTTTTCTAATTATTGATTTTTTTTTAATTTTTCACTTTTAATATAAAAATTATTAATATTTGTTGGCCCACTAAGTTGCTAGGGAAAAGAGAAGATCTTAGATATATTTAATATTAAAAAAATTAGGGATTTTTTTTTTACAAATTTTAAATATTTCTGTCAGTTTATATTTTAAAATTAAGAGTACTATTTGATATTGGCTAAATGTACCTATATTTTGAGGGCTATTTGTTATGATTTTATGTTCAAGTAACTATTGATTCCCACTAAATTGCAATTTTTTGTGTAGAAGTGATTGAATAGAAGAAATATTGAAAATATGGTGAAAATGCCAAAAATTGAGCTAAGCAGTGTTGAACCGGCGCTGTTCCACATATCTGAGCTGGCTGGGGTTCAATTCTGAAAGAACATAGCAAAATAGTTGAGTTTCAGGAGTAGTTTAGGCAAGACCTAGTGCCGGCTGATCTACCTAAAACCGCGTTAGTTGTTTATTTGAATGGCTCCGGGATTTCATTTCAGATCAAAATTTGGCAATGATGACTATGATTTTTTTGGAAATTGAATTGTGAAGGATCTCTAGAAAAATAAATACATGGCGGAAGATAACAAATTAAAATTTTTTCCAAACCAAAGTTTAGGAATACTTACTTGTAGGGAAATTGAATTTAATAACCGGAGTCAGATTTGGGTTCGATAGCACTTGTTGAATAGGAACGTCTACTTGTTTTGTAGGGACACTAGCTAACCATCAGCTCTTTCGCATCAAACACTTATCATGTTTGCAACATGTTGACCTTCCAGAGTATTCTCTAACCACTATAGACATTTACTTGTGAAAGTAGAATTATGGTGAAGAAATTTGGAACGAAACAGGAGAGGTAAATGTTGAGGAAAAGGAAAATAAAATAATACAAAACCGGTAGCTTTTTTCTTTTTCCTGGAAAAATCTGAAAACCTCTTTTCAATTTTTGGAAATCAGTCAACTCACCAAACCACAAGAAAATCCCTTTTTAATTATTATTAGGTTTCCTTTTCTTTTTAGAAAAAAAAAAATTAGCCACCTCAATATCTTTGTTTCCTTTTTCCTCTTTTTCCTTCTCCTCTTACATGGCTACTTCGATCAAAACCCTAATGGGCCATACTCTCTTAAATAGTCTAATGACTTATTAAATAGCCCATTTTTAATTAATTAATCCAATTGGACCCAATATTAAAATTATCTAAGATAATTAACTAAGGCTCTAATTAATTAAATTAGCTTTTTTTATTATTTAATTAAACTACTTGGGCCCAGTATAAAATTACCTAAGATAATTAATTAATAAACTAATTATTTAAATTGACCCAATTAATTATTCTAGCCCAAATAAATAAATAATTGGACTCCTAGAATAATTCTTCCACTAATAAATCCACCCAATAAGCCAATATAGTAAATAAGTTTACTAAGGTTATTTGAGTTATTCTAGAGACCAAAAGATATATTATTCTTGGCTACTAAATACCCTTGCTAACAAATAGTTGTATTTTAATCATTTTAAATATTCTATTTATTACTATATAAAAATATTGATCACGGGAATAATATTGCAAGTGTAGTGTCTCCGACCTACATATATAATGACAAAAATACCCCTATACAGGGAGTACTATCCTTTGATAACTAGTCTGATAATCTACGACTTCCAGCACATATCCACTTATCATAGGGAGCAACCCAAAAGTGTACATACCATGTTATGTTTCTCAGGGCCCTGGATTGTTAGATTATCCTGGACAATCACAAGGGGGGTGATTTCTTCACGCAATGAAGTATAGAAACACTATTGTATAAGTCTATCTTAATTAGTTAGAGTCATACACCCAACGTACAAGGTTTTTGGCCTTGCAATAAGACTTCATCGAACATACATCAAAGTATACAAGTCCAGCTTTACCAGACTACCAACTTATACTCAAGCCCTAGGGTACATGTCCATGAAGTAGCTGTGATAAATCAATCCGTGCCATGGAAGTGTTCACATTCTCTCATTTTTCTCTTGTGTCCTAGGACACTACTTGGAAGATAGAGTCAATCCGTGCCTAAAGGGTGTGATTGCCCATTTGCATTGATCCAGGCTAAACCTAGCCAGTATCTTATCATTATAAGCTAATTGGAATAAGCCTAACATTCTTTGCTTTCTATCTCTAAGAAGCTTAATACTAAGAATGTAGTTAGCTTCTCCCTCATTTTTCATACTAAATTAACTTGATAGCCAAACCTGTATAGATGATAATGACCCTATATCATTTCCAATAAGTAGAATGTCATCTACATAAATTACCATAAAAGACACATTGTTCTCATCTAACTTTCTATATACACTTGGTTCATCCACGTTTTGTATGAAATCATAAAACTTGACAATCTCATCAAAATGCAAGTTCTATGCTCATTATGCTTGCTTAAGTTTATAGATGGACTTCTTAAGCTTGTAGACCTTATGTTCTTAGCCTTTCACAATAAAGTCTTCAGGTTGGGACATATAGATATCTTCGCTAAGATAGCCATTACGAAAGGCTAACTTGACATTCATTTGTCATATCTCGTAGTCATAGTTACATGCAATAGCCAAGAGCGCTTATGGATTTAAGTATGGCAACATGTGAAAAGGTTTCATCATAATCGATCGCTTCTTTCTGAGTATAACCTTTTGCGACCAACCTTACTTTAAAGGGTTTCACTTGTCCATCCATACCTCTTTTTCTATTGTATACCCACTTACATCCTGTGGGTTTAATCCTTTCAGGTGCAGTGACAACATCCCAAACTTGATTAAGGTACACTTACTCAATCTCAGCATCCATTGCAGTTTGCTATTTAAATTTCTAAAAACAATATCCATAGGAAGAGTTACATGGCTAATAATGCTCCTGACCATTTCCATCAAAATTCTATGTCTTCTCTTAGCTACTCCATTTTGCTAGGAAGTTCTAGGTGCAGTTAGCTGAGATATTATGCCCTAATATGCCAAATAGTCCTTGAATTCACTAAGGAGATACTCTCCACCACGATCCAATCTTAGCTTTTTTTATTAGTTTACTTGTTTGTTGCTCCACCTTAGCCTTAAATTCCTTGAATATATCAAAGGAACCAGACATGAACCTTATCAAGTAAACATAACAAAAACGCGACTGATCATTTGTGGATGTGATAAAGTAATTATAACCTCCTCTAGTTGGTGAACAGATAGGACCACAAATATCAATATAAACTAATTCTAATATTTCTTTGGCCCTTTCCGCCTTTTGAGGAAAAGACTTTTTGGTTGTTTTACCCTTCAGACAAAATTCACACTGAAGCCATTCCTCTAATTCTAATGAGTCTAAAGACCCATTTTAGATTAACCTTTGAATTCGATTAGGATTTATATGTCCTAATATCAAGTGCCATAAATAAGAGTTGTTTGATGTAGCCTTACTCTTCTTATTATTAGGTTCTGTCTGAGCATTATTTATTTGACAATTAATAAGATTAATATAGAAAAGATTCCCATACATGTTTCTAGAATAAATAATATTTCTATTTATACTGATTGAAATACTAGAATGAAAAGAAACAGAATATCCTTAATTAATCAATTTAGAAACTAAAACTAAATTATGTTTAAAACTAGAAACATAAAAATATCTTTCAAAATTAAAACCCTATTACAATCAAATAATAGCTCTAAGTTTGACATTGCTTCGGCCCACGCTTATGCTCCCTTGCCCACTCTAAGTCCATGCTCTCCACTACTGAGTCGCTTTATCTTGCTGAATCCCTACAAAGAGTTACAGATATGGTTAGTAGCTCCGAAATCAACAATCTAAGTGGCCGATGAACCAAACATTGAAATAGACTCTAAGTAAAGAGTAATACCTAAGGAGGACTTAGCCAAGAAGTCCGGACAATTCTTTTTGAAGTGCCTTCTGACCACCTTTGAAACACTTGACCTTGGGCTTGTTGCTGGGCTTAGATGGACCAGGCTTTTAAGCCTTGGTCTGGGCCCCTGCATTGTTCTCGGCCTTTTTTTTTTGAACTTCTTGGGTGTAGGTCTAGTTCTAGAAGATGAACCAGAATGAGTAACCAAAATCTTTGAGTCAGGCTTTATAATTTTCTCTGCATCCTGAAGTTTCTTCATCAACTTAGGCAAAAACATACTCAACTTGTTCATGTTATAATTTAACTTGAACAGAGAGTATGAATTTGGCAAAGTCTCAAGAACTATATCAATTTGGCTCTCGAGATCGATTATTGCCCCGAGGACCTCAACCTCTTCAAAGTGGGCAATCATCTTGAGTATATGCTTGCGAACCGATACCCTCCAGCCATCCACTACAAGAAAACATGAATTAGCGAGGGAAATTAGCGATTAACTATAATCCCTTTCAAATTAGCGATGGACAAAGATATCCCATTCTAATCCGTCGCTAATTTGATAGGGATTAGCGACGGATATTTTATTTTTACTTAATATTCGCGGTAAATTTTTAGCTTCGGATTTTCGATGTTACCGAAGCTATTCCCTTGCTAATTTGCGAGGGAATAGAGGCGGAATTATCCGTCACAAATCCCAGCAGTGATTTGCGACGGATTGGAGTTTATTTAGCGAGGGATATTAAATATCCCTCGCTAATCCGTCGCTAATTGTTTCCTTCACTAATCCCTCGCTAATTTCCAAGGGATTTGCGAGGGATTCTCCATTTTGTGAATACTCAAATTTTTTCCTCACGATACTTTTGTGTGTGGTAAATTTTTTTGTGTAATATCCTTATGAATACTTAATTCTTTGTTATTTGTTTAATTATAACCAATGTATTTACATTCAATACATATGTAATTACCACCAGCAAGTTAAGAAGTATAGATTATGATTAAATGATATGCATACATTATACCTCTGTACAAGCTCATCATGTGTAGTATATATATAATTCATTTATCACTTTATATGCATATATACTATGTATATATATATATATATATATATATATATATATATATATATATATATTTGATGCATCGATCATGCATACGGTCGTTGATCGATGTATAATTATGCAAATACGAACACACATTTAATAATTATAAGAGTTTACGTATGCACTCGGAGTTTTATATATTACGTTTTATTACATTTGATTAGCACAATGAATACAATTTTGAGATATGAAAACACATCAATACTAATTAAACTTTATATATATATATATATATATATATATATATATTAGTAAGCGTAACATGATCAATGTTAATTAAATTTAAACAAACACCATGATGATTATTTAGAATTATTCATTGGTGAAATATTTCATACTTTTAATTCGTAAGTAAGTCGGAAGTAGCTAAGTGTTGCTAGAAATAAATATTTTTTCTCAGTAGAGTACTGAAAAAAGTGAGGAAAATGTTAATCCGTCGCTAATCCTTCGCTAAATAGCGACGGATTAGCGACGGATATACCAGCGAGGTATTAGAGAGGGATCAGTGAGGGACCCAAAAACTTTTACCTTCAAAGCAACGCGGATTTTTTTAGCGGAATATGAAATTCAAAAATCCCTCGCTAATCCCTCGCTAATACGACACAATTAGCGAGGGATCAGAAAGGCATTAAAACTCCACTGAGGTTTACCCTCGCTAATCCGTCGCTGAATATATCCTTCGATAATCGCACACTAATTAGCGAGGGATTAGAGATTGATTATATTTATTTTATTTCTATTTCCGTCGCAAATCCCTCTCTAATAGTGAGGGATTAGCGATGGAAAATTCCCTCGCAAATCTCAACGACTATACATCCCTGTCCTATCTTCCCTTCCGTTGTGTTTTCTCCCATTTTCTCTATCTTCTTCGGCTAACCCCTCTCAAATCCCTTCCAACCCCTTATTGTGCTCTATATATACTCCTTCAGGCACCGGTTCAAGGCTCTTCCAACCGATATACATTGGTCCCAAATAGAAAATTTCAGGTGCCGAGGTGTTTTAATCAGGCGTGGGATTTGTTCTTCTCGGTTCCTCACTTCTGAAACCGTGACCACCAAATTGTTGCTACGGCCTCCACTGTGCATCATGGCCTAGTGGGTACGGGATCTCTGGTAATCTCTCTTCTCTTGCATCTCGTGGCATAATGGGTAATAGTTGTGCATTCCCAATTTTGTTGCGTGCATACACATTCTTACAATTCTTTTTGAATTCTCGTATGCACAGTGGAGTAATTGCGTGATTCTTGCTGTGTAAGAGTGAATTCCCGTATGCATAGTGAATTCCCTTTTTGTTTCTTTTTAGCTTACCTCCTCATTGGTAGTTTCATAATGCAGCTGTATGAGAGTGGGATTATAGATGTCTGTTGATTCTGTTCATTGTGGTCATTGTAGCTATACTACTATTTTTGCTCTCTTGTGTAGCGGATTGCATAGAAAAGCATTTAGCAAGGATTTGTTATGCTATAGTGCAGTTTTGATGATGTTTGAAAAGATTTTGATGGCTGAAAGTTTATGAAGTTAATGAAGAAAAGATTAAATAAAGTAAAGGAATAAATTTAATGTTAGTTGAAATCATGTAAGCATGGAAAATGGTTTAATGGCTGCCGGATTTTGCTGTTGTGTGTGTGTCATTTTTTGCAGGAAAATACTGAGGAAACAGTGAGTTTTGAGGAAGAAAAATTGATGGAAAATGGAGGAATTAATTAGAGTTAGGTGCTAAATAAAATAATTAACAAGATGGAATAAGATTTTGGTGAAAAATGAAAGAAAAGGTGGAATTTCTGCCTTGAAAATGTGCAGAAAACCAGCTGGAATTCTGTTGTTGTTGTGAAATCAGGCCATAAAATGATAGCTAAGTGAAATAGGAACATTTTGGAGCAAATTTGGAATATGTATTAAAATATATGAATTAATTAGTGAGATGTGGTATAATGAGAAAAAAGCTGGAAATTTTGAGATAGTATACATTCTTGGGTGAATTTCATTTGATTGATGGAATTAAAGAGCATGGATTGAATGGATTGAAATGTTGGAAATTATGTTTGAGAAAAGAACAAGAAATGGATAATTTGGAATAATAGTATTCCCGGTAGTTTACTTCATTTCAAGAAGTAAAGAATTATTAAAGGAATGATTAAATTCCTTGTTATAGTTTTACATGAATATTGTTGGTTCATGAAATGCATACTTAAGTGAATTAGAATTTATCTTAATTCTAGGCATGGAGCAAAAATGATATGCAGTTGCTTGAATAACCACAAAAATTTCTTGAACTGTTTATCCTCATGCAATTGGTGCCAAATTTGGTGACTACACTCTGCCTTATGTTTATCCGACGTTATCTCCCGGTTTTCTTTTGCAGCTTTTCTTCTATTCTCCTGTGTGACATTATTTGATGCATTTTCGTGGGCTTATTTGATGCATTTTTGAATGTTCACAACTAGGACTTATACCATGGACTTTATGTGAATTTGAGCCTGCATGATATATTAATGTTTGAGGAACTTTTTAGCATGAAAACATGGGTGATTTAGGGTTAAAACAAAGGTGAAAATTGATGATCAAAATTTGGTAGCAAAATTGTATATGCAAGCTAGAAGAGATGCAAGGAACAGTGTAGTGTGTAGTTCCTTTGAGGTGCAGGGCAGAAAATAAATTCAAGGAACAATGTTGTATGTTGTTCTTTTGGGGGCCAGACGACATGTAAAGAGAAAATTTTCATTGTGCCAGTATATGGAAAGTTTAACATATGGATATGGTTGGTTGGGTAATACTATGAATAGAGAATCCAATTCTTCTTTTCTGGAAAAGGGTTTGTTAAATAGTATGAATTATAGATCAGCAAAATTATGAATAGAAAACACAATTCTTCCTTGCTAGAAAACAATCTCGATTCATTAGATAAGCAATATTGTAATCTTTGAGAATCAAAAGTTCACATCCAAGAATGGAGGCTCGGGAAAGGTATTTTACAAGCAGGTTAGATCAGTCAAGAACTGCGAGCTTCTTGTACTCCTCCCTAGAAATTGCATCCTTCATGACAATTACTGGACCTAATTTTTCAGTATCCTCCAAGAACAAAGTCATCAAATTTTTTGAGAATCCACTCACCAGTGCGACTCCTTCTTGATTTTCTGGAATAGGGGTTGCCATTGAGTCTCTCAAATTCCAAAAAACAATCTCTGGCACACAATTTCCATAACCTCTCCCTCCAAACTTCCTCACTATAGCCTGGTAATCAGTTTCCCAAGGATTTGAAGAGTCCCGGTCGGATTCAACAAAAAACACGAAGCACATCCTCCATTAAAAGATAAAAAATTAAAAGCTGTTAACATAATTTGACACCTTGAGCATTGCTAATTCAATATTCTGCTTAATTTTCATACTTTCATTTTCTTGATTATATCTTCGCGTTCCTTTTTTTTTTTTTATTCATAATCATGTAAAGCTAAAAAAATTAAGAATTTGATATCTAGAGTAGGATTTGAACTCCTAACTGGTTTTCTAAATGTCACTTTGTTTTGATCCAAAGGTTGCAATGATCTTGTTTGAAATTGCCTTAAATTCAATGGCTAAGATGAAAGACAATTTGATGGGTCAACATGATCCATAGATCCTAGCTATGGGTTTTGGGTTAAAAATGAAATTAGGTTAAAATTTTTCTTGACAGAGATTTAACCCTGACTTATTAATTAACAAACAAGGCCAAGCTCCTACATTGATTGGAGGTGAATTGAAGGAGATCAGCTTGTTAATTGATGCCTAAGAGACAAGCTTGTATATTGTTTATACTGGATTTGTGTAGTTTTGATCTCAGTACCAAAAATATAATTTGGGGATTTTATTATACTCTATTTCTATTTAATTCTATTATATCTTAAGAGTATTTTATTATACTCTATTTCTATTGAATTTTGCTGAAATTTTTAATCTAACTCTCCTACATATTGTTACGCACAGGTTAGGCATACAATTCTTCATTGATTGTTTTGGACAGACGAGCTATTCTTAGGTAAGAAAATCCTCCAATATCATCTTTAGAATCCCGTGAGTGATGGGTGATCACCCTCAAATTTGGTGTTGTTGATTAAATATTTTGAGCTTATTTTTATTTTGTGAATTTTTTACAATGAATGTTGTGTGAATTGTGGTGGCCTTGAGCTTGGAAAACATTCAAGTTATAAGGAAAACTCTGTCAATTTTTTTTAAAAAATTGAGGTGGCTTGCCAACAGATTCTTATTGATTCTTACCTAGTGTATTTCCATATGTTCTTACCATTATGTTATTTATAGCCTTGCAATCAACACACATTCCCCGTGAGTGATGGGTGATCACTCCCTATGGGTAATGGGTGATTACCCCTAAATTTAGTATTGTATATTAAATGTTTTGAGGCTATTTGTGTTTGGTGAATTGTTTACAATGAAGGGAAACTCTGTCAATTTTTTACAATGAATGTTGTGTGAATTGTGGTGGCCTTGTGCCTGGAAAACGTTCAACTTATAGGGGAAACTCTGTCAATTTTTTTTAAAAAATCACAACATTCCTGATGGGCAAAACAGCCATTTTTTCATGATTAATTTTTCTTATATTGTTTCCATGCTTTCTTCAATAAAACCTACCATATCTAAGTCTTCCAAAAACTCTTTTCCCCCCTTGGTTCTTGGTAAACCTAGAATGAATTCCATAGAAATGTTTAACCTTAGTACATTAAGGGTAGGCAACGGAGTGTATAGACCATGTGGTAATGCTTTGGACTTGGCCTTTCTATAAGTGATGCATGAAATTTTTTTCAGAAATCATGGCATGAGTTTTTTAAGTAATGGCTCCAAATATTATAATTTTAATGAATTATGAGAATTAAATTGTTGCTTCTCGAATAATTGTGGTCTTATGTAGAATACTTTATTTTCTTTGTGGTCTTGTGTAGAATACTTTATTATCGAAGATGGACTAGTTATGGTGAGGGTATTAATCCGTCGCCATCTACATCAATAACCGGCACTTGTACGACTGCAGTCGAGTCAAGCTCTAATAATCCGTATCGAAATATGGTGATTGATGCAATTGGACATCAATTTCCAAGTGGACCTTTATCATCGGAGAATATTGAGGAACCACCAAACCCGGATGCGCAGAAATTTTATGACATGCTGGGAGCTTCAGAAACTCCGCTATGGGATGGATGCAAGAATCATAGTACGTTATCAGTTGTTTCTCGACTTTTGAATATTAAATCGGAGAACAACGTGTCGGAGAAATGCTTTAATCAAATGATGCAATTGATGAAGGAGGTATTACCAAGTAGTAATAAGCTCCCGGATGACTTCTATCAAACAAAGAAGTTGGTATCTGGTCTAGGGCTACCTGTTCAGAAGATAGATGTCTGCCCAAATGGATGCATGCTCTACTGGAAGGACGACAGTGCTAGGAGGAACTGCAAATTCTGTGGCCATGGCAGATATCTGACGAAAAGGAAAGTAGGAAAGGACAAACAGCAGAAAGACGTTCCTTTCAAGAAAATGTATTACTTCCCATTAACACCCAGACTGCAGAGACTATTTGCATCCTCCACAACAGCGGAGCACATGAGATGGCATGCAGAGAGTCAACCGGAAGAGGACGTTATGAGCCATCCACGCGATGGTGAAGCTTGGAAACACTTCGACCGTAGTCATCCTGAATTTGCAGCTGAAGTTCGTAATATGCGTCTTAGGTTATGCACAGATGGATTTTCACCATTTGGAATGTCGGGTAAACAATACTCTTGTTGGCCTGTTATTGTTACTTCATATAATTTACCTCCGTCGATGTGCATGAGGGATCCATTTATGTTTTTGACCGTTATTGTCCCGGGCCTTAGGAATTCGAAGCATAAAATTGATGTCTATCTACAACCTTTGGTAGATGAATTAAGGATGATGTAGATTAGTGGAGTCTCTACATATGATATTTCAAAGAAACAGAACTTCTGTCTACGAGCAGTACTTCTTTAGACAATAAACAACTTCCCGGCATATGGGATGCTAAGTGGTTGGAGCACAGCTGGTAGATTAGCATGTCCGTATTGCATGGAGCAGACAAAATCATTTCACTTGCAAAATGGAGGTAAACATTCCTGGTTTGACTGCCACCGGCGCTTCTTGCCTTTAGATCATCCATACAGGAGAGATGCTAGGTCTTTCAGGAAGGATAAAGGTCGTGAGACAGCACACCCTCTACAGCGCGCTTCTGGAGATGGTATATGGGATAGAGTGTGCCATTTACCAAAAATAACCGACACAGCTGTGGAGCTTGGTAGGGATGATGGCAAAGGCATCTACCATAATTGGGCAAAAAGGAGTATCTTTTGGGATTTGCTGTATTGGAGAACACACTTAATCCGTTATAACATAGATGTAATGCACAATGAAAAAAATATGTTCGATAATGTCTTCAACACAGTCATGAATGTAAAGGGGAAAACAAAGGATAATGTGAAGGCGCGACGTGATCTGTTGGTATATTGTGATAGACCTGAATTACACGTGATTGGCTTGGGTGACGGGAGGACATTAATGCCAAAGGCTAAATACTCTGTTACACCCGAACAAAAGAGACTTCTACTAGAGTGGGTTAGAGATTTGCGACTTCCGGATGGATATGCTTCAAATTTAAGCAGGTGTGTTGATTTGAATGAGCTGAAAATGTCGGGTATGAAAAGCCATGACTGCCATGTTTTTATGGAAAGATTGCTTCCAACTGCATTTAAAGAATTACTCTCGGTGTCAATTTGGAACGTTTTAGCAGAAGTCAGTCTCTTTTATCGTGACTTATGTTCGCCTAAACTTTCCACAACCCATATGAAGCAACTGGAAGATAATATTATCATACTCATGTGTAAGTTGGAGAAGATCTTCCCACCCAGCTTATTTGACGTGATGGAGCACCTTATGGTCCACATTCCGTATGAGGCCAGGGTTAGTGGCCCTGTTCAATATAGATGGATGTATTCATTCGAGCGGTAAAATATTGTGTATTATTATATCTATATATACATCTATTATGTGAATCCGTTCTAACTGTAAAAAATGCTTTAGGTTCTTATATCGTTTGAAGACCAAAGTTAAAAATAAAGTGAGAGTGGAGGGATCAATTTGCAATGCTTACTTAGTTGAAGAGGCATCTACATTCTTCTCCTATTATTTTGAGCCGCATGTGCAGACTCGACATACTGCTACGGCTAGGAATGATGAGGGCGTTCATGATGCAAACTCAAGTGACACTGTGTGTTCTATATGCGCCGTTCCAGGGAGGGTTTTGGGAAGTATTCAGAATAGGTATCTTACCCCGGATGAATTTAAGGCTGTGACAAATTACATATACCTAAACTGTGAAGAAGTTCAACCAAACATTACGTAAGTATACCGCTATTGCCTTACATTGCTAGATTTTATACGATAATACTTTGAACGAGTATTCTTAATTATGTGTTTGTTTTGGTCGTTTTAGGAAATTCAAAAATGACTTGCAGTTGTATGAGCCGAGTATAACAGATCCTGAAGTGGATAGGAGAATAGAGTCGGAGTTTGCAGGATGGTTTAGGACTTATGTGAGTTGAACATATACAAAATGAGACTTAGGAATAAATTACATTGGTATCGAAGGTACATTAATGCTTTGTTCTTTGCAAGGTTCATGATCCACAGAATCAAGTGACTGAACAACACTTAAAAAGCTTGGCCTGGGGACCTTCGAGACAAGTGAAATTCTTCCATGGCTACTTCTTAAATGGTTTTAGGTTCCATACACATGATTGGTCAGTCGGAAAAAAAACAATTAACAGCAGAGTTTGTGTTAAAGGCGATGGAGATAGTGCCTTAGATTATTATGGAGTGCTGAAGGAGATTATCGAACTTCAGTTCCCTGGAACTCCTTGTTTAAAAGTTGTCCTATTCAAGTGTGATTGGTTTGATCCAACGCTAAATTGGGGGTTAAAATTCATCCTCACTACAAACTTGTTGATGTCAACTGCAAGAGGAATTACCCAAAATATGACCCCTTTGTGTTAGCTCAACAAGCAACCCAAGTGTATTTCCTATCCTACTCGGGGAGCAAAAGACCAAAATCTGATTAGGTAGCTGTTTGTAAAATGAAAGCTTGGCATGTTATTGATGCACCCGTTGTCGAGGCACCATATCAGGAGGAAGTAGATGATGCGCAGGCAATCAATGTACGTGTTGAGGATGACAACTTTGGAAGATTAGCAAATGAGTCTGGTATTGGAGATACAATTGATTTTATAGATTCGGGTTTAATGATAGAGGAAGCACAACCGAACAACGAAAACAATGCCGAGGAAGAAGAATGGGAGACAGGATCCTCTACAGACGACGATGTGGAAGGCTACTCATCCGATGATGACAGAAGTCCATAGACTAGGTTCAAGTTTAACTACAGTATAGATACAAATTAGTAGTTCTGCTATCGTTACATTACAAGCATTTTACTTTGCTTTATACTTTTAAATTTGTTATCTTTTTCTTCTCCCAAGATATGACAATTTTTATGTATTTAAATAATTCCAGATACATATGGTTTCCGATACCTCACCCAACGATCGGTCAGCGACTCGTGAATCCTCGAGGGCGGATGAGACACCGTCCCCGAGCATCGCCCCACGTATACCTGCTCCACAGCCATTGCCTCCAGAAGAGGCCCGATCAGAGCAGGCCCCTACCCCGATCCTAGGTTCTTCAGGGTCCACAGCTGGTGCTCCATCTACTGAGGACACGCGACTGTTGATTGAGCCAGTTGGTGACTCGTAAGTCGGCTACATAATTACTTATTATAAGTTTTTCTAAATTTTCAAAATTATAACTTGTTTAATATTACAAGATCTATTTTCTTGAAACAGGTTCACACATTCGGTTCGATGTGTGAGGGAGATTGTTGAGATTTTTAGGCGACACTACACTGGAGCCTATGCTACCTTCTCATAGGTTCCGATTGAGGTTCGGAACATATGGTTCGATCTTTGGAGTGTGAGTTCGATTTGTAATTATTACTTGTAGTCTTTTTATTATTTTTAATATGTTTTTTTATTTGTAATTACTTGTAATGGCTACTTTGATTTTGCAGGCTTTCTTCTATTGGCGCCCTGAGAATGCCACACAGATCCGGGCTAATTGGGAGAAGAAGTGTAAGGCTAGACTTTCGGATGCATTGTCCAAGGCTCGGAAGAAGCATGGGGGTAGCTGCCCCAAGTGGATTTCCCCAGACCATTGGGCTATTCTATCGGAGCATTGGGGGTCCGATAGGTGGTAGCGTATCTCTTCCGCTGCTAAGCGGAACAGATCTACTGGTCAGGCATCCCACACAGGAGGATCTATTTCTTTTACTGAGCATGAGGAGCGGATGGTAAGTATAAAATTTTTTACTGTTCGGTATATCCGCTATTTCACATTTAATTCATAAAAGCTAACATCTGGTCATTTTTTGTTACAATGATAGCGGAGACAGTTAGGTCCTGATTTTAGCTATGTCGACCTCTTCAGACGCACCCATACATTCCAGGACGGGCCGAGGAAGGGCCAATATGTCAGTGATCGATCGCGCCACACGCTGGTAAGAATACACAATCTTACATGTTTTTAAGTTTAATATTATTCATATTTTGATCGCTAGTTTTAAATATTTTATGTGTGTTTTCTTGCCCCAAATTCAACAGGATAGTGTCACTGCTATTATTGAGCGTCATGCGCCGTCGGGTTCCGCGACTGATTCTACGAGCACGATCGCGGCAACTCGAGTGCCCGACGAGAAGGCGTTGTTTGTCGAGGTGGATGATAGAGCGTCCAAGAAGGGACGCGTATATGGATTGGGCTCCGAGTCTGCGAGGGTGAGGCGGAGGTTATAGCAGCCAGCTTCATCTAAGGCATCGACTTCTTCTACCTTGTTGGATGTGAGTCAGCTACAGAGAGAGTTACACACTGAGAGGAGGAGGCGGGAGAGAGTTGAGCATCAGGTACAGGTATATTGGAGCCACAGCCAGAGCTTGACTGAGTACCTGACGCTTATGTCTCAGAATTTGAATCTTCCTCCGCCACCGCCGATGCCAGCTGTTCAGGAGGACGATGTTAAGGATGAGGAGGATTTCGTCATCAGTCCTCCAGATTCACATCTAGATCATCAGCCAGGCCCTTCCGATCCACCCCCACCCCCTCCGTCGGCTCTAGCATCCACACTAATTCTTGCTTCGTAGTTAGGATATATATACTACATTTTTATGTATTATTCATATGTTTTCATCATTATATTTATTTAAGATTTTTAGACAACATTTTTATGTATTATTCACATTTATCATTATTATATCTATTAATAATGACTATTTGGTGGGTTTTTTTAATTTAATTAAATTTTGCATTAGGTAAAATGAATTTTCTTGAATTACAGGGCATTTTTTAAACATTTTTAAAAAATATTTAAAAATCATAAATTACTAGCGAGGGGCTAAGGAAATTAAATTGAGGATCCGTCGCTAATCCCTCGCAAATTACCTTGGGATTAGCGACGGATCAATTAAAACGCAATAGGAAAGAAATATTTCGTCGCTAATCCCTCGCAAATTAGCGTGGGATTAGCGACAGACATTTAAATCAAAACATTAGTAAGAAATTTTCCGTCGCAAATCAGCGGGGGATTAGCGACGGAATACTTAAATCGGAACATTAAATAGAAAATATTCCGTCTCTAATCCCTCGCAAATTAGCTTGGGATTAGCGACGGACAATTTATATCAAAACAATAAAAAGAAAATATCCGTCGCTAATCCCTCGCAAATTAGCTTGTCATTAGCAACGGAAATTTCCAACTTTTTATTAATTAGTAAAATATTCCGTCGCTAATCTCTTTCTAAATAGAAAGGGATTACCGATGGAAAATAAGAATCCGTCGCAAATCCGTTTCAAAAATCCATTGCTGAAGTCGTTGACTGCTTGAAAATTATCTCGCTAATCCGTCGCTATTTGCGACGGATTTTTGAATCCGTCGCAAATTTTTGCCTCTGCGAGGAGGAAATTAGCGAGGGAAATGTCCCTGGCTAATTCTTTGTTTCCTTGTAGTGATCCTAGTGTTTATGATTGCTCAAAGAGCTTTCTACCTTATGGGTTGGCTCTTGTCAGCAAACATAGTGCACAATGAAGCATCGATATTGTACACAGTAGGCATGTTCTTATGCTTAGATTGGAGAACATTGGAAATTGAAGTTAACATATAGTATCGAGCTATTTCATCAGCTTTCCTCCATACCTTCTCCATCTCACGATCTTGGTCTATGAAATCTTTCCCAATTTCAGGATAGGAGTCGGTCAGAACATACTTGTACTCCTCCGTAGTGAGTACTATGTTCAGATTCCTTTTCTAGTCCATGTAATTTGGTCCAGTTACTTTATTCTCCTTGAGAATAATGGACAAATGACTAAAACCAGACATTTCTGTTGATTGGAAAAAAACTTCATTCAGAAAAATGTTTATTTTGAAAAACACATATAAAAAATGCACATTTGAAACATCATATTATTTCCATGATATGGTTAACTTATTAAAACCATTACCAAAAAATATAAACAATTTGGCTCTTAGAAAAATTGATAGAGCTTTGTAGGAAGGTTAACAATTTTTTAAGTTAAGTGTATAACCATCACAAATTCAACTTCTTTAATAGGTAATGATCCAGAAATACTTCCATCGATTGGACGGTCACTACTCTCACCACCTACGTACAATTCAGCATTAATGCCTCCAACGATAGACTGGCCGACACTAACACTTATCTTAGGATTTAATTATAATTCCTTCGTTAGTTCTAGATTTGCGAAATCCATCCTATAAGGGTCATGCTTAGAATGACGTGGGGATAAATACAATCTCAAACAGGAATTCCTGATGGAAGACATGGGGTCATTCCCCTCTCCCACTTAAGCTTTTGAGAAAATAGGTTTTTAGGAAAAATTTTTCTTTAAAATTAATTGGCTTTTATTAACTTTAGTTAAAATCCAAAAAATTCCACTATTATTTTCTATGTTAAGGATAAAACCCTTTAAGAAAATAAATTATGAAATTTTAATTTCACTACTTAAGTTAAAACCATTTTCTAGGAACTATATTTAAAAATACTTAAATTTAAAATTATTCTCCATGTCAAGGATAAAACCTTTGGAAGAATAAACCATGAATTTATTTTTATAAAATTACGTAGTTCCCATTTAAAATGTTTTCCTTAATTGTTTTATCTAGAGAAAAGATTAAAATTTCAAAAAACCATTGTGCATTTGATCACAAAATTAAAAATAATAGATTTGCTCCAAAAAATAAAATTTTTACATGCTATTTCTAACATTTAATTCTGATGTGACCAAATAATGGATTAAACATCATAATAATAAAATTAAAAAAAAAATCTTGTTTAATCCTAAGGTGGCTCCCCTTTACTAACCATTTTCATGCAAAATTATTTTTCATTATAAATAAACTACTGCAAGAAAAATAATCTCATGTGATATAGGCCCCAAAAGAAAAAGAAATACAAGAAAAATGAAAATAAAATGAATAAAAAAAGAAAACCAAATTACCCGTGAACTAAACCGTTGAACTGAACCGAACCGAGTATTGCATTTTTGTCCTTTTCCTCCATACAAGCCTTGGGAGGCTTAGCATCATCCTCCCAAGGATCAAGACCTTTTCTTGGTCTTGGTCATAGCTCCAGGAACTTAACCATGGGACTTGCGTTTTTTTTTTATTATTATTTTCCACAATGCAAGCCTTTTAGACCAATTCACATCCTTAGGAGGCTTAGTATAAGCCTCCCAAGGATCAAGGCTAAAAAAGACTTGATCTTTGTGGCTCCTAGGTCTCCAACCGTGGCATGCCTAGTGTGGCTCCAAAGAGACAATTCTCTTGAGCTGTGTGCGGTATCTTTTCGACCCCCCCTTTTTTTATTTTCTTGTACAATCTTCTTCAGGGATTTTTGTTGTTTAGGCACCAATTAATTAATTTTTTTTTTGTTACAGAAAAATGTAAATAAATTGAAATACAATTTCAAATGCGTATGCCTTTCAAAGCATGGCATACACGATTTCTATGAAACCGATTCAAAAATAAATTACAGGTGCCTAGGCCTCCATGCTCGAGGCGTACACAAAATCTATCATGTCAAAAACCTCAAGGGATCCATGCAATGGCAAAGGTTATATTTTTATTAGTAAAGGAACTGCCTTTTCTGGTTATTAAATCTAAGCATGCTCCTAGATTTAACCAAGGCTCGATACCGCTTGAAGGATCGCGGGAAAAATAAATACGCAGTGGAAGATAGCAAATTAAAATTTTCTCTGAGCCAAAGTCTAGGAATACTTACATCTAGGGTGATTAAATTTAATAACTGGAATCGGATACGGGTTCGATAACACTTGTTGAATAGGAATGTCTACTTGTTCTGCAGGGACACCAACAAATCGTTAGCTCATTCACACCAAACACTTACTACATTTGTAAGCTCTCGACCTTCCAAAGTATTCTCTAACTACTATGGACCTCTACTGGTAAAAGTAGAATTAGGGTGATGAAATTTGGAACAAAATGGGAGAGCTAAACGTTGAGGAAAAATGAAGAAAATAAAATAATACAAAACCGGTGGTTTTTTTTCTTTTTCCTGGAAAAAAAATCTAAAAATCTCTTTTCAATTTCTGGAATTCAGTCCACTCACCAAACCACAAAAAAAATCATTTTTTAATAATGATTAGCTTTCCTTTTCTTTTTGGAAACAAAATCAGCCACCTAAATATCTTTGTTTCCTTTTTCCTTTTTTTTCTTTTTCTTTTACATGGCTACTTCGATCAAAACCCTAATGGGCCATGCTGTCTTAGTTAGTCCAACAACTAATTAAATAGCTCCCTTATTAATTAATGAATCCACTTAGGCCCAATATTAAAATTATCTAAGATAATTAATTAATAATCTAATTAATTAAATTAGCTATGTTATTAATTAATTAAACTACTTGGGACCAATATAAAATTACCTAAGATAATTAATTAAATTAGCTTAATTAATTATTCTAACCCAAATAACTAAATAATTTGACTTCTAGAATAATTCTTCCAATAATAAATTCACACAATAAGCCCGTATAGTAAATAAGTTTACTAATGTTATTTGAGCTCTTCTAGGGACCAAAAGATACATTATTCTTACTATGCTAGCAAATAGCTGTATTTTAATCATTTTAAATATTTTATTTATCACCCTATGTAAATATTGACCTTGAAAATAATATTGATAGTGCAGTGTCTCCGATCTACAAATGTAATGATAAAAATACTCCTATACGTAATACCCGTCATTGAGATTGAAAAATAGTACAACACATTTCTTAATGACATCTACCATCCTTTAATAACTACTCTGATAATCCACAACTTCCAGTACGTATTCACTTATCAAATGGAGCTACCCAAAAGTGTACATACTTAGTCGTGTTTCCCAAGGTTTGGGATTATTAGATTATCCCGAACAATTACAAGGGGGGTGATTTCTTCACGTTATGAAGCATAGAAACTCTATTGTATAAGTCCGTCATAATTAACTAGAGTCATACACCCAACGTACAAGGTTATTAGCCTTGCAATAAGACCTCACCCAACATACATCAAAGTGTACAAGTCCAGCTTCACCAGACCACCAACTTATACTCAAGTCTTAGGGTACTTGTCCACATAGTAACTGCGATAAACCAATATTTATTTATTTTTTGTATTTTGATAAAGATTATTATTGCATGTTATAATTCTACGTATTCCGAATACGCTTACACTATTAGTGCGAGTGGACTACTCAATGATTAAAGGTAAATCATTCACCATTTAGAAACCATAGTATAATGATCTAAACCTTGACAAAGTGCCCAGCTTCATCAATCCATGAATAACAATTTTTCGCTTATGTGTTAGTAGTACATAATCTACACCTTACCATGAAAGTACAACCCAATTATGTATATTACTCACTAACACACGTAAAACTTTAATGTGCGAATATATGTAAA
The DNA here is from genome assembly GCA_026120185.1 of Voacanga thouarsii. NCBI lineage: Eukaryota > Viridiplantae > Streptophyta > Magnoliopsida > Gentianales > Apocynaceae > Voacanga > Voacanga thouarsii. The sequence continues at coordinate 3,097,126 of JANUWF010001165.1, forward strand.
GAAACAACCACTAATGAATGAAACTTTAATAATTTAAAAAATATAGAAATACATAGTACATTTTGGGCATATATTCCAACAAATTAGACACGAATTATAACTCTTGTATTAACTTTTTGGCAATCTAAACTCCTATATATACAAGAGATTATCACTTTTTGAATTGTTTTTCACCTTTGGGACTTGCAAACCTATAGGAAACTTCTAGAAAGTCTCAAGAACACCAAGATAAGGTGGATCTAGGAGAATTATTAGAGAAGAAGAGGAGATTGATCAAGAAGGTTTCAAGAAAGATGAAGAAGGCTTGCATGTCTATGGGTGATTTCTTCTTATTTTCTTTGTAATTTATTGACAATTTGAGTTTATTATGTTTTAATTGTATTGAGGGTTGAACCGTAAATTTATGTTCATGGATTAGATTTCTTTTGATTTAGTGATTCCAACTTCAGATATTTGATTAGTTGAATTTATTGTTTTGTTAAATTCATTAGTTCTTTTCTATCTAACTTGAGAAAGAGGTTAGGAGAGGAGTGACAACTAATTAATTCAATACTTGTTATCTTTTAATTAACTCACGAGAGAGGTTAAGAGTAAAAACCGAGTAATAAAAAGGAGATTAATTTCACCTAGAGATAGGGTTGATAATTTCTTCCAGAAGAAAGACTTTAGTATTACCTAGAGATAGGGACACTAATTGTTTATTTGAGAGTAAAGAATATTTCCTAGAGGTAGGGATATTGGTACATTCATAAATTGAGTTGTTCTTAATATTCCTTTGATTTAATTAGGGAGGTAGAGATGTCCTTTAATTAATCTAAAAATGGGAATTTCATTAACTCGAGAGAGAGTAAATTCACCTTTTAAACTCATATTGGTATTTGGATTAGGGCTTAATTAATTTAAAAGTTTTTCCTTTACTTGTCATAGATTTGGGATGATGTCTTCATTGCATGTCTTTTCTCCTTATTCTTATTCTTTGATAATTCTTGTGACTTGTTTTGTGTGAACTTGATCTATTCTCTGTTATAATAGGATAGTTGGTTATTTACTTTTATTTCTATATTTTACTGGCCAAAAAAAAAAAAAAAAAGATTAGGGTAAAGTAAGGTGGGAGTCTTAGTTCTTGTGGATTTAATACTTATTATTCCATATACTATATGATGAGTATACTTGCTTATGTATGTGATTTTAATGGTTAGTATTTTAATTAAAACTTAACTAACTATGGACTTTTTTGTTAATATTTTCTATACTAAAAAAACACACGTAAAGTTTTTGGCATCGTTGCCGAGGATGGGCACAATCGGAAACACTCGAGTCTTGTTGCTTTAGCCATTATTGTATCTATAAATAGTACTAGCTTTTCTTTATTTTTGTATGTTTCTTCTTGATTTTTGTATTTTTATATCTCTTAGATATTTCTTAATTACTAACTTTTCTTTTATTTTTTGAGTTTAGAAAAAAAAAAAAAAACTCATCATGGCAAGTTATTCATAGGCAAGTCTGTGGCTATGGGAGCAAAATCAAAGGAGTTATAATAATAATCGATTGGCACAATTGCAAGACAATGTTGATGGTTTGAGTAAGACATCATTTGAAGCATCAATAAATTCCTTTGTTAACAATACAAAGACTTCAATTAAGGGGTACAAAGAATCATCCTAACGAATGAGCTCTAAAAGAACGTAACTAGCAAAGTTAGTTGATGAGATCTACAATAGGGAATTGAAAATCACATAAAAATAGGGGACACAATACAATAAGCAATTAGCGCCGGTTGAGATACCTGAGGCCGGGCCGGCCTTATCCTAAAAAGCCGAAACGATGACTTTTGAGGCCTCTTTAGCTCAAATTGGAAAATAACCATGCCCCTTGAGTGCCAATGCCCATATATTTGAAAAAGAAAACCAACAAAGAGAAAAGAGAGACTATGAGGAACAATTACATAATGTGGAAACAGAAGTATTCGATTCTACTTTATGTATTAATTCTCCTAATTTCTTTTTGTCACATGATTTTGTAGGTGCCTATCAATTCTTGGTGAGCAATATTGCACATGATGACGTGTGGAGTTTAGCATACCTCAAGGAGTTGTATTTTTCCATGATGTATTATAAGAAATCCTTGGAGGATATTGACAAATTTTACCTTTCACCCCATTTAAAGGAAAGTAACTTGGTATTTATAGATGCATTAGAAAGCAAAGATTTCTTGATCTCATCTTTAGGAACTCAAATATTAGGTTTAAAGGGGAATTTTAATCGTGAAAATTCCTTTGAAGAGAAAAATAGTGATTTCAAGATTGATTCATTCTTTAGATACCATGTACATTCATATCTTGATTTTTCTTTTTTTTTTTTTTTTGTGTCTAAAGGGCTGTTAAAGAATAAGGTTTATATGTTTTGCTTTGTTGAGAGAAAATGTTTTCATGAATATTACCAATTTCAAGAACCTCTATTCTTTCTACATTCATCATTCCTACTTTGTACCTTACGCATTAATTTCTGTTACAAAGGGATGATGAGAGAGTATGATAAGTGGAAGGAGCATCCATATGTCTTGGTTTTTCCTTAGTTTTCTTTTGATCTTGGTTGTTTTCTCTAGTTTGGTATGTAGTTGTTTGGTGTCTTGCCCCTCCTTCATAAGGAACATATTTTCTAGCTTAAGTGTGGGGGAGGGAGAATTTTTCTTTATTTACTTTGTTAGGATTTTTATTAAGTCAATTGTTTTATTTCATTTATGTTAATATTTTCTTTGTGCTTTATGAGTGTCACTATAGGAAAACAACAAATTAGCAATAGCAAGTTTTGTAGCTAAGCCGTCGCTAAACATAGTTGGCGACGGCATGCCGACGGATAAAGCAGTAGCTGAAATCCTAGTTGCTAAATAAGGTTTTTGCAATGAGACAAAAAAGCTGTTGCTAGTAATGGATTTGAGACAGGAAATAGTATGACCAGTGTCAAGTCAAAGTTCAGAATAGTGACAGGATAGAGACAATGAGGAATAATTTTTCGAATAACAAATAATTAGAAATATAATTACACCATCTCTAATTCATCGCTATATTTGCAGTGGTTTAGTGACGGTGTCCTGCCGTCACAAACTGTAGCTAAACTTAGGGGGGGAACCCTACTGTCGCTAAATGCTTGCACGATTAGCTACAGTGTTGTGATGGCTTACGCTAAATCGTAGCTAATTGGCAAATTTTTAAACGACGACATTTTCAAGCTAAAATAAGTTGTTCCCGTAGCTAAACCATCGCTAATTTGTTTCCCTATTACAAGACCCATTTTTTTTAACCCCTGAACCAAATATAAAAAAAAATATACCACACAAATTTAAATTTACACTAAAATTTAATTTTGATTTCATTAAAATATAGCATAATAAACAATAATCTCAATAATGGAAAATACACTTATTCAACATAAATATAAAAAATGAAGTAAATGTAATGTACAAAATAATGTCTATAATAAAATCCTACGCTATGAGAGCAGTGGCGCCAGCTAAAGGAGGTGGAGTTATAGAAGGAGGACGAGAGTATCTCGAAGGATAGGAATCTGGTGGTGGAATAAAGTTGCCATCTGTCTCGTCTGCCTCATTATCCTCCTGAATCGGTTAGAACAATGGAAGCTCTATCCCAAGCTTCTCTGACATCATGGACATAAATCTACCAATTTGATACTACATCTGATTGACCTTCTTGTTGAAATCCTTCTTCAACTCATCTCTCATTGCATGTACCCTCTCCTCAACCCTCCCCTCTACTATGTCCTCCATCTCAGCGAGGTGTACATGATGTGGACAGCAAGGAACCCTGGTCGAGCTGCTATCTAACACACGAAGCCTCGAAACCCAGTCTATACACATGTCTTTAATTGTACCCACCTACCGCCTTGAGAAACAGTGCCCTATCGTCTGCGACAACTAAAGACGTAACATTAGTAGAAGATGCGGAAGATGCCTGAGTAAGACGCTCCCTTTTAGCTGGCACATCCTCCTGAAATAAAATTTGAAGTCAGTTCAATTGTACAAAAAGTGTAAATAATTGGAAATTATTTTAAAGTATTGAATTTATAAATCATTACTAGTATCTTGCAAGAGCACTCGCTGACATGCTGTCCCTGTCTCTCCCCACCCTGAAATATGTACAGCCTCTTGTACCACTTGATGTGGCTGAAGCCATCACCCATTTTATATCACTACAATTAAAAATTTAATTCATAAAAAAGTGTCCCAAAAATTGAAAAAGCACATTAAAATTACAAAATGTGTAATGTTTTAAGTAATTTACCATATGCTCCTCATGGACTGTAAATGAGACTGAACCTCCAGTATGAGTGGTGGTGCCTTGGCCCCAGTTCCTCTAAGCAATGGAGGAGATCCGTTGAAACTTCTATATGCTCCAGCACTACTATATCGCCTCCCAATACCGAGATTCGATCTATGAAGGAGTCTAGCCAGCCAGGGTTGTCCTCTGTAGCCTCAATAGGGTGTCAGAAAAGCGAGTCCGGCACTTATACTCCTAGTTGATCAAGATCTTAGCACTATGCTCATTGGCCCAAGGAAATAGTTTCTACAAACAATATTAATTTATATATCGAGGCTGTTATGTTAACACAATTCCTTAAAAACATATATGAAGTAAAAAAAAAAAAATAGAACAATATATATAATAGTTAGTAACTTACCCTAAACTCCTCAAACCAGACTTTCTTCATGCTCATTAGGACATCAGCATACATCGTGTACAATTTATCGAAGTACCACTAGAATATGGATGTGATCTCCTATACACATTTGTCAGAACAAGCAAATATTCGGTGGTCAAACAAGTGAAACAACAATTGGAACATGTCATACACAAAATATGAAAATGAAACGAATTAGTAGCAAAAGACTTATTTAATACTAAAAATAACATAATGCAAAACAATTTTAGTTCACATAAATAAAGAAAAAAAAGAAAAGAACATATAAATCAAATGCTATTAAATTGAGAAGTAAATACTCATAAAGTAATAATATATGTGAATATTTGTCACCCGTCCGCTCATGGTATAATCAATGGTTGGGGATCCTGTGCCCATGATCCAGTATGATGTGATGCTGAAGAAGATGGAACTATAGGGGAATCGCTGTCCTGCTCAAAGAGTGGTATCCGAAGAGCTGGTGGTGGTGGTGGCGTTCGGTCCCGTGACTGAGTACACTATGAGTAATCAGTAGGCAACTGCTCTCTCCAGTAGACATATCTACATAGAGGAAAAAACATTGTTACAATGATATATTTCGGTATAAAGAAGTTCCAAAAATTATGACATCGTTCTTTGTCAGTGTAATAAGTAAATAAGATGATAAAAAAACCTATTATAAAAGATAGATTGTTGCCAGGTTATACTATTCGCTTGTGTTATTTTCTGAAATGAACTACTCCGAATCAACTTCTATCTCATAATCTATCTCCCAATTACCCTCATCATTATCCTTATTATGGTCTCGATCCCAATCTACTATCTCTTCCCAAACATCCAACATCTCGTTTATGCCTTCCATGTGTGTTAAGGGCCTAAGATCGACCACCAAAGCTATTGTCATTGTAGCATTGTCATCATTTTCTTCTTGATAAGCCCTATCAACAATAGGTGCATCAAACACATGTTGAGCTTTTATTTTGAAAATTTCCATCCATTCAGATTTTTATCTTTTAGTTGAAGGATATATAGCATAGTATACTTGATGTGCTTGCTGGACTAATACAAAAGGGTCATATTTAGGATACAACCTCTTATGGTTAATATGAACTAAATTATATTGAGGGTGTACCCTCAATCCCTGATTTGGTGTAAGGCCAAACCAATCACACTTGAAAAGCACAACTTTCTAGATTAGATGACCAGGAAATTGAGGTTCATTAACCTTCTTTAAGACTCCAAAATAATCAACACCATGCTCATTCTCGACGCTTTTAACACAAACTCCGTGGTTGGCACTTTTTCTATGTTTTGTCTGGTCACTCGTGCAAAATCTATAACCATTAATAACGTATCTTTGGAATGATTTCACCTCTCTCGCAGTTCCCATAAAAGGTTTTACTAACATATGTTTGTTACTCCATGGGTTGGGTCACGCACCTACAAGAAAGCCAGGCTTTCATAAGTTCATGTCCGATATATAGATGTAGAAGTCATTACATAATCATACACTCACAGACATTTGAAACCTATAAGTACTTACATAATTTTTGAACCATCCAGCAAACTGGTTCTCGATCATTCTCTCCATTTCCAACTCAATAACACCTATGTGATGGGATCACAATAAAGCAGTAAAAATTCTAATATATGGCTACACCTCATCACAATTTAACAAAATGTAATTTGTGGCTACATTGAATTCCTTAGATGTCAGGAATTGAGTTTGTATCCTCCCTAAGGCCCTTCCTATAATATTGCAGATTCAAAGCAAAGATTGTTCACGGACGTGATCATTTATTTTCTCTTCATTATGTGCAACATGTGTATGTCTTGTTTGAACATGCGGCTCAAAGTAGTAGGAAAAGAACGTTGATGCTTTCTTCGACTAGATATGCATTACAAATTAATCCTTCCTACCCTATGTTAGCGTTGTGCCCTAGAAGCAATCACTTATACATTGTATATGACACATTTTATTTTAATAAAAGGCATTATTTATCTTACAGTTTCTTTTGTTTACTTTTAAGTAATATAACTGCTCGATAAAGTCCCTAGTACAACACTGTGTTAAGAAAATCATGATAGAGATCATGATATGAGATTCCTACTACACTGTATAGTATTAGTACTTAAATAGTCTCTAGTCGTAGTATTAATAAGATAGGACATCATTAATACGTTAAGACTAGCATGTGTTAGACTTCCTGATTTGATCAGGTAGTGGTTCTCATATCTATGAGTATTGAGATACTCAAAGTTAACACATAGATGCTTGTTAATGGAACAAGTTCATTAGATGACCTAGCTTTGAGATAATCACATGGATAACTATTTAGTGCCAGTGATATAATCTCAATATAGCAAACGTGCAAGTATTCTTAGACTTGAGATCACCAAGGTACTTTGTTTGCTGAGCATTGTACTTTGATTTCAATCTTCGAAACTTAATTGAGGGCCGCCTATGGGATGGATATTGGGTACATTATGAGGTAAACGAAAGTAGTTGAGAGGGTCAGTAAAAGATTCACCACTCCTAATAGTAGGGGCGAATATCTCACGGCCACTTGTAGGAATTACTACTCGAGAAGTCTTTGGCTAAGGCATATGTGTATTGGAAATAGTTCCAATTGGTACACATCTAGAGTAGTGGGTTCCTGGTACAAGTACTATTATATTTGGGCCAGAATTAATTTTGAAGAGAGTTGGCACTAATTCCGTACTCCAAACTGAATGAGATATTGTATGGTGGAAGGAGTTAATTACACCGAAGTTTGTTATTGAAGGGTTCATGTCAATCCATTTGACTTCCTGGACTCTTGGGTGGTCATGATGTGCTGCTAGATACCACTTATGATATGGGAATATGGGTTTATTAATTGATGAATAAATAAACCAATCCTGATTAAATAGGATTAATTCTAATTAATTATGGATTATTAATCTCAAAGACGTTTGGATTAAATCATGTTCTCCACCAATTAACTGGGAAATCTAATAAGTCACACACAATAGAGGATTATATACTCAAGATGTTATTTGATAACATAATGGGGTTAATTGAGAGGAAGAGAAGGAGTTGTGGTCAAATTATAATTTATTATAATTTATGATCCAAATTGTAATTGTGAGAACTTAATGTTTCCAATTACAATTAGGGGATTCTAATTGTTTTAGAATTCCAGATTTGCAGTGGATTATGTGACATATAATAGGATATGCATGAAACCCTAATTAGTTAGGGTAATTCGCACGAAAAAACAACAGACACAAAGCCTCTTCTCTTCTATCTCTCTCTCATTCTTTTTTTGAAGAAGAATAGCATTAGCCACTATCTTTTTATGCTAGCACAGGAAATTTTAGTGCTTGAGTATTTCCCTGTGTAGATTACTGTTAGAGATAATCACATACTGTGATTATAGTGGTTAGATGTTCAACTCTTGTGAAGTTGGATAAAAAGGATTGTTGGATCGCCCCTCGACTTGAAGAAGAAAATTTTGTTGTTCGGACGATCAAGCAAAGGTAAAAAGCTGTTACCTTTATTATTTTATGTCTTGTTTTCCACACATAGGCAGGTCTTAGGATGGTATCTCTTTTTATTTTTTGCTGCACCATATAGGATACGAGCCTGAGATACCTAATAGTGGTATTAGAGACAGGTTATGTGTAGTCTACGGACATTATTTTGGCATGAAAAACTATTTTCATGTATTTGTGTTTGTCCTTGTTCACTGTGAAAATCGCGAGTCGAAATTGTTTCGAGCTTTGTGGGTTGGGTCCATAGTATAATATGATTGCATAAAAGTCACAGCATATTTCGAAAGATGCTTTCTTTATGTGCTAAAAATTTTCTGCAGAAAAACGTTTTCTTGCAACATGGTTGTTGCCTTCTATTTCATCTTAATTTTCTGTTTTAGTTTTGTTTAAACTAATAAATTGGTTGTTGTTTTGAGCCTCAAAATAGAAAATTCTACTGAGAATTGTTCTCACTGATCTGTTGCAGAAGATTAGGGCACCGAAACTATTTTTGGAAATTTTTTCTGAAAAATCGCCGCCACTTCCCGACTACAGCTGGCGTCGGCTCTGGCCTCTAAACCAGCGCCGGTTCTATGCTATTTCACGAATGTTCAGAAGTCATTTTTGAAAGGAATTTTTTCTTAAAATCAGAACATAGGCGTGCGCCAGCTCTGGCTTCCAAACTAGCGCTGGTTCTACTTTGTTTTGCACGATCTAGCTATTTAAAAAAAAAAATTCCTAGAATAGAATTTTGAAAGGGTCAAATCTCATTTGATGAGAGGCGGTAAAATAAAAATTTTTCCACGGGGGCACTGCCCCCTGACCCCTGCCCGCTGACCGGCCAGGGGGACTGCCGTTTTCATTGCCGGAGACGGGACCCAAAAGCATTTTCTCAAAATTAGTTTTGAGACAAACAATTTTATTTTTCAAAATAGTGATTTTGAAAATTTAAAATTAATGTGTTTTTCTAAAATATTGATTTTAGAATTTGTTTTATTTTTACAGAATAATGATTTTGGAATAATAAAAGTTATATGTTTATTTTGTTTAAGCATAATTAATGTCATGGTGGATGGTTATGGACTAAAACCAATTATATCTTTTCATGCATTTTACAGTTTTGGTTTTTTATGAAATAGGGCTTGCCTGTCCTGCCTTCTCTAGAATTCTTGTGTAATTCTCTTCTCATCTAACTCCCCTCGGATGTAACTCGACGTTTTCTCTCTTTAGGAAATTATGTAATTAGTTACATAGGTTAGATAGGAGTAGAATTATTCTATTCTAGAGATGGCAACCAAAACAAGGTGAGAAGATAAGACCTTCTACTTAAATCATGCATGAACACATAGGGTTAACTATATTAATTTCTTTTATGGCTCAAAGAAATTAATTTAGGAAAAGTCAATAGCCATACCACGTAATCGCTTTATTACCATGATTATCAATTATGTGATTTATTGATTTTTATGCATGTCATTCAATGAAATCACTAAAAGGAACAAATCCCTCAATCAATATTAAATCCAATTCCTTTCGTTAATATAGTAAGAATGAGAGTCCTTTTTTGAGACAAGGTTGTTGGGCAAGCCCAAGCCTACTTGACATTGGGCATGTTCAAGCTAGGGAGTTAAATTCCTGATTAATGGGTCGGGTTTAACTAAATTCTTTATCCCAATTGGGCAAACTTAAGCATAAAGAAATTTAGAGAAAAGATTAGGGTAGCCCAAAAGGCTTTAAGATTAAAAGTTGTTAATTACCCAATGATCTGGTAGTTATATATGATGTAATTGGTATTGGATACCTACCAATGAACTTAAGGATGGCTTGTTGGGCAAACCCAAGGTTATTCTTGAGGAATTTGGATACCGGTCCATTAAGAAAGCTTCTAACGGGCTTTCCCAAATCAATAGTAGGGGTAATTGGTTTGAGTAAAATAGTGGAGTAAAAATGCGTTTAATTAAAGTCCTAATTATTTGCATATGATGTGCATATACAAGTAGCTAATGATCTCTATCTTTACATCTAGGTCACTTGCATCATGTCAACAAACTTAAATTTACATAGCATCTTGGAAACCAACAAGTTAATCGAATCAAATTATTTCGACTGGTATAGAAATTTGAGAATCATTCTCAAATCAGAAAAGTTGCTCTACGTGCTAGATGATCCTATTCCACCACCACCAGCTCAAGATGCTTATGGTGATGAGCATGCTATCCACAAGAGGCACAAAAAGGATAGTGATACAACATCATGTATTATGTTGGCACCTATGACTCACGAGTTGCAAAAACAGCATGAACATATGGATGCTCAATCGATTATACTACATCTTCAAGAGCTGTTTGATACCCAAGCCAGAACTGAGAGATATGAGATCTCAAAGCAGCTATTTCATTGTAAAATGGCAAAGGGTTCTTCTGCGGCCACTTATGGGCTGAAGATGCTGGGCTTGATAGAGAAGCTTAGATCTCTCGGGTTTGCAATAGATCATGACTTAAGTGTTGACTTAATTTTACAATCTTTGTCTAATAGTTTCTTACAATTTGTGATTAACTATTAGATGAACAAGATTGTGTCTAACATTCCTGAGTTGATCAATCTTCTCAAACCTACGGCGTCCTCCATGAAGAAGGATTCTAATGTAGTTTTAATGGTAGAATCTTCCACTTCTAAGAAGAAAGTTCAAAAGAAAAAGAAGAAGGCTCCTGTGAAGCCTAAAGGAGGTGTGAACAAGAAGGACACAGTTACCAAGGGCCTATGCCATCATTGTGGGAAGATGGGCTACTGGAGGTGCAACTGCAAAGCCTACTTGGAGACCATTAAGGACAAAAAGCAGAAGGAGAAGCTTACAAGCACTTCTACTTCTACTCCGGGTATATTTATGATTGAGATAAATACTGCTTGTAGAAATGAGATATGGGTATTAGATACCGGATGTGGATCTCATTTGTGCAATAACTTGTAGGGACTAAAGAGTAATAGAAGGCTAGAGAAAGGAGATGTGGACCTACGTACTACAAATGGGGTAAAGGTTGCTGCATTGGCTATAACACCCTGCTACCTAGGCCCGCCAGGGTCGGGGATGTTGCCCCGTCCGAAGGACAAGGGGTCTTTATAACTACGTCACACAAATAAAATAGCGGAATAAAAATGATACTTTAACTTAAAATTTATTACAACCTAAGAATAAATCAAAGAATACCATAAACAAATCCATAATAAAATTTATCCACTCTCATCTCCCAAAAGCATTACACAAAATAAATTTATCAGAAAGTCTTCCAAGGTAAACAATATCTAGCTACTCATCTCTACAGCAGGATCGACCTAAAATCTTGGTAAAATGGTGGTGAGACAGAAATTTTAGTAAGTTCGTGTGTGCTTTGAGTGTCCAGTGGAAATAGTTGGTGAATGCAAAGTATAAAACCGTTATAAGAGAACACTGGCAAGCAATAAACATTAGTGAAAATCAAGAGTGGTGTTTTAGCTTTTCCAACCATACATAATCAATAAAATCAACCACTCAAAAAGGTGGTCATGGGTAACCACACGTTGGGCCCCATAACTGGTCAAAATGCCGACACTTTGTGCAGACTGACAAAAAATAGGTGATCGACCTACTGGGTAAGATACTCCTCCTTCTCTATACCCAAACAACAACTGGGTGTCCATTCCAGTAAAACACAGTCACTTGATTGAAAAATAAACTGCTAGCTCGGACTGGCACGACCTATTGGACTGACATCTTATTCGGGAAGGACTCACCCTTCAGAGGTGGCCACCTACTGAGAGACTTACCCTAATCCTTCAAAGACTAGCCCTAGCCATCCACCCTTATTGAATACTCAACGTAACATATCCCACTTGGGAGAAAAATGAACAAACACAGTTTCACGTGAAAATGGCAATTAAGGGTTTCCAAAGTCTTTGTCAAAATCTGTTTTAGAAAGAGTTTTAAGTTTGAGTAAATCTACTCATTGATTTTCAAATAATTCAATTGACTGAAATAAGAAAGAAGTCAATCCTCAATTGCCTTTACAAAACTGAGTGTCCATGCATTCTACATTTGGCTTGCCATAATAAACATTTTACATCAACTAGGTTTTATGCAGGAGTTTACCTGATTCTTGCTCACAATAAAAGGTCTCTAACAGCTGACCTAACCCCGCATGGGCAAATACAAACCACAATCAAACTCAAGCCAAAATTCACTTTCTCAATTTAAAACAACTCAACTTACTACTACCATGATCCTAGTGTCCCAAGCTTTAAGGCCAAACAATAAATAAATAGGTTTATAAGCTAAGCCTAATTTGATATTTAAAATAATTAATGTTTTGGGAAATAAGTACTAATAAGTTGAAGGTTTAAATCTTGCTAATCTAAATTTATAGTTTAATTGGTGAAGAGTCTTAGGCATTAGGTAAAATAATAATTTATTAATAATTAATTGTTTAAAAATAATATCTAGCTAAAATTTAGTTGAAAATAAATTTTAATGGGTCTTGATTGGAAGATAATAAATAGACTTTAACAGGTTTTGATTAAAAGGTAATAATTAAAATTTTAATAATAAATATTTTATTTATTATGATTATTTTCATAAAGGCTTTAGTTGATTTTATCATTTTATATAATATCTATATATTTTATTCCTTGAATAAAAGCTACCATTTATTTGACTAAAATATCCTTTTAATAATTCAAATCTACTTCATAGGGTTTTTCAAATTTTTTAGAAAAATCATATTATTAAATATTTTATTAATGAAATAAAAATTAGCTTAGGAACAACTAGATCATGATCATATTTCTATTGCTAACCACAATCAAGAACATATACTACCCTTCAATTCATCAAATCATCCAAATCATGCATATAAGCATAGACCAAATTTATCAAGACATGATCTAACCTCTACTAGTACAAATATAATCATGGCTTCAATAATCCAACATGAATATAAATCATATTCACCAAAGGTGATATAATCTCTAGCATACTTGATCACAAATACTACTTATGACATGGAGACATGTATTAAACCCTAAAACACCATACAATCAACCAAGATAATCCATTCATGCATAAATCCCATCTCCAACATATTCATACATATATTCATGCTTCACTCCCAACTCATCACAACAATATATACTCAACCCTATTCATGATTCATCTTCTATCAACATCATCCTAGAGACATGAATCTAGAATTTAAAAGAAGGGTTAAAAAGGCTTACTTGATTAATGAATACCTTGAAGGAGTTTTGAATGGATCTCAGCTCCTAGATGTCTAAATCAATCTAAAGAAGATGAAGGAAGCATGTCCATGGTTGATGAAATCATTCGGCCAAGAGAGAGGGAGTGTTCGGTCACGAGAGAAAGAGAGAGGGAGAGAGAGAGAGAGAGAGAAGAGAAGAAGAAAGTCCATTAGCATGCTTAAACACATATATGTTCATTAGAGATTGAAGATTAGCGAAGATGAAGTTGATTGAATAAACTTACCTTGAAGGTGTTCTTGAGCCTTCACAAAATTTCTGGTTTTTTATCCAAAAGTGCGAGTTGGATTTTGGAGTTTGATGTTAAAAATGGTATGGATGGACTCATGGTAGTGTATAGATGAAATCTGAAATTTTTAGAAGAGGTTTGAAGTGATTTGGAGAGGTTTTCTTGGTGTGCTATGTGTTCTTGAAGGTTGAAGAGAATTGAGAGCTTTTGGATTGGAGGCTGCCGAATTTCTGAAGGGATTAGGGTTGGCCGACTATTTGTAGGGTTTTGGTAGATGATTTTCTGGTTTGGAAGGGAAAAGGAAAGGATAGTTGTTGAAATCCTTAAAGAATATTTTTGGGAAGCAAATTTGGAAACTAAATATAACAAGAATATCTTTGTTTATTGGAGAGCTTTTGGGAAGCTGCCATGGCCGATTGCTTGTGCAGTATTTCGGCTGGATAAGGGCTTGTTGAAGGAGGCTAAGGGTGGCTGAAAATAAGGAGTATAATGGTGGAGGAAAGGTCTGGTTGTTTGAGGGATATTTTATGGAAGGTTGCTAAATTATGGTGGCTGGAATTTTGGTAACTAATCAAGCATGATTACAGAGATTTGTTGGAGAGATTTTTGGGTAGTCATGTCTGAATTTCGTACAGAAGCTTGGGGAGGACAATGGAGTTCAGCTCATGGCTATTTAAGGAGGGTTTGTGCAGAAGAAAGTTGAGGTTTCGGCTAGGGATGAATTAGGAAACAAAGCTGGAAAGTTTTCCTGCACATAATTTTCGCAAGGCTGAAATTTCTGACAGTTTTCGGCTGCCACTTTCCAGTAAGCTTGTAGAGAGTTTGAAGGGGATTTCTGGGTTCTTTCAAGGCTGGTTTCTAGTCTTCTTTATGGAGGAAAAACATGGCTAAGATGCTAAACAAAAATTGAAAGAAAACAGCTTGGTTTTAGACCTCCAAAGCTGCGATTTTGCCTAGGGATTTTTTTAGTTTTGCACAGCCTTTGTGCAGTCTGAATATGGCCAGAAAAATTCAGGTTTCAAGTTGATCAAAAGGCCATTTTCTGGAAGCATTTAGGAGGGAATAATGGCTAAGAATTTTGACACCTTGAAGGCACAAGAAGCTAGAAAAATTTCAGTTCTATGCATGAAGGAAAATGAACCTAGCTAGAGTGAAGTTTTAGAAAGTTTACTAGGAAAATTAATTCACTTGAAATCCTTCCCTCTCTTCCATGGTTTTGGTCCATAAGATATCTTTTACTAAGACATTTTGAACCTTCAAAGCCACAGCACATTGCTGAAATTTTTCTAGAATAAAATTGGCTTGAACAAATTGAATATCCTAATGGATTGAGAAATAGGAAAAATTAAGGACCAAGAGGAAATGAATTCCCCTTAGGAATTTTGTGTAGGGCAAAAGAGTAGGATTAGAATACTCCTATCATGTATCTCTTAGGACAACATCTCTACCCTACTCCAAAGCACATAAGGCCGAAAGTAACACTTCCCAGTAAAAAATAAAATTTAATCAAGCTAAAGTTCCTATGATAGAATTTGAACCCAAGACCCCAGGAATTAATTCTAAAGTTTTAACCACTAAAATACAACAACTCTTGTTCTTATTTTCTTTCTAACAATATTTTCCTATTCAACCCTCAAGCTATCACCCTTTTTTCACCTCAAGTAAAAATTATCATTTTGCCCTTCTCACTCAATAATCATAATCAAGCTCTCTAGACTATAAAACAAAAATTTAATGCACATAAAATCATATAAAAATATATTTAAACATGCAATAAAGTATGATATGCATCTCAACCCCCTTGCTCTAAGGTTGGTTTTGACTGGGGTTTCACACTTGCTGTGGGAACATACGAGCTAAACCTGCCTTCGGGATTAATTCTAGAACTACAAGACTATTATTTTGTTCCAGTTTTAATGAAAAACATTGTCTCAGTTGCATGTTTAGACTTATATGGATTTCATTTAATATTTAAGAATTAATGTTGTTCTTTTTCATTGAATGATATTAATTATGGTTCAGCAGCTTTAGTTAATGGTTTATTGTTCTAGACTTGGATAATATAATTCTTAATATAAATAATAAGAAACCTAAAATGGATAACTCTAACGCCTCTTACTTATGGCATTGTCGTTTGGGCCATGTAAATGAAAATCATGTTTCTAAGTTACACAAGCTTAGTGACTTAGGGTCATTTGATTATGAATCATATGGCACATGCGAATCTTGTTTACTAGGCAAAATGACTAAAACTCCTTTTCTATGATAAGGAGAATGGGCCAAGGAGTTATTTGAACTCATACATTCTGATGTATGTGACCCAATGTGAATACAAGCAAGAGGAGGTTATAACTATTTCATAACCTTTATCGATGATTTCTCACGATATGGGTATTTGTATTTAATAAAATACAAATCTGAGGCCTTTGAAAGGTTTAAAGACTTCAAGAATAAAATAGAAAAATAACTTGGTAAGAGTATTAAGACTCTAAGATTTGATTAAGGAGGAGAACACTTGAGCCAAGAGTTTCTGAATTATCTTAGAGATAATGGGATATTGTTTCAATGGACTCCACCACATACACCTCAACATAACGATGTATCTAAGAGAAGGAATCAAACCCTTCTAGACATGGTACGGACCATGATGGCTTTTGCTGACCTTCCAAAATTATTTTGGGGCCATGCATTAGAAACTTCTGTTTATATACTAAATAGAGTTCCAACAAAAACGGTTGATTCTACCCCATTTGAGATGTTTTTTGGTAAGAAACCAAAGCTATCTCACTTGCGAGTATGGGGTTGTCCTACCTTTGTCAAAGGCCACAGTCAAACAAACTTGATAGTAATTCTGATAAGTGTTTGTTTGTGGGATATCTGAAAGAATCTTTCAGATATTACTTCTACCTACCCTCTTAAAATAAATTGTTTGTTTTCAAGCATGCCATCTTCTTGGAGAAGGAGCACATGCTCAAAGGGGACAATGGGAGTAAGATTGAACTTAGTGAAGTTCATAAAGATCAAATAAAAGAGGATCAACCATCTAACCCCACATCTATTGAGAGAATAGATGAACCTTCTAATACACAAGAACCTTGTAGATCTAGTAGGATACATGTGGCACCTGAGAGATATTGATTTCTCATTAGTGACCACAATGACTTATTGCTCATAGATAAATATGAGCCTACTACCTACAAGGATGTTCTGAACAGTTCAGAATCTGGCAAATGGCTTGAAGCCATGAAGTCAGAGATGGATTCTATGTACGACAGCCAAGTATGGACTTTAGTTGATCCACCCAAAGGAATTAAACCTATTGGGTGCAAGTGGTTTTTCAAAAGAAAACAGACATAGATGGTAACTTAGTTACCTATAAAGCACGACTAGTGGTGAAGGGTTATCGTCAACAATAAGGTACTAACTATGATGAAACCTTCTCGCCAGTAGCCATGTTAAAATCCATCAGGATACTCCTAGCCATTGCTGCTCATCATGATTATGAGACTTGGAAAATAGATGTGAAAATAGCTTTCCTAAATGAAAATCGGACTGAGGAAGTGTATATGACATAACCTGAGGGTTTCACATCCAATGATAGCACAAAGGTGTTCAAGCTGCAAAGGTCTATTTATGGACTTAAGCAAGTTTCTATGAGTTGGAATATCCATTTTGATGAAACAATCAAATAGTTTGGAGTCATTCAAAATATGGATGAGCATTGTGTATATAAGAAGGTTAGTGGGAGTGCAATCATTTTCTTACTACTTTTGGAGATGACATATTGCTAATAGGAAATGATATACCAGTTTTGCAAACGGTTAAAGTTTGGTTGTCCAAACAATTTTCCATGAAAGACCATGGAGAAGCAACCTATATTCTCGGAATAAGGATCTAGAGATAGATCTAAAAGGTTGCTAGGTTTTTCACAATTTACATACATTGATAAGGTGCTAAAGAGGTTTAAAATGGATCAATCCAAAAAAGGATTCTAACCCATGTCACATGGAGTAAGCCTTTCAAAGTTAATGTCTCCCAAGACACAAGTTGAAAGGGATCACATGAATAAGATTCCATATGCTTTGGCAGTTGGATCTATCATGTATGCTATGATATGTACTAGGCTCGATGTATCTTGTGCTCATAGTTTGACGAGTAGATACCAATCTGACCTTAGTGAGAGTCATTAGGCGGCTGTAAAGAACATCCTTAAGTACTTACGAAGGACTAAGGATGTGTTCTTAGTATATGGAGAAGGTGATTTGAAAATAAATGGGTATACTGATGCCAGTTTTCAACCTAACAAAAATGATTTCAAATCACAATCTGGCTACGTGTTTACGTTGTGTGAAGGAGCAATAAGTTGTAAAAGTTTTAAACAAGAGACTATTGCTACTCTACGACAAAAGCTGAGTACATAGCCGCTTCTGAAGCAGCTAAGGAAATAAAGATAGAGAGAGTTCCCAAGGATGAGAACATAGCTGACTTGCTTACAAAAGCACTATCCCAAAAGAAACATGATTGTCATGTTGAGTCATTCAGTATTAGATACATGAATGATTGGCTCTAGTGCAAGTAGGAGTTTGTTAGTGTTGTGTCCTAGAGGCAATCACTTGTACATTGTATATGGCACATTTTATTTTAATAAAAGGCATTATTTATCTTACAGTTTCTTTTGTTTACTTTTAAGTAATATAACTGTTCGATAAAGTCCCTAGTACAACGCTGTGTTAAGGAAATCATGATAGAGATCATGATATGAGATTCCTACTACACTGTATAGTGTTAGTACTTAAATAGTCCCTAGTCATAGTGTTAATAAGTCAGGACAAAATTAATGCGTTAAGACTAGCATGTGTTAGACTTCCTGATTTGATTAGGCGGTGGTTCTTATATCCGTGAGTATTGATATAATCAAAGTTAACACATGGATGCTTATTAATAGAACAAGTTCATTGGATGACCTAGCTTTGAGATAATCACATGGATAACTATTTAGTGTCTGTGATATAATCTTAATATAGCAAATGTGCAAGTATCCTTAGACTTGAGATCTCCAAGCTACTTTGTTTGATGAGTATTGTACTTTGATTTCAATCTCAGGAGCTTGATCGAAGGCCATCTATGGGATGGATATTGGGTATATTATAAGGTAAATGAAAGTAGTTGAGATGGTCAATAAAGGATTCACCACTCCTAATAGTAGGGACGAATATCTCACGGTCACTTGTAGGAATTACTACTTGAGAAGTCCTTGGCCAAGGCATATGTGTATTGGAAATAGTTCAAATTGATACACATCTAAAGTAGTGGGTTCCTAGTACAAGTACTATTATATTCGGGCTAGAATTAATTCTGGAGGGAGTTGGCACTAATTCCGTTCTCCAAACCGAATGAGATATTGTATGGTGAAAGGAGTTAATTGCACTGAAGTTTGTTATTGAAGGGTTCATGTCAAGCCACTAGACTTCCTGGACTCTTAGGTGGTCATGATGTGTTGCTAGATGCCGCTAATGATCTAGGAATATAGGTTTATTAATTGATGAATTAATAGATCAATCCGGATTAGAATTAATAGGATTAATGCTAATTAATTATGTATTATTAATCTCAAAGACATTTGGATCAATTCATGTTTTCTACCAATTGACTAGGACACCTATTAGGTCATACACAATAGAAGATTGTATACTCAAGATGTTATTTGATAACCTAGTGGGGTTAATTGAGAGGAAGAGAAGGAGTCGTGGCCAAATTATAATTTTTTATAATTTATGGTCCATATTATAATTGTGAGAACTTGATATTTTCAATTACAATTAGGGAATTCTAATTGTTTTAGAATTCCTGATTTTCATTGGATTTTGTGACATATAATAGGATATGCACGAAACCTTAATTAGTTATGGTAATTCACACAAAAAATAACAGACATAAAACCTCTTCTCTTCTATCTCTCTCTCGTCCTTCTTTTGAAGAAGAATAGCCCTAGCCACCATCTTTTTCTACTAGCACAGGAAATTTTGGTGCTTGAGTGTTCCTCTGTGTGGATACTGTTAGAGATAATCACACACTGTGATTATAGTTGTTAGATATTCAACTCTCATGAAGTTGGATCAAGAGGATTGCTGGATTGCGCCTCGACTTGAAGAAGAAAATTGTTCTTTGAACGATCAAGCAAAGGTAAAAAGTTGTTACATTTATTATCTTTATGTCTTGTTTTCCACACATAGGCGAGTTCTGGGATCGTATCTCATTTTATTTGTTGCTGCACCATATAGGATACGAGCCTGAGATACCCAACACCCTAGCCTTATTTTTCACTTTGACTTTTAAACGAAGCAAGATCCTATTATTTGAAAGAAGGTAAATTTGATCGCAATGTTGAAGAGCTGTTGGATTGTATGCCCTCTTAGACTAGATTTCTGATGTAAAATCGAATATTTTAATAAAAGAATTTATTTCAGAATTTGTTTGTGAATTTACTATTTGTTTGTGCACGATTTTCGTTTGGAACAGACCTATTATGTTTAACTAAGTGGTCCATGTGAATGGTGGTCTTTCACAGTAAGGTACGGATCATGGGTTATTTAACACATAAACATTTGTTCTTAACCTATTGATGAGAGTGGGAACCTCATCATGTTTAGGTTATTATGTTATGAATTCCAAATGGGGAATGGCTTACCTTTAGCCAGTGAGTAGTCCACTCACTTCATGACATAAGAGTATTTCGAATACGTAGGACAGGACCTGTAGTAATGGTTTCTAAAAGTACTATATGATAGAAACCTAGACTACTACCGCTACAGCGTGGACTAGTACTCTACGACTTGAGTATGAGTTGGTGGTCTGGCGAAGCTGGAAGCATATACTTTGATTTGGTATAGTTGAGGTTCTATCGTAGGGCCAATATACTTGCATGTTGGGTATGTGTGACTAGTTAGTTAAGACAGACTTATACAAGATAGTTTCTGCACTATATCGCCCCTTGTGGTTGTCCGAATGGTCTAAAATGTCCAGGGTCCTAGGAAACATGACTTGGATGTTTGCTTTAGGGTAGCTCCCTTGGAAAGCGGAAACACTCCAGGAAGTCGTGGATCATTGGACTAGAAGCCTAAGGATGGTAGATGTCATTTAGAGGGGTGTTAGTACACTTCTTCCTCTCTAAATGTACGACGATGTGTAGAGGGGTATTTTAGTTGTTTCACCTGTAGGTCGGAGACTTTGCTAATGCAACATTGTCCTTGGGGTCAATATTTCCTTATGGTGATATTAGGAGATATTTAAAATGCAAAATACAGCTATTTATATAGCAGGGGTATTTTGGTCATTTTAGCAGCCAAGGCGATGTGTCTTTTTGGTCCTCGGAATAGCCCGTAAGTCCTAACTAATTTTGGGTTGAGGAATTGGTCTCAGTTCAAGAGGATTTTATTTTATTTTTTTTATTTTATTCAGGAAGTCTAATTTATTATTAGACTGGAATAAAATAAATAAATAAATTAAAATAGGAGTTGAGAGAATTTTAATTATCTAGTTTAATTAGTTAATTAATTATTCAGGGCCTAGGTCCTGTATGAATAATTAAGAAATTAACCTGGGCTTAAACTAGGGGAAATAATTAATGTTTAATTATTTATGGAGTTATTTATATAAGCCTAAGAAATAAATAATTAACGATTAATTATTTTGGTTCATTTGGGCTCATTAATTATTTATTAGGTTATTTATGTAAGCCCAATGAATAAATAAGTAATATTTATTATTTTGGGCCTTTTGGGTCCAAGAGAAATAATAAATATTTTTCTGGCCCAATAGCTTGGACCTTAGGGTTTTTTCCAGATACGGTTAAGAGGAGTTTAGGGTTAGGCCGAACTGATTCTCAGGATAACATCTGGGAGTTTTGAAATCCCGGGGATATGTTTATCAAATATTGAGAAATCTAGTTTTGGCTAACCAATAAAACTAGTGCCTGGTTGATGAAAACCCTAATCCTCCTAAGCCTAAGAAGCCTCATGTAGCTTCTCTCTCCTCTCTTTCACGCCACCCTCTTCTGTTGTTTTTCCGTGTTTCTTTGCTAACCAATAGCAAGTGCACCAAGGAGAATTGAGACCGTTCCTCTTCACCATTGTGTTCACCGACTAGAGGTTAGGCAGAGGAATATTCCGAGAGTTGGAAAGCTTGGCGTTGATGCAAACAAGGCGAAGGAGAAGGCTAGCGGGTGTTCAACCGGAAGCTTCTTCAAGTGGGCAAAGCGAGGCGATTCCAGTCGTTCAATTCACTCCTACTCAACCTAGAAGGGTTAAGGAGCGCAAAGGTATGATCTTCACGCTTCCGTATGGCCTCTAAGGCTTGCGGTTTATTTTTCTCTGTTTTTTAAACCGTGCATGCTCCCCTATTTTCGTAAGGGATTTGCATGAAAAATATTAGTAAGGGATTTTAGGATTAAACAATATAATTAATTAATTAATTAATGTGTTTAATTCTATTGTTTGGGCACTTAGGTTTAAAAAATAGAAAAGCATGAAAACGTTTACTGTTTTCGAGTATGCTATTTTTTTATGTACCTATGTGTGCTTTTTCTCAAAGACCAAAGTCTTTGGGAACATTTTTGACAAGAAAAATATTTTTCTTCAAAAATTAAATGGTTATTTTAATTGGTACAAAAATTAATCCTTGAATATTTTCTCAAAGGATTTAATCCTTGACATAGAAAATATATTAGATTTAGATATTTTTTTAAATTAAAATGGAGAGCCATTTTATTTTGTTTTGGACTAGAAAAATGATTTTGTCAAATAAACTTGAGACCAAAGTCTCTAGAAAGTTTTAATTGGAAATTTTTGAATTCATTAAGTTTTAACTTAAATAAAATTAGTCAATGGAGAAAATCTCTCAAAGGATATAAGCCATGACATAGAGATTTTATTAGACTTAGATATTTTATTTTTGATTTAAGGAAAAACTTAATGGAAATTTCAAAAGGATATTTTCCAGAAAACCTTTATTTTAAAAGACTAAGTGGGAGAGGGGTTCCAACAGCTCCACGGCTTCCATCACGATCCTCATTAGAGATCGTGGATCCCCTTGCGTCACCTTGGGAGTGAACCCGTATAGGATGGGGATACCACAAGGATCTAGATCTAATGGAAGGATATAATTAATAACCCGGGGCACGTACTATGATCGGCAAGCCCACGTTGGAGGTTATAGTGCAAGGTATGTCCATAGGAAATGAGAGGAAACGGCCATCCCACGATGGAGTTATTCTCTAGACCATTACCTAGAAGGAAAATTAATTTGTGGTGGTTAATAAACTCAGCTTAGGAAACTGTTAATCTTCCCAAGAAGCTATGTCAGTTTTCCAAAGAGCCAAATTATTTTCGGTGCACAAATTTTATTTTGTTTTCACAAACTAAAATCTTTCTTTTATTTTCAATTTTCAGAAATGGTGGGAGGTTCTTTTAGTGCATTGGCCGTTATTCTCAGGGAGAATAAGTTAACGGGTCCAAACTATGTGGACTGGAAAAAGAACCTGGACATAATAATCACAGCTGAGGAGTATAAGTATGTCCTTTACGAGACCTGCCCTATTATTGGGGAAGGTTCCACCGCTGAAGAGCGAGAGGCTGAGAAGGCGTGGAAAAAAGCTGACGAAATGGCACGTTACTATATGT
The DNA here is from genome assembly GCA_026120185.1 of Voacanga thouarsii. Lineage (NCBI taxonomy): Eukaryota > Viridiplantae > Streptophyta > Magnoliopsida > Gentianales > Apocynaceae > Voacanga > Voacanga thouarsii. Next base: position 3,120,528 of record JANUWF010001165.1, read on the forward strand.
TAGCTTCCATGTTTAATGTGCTCCAGTCAAAACACGAGCATATGGCTTCTATATATAACAAAAGTCAATCATTGGCAACTATGTTTGCAGACAAGAGCCGGCCCGCAAGGCAGGAGGCTCTTGAACTATTGTGAACACTAAGATGGTTGAGGGAGTATCAGTCCGAGAGCATATGCTCAAGATGATTGCTGCTTTCGAGGAGGCAAAAATCTTAGGGGCTGTCATTGACCCCGAGAACCAAGTGGATATGGTTCTCGAATCTCTACCGGGCTCTTTTACTCAATTCAAGTTAAACTATAACATGAATAAGTTGAACATGAGTTTAACTGAACTGATGAAGGAGCTCCAGATGGCGGAGAAGGTCATTAAGCCGCAATCTAAGGCCATGATTGCTAAGGCTTCTTCTTCAAGAATTGGGCCTAATCCCAGAAAGTTCAAGAGGAAGAAGGGGAATGCAGCAGCCCAGCCCAAGAACCAGCCCAAGGACAAACTAAAGGGCAAGTGCTTTAAATGTGGCAAGAAGGGACACTGGAAAAAAGGAGTGTCCAGATCTTCAGGCCAAGAAAAACCCCATAGGTAATGTTTACTATCTAGAGTCCATATCAATGGTAGGATCAACTACCACTTGGATTGTTGATTCAGGAGCCACTGATCATATCTGTAACTCCTTGCAGAGGTTTAGGAAGATAAGAAGACTCAAGAAGGGCGAACATGGGCTTCGAGTGGGTAATGGAGCACAAGTCTGGGCCCTTGCAGTGGGAGAGCTAGATTTTATTTTTTATTGTAATAAGATAGTGGTTTTAAAGGATATTTTATATGTACCTGATTTTCGTCTGAATTTGATTTCAGTTGCAAAACTTATTAATCAAGGATATTCTGTATCTTTTCATTATGGTATTTCTATCAGTAGAGATGGAGAAATTTTATGTACTGGGCACATGCATAGAAATCTGTTCTTTTTAAACCCTATCAGCAACCAATTAAATAATGCTCAGTCTGAACCTTTAACTAAGAAGAGAAAGACCAATATCAATGATTCATACCTTTGGCATCTAAGGTTGGGTCATATTAACTCAACCAGGATTCAAAGGCTAATCCATGATGGGCCTTTAGGCTCATTGAGATTGGAAAGTTGGCCTCAGTGTGAATCCTGCCTGATGGGAAAGATGACCAAGAGGTCATTTATACCAAAGGCGGATAGAGCCAAGGAGGTGTTGAGTCTTGTTCACACTGATGTGTGTGGTCCGTCGTCTACACCAGCTAGAGGAGGTTTTGAGTACTTCATCACTTTCATGGATGATTGTACGAGGTATGGTTACATTTACCTGATGAGACGTAAGTCTGACTCTTTTGACAAGTTCAAGGAGTTTAAGGCTGAAGTGGTGTGTCGGACAGGTAAATTAATCAAAACCTTACGATCTGATCATGGTGGAGAGTACCTCCTAGGTGAATTCAAGGACTACATGGTACATCATGGGATAGTATCCCAGCTCTCTGCGCCGGGAACACCCCAGCAGAACGGAGTAGCTGAGAGAAGGAACAAGACATTGATGGAAATGGTCCGAAGCATGATGTCTCATGCTACTCTTCCAGTGTTCTTTTGGGGATATGCCTTGGAAACAATGACATATATTCTGAACTTGGTGCCTTCCAAGTTAGTACCTAGGACTCCTTATGAGATGTTGACTGGGCGTAAGCCAAGTCTGAATCATCTCAGGATTTGGGGATGTCCAGCTTATGTACTGATCAAGGGAGACAAGTTGGAACCAAGATCAGAATTATGCTATTTTGTTGGGTATCCAAAAGGGACAAAAAGAGGTTACTTTTATCATCCTAAGGAGTAAAAGGTACTAGTCAGTACCAATGCTAGATACTTAGAAGATGATCAAAGTACTTCCACTAAAGGTTCAACGAGGTTGGAACTTGAGGAGAAGTTATCTACGGAATCAACTTCTTCTGACCCGATTGTGGGACAAGAAGAGGCACAGCCTCAAGAGCCTGTGCAAATGGAGCCTCGTCGTAGTGGGAGAGTGTCTAGGGTTCCAGATAGATGGACTGGAGAAGCCTTTGAGCTGGTCGCCGACCTTCAGGAACAAGACCTCACTAGATACGAAGAGGCTATTACTGATGCTGATGCAAATCTGTGGCATGAAGCAATGAAAGCCGAGATTGAGTCTATGTACCTCAATCAGGTTTGGGATCGTGTAGCTTCACCCGAGGGGATAAAACCCATTGGCTGTAAGTGGGTATACAAGAGAAAGAGAGGAGCGGATAGGAAGGTGAAAACCTTCAAAGCTAGGCTTGTGGTGAAAGGGTATACTCAGAAAGAGAGAATCGACTATGAGGAAACCTTTTCCCCGATAGTAAACGTACCTTCCACTACTACTGCATCAGCCCCAACCTCCTCCCGATTGAGAGCGAAAACTTTTGCTTTCACCTGCGGCTTCTGCGTTCCGCTCCCGGAAGCTTCCGAGGTATTAGCTCGACTCGGCCCCGGGTTCTGAGCTGGGTTCCCCTGCCCGATCCAGAGAAGTTTAGGGCAGGCGTTTCGTAGATGATTCGGGTTTCCGCAGTGGTAGCACTTCCGCTCAACTCCTTTGGACCAGCAATTTTTCTCAATGTGACCCCTTTTTCCATAGTGCCGGCATAATGGAAGATTCTGCGCCGGACCAACCGGTGCTATTCGGGCTTGCTTTCCCCGATTCTGCCATTACTAGTTGGTAGGACCCTTGTTAGGTGGCTGCCTCTGAAAACGTCTTGGCGGCGGTCTTGTTGGTATAAACGGTCGTGAAGCCAACCGATTGCGATCTTCATTCTCAGTACGGTTGGCTGCGTCCACAGCCCCCGAATAAGTCACCGGTGGAGAGGGTACTAACGCCCTTCTTAACTCCTGCCTTAATCCCTTAACGAATTGCCTTGTTCTATTTTGTTCCGTATCCACCAGCCTCTTGCAGTACTTTGACAGCTGCGTGAACCGTGCTGCATATTGGGCTACCGCAATGCTTCCTTGCTTTAGATTCTGGAACTCATCTTCCCGTTTCTCAACTATCCACTGAGGGATATACTCTACCCGGAATGCTTCCACAAAATTAGCCCATGTCCAGTCTTGGTCTATCATCTCCCAGTCGTCTTGAACCCTTTGCCACCACGCCTGAGCTGGACCCCTCAGCCGGTACGCAGCGAACTTCACCATTCGTTTCTCGGTGTACTGGAGCGTAGCAAAGATGCCCTCCATATGTTCCACCCATTGTTTCACTTTTTGGTCTTGTTCGGCCTCTCCCAAGAAGATAGGAGGTTGAAACTTCAGAAACCGCTCAAATGCCACGTCTTCCCCTTTTGGATTCCTCCGCTCAGTCAAATTTTGCAAAATCTCGGTCACCTTATGGAATGCTTGCGTCATAGTCGCGCTAACCGGTTCTTCCGATCCCATCTCCGACCCCATTTTATTATCATCCCCTTGATTTGGTGATGACATTTGAGTTGCATCAACCTCTGGTGTCACGGGCTCTGCCTCAGGAACCCTTCTGCTGGATGTGGCTGCGCGACGTCTGGGTGCCATTCTAAACCATTCCCCAGATAATGAGTTTATGCATCAAAGTTAAAAAATATCCAAATTGAGCATGCATTCACATTCAATGTTAAGCGGAAGAAAATTAGATGCAAATTTTGTATGAAGAATTGCATATAAATTTTTCTCAAAACTTAGAGTACCAGAGGTACTCTTATTTGCATAAATTTTGAAATAAAGCAATAAAGGGGCATGGACTCCTAGTATAGGAATTTATGAAAAATTGCAAATAAAATGCCCTAAACGTAGCAGAACTTGGCCTCTCTAATCCTCATCAGAATCTTCAATGTCTGCATCATATAACCACCCCCCAAAATTCCTAGTGAAATCCATCCCTGCCCCCTTGCGAAGCTATCTATGGGCTCCTTCCCGGGTCTCCTAGAACTCTCCCCGGTCTCAACTTGATTGGGTGGGGTTACAAAGGAAGGTCTAGGTGGAGATTCATAATCTATCTCCCCTGGGTCATCACTGTCAGCAGTCAAGTCCACTCTGGGGCTAGGAGGATGGGGAACATATTCCACGTCGATCTCCTCGTCCTCACTGTCGGTAACCAAGTCGATCACGGGTATTGGAGGTGACTCAATGATCTGGACCTCATCGTCACTACTATCATCCAGGGCAATGATTGGCTGGGGTGCAGGCTGAGGCACTGGTAAGTCCTCCGGGTAGATAGGAATGGGAGGGTGCCATTGCTGCCCTTTTCTTGTGGTTCTAATCATCCTAACCATCCTACAGCACAAATAGGACAGGTCAGATAAAAGATTTGAACTTAATAAATCAAAACATATAATATCAATACTTGCCTAAACCTAGTCTCTGATACCACTTGTAACACCCCACTACCTAGGCTCAACAAGGCCGGGGATGTCGCCCCGTCCAAAGGACAAGGGGTCTTTATAACTAGGTTACATGAAAATAAAATAAAACAAAAGACTTTAAAATTAAATTTATTACAACCCAAAAGATAAATACTGGCACAAATCCAAAATAAATTGTTTGCAACAATCTCTCAAACACACACTTAAAGTAAATAACATGAGTCTTCAAGCACAGGCAACATTCTACCTAATGATCTCCACAGCAGGATCTTCCTGAAAAATATGGCATAAAAGGATGGTGAGATAAAAATCTCAGTAAGCCCGTGTGTGCTTTGAGTGTCTCAGGTAAAATAATTCATGTATGCAAGTTGTAAAAGTTTCATAAGAAAAGGTGCTGGCAAGCAATAAATAAGTGTTGAAAATAAAGAGTGGCGTTTCACTTTTCAAACTATACATGTGTACAATAAATACAACCACTCAAATGGGTAGCCATGGGTTACCACACGTTGGGCCCCAAGACTAAATAATAGTCAGAATGCCACACTTTGTGGAAGTTGACAAAAGGTAGGTGTACAGCCTACCGGGTGAGATACTCCTCCATCTCTACACCCAAACTTACCGGTTGTCCACTCCGGAACACACAGTCCACAAGACTGAAACTTGCTAGCTCGGACCGGTATGACCTACCGGACTGGCATCCTATCCAGGAAGGACTCACCCCTCAGAGGTGGCCACCTACTGAGAGACTTACCCTAACCCTTCAAAGATTAGTCCTGGTGGTCTACCCTTATTGAGTACTTAACGTTGATTGTTCCCCTTGGAAGAAAATCGATCAAAACCTTCCTTTATTTGGTAATAGCAAATAAGGGTTTCCAAAAGTCTAGTCAAGTTGGGTTTTAGAAAGAGTTCAGCATTTTGTGTAAAACTACTTGTTCAATTTTCAAATGATTTGCTTGACTGAAATAAAAAGGAAAAACAGTCCTTAATTGCATTTACAAATAAATGTCCATATACATTGCATTTGCTTGCCACAATAACTTTTGGTCTTCACAAAACTCCATGCAGGAGCTTACCTGCTTCTTTGCTTGCTCACACTCAATAGTCTTCCAAGGATGACCTAACCCCGCCTGGGGTAAACACAAAACATAAGGTCACATTCAAGCTATACCTGCCTTACATAAATAATTCTTAGCTCAACTAGTTACAACCATGATTAACCATGACCTCAGTGTCCTAAGCTTTAAGGCTAGATGCTAACGAATTTTATAAAATAAGTCTAGTTTGATAAGTTAAAATAATTAGGGGTTCTAAAATAATTGCTAATAAATTATAGACTCAAATAATAACTCTTGAGTGTTATTAATAATAAATAAACTAAGGTTTGAATTTTAAATAATATTAAGTCCTAATTAATTTTAATAAATGATAATTTAAAAATAGCTTTATTATAAATAAATAATAAATTAAATAATTTTTAATTTAAATATTTTTTTAATAGATAATAATTAATTAATAATAAATAAAATTAAGAATAAATGAAATTTATTAAATTTTTGTTTAATAAAAATATTAATAGCCTAATTAAATATTCCAATCCAAATCCCCTAGTGTTTCGAATTTTGAAGGAAACTATAGTAGTAATTCTAATTTTTTTGTAATAAAATTTATTAATGAATATAACCTAGAATTAACAAGAAAATAATCTTACATCATGGTTTTCCTATTGCTAGAAAAGATTCATGATCATATTCTCAATCATCAACAATATATTAATCCATTCATGAACATACACTTGACTATCTCATACCATCACATGGCCAAAATCCTACCAAGCATAATCATCAATCATGGTTTCCATGGAACAATAAGAACATAAAAGCCCAATCACCTTTGATGTCATAATATCTAATCATGCTTCAAATATCCATAAAATTCATTAAGCATGAAGAACATACAATGATTCGAAAGGAAAATACATATATCCTAGTCATATACAACAATCATCATGTCCTAACCACAATCCCTTTATGCATATACTCAATCTCCCAATCATATTCCATCTCCCTATCAACACCTAAGAGACATGATTTCAGAATTTAATAAGAGAGATTTAAGAATGAATACTTGATTGTCGGGTACTTCGAAGAAGACAAAAGAAGGTCCACACGCGATGGAGTGTCTTGAATGGTCCAATGAAACAAACGAACATGGTTGATGTTTGATCAACCATTTTGGTTAGAAGAGAGAGAGAGAGAGAGAGAGAGAGAGAGAGAGAGAGAGAGAGATCATTAGAATGATATAATTGAATGGAAGAAGATGAATAAGAAAGTTATTCTTGACTTACCTTGTTGATGTTCCTGTGACCTTCAAGAAAAAGGTTGATTTCGATTCGCTTGAAAATTTTTGTTTGCAAGGTTTTATGTTATAAATACCAGAAATGAGGTTTAGGGATTAAATGGAAGTGATTTGGAGTGATTGGAGGGGTTTGGAGTAGGGTTAGGCTTGAAGAAGGTTAGTGTGTGTTCTTGGTGTTCTTGGTGAAAATGGAGAGAATTTGGAAGAATGTTGCACGAATTTTGGTAGAAGGCTGGCTGAATGGTATGGAATGAGTGAGGGTTTCGGTTTTCAGCTAGAAAGAGAGGGGATGATCAGATTTTTTTGAAATTTAAATGGAGGAAATAGTGGAGAGGTTTAAGGTAAGAGGTTAGCTATGGTGTTTTGATCAAGAGAGGTTTCTATGGTCTTCAATGGAGCCGGCTGAACATGGAGTTTTTCCTGAAATGATTGAAGGTTAATGTTGCTCAAGGCTGGCTGAAATTCAGTCCATGAAGGCAGAGAAAATTCTGGTTAATTAGCCTAATGCAAGAGTGGTTTTAATGGAGTAAAAATGCTGAAAATTATTTGAAGTTCAAAAGAGTTTGAATGGAGTGATCTTAGGAGTGTTTTGTGGTGCACCTATGGAGTCCTTATGCTCAAGGTAAGAGTGGGTTTTATGATGTTCAGTCTACAGCTGAGCAAGCTCAATTTTTACAGAGGTTGAAGATGATTTTCGGCCTTAGGATAGAAGGGAGCAAGGTTGGAAAATTCTGGTTTCAAGTTGTTCAGAATTTTCGAAGATTGCAGAATTTTTTGGTGCAAAATTTTGCACACTCTTAGCTCGATTTTCAGAGGTTCTTCTGGGGTGTTTGAGGGTCTTCCAAGGTTGGTTTTTCAGCCTTATTTCTAGACAAATACAGAGAGATTACAGAAGAGATTTGCTGGCTTGAAGGTGAACTAAAAACAGCTTCATTTCCTTGATTGCAAGCTGCGAAATGCCCAGTTTTTTTTTCCTGGTTTGGTGTTGTTTTGTGCAGTCCGAAATTTGCACAGTTTTTCCAGCTTCCAAGCCACATAAAATGACCATTTTCTTGGCAGCAAATGAATGGGATTATGGCCTGAATTTTTGAAGAAAGGGGCTGCAACAATTCTCGAAAATTTCCAGATTTCTTTCCACTAAAGTATGAACAGCATGAAGGTAGATTTGAAGGTCCTTTCATGGTGATTGATTTTCTCTTGGAACCCTTCCTATTTACCGTCCTATTTTCGGCCAACTACCCAACCACCATAGCTGATTTTAGAATTTCATGGTGGAGGAGTTATCCCAGAATTTTTTTGGAATTTAAAAGAAAGGATTTAATGGTTTTGAATTATAAAGATGTTAAGACAAGCTAGAGGTAATAAATAGGACAAGAATTCGTCTAGAATTCTTTTTAGGACATGAGGATAAGATTAGGACATTCTCTTCATGTCTCCCCTAAGACAACATTCCTATTTTTATGGAATGCAAGAAAACAGAAATTCAAACCTAATGAAAATAATCATGATAAAACTTAAATAATGGGATTTGAACTCATGACCTTAGAAATTAATTCACCAAGCTCTAACTACTAAATCACACTAACTCTTGTTCTTATTTTCTCACCCACGTATTTTTCTCATCTACTCCTCAAGTTATCTCCCTATTATGACCTCAAGCAAAATTACCATTTTACCCCTCCTACTCAACAAGCATAACTAAGCATTTAAACCTATAATCCATGATTCTAAAGCACATAAAATCATTCAAAAACATATATTTCATGCAAAATAATATGATATGCATTCCCGACCCCCTTACTCTAGGGTTGTTTTTAGGTGGGGTTTCACATCCTCCCCTGCTTAGGAGAATTTCGCCTCGAAATTCAGACGCACCTTTACCTCAGATCGGGATACTTTCGCTTTACCCACTCTTCTGTTTCCCATGTGGCATCTCGGGTTGTAGCACTAACGGCTCATCATTCAACACATGTCCGGGATCGGCATTGTACTTCTTCAACTGTGATACATGGAATACGTCGTGAATTCCCGTCAACCCATCTGGCAAATCCAATTGATACGCCACCGGCCCAATTCTCTCTTTTATTGGAAACAGACCCAAATATCTCGAATTCAGCTTTCCCCCTTTCGGATGTTTCAAGATTCCCCTACTCGGTGTCAGTTTTAGAAACACACTATCTCCCACCTGAAATTCTAACATTCTCTGCCTATTCTCTGCATAACTCTTTTGTCGACTCTGGGCTGCCTTCAACCTTTCCCTAATTAACTTAACCTTGTCCGACATTTCCTGAACATAGACTTCTCCCGTTTTGCTTATATGTCCATCCTCTGACCAACTCCAGTATAGCGGTACTTGACACTTACGTCCATATAGAGTTTCATACGGAGCCATTCCAATCGAAGCCTGATAACAGTTATTGTATGATAACTCAGCATATGACACACTATCAATCCAGTTATCCCCGAAATCCAACACACAGGCTCTCAGCATATCCTCCAATATCTGAATAACTCTTTCTGACTGTCCATCGGTCTGTGGATGCGCCGTCGTACTGAACTTCAGACTAGAACCCATCGATTCTTGAAACTTGCCCCAAAATCGGGATGTAAATCTTGGATCACGGTCAGACACAATACTTGAAGGTACTCCGTGCAATATGACTATTTCCCGCACGTAGGTCTGAGCCAACTTTTCCATAGAATCCCTTACATTTTACGGGTATGAAATGCGCCGACTTGGTCAGACGATCCAGCACTACCCATATGGTGTCCTTTTGGCTCCTGGCCCTAGGGAGTCCGGTAACGAAGTCCATGGTTACCTCTTCCCATTTCCATTCTGGTACTGGCAACGGCTGTAATAATCCTGCCACCTTTCTGTACTCCGCTTTGACTTTCTGACAGGTCAAGCACGTTGAAACATACTTAACCACGTTTCGCTTCATCCCAGGCCACCAGTAAGACTTTTTTAGATCTTGATACATCTTGATCTCTCCTGGATGAATGGCGTACTTGCTCTTATGCGGTTCTTCTAAAATTCTGTCCCTCAACTGGTGCTTCTCGGGTACACACAAACGATCTCGGAAGTACAACACTCCCGCTCCGTCCTGTCGGAATTCACTCCCTTGCCGTTTAAGCTCCTTATCCTTGAAAAGCTGAAATTCCGCATTACTCTACTGGGCTTCAACAATTTCCCGCCTTAGATCTGGTGTCAACTTTAGGTTGCTAATAATGATCCTCTCTTGTTGCACTTCTGCTCTTTTTTCCAACACGTCCTGAACCATTTTGACCTCTTGTACTCCTAGCCTGGCCATTCTGACTTTCCGGCTCAGGGCATCAGCAACGACGTTGGCTTTCTCGGGGTGGTAGTTGATAGGACACCGGTATTCCTCCAGAAATTCCATCAATCTTCGCTGCCTCAAATTCAAGTCCTTCTGGGTGAAGATGTACTTCAGGCTTTTGTGATCAATGAACACCTCATATTCCGCCCCATACAAATAGTGTCGCCATTTCTTTAATGCGAACACAATGGCAGCCAGCTCTAGATCATGCGTGGGATAATTGACTTCATGCGGCTTCAGTTTTCGGGAAGCATAGGCGATCACCTTCCTATCTTGCATCAAAACTGCTCCCTAGCCTTCCTTTGAGGCATCTGTATATAGGGCGTAAGGTTTATCTACCTCCGGTAGACTCAACACAGGCGCTGTCATTAACCTCCGCTTCAACTCTTGAAAACTCTTTTCGCATTTTTCGTTCCAAACAAAGGGTACGACCTTTCTCAGCAGCCGAGTCATAGGAGATGCCAACGTTGAAAATCCCTTAATAAACCTCCGGTAGTAGCCAGCCAACCCCAAAAAGCTTCGAATCTCGGTGATGTTCTCTGGCTGCTTCTAGTCTGATACGGCTTCAACCTTCGCTGGGTCTACTTTGATTCCCTCCGTAGTCACCACGTGACCAAGAAATGCCACACTATGCAACCAAAACTCGCACTTGCTAAACTTGGCGTAAAGCTTGTGCTCCCTTAGCTTTTCTAGTGCCAACTTCAAATGTTTTGCATGGTCCTCCGGGCTCTTGGAGTATATAAGTATGTCGTCGATGAAGACCACCACGAATTTGTCCAAATAGGGCTGGAACACTCGATGCATTAGATCCATAAATACCGCGGGTGCATTGATTACCCCGAAAGGCATCACCACAAACTCATAATGGCTATATCTTGTATTGAAGGCCGTCTTAGGAATATCCTCCTCTTTTATCCTCACTTGGTAGTAGCCTTGCCTCAAATCCAGTTTAGAGTAACAACTGGACCCTTGCAACTGGTCGAACAGCTCGTCACTTAACGACAGAGGATATTTATTTTTGATGGTCAGGTTGTTCAAGCCTCGGTAGTCAATACACAACCTTAGAGTCCCGTCCTTTTTCTTTACAAATAGCACAGGTGCTCCCCAAGGTGATGTGCTAGGTTTGATATAGCCTTGCCTCACCAACTCCTCTAGCTGCTCATTTAATTCCTTCAACTCCGCCGGTGCCATTCGATACGGGGTTCGAGACACCGGTTCCGCTCCTGGGATTAGGTCAATGGTGAACTCAACTTCTCGCTTGGGAGGTAGAGAAGTGAGTTCTGTAGGGAACACGTAGGGGAAATCCTTTACCACCTCAGTATCCTCCAGAGTGCACTGGTCCTTCGGCTTGTTTATCACATAAGACAAATATCCTTGACATCCTTGCCTCAACAATTTCTGGGCTTTAGCCCCAGCTATCAAATTCTTTTACTTTCCCACCATTGAACTCCAACACATCACATCCCGGTCTAGTGAACTGAATTGACTTATTCTTACAATCTACTCTAGCACCATGCTTCGCTAACCAATCCATCCTCAATATTAAATCGTAATCATCAATAGCTAAAACTATTAGGTCTCCCTCCAAGCTTTCTCTCCCTACTTCAACTTTACAATTTTGCACATACCGATTCGCTTGCACCATTTTCCCCAAAGGCGTACTTACTATAAAGGTAAAAGGTAGTTCTACTCCATCCCAACCCAATTGATATGCAAAATTCTTATTTAAATAGGAATGGGTAGATCCAGGGTCTATCAATGCATTAACGGAACGACCTTGGATAGTAAACGTACCTTCCACTACTGCTGCATCAGCCCCAACCTCCTCCCGGTTGAGAGCGAAAACTTTTGCTTTCACCTGCGGCTTCTGCGTTCCGCTCCCGGAAGCTCCCGAGGTATTGGCTCGACTCGGCCCCGGGTTCTGAGCTGGGTTCCCCTACCCGATCCGGAGAAGTTTAGGGCAGGCGTTCCGTAGATGATTCGGGTCTCCGCAGTGGTAGCACTTCCGCTCAACTCCTTTGGACCAGCAATTTTTCTCAATGTGACCCACTTTTCCGAAATGCCGGCATAATGGAAGATTCTGCGCCGGACCAATCGGTGCTATTCGGGCTTGCTTTCTCCGATTCTGCCATTGTTGGTTGGCAGGACACTTGTTAGGTGGCTGCCTCTGAAAAGGTGTTGGTGGCGGTGTTGTCGGTACAAACGGTCGTGAAGCCAACCGGTTGCGATCTTCATTCTCAGTACGGGTAGCTACGTCCACAGCCCCCGAATAAGTCACCGGTGGAGAGGGTGCTAATGCCCTTCTTAACTCCTGCCTTAATCCCTTAACGAATGGCCTTGTTCTGTTTTGTTTCGTATCCAGCAGCCTCTTGCAGTACTTTGACAGCTGCGTGAACCGTGCTGCGTATTGGGCTACCGTCATGCTTCCTTGCTTTAGATTCTGGAACTCATCTTCCCATTTCTCAACTATCCACTGAGGGATATACTCTACCCAGAATGCTTCCACAAAATTAGCCCATGTCCAGTCTTGGTCTATCATCTCCCAGTCGTCCTGAACCCTTTGCCACCACGCCCGAGCTGGACCGCTCAGCCGGAACACAGCGAACTTCACCATTCATTTCTCGGTGTACTGGAGCGTAGCAAAGATGTCCTCCACCTGTTCCACCCATTGTTCCGCTTTTTGGTCTTATTCGGCCTCTCCCAAGAAGATAGGAGGTTGAAACTTTAGAAACCGCTCCAATGCCACGTCTTCCCCTTTTGGATTCCTCCGCTCAGTCAAATTTTGCAGAATCTCGGTCACCTTGTCGAATGCTTGCGTCATAGTCGCGCTAACTGGTTCTTCCGATCCCATCTCCGGCCCCATTTCGTTCTCATCCCCTTGATTTGGTGATGACATTTGAGTTGCATCAACCTCTGGTGTCACGGGCTCTGCCTCGGAACCCTTCTGCTGGATGTGGCTGCGCGACGTCTGGGTGCCATTCTAAACCATTCCCCAGATAATGAGTTTATGCATCAAAGTTAAAAAATATCTAAATTGAGCATGCATTCACATTCAATGTTAAGCGGAAGAAAATTTGATGCAAATTTTGTATGAAGAATTGCATATAAATTTTTCTCAAAACTTAGAGTACCAGAGGTACTCTTATTTGCATAAATTTTGAAATAAAGCAATAAAGGGGCATGGAATCCTAGCATAGGAATTTATGAAAAATTGTAAATAAAATGCCCTAAACGTAGCAGAACTTGGCCTCTCTAATCCTCATCAGAATCTTCAATGTCTGCATCATATAACCACCCCCCAAAATTCCTAGTGAAATCCATCCCTGCCCCCCTTGCGAAGCTATCTATGGGCTCCTTCCCGGGTCTCCTAGAACTCTCCCCGGTCTCAACTTGATTGGGTGGGGTTACAAAGGAAGGTCTAGGTGGAGATTCATAATCTATCTCCCCTGGGTCATCACTGTCAGCAGTCAAGTCCCTATAGGGCTAGGAGGATGGGGAACATATTCCATGTCTATCTCCTCGTCCTCACTGTCGGTAACCAAGTCGATCACGGGTATTGGAGGTGACTCAATGATCTGGACCTCATCGTCACTACTATCATCCAGGGCAATGATTGGCTGGGGTGCAGGCTGAGGCACTGGTAAGTCCTCCGGGTAGAATGGAATGGGAGGGTGCCATTGCTGCCCTTTCCTTGCGGTTCTAATCATCCTAACCATCCTACAGCACAAATAGGACAGGTCGGATAAAAGATTTGAACTTAATAAATCAAAACATATAATATCATTACTTGCCTAAACCTAGTCTCTGATACCACTTGTAACACCCCACTACATAGGCTCAACAAGGCCGGGGATGTCGCCCCGTCCAAAGGACAATGGGTCTTTATAACTAGGTTACATGAAAATAAAATAAAATAAAAGACTTTAAAATTAAATTTATTACAACCCAAAAGATAAATACTGGCACAAATCCAAAATAAATTGTTTGCAACAATCTCTCAAACAACACTTAAAGTAAATAACATGAGTCTTCAAGCACAGGCAACATTCTACCTAATGATCTCCACAGCAGGATCTTCCTGAAAAATATGGCATAAAAGGATGGTGAGATAAAAATCTCAGTAAGCCCGTGTGTGCTTTGAGTGTCTCAAGTAAAATAATTCATGTATGCAAGTTGTAAAAGTTTCATAAGAAAAGGTGCTGGCAAGCAATAAATAAGTGTTGAAAATAAAGAGTGGCGTTTCACTTTTCAAACTATACATGTGCACAATAAATACAACCACTCAAATGGGTAGCCATGGGTTACCACACGTTGGGCCCCAAGACTAAATAACAGTCAGAATGCCACACTTTGTGCAAGCTGACAAAAGGTAGGTGTGCAGCCTACCGGGTGAGATACTCCTCCATCTCTACACCCAAACTTACCAGTTGTCCACTCCGGAACACACAGTCCACATGACTGAAACTTGCTAGCTCGGACCGGTATGACCTACCGGACTGGCATCCTATCCAGGAAGGACTCACCCCTCAGAGGTGGCCACCTACTGAGAGACTTACCCTAACCCTTCAAAGATTAGTCCTGGTGGTCTACCCTTATTGAGTACTTAACGTTGATTGTTCCCCTTGGGAGAAAATCGATCAAAACTTTGCTTTATTTGGTAATAGCAATTAAGGGTTTCCAAAAGTCTAGTCAAGTTGGGTTTTAGAAAGAGTTCAGCATTTTGTGTAAAACTACTTGTTCAATTTTCAAATGATTTGCTTGACTGAAATAAAAAGGAAAAACAGTCCTTAATTGCATTTACAAATAAATGTCCATATACATTGCATTTGCTTGCCACAATAACTTTTGGTCTTCACAAAACTCCATGCAGGAGCTTACCTGCTTCTTTGCTTGCTCACACTCAAAAGTCTTCCAAGGATGACCTAACCCCACTGGGGTAAACACAAAACATAAGGTCACATTCAAGCTATACCTGCCTTACATAAATAATTCTTAGCTCAACTAGTTACAACCATGATTAACCATGACCTCAGTGTCCTAAGCTTTAAGGCTAGATGCTAACGAATTTTATAAAATAAGTCTAGTTTGATAAGTTAAAATAATTAGGGGTTCTAAAATAATTGCTAATAAATTATAGACTCAAATAATAACTCTTGAGTGTTATTAATAATAAATAAACTAAGGTTTGAATTTTAAATAATATTAAGTCCTAATTAATTTTAATAAATGATAATTTAAAAATAGCTTTATTATAAATAAATAATAAATTAAATAATTTTTAATTTAAATATTTTTTTAAAAGATAATAATTAATTAATAATAAATAAAATTAAGAATAAATGAAATTTATTAAATTTTTGTTTAATAAAAATATTAATAGCCTAATTAAATATTCCAATCCAAATCCCCTAGTGTTTCGAATTTTGAAGGAAACTATAGTAGTAATTCTAATTTTTTTGTAATAAAATTTATTAATGAATATAACCTAGAATTAACAAGAAAAGATTCATGATCACATTCTCAATCATCAACAATATATTAATCCATTCATGAACATACACTTGACTATCTCATACCATCACATGGCCAAAATCCTACCAAGCATAATCATCAATCATGGTTTCCATGGAACAATAAGAACATAAAAGCCTAATCACCTTTGATGTCATAATATCTAATCATGCTTCAAATATCCATAAAATTCATTAAGCATGAAGAACATACAATGATTCAAAAGGAAAATACATATATCCTAGTCATATACAACAATCATCTTGTCCTAACCCCAATCCCTTTATGCATATACTCAATCTCCCAATCATATTCCATCTCCCTATCAACACCTAAGAGACATGATTTCAGAATTTAATAAGAGAGGTTTAAGAATGAATACTTGGTTGTCGAGTACTTCGAAGAAGACAAAAGAAGGTCCACGCGCGATGGAGTGTCTTGAATGGTCCAATGAAACAAACGAACATGGTTGATGTTTGATCAACCATTTCGGTTAGAAGAGAGAGAGAGAGAGAGAGAGAGAGAGAGAGAGAGAGAGAGAGAGAGAGAGAGAGAGAGAGAGAGAGAGGGTGGGAGAGAGAGATCATTAGAATGATATAATTGAATGGAAGAAGATGAATAAGAAAGTTGTTCTTGACTTACCTTGTTGATGTTCCTGTGACCTTCAAGAAAAAGGTTGATTTCGATTCACTTGAAAATTTTGTTTGCAAGGTTTTGTGTTATAAATACCAGAAATGAGGTTTAGGGATTAAATGGAAGTGATTTGGAGTGTTCGAGAGTGATTGGAGGTGTTTGGAGAAGGGTTAGGCTTGAAGAAGGTTAGTGTGTGTTCTTGGTGTTCTTGGTGAAAATGGAGAGAATTTGGAAGAATGCTGCACGAATTTTGGTAGAAGGCTGGCCGAATGGTATGGAATGAGTGAGGGTTTCGGTTTTCTGCTAGAAAGAGAGGGGATGATCAGATTTTTTTGAAATTTAAATGGAGGAAATAGTGGGGAGGTTTAAGGTAAGAGGTTAGCTATGGTGTTTTGATCAAGAGAGGTTTCTATGGTCTTCAATGGAGCCGGCTGAACATGGAGTTTTTCCTGAAATGATTGAAGGTTAATGTTGCTCAAGGCTGGCCGAAATTCAGTCCATGAAGGCAGAGAAAATTCTGGTTAATTAGCCTAATGCAAGAGTGGTTTTAATGGAGTAAAAATGCTGAAAAATATTTGAAGTTCAAAGGAGTTTGAATGGAGTGATCTTAGGAGTGTTTTGTGGTGCAGCTATGGAGTCCTTATGCTCAAGGTAAGAGTGGGTTTTATGATGTTCAGTCTACAGCTGAGCAAGCTCAATTTTTACAGAGGTTGAAGATGATTTTCGGCCTTAGGCTAGAAGGGAGCAAGGTTGGAAAATTCTGGTTTCAAGTTGTTCAGAATTTTCGAAGATTGCAGAATTTTTTGGTGCAAAATTTTGCACACTCTTAGCTCGATTTTCAGAGGTTCTTCTGGGGTGTTTGAGGGTCTTCCAAGGTTGGATTTTCAGCCTTATTTCTGAACAAATACAGAAGAGATTTGCTGGCTTGAAGGTGAACTAAAAACAGCTTCATTTCCTTGATTGCAAGCTGCGAAATGCCCAGTTTTTTTTTCCTGGTTTGGTGTTGTTTTGTGCAGTCCGAAATTTGCACAGTTTTTCCAGCTTCCAAGCCACATAAAATGACCATTTTCTTGGCAGCAAATGAATGGGATTATGGCCTGAATTTTTGAAGAAAGGGGCTGCAACAATTCTCGAAAATTTCCAGATTTCTTTCCACTAAAGTATGAACAGCATGAAGGTAGATTTGAAGGTCCTTTCATGGTGATTGATTTTCTCTTGGAACCCTTCCTATTTACCGTCCTATTTTCGGCCAACTACCCAACCACCATAGCTGATTTTAGAATTTCATGGTGGAGGAGTTATCCCAGAATTTTTTTGGAATTTAAAAGAAAGGATTTAATGGTTTTGAATTATAAAGATGTTAAGACAAGCTAGAGGTAATAAATAGGACAAGAATTCCTCTAGAATTCTTTTTAGGACATGAGGATAAGATTAGGACATTCTCTTCATGTCTCCCCTAAGACAACATTCCTATTTTTATGGAATGCAAGAAAACAGAAATTCAAACCTAATGAAAATAATCATGATAAAACTTAAATAATGGGATTTGAACTCATGACCTTAGAAATTAATTCACCAAGCTCTAACTACTAAATCACACTAACTCTTGTTCTTATTTTCTCACCCACGTATTTTTCTCATCTACTCCTCAAGTTATCTCCCTATTATGACCTCAAGCAAAATTACCATTTTACCCCTCCTACTCAACAAGCATAACTAAGCATTTAAACCTATAATCCACGATTCTAAAGCACATAAAATCATTCAAAAACATATATTTCATGCAAAATAATATGATAGGCATTCCCGACCCCCTTACTCTAGGGTTGTTTTTAGGTGGGGTTTCACATCCTCCCCTGCTTAGGAGAATTTCGCCTCGAAATTCAGACGCACCTTTACCTCAGATCGGGATACTTTCGCTTTACCCACTCTTCTGTTTCCCATGTGGCATCTCGCGTGCCATGATGCTCCCACTGCACTTTTACCATCGGAATCTGCTTGTTCCGGAGAGTCTTGATACTTCGGTCCAATATCTTTACGGGTTTCTCCACATAGCTCAGGTCGGGTTGTAGCACTAACGGCTCATCATTCAACACATGTCCAGGATCGGCATTGTACTTCTTCAACTGTGATACATGGAATACGTCGTGAATTCCCGTCAACCCATCTGGCAAATCCAATCGATACGCCACCGGCCCAATTCTCTCTTTTATTGGAAACGGACCCAAATATCTCGGATTCAGCTTTCCCCCTTTCGGATGTTTCAGGTTTCCGCTACTCAGTGTCAGTTTTAGAAACACACTGTCTCCCACCTGAAATTCTAACATTCTCCGCCTATTGTCTGCATAACTCTTTTGTCGACTTTGGGTTGCCTTCAAACTTTCCCTAATTAACTTAACCATGTCCGACATTTCCTGAACATAGACTTCTCCCGATTTTCTTATATGTCCATCCTCTGACCAACTCCAGTATAGCGGTACTTGACACTTACGTCCATATAGAGTTTCATACGGAGCCATTCCAATTGAAGCCTGATAACTGTTATTGTATGATAACTCAGCATACGGCACACTTTCAATCCACTTATCCCCGAAATCCAACACACAGGCTCTCAACATATCCTCCAATATCTGAATAACTCTTTCTGACTGTCCATCGGTCTGTGGATGCGCCGTCGTACTGAACTTCATACTAGAACCCATCGATTCTTGAAACTTGCCCCAAAATCGGGATGTAAATCTTGGATCATGGTCAGACACAATACTTGAAGGTACTCCGTGCAATATGACTATTTCCCGCACGTAGGTCTGAGCCAACTTTTCCATAGAATCCCTTACATTTTACGGGTATGAAATGCGCCGACTTGGTCAGACGATCCACCACTACCCATATGGTGTCCTTTTGGCTCCTGGCCCTAGGGAGTCTGGTAACGAAGTCCATGGTTACCTCTTCCCATTTCCATTCCGGTACTGGCAACGGTTGTAATAATCCTGCAACCTTTCTGTACTCCGCTTTGACTTTCTGACAGGTCAAGCACGTTGAAACATACTTAACCACGTTTCGCTTCATCCCGGGCCACCAGTAAGACTTTTTTAGATCTTGATACATCTTGATCTCTCCTGGATGAATGGCGTACTTGCTCTTATGCAGTTCTTCTAAAATTCTGTCCCTCAACTGGTGCTCCTCGGGTACACACAAACGATCTCGGAAGTACAACACTCCCACTCCCTCCTGTCGGAATTCACTGCCTTGCCGTTTAAGCTCCTTATCCTTGAAAAGCTGAAATTTCGCATTACTCTGCGGGTCAACAACAATTTCCCGCCTTAGATCTGGTGTCAGCTTCAGGTTGCTAATAATGATCCTCTCTTCTTGCACTTCTGCTCTTCTTTCCAACACGTCCTGAACCATTTTGACCTCTTGTACTCTTAGCCTGGCCATTCTGACTTTCCGGCTCAGGGCATCAGCAACGACGTTGGCTTTCCCGGGGTGGTAGTTGATAGGACACCGGTATTCCTCCAGAAATTCCATCAATCTTCGCTGCCTCAAATTCAAGTCCTTCTGGGTGAAGATGTACTTCAGGCTTTTGTGATCAATGAACACCTCATATTCCACCCCATACAAATAGTGTCGCCATTTCTTTAATGCAAACACAATGGCAGCCAGCTCTAGATCATGCGTGGGATAATTGACTTCATGCGGCTTCAGTTTTCGGGAAGCATAGGCGATCACCTTCCTATCTTGCATCAAAACTGCTCCCCAGCCTTCCTTTGAGGCATCAGTATATAGGGCGTAAGGTTTATCTGCCTCCGGTAGACTCAACACAGGCGCTGTCATTAACCTCCGCTTCAACTCTTGAAAACTCTTTTTGCATTTTTCGTTCCAAACAAAGGGTACGTCCTTTCTCAGCAGCCGGGTCATAGGAGATGCCAACGTCGAAAATCCCTTAATAAACCTCCGGTAGTAGCTAGCCAACCCCAAAAAGCTTCGAATCTCGGTGATGTTCTCTGGCTGCTTCTAGTCTGATACGGCTTCAACCTTCGCTGGGTCTACTTTGATTCCCTCCGTAGTCACCACGTGGCCAAGAAATGCCATACTATCCAACCAAAACTCGCACTTGCTAAACTTGGCGTAAAGCTTGTGCTCCATTAGCTTTTCTAGTACCAACTTCAAATGTTCTGCATGGTCCTCTGGGCTCTTGGAGTATATAAGTATGTCGTCGATGAAGACCACCACGAATTTGTCCAAGTAGGGCTGGAACACTCGATGCATTAGATCCATAAATACCGCGGGTGCATTGATTACCCCGAAAGGCATCACCACAAACTCATAATGGCTATATCTTGTATTGAAGGCCGTCTTAGGAATATCCTCCTCTTTTATCCTCACTTGGTAGTAGCCTTGCCTCAAATCCAGTTTAGAGTAACAACTGGACCCTTGCAACTGGTCGAACAGCTCGTCACTTAACGACAGAGGATATTTATTTTTGATGGTCAGGTTGTTCAAGCCTCGGTAGTCAATACACAACCTTAGAGTCCCGTCCTTTTTCTTTACAAATAGCACCGGTGCTCCCCAAGGTGACGCGCTAGGTTTGATAAAGCCTTGCCTCACCAACTCCTCTAGCTGCTCCTTTAATTCCTTCAACTCCGCCGGTGCCATTCGATACGGGGTTCGAGACACCGGTTCCGCTCCTGGGATTAGGTCAATGGTGAACTCAACTTCTCGCTTGGGAGGTAGAGAAGTGAGTTCTGCAGGGAACACGTCGGGGAAATCCTTTACCACCTCAGTATCCTCCAGAGTGCACTGGTCCTTCGGCTTGTTTATCACATAAGACAAATATCCTTGACATCCTTGCCTCAACAATTTCTGGGCTTTAGCCCCAGCTATCAAGAACTTCAATTCTTTTACTTTCCCATCATTGAACTCCAACACATCACATCCCGGTCTAGTGAACTGAATTGACTTATTCTTACAATCTACTCTAGCACCATGCTTCGCTAACCAATCCATCCCCAATATTAAATCGTAATCATCAATAGCTAAAACTATTAGGTCTCCCTCCAAGCTTTCTCTCCCTACTTCAACTTTACAATTTTGCACATACCGATTCGCTTGCACCATTTTCCCCAAATGCGTACTTACTATCAAGGTAAAAGGTAGTTCTACTCCATCCCAACCCAATTGATATGCAAAATTCTTATTTAAATAGGAATGGGTAGATCCAGGGTCTATCAATGCATTAACGGAACGACCTTGGATAGTAAACGTACCTTCCACTCTTCTTGCATCAGCCCCAACCTCCTCCCGGTTGAGAGCGAAAACTTTTGCTTTCACCTGCGGCTTCTGCGTTCCGCTCCCGGAAGCTCCCGAGGTATTGGCTCGACTCGGCCCCGGGTTCTGAGCTGGGTTCCCCTACCCGATCCGGAGAAGTTTAGGGCAGGCGTTCCGTAGATGATTCGGGTCTCCGCAGTGGTAGCACTTCCGCTCAACTCCTTTGGACCAGCAATTTTTCTCAATGTGACCCACTTTTCCGAAATGCCGGCATAATGGAAGATTCTGCGCCGGACCAATCGGTGCTATTCGGGCTTGCTTTCTCCGATTTTGCCATTGTTGGTTGGCAGGACACTTGTTAGGTGGCTGCCTCTGAAAAGGTCTTGGTGGCGGTGTTGTCGGTACAAACGGTCGTGAAGCCAACCAGTTGCGATCTTCATTCTCAGTATGGGTAGCTGCGTCCACAGCCCCCGAATAAGTCACCGGTGGAGAGGGTGCTAATGCCCTTCTTAACTCCTGCCTTAATCCCTTAACGAATTACCTTGTTCTGTTTTGTTTCGTATCCAGCAGCCTCTTGCAGTACTTTAACAGCTGCGTGAACCGTGCTGCGTATTGGGCTACCGTCATGCTTCCTTGCTTTAGATTCTGGAACTCATCTTCCCATTTCTCAACTATCCACTGAGGGATATACTCTACCCGGAATGCTTCCACAAAATTAGCCCATGTCCAGTCTTGGTCTATCATCTCCCAGTCATCCTGAACCCTTTGCCACCACGCCCGAGCTGGACCCCTCAGCCGGAACGCAGCGAACTTCACCATTCATTTCTCGGTGTACTGGAGCGTAGCAAAGATGTCCTCCATCTGTTCCACCCATTGTTCTGCTTTTTGGTCTTATTCGGCCTCTCCCAAGAAGATAGGAGGTTGAAACTTTAGAAACCGCTCCAATGCCACGTCTTCCCCTTTTGGATTCCTCCGCTCAGTCAAATTTTGCAGAATCTCGGTCACCTTGTCGAATGCTTGCGTCATAGTCGCGCTAACTGGTTCTTTCGATCCCATCTCCGGCCCCATTTCGTTCTCATCCCCTTGATTTGGTGATGACATTTGAGTTGCATCAACCTCTGGTGTCACGGGCTCTGCCTCGGAACCCTTCTGCTGGATGTGGCTGCGCGACGTCTGGGTGCCATTCTAAACCATTCCCCAGATAATGAGTTTATGCATCAAAGTTAAAAAATATCCAAATTGAGCATGCATTCACATTCAATGTTAAGCGGAAGAAAATTAGATGCAAATTTTGTATGAAGAATTGCATATAAATTTTTCTCAAAACTTAGAGTACCAGAGGTACTCTTATTTGCATAAATTTTGAAATAAAGCAATAAAGGGGCATGGAATCCTAGCATAGGAATTTATGAAAAATTGTAAATAAAATGCCCTAAACGTAGCAGAACTTGGCCTCTCTAATCCTCATCAGAATCTTCAATGTCTGCATCATATAACCACCCCCCAAAATTCCTAGTGAAATCCATCCCTGCCCCCCTTGCGAACCTATCTATGGGCTCCTTCCCGGGTCTCCTAGAACTCTCCCCGGTCTCAACTTGATTGGGTGGGGTTACAAAGGAAGGTCTAGGTGGAGATTCATAATCTATCTCCCCTGGGTCATCACTATCAGTAGTCAAGTCCACTATGGGGCTAGGAGGATGGGGAACATATTCCATGTCTATCTCCTCGTCCTCACTGTCGGTAACCAAGTCGATCACGGGTATTGGAGGTGACTCAATGATCTGGACCTCATCGTCACTACTATCATCCAGGGCAATGATTGGCTGGGGTGCAGGCTGAGGCACTGGTAAGTCCTCCGGGTAGATAGGAATGGGAGGGTGCCCTTTCCTTGTGGTTCTAATCATCCTAACCATCCTACAGCACAAATAGGACAGGTCAGATAAAATATTTGAACTTAATAAATCAAAACATATAATATCAATACTTGCCTAAACCTAGTCTCTGATACCACTTGTAACACCCCACTACATAGGCTCAACAAGGCCGGGGATGTCGCCCCGTCCAAAGGACAAGGGGTCTTTATAACTAGGTTACATGAAAATAAAATAAAATAAAAGACTTTAAAATTAAATTTATTACAACCCAAAAGATAAATACTGGCACAAATCCAAAATAAATTGTTTGCAACAATCTCTCAAACACACACTTAAAGTAAATAACATGAGTCTTCAAGCACAGGTAACATTCTACCTAATGATCTCCACAGCAGGATCTTCCTGAAAAATATGGCATAAAAGGATGGTGAGATAAAAATCTCAGAAAGCCCGTGTGTGCTTTGAGTGTCTCAGGTAAAATAATTCATGTATGCAAGTTGTAAAAGTTTCATAAGAAAAGGTGCTGGCAAGCAATAAATAAGTGTTCAAAATAAAGAGTGGCGTTTCACTTTTCAAACTATACATGTGCACAATAAATACAACCACTCAAATGGGTAGCCATGGGTTACCACACGTTGGGCCCCAATACTAAATAACAGTCAGAATGCCACACATTGTGCAAGCTGACAAAAGGTAGGTGTATAGCCTACCGGGTGAGATACTCCTCCATCTCTATACCCAAACTTACCGGTTGTCCACTCCGGAACACACAGTCCACATGATCGAAACTTGCTAGCTCGGACCGGTATGACCTACCGGACTGGCATCCTATCCGGGAAGGACTCACCCCTCAGAGGTGGCCACCTACTGAGAGACTTACCCTAACCCTTCAAAGATTAGTCCTGGTGGTCTACCCTTATTGAGTACTTAACGTTGATTGTTCCCCTTGGGAGAAAATCGATCAAAACTTTGCTTTATTTGGTAATAGCAATTAAGGGTTTCCAAAAGTCTAGTCAAGTTGGGTTTTAGAAAGAGTTCAGCATTTTGTGTAAAACTGCTTTTTCAATTTTCAAATGATTTGCTTGACTGAAATAAAAAAGGAAAAACAGTCCTTAATTGCATTTACAAATAAATGTCCATATACATTGCATTTGCTTGCCACAATAACTTTTGGTCTTCACAAAACTCCATGCAGGAGCTTACCTGCTTCTTTGCTTGCTCACACTCAAAAGTCTTCCAAGGATGACCTAACCCCGCCTGGGGTAAACACAAAACATAAGGTCACATTCAAGCTATACCTGCCTTACATAAATAATTCTTAGCTCAACTTGTTACAACCATGATTAACCATGACCTCAGTGTCCTAAGCTTTAAGGCTAGATGCTAACGAATTTTATAAAATAAGTCTAGTTTGATAAGTTAAAATAACTAGGGGTTCTAAAATAATTGCTAATAAATTATAGACTCAAATAATAACTCTTGAGTGTTATTAATAATAAATAAACTAAGTTTTGAATTTTAAATAATATTAAGTCCTAATTAATTTTAATAAATGATAATTTAAAAATAGCTTTATTATATATAAATAATAAATTAAATAATTTTTAATTTAAATATTTTTCTTAATAGATAATAATTAATTAATAATAAATAAAATTAAGAATAAATGAAATTTATTAAATTTTTGTTTAATAAAAATATTAATAGCCTAATTAAATATTCCAATCCAAATCCCCTAGTGTTTCGAATTTTGAAGGAAACTATAGTAGTAATTCTAATTTTTTTGTAATAAAATTTATTAATGAATATAACCTAGAATTAACAAGAAAATAATCTTACATCATGGTTTTCCTATTGCTAGAAAAGATTCATGATCATATTCTCAATCATCAACAATATATTAATCCATTCATGAACATACACTTGACTATCTCATACCATCACATGGCCAAAATCCTACCAAGCATAATCATCAATCATGGTTTCCATGGAACAACAAGAACATAAAAGCCTAATCACCTTTGATGTCATAATATCTAATCATGCTTCAAATATCCATAAAATTCATTAAGCATGAAGAACATACAATGATTCGAAAGGAAAATACATATATCCTAGTAATATACAACAATCATCATGTCCTAACCCCAATCCCTTTATGCATATACTCAATCTTCCAATCATATTCCATCTCCCTATCAACACCTAAGAGACATGATTTCAGAATTTAATAAGAGAGATTTAAGAATGAATACTTGGTTGTCGAGTACTTCGAAGAAGACAAAAGAAGGTCCACGCGCGATGGAGTGTCTTGAATGGTCCAATGAAACAAACGAACATGGTTGATGTTTGATCAACCATTTCGGTTAGAAGAGAGAGAGAGAGAGAGAGAGAGAGAGAGAGAGAGAGAGAGAGAGAGAGAGAGAGAGAGAGAGAGGGTGGGAGAGAGAGATCATTAGAATGATATAATTGAATGGAAGAAGATGAATAAGAAAGTTGTTCTTGACTTACCTTGTTGATGTTCCTGTGACCTTCAAGAAAAAGGTTGATTTCGATTCACTTGAAAATTTTGTTTGCAAGGTTTTGTGTTATAAATACCAGAAATGAGGTTTAGGGATTAAATGGAAGTGATTTGGAGTGTTCGAGAGTGATTGGAGGTGTTTGGAGAAGGGTTAGGCTTGAAGAAGGTTAGTGTGTGTTCTTGGTGTTCTTGGTGAAAATGGAGAGAATTTGGAAGAATGCTGCACGAATTTTGGTAGAAGGCTGGCCGAATGGTATGGAATGAGTGAGGGTTTCGGTTTTCTGCTAGAAAGAGAGGGGATGATCAGATTTTTTTGAAATTTAAATGGAGGAAATAGTGGGGAGGTTTAAGGTAAGAGGTTAGCTATGGTGTTTTGATCAAGAGAGGTTTCTATGGTCTTCAATGGAGCCGGCTGAACATGGAGTTTTTCCTGAAATGATTGAAGGTTAATGTTGCTCAAGGCTGGCCGAAATTCAGTCCATGAAGGCAGAGAAAATTCTGGTTAATTAGCCTAATGCAAGAGTGGTTTTAATGGAGTAAAAATGCTGAAAATTATTTGAAGTTCAAAAGAGTTTGAATGGAGTGATCTTAGGAGTGTTTTGTGGTGCAGCTATGGAGTCCTTATGCTCAAGGTAAGAGTGGGGTTTATGGTGTTCAGTCTACAGCTGAGCAAGCTCAATTTTTACAGAGTTTGAAGATGATTTTCAGCCTTAGGCTAGAAGGGAGCAAGGCTGGAAAATTCTGGTTTCAAGTTGTTCAGAATTTTCGAAGATTGCAGAATTTTTTGGTGCAGAATTTGCACACTCTTAGCTCGATTTTCAGAGGTTCTTCTGGGGTGTTTGAGGGTCTTCCAAGGTTGGTTTTTCAGCCTTATTTCTGGACAAATACAGAAGAGATTTGCTGGATTGAAGGTGAACTAAAAACAGCTTCATTTCCTTGATTGCAAGCTGCGAAATGCCCAGTTTTTTTTTTCTGGTTTGGTGTTGTTTTGTGCAGTCCGAAATTTGCACAGTTTTTCCAACTTCCAAGCCACATAAAATGACCATTTTCTTGGAAGCAAATGAATGGGATTATGGCCTGAATTTTCAAAGAAGGGGCTGCAACAATTCTGGAAAATTTCCAGATTTCTTTCCACTAAAGTATGAACAACATGAAGGTAGATTTGAAGGTCCATTCATGGTGATTGATTTTCTCTTGGAACCCTTCCTATTTACCGTCCTATTTTCGGCCAACTACCCAACCACCATAGCTGATTTTCGAATTTCATGGTGGAGGAGTTATCCCAGAATTTTTTTGGAATTTAAAAGAAAGGATTTAATGGTTTTGAATTATAAAGATGTTAAGACAAGCTAGAGGTAATAAATAGGACAAGAATTCCTCTAGAATTCTTTTTAGGACATGAGGATAAGATTAGGACATTCTCTTCATGTCTCCCCTAAGGCAACATTCCTATTTTTATGGAATGCAAGAAAACAGAAATTCAAACCTAATGAAAATAATCATGATAAAACTTAAATAATGGGATTTGAACTGATGACCTTAGAAATTAATTCACCAAGCTCTAACCACTAAATCACACTAACTCTTGTTCTTATTTTCTCACCCACATATTTTTCTCATCTACTCCTCAAGTTATCTCCCTATTTTGACCTCAAGCAAAATTACCATTTTACCCCTCCTACTCAACAAGCATAACTAAGCATTTAAACCTATAATCCACGATTATAAAGCACATAAAATCATTCAAAAACATATATTTCATACAAAATAATATGATAGGCATTCTCGACCCCCTTACTCTAGGGTTGGTTTTAGGTGGGGTTTCACAAATGGTTTCTAAAAGTACTATATGATAGAAACCTAGACTACTACCGCTACAGCGTGGACTAGTACTCTACGACTTGAGTATGAGTTGGTGGTCTGGCAAAGCTGGAAGCATATACTTTGATTTGCTATAGTTGAGGTTCTATCGTAGGGCCAATATACTTGCATGTTGGGTATGTGTGGCTAGTTAGTTAAGACAGATTTATACAAGATAGTTTCTGCACTATATCACCCCTTATGGTTGTCCGAATGGTCAAATATGTCCAGGGCCCTAGGAAACATGACTTGGATGTTTGCTTTAGGGTAGCTCCATTGAAAAGCGGAAACACTCCAGGAAGTCTTGGATCATTGGACTAGAAGCCTAAGGATGGTAGATGTCATTTAGAGAGGTGTTAGTACACTTCTTCCTCTCTAAATGTACAGCGATATGTAAAGGGGTATTTTAGTCATTTCACCTATACGTCGGAGACTTTGCTAATGCAGCATTGTCCTTGGGGTCAATATTTTCTTATGATGATATTAGGAGATATTTAAAATGCAAAATACAGCTATTTATATAGCAGGGGTATTTTGGTCATTTTAGCAGCCAAGGCGATGTGTCTTTTTGGTCCTCAGAATAGCCCGTAAGTCCTAACTAATTTTGGGTTGAGGAATTGGTCTCAGTTCAAGAGGATTTTATTTTATTTTATTTTATTCAGGAAG
This sequence comes from Voacanga thouarsii, assembly GCA_026120185.1. Classification (NCBI taxonomy): domain Eukaryota; kingdom Viridiplantae; phylum Streptophyta; class Magnoliopsida; order Gentianales; family Apocynaceae; genus Voacanga; species Voacanga thouarsii. The sequence goes on from JANUWF010001165.1 coordinate 3,148,940, forward strand.
TCTAATTTATTATTGGACTGGAATAAAATAAATAAATTAATTAAAATAGGAGTTGAGAGAAATTTAATTATCTAGTTTAATTGGTTAATTAATTATTCAGGGCTTAGGTCCAGTATGAATAATTATGAAATTAACCTGGGCTTAAACTAGGGGAAATAATTAATGTTTAATTATTTATTGGGTTATTTATATAGGCCCAAGAAATAAATAATTAAAGATTAATTATTTTGGTTCATTTGGGCTAATTAATTATTTATTGGGTTATTTATGTAAGCACAGGAAATAAATAATTAATGTTTATTATTTTGGGCATTTTGGGTTCAAGATAAATAATAAATATTTTTCTGGCCCAATAGCTTGGACCTTAGGGTTTTTTCCAGATACGGTTAAAAGGAGTTTAGGGTTAGGCCAAACTGATTCTCAGGATAACATCCGAGTGTTTTGAAATCCCGGAGATATGTTTATCAGATATTGAGAAACCTAGTTTTGGCTAACCAATAAAACTAGTGTCTGGTTGATGAAAACCCTAATCCTCCTAAGCCTAAGAAGCTTCACGTAGCTTCTCTCTCCTCTCTCTCACGCCACCCTCTTCTGTTGTTTTTCCTTGTTTCTTTGCTAACCAATAGCAAGTGCACTAAGGAGAATTGAGACCATTCCTCTTCACCATTGTGTTCACCGACTAGAGGTTAGGCAGAGGAATATTCTGAGAGTTGGAAAGCTTGGCGTTGATGCAAACAAGGTGAAGTAGAAGGCTAGCGGGTGTTCAACCGAAAGCTTCTTCAAGCAGGCAAAGCGAGGCGATTCCAGTCGTTCAATCCGCTCCTACTCAACCTAGAAGGGTTAAGGAGCGCAAAGGTATGATCTTCACGCTTCCGTATGGCCTCTAAGGCTTGCGGTTTGTTTTTCTCTAATTTTTAAACCGTGCACGCTCCCCTGTTTTCGTCTCCCTCAAGAGCATATTACTATCATATACTATAGCGTCATCAACTTGTAGTTAATGCCTACTTACCTTTCAAAGGGATACATCCATCTGTATTGAGCAGGATCACAAACCCTAGCTTCATAAGGCAAGTGAACCACTAGATGCTCCATCACATCAAAGAAACCGGGGGGAAATATTTTTTCAAGTTTACATATTAGCACAGGAATTTCATTCTCCAGTTTCTTCATATGAACTACTGACAATTTAGGTGAGCACAAATCCCTATAAGAAAGACTAAATTCTATCAGCACGTTCCAAACATTGACTAGAAGAAATTCTCTTTAAGCAATTGGAAGGAAACGTTCCATAAACATATGGAAATCATGACTTTTCATGCTAAACATCTTCAACTCTTTCAAATCAATACATTTTGATAAGTTTGAAGCATATCCATCTGAAAGTTGCAACTCCTTTACATATTTAAGCAACGCTTGCTTAGCCTCTGCAACCAATGAATAACATGCCTTTGGCATGAACACCCTTTCTTCGCCTGCTCCACAAACTCTTAGTTCAGGCCTATGGAAATACGCCTCAACATCATGTTGTGCCTTTAAATTATCTTTTATTTTTCCCTTCACATCCATTACAGTGTTAAAAATATTGTCAAACACATTTTTTTCATTATGCATGATGCCTATGTTATGGGGCACCAATAGAGTGTGCCAGCAATGCAAGTCCTAAAAAATGCTCTTCTTCACCTAATTGTGATTAACACCTCGACCATCACACCTCTGTAGTTCATATCCTGAGCATGTTATTCTTGGAAAATGGCACATTTTTTCCCACACTTCGTCCCTTGTTAGACAAGCTGTTGGCGGTGAGGTTTCTTGGCCTCTGTCCTTTCGAAATGAATGTGTGCCATTCCTAAATGGATGACCCGTTGGTAAGAAATGGCGAAGATAATTGAACAAAAAAGTTTTACTCTAAACTACAGCTGAAAAGACTTGGTACGCTTCATACAATAGGGACATGCAAATCTACTTGCAGTACTCCACCCGCTTAGCATTCTAAAAGCTGGAAAATCATTTATTGTCCACAAAAGCGCAGCCTGTAGCTGAAAATTTTATTTCTTAGAAATTTCATATGTAAGGATACCAACAAACCATAACATACTCAATTCATCTATTAATGGTTGTAGATAAATATCAATTTTGTGTTTAAGATTCTTTAGGCCCAAAATAATGACAGTCAAGAACAATATTGGATTCTTCATGCATATCAACAGGGGAGGATTATATGTAGTAAGTATAATTGGCCAACATGAATACTATTTTCCAAAAATCCCGAATGGAGCAAACCTATCCGTGCACATTCCAAGACTTACATTCTGCACCTTCTTTGAAAATTCAAGATGAAATGCATCAAACTCTTTCCAAGCCTTGCCATCACGAGAATGACTCCTGTACCCATCCTCCCCAATGCTCTCTGCATGCCATCTCATGGGTGATGCAGTCATTTTAGATGCATACAACCACTGCAATTGAGGTGTTATTGGAAAATAATACATCTTCTTAATGGGTATATCCTTCTGCATGCTATTCCCTAGACCCTTCCTTTCTACGTACCAATAATGACCACAAAACTTATAATCTCTATGGGAAATATATCTTTCCAATAAAGCATACATCCATTCGTGCATACATCTATTTTTTGAACAAGTAAACCAATACCATATACCAATTTCTTAAACTTGTAGAAATCATTGGGAATTTTATTAGAGCCTAGTACGACCTTCTTCATGAGCTGCACCACTTAATTAAAACATCTCTTGAACATATTATTTTCTGACTTGATATTTAAGTGAAAGTTTTGAGTTGCCTAAACACCCTTCAGATATTGGCGTGTTAGCATCAACTCGCAACATGTCATAGAACTTCTGTGCTCCTGCATTTGGAAGTTCATCAACAAAATATTTAGAAGGCCCAGTCTCCACAATCTCAGGCCCTACGGCATCTAAAACCATTTCTCAAAAGGGGTTGCTGGAACAAGTTTGACCACCAGCATTCATTGAAACCATTGCGGGCTCTCTCGATGTTGTATGATACGGTTAACCAACACAAATCTATCATTGGTAGTAACCAACAAATCCATATTTTTATAAATGAATTTCGACTTCGGAAGGGGCCAAATACTTCTTATTCGTACACTTTGAGCATGGACGTCTTATCTTAGATGAGACAGCATTCGAAGTTGAAAATGTTAAAAAATCTTTAATCTCCCGTTCAAAATCAATCGTAATACCCTTGATACCGGGAACATACCTTCTATACATCTAATCTCTATTGTTCATCTAAAATCAACACTAGAAATAACGCAAACCAATCATGTAAAGTACTTAATTTCGAAGAAGAATAGAATGAGTAAAGATAGATGTAAAAAAATTGGTCAGTGGGCTCATTGTTAATAGTGCCAACAAGAAATGGAGTAACATCCTTGAAATGGTGATCGTTAAAAAAAAATGTTGGAATCATATAAAAAAGATATGCCTTTAGATCTTCTAAACCATTCTTCATCTCTTTCATGTACCCTTCCTATGAATCTATTATCCCTGTTATCTAGTAATTATACTACCCATTTGTCTTGGCGGTTATTATCAGGGTTGTAACTATTTTTCGTCATTCAATTCAAATCTCAAAGATAACATGAACAATTGTCCTTTTTTTCCAGACTTTTCCTGCTAGATTTGCTAATGACTATTTCACTACGAAGGATGAATGTGAGTTCATGCTTCAAGTCTCCAAAAAGACAAAGAAAATTGTTAGCAAGTATTCTGCTCTCTGCATTAGAACAGTTGTACTAATGATAGAGAGTCAGAATTGTAATTGGCTATTTTCTTATCTTTCTAGAGCCTAGAAGAATGGATTCACATTTATCCTTTTTAGTGAGGCAATTATTCACAAATCTAGTAGGAAAAGTCGGGAAAAAAAGAATAATAGTTCATGTTGTCTTTGAGAGATCAATTGGATAACAAAGTAGTTGGCACTAATGAAAACTGCCAAGATAAGTGCTTAGTCTAATTACCAAACGAAGAAGGGTAGATACATATAAAGGGTACATGAAAGAGACGAGAAAAGGGTTTAAAGATCTAATAGCTTTTTCTTTTTGATACGACTCGCAAGTTTTTTCTTTCCCTAACAATCACCGTTCTACTTTTAGAAATTAAGGAAGAATGTAGAAGGTTTTATAATCTCTGCCTCCTAAAAGAGCATTGAAGCAATGAAATATGAGAGAAGAAATAGGGAGTTGGTTGAATTACAAGATTTGTTCATCTTGTTTGGGTTAATACATGGCTACTTACCTTACTTAAGTTTTGGGTATTAGTATTTATAATATTTTTTTACTTTAAACTACAACTTTGAGTCGATCTCCATGAAATATTTCGGGGATGAGTTACATAGTATTTTGTGGTAAAAAATGTCAGTGAATTAGAATTGTTTCTTTTGTGTGGTTAGAGAAAATGGAATTGTATTTAACTAGGTGGAAGATATAAGAGTGAATACTATGTAACCTATCAGCAAAGAGGAAGGACTATGGGAATGCGAATGTTAGTCTGACTTCTATGGTTACATAAGGTCAAGTTTATGATCTTTCTCCTTTTTTTTTTTAACATTAAGGAGATGGTTAGGCATTATAGTCTATTGGATAAAATCAAGCTTATGGGTAATCAAGTTATCTGCTGTATCAAGATGACCAATGGAAATTTTGACATAATTTTCCCTATAAAATGGATGTTTTCCAGGCACTAAAGCCACCACAAAATCAAATAGCATTAAAAAAAAAACACACACACACACACACACACACAATGTACCAACAATCAAAATTTATCACTACCCGTATTGCTTACACCAACATGAACTCAATGTACCAAATAAAGAGCGTTCTTAAGATAAACCAGCAATATGCGTATCAAAATAAATCACAATAATAGCAAAAGGTACAATAACCAGAAAATACAAGTGGACACACAAAATACTAACCAAAATGAAACTTGGCAAAACTACTATATGGCATGAGGGATAACACACACAAATATCTAGTTCGAAGATATGATAGAAAGGAAAAACTTAAGTAAGAAAGAGTTTGAGTAATTAGCTTATTTCAAAATTTAGGGTTTAGGGTTTAGGGTCTTGGGTTTTGGGCTTATGGTTTTAGGGTTTAGGGTTTTAAAGTTTTTGGGTTTAGTGTTTAGGATTTAGGGTTTTGGGTTTATGAAGATAACCCTCAAGTTTAGTGTTAACCTAATCTACTGGAATATATTTGGATGGTTGAGGTTATGACTATTTATCTGCATGGTTTTAGATGAGCAATGAAAATTTTGGCAGAGTTGCCCCAATAAGCTAGAAGTTTTCTAGGCAGCTAGGAAACCACAAAATCAACCAACATTGAACGAAATACACAAAAACTAATAAATGCCACAGCAATTATTCAATAAAAGTAACCTAAGGGCAATCACTCATTAAACACGAGGAATGAACACCCATCACTCACAGGGAATGATCACCTATTACTCATGGGAAATAATCACCCACAACAAAGTGACTGGTCGAAGCACCTCAGTAAATATGAACTATAAGTACGTTGTCAGAAGAGATGATTCAATCAACTTCATCATATTAGTAGAAAATCACGGAAAAAGCACTAAAATCTACAACATAAGCAATCTAGAAGTTCAAATTTGACCAAGAAAAGCAAAAGAAAAACTAAAAAACCTACAAAAATTAAATCTTGAACAAGTAAATGCTAAAGATCACCCAAACTGACACCTTTAACAAGAATAATTTTTTTTTTTAACCACATAGCCCATCAAAACAAAGCTTAAATTTATAAATTTAGGGGATTAAAATACCACTACACCCAACTTAATGGGGGTAAATTGCAGTAAACCCTTAACTTAATATTCTTTGGTATCTATCCATGGACAGAGGTAGAATATTGCTAGGAGCTTTTCTTTGGTTTAAGCAAGCATGTGTGCATGCACACATAGATACACATACACACACACACACACACACACACACACACACACACACACACACACACAAAAGGAGAATTCTAAAAGCCCTAACTACAAATAGAAAGGAAAGTTTGTTTTAGTTTCATATTGAAAAAAATGGCCAAAAAGGAATTGTTTTAAAATTTAATAAAATAAGGAATTTAAATGGTAAAGCCAAGAATATTCAACGTGAGAATATAGGTTAATGCATTATTTCATTTGTCAAACATCATACTTTGATTCCTCACATGATAGAATTTGATTCTCAACAAGGTAACCTCCTACCAACTAAATAGCAAAAAACTAATTAAGCATATCTAATAAATCATATAAAGCCATAAACAAAAATTTCAAAATTGCACTACTAAAACTTGAATACGAGTATGTACATGTGATAGATCATGAAAAAAAGTCAAGTTTAACTGTCAATCATTATTGTTAACTTCAATTTCGACAATCTTACCAAAGTTAACTTTGATTCTCCATAATGGTTTGACATCTTTTAGGGGAGTAAAATGAGTGTTTAATTACATGTTTTCATGGAATACAATGCTTGGGAGTGATTGAGGATGGAAACTTTTTGAAGCCTTTAAGGTTTTGTTTGGATTTTTATCTTTAGTGTTTAGTTCTTTTTCTTCTTCTTCTTCTTTTTTTTTTTCCCTAATACGAGATGAGCTTTATATGATGCAGGTTCTCACGCAGTAGCTACAATGGTTTGAGAATCTGCTAGTTTGGAATTGATTTCTCCAGGAGGACAGTTGCATTCTTTGGCTTTGATATTGGGCTTATACAAATACAAGATTAGATTGGATTGATTTCCCAATCTTCATTGATAGTTAATTAAGGGATTTAAATCAATTACCTAATCTATAGGATTTTGTTCTAATTACCTAATTTATGTAATTACCTAATGTGTATGGGATTTGTTATCAATTATGTACAAAATAGGAAACAATATAATTACAAAAATACATATTAATTGCCATTTTTGCTCAGTTGTTAGTGTGATCACTTATGGGTCAAAATCTTTAAGCTAATGTGAATTTGACAAATTATTTTGAATCTAACAGCATGATATGCACTTCATGGTTGTGGCAAGGAAGCGTTGAGTTTGTATTATAAAATACAAGATTTTGGCATAAAAATGGATCATCACATCTTCAATAATATAAGAGTGTTCACGAGGTTAGCTTTCTTAGAGTATGCCAAATAGGCTCAAGCAGTGTTAGTTCACTATGCTTTTGCATTAGGTGTAGTGGCTATACTGCTCTTGCGGACATGTATAGAAAGTGGGGAAAGATTGAAGATGCATGGAATGTTTTTGAAAGGATGCGTTATCTATTGGAACACACTAATAGATGGATTTGGTAATAAGGGTTGAAGAGCTAAGGCTGTTGAGCTGTTTGCTGGATGATTCATTAAAGAAACCATGTTGCATTTCTTGTTGTTCTATGTGCATGTAGTTATTCAGGTTTAAAAGATCATGGATTGGAAATTTTGCATTCAATGACTAGGCATCTTAAGGTAAAGGCTTGAGCAATGCACTACGCCTATATGAGAGTTGTTAGGCTAAGAAGGGCTTTGGATGAAGCTTTGGCATTAATAAGAGATGCCCCATTTGAAGCTAACTTCAATTCTCCACTTTAGACTATTGTGAGGTACGTCACATATTTATTCGCTAAGCATTGTCTAAATGAGCCTTTGTCCTATTGCTAGGAGACACTAAGAAAGTACAAAAATTAAATCTAGAACAATCTATAACCCCACTATATACTAATTAATAAACTATTTCTCAAAGTAAAAATGTGAAGATTTATTTGTGGTCATCACTTTGTTTATTATTCCTCTAACAAAAGAAGAGTATAAATGTCCAATTCAATAGAAACCTAATACGTTATTGAAATGCATTTGTTAATTTCCACATTGACAAATGTTATGTTAGAATTGAAGTAATCGCGAAAAACTATCAAAGAAAATGCAGCGATTTTTTTTTTTAGTTTTCTGAGCCACATCTAGGAGAGAGTACTTACTTTTCCTTATTAATAGCAGATTAACCAATGTAGGGACGGGTTGCACTAGAACTTCTTGCGTAAGAGGGGGAGAATGAGGTGTTTACTGTTCAACTGGAAGTCCCGCCAAGCTTCTTCTCTTCGTCTTCCGGAGTATAACTCTACCTTGGTCTTAGGTTAGCTTGGTGACAGCTCCTTTTGGATAATCAAAAGCACTCTTCTAGAGAGAAGGAAGAGAAAAAGACGAAAGCTAGAGAGAGAGAAAGAGACAGCACACTTGAGAAGCAAAAACTCTGGAAAAACCGCGTTCAGTTTTTTCTCCTCTTCACCTCATACTTTCGAATAACCTTTAGGCTTCATTAAGCCCTAATGGCCAAAAACATTAAGCCCTAATGGGCATGGTGCTGTGCTCCAAAACTAATCCAAGACTAAACTAATCCTCTTAATTAATTAATTACCTTCTCTGGGCATCATTAAATACCCAAGACTAATTAATTAATTGTAATTGGACTCTTAATAATATGTCAATATATATCAACCCAATTAATTAATTTATTCCATCACAATTCTCTTAATTAATTAATTATCTTTTCTGAGCCTTATTAAAACATAAGACTAATTAATTAATTCTAATTGGACTATTAGAATAAATTTTATTTCTCTTCCAAATAATTATCCATCAAGTCCAGATTGTGTCTAAACAACACCAAGGTAACTTGAGCTACTCCAAGGACCAAGAAACATATTATTCATGGCTACTAAAATGACCAAAATGCCATTACTATTAAATAGTCAGATTTTATCATTTTAAATATCTTCATTTATCACCATATGAAAATATTGACCGCAAGAATAATATTGCTAAAGTAATGTCTCAAACCTACATGTGACAAGACAGAAATATCTCTCTATGTAACACCCATGAATGAGATAGGTTAAATAAACTAACACGTGTTGGGATGTATGCCCTCTTAGAATAGGTTTCTGATGTAAAAAAAAAAATCGAATGTTTTAATAAAAGAATTTATTCTTAGAAATTGTTTGTGAAATTATAATTTTATGTGTGCATAATTACGTTTGGAAAAGACCCAATGTGTTTAAGTAAGTGGTCCATGTGAATGGAGGTATTTCACAGTAAGGTATGGATCACGGGTTACTTAACACATAAACTTTTCTTCTTAACCGATTGATGAGAATGGGAATCTCATCATGTCTAGGTTATTATGTTGTGAATTCTAAATGGGGAATAGCTTACCTTTAGCCAGTGAGTAGTCCACTCACTTCATGACATAAGGGTATTTTGAATACGTAGAATAGGACCTGTAGTAGTGGTTTCTAAAAGTACTATATGGTAGAAATCTAGACTACTACCGCTACAGCATGGACTAGTACATTACGACTTGAGTATGAGTTGGTGGTTCGACGAAACTGGAAGCTTATGCTTTGATATGCTATAGTTGAGGTTCTATTGTAGGGCCAATATACTTGAATGTTAGGTATGTGTGACTAGTTAGTTAAGACAGACTTGTACAAGATAGTTTCTATACTACATTGTCCCTTGTGGTTGTTTGAATGATCTAAATATCCACGGCCCTGGGAAACATAACTTGGATGTTTGCTTTAGGGTAACTCCCTCGGAAAGCGAAAATAATCCAGAAAGTCATGAATCATTGGACTAGAGGCCTAAGGATGGTAAATGTCATTTAGAGAGGTGTTAGTACACTTTTTCCTCCCTGAATGTACGGTGATGTATAGAGGGGTACTTTAGTCATTACACCTATAGGTCGGAGACTTTGCTAACACAACACTGTACTTGGGGTCAATATTTCCTTATGGTGATATTAGAAAATATTTAAAATACAAAATATAACTATTTATATAGTAAGAGTATTTTGGTCATTTTAGTAGCCAAGGCGGTGTGTCTTTTGGTCCCCAGTATAGACCGTGAGTCCTAATTAAATATGGGCTAAGGAATTAAATGAAATGAAATGAAATAAAATTTATTTTATTTAAGTAGTCTAATTTAATTATTGGGCTAGAATAAAATAAAGGTCTATGGAGAGAGAGAGAGAGAGAGAGAGAGAGAGAGAGAGAGAATTAATTAAATTAGTTTAGTGGGTTAATTAATTATTCAAGGCTTTGGCCCGGTTTGAATAATTAGGAATTAACCTGGGACTAAACTAATTTAGGCTTATTTAATTGGACGGGTTTATTTGGGCTGGAAAAATTAATTATTTGTTGGGTCGTTAAGTTGGTTCTAACTAGAATAATTAATTAAGCCCAATAGGTTAAACCAAGAGTCCAATGACCCAGTCCAATTTAACCTAGGATTTTTTATTTAGGTTAAACAAGAGGATTGGAAACAACGTTGTTGAGACAACACATGTACTCTGAGATGGCTTCTTCTCTGTAGAGCCAGACGTCTCTCTCTCTCTCTCTCTCTCTCTCTCCAGAAAAATTCTCTAACCTGTTAGTTGTTCATCAAACGGTAGTTAGGCAGGCCATATACTGGAAGACCGTGAGTTTGTCATTCACATACATGCAAAGACGGAGTAGGAGGCTTGTAGGAATCGCACCAGAGGCTTCCACCAACACCCCTACCCTAGTTGCGCACGTTCTAGTCCAGCCACCTTTGAGAACCAGAATGAGATGTAAAATTTTTAAAACCTCAGGATTGGGACAGGGCGCAATTGGCACCGGCTAGGGTAGCTGAAATTGGCACCGACCCTGCCCTGGATTCCCTGTTGTTGTTTTTTCAGTTTTTTTTTATGTTTGCTTCTGCTGCGTGCTCCGTGTTTCCTGCTTTCATTTGCCCTCAATTGGTATTAGAGCATGAAGGTTTTGTGAAAATATAGGGAGCATTCATCTAGATGAATAAAACTAGACCTATATGTGTGATTAAAATTGTGATCCTTTGTTGTTTATGGTATGGATAAATTCTCTATTAAACCTCACGGGTGGAGGTATAGGAGATTGTAATTTACTGTTTTTCGTAGCAAATCATGTAAGCCCAATGTTTATGGGTATAGGAGGTTGTTGATTTTAGTTGATTTATTTGTATTTGGATTGGAATCAGAGAGCTATGGATACGCAAAGCTGTGCAGAAAAACAGGAAAAATTTGCAGAGGAAATTCACAGGAAAAAATTGCAGGATCCGGCATCTAGAACGGAACTGGCACTAGCTTGGAGTGCTGGAACTGGTGTTGGCTTTGCTTTGGAAGGTCGGTCCGCGCACTAGTTTTTGGTGGGTCCTAGTTCTGTGCGGCGAGTGCAGTGGACCACAGTGCAGATGGGTGCATGATCCAGTGCGGCGGGTGCAGTGGACTAAGGAATTTTTTTTTAAAAAAAAAAATTCCTTGTAATTTTTCTTGCATTTTCTTTTGGTTTTGGGGTCCATACCAGGCAAAGTTAATATTTTGCAATAGTCAATATTCAAGAAATATTTTTGCATGAAAAATATCAATAAGGGATTTTAGGATTAAACAAGACCATTAATTAATTAATTAATTAATGTGTTTAATTCTATTATCTGGGCACTTAGGTTTAAAAATAGAATAGCATGAAAAAGTCTACTCTCTTCTAGCATGCTGTTTATTTTTTTTTTACCTATGTGCACCTTTTCTCAAGAACCAATGTCTTTGGGAATGTTTTGACAAGGAAAATATTTTTCTACAAATTAAATGGTTATTTTAGCTTGAACAAAAGTTAATCCTTAGATATTTTCTCGAAGGATTTCATCATTGACATAGAAAATATATTGGATTTAGATATTTTTGTAAGGTTAAAATAGAAAGCCATTTTGTTTAATTTTGGCACTAGAACAGTTGTTTTGTCAAATAAACTTGAGACCAAAGTCTCTAGAAAGTTGTAATTGAAAATTTTTCAAAATCATTAAGTTTTTAACTTAAATAAAATTAGTCCGTGGGAAAAACTCTCAAATGATATAAGCCTTGACATAGAGATTTTTATAGACCTAGACATTTTATTTTTGAGTTAACGAAAAAACATAATGGAAATTTTCAAAAGGATATTTTTCAAAAAATCCTTGTTTTAAAAGACTAACTGGGAGAGGGGTTCCAACGACCCCGTGGCTTCCATCACGATCATCATTAAAGATCGTAGGTCCCCTCGCGTCACCCTGGAAGTGAACCCGTATAGGATGGAAATACCAAAAGGATCTAAATCTAACGAAGGGATGTAATTAATAACCCGGGGCATGTACTATGATCGGCCAGCCCCTCGTTGGAGGTCATAGTGCGAGGTATGTCTATAGGAAATGAGAGGAAACGACCATCCCCTTGATGGAGTTATCTTCTAGATCATTACCTAGAAGAGAAATTAATTTGTGGTAGTTAATACACTTATCTTAGGAAACTGTTAATTTTCTCAAGAAGCTATATCAGTTTTCCTAAGATCCAAATTGATTATTATCAGTTTTGATAATAAGGATAAAGTGCACATATTTGTTTTGTTTTCACAAACTGAATCTTTTTCTTTTATTTTTTTATTTTTCAAAAATGGTGGGAGGTTCTTTTAGTCCATTGGCCGTATTTCTCCGGGAGAATAAGCTAACGGGACCAAACTATGTGGACTGGAAAAAGAACATGGACATAATACTCATAGCGGAAGAGTATAAGTATATCCTGTACAAAACCTGCCCTGTAATCGGGGAGGGTTCTACCGCTGAGGAGTTTGAGGTTGAGAAGGCATGGAAGAAGGCCAACGAGTTGGCTTGTTGTTACATGTTGGCTTCCATGTCTAATGTGCTCCAATCTAAACATGAGCACATAACCACTGTGTATGACAGAACCCAATCATTAGCCACGATGCTCGCGAATAAGAGCCGGCCCGTAAGGCAGGAGGCTCTTTGAACCATCATAAACACTAAGATGGCTGAGGGAGCATCAGTCAGAGAGCATATGCTCAAGATGATTGCTACTTTCAAGGAGGCAGAAATCTTAAGGGCTATCATTGACCCCGAGAGCTAAGTGGACATGGTTCTAGAATCTCTACCAAGTTCCTTCACTCAATTCAAGTTAAACTATAACATGAACAAGTTGAACATGGGTTTGACTGAGTTAATGAAGGAGCTCCAGATAGCAGAGAATGTCATGAAGGCACAATCTAAGGCTATGTTTGCTAAGGCTTCATCTTCTAGAACTTGGCCCAAGCCCAGAAAGTTCAAGAAAAAGAAGGGGAATGCAGCGGTCCAGCCCAAAACCCAACTCAAAGACTAACACAAGGGCAAGTGCTTCAAGTGTGGACTGAAGGGACACTAGAAAAAAGAGTGTCCAGATCTTCAAGCCAAGAAAAACCCCACAGGTAATGTTTTCTATCTAAAGTCTATATCAATGGTTGGATCAACATCCACTTGGATTGTTGATTCAGGAGCCATTGATCACATTTGTAACTTCTTGTAGGGGTTTAGAAAGATAAGAAGACTCCAGAAGGGCGAACATGGACTACGTACGGGAAATAGAGCACAAATTTGGGCCCTTGCAGTGGGAGAACTGGATCATATTTTTTATTGTAATAGAATAGTGGTTTTGAAAGATATTTTATATGTACCTGTATTTAGACAGAATTTGATTTCGGTTGTGAAACTAATAAATCAAGGATATTTTGTATCTTTCCATTCTGGTATTTCTATCAGTAGACATGGAGAAATTTTATGTACTGGGCACATATATGAAAAATTATTTTTCTTAAACCCTATTAACAATTAATTAAATAACGCTCGATCTAAACATTTAACAAAGAAGAGAAAGACTAATGTTAATGACTTTTATCTTTGGCATCTAAGGTTGTGGCATATCAACTCAACCAGGATTCAGAGGTTGATCTATGACGGGCCCTTGGGCTCATTGAGATTGGAAAATTGGCCTCAGTATACACCCTGCCTGATGGGAAAGAAGACCAAAAGGTCATTTGCCCCTAAGGCGGATAGAGCCAAGGACGTATTGAATCTTATTCACACTGATATGTGTGGTCCCCTGTCTACACTAGTTAGAGGAGGTTTTGAGTACTTCATCACTTTCATAGATGATTGTACATGGTTTGGTTACGTTTGCCAGATGAGACGTAAGTCTGACTCTTTTGACAAGTTCAAAGAGTTTATGGCTGAAGTGGAGCGTCGGACAAGTAAATTAATGAAAATCTTACGATCAAATCGTGGTGGAGAGTACCTCCTTCATGAATTCAAGGACTACATGGTACATCATAGAATAGTATCCCAACTTTCTACATTGGGGACACTCCAGTAGAACGGAGTAGCTGAGAGAAGGAACAATACATTGATGGAAATAGTCCAAAGCATGATGTCTCATGCTACTCTTCCAGTGTCTTTTTGGGGATATGCCCTGGAAACAGCGGCATATATATTTTGAACTTAGTACCTTCCAAGTCAGTACCTAGGACTCCCTATGAGATGTGGATTGGGCATAAGCCAAGTCTGAATCATCTCAGGATATGGGGTTGTTTAGCTTATGTACTGGTCAAGGGAGATAAGTTGGAACTTTGATCAGAATTATGCTATTTTGTTGGGTATCCAAAAGGGACAAAGGGTGATTACTTTTATCATCCTAAGGAGCAGAAAGTACTGGTTAGTGCCAATGCTAGATACTTAGAGGATGATCAAAGTACTTCCACGAAAGGTTCAACTAGGTTGGAACTGGAAGAGAAGTTATCTTCAGAAGCAACTTCTTCTGACCCGATTGTGGAACATGAAGAGGAACAGCCTCAAGAGCCTGTACAAATGGAGCCTCGTCGTAGTAGGAGAGTGTCTAGGGTTCCAGAAAGGTAGACTGGAGAAGCTTTCTAACTAGTCTCCAACCATTAGGAACAAGACCCTACTAGATATGAGGAGGCTATTGTTGATGCCGATGTAAATCTGTGGCATGAAGCAATGAAAGCTGAGATTGGGTCTTTGTATCTCAACCAGGTTTGGGATCTTGTAGCTTCACCTGAAGGGATAAATCCCATAGGATGTAAGTGGGTATACAAGAGAAAAAGAGGAGTAGATGGGAAGGTGGAAACCTTCAAAGCTAGGCTTGTGGTAAAAGGGTATACTCAGAAAGAGGGAATCGACTATGAGGAAACCTTTTCCCTAGTAGCCATGCTTAAGTCCATCTGTATCCTTCTTACTATTGTATGTCATTATGACTATGAGATATGGCAAATGGACGTCAAGACGGCATTTTTAAATGGCCATCTTAGTAAATACATCTATATGTCCCAACCGGAAGGCTTTATTGCTAAAGGCTAAGAGCATATGGTTTGTAAGCTTAAGAAGTCCATTTATGGACTTAAGCAGGCATCAAGGGCATAGAACACTCGTTTTGATGAGACTGTAAAGTCTTATGTTTTTGTTCAAAATAAGGATGAACCATGCGTGTACAGGAAACTTAAAGGCATTAATATGGTTTTTCTTGTCTTGTATGTGGATGACATTCTACTTATTAGAAATGATGTAGGGTCATTATCATCTACAAAGGTTTGGTTGTCTAGTCAATTCAGCATGAAGGCTTGGAAAAAGCCAGCTATATTCTCAGGATTAGACTTTTTAGAAATAGGAAGCAGAGAATGTTAGGATTATCCTAAGTGGCATACATTGACAAGATAATGGCCAGGTATAGCATGGACTAATGTAAGGGTGCTCTAATTGCTTGCAGACATGGGTTGTCAATTTCTTCAAGGGACTGTCCTAAGTCTCAAGAAGAAAAGGACAAAATAAGTAGGATTCCCTACGCTTCAGCTATAGAAAGTCTTATGTACGCCATGCTGTGTACTAGGCCAGATATATGCTTTGTCGTAGGCTTGGTTAGTAGATATCAGTCAAACCTTAGGAAGGTTCATTGGCAAGCTGTAAAGCATATACTCAAGTACCTCAAGAGGACGAGAGATTATATGCTGGTTTACAAGGTTGATGACTTAGTTCTTACAAGATACACAGACTTAGACTTCTCGGCGGATAAGGATGAGAGAAAATCCACTAATGGATATATCTTCACCTTGTTTGGAGGAGCTATTTTATGAAGGAGTATCAAGCAATCTTGCATTGCTGACTCAACCATGGAAGCTGAGTATGTGGCAGCTTCGGAGGCATCGAAGGAAGAAGTCTGGCTCTAGAAGTTTCTTTTAGAACTTGGAGTCGTGCCACACATGGATAGGCCGATTGTGATGTATTGTGACAACAATGGAGCAGTATCGCAATCCAAAGAACCTCGGAACCACAAGAAGGGGAAGCATATCGAGAGGAAGTACCACCTGATTTGGGTTTCATCCTGAGACGGGAAGTCATGGTGGAACAGATTGCCTCCGAGAATAATCTAGCAGATTCATTCACCAAGCCTTTGGCTAAGAGAGTCTTCAAGATACACTTAGACGCCATAGGGGTGGGCACCTATGAAATTACTTAGTATTAGTTGGGATGTATACCCTCTTAGACTAGGTTTCTGATGTAAAAAAAAAAAAAATCGAATGTTTTAATAAAAGAATTTATTTTCAGAAATTGTTTGTGAATTTACAATTTTATGTGTGCATAATTATGTTTGGAAAAGACCCATTGTGTTTAAGTAAGTGGTCCAAGTGAATGGAGGTCTTTCACAGTAAGGTATAGATCATGGGTTACTTAACACATAAACATTCATTCTTAACCGATCGATGAGAAAGAGAATCTTATCATGTCTAGGTTATTATGTTGTGAATTCTAAATGGGGAATGGCTTACCTTTAGCTAGTGAGTAGTCCACTCACTCATGACATAAGCATATTTCGAATACATAGAATACGACTTGTAGTAGTGGTTTCTAAAAGTACTATATGGTAGAAACCTAGACTACTACCGCTACATCGTGGACTAGTACTCTACGACTTGACTATGAGTTGGTGGTCTGACGAAGCTGGAAGTATATGCTTTGATATGCTATAGTTGAGGTTCTATCGTAGGGCCAATACATTTGCATGTTGGGTATGTGTGACTAGTTAGTTAAGATAGACTTGTACAAGATAGTTTCTATACTATATCGCCCCTTGTAGTTGTCTGAATGATCTAAATATCCAGGGCCCTGGGAAACATGACTTGGATGTTTACTTTAGGAAAGCTCTCTCGGAAAGTGGAAATAATCCAGAAAGTTGTGGATCATTGGACTAGAAGCCTTAGGATGGTAGATGTCATTTAGAGACGTGTTAGTACACTTTTTCCTCTCTGAATGTACGACGATGTATAGAGGGGTATTTTAGTCATTACACTTGTACGTCGGAGACTTTGCTAACGCAACATTATCCTTGAGGTCAATATTTCCTTATGGTGATATTAGAAAATATTTAAAATATAAAATATAACTATTTATATGCCAAGGGTATTTTGGTCATTTTAGTAGCTAAGGCGGTGTGTCTTTTAGTCTCTAGTATAGATCGTGAGTCCTAATTAAATACGGGATAAGGAATTAAATTAAATTAAATAGAATTTATTTTATTTAAGTAGCCTGATTTAATTATTGGGCTATAATAAAATAAAGGTCCATGGAAAGAGGGAGAATTAATTAAATTAGTTTAGTGGGTTAATTAATTATTTAGTGCTTTGGCCCAGTTTGAATAATTAGGGATTAACCTAGGAATAAATTGATTTTGGCTTATTTAATTGGATTGGTTTATTTGGGCTGGAAAAATTAATTATTTGTAGGGCCATTAAATTGTTTAACTAGAATAATTAATTAAGCCCAATAGGTTAAACCAAGAGTCCAATGGCCCAGTCCAGTTTAACCTAGAGGTTTTTATTTAGGTTAAATAGGAGGATTGGAAACAACGTTGTTGGGATAACACATATACTCTGAGACGGCTTCTTCTCTGTAGAGCTAGACATCTCTCTCTCTCTCTCCAGAAAAATTCCCTAGTCTGTTAGTTGTTCACCAAACGGTAGTTAGGCAGGCCATATACTGGAAGACCGAGAGTTCGGCATTCACATACATGCAAAGACGTAGTAGGAGGCTTGTAGGAATCGCACCAGAGGCTTCCACTAGCACCCTTACCCCAGTTGCGCACATTCCAATCCAGCCACCTTTGAGAACCAGAAGGGGAGGTAAAATTTTTAAAACCTTGGGATTGGGACAATGTGCAACCGGCGCCGGCCCTGTCCTGGATTCTCTGTTCTTGTTTTTCCAATTTTTTTAATGTTCGCTTCTGCTGCATGCTCTGTGTTTCCCGCTTTCCTATGCCTTCAACACCCATCTCAAAAAAATCCATCATCCTTAGATCTTTAGGCCGACAATCTATAACTCACTAGAATGTACTTGAGTATCATTAGAAGCTACTCAAAAGCATACATTCTAGAGTCATGTTTCCAGGGCCCTGTATCGTTTGATTATCCTGGACAATCACAGGAGAGTGATTTAACTTTGCTAAGTGAAGCATAGAAACTCTGTTGCATGAGTCCATCTTAACTAACTAGAGTAATACACCCAACATATAAGGTTATTGATCTCACAAAAGAAATCTCACCTAACAAAAATCAAAGTATAAAACCCTAACTTCACTAGATCACAAACTCATACTCAAATACAAAGGTATCTATCCAAGCTGTAGCATAATAGTCTGGTCTCTATAATTATAGTACTTCAAGGAAGACCACTACTACAAGTACAGTTCTACGTATTCAAAATACGCTTATGCCAATGATATAGGTGAACTACTCATTGATTCAAGGTAAACCATTCCTCATTGGAAATCATAGCACAATAGCCTTACGTTGATGAAATGCCCAGTTCCATAAAAAGATTGAGAACTCAATTTTACTTGTATAACAAGTACCTATGGTTTATACCTTACTTTAAAAAATGACCCAACATATAGACTATTACTTGTCATACTTAGACCTTTAAATGTGCAATAATATGAGAAAAAAAACTAAATTGAATGAATAAATATTTTATTGCAATATGTTTACACAAAATATATAGTTGTTGAGGGTATACTTTCCAACAATCTCCCATTTACACTACAAAGACTAAGAAAGTCTGTAAGTGCCTACCCTTATGACATCTAAGTATTTGTGAAATACCTTTTCTATCAAAGGCTTAGTAAAGGGATCTGCTAGATTATTGACAGAGGAAATCTGATCGACCATAATCTCCTATTTCTAGATGAACTCCTAGATGAAGTGATACTTCCTCTCTATATACATGCCCTTCCTATGGTTTTGAGGTTCCTTGTATTGTGACACCGCTCCAGAGTTGTCACAATAAATTGTGACAGGTCTATCCATGTGTGGTACTGCTCTAAGTTCTATAAGAAACTTCTAGAGCCGCACAGCTTCTTTAGGAGCTTTTGAATCAGCAACGTACTCAGCTTCTACGATAGAATAAATAATGCAAGATTGCTTGACACTTCTCTATAAAATTGCTCTTCCAAACAAAATGAAGACATATTCACTAGTGAATTTTCTTTCATCTTTATCTACTTGGAAGTATGAGTCTGTGTAACTGGTAGGAACTAAATCATCAGCATGATATACAAGCATATAATCTCTCATTTCCTTGAGATATTTAAGTATATACTTTACGACTTGCCAGTAAGCTTCCACTCGATTTGACAAATATCTACTAACCATGCCTACTGCAAAGCAGATATCTAGCCTAGTACAAAGCATAGCATACATGAGACTTCTCACAATTGAAGCATAAGGGATCCTGCTCATTTTCTGCTTGTCTTCTTGTATCTGAGAACATTGCTTGGAAGATAAGGATAATCCATGTCTAAAGGTATAAAAGCCCATTTACATTTACACATGTTGTACTTGATTAATATCTTGTCAATGTCAGCAAACTGGGATAAGCCTAACATTCTTTGCTTCCTATCTCTAAGAAGCTTAATATCTTGAATGTAGCTAGCTTCTCCCAAGTCTTTTATGTGATAGGAATCAATCCAACCATGGTGATCGAGCTTAAGAAAGGGGAGATGATGAAATCAAAGCAAAGCTGAGTTTGCCCCGTCCATTAACGAGAGCCCATTTCAAATAATTCTGACACAATCTTTAGGCATATCTACATGTTCATTTCAAGTGGGATAGAATATGGACATTACCGAAAGAGGATCAAGAACGAACCATGCTGCTGGTGAATGAAGGACGTCAACCAAAAACAATTCATGAGAAAACGTCGCCTAGAATGGCTCCAGCGCCTGCCCTACTATTCCAGTATAATGTACCCAGTGTCGGCTCTACTAGGTTGACTTGACACTGACTGTGTACTGGAAAATACCTCATTTGATCCTGACCTTTTTGTGAACAAGTATTGTTCCTCTAGAATGTACCTGACGTCGTCCATAGGAGCCCTACCCAACACCTTTTTCTTACTCTCTTTTTGTTCTTTTTCTTATTTGTTTTGTTTGTCATAAAATCCTTCCATTTTGTTTAAGTCCAAACAAAAGACACTGTTAGATCTAAAAAGACTTCCTCCCTCAAACTCATATCAAAATTTGGTATCAGAGCAAGGATAAGCTTAGATATCTATCTTAGCTTGGATCTATCAAATCTAGAGTGTTGGTTGATCTTAAAATTCTTGGATTTAAAAAAAAAAAAGTAGAGAATGATTTGTTGAAGAAATATCCTTGGGAATACATTGATTTTTGTTATTGTGATTATATTGGGCTTGTTTGGGAAGAAATTTGCTTGCAATATTCCATTGGAAAATCTTACACATAAGGTATTTGATAAAAAGTCTCAATGACCATTTAGTCAATGAACACCATGTGTTTGATGAAATATCTCGAAGAAAGATTGTGGCTTGAACAGTAGTGTTATTCCTATAACCGTTTCAGTATATTCTTCAAATTATCTTTTCCTTTGTTGTGTGTTGTGCCTTGTACTGTACCTGCTTCGTGACCTTTAAGTGTTCACTAAAATTGTCATCCTAAGACCCTTGTGTACTGAAGTATCCTAAGAGCTAATAGACTAAGATAAACTAAACCCTTTAAAGTTGGGGATGAAATTGGTTGAACAAGTGAGCTATAGAGTGAACGAAAAAGGCAAGAGAGAAAGATTATTACTGAAAAAGCCAATGAGAGCAAATACGAGAATGGAGTGTAAACACTTAGGGAGTGAGTGAGGAAGCCAATTTCTATTTTTGTTCACTTAACTCCTTTTGTAGGAACATCAGTCTAAACTCCAACAATGACTAAAGGAGAAGAAACAAGTAAGCTGAATCTTGGTGGAGTAAGTAGACCACAAGAGGATCTAGGAGATCTTCGTGAGACTCTCGTTTCATTGCAAAGGAGTATAGAGAGCATTTGAAGGGAGATGATTGAACTCCGAGCTTAATAAGACCAAACATCTACCACCCATCAAAGGAGGGGACAAGAGTAATTGGAAGACTGCAACAAGCCTCTTGTGAATACCCAACTTGGAGAAGAATGGGATGAATACTCAGTTGGTAGATATCAATAAGATCCTATGAGAGAAAGGAGAAACGGGTTGAGAGGAGGTAGAGGAAGAGGCCGGGGGAGATTTGGCGAGCATCCTATGATGGGAGTCCAAATAAATATTGGGAAAGAATTTGAGTGGGAAGAGGGATACCCAGAGAAAGATTATGGAGAACATTATCGTGGTAATGTGATGAGATGTAAAAGGAGAGATGAAAATGAGAAAGAATAATAATTGAAAATATCAAAATGGAGGTACCACAATTCCAGGGGAAAAGTGATCTTGAGGCATATTTTGAATGGGAAATGAAAATGAAAATTCTATTTGATTGCCAGGATTGTAGTGAGAGGAATAAAGTGAAGTTGGCTGTATTTAGGTTTTCAGACTATGCATTGGTATGGTGGGAGCAGGTTTTGACTACTAGAAAGAGAATGGGAGAAAACGTTATTGGGACATGGGAATTGATGAAGAATCTTATGAGGGTAAGATTTGTACCACACCACTACTACAACGATCTATATCAAAGGCTTCAAGTGCTAAGACAGAAGAATAAAAGTGTTGAAGATTATCATAAAGAAGTTGAGGTGCTAATAATGAGGGTTGTTATTAATGATGATCCACGTACCACTAAATCGAGATTTTAAGTGGATTAAACCGGGAGATAGCCAACGTAGTCAATTCATATGAAACCTTTGAAGAAATGGTGTAAATAGCTATGAAGGTAGAAAAACAGTTGAAGAAAAGGCCATTTAAGAGGAGAGTAGGTCAACTAACTTCATCTCCTAAGGAGTTCCCTAAACCGATACCAATGAAGAAAGGAGTCCTAAGGCCACCACCTAGGGAATTCAACAAATCAAGGGAAGAAGGGAATAGAGATAAAGGAAACACTATTGAGAAGCCGGGGAGCCGAGATATCAAATACTATCGTTGTTTGGGATATGGACATATAGCACACGAATTCCCAAGAAAGAGATTAATGTATACCAATGCCTATAGTGAGATTTTATCCAAGGAAGAGGCATATGAGAAATTGGAAGAAATTCAAAAGGAGAAATTTCGAGTGAAGAAGGTGGGAAATTATGTGCATTACTTGGTGTAGCGAGGAGATCTTTTAGTATGCAAGCAAAGGAGGATAAGCATCATCAATAGAGGGAAAACATCTTTTATACAAGATGCTTGATCAACTAAGTACCTTACAGCGTAATCATTGATAGTAGGAGTTGCACCAACGCTATTACAGCTAAGGAACTAGTGTATCTCTTAATTTGTAAAGGCATTTATGTAACTACTAATGAAACTACTCTTTAGTTACCTTGTGAAATTGCAAGTCCTATTGAAGAATTCTAAGATGTATTTCCAAAAGAAGTACCCGAAGGATTGCCACCTGTCCGAGGAATAGAGCATCAAATTGATTTCATCCTAAGGGCTGTCATTCCAAATCGACCAGCTAGTTGATGCAACCCTAACGAAGCTCAAGAGCTACAGAAGCAAGTTGAGGAGTTGCTCAAGAAAGGCTATGTTCGAGAGAGTTTGAGTCTAAGCATAGTTCTAGTGTTGTTGGTGCCTAAGAAAGACAGATCATGGAGAATGTGTGTTGATTGTAGGGCTTTTAGCAACATAACAACAAAATATCATTACCTTGTCCCTAGGCTTGATGATTTATTAGATGAATTGCATAGATCATGTGTATTTTCAAAAAATAATTTAAAATTCAGATATCATCAGATTAGGATTATGGAAGGTGATGAATGGAAAAATGCATTTAAGACCGAATAGAAACAGGGTTTATATGAGTGGCTCGTGTGCCATTTGGGTTATCAAATGAACTTAGTACTTTCGTGAGGTTGATGCATTATGTGTTGCGAGAATATATTGGAAAATTTGTTGTAGTGTATTTTGATGATATTTTGATTTATAGCAAAACTTATGAAAACATTTGCATCATGTTAGATGTGTTATTATTGCTCTTAGAAGAGAAAGGTTATATGTGAACTTTGACAAATGTTCATTCTGTTTGGAAAAGATAACTTTTCTTGGTTTTGTTGTGGATTCAAAAGGTTATATACTCTTTACCTATCCCTAATGCACCTTGGTTAGATATTTGAATGGATTTCATATTGGGATTGCCACAAACCAAAGGGGGAAAGGATTCCATCTTTGTCGTTGTTGATCGATTTTCTAAGATGGCTCATTTTATTCCTTGTGCAAAAGCTAATGATGCTACTCATTTTGCAGGTTTATTCTTCAAGGAAGAGGTAAGATTACACGGGTTACCTCAGACCATAGTATTGAAAAGGAATACTAAATTCTTAAGTCATTTTTGGAGAATATTGTGGGCAAAACATGGAACTAACTTGTTATTTTCTACAGCTTGTTACCCATAAATGGATGGACAAATGGAGGTTGTCAACCGGATCCTCACGCAACCACTATGGACAATCATCAAGAGGAACGTGAGGGATTGGGAAGAATGTCTTCCACATATCGAGTTTGCTTATAATAGAACTGTCCATTCTACTATCCTTTTCAAATTGTTTATGGGTTTAATCTATTAACTCCTTTAGATTTATCTCCCTTTCCTGTGGATGAGTGATTGAGTCTTGATGGCAAAAAGAAGACCGAAATTGTAAAGTCCATGCACGAGAAAGTTAAATCTCTAATCGAAAAATGAATGAGGCCGTTGCATGCAAGTGCAACCAAGGAAGAAGGCAGGTGATATTTAAGTGAGGAGACTGGGTTTGGGTGTATTTGCACAAGGATAGATTTTCCACCTAACGCAAGTCAAAGCTCGAACAGCGAGGAAATGGACTATTTCAAGTTCTTAAGCAATATGGAGATAACACGTACAAGATTGATCTATCGGGTGAGTATAATGTAAGTGCTACTTTTAATATAGCTGATCTTTCTTCTTATGATGTAGGTTATGATTTGAGAATGAATCTATTCCAAGAAGGGAAAAATGATAGGAATCAATCTGACCACGGGGTTCGAGCTCAAGAAGGGGGAGATGACGAAACCGAAACAAAGCCGAGTTTGCCCAATCCGTTGATGAGAGCCCATTTCAAACAATTCCAACATAATCTTCAGGCATATCTACAAGCTCATTTCAAGCGAGATAGCATATGGACATTTCCGAAAGAGGATCGAGAACAGACCATGCTGTTGGTGAACAAGGGACATCAACCGGAAGTAGTTCATGAAGAAACGTCACCCAGAATGGACCCGGCGCATGCCCTACTAGCTTGACCCGACACCGGCTGTGTATTAGAAAAGACTATGTTTTGATTTCGACTTTTTGATGTGCGCACTGTTCTAGTAAAATGTACCTGGCACTAGCTCTACTAGGCCGACCGGAGCTGGCTATGTACTGGAAAATACTTTGTTTGATTTTGACCTTTTTGTGAACGAGCACTTTTCCTCTAGAATATACTCGGCACAGTTCATAGGCGCTTGACCCTACGCCAGCCTTACTCTGGATCTGAACCCCTATCATTTTTCATCTATTTTTGGGTCATTTTAAAATATTTTAAGGTGTTTTAGGTCAGGAACAGAGTACCATTGTATAATTCTTATATTGTAAGGACAACAACAACATTATTACACATTTTATCATGAATGAAGCATTTAACTTGAAGGCTTGAGGCAATGGAGAGATTCCTTGTAAGCTTCAATCGAAGACTAACCTAAGGACTTAGTCCACATTTGAGTAAGTGTCTATAAACTCAAAGGATAATTCAACTGGAAAATCTACAAGTGCTCTTCTTGTATGTCATTTAAGGTTCTTGTTATTTCTTGTTTGAATGCCCAAAGTTCCCTATCCTTATAGTTCTTGATTTCTTGCTAAGTCAATGATTCTATGGTGTTGTTGTGGTAGACCTTTCTTACTAAATTTGGGGTTTTAAAGACTAGTTCTTTTAGGGTTCCTTGTTTATAGAAAAAAAGGCATTACTTTATTTCTTTTCTTGATCTCTTTTTGTTCTTTTTCTTGTTTATTTTACTTGTCTTGAAATCCTTCCACTTTGTTTAAGTCCAAACAAAAGCCACTTTTAGATCTAAAAAAACTTCCTCCCTCAAGCTCATATTATCATGCTAAATTAACTAGATAGCCAAACCTTAGTGAATAACAATGTCCCTACATTATTTCCAATGAGTAGAATGTCATTGATAGGGCTGAAATTAGTCATATTTTTTCTAGTTATTTGAGACTATTTTGTGATGCATTTTCTTCAATAACTAGTCATATTCCTTCATATTTAAGATTTTACCCTTGGAAAGGAATTTTGTGCATTATTTTAGATTTTGGGGGTAAAATATGACAAAAACGTCGCAAAACAGAACAGAGACAGCGCTAGACAGGCCAGAGGAATCAAGAAGATATTCATCCAACCATCAAAATAGACTCCAAATATAGAGCAATACCTAAAGTATGCTTGGCTAAGAAGTTCGGATGACTTTTCTTCCAACGCCTTTTTTTGCCGCACTTGAAGCATTTACCTTTGGGCTTCCCGTTAGTCTTAGCCTAACTAGATGCTTTGGGTTGGGCCCCTGCATTGTTCTAGATCTTCCTCTTCTTGAATTTCTTAGGCTTTCCCTTAATTTCAAAAGAAGAAGCAAAATAAGATACCAAAACCTTTGACACGGGCTTCATGATCTTCTTTGCTGGCTAGAGCTCTTTCATAAGCTCTATGAGATTCATATACAACTTGTTCATGTTGTAGTTCAACTTGAACTGAGAATATGAATCAGGCAGAGTTTCAAGAACTGTATAAATTTGGCTCTCAATATCTATTGTTGCGCTTAGGATCTCGACCTCCTCGAAGTAAGCTATCATCTTTAGGAGATGCTCTTAAACTGATGTCCCATCAGCCATTCGAGTGTTTCATGACTGCCTTAAGAGATTCTTGCCTTGCGGATCAGCTCTTGTCAGCAAACATAGTATGCAATGACAAATCTATGTCGTACGCAGTGGCCATGTGCTCATGCTTAGATTAGAGCACACTAGATATGGAAGCCAACATGTAGCATTTGGACATCTCATCGGCTTTCTTTCATGCCTTCTTGGCCTTCCGATCCTGATCAGTGGATTCTTCCCCAATCTCAGGATAGGGATCTATAAGAACACACTTGTACTCCTCGACAGTAAGTACTATATTCAGGTTCCTTTTCTAGTTGACAAAATTTGGGCCTATGAACTTATTCTCCTTGAGAATGATTGACAATGGATTGAACATTTCTGAAATATTGCGAAAAACATTCATTTAGTTTGCAAGAAATAAATATGCACATTCTTTATATTATATCTTTGATAATAGATAACTTTTAAACCATTATCAATAATATGAATAGTTTGGCTCCTAGAAAAGCTAACATAGCTTCATAGGAAGATTAATAGCATCCTAAGTTAAGTGTATAACCATCACGAATCAAAACTTCCTAAAATAGGTAATGGTCTAGAAAAAGTTTCACTGATAGGATGGCCACTAATTCACACCACCTATGGGCAATCTAATGCTAAAAACCTTTAACGTATATTGGTCAATCCTAGCAAATACCCTAGGCTTTTAATTTTATTCTTCTATTAGTTCTAGATACTTGTGGAAATCTATCTTATAGGGGGTCATGCTCAGAATGACACGAGAAAATCTACTATCTCTAATGAGAGTTGTGATGGAAGCCAAATGATCATTGGAACCCCTCTCCTAGTTAATCTTTTATTTAGAATAGAGTTTTCATCCAAAAATACTTTCTATAATCTTATAGTTTCATTAATTTTAGTAAAAATCTAAAATTTAATATTATTCTCTATGTTAAGGATTAAATCCTTTAAGAGAATAAGCTATGAATTTATTTTAATATTCTAAGGTAATAAGCAAGTAAAACTTTAATAAATAACCTTAAGTTTAATATTATTCTCTATATTAAGGATTATACCCTTTAAGAGAATAAACCATGAACTCTTTCATTTTTAAAGTTTCATAGATTAAAATGTTTTATAAAAAATCGTCCTATCTAGTGAGACTTTGGTTTCACAAGAACTCACGCATTTAATCACAAAAACAAAATAAGTATGACACCAAAAGTAAACTTTTTCATGCCCAAACTGTTCATTTGTTCCTAAAGAACCAAACAATGGATTTCTTAGAGTATGCCAAATAGGCTCAAGCAGTGTTAGTTCACTATGCTTTTGCATTAGGTGTAGTGGCTATACTGCTCTTGCGGACATGTATAGAAAGTGGGGAAAGATTGAAGATGCATGGAATGTTTTTGAAAGGATGCGTTATCTATTGGAACACACTAATAGATGGATTTGGTAATAAGGGTTGAAGAGCTAAGGCTGTTGAGCTGTTTGCTGGATGATTCATTAAAGAAACCATGTTGCATTTCTTGTTGTTCTATGTGCATGTAGTTATTCAGGTTTAAAAGATCATGGATTGGAAATTTTGCATTCAATGACTAGGCATCTTAAGGTAAAGGCTTGAGCAATGCACTACGCCTATATGAGAGTTGTTAGGCTAAGAAGGGCTTTGGATGAAGCTTTGGCATTAATAAGAGATGCCCCATTTGAAGCTAACTTCAATTCTCCACTTTAGACTATTGTGAGGTACGTCACATATTTATTCGCTAAGCATTGTCTAAATGAGCCTTTGTCCTATTGCTAGGAGACACTAAGAAAGTACAAAAATTAAATCTAGAACAATCTATAACCCCACTATATACTAATTAATAAACTATTTCTCAAAGTAAAAATGTGAAGATTTATTTGTGGTCATCACTTTGTTTATTATTCCTCTAACAAAAGAAGAGTATAAATGTCCAATTCAATAGAAACCTAATACGTTATTGAAATGCATTTGTTAATTTCCACATTGACAAATGTTATGTTAGAATTGAAGTAATCGCGAAAAACTATCAAAGAAAATGCAGCGATTTTTTTTTTAGTTTTTTGAGCTACATCCAGGAGAGAGTACTTACTTTTCCTTATTGGTCACAGATTAACCAACGTAGGGACGGGTTGCACTGGAACTTCTTACGTTGGAGGGGAAAGAGGAGGCAACTGTTGTTTAATTAAAACTCCCTCCAATCTTCTACTCCTACGCATCAAGTATCTCCAAGCTTCTTCTCTTCATCTTCCAGAGTATGACTCTACCTTGCTCTTGGGTTAGCATGGTGACAGCTCATTTTGGATGATCAAAAGCACTTTTCTAGAGAGAAGGAAGAGAAAAAGACGAAATTCAAAGAGAGAGAGAGAGAGAGAGAGAGACCGCACACTTGAGAAGCATAAACATTAGAAAATCACGTTCAATTTTTTCTCCTCTTCACCTTATATTTTCGGCCAGCCTTAGGGCTTCGTTAAGTCCTAATGGCCGAAAACATTAAGCCCTAATGCGCATGGTGCTGTACTCCAAAACCAATCCAAGACTGGCCCAATCCTCTTAATTAATTAATTATCTTTTTTGAGCTTCATTAAACACCAAAGACTAATTAATTAATTATGATTGGACTCTTAATATATGTCAACATATATCAACCTAATTAATTAATTTATTCCAGGCCAATTCTCTCAATTAATTAATTATATTTTCTAGGCCTTTTTAAAATCTAAGACTAATTAATTAATTATAATTGGACTCTTAGAATAAATTTTATTTCTCTTCCAAATAATTATCCATTGAGCTTAGACTGTGTCTAAACAATACCAAGGTAACTTGAGCTACTCTGGGGACTAAGAGATATATTATTCATGGCTACTAAAATGATCAAAATGCCCTTACTATTAAATAGCCGTATTTTAACATTTTAAATATCTCCATGTATCATCATATGGAAATATTAACACCAAGAATAATATTGCTAAAGCAATGTCTCTGACCAAATAAGTGAAATGACGGAAATACTCCTCTATGTAACACCCATCAATGAGACATGATAAATGTACTAACACCCATCTCAAAGACATCTACCATACTTAGATCTCTAGTTTGACAATCCATGACTCACTTGAATGTACTTGCTTATCATTAAAGCTACCCAAGAGTACACATTCTAGAATTACATTCCTAGGGCCCTAGATCATTAGATTATCTTGGACAATCACAAGGGGGTGATTTAACTTCACTAATTGAAGTACAAAAACTCTATTGCATGAGTCCATTTTAACTGACTAGAGTAATACACCCATGATACAAGGATATTGATCTCACAAAAGAAATCACACCCAACATACATCAAAGTATAAAACCCTAGTTTCGCTAGACCACCAACTCATACTCAAGTATGAAGGTATCCATCTATTGGGATGTATGCCCTCTTAAACTAGGTGTTTGATGTAATTTTGACTTGTATTAATAAAAGTATTTTTCTCAAAAATTGTTTGTGAAATCATCTTTATATTTTTGTATGATTTTATTAGAAAAGGCCCATTGTGTTTAAGCAAATAGTTCATGTGAATGGAGGTCTTTTATAACAAGGTATGGACCATGGGATACTTAACACATAAATTACTATTCTTAACCAAATGATGAGAATGGGAATTTCATCATGGCAAGGTTATCGTGTTATGAATTCTAAATAGTGAATGTCTTACCTTAAGCCAATGAGTAGTCTTCTCATTTCATAATACAAACGTATTTCGAATATGTAGAACAGGACCTGTAGAAGTAATTTTTGAAAGTACTATATTATAGAAACCTAGACTACTACTGCTTCAGCATAGAGTTGTACTTTGCATCTTGAGTGTAAATTGGTGGTTTGATGAAGCTGGAAGCGTATGCTTTGATATACTATAGTTGAGGTTCTCTAAGAGGACTAACATACTTGTATGTTGGGTATATGTAATTAGTTAGTCAAGACAGACTTGTACAAGATAGTGTCTACACTATATCGCCCCTTATGGTTGTCTAAATGGTCTAATTATCCAGGGTCTTAGGGAACATGACTTGGATACTGGCTTTAGGGTAGCTCCCTTGGAAAGCGAAAATATTCTAAGAAGTTGTGGATCATTGGACTAGAAGCCTAAGGATGGTAGGTGGCTTTTAGAGAGGTGTTAGTACTCTTTTTCCTCTCTAAATGCACGGCGGTATGTAGAGGAGTATTTTAGTCATTTCATTTGTGGGTCGAAGACATAGCTAACACAACATTATCCTTGGGGTCATTTCCTTATGGTGATATTAGAAAATATTTAAAATGTAAAGTACAGCTGTTTATTTAGTAAGGGTATTTTAGTCATTTTAGTAACTAAGGCAATGTCTCTTTTTGGTTATCGGAATAGCCCATAAGTCCTAATTATTTTAGGTCAAGGAAATGGTCACAATAAAAGGATTTTATTTGATTCAGGAAATCTAATTTATTTTTTAGACTAGAATAAAATAAAGGAATGATTCAAATTAACTTTATTATCTAGTTTAATTAGTTAATTAATTATTCAGGGTCTAAGCCCAGATTGAAAAATTGAAAAATTAAACTAGGCTTAAACTAGTTAATAAAAGGCTTAAATAATTATTTTAGTTCATTTGAGCTCATTAAATATTTATTGGGTTATTTTAATAGGCCCAAGAAATAAATAATTAACGGTTATTATTTTTGGACTAATTGGGTCTAAGGAAAATAATAAATTAATTTTGGCCCAATAGCCTGGACCAAAGGGTTATTTTGATTCACATAACCAAAGAGTTAAGGCTTAGCCAAACCTCTTTTGTTGATAGTCTCTAGGAGTTTTGAAATATCAAAACCCCAGTGTTTTGGTTATTTGAGATTGTGAATAGTCGCGGGTTATGTTCATTGGAAAAAAAAATTAACAGAGTTTTTTCCTTTGTCAAGCTCTCTCACCCTCGTTCGTTTTTCTTCTTATTTGTTCTTCTTGATTTTGCTAATCAATAGAAAAGATTCAAGAAGTGTAATTCCTCCCCTATGTTGTTTCACCAACTAGATTAGGTGGTGGAATATTCTGAGAAGCAAAGGCTTTTCGTTCATGCCATGGAGGAGTTGAAGGATTGCTAGTTTCAACCGGAGGCTTCGACAATCCCTGAGACATCATCTACAGAGGGAGTTTTTCCTGTGATATCATCGGCTTCTTCATAGATGAAGAGTCAAACAAAAGTACAGGCTTATTATTTTTGCTTTCTGTTGCTCTCTGTTTTTAGTTTTTGCCATTGTTGGCTCGCACATGCATGGCTTTTTTATGCTTTTAGAGCATCAAGTGGTATCAGAGCGTATTGCTTTGAATGGCTTAGGATTGATGCATGCTAGTTAATAAAATTGGCAAGAATAATTTTTATTAATACAATAAGATCCTTCGCTGATTTTGGAATGGGTAGTTTTGTTGTAAATCTCACGGTTGAGGTATAGGAACTCTGTAAAAATTACTTAATGCTTTGCTTAGCTTTTATTTAAACCCGATTTGAGAAGGTAAAGGCAGATGTGATGTTTTTTTTTTTTTTAATGTAACAAGAACCGCCTTGGATCAATCGCGAACGAAGTTGCAGAGTACTAGGAGAAAAATCACAGAAGAAACAGTGAGGAAAAATTGGAGAAGATGAACCGAGCCACCTCCAAGAGCCATGTAACACCCCACTACCTAGGCCCAATAGGGCCGGGGATGTCGCCCCGTCCAAAGGACAAGGGGTCTTTATAACTAGGTCACACAATCAAAATAAAACAATACTTCAAAATTAAAACATATCGTCATCCAAGAATTCAACAACAAATCCAAAATAAAAATAAAATTATTCACTCTCAAATCCCAAAGCACTACATAAAAATAAATAACAGAATATCCTCCAAGTAAGCAACAACTAGCTACTTATCCCCACAGCAGGATTGACCTAAAATCATGGTAAAAAGGGTGATGAGATAAAAATCTTAATAAGTCTGTGGGTACTTTGAGTGTTTAGTGAAAACAATTTGTGAATGCAAAGTGTAAGAATTTCGTAAGAGAAGTACTGGTAAGGAAAAAACAATGTTCAAAATCAAGAGTGGCGTTTTGCTTTTTCCAACCATTCATGCACAATAAAATCAACCACTCAAAAGGGTGATCATATGTTACCACATGTTGGGCCCCATAGCCATACAACGGTCAGAATGCCACAATTTGTACAGACTAACAAAAAGGTAGGTGATTGGCCTACTGGGTAAGATACTCCTCATTCTCTACACCCAAACAAAACTGGTTGTCCATTCCGGCAACACACAGTCCACATGACTGAAACCTGCTAGCTCGAACCAGCATGACTAAGTAGTACTGACGTTTCTCTAAGTTGAGTTCATCTTTTAGAGGTGGCCTCCTACCAGAAGACTCACTCTTGCTCTTCAAAACTAGTACTACTAGCCTACCCTTATTAAGTACTCAACATTTAATTGTCCCACTTAGGAGAAAACTGGTAAAACATAGCTTTACTTGAAAGTGGCAATCAAGGGTTTCAAAAGTCCTTGACAAAAATTAGTTTTAGAAATAGTTTGGTGTTTGAATAAACTGTTTGTTGATTTTCAAATAAATGGTTTGATTGAAACAAGAAAGGAAACTGACCTTAATTGCCTTTACCAAATCAGTGTTCACAAACTTTGGGTTTAGCTTGCCATAGAAACCTTTTATAACAAACAAGTTTTATGCAGGAGCTTACTTGATCCTTTGCTCGAGATAAATTAGAGATCCCAAAAGCTTGCCTAACCCCTCCTGGGGTAAACATAAGCTATAATTAAACTCAAGCCACAATTTACTTTCACAAATAAACCTAGCTCAACTCACTACAATCATGACCCTAATGTCCCAAGCTTTAAAGCTAGATAATAAATAAAAGGGTTTATAAAATAAATTCTAGCTTGCTATTAAAATAACTAGGGTTTGTGAAATAGCTACTAACAAGTTCTAGGTTTAAATCTTACTTTAAATAAATTGGGGTTTATTTGATGAATGGTCCTAGGTCCTAGATGGTATTATTTAAAATAATGATTTATAATAACTAGTGGTTAGAAAATAATTGGTAAATAAAATTAGTAAGAAGTAGATTTTATTATGTTTTGATTAAAAGATAATAAATAAATTTTATTAGTATTTATGAATATATGACTTACAAAATTAACATTTACCTATTATGATTATTTATATAAAAGGCTTGATTAAATGATATTATTATATATATATCTATATATTTTATTTCTTTAACAAAAGCTATCATTTATTTGACTAAAATATTATTATTTTATATAATCGTTCAAAACTATATTTTCCTAGGGTTTTCGAAATCACTAGGAGAAATTATAGCATAAATCATTTTTATTAATAAAATAAAATTGCCTAACTTAATTACCTTAGGGACAACAAGGTCATGATCATAATTTCTATTGCTAACTATAATCATGAGCATACACTCTACACCAATCATCAAATCATGAATAAAGGCATAGATCTAAATTTACCAACATAGGATCTCAACTCCACAAAACATAATCATATGCATTGCCTCAACAAGAATACAAGAACATAAACCCTATTCACCAAAGGTGACATAATCTCTAGCATGCTAGATTAATCATACTA
Organism: Voacanga thouarsii; assembly: GCA_026120185.1. NCBI lineage: Eukaryota > Viridiplantae > Streptophyta > Magnoliopsida > Gentianales > Apocynaceae > Voacanga > Voacanga thouarsii. The sequence continues at coordinate 3,182,872 of JANUWF010001165.1, forward strand.
CTCATGACATAAGGCATGCAACAAATCCTAAAACATCATATAATCTAACCAAGACCAATCATCATCATTTATCAATCCCAACTCCATCATACAAACATATTCATTCATGCTTCAATCTCAACTCCATCATATAAACACATACTTAATCTCCAAATATATTCCATCCTCATCCAACTACATCTAAGAGATATGATTCTAGGGTTTAAAGAGAAGATGGAAGAAACTTACTTGAATGATGACTACCTTGGGGACGTTTCTAGAGAATCCTCTCACTAGAAGACTTGATCTGTCCAATAGAGGAAGAAAGAAACATGGCCATGGTTGAAGTAACCATTCGGCCAAGAGAGAGAAAGTGTGTGTGTGTGTGTGTGTGTGAGAGAGAGAGAGAGAGAGAGAGAGAGAGAGAGAGAGAGAGAGAAACGGAGAGTTCATTAGCATATACTCATCAAGGTCGAAGATGATTGTTAATGCTTACATTGAAGGTGTTCTTGAGCCTTCAAGAAAATTTGGATTTTTTATCCAAAAGTGAGACTTCGATTTTGGCCTTTGATGTTAAAAATTGTAGAAGTGGATTCAAGGGGTTGAGTAGGTGTAATTTGGAGTTTTTGGAGAAGATTGGAGTGGTTTGGAGTGGTCTTAGCCGTGAGAGGGTTAGTAGGTGTTCTTGGTTTAGAGAGAATGGAGAGAATAGGTAGAGGGTTGGCCGAAATTCTGTGTAGGAAGGAGTGGCCGACTTATTTGGAGGGTTTAGGAAGTTGAATTTTCTGATTTGGGAGAAAATGGAAAGCTAGTTGCTTGAAATCCTAAAAGAATATTTTAGGGAATCAATTTTGGAAACAAATATGGTAAGAAGATCTTGGTTAATGGAGAGCTTTTGGAAGCTTCAATGGCCGACTGTATTGATGTGATTTTTTCTGAGATGAATGATGTTTGAAGGAGCCTTAGAGTGGCCAAAAATATGGTGAACAATGGTGAAGGAATTTTCTGGTTGTTTGAGGGTTAATCTATGGTAGGTTGCTAGAAAATTTTGCTGAAATTTTGGACCTCAATGAATAGCTTGAGTGGGGTGATTAATGGAGAGATTTTAGGAGCAGTCATGGAGCTGTTTTTCATGCACAACAATGGAGGATATGATGGAGCTCAGTTCATGGCTGTTCAAGTTGAGTTTACACAGAAAAATAGAGTAAGTTTCGGACAAGGGTGAAGAGGGAACAAGCTAGAATTTCTATTCAGGATTTTTGCAAGCTGGCTGGAATTTCTGGGCAGATTTTTCTGCCATATTTCAGTCAGCTTGCAGAAGGTTTGAAGGGCCATTGGAGGGTCCTTTAAGGCTGGTTTCCAGCCTTCTTTATGGAGGAAAATGAATGCTGTATTGCTGGTCGAAATGCTGGAAGAAACAGCTTAGTTTTTGGGCTCTCCAAGCTGCGAAACTGCCCAGGAAATTTTCCTGGTTTGCATAGCCTTTGGCAGTCCAGTTTTGAGCTGAAGTTTTCAGTCTTCAAGCTATGTGAAATGGTCATTTTTTTGGAAGCATTTGAGAGGGAATATTGGCTGAAAATTTTGACAATTGGACTGGTCAAGAAGCTGGAAAATTTTCCAGTTTACTACATGAAGAAGATGAACACAACTAGGTTAGAGTTTTGAAGGTTCAACCATGGAGATTAATTCTCTTGGGAACCTTCCATAACTCTTCCCCAATTTCGGTCAAAAAGATATCCATTCATAGCAATTTTTGAAACCTAAATATCGCAGATCCTTGCTGGAATTTTCTGGAATCAAAATTGGCTTGGAAAAATTGAACATCCTAATTGATTAAAAATTAAGGAAAGCTAGAGATCAAGAAGGGTAGGAATCCCTTAGAAATTTTTATCGGGCACAAGAGTGGAATTGGAACATTCCTATCACGTCTCCCATAGAACAACACTCCCACTCCTCCCTAAAGCATACATGGGCCGAAAATATAGCCTTCCTAACACAAACTAAAATTCAATCATACAAAAACTCAAATCATGGAATTTGAACTCAAGACCTCAAGGAATTATTCCAAAGCTCTAACCACTAAACCACAACGACTCTTGTCTTTATTTTCTCTCCCAAAGATTTTTCCTATTTAATCCTCAAGCTATTTCCCTAATTCCTCCTCAACCAAAAATTACCATTTTGCCCTGCTTACTCAACAACCACAATCGAGCCATCTAGGCTACAAATCACATATCCAAGGCACAGAAAATCATATGAAAATATATTTATGCATGTAAGAAAATATAATATGCATCCCAACCCCCTTATTCTATGGTTGGTTTTAGCTGGGGTTTCACATCCTCCCCTCCTTAGGAGAATTTCGTCCTGAAATTCAGGCATACCTCAATTTCAGATCAGGGTATTTCCATTTAACCCACTCTTCTGATTCCTATGTGGCATCCTGCGTGCCATGATGTTTCCACTGAACTTTTACCATCGATATCTGCTTGTTCCGAAGATTCTTGAAACTGCAGTCCAATATTCGCACGGGCTTCTCCACATAGCTCAGATCGGGTTGCAACACCAACGGATCATCATTCAGAACATGATTGGGATCAACATTGTACTTTTTTAGCTGTGACACATGAAACACATCATGAATTCCCGTCAATCCATCTGGCAAATCCAATCGGTATGCTACCAGTCCAATCCTTTCCTTTATCGGGAATGACCCTAAATACCTCGGATTTAGCTTTCCACCATTCAGATGCTTCAAGATTCTCCTATTTGGCGTCAATCTCAGAAATACACTGTCTCCTACTTGAAACTCCAACTCTCTCCGTTGGTTGTCCGCATAGCTCCCCTGTCGGCTCTGAGCTGCCTTCAACCTCTCCCTGATCAACTTTACTTTGTCCAACATCTCCTGGACACAGACTTCCTCAGATTTGCTTACGTGACTATCTTCTGACCAACTCCAGTATAGCGGTACCTAACACGTGCGCCCATACAAAGCCTCATACAGTGCCATCCAAATTGAAGCTTGATAACTATTATTATACGACAGTTCTGCATATGGCCCACACTCGATCCACTTATCCCCGAAATCTAGAATACAGGCCCATAACATATTCTCCAATATCTATATAACCCTTTCTAACTGCCCATTGGTCTGCGGATGTACCGTCGTACTGAACTTCAGACTCGACCCCATTGCTTCCTGAAACTTGCCCAAAAAACGAGATGTAAACCTCGGGTCTCGGCCTAACATAATACTCAAAGGTACTCCATGCAGACGGACTATTTCTTGCATATAAGTCTGAGCCAACTTCTCCATAGAATCTTTTACATTCACCGGTATGAAATGAATCGACTTGGTCAGTCGATCTACTACAACCTATATGGTATCCTTTTGGGTCATTGACATGGGAAGTCCGGTGACAAAATCTATGGTCACCTCTTCCCACTTCCATTCCGGTACTGGCAATGGTTGCAATAGTCCCACTGACTTCTTATGCTTCGCTTTGACTTTCTGATAGGTGAGACATGTCAAGACATACTTGTTAGTGTTGTTCTCTAGAAGCAATCACTTGTACTATGTATATTGCATATTAAATTAATAAGAGGCATTCTTTATCTTTCAGTTTGATTGTTATATCTAAATATGTGTACAAACCATTAGATAAAATCCCTAGTACAACACAGTGTTAAGGAAATCATGATAGAGATCATGATGTGAGATTCCTACTACACTATGCAGTGTTTGTACTTAAATAATCCCCAGTCATAGTATTAATAAGATGAGACATTATTAATACGCCAAAACTGGCACATGTTATATCTCTTGATTAGATCAAGCGGTGGTTCTCATATCCGTGAGTATTGGGATACTTAGGATTAACGTGTGGATGCTTGTTTTGGAACAAGTTCATTGGATGACTTAGCCACGCGATAATCACTTGGATAACTATTTAGTTCCAGTGATAGAATCTCATTATAGCAAGTGTGCAAGTATCCTTAGACTTGAGATCTCCAAGGTACTTTGTTTAACGAGCGTTGTACTTTGATTCTAATCTTTGGAGTCTTATCTAGGACTGCCTATGGGATGGATATTGGGTACAGCGTAAAGTAAACGAAAGTAGTTGAGAAAGTTAATAAATGATTCACCACTCCTAATAGTAGGGGAGTAGATCTCAAGGCCCCTTGTAGAAATCATTACACATACTGTCCTTGGCCAAGGCGACTATGTTAAGGAAATAGTTCCAATTGATACACATATCGAGTAATGAATTTCTTGAACAAGTACTAAAATATTTGGGCCAGAATTAATAATATTCTGGAGGGAGTTGGCAGTAATTCCATGATCTAGACTGAATGAGATATTGTATGGTGAAAGGAGTTTATTGCACTGATAATTTGCTATTGAAAGGTTCATGTCAAGCCACTTGACTTTCTGGACTTTTGGGTGGTCAAGAGTCATTGCTAGATGTCGCTCTTGATATGCTAAATATGGATTTATTAATTAGAGAATTAATAAATTTAATCCTTTATTTTGTTAAGGATTATTAATTCTAATATTGTTAGAATTAATTCATATTATACTACCAATAAGACCAGAAAACCTAATGGGTCACACACAATAAAGGTTTGAATGCTCAAATATATTATTTGATAATATTGTGGGGTTAATTAAGAGAAGTGAATATATTTATAGGTGAATTATAAGTTTGTTATAATTCATGGGACCTAATTGTAATTAAGTAAACTTCAAGGACCAATTTGTTGACAATTGGACGTTGAAAGACTAAGTTGCAATTTAGGGTAAATATAAATCTATAAATATAAGGAAATGATTTCCTTAGGGTAAGAGATACAGACTATTCACTCAATAACAGAGAAACCGTTTCTCTGCCTCTCTCTTGATCAAACCCTAGCCGTCTCTCTCTTATTAATCAAACCCTGGCCTCCTAAATTCTACTAGCATAGAATTGTGAGATTATGAGCGTTCGAACTTGTGTGGATTATCATTAGAGGGAGTTCTTTCTTGGACTTCAATTGAGCTGCTGTGAACCAGTTTTGTGATCTGGATCGCGCCTGCGTTCTTGGAACAAGAAAATTTTAAATTCCGGCTTCAAGAGGTAATAAGCGTGATCTTCTTTTTTTCCCGTTTCTACTACAAACCCGTGATCCATGGCTTGGATTTCTTGCTATTTTCCGCTGCGTTTCATCTAATTAGTTAATTTAGAAATCCTGCAGTGGTATCAGAGCCTATGGGTTTGCATTTTAATGGGATGTTTTATTGCTTTGAATTGTTCAAGCATGTAAATTGCATGATTATAGCATGTTAATCTCATGATCATGTCTGCTGGTTTGTATGTAAGTGTCTGGGTTTTGTTTTGAATAATTTGGGTTGCAGAAATCGTTTCTGCGTTGTGGGTTTTATGCTTTCGAAAATATTGCAGAATGGTTCCGTGTCTGTGTTCACGTTTTGGCTTCAGTTGATGTTCATCCTGTAATTAAGCCTTCCGTTTAACAATTTGGATTGCTAAATTGATTGTGAGATTGATCACAATGGTTTGTTAATAAAGATTAACAAAGATCAACGTCAAAAATTAGTTTTGATTGATCTAGGAATGGCCCGTGACGGGACCCAGAAGCATTTTCTCAAAATTAGTTTTGAGACAATCAATTTTATTTTTCAAAATAGTGATTTTGAAAATTTAAAATTAATGTTTTTTTCTAAAATGTTGATTTTAGAATTTGTTTTATTTTCCCAAAATAATTATTTTAGAATAATAAAAGTATATGTTTATTTTGTTTAAGCATAGTTAATGGCATGGTGGATGGTTATGGACTAAAACCAATTATATCTGTTCATACATTTTTTTTACCGCTTTGTTTTAATGAAATAGGGCCTGCGTGTCTTGCCTTCTCTCAAATTCTAATGTTATTCTCTTCTCATCTAACTCCCCTAGAATGTAACTCGAGATTTCTCTTTTTAGGAAATTATGTAATTAGATTATATAGGTTAGATTGAGGTAGAATTTTACTTTCAAGATTTTGAGATGGCGTTCAAAATAAGGCGAGATGGTAAGACCCTCTACTTATATCATGCATGAACACATAGGGTTGACCATATTAATTTCCTTAGTAGCTCGAGGAAATTAATTTAGAAAGTCCATAACCATGCCACGTAATTGTTTATTACCATGTTTAACAATTTATGCTACTTATTGATAAATTGTATGCATGCCTAACGATGAGACCACTAAAAGGAACAAATCCCTCAAATAATAGTAAACCTAATTCCTTCCATTAATATAGTAAGAACGAGAGTCCTTTTTCAAGATCAGGTTGTTGGGCAAACCCAAGCCTACTTGACATCGGGCATGTTCAAGCTATGGAATTAAATTCCTTTGGAATTAAATTCCTGATTAATGGGTCGGGTTTAACTAAATTCTTTTATCCCGGTTGGGCAAACTCAAGCATAAAGAATTTAGAGGAAAAGTTGGGGTAGCCCTAAAGGTTTTAAGATTAAAAGCTGTTAATCACCCAATGATCCGGTAGTTACATACGATGTAATTGGTATTGGATACCTACCAATGAACTTAAGGATGGCTTGTTGGGTAAACTCAAGGTTATTCTTAAGGAATTTGGATACTGGTCCGCTAGGAAAGCTTCCAACGAGTTTTCCCGAATCAATAGTGGGGGCTATTGGTTTGAGTAAAAATAGTGGAATAATTATGCGCTTAATTAAAGACCTAATTAATTGCATTGCATTTGCATATACATGTTCTAATAATTCTATCTTTACATCTAGGTCATTTGCATCATGTCGACAAACCTAAACTTGCGTAGCATCTTGGAAATAAACAAGCTCACTGAATCAAACTATTTAGACTGGTATAGAAACTTGAGAATCATTCTCAAGTCAGAAAAGTTACTCTACGTGCTAGAAGCTCCTATTCCACCACCTCCAGCTCAAGATGCTCCTGCTAAAGAGCATGTTGTCCACAAGAAGCACAAAGAAGATAGCGACACAGCATCTTGTATCATGCTGGCATCAATGTCTCTTGAGCTGCAAAAACAGCATGAGCATACGGATGCTCAATTGATGATCATCCATCTTAAAGAGCTGTTTGATAAACAAGCTAGAATATAGAGATATAAGATCTCTAAACAACTGTTTCGTGCTAAGATGGTTGAGGGTGCTTCAATGGCCACTCATGGGTTGCAGATGTTGGGCTACATAGAGAAGCTTGGGTCTCTTGGGTTCGTAATAGATCATGAGTTAAGTATTGACTTAATTCTACAATTATTACCAAGTAGTTTTTTGCAATTTGTGATCAACTACCACATGAATAATATTGAGACCACCAGTCTTACCGAGTCCTTAAGACTACCGAGTCCTCTATGAAAAATGATGATAAGGTAATCTTGTTAGTAGGTTCTTCATCTTCTAAGAAAAAGGTTTCTAAGAAGAAGAAAAAGAACATTCCTACTAAGCCCAAATGAGGTGTCAAGAAGAAGGAGGCTGCCCCTAAAGGCCCATGTCATCATTGTGGTAAAATAGGCCATTAGAGGCGTAACTGCAAGGCCTACTTGGAGACTTTGAAGGAAAAGAAGGAGAAGGAGAAGTTTGCAAGCACTTCTACTTCTAATCCTAGTATGTTTATGATTGAGATTAATACTGCCTTTAATAATGAGATATGGGTATTGGATACCGGTTGAGGATCTCATTTATGCAATAATTTGCAAGGACTAAAGGACAGTAAAAGGTTAGAGAAAGGTGACGTGGACCTATGAGCTGCAAAAGGAGCAAAGGTTGCTGCACTAGCTGTGGGGACTTATCATCTCAATCTACCTTCTGGATTAGCTTTAGAACTACAAAACTGTTATTTTGTTCCAGTTTTGTTGAAAAACATTATCTTAGTTGCTTGTTTAGACTTATTCGGATTTCATTTAAGTTTTAAGAATAAATGTTGTTCTTTCTCATTAAATGATATTCATTATGGTTCTGCAACTTTGATCAACGGTTTATATGTTCTAGACATGTATAATCCAATTCTCAATATAAGTAAAAAGAAACATAAAAAGGATAACTTAATCACATCTTACTTATGGCATTGTCATTTAGGCCATGTAAATGAAAAACGTGTGTCTAAGTTATACAAATTGGGTGACTTAGGGTCATTTGATTACGAATCATATGACACATGCGAATCTTGTTTACTTATAAAATTGGCTAAAACTTCTTTTTCAAGAAAAGGAGAAAGGGCAAAAGAGTTATTAGAACTCGTACATTCAGATGTATGTGGCCTAATGTCAATACATACAAGAGGAGGTTATCAATACTTCATTACCTTTATTGATAATTATTCTCGATATGGGTATTTGTATTTGATGAAATACAAATCTGAAGCCTTTGACCATTTCAAAGACTTCAAGAATGAAGTAGAGAAACAACTTAGCAAAAGTATTAAAGCTCTTAGATCCGATCGAGGAGGTGAATACTTGAGTCAAGAGTTTCTAAGTTATCTAAAAGATAACAGAATATTATCTCAATGGACTCCACCATATACACCTCAACATAACGGTGCATCTGAGAGAAGGAATCGAACCCTTCTAGACATGGTAAGGACCATGATGGCTTTTACAGACTTACCAAAATCATTTTGGGGGTACGCACTAGAGACTGTTGTTTACATTTTAAACAGAATTCCGTCGAAAACGGTTGATACCACTCCTTATGAGTTATTCTTTGGTAAGAGACCAAAGTTATCTTATTTAAGGATTTGGGGTTACCTTACTTTTGATAAAAAGGTAATGTCAGACAAACTTGAAAGTAAGTCTGACAAATGTTTGTTTGTTGGATACCCAAAAGAATCGTTTGGATATTACTTCTATCTTCCTTCTGAAAATAAAGTTTTTATTTCAAAACATGCTGTCTTCTTAGAGAAGGAGCACATGTTCAAAGAAGATAGTGGGAGCAAGCTTGATCTTAGTGAAGTTCAAGAAGAGCAAACAAATATTGATCAACCATTTGAACCTGTATCTATTCAAATAGATGAACCTTCTAACACACAAGAGCTTCGTAGGTCAAGTAGGATATGAGTGGCACCTGAGAGATATGGATTTCCCATAAGTGACCGTAATAACGTATTTCTCATAGATGACGATGAGCCTACTACTTACGAGGATGTTCTGAATAGTTTAGAATCTGACAAATGGCTTGTAGCTATGAAGTCAAAGATGGATTCCATGTATGACAACCAAGTATGGACTTTGGTTGATCCACCTGAAGAAATCAAGACTATCGGGTTTAAATGGGTTTTCAAAAAGAAAACTGACATGGATGGTAATGTGGTTACCTATAAGGCTCGCTTGGTAGTAAAAGGTTATCGTCAACGACAAGGTATTGACTATGATGAAACTTTTTCACCAGTCGCGATGTTGAAATCCATAAGAATACTCCTAGCCATTGCCGCTCATTATGATTATGAGGTCTGGCAAATGGATGTGAAAACAGCTTTCCTTAATGGAAACCTGATTGAGGAAGTGTATATAACACAGCCTGAAGGTTTCATATCCAAAGATAGCACAAAGGTGTGCAAGTTGCAAAGGTCCATTTATAGACTTAAGCAAGCATCTAGGAGTTGGAATATCCGTTTGGATGAGACAATTAAAGATTTTGGTTTCATTCAAAACATGGATGAACCTTGTGTGTACAAGAAGGTTAGTGGGAGTAAAGTTGTTTTCCTATTGCTTTATGTAGATGACATATTGCTTATAGGAAATGATGTTTCCACTCTTCAATCAGTGAAGATTTGGTTGCCCAAGATGTTCTCCATGAAAGACCTTGGAGAAGCAACCTATATTCTGGGAATAAAGATCTATAGAGATAGATCTAGAAGGTTACTAGGTCTTTCACAGTCTACATACATAGACAAAGTGTTGAAAAGGTTCAGCATAGATCAATCCAAAAGAGGATTCTTACCTATAACACATAGTGTAAGCCTTTCAAAGTCGATGTCTCCAAAGACACAAGTTGAAAGGGATCACATGAGAAGAATTCCATATACTTCGGCAATTGGGTCTATCATGTATGCTATGATATGTACTAGGCCCGATGTATCGTGTGCTCTTAGTTTGACGAGCAGATACCAATCTGATCCTGGAGAGGGTCAATGGGCGGCTATAAAGAATATCCTTAAGTACTTACGAATGACTAAGGATGCATTCTTGATATATGGAGATGGTGATTTACAAGTAAGAGGGTATACTGATGCCAGCTTTCAGTCTGATAAGGACGACTTCAAATCACAATCTGGCTACGTATTTACATTAGGTGGTGGGGCAGTTAGTTGGAAGAGCTCCAAACAAGAGACTACTGCCGATTCGACTCCTAAAGCAGAGTACATAGCAGCTTTTGAAGTAGCTAAAGAAGCAGTATGGATCAAGAAGTTCATCACTGAACTTGGAGTGGTGCCCAGCATTATTGATTCGATACCTTTGTATTGTGACAGCAATAGAGCCATTGCACAGGCAAAGGAACCACGGTCTCATCAACGATCCAAGCATGTACTTAGACGCTATCATCTAATTAGAGAAATCATAAATAGAGGAGATGTAAAGATAGAGAGGATTCCCATGGATTAGAACATAGCTGATCCACTCACTAAAGTGCTATCCCAGAAGAAACATGATAAACATGTTGAGTCATTTCGTAATCAGTACATGAATGATTGGTTTTAGTATAAGTGGGAGTTTGTTAGTGTTGTGCTCTAGAGGCAATCACTTGTACCATGTATATTGCATATTAAATTAATAAGAGGCATTCTTTATCTTTCAATTTGATTGTTATATCTAAATATGTATACAAACCGTTAGATAAAGTCCCTAGTACAACACAGTGTTAAGGAAATCATGATAGAGATCATGATGTGAGATTCCTACTACACTATGCAGTGTTTGTACTTAAATAATCCCCAGTCAGAGTATGAATAAGATGGGACATTATTAATACGCCAAGACTAGCACATGTTATATCTCTTGATTGGATCAAAGGGTGGTTCTCATATCTGTGAGTATTGGGATACTTAGGGTTAACGTGTGGATGCTTGTTTTGGAACAAGTTCATTGGATGACGTAGCTACGCGATAATCACCTGGATAACTATTTAGTTCCAGTGATAGAATCTCATTATAGCAAGTGTACAAGTATCTTTAGACTTGAGATCTCCAAGGTACTTTGTTTAACGAGCATTGTACTTTGATTCTAATCTTTGGAGTCTTATCTAGGATTGCCTGTGGGATGGATATTGGGTACAGCGTAAAGTAAACGAAAGTAGTTGAGAAAGTTAATAAAGGATTCACCACTCCTAATAGTAGGGGAGTATATCTCAAGGCCATTTATAGAAATCATTACTCATGAAGTCCTTGGCCAAGGCGACTATGTGATGGAAATGGTTCCAATTGATACACATATCGAGTAATGGATTTCTTGAACAAGTAATAAAATATTTGGGCCAGAATTAATAATATTCTGGAGGGAGTTGGCACTAATTCCATGCTCTAGACCGAATGAGATATTGTATGATAAAAGGAGTTTATTGCAGTGATAATTTGCTATTGAAAGGTTCATGTCAAGCCACTTGACTTTCTGGACTTTTATGTGGTCAAGAGTCATTGCTAGATATCGCTCTTGATATGCTAAATATGGATTTATTAATTAGAGAATTATTAAATTTAATCCTTTATTTTATTAAGGATTATTAATTCTAATATTGTTAGAATTAATTCATATTATACTACCAATAAGACCATGAAACCTAATGGGTCACACACAATAAAGGTTTGAATGCTCAAATATATTATTTGATAATATTGTGGGGTTAATTAAAAGAAGGGAATATATTTATAGGTGAATTATAAGTTTGTTATGATTCATGGGACCTAATTATAATTAAGTAAACTTCAAGGACCATTTTATTGACAATTGGACGTTAAAGGACTAAGTTGCAATTTACGGTAAATATAAATCTATAAATATAAGAAAACTGTTTCCTTAGGGTAAGAGATACAGACTATCCACATAATAACAGAGAAACCGTTTCTCTGCCTCTCTCTTGATCAAATCTTAGCCGTCTCTCTCTTATTAATCAAACCCTAGCCTCCTAAATTCTACTAGCATAAAATTGTGAGATTATGAGCGTTCGACCTTGTGTGGATTATTATTAGAGGGAGTTCTTTCTTGGACTTTAGTTGAGCTGCTGTGAACCGATTTTGTGATTTAGATCGCGCCTGCGTTCTTGGAATAAGAAAATTTTAAATTCTGGCTTCAAGAGGTAATAAGCGTGATCTTCTCTTTTTCCCGTTTCTACTGTAAACCCGTGATCCATGGCTTGGATTTCTTGCTATTTTCCGCTGCGTTTCATCTGATTAGTTAATTTGGAAATCCTACAATACTTAACCACATCCCGTTTTAGTCCGGGCCGCCAATAGGCCCTCTTCAAATCCTGGTACATTTTCACTTCCCCCGGATGAATGGCATACTTCCCCTTGTGCACCTCCTCCAAAATTCTATCATTCAATTACTGCTCTCCGGGTGCACACAACTGATCCCTGAAATACAAAACTCCCGTCTTGTCTTGCTGGAATTCTCTACCTTGCCGCTTGAGCTCCTTGTCTTTGAAAAGCTGAAACTCTGAGTTGCTTTATTGAGCTTCCACGATTTCCCGTCTTAGATCCGGTACCAACTTCAAGTTGCCAACAACAATCCTCTTCTCTTGCACTTCAACTTTTCTGTCCAATACATCCTGAACCACTTGAATCTCCTGCACTCTTAATCTGGCCATACCTACTTTTCTGCTTAGTGCATCAGCTAAAACGTTGGCCTTCCTAGGATGATAGTTGATTGGAGAATGGTACTCTTCTAAGAATTCCATACACCACCGTTGTCTCAAATTCAAATCCTTCTGGGTGAAGATGTACTTCAGACTCTTGTGGTCAGTGAACACTTCATACTCGGCATTGTACAAGTAGTGTCACCATTTCTTTAGATCGAACACAATGGCTGCCAGCTCCAGATCATAAGTAGGGTTGTTGACTTCATGAGGTCTCAACTTTCGAGAAGCATAAGCGATCACTTTCCGGTCTTGCATCAACACTGCTCCTAATCCTTCTTTCGAAGTGTATGGTTTATCTCCCGTTGGCAGGCTCAATACTGGTGTTGTCATCAATCTTCGCTTTAGCTCTTGGAAACCCTTCTCACATTTCTCACTCCACACAAATGGAACATCTTTTCTCAGTAGTCGGGTCATAGGCGATGAAAGTGTCGAGAACCCTTTGATGAACCTCCTGTAGTAACCAACCAATCCCAAGAAACTTCGAGTCTCGGTGATGTTCTCTGGTTGCTTCCAGTCTGACACTGCTTCAACCTTTGTTGGGTCTACCTTGATTCCCTCCTTAGTCACCATATGGCCAAAAAACGCTACACTGTCCAGCCAGAATCCACACTTGCTAAACATGGCAAAAAGCTTGCCCTATTGTCGCTCCAACAGGTTCTTCTGACCCCCTTTCCAAATCTGGCTCGCTCTCATTCCCCCAGTTAGGTGGCTGCATCTGGGTCGTCTCAACTTCCGATGTCACAGGTTCTGCCTCTGGAACTCTTCTGCCTGATGTGGCTACACGACACTTGGGTGCCATTCTCAACCATGCCCAGATAATGAATGTATGCATTCAAGTTTAAAACATTTTGAGCATACATTCACATTCAAGTTTAAGTAAAAGAAAATCATATGCAAGTTTTTGTATAAAGGATTGCATAAGAAATTTCTCAAACCTTAGAGTACTCCAAGTACTCTTATTTACAGAAATTTGAAATGAAAGCAGTAAAAAGAAACGAAATCCTTAACATGGAAGTTCATGGAAAGCAGAAAATAAATAATCTTAATCCTAACAGCTCTTTAGCCCCTCTAGTCCTCATTCGAATATCCAAAGTCAGCCTCATACAACCATCCCCCAGAGTTCTTAGAGAAATCTATCCCAACCCCACTGGCAAACCCCTCCATTGGCTCCTTCCCGGGTCACCTAGAACTCTCCCCAGGCTTAACTCAGCTAATAGGAGAAACGAAAGAAGGCCTAGGTGGAGACTCATATTCTATCTCCTATGGGTCATCACTATTTGCTAATAAATCCACTATGGGGCTAGGAGGGTGGGGAACATGTTCCACGGCTATCTTCTCATCTTCACTGTTAGTACTTATATATATCACTGGGGTTGGGGTGGCTCATGGATCGGAACCTCATCATCACTGCTATCTTCAAAGGGATAATTGGCTGAGGAGCAGGCTGAGGAACGGGAAGGTCTTCTGGGTAAATAGGGATAGGGGAATGTCGTTGCTGCCCCTTCCTCGTGGTTCTAAGCATTCTAACCATCCTATAACATAAACAAAATAGGTTAGATAAAGATTGGAACTTAAATAAATAGAACATACACTATCAATATTTACCTAAACCTAGGCTCTAATACCACTTGCAACACCCACTACCTAGGCCCGACAAAGCCGGGGATGTCGCCCATCCAAAGGACAATGGGTCTTTATAACTAGGACACACAACAAAATAAAGCAATACTTTAAAATTTAAAACTTATTAGAACCTAAACATTCAAGAATAAATCCAAATAAAATTGAAATTATTCACTCTCAACTCCCAAAGCATTACATAAAAATAAATAACAAAATATCATCCAAGTAGGCAACAACTAGCTACTCATCCCCACAGCAGGATCGACCTGAAGTCATGGTAAAAAGGGTGATGAGATAAAAATCTCAGTAAGTCCGTGGGTGCTTTGAGTGTTCAGTGAAAACAGTTCGTGAATGTAAAGTGTAAAAATTTCATAAGAGAAGTACTAGTAAGCAATAAACAATGTTCAAAATCAAGAGTGGGATTTTGGTTTTTCCAACTATTCATGCACAATAAAATCAACCACTCAAAAGGGTGACCATGGGTTACCACACGTTGGGCCCCATAGCCATACAACGGTCAAAATGCCAAACTTTGTGCAGCCTTTCAAAAAGGTAGGTGATCGGCATACCGGGTAAGATACTCCTCCTTCTCTACACCCAAACAAAACTGGTTGTGCATTCCGGCAACACATAGTCCACATGACTGAAACCTGCTAGCTCGGACCGGCATGACTAATGATGTGTCCGGACTTGGGTATAAAAATCATACAAAAACTAAGCATATTCCCAATCAAGTTTAAATTAAAACGTTAAACCCAAAATCACACATACGAGCAAGCGTACTCATCATTAACTAAGCATAGGGTTCAAACGAGTGGCCATCCTCAAGGAACAAGTAGACATTAATTACCTTTCTTTCATTGTTTAACCGACTCGATAAAACAAAACCAAAATAAAATAAAATAAAAACAAAAATATATACATTTCAAGTATGTAATTCAAACCATTGATTAGACAATCATAATCTTAAAGTACCCAACGTCTATCATAACGAATTATTCCCTTGGCATCATGAAGAATTAAAATAGACTCACTTCTTTCTCAATCCATGAATCCCTATCTTCTATGTAACTTAGTATCACATACTCTGTCTGAACCAGTCTTACCCAAATGATGCATTAAACACAATATTTTGATCAAGTCCCATTCTCAGGCAAACTTAACCCATGAAATTAACCAATTGAATCCATATTCTGGCAAACATCAATTAACCTTTAATTACTCTATTCTTGCAATTAACCCCATTTTCATGCAAGTTAAAAGGCAAGAAATATGAAACCAATCAATTAAACCATCAACCCTATTCTCAAGCAAGTTAACGGCACAAGCAATTAATCTCGCAATCAACTTGAGAAATTAAATACCAAGAATAACAATCAGTTCATCAAAAGATCAAATATCTCTAAATACCATGAACGTCTAAACTAATGCCAAATTACAATAAAACAATTAAAACATCATTGTCAAGAAAAGGAAAACAAAGGAAAGAAATAGATACTCATAGACAAGCCTTCTTTTTCTTCATTCATAAACCTTCTTGTACAAGATGAATAGGAAATTTTCAATTTTATTTTTAAAAAAATTGGATTTTCTAGCAAACATTATAGGTCTTATAGAAGAAACAGGCTTGAAATTGTTCAAGCAAGTAGAAATTATGAAGAAGCCTCACGTGGCTATAGCATAGCCGGGCTGGTTTTCTTTTGATGTATATATAAAAAAAAAATCCCCAATTTTGTTCTATGCTTTTGACCACCAATTTTTCCCATTAAATCCTATAAAATCCACTGAAATATTTTTTTTTTCCAAAAGGGGCCCCAAGATTTTCCCCAAAATTTGATTTTTGGACTAAAAAAATTTAATTTTCAAAATAATGATTGTGGAATTTAATATTTGATGTATATTTATTTTTGCTAAATGTATTTTAAGCCTGATATTGGCATGTTGGCTTGGTTGTGGATTTAGACCAAATTAATTAGATTAATTTAAA
The DNA here is from genome assembly GCA_026120185.1 of Voacanga thouarsii. Taxonomy (NCBI): domain Eukaryota; kingdom Viridiplantae; phylum Streptophyta; class Magnoliopsida; order Gentianales; family Apocynaceae; genus Voacanga; species Voacanga thouarsii. Next base: position 3,199,347 of record JANUWF010001165.1, read on the forward strand.
TTATGTTATGCATTTTATCGCGTTCTTTTGAATAAATAGGATTTCTAAATTAATTAAACAGATTAAACGCAACGGAAAATAGCAAGAAATCCAAGCTATGGATCACAAGTTTTGCAGTAGAAACGGGAAAAAGAGAAGATCACGCTTATTACCTCTTGAAGCCGAAATTTAAAATTTTCTTGTTCCAAGAACGCAGGCGCGATCCAGATCACAAAAGCGGTTCACATGCAGCTCAATTGAAGTCCAAGAAAGAACTCCCTATAATGATAATCCACACAAGGTCGAACGCTCACAATCTCACAATTCTATGCTAGTAGAATTTAGAAGGCTAGGGTCTGATTAATAAGAGAGAGATGGCTAGGGTTTGATCAAGAGAGAGGCAGAGAAATGGTTTCTCTGTTATTGCGTGAATAGTCTGTGTCTCTTACCCGAAGGAAACCGTTTTCTTATATTTATAGATTTATAATTACCGTAAATTGCAACTTATTCCTTCAACGTCCAATTCTCAACAAATCGGTCCTTGAAGTTTACTTAATTACAATTAGGTCCCATGAATTATAACAAACTTATAATTCACCTATAAATATATTCCCTTCTCTTAATTAACCCCACAATATTATCAAATAATATATTTGAGCATTCAAACCTTTATTGTGTGTGACCCATTAGGTTTCCTGGTCTTATTGGTAGCATAATATGAATTAATTCTAACAATATTAGAATTAATAATCCTTAATAAAATAAAGGATTAAATTTATTAATTCTCTAGTTAATAAATCCATATTTAGCATATCAAGAGCGACATCTAGCAATGACTCTTGACCACCCAAAAGTCCAGAAAGTCAAGTGGCTTGACATGAACCTTTCAATAGCAAATTATCACTACATTAAACTCCTTTCACCATACAATATCTCATTCGGTCTAGAGCATTGAATTAGTGCCAACTCCCTCCAGAATATTATTAATTCTGGCCCGAATATTATAGTACTTGTTCAAGAAATCCATTACTCGGTATGTGTATCAATTGGAACCATTTCCATCACATAGTCGCCTTGGCCAAGGACTTCATGAGTAATGATTTCTACAAGTGGCCTTGAGATATACTCTCCTACTATTAGGAGTGGTGAATCCTTTATTGACTTTCTCAACTACTTTCGTTTACTTTACGTTGTACCCAATATCCATCCCATAGGCAGTCCTAGAAAAGACTCCAAAGATTAGAGTCAAAATACAATGCTCGTTAAACAAAGTACCTTGGAGATCCCAAGTCTAAGGATACTTGCACACTTGCTATAAGGAGATTCTATCACTGGCACTAAATAGATATCCAAGTGATTAGCTCGTAGCTAGGTCATCCAATGAACTTGTTCCAAAACAAGCATCCACACGTTAATCCTGAGTATCCCAATACTCACGGATAGGAGAACCACCACTTGATCCAATCAAGAGATATAACATGTGCCAGTCTTGGCGTATTAATAATGTCCCATCTTATTAATACTATGACTGGGGATTATTTAAGTACAAACACTGCATAGTGTAGTAGGAATCTCACATCATGATCTCTATCATGATTTCCTTAACACTGTGTTGTACTAGGGACTTTATCTAATGGTTTGTATACATATTTAGATATAACAATCAAACTGAAAGATAAAAAATGCCTCTTATTAATTTAATATGCAATATACATGGTACACGTGATTGCCTCTAGAGCACAACACTAACAAACTCCCACTTACACTAGAGCCAATCATTCATGTATCGAATACCAAATGACTCAACATGTTTATCATGTTTCTTCTGGGAAAGCTCTTTAGTGAGTGGATTAGCTATGTTCTAATCCGTGGGAATCCTCTCTATTTTTACATCTCCTCTATCTATGATTTCTCTAATCAAATGATAGAGTCTAAGTACATGCTTGGATCGTTGATGAGACCATGGTTCCTTTGCCTGTGCAATGGCTCCATTGTTGTCACAATACAAAGGTATCGAATCAACAATGTTAGGCACCACTCCAAGTTCAGTGATGAACTTCTTGATCCATACTGCTTCTTTAGTTGCTTCAGAAGCTGCTATGTACTCTGCTTCAGTAGTCGAATCAGCAGTAGTCTCATGTTTGGAGCTCTTCCAACTAACTGCCCCACCACCTAATGTAAATACGTAGCCAGATTGTGATTTGAAGTCGTCCTTATCGGACTGAAAGCTGTCATCAGTATACCCTCTTACTTGTAAATCACCATCTCCATATATCAATAATGCATTCTTAATCCTTCATACGTACTTAAGGAAATTCTTTACAGCTGCCCAGTGACCCTCTCCAGGATCAGATTGGTATCTGCTCGTCAAACTAAGAGCACACGATACATCGGGCCTAGTACATATCATAGCATACATGATAGACTCAATTGCCGAAGCATATGGAATTCTACTCATGTGATCCCTTTCAACTTGTGTCTTTGCAGACATCGACTTTGAAAGGCTTACACCATGTGTCATAGGTAAGAATCCTCTTTTGGATTGATCCATGCTGAACCTTTTCAACACTTTGTCTATGTATGTTGACTGTGAATGACCTAGCAACCTTCTAGATCTATCTCTATAGATCTTTATTCCCAGAATATAGGTTGCTTCTCCAAGATCTTTCATGAAGAACATCTTGGACAACCAAATCTTCACTGATTGAAGAGTGGAAACATCATTTCCTATAAGCAATATGTCATCTACATAAAGCAATAGGAAAACAACTTTACTCCCACTAACCTTCTTGTACACACAAGGTTCATCCATGTTTTGAATGAAACCAAAATCTTTAATTGTCTTATCCAAACGGATATTCCAACTCCTAGATGCTTGCTTAAGTCTATAAATGGACCTTTGCAACTTGCACACCTTTGTGCTATCTTTGGATATGAAACCTTCAGGCTGTGTTATATACACTTCCTCAATCAGGTTTCCATTAAGGAAAGCTGTTTTCACATCCATTTGCCAGACCTCATAATCATAATGAGTGGCAATGGCTCGGAGTATTCTTATGGATTTCAACATCGCGACTGGCGAAAAAGTTTCGTCATAGTCAATACCTTGTCGTTGACAATAACCTTTTGCTATCAAGCGAGCCTTATAGGTAACCACATTACCATCCATTTCAGTTTTCTCTTTGAAAACCCATTTACACCCAATAGGCTTGATTCCTTTAGGTGGATCAACCAAAGTCCATACTTGGTTGTCATACATGGAATCCATCTCTGACTTCATAGCTACGATCCATTTGTCAGATTCTGAACTATTCAGAACATCCTTGTAAGTAGTAGGCCCATCGTCATCTATGAGTAATACGTCATTATGGTCACTTATGAGAAATTCATATCTCTCAGGTGCCACTCGTATCCTACTTGACCTACGAAGCTCTTGTGTGTTAGAAGGTTCATCTATTGGAATAGATACAGGTTCAGATGGTTGATCAATATTTGTTTGCTCTTCGTGAACTGCAATAAGTTCAAGCTTGCTCCCACTATCTTCTTTGAACATGTGCTCATTCTCTAAGAAGATAGCATGTTTTGAAATAAAAACTTTATTTTTAGAAGGAAGATAGAAGTAATATCCAAACGATTCTTTTGGATATCCAACAAACAAACATTTGTCAGACTTACTTTCAAGTTTGTCTGACATTACCTTTTTAACAAAAGAAGGGTAACCCCAAATCCTTAAATAAGATAACTTTGGTCTCTTACCAAAGAATAACTCATAAGGAGTGGTATCAACCGTTTTTTACGGAATTCTGTTTAAAATGTAAACAACAGTCTCTAGTGCGTACCCCCAAAATGATTTTGGTAAGTCTGTAAAAGCCATCATGGTCCTTACCATGTCTAGAAGGGTTCGATTCCTTCTCTCAGATACACCGTTATGTTGAGGTGTATATGGTGGAGTCCATTGAGATAATATTCTGTTATCTCTTAGATAACTTAGAAACTCTTGACTTAAGTATTCACCTTCTCGATCAGATCTAAGAGCTTTAATACTTTTGCCAAGTTGTTTCTCTACTTCATTCTTGAAGTCTTTGAAACGGTCAAAGGATTCAGATTTGTATTTCATCAAATACAAATACCCATATCGAGAATAATCATCAATAAAGGTAATAAAGTATTGATAACCTCCTCTTGCTTGTATTGACATTGGGCCACATACATCTGAATGTACGGGTTCTAATAACTCTTTTGCCCTTTCTCCTTTTCTTGAAAAAGAAGTTTTAGCCATTTTTCCAAGTAAACAAGATTCACATTTGTCATATGATTCGTAATCAAATGACCCTAAGTCACCCAATTTGTATAACTTAGACACACGTTTTTCATTTACATAGCCTAAACGACAATGCCATAAGTAAGATGAGATTAAGTTATCCTTTTTATGTTTCTTTTTTCTTATATTGAGAATTGGATTATATATGTCTAGAACATATACACCATTGATCAAAGTTGCAGAACCATAATGAATATCATTTAATGAGAAAGAACAACATTTATTCTTAAAACTTAAATGAAATCCGAATAAGTCTAAACAAGAAACTGAGATAATGTTTTTCAACAAAACTGGTACAAAATAACAGTTTTGTAGTTCTAAAACTAACCCAGAAGGTAGATTGAGAGGATAAGTCCCCACAGCTAGTGCAGCAACCTTTGCTCCATTTGTAGCTCGTAGGTCTACGTCACCTTTCTCTAGCCTTTTACTGTCCTTTAGTCCCTACAAATTATTGCATAAATGAGATCCACAACCGGTATCCAATACCCATATCTCATTATTAAAGGTAGTATTAATCTCAATCATAAACATACCAGGATTAGAAGTAGAAGTGCTTGCAAGCTTCTCCTTCTCATTCTTTTCCTTCACAGTCTCCAAGTAGGCCTTGCAGTTATGCCTCCAATGGCCCATTTTACCACAATGATGACATGGGCCTTTAGGGGCAGCCTCCTTCTTCTTGACGCCTCCTTTGGGCTTAGTAGGAGTGTTCTTTTTCTTCTTCTTAGAAACCTTTTTCTTAGAAGATGAAGAACCTACTAACAAGATTGCCTTATCATCTTTTTTCATAGAGGACTTAGCAGTCTTAAGTAGATTGATTAGCTCAGGTATGGTGGTCTCAATATTATTCATGTGGTAGTTGATCACAAACTACGAAAAACTACTTGGTAATGATTGAAGAATTACGTCAATACTTAACTCATGATCCATTACGAACCCAAGAAACCTAAGCTTTTCCATGTGGCCCAACATCTGCAACCCATGAGTGGCCACTGAAGCACCCTCAACCATCTTAGCACAGAACAGTTGTTTAGAGATCTCATATCTCTTTGTTCTAGCTTATATATCAAACAGCTCTTTAAGATGGAGGATCATCGATTGAGCATCCATATGCTCATGCTGTTTTTGTAGCTCAGGAGACATTGACGCCAGCATGATACAAGATGCTGTGTCGCTATCTTCTTTGTGCTTCTTGTGGACAGCATGCTCTTCAGCAGGAGCATCTTGAGCTAGAGGTGGCGGAATAGGAGCTTCTAGTACGTAGAGCAACTTTTCCGACTTGAGAACAATTCTCAAGTTTCTATACCAGTCCAAATAGTTTGATTCAGTGAGCTTGTTTGTTTCCAAGATGCTACGCAAGTTTAGGTTTGTCGACATGATGCAAATGACCTAGATGTAAAGATAGAATTATTAGAACATGTATATGCAGATGCAATGCAATTAATTAGGTCTTTAATTAAGCGCATAATTATTCCACTATTTTTACTCAAACCAATAGCCCCCACTATTGATTCGGGAAAACCCGTTAGAAGCTTTTCTAGTGGACTGGTATCCCAATTCCTTACGAATAACCTTGGGTTTGCCCAACAAGCCATCCTTAAGTTCATTGGTAGGTATCCAATACCAATTACATCGTATGTAACTACCGGATCATTGGGTGATTAACAACTTTTAATCTTAAAACCTTTTGGGCTACCCCAATTTTTCCTCTAAATTTCTTTATGCTTGAGTTTGCCCAACCGGGATAAAGAATTTAGTTAAACCCGACCCATTAATCAGGAATTTAATTCCATAGCATGAACATGCCCAATGTCAAGTAGGCTTGGGTTTGCCCAACAACCTGGTCTTGAAAAAGGACTCTCGTTCTTACTATATTAATGGAAGGAATTAGGTTTAAAATTATTTGAGGGATTTGTTCCTTTTAGTGGTCTCATCGTTAGGCATGCATACAATTTATCAATAAGCAGCATAAATTGATAAACATGGTAATAAACAATTACGTGGCATGGTTATGGACTTTCTAAATTAATTTCCTTGAGCCACCAAGGAAATTAATATGGTCAACCCTATGTGTTCATGCATGATATAAGTAGAGGGTCTTACCATCTCATCTTATTTTGAACGTCATCTTCAAAATCTTGAAAGTAAAATTCTACCTCAATCTAACCTATATAATCTAATTACATAATTTCCTAAAAGGAGAAACCTCGAGTTACATTCGAGGGGAGTTATATTAGAAGAGAATTACATCAGAATTTGAGAGAAGCCAGGACACGCAGGCCCTATTTTATTAAAAGAAAGCGGTAAAAAATGCATGAACAGATGTAATTGGTTTTAGTCCATAACCATCCACCATGCCATTAACTATGCTTAAACAATAAACATATAATTTTATTATTCTAAAATCATTATTTTGGGAAAATAAAATAAATTCTAAAATCAACATTTTAGAAAAATACATTAATTTTAAATTTTCAAAATCACTATTTTGAAAAATAAAATTGATTGTCTAAAAACTAATTTTGAGAAAATGCTTCTGGGTCCCGTCACGCAACGATAACGGCGGTCCCCGCATGCGGCTTGGATTTTCTGCAAATTTTTTGTTCAGTTCGGGGCCGTTCTAGATCAATCAAAACCAGTTTTTGACGTTGATCTTTGTTAATCTTTATTAACAAACCATTGTGATCATTCTCACAATCAATTTAACAATCCAAATTGTTAAACGGAAGGCTTAATTACAGGATGAACATCAACTGAAGCCAAAACCTGAACACAGACGTAGAACTATTCTGCAATATTTTCGAAAGCATAAAACCCACAACGCAGAAACAATTTCTGCAACCCAGATTATTCAAAACAAAACCCAGACGATTACATACAAACCATTAGATATGATCATACAATTAACATGCTATAATCATGCAATTTACATGCTTGAACAATTCAAAACAATAAAACATCCCATTAAAATGCAAACCCGTAGGCTCTGATACCACTGTAGGATTTCTAAATTAATTAAACAGATTAAACGCAATGGAAAATAGCAAGAAATCCAAGCTATGGATCACAAGTTTTGCAGTAGAAACGGGAAAAAGAGAAGATCACGTTTATTACCTCTTGAAGCCGAAATTTAAAATTTTCTTGTTCCAAGAACGCAGGCGCGATCCAGATCACAAAAGCGGTTCACAGCAGCTCAATTGAAGTCCAAGAAAGAACTCCCTCTAATGATAATCCACACAAGGTCGAACGCTCACAATCTCACAATTCTATGCTAGTAGAATTTAGGAGGCTAGGGTCTGATTAATAAGAGAGAGACGGGTAGGGTTTGATCAAGAGAGAGGCAAAGAAATGGTTTCTCTGTTATTGCATGAATAGTCTGTGTCTCTTACCCTAAGGAAACCGTTTTCTTATATTTATAGATTTATAATTACCGTAAATTGCAACTTATTCCTTCAACGTCCAATTCTCAACAAATCGGTCCTTGAAGTTTACTTAATTACAATTAGGTCCCATGAATTATAACAAACTTATAATTCACCTATAAATATATTCTCTTCTCTTAATTAACCCTACAATAATATCAAATAATATATTTGAACATTCAAACCTTTATTGTGTGTGACCCATTAGGTTTCCTAGTCTTATTGGTAGCATAATATGAATTAATTCTAACAATATTAGAATTAATAATCCTTAATAAAATAAAGGATTAAATTTATTAATTCTCTAGTTAATAAATCCATATTTAGCATATCAAGAGCGACATCTAGCAATGACTCTTGACCACCCAAAAGTCCAGAAAGTCAAGTGGCTTGACATGAACCTTTCAATAGCAAATTATCACTGCAATAAACTCCTTTCACCATACAATATCTCATTCGGTCTAGAGCATTGAATTAGTGCCAACTCCCTCCAGAATATTATTAATTCTGGCCCGAATAGTACTTGTTCAAGAAATCCATTACTCGATATGTGTATCAATTGGAACCATTTCCATCACATAGTCGCCTTGGCCAAGGACTTCATGAGTAACGATTTCTACAAGTGGCCTTGAGATATACTCTCCTACTATTAGGAGTGGTGAATCCTTTATTGACTTTCTCAACTACTTTCGTTTACTTTACGTTGTACCCAATATCCATCCTATAGGCAGTCTTAGATAAGACTCCAAAGATTAGAATCAAAGTACAACGCTCGTTAAACAAAGTACCTTGGAGATCCCAAGTCTAAGGATACTTGCACACTTGCTATAAGGAGATTCTATCACTGGCACTAAATAGATATCCAAGTGATTAGCTCGTAGCTAGGTCATCCAATGAACTTGTTCCAAAACAAGCATCCACACGTTAATCCTGAGTATCCCAATACTCACGGATAGGAGAACCACCACTTGATCCAATCAAGAGATATAACATGTGCCAGTCTTGGCGTATTAATAATGTCCCATCTTATTAATACTATGACTGGGGATTATTTAAGTACAAACACTGCATAGTGTAGTAGGAATCTCACATCATGATCTCTATCATGATTTCCTTAACACTGTGTTGTACTAGGGACTTCATCTAACGGTTTGTATACATATTTAGATATAAAAATCAAACTGAAAGATAAAAAATGCCTCTTATTAATTTAATATGCAATATACATGGTACACGTGATTTCCTCTAAAGCACAACACTAACACCTTCAACACCAGATATGGACACTACGAGTTCGTGATGATGCCGTTCTGGGTGATTAATGCTCTAGCAGTATTCATGGACCTGATGCACTGAGTATTCCGACCTTATCTGGATAAGTTCGTGGTGATCTTCATCGACAACATTTTGATCTATTCCAAGAGTCCGGAGAAGCATGTAGAGCATCTGAAGCTCGTACTGGAGAAGCTTCTGGAGCACAAGCTATACACAAAGTTCAACAAGTGCGAATTTTGGATCGACAGTGTGGCATTCCTTGGCCATGTAGTGACCAAGGAGGGAATCAAGGTGGACCCGGCAAAGGTTGAAGCGGTATAGACTGAAAGCAGCCAGAGAGTATCACTGAGATCCGAAGTTTCTTGGGATTGGCTGGTTACTACCGAAGATTTATCAAGGGATTTTTGACACTTGCATCGCCAATGACCCGATTATTGCGAAAGGATGTTCCATTTGTGTGGAACGAGAAATGCGAGAAAATTTTTCAAGAACTGAAGCGCAGACTGATGCCAGCACCGGTATTGAGTCTACTGGAGGAAGGGAAACCTTACGCGCTATATACTGACGCTTCGAAAGAAGGACTGGGAGCAGTGTTGATGCAAGACGAAAAGGTGATTGCTTATAATTCTCAGAAGCTGAGACCTCATGAAGTTAACTGTCCCACTCATGATTTAGAGCTGGCAACTATAGTGTTCGCCATAAGGAAATGGCGACACTACCTGTATGGAGCCGAATACGAGGTATTCACAAACCATACGAGTCTAAAGTATATCTTCACCCAAAAGGATCTGAACTTGAGGGAGCGAAGGTGGATGGAATTCTTAGAAGAATACCGTTGCCCGATCAACTACTATCCCGGGATGGCCAACGTGGTCTCTGACGCCCTAAGCAGAAAAGTTGGGATGGCCAAGTTAAGGGTGCAGGAAATGCAAGCAGTGTAGGATGTATTGGACAAATATGGAAGTGCAAGACAAAGGGATTATCATAAGCAATTTGAAGTTGGTGCCGAATTTGAGAAGGGAAATCGTGGAAGCTCAGCAAGGCAACGTCGAGTTTCAGCTTTTCAAGGACATGGAGCAAAAGCAGCCCAGCAGTGAATTCCATCTAGATGAGACTTGAGTTCTACATTTCAGGGATCGGTTGTGTATACCCGGAGAGCAGTAATTAAAGGACCGAATTTTGGAAGAAGCGCACAAGAGCAAGTACGCCATTCATCCGGGGGAAGTCAAGATGTATCAGGACTTGAAGAGAGCCTATTGGTGGCCCGGACTGAAGCGAGATGTGGTCAAGTATGTCTCGACCTATCTCACCTGCCAAAAAGTCAATGCGGAGCATAAGAAGTCAGCGGGACTATTACAACCATTGCCAGTGCTGGAATGGAAGTGGGAAGAGGTGACTATGGATTTCGTCACCGGGCTTCCCATGTCAAGGACTTAAAAGGACGCCATATGGGTAGTGGTGGATCGATTAACCAAGTCGGCGCATTTCATACCTGTGAATGTGAGGGACGCGATGGAGAAGCTGGCTCAGACTTATGTTCGAGAGATCGTCCGACTACAAGGAGTGCCTTCAAGCATAGTGTCAGATCGAGACTCGAGGTTTACGTCTCGTTTCTAGGGAATGTTTCAGGAAGAAATGGGGTCGAATCTGAAATTCAGTACGACGGCGCATCCGCAGACCGATGGGCCATTAGAGAGAGTGATACAAATATTGGAGGATATGTTGAGAGCCTGTGTTTTGGACTTCAAAGATAAGTGGATAGAGTGTGTACCATATGCAGAATTATCATATAAAAGCAGCTATCAAGCTTCGATCGGGATAGCACCGTATGAGGCTTTGTATGGGCGCAAATGTCAGGTACCGTTGTATTAGAGTTAGTCCGAAGATGGTCATGTGAGCAAAACCGGAGAAGTATGTGTCCAAGAAATACCGAATAAAGTGAAATTGATCAGGGAAAGGTTAAAGGCGGCACAGAGTCGACAGAATAGCTATGCAAACAACCGGCGAAGAGAATTAGAATTTCAAGCTGGGGACAGTGAATTTTTGAAGTTGACACCGAATAGAGGAATTTGAAGCATCTGAAGGATAAAAAATTGAATCCGAGATATTTGGGGCCGTTTTCGATTAAGGAAAGAATTGGGTCAATAGCTTACCGATTGGACCTGTCTGATGGGTTGACAGGAATCCATGATGTGTTTCTTATGTCACAATTGAAGAAGTACAATACTGATCCCGGTCATGTATTGAATAATGAACCGTTAGTGTTGCAGTCAGACCTGAGCTACGTGGAGAAGCCTATGCGAATATTAGACCGCAGTGTCAAGACTCTGCGGAACAAAACGATACCGATGGTTAAAACTCAGTGGGAGCACTATGGCATGCAGGATGCCACATAGGAGTTAGAAGATTGGGTTAAACGGAAGTATCCCAAGTTGCAACAGAGTTATGCTTGAATTTTGGGACGAAATTCTTCTAAGGAGGGGGGATGTGAAACCCTAGTCAAAACCAACCATAGAGTAAGGGGGTTGGGATGCATATTATAATTTATTACATGTTTAAATATATTTTTAAATGATTTTCTGTGCTTTGGATTTGAGTTTTATTGTCTCGAAGGCTTAGTTGTGAGTATTGCTTGGGAATGGCAAAATAGTAATTTTTTGTTAAGGTGGAAAAAAGAAGATAGCTTGAGGATTGAATATGAAAATAATTAATAGAGGGAAAATAATAACAAGAGTTGTTGTGGTTTAGTTGTTAGAGCTTTAGGATTAATTTTTGAGGTCTTGTGTTCAAATTCCATCATATGAGCTTTAGCTTGGTTAAATTTTATTTTTGCTTGGGAAGTATTAATTTCGGCCTTATGTCCTTGGAGTAGGGCAGAGATGTTGTCCTAAGAGAGACATGATAGGAATATCCTCATTCTACTCCTTTGCCCTACACAAAATTCCTAAGGGGAATTCATTTCCTCTTTATCCTTAATTTTTTCTATTTTTCTATTCATTAGTTTGTTCATTTTGTTCAAGCCAATTTTATTCTAGAAAAATTCCAGAAATGTGTTGTGGCTTTGAAGTTTCAAAATGTCATAGTAAAGGACATCATATGGACCGAAACAATGGAAGAGGGGGAAAGATTTCAAGTGAATTAAATTCCTTAGTGAGCTTTTTAAAAATTCATTCTAGCTAGGTTCATCTTCCATCTTGGTATGAACTGAAATTTTCCAGCATCTTGTGCCTTCAAGGTGTCGAGATTCTTAGCTAATATTCCCTCCCAAATGGTGCCAGAAAGATGGTCTTTTGGATCAGATTGCAACTTGAATTTCTCTAGCCATTATCGGACTGCACAAAAATGGTGCAAAATTAGGAAAAATCCTGGGCAAATTCGCACATTTGGGAGTCCAAAACCAAGTTGTTTTCATCCAGATTTTGTTCATCACCATAGCCATATTTTTCCTCCATGCAGAAAGACAGAAACCAGCCTTGATAGTCCCTGAAATTCCCCTTCAAACTCTCTGCAAGCTGGCTGGAAAATGGCAGCCGAAAACTGCCCAGGAAAATTCCAGCATGCAAAAATGTTGCGCAAGATTTTGTCCAGCTTTGTTTCCTAATTCTCTCCGAGCCGAAACCCCATCCTTGTTCTGCATAAACAACCCTTAAAGCTTCAGTAACTGAGCTCCATTATCTCCCTTAAGCTTCTGCACGAAATTCAGACATGGCTGCCCGAAAATCTCTCCAACAAATCCCTGCAATCATGCTTGATTGATTACCAAAATTCCAGCTACCATAGTTTAGCAACCTTCCATAAAGTATCCCTCAAAAAACTAGACTTTTTCTTCACCAATATGCTCCTTGTTTATGGCCACCATAAGCCTCAAGGTAGGTTTGTTCTAACAACATCATCTTCTCCAATCATGATCTCTAGTGAAAATATATATGAATAAACATGTTAATGGTCTCTCTCTCTCTCTCTCTCTCTCTCTCATGGCCGAAACTCTCTTCTCTTGGCCGGATGACTTCTTCTCCCATGGCCATGCTTTCTCCATCTTCCTTGGACGAATTTGGGCATCTAAGAGTTGAGATCCATTCTAAACTCCTTCAAGGTATTCCTCGACCAAGTAAGTCCCTCAATCTTTCTTTTAAATTCTAGATTCATGTCTCAAGGATGATGTTGATAGTAGGTGGATTGTGATAGGATTTGAGTATGTATTGTTGAGATTGAAGCATGAATATATGCATGATTGTGAAGGAGATGGGATTTATGCATGGAAGGAATATCTTGGTTGATTGTATGATGATTTGAGGTTTGATGCATGTCTCCATGTCATAGATAGTATTTGTGATGAAGTATGCTAGAGATTATGTCACCTTTGGTGAATAAGATTTATATTCATGTTGGATTATTGAAGCCATGATCATATTTATGCTAGTAGAGGTTAGATCATGTCTTGATAAATTTAGATCTATGCTTATATGCATGATTTGGATGATTTGATGAATTGAAGGATTGTATATGTTCTTGATTGTGGTTAGCCATAGAAATTTGATCATGATCCAGTGGTCCCTAAGCTAATTTTTATTTCATGAATAAAATATTTAATAATATAATTTTGCAAGTAATTTAAAAAAAAAACCCTAGGAAGGGTAGATTTGGATTATTATATATACAAAGGATATTTTAGTTAAGTAAATAATAATTTTTGCTAGAAAAATAAAATATATAGATATTATTTAAAATATTGAAAACAATTAAAGCCTTTTATGAAAATAATTATAATTAGTAAAATATTTATTACTAAAAATTTAATTATTATCTTTTAATCAAAACCCATTAAGAATTTATTTATTATTGTTCAAGCAAGACTCATTAAATTTATTTTCAACTAATTTTAGCTATCAATTATTTTCTAACAACTAAATTATTAATAAATCATTATTTTACTTAATACTACCTTGGACTCTTGATCAAATAAACTCTAAATTTTTATTAGCAAGATTTAAACTTTCAACTTATTAGAATTTACTTCCCAAACCATTAATTATTTTAAATACCAAAATTAGGCTCAACTTATAAACCTATTTATTTATTGTTTGGCCTTAAAGCTTGAGTTGAGTTGTTTTAAATTAAAAAAGTAAATTTTGGCTTGAGTTTGATTGTGGTTTGTATTTGCCCATGCGGGTTAGGTCAGCTGTTGGAGACCTTTTATTGTGAGCAAGGATCAGGTAAGCTCCTGCATAAAACCTGATTGATGCAAAATGTTTAACTATGGTGAGCCAAATATAAAGTGCATGGACACTCAGTTCTGCAAAGGCAATTGGGGATTAACTTCTTTCTTATTTCAGATAAACAAATTATTTGGAAATCAATATGCAGATTTACTCAATCTCAAAACTCTTTCCAAAACTAATTTTGACAAAGACTTTGGAAACCCTTAATTTCTTTTCCTTGTGGAATGGTGTTTTGTTCATTTTCTCCCAAGTGGGAAATGTCATTGAGTACTCAATAAGGGTGGACTGCTAGGACTAGTCTTTAAAGGGTTAGGGTGAGTCTCTCAGTAGGTGGCCACCTCTAAGGGCAAGTCCTTCCCGGATAAGATGACAGTCCAGTTGGTCGTGCTGGTCCGAACTAGCAGTTGTTTATTTTTCAGTCAAGTGATTGTGTTTTGCCGGAATGGACACCCGGTTGTTGTTTGGGTATAGAGAATGAGGAGTATCTCACCCAGTAGGCCGATCACCTACCTTTTTTGTCAGTTTGCACAAAGTATCGGTATTCTGACCGGTTATGGGGCCCAACGTGTGGTAACCCATGATCATTTCTTTTGTGTGGTTGATTTTATTGATTATGTATGTTTGAAAAAGCCAAAACATCACTCTTGCTTTTGACTAATGTTTATTTCTTGCCAGTATTTCTCTTATAAAGGTTTTATACTTTGCATTCATGAACTCTTTCCACTGGACACTCAAAGCACACACGGACTTACTGAGATTTCTGTCTCATCACATTTTTACCATGATTTCAAGTCAATCCTGCTGCGGGGATGAGTAGCTAGATTATGCCTGCTTTGGAAGATTTTCTGATGATTTATTTTTGTGTAATGTTTTGGGGAGATGAGAGTGGATAAATTTTATTACGGATTTGTTTTTGGTATTTTGGAATTTATTCTTAGATTGATATTTATTTTGGGATGTAATAAATTTTAAATTCAAGTATCATTTATATTCCACTATTTTATTTGTGTGACCTAGATATAAAGACCCCTTGTCCTTTGGACGGGGCGACGTCCCCGGCCCTAGCGGGCCTAGGTAGCGGGGTGTTACAAGTGGTATCAGAGACTAGGTTTAGACAATTATTGATAGTATTTGTCTATTTCTTTAAGTCTAAATCTTTATCTAACCTATCTTGTTGATGTTGTAGGATGGTTAAACTGCTTAGGACAGCGAGGAAAGGGCAGCAGAGGCACCCACCTATCCCTCTAGACCCGGAGGACCTTCCAGTTCCCCAGCCCGACCCTCAGCCAATTATCCCCATGGAGGATAACAATGATGATGAGGTTATCCATATGGAGGATAACAGTGATTATGAGATTAACCCTATGGAGGATAGCAGTGATGACGAGGTCCAGATCATTGAGCCACCCCCAATTTCGGTGATTGACATAAGCTCGGATAGTGAGGATGAGGTGATGATAGTGGAGTAGATAGCGATGACCCGGGGGAGATAGACTATGAGTCTCCGCCTAGGCCTTCTTTCCTTCCTTCTTCCAGCCGAGTGGAACTCGGGGAGAGTTCTAGGTGCCCTGGGAAGGAGCTAATGGGGGGATTTGCTAGTAGGGATGGGGTAGATTTTTCCAAGAACTCTGCGGGATGGTTGTATGAGGCTGATGATGAGGGTTTTGATGAGGATTAGAGGACTAGGAGTTCTTTTGATTTGGATGTTTATTTGTTACTGTTTTTTTTTTTCGAGAACTTTTATGACAAGGATTTTTAATTCTGCTTCCTATTAAATTTTGAATTTATACAAGTCCATTTTTGAAAGAGAATTTATTCCTTAGCTAAAATTTACATCCGCTTTCTGTTTACGTCTATTTAACTTTGCATGCAAGTACAACTAAAATGATTTTACCCTTAAATGTATACACATATCATCTGGGGTGTGGTTTAGAATGGCACCCAAGCGTCGTGCAGCTACAGTAGGTGGAAGAGTTCCGAAAGTCGATCAAGTGGCACCAGAAGTAGAAACAGCTCAGATACAAGCACTCAGCCAGGGTGACAGGAATGGTCTAGATATAGGATCGAGGTCTGAAGTTCCAGTTGATGTGACCATGGGCCAGGCATTCAGCAAGATGGCCGAGATTTTGCAGTCAATAACCGAGCGACGAAACCTGAGGAGTGAAGATGAGGCCTTAGAAGGGTTCCTGAAGTTTCAGCAGCCCGTCTTCCTGGGCGAAGCGGAATAGGATCAGAAGGCAGAGTAGTGGGTTGAACAGTTGGAGGACATATTCGCGACGCTCCAGTACACCGAGGAGCAGATGGTGAAGTTTGCAGCTTTCCAATTGAGAGGACCAGCTCGAGCGTGGTGGCAGGGGCTCCAAGACGACTGGGAGATAGACGAGCAGGAATGGACATGGTCCAACTTCGTGGAAGCTTTCAGGGTAGAGTACATTCCACAGTAGATTGTGGAGAAACAAGAGGACGAATTCCAGAATTTGAGACAGGGAAGCATGTCGGTAGCCCAATACGCGGCCCGGTTCACTCAGTTGTCCAAGTACTGCAAGCGATTGGTGGACACCGAGTAGAATAGGACGAGGCAATTCGTCAAGGGGCTGAGATCGGAGTTGAGGAGAGCATTGGCACCTGCCCTGCCGACAACCTATTCGGGGGTTGTAAACGCAGCTACTCGAACAAAAAAAGAGGATCGCAGTAGGATGTTAGTAAAACCCTTCCAGCTGTCGAGACAGCTGCAAGGATAATTCCCGAGACCGCAACCCCACAAGCGCCCCGCCAACCACCAATAGCAGAACTGGGGAAAGTAAGCCCGGACATCACCGAGTGGACCTGCCCCGAATCTCCCATCATGTAGGCAATGTGGAAGGAAAGGCCACACCGAGAGGAATTTTTGGTCCAAGGGTGGTGAGAGAAAGTACTATCACTGTGGCGACCTGAACCACCTGAGGAACACTTGTCCCAAATTACACCAAGTCGAGCAAGAAAACCCGGTTCAGAACCCGAGGCCCAATCGAGCCAACCCTACGGGAGCATCTGGGAGTGGAGCGCCAAAGCCGCAAGTGAAGGCCAAGGTGTTCACTCTCAACAGAGAGGAAGTTGGGTCCGATGCAGCGGTGGTGGAAAGTACGTTCACTATTCAAGGACATTCCGTTAATGCTTTGATTGATCCTGGCTCTACACATTCCTATATAAACAAGTTGTGTGCATGTCATTTGGGTTGGGATGGAATTGAACTACCTTTCATTTAAGAGGTCAGCACACCTCTGGGAATATGGTGCAAGTGGATCGGTATGTAAAGGAGTGTAAAATTAATATGGGGAGAGAAAGTTTGGAAGGGGATTTGAAAGTGTTAGACATTGAGGATTATGACTTAATTTTGGGGATGGACTAGTTAGCCAAGCATGGGGCTAGGGTAGACTGCAAAAATAAGACAGTCTAGTTCATCAGACCGGGATGTGATGTATTGGAATTAAATAGCAAAAGGGCGAAAGAATATAAGTATTTGATTGCGGG
Source organism: Voacanga thouarsii (assembly GCA_026120185.1). Taxonomy (NCBI): domain Eukaryota; kingdom Viridiplantae; phylum Streptophyta; class Magnoliopsida; order Gentianales; family Apocynaceae; genus Voacanga; species Voacanga thouarsii. The sequence goes on from JANUWF010001165.1 coordinate 3,217,070, forward strand.
GGCTAAGGCCCAGAAATTGTTGAAGCAAGGGTGTCAAGGGTACCTAGCTTATGTGATAAACAAGCCGAAGGACCAGTGCACTCTGGAGGACATTGAAATAGTGAAGGATTTCCCCGATGTGTTTCCGGCGGAGCTTGATTCTCTACCCCCTAGCCGAGAAGTGGAATTCACCATCGACATAGTTCCAGGAGTAGAACCAGTATCACAGACTCCGTACCAGATGGCACCGGCAGAGTTGAAAGAGTTGAAAGAGCAGTTGGAGGAGTTAGTGAGTCAAAGCTATATCAGGCCAAGCACGTCACCCTGGGGAGCGCCTGTGCTATTTGTAAAGAAGAAGGACAGAACTCTAAGGCTATGCATTGACTACCGAAGGTTGAACAACTTGACGATCAAGAACAAATATCCCCTACCATTGATTGACGAACTATTTGACCAGTTGCAAGGATCCAGTTGCTACTCTAAGTTGGATCTGAGGCAAGGGTACTACCAGGTGCAGATAAGAGAGGATGATATTCCTAAGACAGCCTTCAACACCAGATATGGACACTACGAGTTCGTGGTGATGCCTTTCGGGGTGACTAACGCTCCAGTAGTATTCATGGACCTAATGCACCAAGTATTTCGACCTTACCTGGACAAGTTCGTGGTGGTCTTCATCGACGACATTTTGATCTACTCCAAGAGTTCGGAGCAGCATGCAGAGCATCTGAAGCTCGTACTAGAGAAGCTTCTGGAGCATAAGCTGTACGCAAAGTTCAACAAGTGTGAATTTTGGATGGACAGTGTGGCATTCCTTGGCCATGTAGTGACCAAGGAGGGAATCAAGGTGGACCCGGCAAAGGTTGAAGCGGTATAAACTGGAAGCAGCCAGAGAGTATCACTGAGATCCGAAGTTTCTTGGGATTGGCTGGTTACTACCGAAGATTTATCAAGGGATTTTCGACACTTGCATCGCCAATGACCCGATTATTGCGAAAGGATGTACCATTTGTGTGGAACGAGAAATGCCAGAAAATTTTTCAAGAACTGAAGCGTAGACTAATGTCAGCACCGGTATTGAGTCTACCGGAGGAAGGGAAACCTTACGCGCTGTATACTGACGCTTCTAAAGAAGGACTGGGAGTAGTGTTGATGCAGGACCGGAAGGTGATTGCTTACGCTTCTCGGAAGCTGAGACCTCATGAAGTCAACTATCCCACTCATGATTTAGAATTGGCAGCTATAGCGTTCGCCCTAAGGAAATGGGGACACTAAGTGTATGGAGTCGAATACGAGGTATTCACAAACCATAAGAGTTTGAAGTATATCTTCACCCAAAAGGATCTAAACTTGAGGCAGCGAAGGTGGATGGAATTCTTAGAAGAATACCGTTGCCCGATCAACTACCATCCCGGGATGGCCAACGTGGTCTCGGACACTCTAAGCAGAAAAGTTGGGATGGCTAAGTTAAGGGTGCAGGAAATGCAAGCAGTGTAGGATGTATTGGACCGAAGGGTGGAAGTGCAAGACAAAGAGATTATCATAAGCAATTTGAAGTTAGTGCCGAATTTGAGAAGGGAAATCGTGGAAGCTCAGCAAGGCAACGTCGAGTTTCAGCTTTTCAAGGACAAGGAGCAAAAGCAGCCGAGCAGTGAATTCCATCTAGATGAGACTTGAGTTCTACATTTCAGGGATCGGTTGTGTATACTCGGAGAGCAGTAATTAAAGGACCAAATTTTTGAAGAAGCGCACAAGAGCAAGTACGCCATTCATCCGGGAGAAGTCAAGATGTATCAGGACTTGAAGAGAGCCTATTGGTGGCCCAGACTGAAGCGAGATGTGGTCAAGTATGTCTCGACCTATCTCACCAGCCAAAAAGTCAAAGCGGAGCATAAGAAGTCAGCGAGACTATTGCAGCCATTGCCAGAGCTGGAATGGAAGTGGGAAGAGGTGACTATGGATTTCGTCACCGGGCTTCCCATGTCAAGGACTCAAAAGGACGCCGTATAGGTAGTGGTGGATCGACTAACCAAGTCGGCCCATTTCATATCTGTGAATGTGAGGGATGCGATGGAGAAGCTGGCTCAGACTTATGTTCGAGAGATCGTCCGACTACAAAGAGTGCCTTCAAGTATAGTGTCAGATCGAGACCCGAGGTTTACGTCTCGTTTCTGGGGAAAGTTTCAGGAAGCAATGGGGTCGAATCTGAAATTCAGTACGACGGCACATCCGCAGACCGATGGGCAGTCAGAGAGGGTGATACAAATATTGGAGGATATGTTGAGAGCCTATGTTTTGGACTTCGGAGATAAGTGGATAGAGTGTGTACCATATGCAGAATTATCATATAACAACAGCTATCAAGCTTCGATTGGGATGGCACCGTATGAGCACAAATGTTAGGTACCGTTGTATTGGAGTTGGTCCGAAGATGGTCATGTGAGCAAAACCGAAGAAGTATGTGTCCAAGAAATACTGGATAAATTGAAATTGATCAGGGAAAGGATAAAGGCAGCATATAGTTGGCAGAAGAGCTATGCAGACAATCGGCGAAGAGAATTAGAATTTCAGGTTGGGGACAGTGTATTTTTGAAGTTGACGATGAATAGATGAATTTTGAAGTATCCGAAGGGCGAAAATTTGAATCCGAGATATTTGGGGCCGTTTCCGATTAAGGAAATGATTGGGCCGGTAGCTTACCGATTGGACCTGGCAAATGGGATGACGGGAATCCATGATGTGTTTCATGTGTCACAATTGAAGAAGTATAATGCTGATCCCGGTCATATATTGAATAATAAACCGTTAGTGTTGCAGCCAGACCTGAACTACGTGGAGAAGCCTATGCGAATTTTAGACCGCAGTGTCAAGACTCTGTAGAACAAAATGATACCGATGGTTAAGATTCAGTGGGAGTTCCATGGCACGCAGGATGCCGCAAGGGAGTCAGAAGAGTGGGTTAAAGGGAAGTATCCCAAGTTGCAATAGAGGTATGCTTGAATTTTGGAACGAAATTCTTCTAAGGAGGGGAGGATGTGAAACCCTAGTTAAAACCAACCTTAGAGTAAGGGGGTTGGGATGCATATCATAATTTATTGCATGTTTAAATATATTTTAAAATAATTTTCAGTGCTTTGGATTTGAGTTTTATTGTCTCGAAGGCTTGGTTGTGAGTATTGCTTGAGAAGGGCAAAATAGTAATTTTTTGTTGAGGTGGAAAAAGGGAGATAGCTTGAGGATTGAATAAGAAAATAATTAATAGAGAGAAAATAAGAACAAGAGTTGTTGTGGTTTAGTGGTTAGAGCTTTAGGATTAATTTTTGAGGTCTTGTGTTCAAATTCCATCATAGGAGCTTTTGCTTGGTTAAATTTTATTTTTGCTTGGGAAGTAATAATGTCGGCCCTATGTGCTTGGAGTAGGGTAGAGATATTGTCCTAAGAGGGACATGTTAGGAGTATCCTCATTCTACTCCTTTGCCCTACACAAAATTCCTAAGGGGAATTCATTTCCTCTTGATCCTTAATTTTTCTTATTTCTCAATTCATTAGTTTGTTCATTTTGTTCAAGCCAATTTTATTCTAGAAAATTTCCAACAATGTGATGTGGCTTTGAAGTTTCAAAATGTCATAGTAAAGGACATCATATGGACCAAAACAATGGAAGAGGTGGAAAGATTTCAAGTGAATTAAATTCCTTAGTGAGCTTTTTAAAAATTCACTCTAGCTAGGTTCATCTTCCTTCTTGGAATGAACTGAAATTTTCTAGCTTCCTGCGCCTTCAAGGTGTCGAGATTCTTAGCTAATATTCCCTCCCAAATGCTACCAGAGAGATGGTCTTTTGGATCAGCTTGCAACCTGAATTTCACTAGCCATTTTCGGACTGCACAAAGATGGTGCAAAACCAGGAAAAATCCTGGGCAAATTCGCACCTTTGGTAGTCCAAAACCAAGCTGTTTTCTTCCAGATTTTGTTCAGTACCTTAGCCATGTTTTTCCTCCATGAAGAAGGCTAGAATCCACTCCTGAAAGCCCCTGAAATTCCCCTTCAAACTCTCTGCAAGCTGGCTGGATAATGGCAGCCGAAAATTGCCCAGGAAAATTCCAGCCTGCGAAAATGCTGTGCAGGATTTTGTCCAGCTTTGTTTCCTAATTCTATCCTAGCCGAAACCCCATCCTTTTTCTGCATAAACCACCCTTAAACCTTTAGTAACTGAGCTCCATTATCTCCCTTAAGCTTCTGCACGAAATTCAGACATGGCTGCCCGAAAATCTCTCCAACAAATCCCTGCAATCATGCTTGATTGATTACTAAAATTCCAGCCACCATAGTTTAGCAACCTTCCTCAAAGTATCCCTCAAATAACCAGACTTTTTGTTCACCAATATGCTCCATGTTTTCGGCCACCATAAGCCTTCTTTAACCAGATTTCAATTAACCAAAATACTGCTCAAAATAGTCGGCCATGGCAGACTTCCAAAGCTCTCCAATAATCAAGATATTCTTGAATATTTAGTTTCCAAATTTGCTTCCTAAAAATATTCTTCAAGGATTTCAACAACTAGCCTTTCCTTTTCCTTCCAAACCAGCAAATCATCTTCCTAAACCCTATAGAAAATTTGGCCAGCCTAATTCTTAAAGAATTTTGGCAGCTGCAAAACAAAAACCTCTCAATTCCCTTCAACCTTCAAGAACACACATAACACACCAAGAACACCTACTCCTTCCTTTCACTTAATACCCCTCCAAACCACTTCTAACCTTCTCTAAAATTTTCAGATTTAACCTACTCACTGCCGTGAGTCCATCAACACCATTCTTAACATCAAACTCCACAAACCAACTTGCTAGTTTGGATAAAAAACTAGAAAATTCTGTGAAAGCTCAAGAACACCCTCAAGGTAGGTTTGTTCTAACAACTTCATATTCTCCAATCTTGATCTCTAGTGAAAATATATATGAATAAACATGCTAATGCTCTCTCTCTCTCTCTCTCTCTCTCTCTCTCTCATGGCCGAAACTCTCTTCTCTTGGCCGGATGGCTTCTTCTCCCATGGCCATGCTTTCTCCATCTTCCTTGGACGAATTTGGGCATCTAAGAGTTGAGATCCATTCTAAACTCCTTCAAGGTATTCCTCGACCAAGTAAGTCCCTTCAATCTTTCTTTTAAATTCTAGATTCATGTCTCTAGGATGATGTTGATAGTAGGTGGATTGTGATAGGATTTGAGTATGTATTGTTGAGATTGAAGCATGAATATATGTATGATTGTGAAGGAGATGGGATTTATACATGGAAGGATTATCTTGGTTGATTGTATGATGATTTGAGGTTTGATGCATGTCTCCATGTCATAGAGAGTATTTGTTATGAAGTATGCTAGAGATTATGTCACATTTGGTGAATAAGATTTATATTCATGTTGGATTATGGAAGCCATGATCATATTTATGCTAGTAGAGGTTAGATCATGTCTTGATAAATTTAGATCTATGTTTATATGCATGATTTGGATGATTTGATGAATTGAAGGATTGTATATGTTCTTGATTGTGGTTAGCCATAGAAATTTGATCATGATCCAGTGGTCCCAAAGCTAATTTTTATTTCATGAATAAAATATTTAATAATATAATTTTGCTAGTAATTTAAAAAAAAAAAACCCTAGGAAGGGTAGATTTTGATTACTATATATACAAAGGATATTTTAGTCAAGTAAATAATAATTTTTGCTAGAAAAATAAAATATATAGATATTATTTAAAATATTGAAAACAATTAAAGCCTTTTATGAAAATAATTATAATTAGTAAAATATTTATTACTAAAATTTAATTATTATCTTTTAATCAAAACCCATTAAGAATTTATTTATTATTGTTCAAGCAAGACTCATTAAATTTATTTTCAACTAATTTTAGCTATCAATTATTTTCTAACAACTAAATTATTAATAAATCATTATTTTACTCAATACTACCAAGGACTCTTGATCAAATAAACTCTAAATTTTTCTTAGCAAGATTTAAAATTTCAACTTATTAGAATTTACTTCCCAAACCATTAATTATTTTAAATATCAAAATTAGGCTCAACTTATAAACCTATTTATTTATTGTTTGGCCTTAAAGCTTGGGACATTAGGATCATGGTAGTAGTGAGTTGAGTTGTTTTAAATTGAGAAAGTGGATTTTGGCTTGAGTTTGATTGTGGTTTGTATTTGCCCATGCGGGGTTAGGTCAGCTGTTGGAGACCTTTTATTCTGAGCAAGGATCAGGTAAGCTCCTGCATAAAACCTGATTGATGCAAAATGTTTAACTATAGCAAGCCAAATGTAGAGTGCATGGACACTCAGTTCTACAAAGGCAATTGGGGATTAACTTCTTTCTTATTTTAGACAAACAAATTATTTGGAAATCAATAAGGAGATTTACTCAATCTCAAAACTCCTTCCAAAACTGATTTTGACAAAGACTTTGGAAACCCTTAATTGCTTTTCCTTGTGGAACGGTGTTTTATTCATTTTCTCCTAAGTGGGAAACGTCGTTGAGTACTCAATAAGGGTGAACTGCTAGGACTAGTCTTTGAAGGGTTAGGGTGTGTCTCTTAGTAGGTGGCCATCTCTGAGGGGTAAGTCCTTCCCGGATAAGATGATAGTCCAGTAGGTTGTGTCGGACTGAGCTAGTAGTTGTTTATTTTTCAGTCAAGTGACTGTGTTTTGCCGGAATGGACACCCGGTTGTTGTTTGGGTATAGAGAAGGAGGAATATCTTGCCCAATAGGCCGATCACCTACCTTTTTTGTTAGTTTGCACAAAGTGTCGGCATTCTGACCGGTTATGGGGCCCAACGTGTGGTAACCCATGATCATTTCTTTTGAGTGGTTGATTTTATTGATTATGTATGGTTGAAAAAGCCAAAACATCACTCTTGCTTTTGACTAATGTTTATTGCTTGCTAGTATTTTTCTTATAAAGGTTTTATACTTTGCATTCACGAACTATTTCCGCTGGACACTCAAAGCACACACGGACTTACTGAGATTTCTGTCTCATCACCTTTTTACCATGATTTCAGGTCAATCCTGCTGTGGGGATGAGTAGCTAGATTATACCTGCTTTGGAAGATTTTCTGATGATTTATTTTTGTGTAATGTTTTGGGGAGATGAGAGTGGATAAATTTTATTATGGATTTGTTTTTGGTATTTTGGGATTTATTTTTGGATTGATATTTATTTTGGGATGTAATAAATTGTAAGTTCAAGTTTCATTTATATTCCACTATTTCATTTGTGTGACATAGTTATAAAGACCCCTTGTCCTTTGGATGGGGCGACATCCACGGCCCTGGTGGGCCTAGGTAGCGGGGTGTTACATAATACATACTGATGTATGTAGACCAAAGAATACACATGCTAGAAAAGGATTTCAGTACTGCATTACATTTTGGGATGATTTCAACAGATATGGTTGCCTATATCTGATGAAACATAAATATGAATCATTTCAGAAATTCAAAGAATTTTAAAATAAAGTACAAAATTAGCTTGGTAAAAGTATTAAAACACTTTGATCAAATCGAGGTGGTGAATACTTAAGTCACAAGTTTGACGAGCGTCTAAAGAATTGTGGAATTATATCCCAATTAACTCCACCAGGAATACCTTAATGGAATGGTGTATTTGAGCGAAGAAATCAGACTTTATTAGATATGGTTTGATCCATGATGAGTTAAATAGATCTTCCAATCTCCTTTTAGGGTTACGCCCTAGAGACTGCTGCGTTTATATTAAATCAGGTTCCATCTAAATCGGTTCAGAAAACACTATATGAGATATGGACTGGGAGACGACCTAATTTGTTGTTTCTCAAGATTTAGGGTTGCCAAAATTTATTAAAGCATTTATTATCTGTTAAACTTGCACCAAATCAGATAAAATCATATTTGTAAGGTATCATATGGAAACTAAAGGATACCAATTTTATCTCCCAAAAGAAAATAGAGTAATTGTTGCATGAAATGGATTCTTTCTTGAAAAGGAATTTATTTTCAAAAGAATCAGTGGGAGTAAAATACATTTTGATGAGATTTAAGAACCACAATTAGTATCTGAGCTAAATAATGAACCTCGATTAAATAGCTGACAAGTCTAAGGTGAGCCTACTTCTATAGAACAAGGACCTCAAAGATCTGATGGGATCAATAACCTGAGAGATATGGATTCCTCATCACTGACGATCATAATGTGGAGCTCATAATTAATAATGAGCCAACTTCCTATCAAGAAGCCTTTAAGAGTTCTGGCTTTAGAAAATGGCTAGAGGCCATGAAGTCTGAGATGCAATCCATATATGATAACGAAGTCTGGACATTAGTTAATCCACCTGAAGGTTTAAAAACCATTGGGTGTAAATGGGTTTTCAAAAAGAAAATAGTTATGGAGGCAAATATGCATACTTACAAAGCACGACTAGTAGCAAAAGGCTATAGATAAACTCATGGTATAGACTAAGATGAAACTTGTTCACAAGTTGTAATACATAAATCTATTAGAATTCTTTTTGCCATAGCAACATATTATGATTATGAGATTTAGCAAATGGATGTCAAAACCGTGTTCCTTAATGGAAACATACTTGAATATGTGTACATGACATAACCTGAGGGTTTTGAAGATCATTTAAATTCTAATAATGTGTGTAAGCTTCAAAAAACCAGTTATGGATTGAACCAAGCATCTCGAAGCTGGAATCTTGGTTTTGATAAAGCAATTAAAGAATTTAACTTTATAAAAAATGAAGATGAGCCTTGTGTCTATAAGTAAACTAGTGGGAATGCGATAGTCTTTTTAGTACTTTATGTTGATGACATTGTACTCATTGGAAAAGATATCCCAACTCTACAAAGTGTAAATACATGGTTGGGAAATTGTTTCTCAATGAAAGACTTAGGTGAAGTTACCTATAATTTAGGTGTAAGGGGCCCATGGACATCTTTCCTAAAATTGAGAGGGGTAAATTCCTTCATTGTCAAATATATTCCTCTCCCTGGTTTATTCTCAATGAAAGCTAATTAGCCTAAGTCAAAATGCATACGTTAACAAAGTACTGAAAAGGTTCACTATGCAAGTCTCTAAGAGAGGATTCTTGCCAATGTCACATGGCATTAAGCTCAGCAAAACTCAAAGTCCTTCCACGAAGGATGAAGAAGAGTTCTTGAACAAGATACCATACACTTCCGCTATAGGATCTATCATATATGCCGTGTTATATACTCGACCAGATGTCTTATATGTATTGAGCACGACGAGCAAGTTCCAGTCAAATCCTGGAGAACCACATTAGACTGCTGTTAAGAACATACTGAAGTACTTAAGAAGAACTAAAGATATGTTCTTAGTTTATGGAGGACAAGAAGGCGAGCTAGTTGTAAATGGTTACATTAATTCTAGTTTTCAGTTCGACATAGAAGATTACAGATCGCAATTAAGTTTTTTATTTTGTTTGAATAGAGGTGCTATAAGTTGGAAAGGTTTAAAGGAGACACTGTGGTTGATTCTACTATAGAAGTTGAGTATGTAGCTGCCTCTGTTGTAGGTAAAGAAGCACTTTAGATCAAAAAGTTCATTACAAAAGTAGATATAGTTCCTAGTATTGTGAGCCCAGTGGATCATTATTGTACAACAATGGAGCCATTGCACAAGCCAAGGAACCAAGATCACATCAACAATCCAAACATATACTTAGATGTTTTCATCTCATTCGAGAAATTGTTGATAGAAGAGATGTAAAAGTATGCAAGGTGTCAACTGATGATAATATTGCAAATATGGTAACAAAGCCTCACCTATTGTCTAAACATAATATCATACTGGATCAATGGGATTACGATTTATGTCAAATTGGTCTTAGTACAAGTGGGAGATAGTTAGGGATATGCCATAAAAAAAAAATTATACTTATACTATTGCCGTTATATATTATGTAATAATATGAGGCATTTCTTTTAATGAATAGTGCATTTAGTTTTGTGGTCATCATGTACGTAACTTAATAGTAAAATCCTATAACAAATAAAATAACTATTCTTAAATTGTCCCTGATAGATTATTATTAGTGGAACAATAATACATTAAGTTTAGTATGTTTTTATCTTTATGGCTATGTTTTACTGGTCATGGATATATGTGATATCTGGTCAAAACATAAATAAATGTTAGAGAATATTGTATTGGATATGATCCACTGTGAGAGTACTTCATGAGACATGTCATAAGTACTTTGTAGCCATAATGATATTAGAAGTCCTTTGAAAAGAATTTATCATAGTTTCCTACTTGATAAACTTTATATCTTGATGTTGTCTAAAGTTGTCTTTAACCAGATAATAAATTAGACCACTATTGGACATAGAATAAACCAGGGAAAGGAATATGTTTGATAGTGAAGGAATTTGTCCCTCTCAATTTTAGGAGAGATCTCCATGGGCCCTTTAATAAGTTAGACTGATAAAATACATGGTCATGCTCAAATATATCAATTTGAGATATTAATATTAGTTGTATGAATAGTCTACTATGAGATCAAGAAATAGTTGAATAAGCTTAATAAGGATGATATGCTCCATGTCTTATGCTTAATTTGGATATTGTGTGACAAAAAAAACTAAATATAAAGTTATGGTTTGGTTCAAAGAGGTGACTGATCTTCATTTAACCTAGATAGTTATAATATTTTGCTAGAAATCGCTTATAACTTGTGGGTCATTTAAATGCAATTTTGGCACATTACCAGTGTTAAATGAACCTATAGGGTCACACATTAAACGAACGCATTAGGTTATTTTTTCGGTAACTAGGTTGAATGTATCTGGAAATATGTCTAGGTCAATTAAACTTAGAAAAATGACTAAATATAATGAATCTAGAAATATATCCACATTCGATGTATCTGGAGGATATCTAGATTATAAGAATCTGACTCGGTAAATTAATTAGTTAACTTACCGAGATAATGACAGAATCTTATCATATCAGTTTTAATTTAATTTGAACTTAAAATTAGATGTGATAAGATATTATGAGAGTTGGACTCCAAGAAGTTCGTGTGGTTTTAAAAGAAAACCCTAGCCGTCTTCTTGTAATAGACTTCTTATAAAAATATTCATGCATCCATAACAAAAAATAAATGAATAAAAATAAGCCTCTCAAAACCCTAAGCGCTAGCACTTCCGGGTAGCGAGTTGGTTTCGTCGTGTGTATTCGATAGATGTCGTTTGCATATTGTAGTGTCTGGTGATCGTTTGAAATGCACGTACGCCTGGAAATCTGAAAGCAAAGGTCTTGGTTACAGTGATATAGAGGTAATTTTGTAACCACTAGATCAATCTTAATCGTTTTGCTTGGGTCATCGGAAGGGAATCGTGGTTGTTTTTAGCATTTAAGAGTCCACGAATTCTAACACAAATAACTATTTGTTCCTATTAAATTGCTATCTTTTGTGTAGAAGTGATTAAATGGAAGAAATGTTTTAAGGATAGCAAAAAATGCTCAAAATCGAGCCAAATAATGTTAAACGAGCTCCGGTCTACATAGCTAAACCGGTTGGGGTTCAACTCTAGAAGAGCAGAGCAAAATAGAGAAGTTTTTGCAGTAGTTTAGGTAGGACCTAGTGCCAACTGGTTTGCCTAAACCGGCGTTAGTTATTGCTATTCATAGTGGTGCGATTTCATTTCAGATCAGAATTTGGCAATTGCAACTAGGATTTCTTTGGAAATTGATTTGGACACGAATTAGGAATTTTGTATTGACTTTTTGGCCATCTAAACTCCTATAAATACTAGAGATTAACACTTTTTAAATTAGTTGTACACCTTTGGGGCTTGCAAACCCATAGGAAACTTCTAGAGAGTCTCAAGAACACCAAGATTAAAGAGGATCATGGAGATTTCTTGGAGAAGAAGAGGAGGTTGATCAAGAGGGTTTCAAGAAAGAGGAAGAAGGCTTACTTCTCTATAAGTGATTTCTTCTTATTTCCTTTGTAATTTATTGACAACTTAAGTTTATTATGTTTTAACTGTATTTGAGGGCTGAGCCCTAAGTTTAAGTTCATGGATTAGATTTCTTTTGGTCTAGTTATTCCAATTTCAAATATTTGATTATTTGAAATTATTATTTTGTTGAATTGATTATTATTATTATTTTTTTTTTTGTCTAACTAACTTGAGAGAGAGGTTAGGAGAGTAGTGCCAACTAATTAATTCAATACTTGTTATCTCTTAATTTACTCGCGAGAGAGATCAAGGGTAAAAATCGAGTAATCAAAAAGAGATTAATTTCACCTGGAAATACGGTTGTTAATTTCTTACAGAAGAAATACCGTAGTCTTACCTGGAGATAGGGACATTAGTTGTTTATTTAAGGATTAAGAATATTGCCTAGAGATAGGGATATTGTTACTTTCATAAATTGAGTTGTTCTTAATATTTCTTTGATTTAATTAGGGAGTTAGAGATCCCTTTAATTAATCTAAGAATAATAATTTCATAACTCGAGAGAGTGTGAATTCACCTTTTAAACTCATATTGGTATTTGGATTGGGACATAATTGATATAAAGGTGTTTCCTTTACTTGTCATAGATTTGGAGTGATGTCTTCATTGCATGTCTTTTCTCCTTATTCTTACTCATTGATGATCCTTGTAACTTGTCTTTTGTGTATTTAATCTATTCTCTAGTGTATTAGGTTAGTAGGTTATTTACTTTTATATATTTATTTTATTGGCTAAACAATAAAGATTAGGGTAAAGTAAGGTGGGAGTCAATAAGTTTCTGTGGATTCGATACTTGTTATTCCTTATACTATATGATGGATATACTTGCTCATATGTGTGGTTTTAGTGGTTAGGATTTTAATTAAAACTTGACTGATTGTGGACTTTGTTAGTAATATTTTCTACACTAAAAAAGCATGCATATATTGAATAAAATATTATTTAAAAATTGAAATATTAAAATTTTAAAAAATTTCTTACTATACCATTTTTTTTAATTGTTGAATTATTTTAATTTACCACATTGACAACAAAGATATATTACTTTCACACATACAAATTTTTTTTCCTCTGCCATTTGTTAATTTTGTTTGAACTGAAGGTCTAATTATAGTACAAGTAAAATCAAAATGTAATTTTGTCTCACCTTAAGAAATTAATTCTTGACTAAGAACTCCAAAAACTTAACTTTAAGGTAAATATTTAGTTAAGAAAAACCACAAGATACATAGATTGCATTCTCCCCCCCCCCCCCCATTTTTCAAGAGCAAATGGTTATTCATGTTGTGGTCTTGTTAGGATAGATGACTTCATAAGAAACGAAAGGGGAAAAATAGATGGATGTGGAAAAAGAACATACTCTTCTCATTCTCGGCTGCATACCAAAACTAAATAACAAAACATCCCTCAGGTTGTTTTAATCACTTTTCTGCATTGAAAAAAAAATTGGCTTCAAATAACTAAATTTGAGCGCAATAATCCATATGGAGGATCAAGCCATTCTTTAAGCAAGGATTGAAGGCCAAAGGAGTATCAAGAAGAGCTCAAAATGACAAATAATTCATTTGAAAAATCAAAGAAACACAGAGAAATGGAATGGAGATCCAAGGATTAGGGTTTAAAGTGCAACAAAATAGGGGACTGCGACTAGACTGTAGCCGGTGCTGGCTCTAAGCCTCAAACTGGTGCCAGCCCTAAGCTGGCAAAATTCTTTCTTGGATAGAACACAGTCGGCGCTGGCTAAGTTTGCTAAAACCGGTGCCGGCCTAAGTCGAGGCAATCCTATGCTTTTGCTATTTTTGTTGTTTTCAGCCTTTTACATTTGTAATTTAATTTTAATATTTTTATTATATTTTAACCTATTTTAAGACATGTAATAGGGCCTCAAATCTTGTATTTGTTAGTGTTGTACCCTAGAGGCAATCACTTGTACCATGTATATTACATATTAAATTAATAAGATGCATTCTTTATCTTTCAGTTTGATTGTTTTGTCTAAATATGTGTACAAACCATTAGATAAAGTCCCTAGTACAACACAGTGTTAAGGAAATCATGATAGAGATCATGATATGAGATTCCTAATACACTATGTAGTATTTGTACTTAAATAATCCCCAGTCATAGTATTAATAAGATGGGATATTATTAATATGGCACATGTTATATTTCTTGATTGGATCAAGCGGTGGTTCTCATATCCGTGAGTATTGGGATACTCAGGATTAACGTGTGGATGCTTGTTTTGGAACAAGTTCATTGGATGACCTAGCTACGAGATAATCACTTGGATAACTATTGAGTGCCAGTGATAGAATCTCGTTATAGCAAGTGTGCAAGTATCCTTAGACTTGAGATCTCCAAAGTACTTTGTTTACCGAGCATTGTACTTTGATTCTAATCTTTGGAGTCTTATCTAGGACCGCCTATGGGATAGATATTGTGTACAACGTAAAGTAAACGAAAGTAGTTGAGAGGGTCAATAAATGATTCACCACTCCTAATAGTAGGAGAGTATATCTCAAGGCCACTTGTAGAAATCATTACTCATGAAGTCCTTAGCCAAGGCGACTATGTGATGGAAATGGTTCCAATTGATACACATATCGAGTAGTGGATTTCTTGAACAAGTATTAAAACATTTAGGCCAGAATTAATAATATTCTGGAGGGAGTTGGCACTAATTCCATACTCTAGACCGAATGAGATATTGTATGTTGAGAGGAGTTTATTGCACTGATAATTTGCTATTGAAAGGTTCATGTCAAGCTACTTGAATTTTTGGACTTTTTGGTGGTCAATAGTCATTGCTAGATGTCGCTCTTGATATGCTAAATATGGATTTATTAATTAGAGAATTAATAAATTTAATCCTTTATTTTATTAAGGATTATTAATTCTAATATTGTTAGAATTAATTCATATTATGCTACTAATAAGACCAAGAAACCTAATGGGTCACACACAATAAAGGTTTGAATGCTCAAATATATTATTTGATAATATTGCGGGGTTAATTAAGAGAAAGGAATATATTTATAGGTGAATTATACGTTTGTTATAATTCATGGGACCTAATTGTAATTAAGTAAACTTCAAGGACCAATTTGTTGACAATTGGACATTGAAGGACTAAGTTGCAATTTGCGGTAATTATAAATCTATAAATATAAGGAAACGGTTTCCTTAGGGTTAGAGATATACAGACTATTCACGCAATAACAGAGAAACCGTTTCTCTGCCTCTCTCTTCTTGATCAAACCTTAGCCTCCTAAATTCTACTAGCACAGAATTGTGAGATTGTGAGCGTTCAACCTTGTGTGGATTATCATTAGAGAGAGTTCTTACTTGGACTTCAGTTGAGCTGCGGTGAACCGGTTTCGTGATCTGGATCGCGCCTGCGTTCTTGGAACAAGAAAATTTTAAATTCCGGCTTCACGAGGTAATAAGCGTGATCATCTCCCTTTTTCCGTTTCTACTGCAAACCCGTGATCCATGGCTTGGATTTCTTGTTGTTTTTCACTGCGTTAAATCTAATTATTTAATCTAGAAATCCTACAGTGGTATCAGAGCCTACGGGTTTGTATTTTAATGGGGTGTTTTATTGCTTTGAATTGTTCAAGCACGTAAATTGCATGATTGTAGCATGTTAATTGTATGATCATGTCTGTTGGTTTGTATGTAATCGTCTGGGTTTTGTTTTGAATAATTTAGGTTGCGGAAATCGTTTCTGCGTTGTGGGTTTTATGTTTTTGAAAATATTGCAGAATGGTTCTGCGTCTGTGTTCAGCGTTTTGGCCTCAGTTAATGTTCATCCTGTAATTAAGCCTTCCGTTTAACAATTTGGATTGTTAAATTGATTGTGAGAATGATCACAATGGTTTGTTAATAAAGATTAACAAAGATCAACGTCAAAAACTGGTTTTGATTAATCTAGGAACGGCCCCGAACTGAACAAAATTTTCTAGAAAATTCAAGCCTCAAGCGGCCTGGAAGAACCGCCAGGCAGTTTGGAGAATTTGTCTCCAAACCACTGGCGGCTTGGGGGCACTGTTGCTGCCCAAGCTGCACGCAATGGTTTCTGTTCGATGTAAAAAAAAAAAAAAAAGAGTATTTTTATTTTTTAGGTTTCTTATTTTTCCTTTTGAGAATAGATTCTAATAATGATTAGAATTTATTTGAAACCCTTAATTTTGAAAAAAAAAATTTATTTACAAGCAGGACCCACAATTTTCTAAAATTTAATTTTGGCCCAAAATTTTCCAAAATTTTGATTTTGGACCCAGAGCTGTCCAAAATGGTGAATTTGGATGTTTGTGCATTGGATGTTGTATGCTTACAGTTTTAAGCATGTTTTTCTGGCATGGTGGACGGTTATGGACTAAGACCAAATATATCTGTTCATGCATAATTTACCGCTTTGTTTTAATGAAATAGGGCCTGTGTGTCCTGCCTTCTCTCAAATTCTGATGTAATTCTCTTCTCATCTAACTCCCCTCGAATGCAACTCGAGGTTTCTCCTTTTAGGAGATTATGTATTTAGATTATATAGGTTAGATTGAGGTAGAATTTTATTTTCAAGATTTTGAAGATGGCATTCAAAATAAGGTGAGATGGTAAGACCCTCTACTTATATCATGCATGAACACATAGGGTTGACCATATTAATTTCCTTGGTTGCTCAAGGAAATTAATTTAGAAAGTCCATAACCATACCACATAATTGTTTATTGCTATGTTTATCAATTTATGGTGCTTATTGATAAATTGTACGCATACCTAACGATGAGACCACTAAAAGGAACAAATCCCTCAAATAATATTAAATCTAATGCCTTCCATTAATATAGTGAGAACGAGAGCTCTTTTTCGAGACCAGGTTGTTGGGCAAACCCAAGCCTACTTGACATCGAGTATGTTCAAGCTATAGAATTTAAATTTATGTTAATGGGTTGGATTTAACTAATTTCTTTATCCCGGTTGGGCTAACCCAAGCATAAAGAAAATTAGAGGCAAAGTTGGGCTAGTATTGCATACTTTAATGATTAAAAGATGTTAATCACCCAATGATTCAGTAGTTACTTTTTGGTGTAATTGGTATTGGATACCTACCACTGAACTTAAGAGTAGTTTGTTGGGCTAACCCAAGGTTATTCTTAAGGAATTTGGATACTGATCCACTAAGAAAGTTTCCAACAGGCTTTTCCAAGTCAATAGTGATGGTTGTTGGTTTGAGTAAAATAGTGGAATAATTATGCGCTTAATTAAAGACCTAATTAATTGCATTACATTTGCATATACATGTTTTAATAATTCTATCTTTACATCTAGGTCATTTGCATCATGTTGACAAACCTAAACTTGCGTAGCATCTTGGAAATAAACAAGCTCACTGAATCAAACTATTTGGACTGGTATAGAAACTTGAGAAGCTCCTATTCCGCCACCTCCAGCTCAAGATGCTCCAGCTGAAGAGCATGTTGTCCACAAGAAGCACAAAGAAGATAGCGACACAACATCTTGTATCATGTTGGCGTCAATGTCTCCTGAGCTGCAAAAACAGCATGAGCATATGGATGCTCAATCGATAATCCTCCATCTTAAAGAGTTGTTTGATAAACAAGCTAGAATAGAGAGATATGAGATCTCTAAACAACTGTTCCATACTAAGATGGTCGAGGGTGCTTCAGTGGCCATTCATAGGCTGCAGATGTTGGGCTACATGGAAAAGCTTGGGTCTCTTTGGTTCGTAACAGATCATGAGTTAAGTATTGACTTAATTCTACAATCATTACCAAGTAGTTTTTCACAATTTGTGATCAACTACCACATGAATAATGTTGAGACCACCATACCTGAGCTAATCAATCTGCTTAAGACTGCTGAGTCCTCTATGAAAAAGGATGATAAGGCAATCTTGATAGTAGTTCTTCATCTTCTAAGAAAAAGGTTTCTAAGAAGAAGAGGAATAACAATCCTACTAAGCCCAAAGGAGGTGTCAAGAAGAAGGAGGCTGCCCCTAAAGGCCCATGTCATCATTGTGGCAAAATGGGCAATTGGAGGCGTAATTGCAAGGCCTACTTGGAGACTATGAAGGAAAAGAAGGAGAAGGAGAAGCTTGCAAGCACTTCTACTTCTAATCCTGGTATGTTTATGACTGAGATTAATACTGCCTTTAATAATGAGATATGGGTATTGGATACCGGTTGTGGATCTCATTTATGCAATAATTTGCAGGAAATAAAGGACAATAGAAGGTTAGAGAAAGGTGACGTGGACCTACGAGCTGCAAATGGAGCAAAGGTTACTGCACTAGCTGTGGGGACTTATCATCTCAATCTACCTTCTGGATTAGTTTTAGAACTACAAAACTGTTATTTTGTACCAGTTTTGTTGAAAAACATTATCTCAGTTGCTTGTTTATACTTATTTGGATTTCATTTAAGTTTTAAAAATAAATGTTGTTCTTTCTCATTAAATAATATTCATTATGGTTCTGCAACTTTAATCAATGGTTTATATGTTCTAGACATGTATAATCTAATTCTCAATGTAAGTAAAAAGAAACATAAAAAGGATAACTTAATCTCATCTTACTTATGGAATTGTCGCTTAGGCCATGTAAATGAAAAATGTGTGTCTAAGTTATACAAATTGGGTGACTTAGGGTCATTTGATTACGAATCATATGACGCATGTGAATCTTGTTTACTTGGAAAAATGGCTACAACTTCTTTTTCAAGAAAAGGAGAAAGGGCAAAAGAGTTATTAGAACTCGTACATTCAGATGTATGTGGCCCAATGTCAATACAAGCAAGAGGAGGTTATCAATACTTCATTACCTTTATTGATGATTATTCTCGATATGGGTATTTGTATTTGATGAAATACAAATCTGAATCCTTTGACCATTTTAAAGACTTCAAGAATGAAGTAGAGAAACAACTTGGCGAAAGTATTAAAGCTCTTAGATCCGATTGAGGAGGTGAATACTTAAGTCAAGAGTTTCTAAGTTATCTAAGAGATAATGGAATATTATCTCAATGGACTCCACCATATAGACCTCAACATAACGGTGTATCTGAGAGAAGGAATCGAACCCTTCTAGACATAGTAAGGACCATGATGGCTTTTACAGACTTACCAAAATCGTTTTGGGGGTACGCACTGGAGACTGCTGTTTACATTTTAAACAAAGTTCTGTAAAAAATGGTTGATACCACTCCTTATGAGTTATTCTTTGATAAGAGACCAAAGTTATCTCATTTAAGGATTTGGGGTTGCCTTGCTTTTGTTAAAAAGGTAATGTCAGACAAACTTGAAAGTAAATCTGACAAATGTTTGTTTGTTGGATATCCAAAAGAATCGTTTGGATATTACTTCTATCTTCCTTCTGAAAATAAAGTTTTTGTTTGAAAATATGCTATTTTCTTAGTGAAGGAGAACATGTTCAAAGAAGATAGTGGGAGCAAGCTTGAACTTAGTGAAGTTCAAGAAGAGCAAACAAATATTGATCAACCATCTGAACCTTCTAGCACACAAAAGCTTCGTAGGTCAAGTAGGATACGAGTGGCACTTGAGAGATATGGATTTTTCATAAGTGACCATAATGATGTATTGCTCATAGATGAGGATGAGCCTACTACTTATGAGGATGTTCTGAATAGTTCAGAATCTGACAAATGGCTTGAAGCTATGAAGTCAGAGATGCATTCCATGTATGACAACCAAGTATGGACTTTGGTTGATCCACCTGAAGGAATCAAGCCTATAGGGTGTAAATGGATTTTCAAAAAGAAAACTAACACGGATGGTAATGTGGTTACCTATAAGGCTCGCTTGGTAGCAAAAGGCTATCGTTAACGACAAGGTATTGACTATGATGAAACATTTTCACTAGTCACGATGTTAAAATCCATAAGAATACTCCCAGCCATTGCCGCTCATTACGATTATGAGGTCTGGCAAATGGATGTGAAAACAGCTTTCCTTAATGGAATCCTGATTGAGGAAGTGTATATGACACAGCCCGAAGGTTTCATATCCAAAGATGGCACAAAAGTGTGCAAGTTGCAAAGGTCCATTTATGGACTCAAGCAAGCATCTAGGAGTTAGAATATCCGTTTTGATGAGACAATTAAAGAATTTGATTTCATTCAAAACATGGATGAACCTTGTGTGTACAAGAAGGTTAGTGGGAGTAAAGTTTTTTTCCCATTGCTTTATGTAGATGACATATTACTTATAGGAAATGATGTTTCCACTCTTCAATCAGTGAAGATTTGGTTGTCCAAAATGTTCTCCATGAAAGTCCTTGGAGAAGCAACCTATATTCTGGGAATAAAGATCAATAGAGATAGATCTAGAAGGTTGCTAGGTCTTTAACAGTCTACATATATAGACAAAGTGTTGAAAAGGTTCAGAATGATTTAATCCAAAAGAGGATTCTTACCTATGACACATGGTGTCAGCCTTTCAAAGTCGATGTCTCCAAAGACACAAGTTGAAAGGGATCACATGAGTAGAATTCCATATGCTTCGGCAATTGGGTCTATCATGTATGCTATGATATGTACTAGGCCCGATGTATCGTGTGCTCTTAGTTTGACGAGCATATACCAATCTAATCCTAGAGAAGGTCACTGGGCGGCTGTAAAGAATATCCTTAAGTACTTACGAAGGACTAAGGATGCATTCTTGATATATAGAGATGGTGAATTACAAGTAAGAGGGTATACTGATGCCAGCTTTCAGTCCGATAAAGATGATTTTAAATCACAATCTGGCAACGTATTTACATTAGGTGGTAGGGCAGTTAGTTGGAAAAGCTCCAAACAAGACTCTACTGCCGATTCGACTACTGAAGCAGAGTACATAGCAGTTTCTGAAGCAGCTAAAGAAGCAGTATGGATCAAGAAGTTCATCACTGAACTTGGAGTGGTGCCCAACATTGTTGATTCGATACCTTTGTATTGTGACAACAATGGAGCCATTGCACAGGCAAAGGAACCATGGTCTCATCAACGATCCAAGCATGTACTTAGACGCTATCATCTGATCAGAGAAATCATAGATAGAGGAGATGTAAAGATAGAGAGGATTCCCACGGATCAGAACATAGCTAATCCACTCACTAAAGAGCTTTCCCAGAAGAAACATGATAAACATGTTGAGTCATTTGGTATTCGATACATGAATGATTGGCTCTAGTGTAAGTGGGAGTTTGTTAGTTTTGTGCTCTAGAGGTAATCACGTGTACCATGTATATTACATATTAAATTAATAAGAGGCATTTTTTATCTTTCAGTTTGATTGTTATATCTAAATATGTATACAAACCATTAGATAAAGTTCCTAGTACAACACAGTGTTAAGGAAATCATGATAGAGATCATGATGTGCGATTCCTACTACACTATGTAGTGTTTGTACTTAAATAATCCCCAGTCATAGTATTAATAAGATGGGACATTATTAATACGCCAAGACTGGCACATGTTATATCTCTTGATTGGATCAAGCGGTGGTTCTCCTATCCGTGACTATTGGGATACTCAGGATTAACGTGTGGATGCTTGTTTTGGAACAAGTTCATTGGATGACCTAGCTACGAGCTAATCACTTGGATAGCTATTGAGTGCCAGTGATAGAATCTCATTATAGCAAGTGTGCAAGTATCCTTAGACTTGAGATCTCCAAAGTACTTTGTTTACCGAGCGTTGTACTTTGATTCTAATCTTTGGAGTCTTATCTAGGACCGCCTATGGGATAGATATTGGGTACAACGTAAAGTAAACGAAAGTAGTTGAGAGGGTCAATAAATGATTCACCACTCCTAATAGTAGGAGAGTATATCTCAAGGCCACTTGTAGAAATCATTACTCACGAAGTCCTTAGCCAAGGCGACTATGTGATGGAAATGGTTCCAATTGATACACATATCGAGTAGTAGATTTCTTGAACAAGTACTAAAATATTTAGGCCAGAATTAATAATATTCTGGAGGGAGTTGGGACTAATTCCATGCTCTAGACCGAATGAGATATTGTATGTTGAAAGGATTTTATTGCACTGATAATTTGCTATTGAAAGGTTCATGTCAAGCTACTTGAATTTTTGGACTTTTTGGTGGTCAAGAGTCATTGCTAGATGTCGCTCTTGATATGCTAAATATGGATTTATTAATTAGAGAATTAATAAATTTAATCATTTATTTTATTAAGGATTATTAATTCTAATATTGTTAGAATTAATTCATATTATGCTACCAATAAGACCAGGAAACCTAATAGGTCACACAAAATAAAGGTTTGAATGCTCAAATATATTATTTGATAATATTGTGGGGTTAATTAAGAGAAATGAATATATTTATAGGTGAATTATAAGTTTGTTATAATTCATGGGACCTAATTGTAATTAAGTAAACTTCAAGGACCAATTTGTTGACAATTGGACGTTGAAGGACTAAGTTGCAATTTGCAGTAATTGTAAATCTATAAATATAAGGAAACGGTTTCCTTAGGGTTAGAGATATACAGACTATTCACGCAATAACAGAGAAACCGTTTCTCTGCCTCTCTCTTCTTGATCAAACCCTAGCCTCCTGAATTCTACTAGCACAGAATTGTGAGATTGTGAGCGTTCAACCTTGTGTGGATTATCATTAGAGGGAGTTCTTACTTGGACTTCAGTTGAGCTGCGGTGAATCGGTTTCGTGATCTGGATCGCGCCTGCGTTCTTGGAACAAGAAAATTTTAAATTCTGGCTTCACGAGGTAATAAGCGTGATCATCTCTCTTTTTCCATTTCTACTGCAAACCCGTGATCCATGGCTTAGATTTCTTGTTGCTTTCTGATGCGTTTAGTCTGATTATTTAATCTAGAAATCCTACAGTATTAAGGCCATTTAATAGTTAGGATTAGTTTGCTAATTAGTTTAAGGCAAGTCATCTATATATATGCCATTATAGCTCTTGTAAATACAACTTTTGGATATTTGAATAGAAAAATCATTTGTTCTCTCTAGAGAGAGTTCTTGAGGATAATCCTCTTGGGTTATTCCAATATTCATCAAGATTAATTCAAAGGGCTTAGTCCCACATTTGATCTTGTCTCTAAACCTTAAGGGATAACCTTAAGAGATTCTTATGTGCTAGGTTTTCTAGTGTGTTTGACAGGATTGAGTGAGGTGCCTTAAATTCCTATTCTTGGTATTCTAATCTCTAGTTAGATTTTTATGTTAGGGTATCTTTGAAGTATGCTATATTCACAATATCATAAGAGTGTTAATTTCCTAGCCATTTAGTGTTCTTGTGTGTGAGTTTGGTAGGTTTTTGCTCTTGAGTTTAATCTCCAAATTTTGGTGCTTCCCAATATCATATCAAAGAGTTTGGTATTAAAGAAAGCTTATGTTTATTAAAGAAAGCTTATGTTGATTCTAACTAACACAACTTTCTTTAGGAAAAAGGTACAATCTCTTAAAGAATTTGTGAAAATTTTCCGATTTTTATCACTTTATTAGGTGCTATTTTTGATTGCTTGGAATTCAAAATTATGCCATGAATTTGATGTTAAATTGATTTTATATGTTAGTATGATGTTTGAGAAATCATTTGGCATGGATATTTGTTGATTTTGAGCTCAAACAAGATAGAAGTCTCAATCAACCCATTACTGCAAATTCAAAACCCGTAACTAATTTTCATGCAAATTTTGAGAGTTGAATACTTTAAATTGTGCCATAGGTTTGCTGTGAAATTAAGCCTACATGTTTGGTTGATAATTGGGAAGTTATTTGAGTCATAAACTTGCAAAATTTTTTGAGGTTTCTTGGGTATTTTTGCTGCAAAATTCTAAACACAAGAAAATCTCGTAGCTCTTTTTTGTGCTATTTTTGTGAGCTTTAAAACTCAAAATTTGTCCATGTTCTTGATTTGAATTATTACTTGGTGTTATTTTTATCCTTGGGAATGAAAATTACTTGTGAAACTTATTAGAAATCAGGGTACCAATAAGCATAGACAGGCAACTCAACTGAATTGAACAAGCACCGTATATACTCGACCATGGCTCTAACAAATGCAATTATCAAATATTAATGAAGCTGGCAAGGCCAAATAGTCCAAGCATAAAGTAACTAGACAGAATTCAAAATTAACAGACCAGTTAGTAATAGACTTGAGAGAGTTGCTCACGGTTCCACTAAAACATACCAGGTGTCGGCAGGACAAGCTACGACATAATGGACAGAAGCGCTGACTAAATCACCAGTTCAATACTAGTTTGCCTTCAAGAAGTTATTCGCCCACTCTGATGCGATAGGTACAGCAACTCTCTTCGTAGGATAAGACAATCTCAGATCACCATCAATGCACACTAACTGCGATTAGCTCGAAAGTCTCCTCAGTTCACTGGTCTCGTTTAGTCAGAAAATATAGGTCGTAATAGGGAGAACGAAAGAGATGATTTTTCTCTCGAGGAAGCAAAAAAATCGAAATACCAAAATCCTAGCAGGGGCTCTATTATTTTCCTATAAATCTCTCCTTTAGGAAAAAAAAATCAAAATGTAATCCGAATTAAGAGACCCTAATTCCAATTAGATTTTATGTTTCCTTTTTCTTTTCAAGTTAGAGTTAATTAGGCCAAACCCAAGCCCGAGCCAGGAAGGGCGGGTGGCGCATGCGTGTGGCATCCCCTATACCTTGGGCTTTTCTATCAAGTCTATAGAAAAGCCTTTTAGTATATAAAGGCTTTCACACTCCTCAATTTTTTCCATGTAGGACTCATGTCTAACATGAGTTCCCAAATGGTTAACCACACAACTTTAACAATATTTAATTATGAATTTCCACCATGAAAATAGCTTCTACTATCAAAACAACCTCTAACATGTCAAGAACAGCTCCCATTAATTGGTTTAGACTAACTAATCATGAGTTAAAAGTTATTAACTCCAAAAGGTGCTATTTTCAACAATCCCCCATAAATCATTGTTAAAGACTATTCAGGATTTACATAATTTGTTTCAATAATGGTATGTTCCGGTTTGAACTACTACCTTAGTTATCCAATTTATGCCCCCATAAGAACTGATGGACTTAAGCCTTGAATCTGAACCTTGAATGTGACGGCATCCATTGGTAATAACAGACTATCAGCTATGGAGATAATCTTTAGGGTTGACATGTTATGGCCATGTGTCCTGATCCTGTCTCATGAGTGTATTCAGAGAAAATTCAAATCCCTTTAGTTGCGGCCACATAATACCACTCACATAGTTGGTGATCTCCAAAGATGTACTACTAGCATCCTGTCTAAAAGACTTAATCACATTTAGAGTTAAAACTTTTACTAATTGCAGTAAACTCACCATAGGCTTTCAGGGAAAGAACCTAGATATAAAGGTATCAGAATAGGTGCCAGATTCACTCAAACAGCTTGTTTATACCATATTGAACTGCCTGGTACGATCTCCACTCAGTCAGTTAGGTTGCCACTATAGGTGAATCATTGTTGGGTTATTTATCCAATTCCCAACCTAGATTTAAGGAACATTGATGTTTCTAGTCCCTTAGTTAGGGGGTCTACAATGTTATCTTTAGATCCAACAAAGTCAACGACACTACCCTTTCAGACACTAACTCCCTTATAAACTTAAATCTAACTTTGATGTGTCTCTTAGTCTTTTGATTATACTTGGTACTCTTTATCTTTGCAATTGTGGTTTGATTATCACAATGCACAGATACAGAAATAACGGGCTTGCTGATCAATGACAAAGAGGACAATAGTCTATACAACTATTTAGCTTCTATTCCAGTAGTATCTAAGGCATATGACTTAGCCTCCAAAATTGACCAAGTTATCAAAGTCTGTTTACAAGACTTCTAGGTGACTACTCCGCCACCTAATGTAAAGATATATCCAATGCAATCATTGCTACTAGAGTTCTTGACTATCCAGTTTGCATCATTATACCCTTCAAGTACAGCAGGAATTTCCTATAATGCAGCCCAAAGGACACTGTTCCCTTCAAGTACCTTAGTACTCTATCCAAGGCCTCCCAATGAGTCCGATTTGCACAACTTGTATATCTTGCCAGCTTAGATACAGAAAATGAAATATCTGGTCTTGAGTCATTTGCAAGATATTGCAAGCTACCAATAATTTAATAAAATCTTAATTGAGACACAGGAACACCACTTTTATTCTTGAACAAAGCTACAGAAGGGTCACTTGGAGTTTTAGAAATTCTACAATTTTGATAACCATATTTCTCAAGAACACTCTCAACATAGTGAGTTTGAGAAATAGTTATCCCTTCAGTTGAGCGAATCAACTTTAGGCCAAGAATCACATTTGCAACTCCCATATCCTTCATTTCAAACTTGCTTTTCAAAAATGATTTAGTCTCATTACTTATCTCAATATTGGACCCAAATAGCAAAATGTCATACACATATAGGCATAGTACAATACATGCTTTACCTTTAATCTTACAGTAAACACGCTTGTCATACTCATTTATGATGAAGCCAAATGATAAAATAGTTTTATCAAAATTTTCATGCCATTGTTTGGGTACTTGTTTTAGACCATAAAGGAATTTAACAAGTTTACAAATTTTTCGTTCATTTCCTTTGGCTACAAAATCCTCAAGCTGATCCGTATATATCTCTTCTTCAATATCACTAAGAAGAAAAGCTATCTTCACATCCATTTGGTGGATGGTGAAATCATATATAGAAGCCAATGCAATTAGCACTCAAATTGTAGTCAAACGAGCAATAGGAGAGTATGTATCAAAATAGTGTATTACCTCTTTTTGTCTAAACCCTTTGGCGACTAATCTGGTTTTATACTTATCTATGGTCCCATCTAGTTTAAGTTTCTTCTTAAATATCCATTTACATCTAATTGTAGTGCACCTAAGAGGGAGATCTACCAGTTCCTATGTCCCATTGGAGACAATAGAATCTATCTCACTTTTGACAGCTCCTTTCCAATGCCCTGCTTCCGAGGAAATCATGGCTGCTTGAAAGGTTAAAAGTTCGTCCTGAACATTGTAAGTGACAAAGATACTTCCGAAGTCCTTGACTACCTTAGTTTTCTTACTCCTTTTAGGTTCTTCCAATTCCTGTATTTAAGTATTGGAGCTATTTGGATCTACCCCCACATCTTTCATCCCTTTCACATGATCAAGAATAGAATCAGATGTTAAGGCTAAATCTAAAGTAGAAACATCTTAAGGCAAATCAGTTTTCATGGGAAACACATCCTCAAAGAATGTAGTATCACGGTATTGAATAATAGTGTTAACGTCTATGCCAGGTATTTTAGACTTAATTACCAAAAACCTCATAGCATATCTTGTTTCCACATAACCAATAAAGATGGCATTAACAGTCTTTGGTCCTAACCTCATCCTCTTGTGTTCAGGGATTAGAATGTTTGCAAGATAACCCCACACACAGAAGCATTTTAAGTTAGGTTTCCTACCTTTCTAGATTTCAAACGGAGTTACCTATTTATGTTTATGATGGACTCTATTCCGAATATGGCAAGCCATATTCAAAGCCTCACCCCACATATATTTATGCAATCTAGAATTCAAAAGTAAAATGTTGATCATATCTTTAGACGTTCTATTTTTTCGTTCAACATTCCCATTAGACTGGGGAGAATAAAGGGGTGTCTCCTCATGAATTATGCCATTACTTTGGCAATATTTAACAAATAGATTAGACCCATACTCTTCAACTCTATCAGATCTTAACTTTTTAAATTTCTTGCCTGTTTGAGTTTCAGCTTCATTTTTAAATATAAGAAACTTTTCAAGTGCTTCATCTTTATGTTTAAGTAAATAAACATAGCAATATTTATTGCAATCATCAATAAAAGTATTGAAGTATTTCTTATGATCCTTAGGAAACAAACTATTGAATTCACAAATGTTTGTGTGAACTAAATCAAGAATTTTTGAATCCCTTTCAATTGAATGATAAGGTTTCCTGGTTGTTTTAGATTCCACACACACTTAACATTTGTTTTTCTTATCAATTGAATGTTTAGGGATTAAGTATAAATTCATTATTCTTTTAACAGAATCTAAATTTAATTGTCCAAGTCTACTATGTCAAATATCAGTGGATTCAATAATATGCACCATAGGATAAATAGAATTCTCAACAGAAGAAGCTTTATTCAAATTAGAAACAAATAGTTCAACTCTTAATTTAAACAAACCATCTGATAAATAACCTTTGCCAACAAAAGAATTGTAGTGCATAATCACTACTTTATTACATTTGAAAGTGAATGCATAATCTTCTCTAACTAAACATGAACCACTCAGAATATTCCTACAAATTATTGGAACATGTTGCACCCTATGAAGTGAAAAAATATGCCTTTAAGGAAACTTCAAGTCCACGCGTCCAATCCCTAACACATTGCCTGCAGCTGAGTTCCCCAACTTCACAGTTTTTCCTTTAATAGGTTGGTACGACACAAAAAGTAATTTATCAGCACAAACGTGCACATTTACTCCAGTATCAACTAGCCATTCAAGTGGCTCATAAATAGTAAAGACTTCTGGGATAACAGAAACATACCTTTCAACATCATTGGAAGTAGTGATGCTAGTCACAGCCTCAATAGTATAAACCTCAGCAAGGTGTATCTTCAAATCAGCTTCCATTTGACTAGTATCTGTTGGTATCTCTCATGCGTATCGTATACGGCATGGCAGAAAAATAAAACGAGATCCCATGATCCGCATATATGTAGAAAACAAGATATAAAGAGATCAAAAGTAATAGCTTTTTACCTTTTTATGATCGTCCGAAGAACAAAAATTTTCTTCTTCAAGTCGAGGCGTGATCCAGCAATCCTCTTGATCAAACTCTATAAGAGTTGAACGTCCAACCACTATAATTACAGTGTGTGATTATCTCTAACAAAAATCCACACAGAGAATATAGTCAAGCATCAAAATATTTCTGTGCTAGTAGAAAAATAAGGCGGCTAGGGTTCTTCATGTGTTTAGTAAAATGAGAGAGAGAAGAGAAAAGGGTTTTGGTGGCTGCTGTTTTCGTGTGAATTACCTTATATTAGGGTTTTGTGCATATATGTATTATATGTCACGAAAATCCACAGAAAATTTAGAATTTTAAAATAATTAGAGTTCTCTAATTGTAATTGAAAACATCAAATTCGCACAATTACAATTTGGACCATAAATTATAACTAATTATAACTTGGTCACAACTCCTTCTCTTCCTCTCAACACTAGGTTATCAAATAACATCTTAAGTACATAATCTTCTATTGTGTGTGACCTATTAGATTTCCCGGTCAATTGGTAGGTAACATGAATTAATCCAAACGTCTTTGAGATTAATAATCCATAATTAATTACAATTAATCATATTAATTCTAATCAGGATTGGTTTATTAATTCATCAATTAATAAACCCATATTCTCATATCATTAGCGGTATCTAGTAACACATCATGACCACCTAAGAGTCTAGGAAGTTAAATGGCTTGATATGAACCCTTCAATAACAAACTTCAGTACAATTAACTCCTTTCACCATACAATATCTCATTCGGTTTAGAGTACGAAATTAGTGCCAACTTCCTCCATAATTAATTCTGGCCTGAATACAATAGTACTTGTACCAGGAACCCACTACTCTAGATGTGTATCAATTGGACTATTTCCAATACACATATGCTTTGGCTAAGGACTTCTCGAGTAGTAATTCCTACAAGTGGCCGTGAGATATTCGCCCATACTGTTATGAGTGGTGAATCCTTTATTTCCCCTCTCAACTACTTTCGTTTACCTCACAATGTACCTAATATCCATCCCATAGGCGGCCCTCGATCGAGCTCCAGAGATTAGAATCAAAGTACAATACTCAGCAAATAAAATACTTTGGAGATCTAAGTCTAAGGATACTTGCATGTTTGCTATATTGAGATTATATCACTGGCACTAAATAGTTATCCATGTGATTATCTCATAGCTAGGTCATCTAATGAACTTACTCCATTAACAAGCATCCATGTGTTAATTTTGAGTATCTCAAAACTCACGGATATAAGAACCACCGCCTAATCAAATCAGGAAGTCTAACACATGGTAGTGTTAACATATTAATGATATCCTGTCTCATTAATACTATGACTAGGAACTATTTTAGTACTAACACTATACAGTGTAATAGGAACCTCATATGATGATTTTCTTAACACAGTGTTGTACTAGTTACTTTATCGAATAGTTATATTAATTTAAAGTAAATAAAAGAAATTGTAAGATAAATAATACAATGTACAAGTGATTGCCACTAGGGCACAAAACTAATAAACTCCCACTTGCACTAAAGCTAATCATTCATATATCTAATACCGAATGACTTAACATAACAATCATGTTTCTTTTGGGATAGTACTTTTGTAAGTGGGTTAGCTATGTTCTCATCCGTGGGAACTCTCTCTATCTTTATTTCCTTAGCTGTTTCAGAAGAAGCCATGTACTCAACTTCTATCGTAGAGTCGACAATAATCTCTTGTTTGGAACCTTTCCAACTTATTACCCCTCCGCACAACGTAAACATGTAGCCGGATTGTGATTTGAAATCATCTTTGTCAGATTGAGAACTGGCATCAGTATACCCATTTATTTTCAAATCACCTTCTCTATATACTAAGAACACATCCTTAGTCCTTTGTAAGTACTTAAGGATGTTTTTTACAGCCGCCCAATGACCCTCACCAGGGTCAGATTGGTATTTGCTTGTCAAACTGAGAGTACAAGATACATCAGGCCTAGTACATATCATGGTATACATGATAGATCCAACTATCGAGACATATGGAATCTTACTCATGTGATCCCTTATAACTTGTGTCTTGGGAGACATCTACTTTGAAAGGCTTACACCATGTGACATGGGTAAGAATCCCTTTTTGGATTGATCCATGCTAAACCTCTTTAGCATTTTATCTATGTATTTAGACTGTGAAAGGCCTAGCAACCTTTTGGATCTATCTCTATAGATTCTTATTCTGAGAATATAGGTTGCTTCTCCAAGGTCTTTCATGGAGAATTGTTTGGACAACCAAACTTTAACCATTTGCAAGACAGGTATATTGTTTCCCATTAGCAATATGTCATCTACATAAAGTAATAAGAAAACGATTGCACTCCCACTAACCTTCTTGTATACACAAGGCTCATCCATGTTTTAAATGAAAGCAAACTCTTTAATTGTTTCATCAAAATGGATGTTCCAACTCCTAGAAGTTTTCTTAAGTCCATAAATGGACTTTTGCAATTTGCACACCTTTGTGCTATCATTGGAAGTGAAACCCTCAGGTTGTGTCATGTACACTTCCTCAGTCAGATTTCCATTTAGGAAAGTTATTTTCATATCCATTTGCCAAATCTCATAATCATGATAAGCAGTAATGGCTAGGAGTATCCTAATGGATATAAACATGGCTACTAGTGAGAAGGTTTCATCATAGTCAATACCATATTGTTGACGATAACCCTTCGCCACTAGTTGTGCTTTATAAGTAACTAAGTTACCATCCATGTCCGTTTTCTTCTTGAAAACCCATTTGCACCCAATAGGTTTAATTCCTTTGGGTGGATCAATCAAAGTCCATGCTTGGTTGTCATACACGGAATCCATCTCTGACTTCATGGTCTCAAGCCATTTGTTAGATTTTGAACTGTTCAGAACATCCTTCTAGGTAGTAAGCTCATCTTCATCTATGAGTAATACGTGATTGTGGTCACTAATGAGAAATCCATATCTCTTAGGTGCAACACGTATCCTACTAGATCTACGAGGTTCTTGTGTATTAGAAGGTCCATCTATTCTCTCAATAGATGTGGGGTTAGGTTGTTGATCCTTGTTTGTTTGATCTTCATAAACTTCACTAAGTTCAATCTTACTCCCACTATCCCCTTTGAGTATGTGCTCCTTTTCCAAGAAAATAGCATGCTTCGAAACAAACAATTTGTTTTCAAATGGTGGTAGAAATAATATCCGAAAGATTCTTTCGGATATCCCACAAAAAACACTTGTCAGACTTACGCTCAAGTTTGTCTGACTGTGGCTTTTTAACAAAGCAGGACAACCCCATACTCGCAAGTGAGATAACTTTGGTTTCTTACCAAAGAACATCTCAAATGGGGTAGTATCAGCCAATTTTGTCGGAACTCTATTTAGTATATAAACAGAAGTCTCTAGTGTATACCCCCAAAACAATTTTGGTAGGTCTGCAGAAGCCATCATGGTCCGTACCATGTCTAGAAGAGTTCGATTCCTTCTCTTAGATACACTGTTATGTTAAGGTGTATGTGGTGGAGTCTATTAAGATAACATCCCATTATCTCTAAAATAACTCCGAAACTCTTGGTTTAAGTATTCTCCTCCTCGATTAGATCTTAGAGTCTTAATACTTTTGCCAAGTTATTTCTCTATTTCATTCTTAAAGTCTTTGAACCTTTCAAAGGCCTTAGATTTGTATTTCATTAAATACAAATACCCGTACCATGAGAGATCATCGATAAAGGTTATGAAATAGTTATAATCTCCTCTTACTTGTATTAACATTGGGCCACATACATCAGAATGTATGAGTTCTAATAACTCCTTGGCCTGTTCTCATTTTCCTGGAAAATGAGTCTTAGTCATTTTGCCTAGTAAACAAGATTCGCATGTGCTATATGATTCATAATCAGATGACCCTAAGTCACCAAGCTTGTGTAACTTAGAACTATGATTTTTGTTTACATGGCCCAAACGACAATGCCATAAGTAAGAGGTGTTAGAGTTATCCATTTTAGGTTTCTTATTGTTTATATTGAGAACTAGATTATCCAAGTCTAGGACATATAAACCATTAACCAGAGTTGATGAACCATAATGAATATCATTCAATAAAAAGAAACAACATTTATTCTTAAATATCAAATGGAATCTATATAAGTCGAAACATGCAACTGAGATAATATTTTTTCATTAAAATAGGAACAAAATAACAGTTTTGTAGTTCTAGAATTAATCCCGAAGGCAGGTTCAGCTCGTATGTCCCCACAGCAAGTGCAGCAACCTTTGCCCCATTTGTAGTACGCAAGTCCACATCACCTTTCTGTAGCCTTCTACTGCTCTTTAGTCCCTGCAAGTTATTGCACAAATGAGATCCACATCCGGTATCTAATACACATATCTCATTTCTAAAGGCAGTATTTATCTCAATCATAAACATACCCGGAGTAGCAGTAGAAGTGCTTGTAAGCTTCTCCTTTGATTTCTTGTCTTTAATGGTCTCCAAGTAGGCTTTGTAGTTGTGCCTCCAGTAGCCCATCTTCTCACAGTGATGGCATGGGCCCTTGGTAGCTACATCCTTCTTGTCCACACCACTTTTGGTCTTCATATGAGCCTTCTTCTTCTTCTTTTGAACTTTCTTCTTAAAAGAGGAAGATTCTACCAGTAAAACTGCATTGGAATCTTTCTTCATGGAGGACTCTGTAGTTTTGAGAAGATTGATCAACTCAAGAATGGTGGACTCAATCTTGTTCATCTAATAGTTAATCACAAATTGTGAGAAACTATTATGCAAGGACTGTAGAATTAAGTTAACACTTAAGTCATGATCCATTGCAAACCCGAGAGATCCAAGCTTCTCTATTAAGCCCAGCATCTTCAGCCCATGAGTGGCCACAGAAGAACCCTCTGCCATTTTGCAATGGAATAGTTGCTTCGAGATCTCATATCTCTCAGTTTTAGCTTAGGCATCAAACAGCTCTGAAAGATGTAGAATGATCAATTGATCATCCAAATGCTCATGCTATTTTTCCAACTCAGGAGTCATGGATACCAGCATAATACATGATGTTGTATCACTATCCTCCTTATGCCTTCTGTGGACAGCATGTTCATTAGCATGAGTATCTTGAGCTGGTGGTGGCGGAATAGGAGCATCTAGCACGTAAAGCAACTTTTCCGATTTGAGAATGATTCTCAAATTTCTATACCAATTGAGATATTTTATTCGATTAACTTGTTGGTTTCCAAGATGCTACATAAGTTTAAGTTTGTTGACATGATGCAAGTGACCTAGATGTAAAAATAGAGAGCATTAGTTACTTGTATATGCACATGATATGCAAATAATTAGGACCTTAATTAAATGTATTTTTACTCTACTATTTTACTTAAACCAATAGCCCCCACTACTAATTCGAGAAAGCCTGTTGGAAGCTTTCTTGGTGGACCGGTATCCAAATTCCTCAAGAATAACCTTGGGTTTGCCCGACAAGCCACCCTTAAGTTCATTAGTAGATATCCAACACCAATTACATCGTATGTAATTATCGGATCATTGGTTGATTAACAGCTTTTAATCTTAAATCCTTTTGGGCTACCACAACTTTTCCTCTAAATTTCTTTATGCTTGAGTTTGCCCAATCGGGATAAAGAATTTAGTTAAACCCGATCCATTAATCAGGAATTTAATTCCAAAGGAACTTAACTCCATAGCTTGAACATACTTAATGTCAAGTAGGCTTAGGTTTGCCCAACAACTTGGTCTCGAAAAAGGACTCTTATTCTTACTATATTAACAGAAGGAATTAGGTTTAATATTAATTGAGGAATTTTTTCCTTTTAGTGATTTCATTGAATGACATGCATAAAAATCAAAAAATAATTGATAATCATGGTAATAAAGAGATTACGTGGTATGGTTATGGACTTTACCCTAAATTAATTTCTTTAAGCCATAAAAGAAATTAATATAGTTAATCATATGTGTTCGTGCATGATTTAAACAGAAGGTCTTACCTTCTCATCTTGTTTTGGTTGCCCTCTCCAAAATAAGATAATTATACTCCTATCCAACCTATGTAAACTAATTACATAATTTCCTAAAGAGAGAAAACCTCGAGTTACATTTGAGGGGAGTCAGATAAGAAGAGAATTACACAAGAATTCTAGAGAATGTTGGACACGCAGGCCCTTTTTATAAAAACCAAAACTATAAAATACATGAACATATATAATTAGTTTTAGTCCATAACCATCCACCATGCCATTAACTAGCTATACACTAAAACAAAATAAACATATACTTTTTTTATTCCAAAATTACTATTTTGGAAAAATAAAACAAATTCTAAAATCAATATTTTGAAAAAATACATTAATTTTAAATTTTCAAAATCACTATTTTGAAAAATAAAATTGTTTGTCTCAAAATTAATTTTGAGAAAATGCTTTTGGGTCCTATCTCTGGCTGCAAAAACGGTGGTCTCGCTGGCCAGTCAATAGGCAGGGGTCAAGGGGGTAGCGCCCCCGTAGAAAAATTTTTATTTTACCATCTCTTATCAAATGAGATATTCTCTTTCAAAATTCTATTCCAGGAATGTTTTTTTAAATAGCTGAAACGTCGCAAACAGAACAGAACTGGCGCCGGTTTGAAGGCCAGAGCCAGCTTCGGCTCTGGTATGGTTTTAAGAAAATTTTTCTTCCAAAAACGATTTCTAGTCGTTCGTAAAACAGCACGGAACCGGCACTGGTTGTAGTCGGGAATAGTGACGGCAATGTTAAAAATTTTCCAGAAATAATTTCTGGTGACTTTTTCTTCTACAAATTTTCAGTGAGAACAATTCTCAGTAGTATTTTCTGTTTTGAACCTCAAAACAACAACAAATTTGTTAGTTTAAACAAAACAAAACAGAATATCAAATTCACAAGATGAAACGGAAGGCAATCAACATGTTTTCAAAAAAACGTTTTTCTGCAGAAAATTTTCAGCACATAAAGAAAACATCTTTCGAAATATGTCGTAACTTTTATACAATCATATTATGCTACGGACCAAACCCATAATGCTCGAAACGATTTCGACTTGAGTGAAAACAATTTTCACAGCAAACAAAGAGAAACACGAATACATGAAAATAGTTTTTCATGCCAAAAACAATGTTCATAAACCGCACATATCATGCCTCTGATACCACTGTTAGGTATCTCTCACACATATCGTATACGGCGCAGCGGAAGAATAAAACGAGATATCATCCCCTGATCTGCATATGTGTGAAAAACAAGACATAAAGAGCTCAAAGGTAATAGCTTTTTACCTTTCTATAATCGTTCGAAGAACAAAAATTTTCTTCTTCAAGTCGAGGCGTGATCCAGCAATCCTCTTGATCAAACTCCACGAGAGTTGAACATCTAACCACTATAATCACAGTGTGTGATTATCCCTAACAGAAATCCACACAGAGGATACACTCAAGCACCAAAATATGTCTGTGCTACCAGAAAAATAAGGCAGCTAGAGTTCTTCACATTTTCAACAAAACGAGAGAGATAAGGGAAGAAAGTTTTAGTGGCTGCTATTTTTGTGGGAATTACCCTACATTAGGGTTTCGTGCATATATGTATCATATGTCACAAAAATCCACAAAAAATCTAGAATTCTAAAATACTTAGAGTTCCCTAATTGTAATTGGAAGCATCAAATTCTCACAATTATAATTTGGACCATAAATTATAACTAATTATAACTTAGCCACAACTCATTCTCTTCCTCTCAATCAACCCCACTATGTTATCAAATAACATCTTGAGTACATAATCCTCTATTGTGTGTGACCTATTATGTTTTCCGGTCAATTGGTAGCGAACATGAATTAATCCAAACGTCTTTGAGATTAATAATCTATAATTAATTAGAATTAATCCTATTAATTCTAAGCATGATTAGTTTATTAATTCATCAATTAATAGACCCATATTCCCATATCATGGGTGGTATCTAGCAACACATCATGACCACCCAAGAGTCCAGGAAGTCAAGTGGCTTGACATGAACCCTTCAATAACAAACTTCAGTGCAATTAACTCCTTTCACTATATAATATCTCATTCGTTTTAGAGTACGGAATTAGTGCCAACTTCTTCCATAATTAATTCTGGCTCGAATACAATAATACTTATACCAGGAACCCACTACTCTATATGTGTATCAATTGAAACTATTTCCAATACACACATGCCTTGGCTAAGGACTCCTCGAGGAGTAATTCCTACAAGTGTCCGTGGGATATTAGCCCCTACTATTATGAGTGGTGAATCTTTTATTGCCCCTCTCAACTACTTTCGTTTACCTCACAATGTACCTAATATCCATCCCATAGGTGGCCCTCGATCGAGCTCCAGAGATTGGAATCAAAGTACATTGCTCAGCAAACAAAGTACCATGGAGATCTCAAGTCTAAGGATACTTGCACGTTTGCTATATTGAGATTATATCACTGGCACTAAATAGTTATCCATGTGATTATCTCATAGTTTGGTCATCCAATGAACTTGTTCCATTAACAAGCATCCATGTGTTAACTTTGAGTATGTTAATACTCACGGATATGAGAACTACCACCTGATCAAATTAGGATGTCTAACACAAGCTAGTCTTAATGCATTAATGATGTCCTGTCTCATTAATACTATAACTAGGGACTATTTTAGTACTAATACTATACAGTGTAGTAGGAATCCCATATCATTATGTCTATCATGACTTTCTTAACACAATATTGTACTAGGGACTTTATCAAACAATTATATTACTTAAAAAAAATCAAAAGAAACTGTAAGATAAATAATACCTTTTATTAAAATAAAATGTGTCATATACATTGTACAAGTGATTGCCTTTATGGCACAACACTAATAGTATCCTCTACCACCATATTGATTTGGGCTTTAGAATTAGATCCTTGTTTCACTTTGGGCTTTTTAGACGGATAGTCCTTAGCCTAATTTCTAACCTGACCACAATTCCAGCAAGATTTGTTCATTTTCGATTTCTTCTTGGCCTTGCCTTTTGTCATGTTAATGTTTTTTAGAGTTTGAATTAACCCTCACATTCCTCTAATTATTGCTCTTCCTCCTAATAGTCACCATATGGATATTAGACTCCACAGGTACAATATAACAATTCTTTCTATGTTACTCCTCAATGGATATTGATTTCATCAAATTGTTTAGAGAAATCTTCTCCGTCTTGTGTTTGAGAGACATACCAAAGTCCTCCTAAGACTTAGGAAATTTCTCTATCACTAACATCACTTGGAACTTCTTAGGAAGTTCCATATCTGATTCATGAAGAGAGTAAATAATTAATTGTAACTCTTGAGTCTATTCAGTCACAGACTTGCTCTCAACCATCTAAAACTTTAGGAATTTGGAGACATAATACATTTCTAGACCATGATCCTCGGTATTATATTTCCTATCCAATTCATCCCATAGCATCTTTACTATGTATGAGTCAGAACAGTAGACATCAAAGAAAGCATTTGTTAATACTGACAGTATTGCCCCTTTGCCTACATTATTTCGTTCATCCCATGCAACAATCTAAACTACTCTAGGTTTCCTATGAGTTGGTATGGGCCAGTCTACCTGCACTACTAACAATAAGCCCCTCATGGTCAACTAAATTTTCATGTGTTGTTGCCAACGCTTGAAATTCTGCCCTTGACCAAATTTGTCCAACAGACCATTCAAGTCAACTAAAGCCTTCTACGCAGCAAAAGAAATACCTGACGAACTGGCTATTGCACAGAAATAGATAATTGTAGAATATCTTCTTGAAGACTATTAGAAATCAAGGTACATACGAGCATAAACAGGCAACTCAACTGAATT
The DNA here is from genome assembly GCA_026120185.1 of Voacanga thouarsii. Lineage (NCBI taxonomy): Eukaryota > Viridiplantae > Streptophyta > Magnoliopsida > Gentianales > Apocynaceae > Voacanga > Voacanga thouarsii. Next base: position 3,255,851 of record JANUWF010001165.1, read on the forward strand.
GAACCAGCACTGCCTATACCTAACTAGGGCTCTAACAAATGAAATTATCAAATATCAATGAATTCGTCAAGGCCAAACAGTCCAGGCACAAAGTAACTAGATAGAATTCAAAATTAACAGACAAGTTGGTAATAGACCTGAGAGACTTGCTCGCGGTTCCATCAGAACGTACCAAGTGCCAGCACTCCTTTAGACAAGCTGCAATGCAACGAATAGGAGCGCTGACCGAATCACCAGTTCAATACTGGTCTGCCTTCAAGATGTTATTCGCCCCACTCTGGTACAATGGGTACATCAACTCTCCTTGCAGGATAAGACAGTCTTAGATCGCCGTCGACGCACACCAACTACGATCACCTAAAAAGTCTCCTCAGTTCACCAATCCCATTCAGTCAGAAAATATGGGTCATGATAGAGAGAACGAAAGAGATGATTTTTCTCTCAATGAAGCAAAAAATCGAAAACCCAAAACCCTAGCGACAGCTCTGCTATTTTCCTTTTAATCTCACCTCTAGGGAAAAAATCAAAATCCAATTCAAATTAAGAGACCCTAATTTCAATCAGATTTTATGTTTCCATTTTCTTTTCAAGTTAGAATTAATTGGGCCAAATAAAAATAGAGGAACGTGAAAATTGGGCAAGCGGCGCGCTCTGTGGCATTCCCCTTACCTTGGGCTTTTCTATCAAGTCTATAGAAAATCCTTTTAGTATATAAAGACTTTCACACTCCTTAATTTTTCCTATGTGAAATTCATGTCTAACATGAGTTCCTAAATGGTTAACCACCCAACTTTAACAACATTTAATTATGGATTCCCACCATGAAAATGGCTTCTACTATAATCAAAACAACCTCTAACATGTCAAGAACAACTCCCATTAATTGTTTTAGGCCAACTAATCATGAGTTAAAAGTTATTAATTCCCAAAGTTGCCATTTTCAGCAAAACTTGAGTATTGGGGCTGTTATAAGGAAGAAAATTATGGAGTAGTTTGAGTTACAAGCTTGCATACAAGGTGCTTGATATGTTGCTTCTATGACTTGTGATTGTGCAAACATGACTACCAAATTCTTCCTATGATGAATGCCCATGATTTTCTTGCTTAGTAACTTGTTTTGAGTAAGAATTGTCATTTTGTTACTAGTAGAAAATTGTTGGTCATTGTTTTCTATGCTATAGTTTGGGAAAATTATTGATGCATGCATAGTCATATCACTTATCTTTGAATTCTTGAACTCTTTGTGCTATTGTTGCCTTAAGTGAGTTAGTTGTGCATCAAAATTATATCCTTGGGGTTGTGATAGCATCCTAACATTTAAAAATCCTTCATTTGAGCAGTTGCACACCACGTGTTTGATAAAATGCCTAAATGACTTACATTCATTGTATGAGTTCTTGGCTTGTATCTTTTACTTGCATTAATTTTGCATACCATAATTTCTTGAGGTTGGTGGATTGAAGTCCCATAGTTCAAATTTCTTGAACTATTTGAGTTGGAATTGGTTATTGACCGTCTTCATCTTAGAATCCTTACTCTTATAGCCATGTGAATTGTTTCTTTGTGGTGTTTGCCTAGTGTCTCTAAATTTTTCTTCTTGGACATCTTTAGTTTTGTGGCATCTTGTACTTGAAAATTATTGCTGGAATTGAGCCCTCAAGTGTCACCTGCTAAGTGCTTTATAAATTGCCCTTAAGAACCTCTCTTTCTTATCCCATGGAATTAGTAAACTTGACTTCCGCACTAAAATTTTGGTCCTACATCTCAAGTTAAGGGCTACGCCCATAACCAATGACTTATGCACATCTTTTTCTAAAGACATTTTCACATATTCTTCCTCATTTCTTGGCTCACTATCCTCATTCATAGATTCATTTTTCTTTTGCAACACTTTTTGCTAGAAAGAAAATTATAGAAGGTTAACTTCATGTTTCATGTGTCAATTAGAAATTCCTATAACCGGAATTTTTTTAGTGAGCTTTCACAATAAACTAATAAGAGTAAGGTTGTATTTTCTTTTTTTCACTCATATGTGCTTCTTCAGTAATTATTGAACTCCAACAACCATTCTTTTCCTTGAATGCAATGGAAAAGGTTTCAATTGGACCAGGTCTCTCACATTCTGAGGATCTCGTTGCGATAAAAATACTCTAGAAATTTAGTTTTAAATATCGAAGCATGAAAGGAAAAAATTATAGAATCTAGAATAATAGCAGTGAAAATGAATTCTTTAGAAATCAATCTGGATATCTACATCCTTCTAAATGCCTTCGTGACATTAGAGAGATCTAATAACATTAGATGCTTTAGATAGATCCAATAATGTGACTCAAAATCTCTAGGTAAGGCTCTAAGAAAATGTTAGTACCCCAAATATGCGTTTAGGTTAGTAGCTCAAATCTTCGTTCAAAAGGTGCAACTAGATCTTCAAAAGGCTAAGTGTAGACTAAATAAATATAATAAAAATGTGAGTTTTCAACCTAAAGTTCGTTGGGCAATAGGACAAAACCAAGTTTGTTTACAAATCCAAGAAAGTGAACAAAGAGGATTTTTGAAATGAAAGAACTTGACCAACATAGGATTCCTACTATTTTCATGCACACAAGTACCTATTATACTTTTACATATAGAAACTCCCAAACAAACCTATGTACACCAATCAAACTCGCACATTATGCATACTTACAAATGTACACATAGCCACACACACACTCTGATGAAGCATAAAATCCTTTGGAGTTTAGGAGACAAACATAGGATTCACATTCAAATATGCAAATACACATCTTGCACACTTTTGCTAACTGCATAAACACACATCCAGTCTAGTACAATCTACTACACATACATCAATCAAAACTTTAAAAACTCCGTATTTACACTATTTAATCATAATTTTCACTCAATACCCAAATGGATTTTGTGAAATAAGAATCCAGAGACTCTAATTCCAAATCCAAGAATCAAACGTAACTCCTAAAAATATTACACCCACGACCCACCAGCCACGAGAAAACAACATCTTATAAACTCAAATTCATTTTATCTAATTTAGGATTTCACTATCTTGGATAATGAAAATAGGCTACCAGTACTAGAAACTATATAGAGATTTATTGTCCATGAAAGTAGGAAAATAAACCTTTCATAGAATTTCTATGGAATGGACTTTGATCCTAGTTTATGGATATACTATAGATTCTCTTGATTTGTGAGTTGGTGACAGACCTTCCCTACATGACAAGTGAAGAAAATCAAATCAGATATGTATAAAAACACTTCACAATTCAAATACAAAATGTAAATGTAACAAGCCTTCCACTTTAGATCCTTAAAGATGTTCTCACATATCCATCTCTAATCTTCTTGGCATTCTTCAAATTCGTTTGGAGGATGTTCCTTACTCACAGTGCCATCTCCTGGCTTCTTATAGTTTTGATGACACTTGTTTCACCAATTTCCATGTATTCACCTGATATCGGCCTTAACTGCAACTTTCACTTTAGGGTTCTCCTTGCCTAGATCAAATTTATCCTTAAAATTTAAGGAAGAATTATTTAGTTGCTTCTCAATAATTCCAAAAATTATTTTGACAGAAAGGAAATACCTTCACAAGTCTATAAAGATGATGTTTCTCAAGTTTTGGGATGTACTTCTAGCTTTTCACTCTCACAGGTGCATCTTGCCTTAATATAATGCCAAACTCTGGCATAATTCAAGCTCCAATCACTGACAACTATATTCTCATCTATAGGAATGTCTACCTTGCGCTATTGCTTAGTTCTATGAATTTCTTTTTCAAGCCTGAAATTCCGATTAGGACCTCACTTTTTGGAGACTTGAGCAGTTTCTATTTACATTAATACCAAATAAACAATCAAATTTATTTGAGTCAATATTCCATTTTTACCAAGACAGTAAGATGTAGGAACAAAAATGCTACAAAGTGCATTCTACCTTGATTATTGGCATATCCAATTGCTTCACTAAATCCTTAAATCCCTACTTCAATAATGCCAAAGAAACATCAAATTCATTTGAGTCAATAGTATATTTTACAAAGATAGTAAGACATTGGAATAGTAAGATGCAGGAACAATAATGCCAAAAGTGCATTTTACCTTGATTATCGGCATGACTAGTTGTATGTGTAACTCCTTTAATCTTACGTCAATAATGCTAAAGAAAAAGTTGAATTCATTTGAGTCAAGATTCTATTTTACTAATATAGTAGGGACTTGGAATAACTAGTAATAGAAAGTGCATTTTACCTTGATTATTGGCATGCCAAATTGCTTCGCTAATTCTTTCAATCCCTACATCAATAATTCATTTGAACATTTAGGCCAAGATTCTATTTTACCAAATATAGTAGGATGTAAGAAAAACCAGAAATAGAAAGTGCATTGTACCTTGATTATTAGCATGCCTTGTAGCTTCACTAACTCTTTCATTCCCTACTTCAACAATGCCAAAGAAACAATCAAATTTGTTTCGAGAAAACAGTTCTATTTTATGTTTAACCGTAATATGTAGGAGTAAGTAGCCAAAAAAATTCATTTTATCTTGATTATTAGCACGTCCTACTTGATGAAATCCTCTAATTCCTACTTTATTTTGGGATTGCACACCTAGTGGCTTAGCTAGTGCATCTTGTGCAAGTGATCGCCAAAAATAATATACAGGATCTCCTAATGGTTACCCTGGATGTTATGCCCGCAAAAAATGTAGAGTCTGCACTGGTGTAACTAAAGGCTCCACTACTGTATCTTGAGTCTGTATCTCAAGTTTGTGCTAGTCACAATAAGATTTTAATTTTTTAGCATTGTTAAATGATAGTCGAAAAATGAAATCATTTGCTCTTTGTATTATACTAGAAATAACCTAAAATTTTGTCATCTTGTGTTGGTGCTTTTCGTACTTAGATTTTTGGCCGATATTTTCATCCAAATCCAGGTATCACTATGAGAAAAAAAATAAAAGAGGATCGCTACATATCTAAAACACCTAAGGCTAAACCTTGATCCATCCTTCAACATGGACATGTGGACAGAAACCATATCATGCACAAAAAAGAAAATAACCATGCATATACGTTTTTTTCATATGTTCCACAAAATGCCTTGGTGAATAATCTAATGCCAAAAAAAAAAAAAAAAATGGAACAAAAAACTGTTAACAAATGTGAGACATCTTCACAAAACACTTCATAGTATCATATTAGGCAAGTGTATAATAATATGGATTAACATTAACTAGGCAGGTTACATGCAGAAAAGTTGGTGCGAATGGCAATGCATTGATTATCACTAATTCAATGTGATTACTACTGCATATAAGGCAGATGCATAACAACGTATAGTACCCACATAAAGACATATGCATAGTAAGAACTTAACCACATTCAACAACTACTTTCCAAATGGATACTTGTACTTTCTTCATCCTTTCTAGTTGAAAGCTTATCCTTAGTTTCCTTTTCATTTATAAAGTTATCAGATTGACAGACCACATCTTTAATGCCATGTACTATTTATGGTTCCATGTCAATCCTATGGAATGATTATACTGCACATCCATCAATAACAAATGGGGCATCTGAACACTCGAATTGTTGGTATGTAAAGTCTGCATTGTTTACTAAGTTATCTACTGAAGCTTCACTAGTACATTCAAGCAGTGTTGGATCCCATAAATGTCGATGATTTGCTACTAGACCTATATGCCAATCCCCCATTAGTTTAGTTTCATGAACATAAAATACTTGAGTTGCTTGAGATGCTGAAATATAAGGCTCACTTTTATACCACTAATTCTTCAAATTAATACTTGTGAAGTAACCATCCTAATAGACTTTTCTAGTATCAAACCACTCACATTTAAACAACACCACATGATAATTTTCACCATATGTTAACATCATGATAGAATTTAGTTTACCATAAAAGTCAACAACTACTCTATTATGCTCCCCCTCTACACGAAGAGCAGAATTTTGGGCTCTTCAGTGTCCATCATGTGAAACCCCATTCGAGACCAACCTTAGAGTAAGGGGGTTGGGATGCATATCATGCTTTATTTCATGATTGAATATGTTTCATATGATTTCTATGTGCTTTGAATTTGATTTTTATTATCTTGAAGTCTTGTTGGTGAGTGATGTGTGAGAGGGGCAAAATGGTAATTTTTGCCCGAGGTGAAAATAAGGAGATAGCTTGTGGATTGAATAGGAAATAATTTTTCTAGTAGAAATAGCAACAAGAGTTGTTGTGGTTTAGTGGTTAGAGCCTTGGAATTAATTCTTGAGGTCTAAGGTTCAAAGTCCATCATAGAAGCTTTAACTTGAGTAAATTTTATTTTGCTTGGAAAAGGATGGTTTCGGCCATGAGGTCCTAGATCAATGTGATGATGATGTCCTAGGAGAGACATGTTAGGAGGATTCTCACTTCACTCTTTTGTTCTTCGCGAAATGCCAAAAGGGAATTCATTCTCCCTTGATCTTTAATTTTCCTTAATTTCCAACTCCTTAGTTTGATCGAGGTGTTCTATCATTTACCATTCCAGAAAAATTCAGTACAGAACTAAGGTCTTTTAGGATCAAAATGTCCAAGTAAAAGGCTTCTCATGGTTTGGAAAATGTAAATGATTTGTGGGAAAATTCAAGAGGAAAATCACTCTTGAAAGCTTGCTGAAATTCTTCCTCTAACTTAGTTCATCTATCTTCATAAAATGAGTTGAAATTTTCTAGCTTGTTGTGCCTTCAAAAGGTCAAAAATTCTAGCTCACATTTCCTCTCAAATGCTACCAGAAAAATGGTCTTTAGGATCAGTTGAAACCTGAAAGTTTCTTGCCCAAATTCGGACTGCACAAACTGGAGTAAATCAGGAAAAATTCCTGTACGAAAATCGGTTTTGAGAGCTCAAAACCAAGCTGTTTTCTTCCAGAATTTGTACAGCACCTTAGCCATGTTTTTCCTCCATAAAGAAGGCTGGAAACCAGCCTTGAATACCCCTGAAATCCCCTTCAAACCTCGCTGCAAATCTGCTAGAAATGGCAGACGAAAATTCTGCCAGGAAAATTCTGTTCAGCGAAATTCCTGAGCAGAATTTTTGTCCAGCTAGTTTCCTATTTTGTTTCAACTGAAAACCCCAACCTAATTCTGTCAAAACCTCTCTTAAACCTCCATTAACAGAGCTCCATTGTTCCCTGAAGTTTCTGCACGAAATTCCCTCCATGGCTGACCGAAAATCTCTCTACAAAATTCCTGCAATTAAGCTTGATTGGTTTCCAAAATTTCGGTCATCTTATTTAGCAACCTTCTATAATATTTTGATCAATGGACCAGACTTATTCTTCATCATTGTACACCCTACTTTCAGCCACCATAAGCCTTCATAAGTCAGCATTAATCCCACGAAATTCTGTTCAAACAATCAGCCATGGCAGACTTCAAAGCTGTCCAAACAAATCAAGATATTCTTAGGATATCTACTTTCCAAATTCACTTCCTAACAATATTCTTCAAGGATTGTAACAACTCACCTTTCCTTTTCCCTTCCAAATCAGAGAATCAACTCCCTAAACCCTACTAGAATTCGGCCAGACCTATTCCCTCAGAAAAATCGGCAGCTGCACAAACTCTTCCTCTCTCTCTCGATTTTCTTCAAGCAACAAGAACACACACATACTACACCAAGAACACCTACTTTTTCTCTACACCTAATAACCCTCCAAACCACCTCAAACCCTCACGAAAATCTCCAGATTTAGTCTACTTATTGCTGTGAATCCATCAACATCAATATTAACATCAAACTCCTCCAAACATCTTGCTACTTAGGATCAAAGCAAAAATTTCTGGAAAAAGAACATCTTCAAGGTAAACTTATTCTAACAACTTCATCCTCTTCAAACTTAATCTCTAATGAAAACCTATATGAATAAGCATGCTAATGATCTCTTCTTCTTCTTCTCTCTCTCTCTCTCTCATGGACTGAAAATTCCTCCCTTGGCCGAATGGTCTTTTGTTCCATGACCATGCTTTCGCCACCCTTCTTGAACAAGATTAGCCATCTAGGAGTTGAGATCTTCTTTAAACTCCTTCAAGTCATTCATCAATCAAGTAAGTACCTTCAATCCTCTTTTTAAAATTTAGAATCATGTCTCTAAGTTGATGAATGGAGATGGGGTTGTGTATGTGATGTTATTGATTGAAGCATGAGTATATGTATGATTGAGATGGAGATGGGGTTTATGCATGGAAGGATTATATTGCTGGATTTAATGATGAGTTGAGATTTGATGCATGTCATAGGTAGTATTTGGGATAAAGCATGCTAGAGATTATGTCACCATGGGTGAATAGGATTTATATGCATGATTAGATTTTGAAGCCGTGATCATGTTTATGCTAGTAGAGGTTAAATCATGTGATAATAAATTTAGATCTATGCCTATGTGCAAGACTTGGATGATTTGATGAATTGAAGGATTGAGTATGTTATTGATTATGACCATGGAATCGTGATCATGATCTAGTTGTCCCTAAGCAAATTTTATTTCATGAATAAAATATTTACTAATGATTTTTTGCTAAAGAATTTCGAAAACCCTAGGAAGGGTAGATTTGGAATTATAATATATGTAAAGGATATTTTAGTCAAAAAAATAATGATTTTTCTAGAAAATAAAATAAATAAATATTATCTAAAATAAGGCAAATTAATTAAATCCTTATGAAAAAGATTCATACTTAATAAAATATTTACTAGACCAAAACCCTTAAGGATTTACTTATTATTTTCCAAGAAAGACTTATTAAATTTAATCTTAGCTAGTTTTAGCTATCAATTATTTTCTAACAAATAAGCTACCATTAAATCACTATTTTACCTAGTACCACCTATGGCTCTTGATCAAATAAACTCTAAATTTTCCTTAACAAGATTTAAACTTTCAACTTATTAGAATTTATTTCCTAATCCATTAATTATTTTAAATAACAAATTAAACTGAGCTTATAAACCTATTCAATTATTGTTTTGCCTTAAAGCTTGGGACACTAGGATCATGGTAGTAGTGAATTGAGTTGATTTAAAATTGAGGAAGTGGATTGTGGCTTGAATCTGATTAAGATTTGTATTTGCCCATGTGGGGTTAGGTCATCTGTCCGAGACCTTGTTATTGTGAGCAAGAATCAGGTAAGCTCCTACATAAAACCTATCAATGTGAAATGTTTTCTTATGGCAAGCTAAATATGGAGTGTATGGACACTCGTTTATTTGAAGGCAATTGAGGGTTGAACTCGTCTTTATTTCCAACGTTGGAATTATTCCAAAGTTAATGAGCAGATTTTTCCAAACTCGAAACTCTTTCTAAAACTAATTTCTCGCAAAGCTTTGGAAACCCTCACATTGTTATTTTCATGAAGCACAATGCTTTGTTCATTTTATCCCAAGTGGGAAATGTCGTTGAGTACTCAATAAGGGTGGACTATTAGGACTAGTCTTTGAAGGGTTAGGGTGAGTCTCTCAGTAGGTGGCCACCTCTGTGGGGTGAGTCCTTCCCGGATAAGATGCCAGTTCTAGTGAGTCGTGCCAGTCCGAGCTAGCAGTTTATTTTATTTCAATCAAGTGATTGTGTTTTTGCCGGAATGGACACCCGATGGTTGTTTGGGTATAGAGAAGGAGGAGTATCTTGCCCAGTAGGCCGATCACCTATTTTTGTCAATCTGCACAACGTGTTAGGCATTCTGACCGGTTATGGGGCCCAACGTGTGGTAACCCATATCCCTTTCTTTCGAGTGGTTGACTTCATTACTTATGTATGGCCAAAAGAGCCAAAACGCCACTCTTGCTTTTGACTGAGGTTTATTGCTTGCCAATGTTTCTCTTATAAAGATTTCACACTTTGCATCTAGGAACTGTTTCTGCTAAACACCCAAAGCACACACGGACTTACTGAGATTTCTGTCTCACCACATTTTATCATGTTTTCAGGTTGATCCTGTTGTGGGTGAGTAGCTACTTTGGAAGAGAATGTGTTTTTGATTTTATGTACTGCTTTGGGAGACGAGTGTGGATGATTTTAATTATGAGTTTTGTTTTGGAATTTCATGGATGTACTTTGGAAGTATTTATTTTTGGGTTGTAATAAATTCTTTTAGCTTGAGTATTATTCATTTAAGCAATTTTATTTGTGACCTAGTTATAAAGACCCCTTGTCCTTTGGACGGGGCGACATCCCCAGCCTTAGCAGGCCTAGGTTTTCCGGGGTGTTACACATCACGCTCCTTATATAAGAACTTCACTGCATTAACAATACAACCAACATATTGCATTACTTACAAATTAGGCCTACATGCTAATGCAAATAACTTATCATTTACCTCAGTTGATCCTTGATTGTGTAGTAGTTCAATCTAGAATTAAAAAAAAATTAATCATTTGAACTATCAAAATCAAATTTATAAAAGTGTCGTACTTATAATATTTATGCGAGTGATAAAGACTTACTTTTTTCTTGAACCACATAGCAAGAAATATGCTTTTGTGACTCTATCACATTATGATGACCTTTACTTTTTACCTCATTCTCATGTTCCCTAAACATAAATTATTAATAATTTTCACTATTTTTATAGATTTTAGTAAGAAGGAAAATTTTAATTTTAGATGATTAGATAGATAACTTACACCAAATATGGTTCCACTTCTTCACAATTATTTAGAATATACCAATAAACCAGGTCACGCTCATCTCGTGTCAATGTAACACTTTTAGGGGAGCCAAAAGAATGTACATTACCTAAGAAAATAGATAATCTACTGCTTGATTGCTCTTCTCCATGACAATTCCTAAATGTTAAATTGAATTTCGTTTCAATTCCATCAAGGTACATTGAACAAAATGTTAAACTTTCATTAACTATATATGATTATGCAATTGATCCATCTGCATGAGCTTTGTTAGTCACTGTCCCCTTGAGAATTCCAAGGTATCTAATTCAAACAATAGGTATATTAGTATTGAACATGAAACCATTTTTATTATAGAATTCTGAGAGATTGATTAAGATATTAATTAACCTTTCAAATGAATACATCCACCTATCTTGGATTGGACCTTCTAACTCTACTTCAGGAGGTCAATAAATTGCCATATGGATCATAGTACCAAAAAATGCTGGAGGAAAAATCATTTCTAACTTTCAAAGTATGACAACAATATTCTCTTGGATCTTCTCCATAATTTCTAATTGTAATATTCTTGAACATATTTCTTCGAAGTATTTGGCCAACTCACACACTAGTGTGTACCACTCTTTGTTTAAGAACCCACACATTCCAGTAGTCCGTTGTAGAAGAACATGGAAATCATGACTTTTTAACTGCAAAATACTGCCATCATTAATACTCACACATCAGGAAATATTTGCTGCATAACCATCTGGATAGTTCACCGTTTTAAAAAACTTACAAAATCTTTACTTCTCCTTTAGAGATAATGTATCACATGCTAGAGGCTTAACAAATTTACCATTCCTAAGCTGTAAGTGTAATTCATATCTAATATTCATGTCCACCAAGTCAAGACGAGCCTTATCAGCGTCCTTTGATTTTTTAGAGTTCATTAAAGTTCCCATCAAACTTTCTAAGAAATTTTTCTCCAAATGCATTGCGTCAATACTAGTTTATAACTTATGTGTAACCTAATATTGTAATTTTAAGAATATACTCTTCTTAGTCCAATTCCATTCTTCTGGGTTTGCTTTCTTTTCTTGTTACTTAGATTTTTTTTTCCTAATTTGACAATTTTCACCACCTCCAATTGTTCCAATATTTCAAATGCAGACCATTCTCTTAGTTTTAGTCTCAATTCATGTTAACTATTGAACTTGCTGCCATTCTTACGCCATTTCTGATTTTGAGGAAGAAACCTATAGTGACTTAAACACCCAATCTTACTTCTTAATGATTGAGAGCTTGTTTCACCATTATAATGCTGGCATGCTAACTTTCTTTTTGTAACCTAACCAGATAACACATAATAGGCAAGAAAATCACTTACTATCCATATTATAGCTACATTCATTTGAAAGGATTCTTTTCTTACAGCATCAAAAGTTCGCACTCTGACACTGTGCAACTCGATCAACTATTCTATTACAAGCTTGATGTGTTGGATTTGGGTATATAAAAATTATACAATTTGAAGTCCATTCCCAATGAAGTTTAAATTAAAACATTAACTACAAATCACATATATGAGCAAGTGCACTCATCATTAAGCAATTTATAGGGAATTAACAAATATTGATCGTCAAGGAACAAGTACATACTAATTACCTTTCATTTAATGTTTAACTTACCAATTAGAGTAATAAAGAGTAAAATAAAAATAAAGATAAAGATAAAATATATACACAAGTCTTTGGAGAGAAAAACACGTTATTAAATTGTTACTCTTCAAAACATGAAAATAAATAATTAGCAGTTGTCACAATTAATCACTTTCCTTGGCATCATAATGGAGTTTAATGTAGAATCCACTATATCTCGAGTTATGATTTCACTATCTCATAGTCAATTCAAATAGACATCTATGCCTCACAAAAATAACAAAAAGATGCAAATAATACAAATCCTTGATAATTATCCCTATCTCTAAGTGGCAATGGCATGAATTATTAATTCCCCTATCTCTTGGTGAAATCAACAACTTTTGACTACTTAATCTTAACTTAACCTCTCTCTCGAGTTAGTTAAGAAAATAAATCAAGAATCAAGCAACAAAGACTATCTACTAATCTCTTTTTCAAGTTAATTAGAAGAATGGTCCAATTGCAACAATTCACCTTAAAAAGCAAGTAATCAAATACTAAGAAAAGTAATCAATTGAACAAAATACTAAACTAATCATTATCACAAATCCAAAAAAAATAATAATAATATTCAACTACATATAAAACATTAATCTCATCAATGTTCAAAGAAAAAAAAAAGTTTTTAAAAAGAACTCATAGACAAGTCCTCTTCTTCCTCATTTGATAACCTCTTTGAAACAATACTCCTTTTTGTGATGAATTCCTCTTCAATGAGTGATTTCAACTTTTATTCCTTGAATTCATCTATTAACCTTCACTTGTTATTGGTTAGATATGCCCCTTGGTTACTAAAAATTGTTCTCCAGAAGTCCTGAGTCGAGTACCGATTGGAAACAAATGAATCTCTTAGGCAATTCCTAATTTGGTTCGACAAGGAACTCTGAACTATCACAATAGAGTAGGGCTAGTGCCTGGTCACTTCATCTGGACCGGTGTTGGTCCAGCACTAGTTCTTTCTTGATTTTACTTTGCTTTCCATTATTTTTCCATAACCAAGCCACGGCCGGTTCAGCTACTTTGGGCAAGTGTAGGGTTAGTTCTGGAAATCTAAAATTTTTCTCTAAATCTTCCAATTCTTGTACAAAATTACCAAAAAAACACTTTCCACAAGCAAGTTATCAAATAGGAAGGAAAATGACTAGTTGTTAAACAAAAAGTATCACAAAATAACTTCATATAACTAGGAAAATACAGATAAAACTTGGCCCTATAACATTCCTCCACACTTAAGCTTTACTTGACCTCAAGCAAACATGAGTTAAATACTAAGCAAATAGCTTATCAACAAGACAAAGGAACTCAACAAACTTATCCACAGCAAATTCACCTACAGTAAAGTATAACCTTCTTCCATCTTAAACATAAACTTGTCCTTCATTCAACCCTTTCAAAACCTTGCAAACTCATTAATTAAACAAAATAATCTTAAAGCCATTAATGTTAAGTTAAACAAGCTCATATTCAGTACAAAAAAATTTATTCTACCCCTTAAGCAAAAATATAGACAACATAAATTACACATGTCAAGCCATCTAACCAACTCAAGTCTTATGAACTCAAATTTGCACAACTCAAGTAGTAGAATAAGGACTTACTCCACTATTTTTTTCAATGACTTAGCGAATTGATTGCCTCAAGCGAATGAATTTTTCTTCACACACCATATTGGCCCCCTTATAGTCATTGTCATTCTTTTCAACACTTTTCTTTTGTTTCTTTTCTTTCTCGTCCTCTTGCCTTCGGGATAGTCTTAAGAGAGTGTACCAAATGATACTTGCTACTTCTCTCCATATTAACCCTCTTTTCAGCAAAAGGTCTTCAAAAACTCATAATAAGAGCATTTTTCTTCGTCTCAAGTTTTTTTTCTTTTTTTTTTAGCTCATATAACAATAATTTTCCACTCATTGCTTTTCTATTTTTTCCCTTCATATTCCTTATTCACAACTCAAAGTCAAACAAATTATAAATCTACAACACAAAAATTGGTCAACAACTTTTCCTATATTTCATGATATCATCCATATTCAAACCCAAAGAATAAAATACACTCAAATACATATAACCAAGGTTAACTTAAATTCTCAAGAGTTATCAAAATCCAACTTGATATACAAGTTTACGTTTTAATAAAAATCAAACCATAATGGATGATAAATCCATATCTAAAGTTGAAAAAAAAAATTATAACTTCATCCTAGACAAATTACTTAATTGTGAGCTCAAAATTAAAAAAATTATCCTAAATTTCATTCAAAAAGAGATCAAGATGAAAGCATGGAGTAGAAAGTATTGAGGGAAATCCCTCCCTCACACTTAAATTGGACATTGTCTTCAATGGCCTAAAATAGCACAATAAGCATATCCAAATAGATAAATAAAGATGGAGAGAGAAGAAATCATGGAAAAAAGTACTTTTCATACTCTAGAATTGTGAGAACAAAGTTGAATTCATCCCTAGAGTATGTTTCCTTCGACATTGATGGAGTATTTCTAAACATAAGAAACACAACAAAAAGGAGAAAACTAGAATAAAATCAAAAGTAAACAAACAACTAAAATACAACTAACATCTAAGAAAGTCATTAAAATTCAAAGAGAAAAAGGACTAAAAGAAAAAACTAGAAAGAAGAAATAAAAGTAGAAAGGCATGAGGCATCATCCTCAGAATCATCGTCATCCTCATCATCTCCATCATCATCATCACCTCCTACTGCTTGACCAATAGAAGCAGCTCCCACTCAATAAAGAAGTAAATTAGACCCAAAAGGGGATGGGCCCTTCCAAGTCATTGCCTAAGTTGGAGATAATACCTATAAGATCGATTTACTTGGTAAGTATAAAGTAAGTGCAACGTTTAATGTTAGTGACTTAACTCCTTTTGATATAGGTGATGATTCGTGAAAGAATCAACATCAAGAAGGTGGAGATGATGGGGATTAAGCTAGCCAATGGATTCAATTTCAAGAAAAGGGAATGACCATGCAAAGACCAATAACACGATCGAGGACCAAGAGGTTCCAAGATGATATCCAATTGTTCCTACAGCCTTTTTTAAGGGTGGAAGAGATCTGAAAAGATGATGAAGGTAGCCAAGAGCTCAATTTGATGGCTATGCAAAAGGAACCCTAACAACAACTCAAGCATATGCTGAAGGAGGGAGAAAATGCTAAAGCTAGTGAACCAGCATGTTGTGTGTTTTTTAGTGTAAAAAATATTACCAACAAATTACACAATTAATCAAGCTTTAATAAAATGCTAATCACTAAAATCATACATACGGGCAAGTATACCCATCATATAGTATAGGAAATAGCAAGTATCGAATCCACAGGAACTTAGGCTCCCACCTTACTTTACCCAAATCTTTATTGTTTAGTCAATAAAATAAGAAGAGATAAATAAAATGCTAACCTAATATACTAGAGAATAGACTAAGTTCACATAAGACAAGTCACAAGGATTATCAAGGAGTAAAAATAAGGAGAAAAGACTTGTAAATAGATAGAAATCCTTAAAGATGTAACAATGATTGATTATCACTTATCACAATTAATTATCATCTTAGAACCATGAAGGAACTTAAGTAAGATCCAATCATTTTCTAAGTGATAAACTTACTTATATAGGCTCCACTTCTTTCCCAATCCATGGAATCACTATCTTTTAATTAATTTAGCAGATTTTCCAATCGCACTAAAATAGCCAAAAGATGCATTAAACTCATAGCTTATAAATATGAAATTAGCCAATGACCATTTGCTCGAGGTGAAATAAACTAATCTTTAATCACTTAGGTTCTTTAATCTTAACTTCGTTTCCTAAGTCCAATAGGATTTAACAAATATGAAATCAATACAATAAAATTCTAACATCTTTTCCCAAGTCAATTAGAAGAAAATGCATCAATAATCAATGATAACAAGTAATCAAATACCAAAGACAATAATTAATTAATCAAAGAACTAAAATCAATACAAAGTCATGAATCCAAAAAACATCCTGTAAATATAATTAGAACTCAAATTGTCAATAAATTACAAAGAAGAGAAAAAAAACCACTCATAGACAAGTAAACATTCTTCTTCTTCCTTGAAACCTTTTTGAACAACCTCCTCTTCTTCTCCAAGAATTCTCATTTTCTCCTCCTAAATCTTGGTTTTTCTCTAGGATTTTTCTATGGGTTTGTGAATCCCAAAGGTGAAAATAGATTTAGAGATGTTATTCTCTTGTATTTATAGGCCTCATTGATACTAAGGCCTGAGAAGTTTAGTCCAAGTAGAATTTAGAAATACTAAAATCCTTTGAAAAATACCAAATTTGTGCACAAAACCGTCACTGTATAGGTTGGACCTAGCGCCAAGTCCCTTCGACACTCTTTGCACCAAGTATATTCTGGTCTGCCCCTGCACTTTTGCTCTATTGTTCGGCCAGAGTGGACTTCCCACCGGGTGCACTAGCTGGACCTGGTGCTAGATGCAAACTAAAAATTTTCACTTTTTACTGGAAATTCACATAAATACTCACAAATATTTCAAAAACACTTTTTACAAGTAAAATGTCAAATAGGAAGGAATATGACTAGTTTTTACGACAAAAGTATTTCAAATTAATCTCAAATAATAAGAAAAATAGTGATGAATTTAGTCCGTATCACAGAGCCGAGCCGGCATTGGCTGCACACTACCAACACTCTACTGGGCTCCAACGTAAAACCGATGCCTGCCCTTGTATAGGCCTAATCCCTATTTTGTTGATTTTTTATGTTTTCACTATTTTTTCTCTATTTTAAACATCTTGTAAAGACCCCTTTAAGCCTTTAATTTATCTTAGGGCCTTAGTAATCTCTTAGCTAGGGTTAGAGTAGTATTAATACAACTTTTTTGTAATTTGACAAGGCAATCTACTTACTTTATTTAAATTTGAAAGAGTGTCTTGAGATGTCTTTTCCTTTTTGTTCATCTTGTTCAAGACCATGCTTAGGGCTTAGTCCTCTATTTGAATGAGTCTCTAAATCTTATGGAGAATCTAATGTGGTTTCTCTTGATTGGGTCTTAGTTGTTTTGTTCTTCTAAGCTTTATCTTGAGTTCCATTATTCGGGTGTGTATTGTTCTACTTCTTTTGTTCTTGATTACCTTTGTTGTTTCAAAGATATTTGGGTAAATCTATAGTAGATCTTGCTACTATTCTTGTGGGTATTTGTTGCTTTGCTCTTCAAGGGTTTTCTAGAGTGTAGATAGATACTCACTTCTCTTCTTTTTGGCCACAAAACTCCACTATTTAGGTTTCACTTCATGAGTTGAGATTATTGCCCATTGATCCATCAATTTAACCACTCTAGATCATATCACTCCTCCTTCCTAGTGTGTTGGACCTCAAAGGACCTCATCCATCTCTTCTCTCACTCATAGTACCTATTTCAACATAGAACTAGTGTATGCTTAGTTGCGACATTTCGCTCAGTGGTTGTCTCAGTAAGCTCCCCATCACAACTCACTCCAATGGCCTAAAGGGTATGCACAATCACTAAATGTAAAACATTGGCCCTAAAAGAATGACCAGAGTAGACTACCTCTCTCATATACTGGTTGATAAGTAGGGTAAGGGGGATAGGCTTACTATAAAGTATCTTGTGAAGAATATACATGTCAATCACTCGGGAGTCATTGAAACCACTAGCCTTAGGGAAGACATTAAAGGCAAAGATATAAACTAAGCCTTGCAATTGGGCTTCAAGATCATTCATCTAGCTCATTTACTTGGAGAAGCTTTTTTGTCCTTGCAGATTCAAGATCAAAATTAACTAACTTTATGGCCCAAAAAGCTTTATTCTCTACTTCTATAGGTAGATGACACGACTTTCCATAAACTAACCTATATAGTTCTTAGAAATGTTTCGTATGTTGTCCGATAAGCCCAAAGAACATTGTCTAACTTTACATTCCAATCTTTCCTAGTATAATTCGCCATATTTTCCAAGATTCTTTTGAGTTCTCTATTAACTACTTCTACTTAGCTACTAGTTTGGGGGTGAAAAGGAGTAACTAGCTTGTAGGTCACACCTAATCCGTTTAGCACTTTCTCTAATTGGTTGTTGCAAAAATGAGTTCATCTATCACTTTTAAGCACTCTAGGCATACCAAAGTAAGTAAATAACTTCTTCAGAAACTTAATCACCATTCTAGCATCATTTGTAGGCAACACATGTGTTTCTACCTATTTAGAAATATAGTTAACAGCCACCAGAATATACTTACTACCAAAAGAACTTGGAAAAGGTCCCATAAAATCAATCCCCTAACAATTAAATATCTCACAGGCTTGGAAAATGGAAACTGGAATCTTATGAGCTTTAGAGATATTACCTGTCTGCTGGTATTGCAATTTGTCACAAGCCTGTGTGCATCCTTAAATATGAAAGGCCAGTAGAATCTAGAGTAAAGGACTTTTCTTGTTGTCCCATTTGCTTGGTAATGCCCTAAGCTGGTCCTTCATGACAATATCGGAGAATGTCCCAAAAATTAGCAATGTTACACTTTTCAAATGACATAATCTGCACAACAACGAAACAAAAAAGGATCCTCCTAAAAGTAATACTTCATATCGAAAGGAATTTCTTTATTTGTTGTGGAGTAAGTCATTTTTGAAGGATATCTACTTCAAGAAAGTTAGCGTAATCAGCAAACCAAGGAGAAACAGAATTTTTACATTCAACCCATAAAAGTTGTTCATCTAGAAAGCATCATTGATCTCTTCATCTTTCAGTGCTTCCAAAGTTGGGTTTTCTAGCTTAAACTAGTGATTTGTAGCTAAGTTCTCAACTCTCTTCTTATCCTTAATCTCCAAGTCAAATCCCTACAATAGCAACACATATCTTATTAATCTAGGCTTGGAATCATATTTAGCAAGAAGATATTTTAGTGCAGAATGATCAGTGTAAACCATAATTTTAGATAAGACAAAATAGGGACAAAATTTATCAAAAGTAAATACTATTGCTAGCAACTCTTTTTCTGTGGTAGTAAAATTTTCTTATGCTGCTATAAAAGTTTTGTTAGTATAGTGGATTAGCTAAAAGTATTTGCCTCACCTTTGTCTAAGAACTGCTCCAACTGCATAATTACTAGCATCACATATTAACTCAAAAATGAGTGACCAATCAAGAAAAACTAAAATGGGAGAGTTAATCAACTTTTCCCTCAACAGATTAAAAGCAAATAAGCACTTTTCATCAAAATTAAAAGGGGCATTTTTTTCAACTAAAGAGGTAAGGGGTTTAGAGATTTTCGAGAAGTCTTAAATAAATTTTCTATAGAAGCCTGCATACTATAGAAAACTCCTAATGGCCGTTATAGGGGTTGGTGGAGAAAGCTTCACAGTTAGATCTTTCTTGACTTGGTCAACCTTAATTCATTGTGAAATTTAATGCCCCAAAATAATACCCTCCTTTACCAAAAAGTTACACTTCTCCCAATTTTTCGCAAGATTCGTTTCTTCATATCTTTTAAGTACTCTCTCCAGATTTTGTAAACAAAGCTCAAAAGAATACCTAAAAAAAAGAAAATTAACCATAAATACTTCTATTATCTCCCCAACTAAACCTTAAAAAACAGCCATCATGCATTTTTGAAATGTCCCAAGCCCATTACACAATCTAAAGGGCATACGCGTACAAGCAAAAGTCCCAAAAGGGAGGGTGATAGGAATCGTCCCAAGCATGAAGGTCATTCTAAAGAAGGGGGAAGGAGGACAAAGATACAACATACGGCTCCATAGGTGAAGTTTCTTTTCAAGAGACTTCAAGGTGCATTTCAAGATTCTAAGCCAAAGATGAAGAAGGTTGTCAAGTAATAGAGGATTAAAGAAGGGTCAAGAAGATCAAAGTTTGGACAACAATTAGTATGGAGGCCGAAGGAGCGCTAGAGGAGGCTTAAAAGATAAGAAAAGCAAGGTTTGAGGAAAGCATAACACACCTGGTACCAAGTACACTAGTAAATCTCGTGCCAAGTCCACATTGGAACAGAATTATTCTGTTTCCAAAACAAACCTGGTGTCGGGTTCATTAGTATGCCTTGCACTATGTCACTTCGGGCAATACCCAGTTTTATTGATTTTTCTTATTTTATTTTATTTTAAATTTAATTCTCACGACTTTTGACTTGTAATATGTATATTTTAAACTTACTTAAGAGATGAATGGGTGAGATTACATCTCCTATTTACTAGGTTTAGTTTGTCATCTTTATATATGCCTCTTTACTATTGTAATAGATAGACTTTTGAGACTTAGAATATTTTGGTAGACAAACCAAATTTTCTCTAGAGGAGAGTATGTAAGGGGTGATTCCCATTTAAGACCAAATTAAAGGGTTTAGTCCCACCATTGATTCAATGTCTCTAAACTTCAAAGGGATAATATAAATCTCTTTCTCCATTCTTGAGTGCTAGTATTTCTCTAGTGTTCTTGATAGGTTGAGTTTTTTTGTGCCTTCAAATCCCATCTTTTTCTTATAATCTTTTGATAGATTAGGGTATTTAGGTGTTTGGAGGTAGGCTAGATTCACTAATTCTCATTGGGTTAAGTGCATTTGCATTTAGTTTATTTGTGTGTGTGAATTTGGTAGGGTGTTAGGTGACCAACTCTAGGGTTCTTGTTCTTCAAAATCGAGAGGCTTTCACATTTTACCATTTCAAAGTGGTATCAGAGTAAGGTTGTGTTGATTCTTAGTAACACAACTTTTTTTAGGTAAAGGTACAATTTTCTTCAAAGAACTTGTTCAAAACTTCGTATTTTCATCTCTTATTTTGATGCTATTTTTGAATGTTTAGAACTCAATATTGTTCCATGAACTTGATGTGAAATTGAACTTACATGTTAGGTTTATAATTGGGTAGCTATTTGAGGATTAAAATTGCAGAATTTTTAAAGTTATTTGAGTTGATTGGCTGCACAAAATTCTGCACATAAGAAATTCTGTAACTAATTTTTTTGCAATTTTTGTGGGTTAAAAACTTGAATTTGTGCCATGGCAATGTTGTGAATTTAATCCTATATGGTATATTGGTGTTTAGGAAGTCATTTGGTGTCAAAATTTGCTGATTTGAGGCCAAAACCAAGCTGAAATTTGTCAATCAAAGTTGAGTTACGAGGTTCACACAAGGTGTTTGATATATTGCATCAATAACTTATGATTGCTTATACATGACTATCTCAAGCTTCCATTCATGAACTACATTATCTCCTAGCATAGTGGATCGTTCTTAGTGAGGTAAACCTTTCTTGTAGCCACTAGAAAGTTTGTTTCTCTTTGAATTAGTCTTGAGCTTGGGAAGTACTTGAGTGGATTGAAAAAAAAAAAAAAGTAAGAGGGTGAGCTCATTGTTGTAAAAGCTAAAAAAGAGTATAAACACAAGGGTTGAGTGACATTGATTGAGTCCTAAACATATAAGGAAGTGAAGTGAGGAACTTTTCTTGTGCATTTTTCTACTCAAAATTGCTTCTTAAACATATAAAAAAAAAGTTTATGAGAGTTCATATGATTCATCTTCTATGAGTGCACAAAGTAAAGTAAGTGATTTCTATGAAATGCCTGCTCAAATAAAGGAGATTGTGATAGCTATGATGAGAAAGAATGGGATTATGAGAAATGTGAAAATGATTGTGTGTTATTGTATGATTGTGATGTAGGGAAAAGCACTAGTAGAGGTACGAATGGTGTATATGAAAATAGAGGAATTGGGCGAATAGATTATGAAAGTGATGGAATTCTTATGGGAGGACCTTAAAAGAGAGAAAAGGGTAGATTGCAAAATTATTCAAATAATGGAGTGCAAAAAAAAAGTATGTGTAAAAAAAAGAGTATGATTGCTCTAATTGTTAGGAAAAAGGCCATTATTTTTACAATTTTCCTAGTGAGCCATATTGGAGGAAGGATAAGTTGCTATTTAGTAGAAATTCCACCTATAGACACACCAAAGCTACTTATCCCAATAAATTGACACATAGGAGATTTTATGGGGCGCAAGGTGATAAATGAAGACAGGTGAATGTTGAGAAACAACCACATAGGAAAGCAGGCCTAAAGTAAACCACTCATGCTAACCCTCTACTTAACCAATCAAGAGATGTAGGAAATAAGAAACTTGGAGGGGTTGGAATGTGTAGTAAAGGAGGAACGGTGATTGAGCCAATTTGTCCATTGATTGGAGTAGCCATAATAGATGGGGATGCTTGTAAGGGTAAAGAAGAAGATGAAATGCAAAGGAAAAATATTTTCTTTTCAAGGTATCTTATCAAAGAAAGACCATGTAGTGTGTTTATTAATGGGAGAAGTTGTAAAAATTTGATTAGTGTAACATTGGTGATGGAGTTAGAGCTAGAAACCTTGAAATACACTAGTCCATACAAGCTCCATTGGTTGAATAATTGTAGAGAAGTGAAGGTGAATAAGTAAGCTAAGGTTGAATTTGATATGGGGGGATACCATGATGAAGTGTTGGGTGATGTTTATCCCATGCATGTTAGGTATATTTTGTTGGAGAGACCTTGGATGCTTTATAGGGATGTAGTCCACAAGGGAAGGAAAAGCATTTACACTTTGAAGAAAGATGGAAAAAAATTCACTTTAGTTCCCTTAACCCCTAGTGAAGTTTTGAAAGATCAAAATATTTTGAGAGAGAATGAAAAAAATGAGAAAGAAGAATGATGGGAAAAAGATTGAGAGAGAAGAAGTTGAGGAAAAAACAAAAGAAGAGATTGGGAATCAAATTAAGAAGAGAAAAGGAGAAAAAGAAAAGAATAGAGTACCTCTTCACCTTTAAAAGAAAAAGAAATGAGGGACAAACAAGGGGATGAGAAAAGGAGAGCGAGTGGAGGTAAAATGAAAGGAAAAATATAGGTGGTGAAAGGAGAAAACAAAGCACATGACAAGGATCAAAAACCTTCACCCAAAAATCCTTATTTAAATTTTTGTGTAGGTGACCATTTGAGGCCGAATCATCACAAAGAAGGAAGAAATGATAGGAATCATCCCAAGCATGAAGGCCATTCTAAAGAAGGGGGAAGGAGGATAAAGACACAACACACGGCTCTATAGGTGAAGCTCCTTTTCAAAAGACTTCAAGGTACATTTCACGATTCCAAGCTAAAAATGAAAAAGGTTGTCAAGCAATGGAGAATTAAAGAAGGGCCAAGAAGATCAAAGCTTGGACAACAATTGGTATGAAGTGCTAAAGGAGCTCATGAAAAGGCTGAAAAGATAACAAAAGTAAGGTGTGAGGAAAGTAGAACACATCTGTCGCCAAGTACACTAGTACACCTCACGCTAGGTCCATACTGGAACAGAATTGTTTCGTTTCCATAACATACCTAGCGCCAGGTCTACTAGTACACCTAGCGCTAGGTCACTTCAAGCAATGCCCTATTTTGCTAATTTTTCTTATTTTATTTTATTTTGTTTCAAATTTAATACTCACGACTTTTGACTTGTAATAGGTATATTTTAGACTTACTTAGGAGATGAATGTGTGAGATTACATCTCCTATTTGCTAGGTTTAGTTTGTTATCTTTATATATGTCTCTTTACTCTTGTAATAGATAGATTTTTTAGGCTTATAATATTTTGGTAGAGAAACCAAATTCTCTCTAGAGAAGAGTGTGTAAGGAGTGATTCTCATTCAAGACCAAATTTAAGGGCTTAGTCCCACCTTTGATTCAATGTCTCTAAACTTCAAAGGGATAATCTAAATCTCTTTTTCTATTCTTGGGCTCTAGTATTTCTCTAGTTTTCTTGATAGGTTGAGTTTTTGGATGCCTTTAAATCCCGTCTTCTTGTTCTAATCTATTGATAGATTAGGGTATTTAGGTGTTTTGAAGTAGGCAAGATTCACAAATTCTCATTGGGTTAAGTGCATTTGCATTAGGTTCATTTGTATGTGAATTTGGTAGGGAGTTGGGTGACTAACTCTAGGGTTCTTGTTCTTTAAAATCAAGAGGTTTTCACGTTTTACCATACCAGTAGGTGAAGGTAATTTTTGCTTGATCTTCAGGGGCTATAGGAATCTAAAAGTAACCAGAGAATCCAGCAAAGAAGCAAAATTACTTCTATCCAACAAGCCTTTCCAACATTTGATCGATAAAGGGAAGGAAAATTTGTTCATTTCTTGTGCCTTCATTTAGTTTTCTTTAGTTGATGCACATTCTCCATCTCATGACAAGTCTCATTGGAATAAGCTAATTCTTTTTATTAGGTGCCATTGTCATGCCTCCCTTTTTTGGTGCCATTGGCATAGGGCTTACCCACATATTGTCTGAAATAGGATATACAATTCCTGCATCCAACAATTTAATCGCTTCATGCTTAGCTACTTCCTTCATGTTCATATTTAATCTCCATTGGGATTGTACTACAGGCTTTGTATCTTCCTCAAGTAGAATCTTATGTGTGCAGAAAGAATGATTGATTCCTTTTATGTCTGTGAGTTTCCATGCTATAGCTTTCTTGTGATTCTAAAGCATTTGAACCAACTGTAGCTTTTGCCCTTCCTTCAATTTTTTTGCAATTATCACTAGCAAATTGTTCCTTCGGGCCAGAAATGCGTATTCAAGATGATCCTATAGCTCTTTCAATTCCAACTCTGGTGTGTCCATAATGGATGATCTCATTCGCCCAAGACTTGATTTCTCTATAACTTCATAAGCTGGTGTCTCCAATTTGTCCTTGGAATTCTCCACCTATGCCAATAGTTCTTGGGAGCTTTCTATTAGGTCATCCTCGGTCCATTGAATAAAGTGTTCCTGTATGAAATTAGAAATGCAATCATCAAGAACATCAATCATAAAGCAATCATCTTGTAAGGAAGAATATTTTTATGTTGTTTGATTGTCTTATAATAACTCAATTTTCCTCAACTGTTAGTGCTAGCTTTCCCTTATGAACATCTATAATAGCTTTTCCAGTAGTTAGGAAAGGTCTGTCTAGAATCATTAGAACTTTAAAATCCTCATCTATATCAAGAATAACAAAATCAACTAGAAAAATGAATTTGTCAACTTTAACAAACACATCCTCTACAATCCCTCTAGGATATTTGATCGATCTATCTACTACTTGGATACTCATCCTAGTAGGTTTTGGTTCACCCAAGCCTAACATACAAAAAGTGTTGTAAAGTAATAAATTGATTCTAGCTCCTAAATGTACTAATGTCATGCCAAAAGTAATGCTGCCAATCATACAATAAATAGAAAAACTTCTTGAATCTTTCAATTTCTATAGTAACTTTTCTTTGTGTTGGAGGAGGGGAAAATATTCTTCATTTAAGGTAACAGTAGACAACTCTTCTAGCTTCCTCTTGATGGACAGAATGTCTTTCAAAAAATTAGCGTACTTAGGCATTTGTGTTAGGCCCTTAACAAGTGGAAGATTAATTTGCAACCATTTGAATAACTCCCAGAAATTTTTTAATTGCTTCTCTTCCTTTCTTTTTTTCAAATGATTCAAATATGGAACACGATTTTTGCTTTTCTGATCCCATTTTCTCAGTTGGAGGTACTGTCTCTTCTGTTCCCTATGGCGCTATTATAGGTAAGTCCTAAACTTTTTCTTGCTCTTCTTTTGTTTTCTCATCATCATCATCATCATTGTTAAATGGTATTACAAGATTTGTTAGCTCTTTTCCATTTCTCAGTATGATTACCTCAACAAGATTGTGGGAAACATAGTCTTCAAGATTCATAGCAAAGTGCTTAATCTCTATTCCTATATTACGAATCAGTGCTTCTTAACACCGTAGTAAAGCTTGCACCTCCTCGAAATGTGAAATAGCTAAAATAGCAAATTGTTCTTGAAGAGGTTCAAGTGATGACCTATAACTTAGCTTATGAATTCCATGGACATTATTAACCCCCTCACCAGGATAACCATTTTGAGTATAATTCCCCTATAACCATACACCTTCGCCCTCATCATTATCTATATCACAATGTCAAATCAACCTCACAAAAACAATTCAAAACCAAAATAATAGATAGTGTTAAAATTCCTCAAGAGAAACACAAAAAATCAACAAACTCCAAGATATCCACTCAACCTCACAATTGCAAGCCAAAACAAAATTCCATGAAAAAAGCAATAATTTCTCAATCTCCAAAAGATGAACAAAAATTTTGAGTCCAAAAGACCCATTCATTAAGTAAGAAAAAAACACGAAATAACGTTGCTCCGTAGTAACTTCTCAATCTTCAAAAGCTGAACAAAAAGTTCAAGTCCAAAAGACCTATTCATTTAGTAAGCAAAAACACAAAATACAGTTTCTCTCAAAATGGTCTCCAAATCTCAAATCAATATGCATAATCACAAGAGAGCTAAAAATTTCCAAATCAACAAATATGAACAAAAATTAAACATAAACCAAAAGAAATTTAAAAAGATAAAATCATATAATGAAAACATGTACCACATATCCTAACCAAATGTCTACCTTAAAAATCTTAATTTGAAGCAAAAATTAACGTAATCTTCATCACACCAATCAATCGCCATTTTTCAACCCAAAAAATCTAATACCATGAAATATACACCACAAATCTCAAATGTCCAAAAAATTCCTCGTAATCATACTCAACCAATCAAATAATAAGATATAAATAAATAAACAAATAAATGAAAAATCAAATTACTCAAAGTCCGAAAGAATAGATTTTATAATAATACAATAATCAAAGAATCTTCAAATACAATTTTAGCCAAAATAAAATAAAATCACAACATACATACAAACAACTATTCAAAAACAAGTTAATGATATGTGCAAATATATAGACAAATACAAGGCTAAATCAACAACTAATGTTTTTAGAATACAGCCTAAGCCGATTCCTGGTAATGGCACCAAAAATTTGATGTGCTTCTTTGTGTATATAGAAAATCCAAATCAATTGTTCTCTACAGACACACAAGTTTTAATAATTAAAATACCAACTAGAATCACACAATACACACCTATAGGCACATGCACCTATTGTGTAGTCTTGTATCATTAGCATGTATTGAAGAACCTTGTGGAACGCAACTATTACAATTACTTCATTCTTTTCTCATTGTTTAGCCAAATATAAATATAATGTACATAACACTAACTATGATAAGAGAGAATTCATGTTCTTATACAAGAGAAAGTCACAATTTCCTCAAGGAATAAGAAAGAGATTAATCTATGTAATAAAAAGAATTCTCCCATTCAATACCTAAGAAATGAGCATCCCTTGGACCTATAATCCCTAATTCTAGACACCGAAGAGAGTCAAATATCAATCTCATTCTCTTTGGAGTTATGAGATTTCTACCCCTAAAATTAAATCATTCAGTATCTCTACCTAATCAACCAAACATATGGGTGCATTAATTATCACTCTGTATTCCAAATCATCTGGAGGCCACCAAATCCCCCTCTCTAGGCAATTTCATAAACTTTTTGGTTACCAACCCTAATTTTCGACCCCTCTCTCTTGGGTCAATTAAAAATGGCAAATGTTAAATTAGTCAAGTATGAGTCCTGAACTTAATCCCATCTTTTGAAATCATTAAAGAAGAACATTTAATTTAAGCAATCAATCAAAGCCCAACTCAACCTAGATAACCAAATAACCTCAAAGAACCAAATACTAAAGAATAAGAATCATAGATCTAAAGAAAATACATCATTCTCAAGCATAATAGGGTACAACCCTTCATTACAATTAAAATTCAAATCTTAGCATAAGAATTATAAGTAGGATTACAAAAAGAAGAGAAAAGCAAGCTCATAGATAAGGCTCATTCTTCTTCCTCTAAAGATCTTCAAGTAATATCTCTTTCTCTTCGTTGAATCACGTGGTATTCCTCTCTTCTTTGTGCTCAAACTCACAAGATCTAGGGTTCTAGAGAAAAACCCTAGCCTTTCCCAAACTCTCCACCTTTGTTTGAATTATGTAAATGAATTTATAAAGGTTTGGCCAAATAGATCTGAAAAAATGCACTCCAAATATGATTTTCTCGCAAGTGGGTGCCCTAGGGAACTTGAACTTCACTAGGCCACCAGGTTTTCCAGAAATAAGATGCCCTAGGTAAGTCCAACTTCCGTGGGCCACCAAGGCTCTAGAATTTTTAGCAAATTTGAAGAAGTCTAGGTGGTCGAGAAAACTTCAGCTTCCCTAAGCCACAAAGCTTAAAACATCACACACACACACACACACACACACACACATACATTGGAAAAGACGGCCTATGGATGTTAGAGTTCCTTAGGCTGCCACTATTCGGGAAAATTTCCTTTTCTAAAGGCCAGCAGAAGGCCTAGGGAACTTTAACTTCCCTAGGCCACCAACATCCTTGATAAGTGCTCAGTCAAAGCACACTAGGCAACCAAGAGAACTTCTAATTTTTTGGAAAATATGCTACTCTTATAGATTACCTGGCGGCTTAAGGAACTTGAGATTCCCTAAACAAAAATGCACACATAGCTACCTTGCTTCTTAAATTTCCCAACTTCTTCTATTCTTTTTTTTCATTTTTCTTCCCTTTTATCTTTAATTGATATTTTCCATTTCCTAGCAAAAACAAGATAAAAAAGATGTGGTGAATGGTGAATTACGTAAGAATTTATCTAAATTGAAGCACATAAATACTAGAAAATATATATATGGTGAGGCCTCATCAGTATATACATTATCAACAATGCCCCAAAATAACATAATTTTTATATTTTAAAATGCCAAGTCAATTCACACAACACGCACATATAGGCAAGTGTATCTATTGTGTAGCATAGATAACATTGGCAAGTATCGAAGAACCTTATGGAACGTGGCAATTACACCTAAGTCCCCTTTTTTTTTTTCTCATTGTTTAACCAATTAAATAGTGGAGTTAAAATTACTTAATTACATTAAGACACCTATCAAGTTCTTTCACAAGAAAGAGTCACAAGTTCATTAAAGAATTAGAAAAAGAGAAAGGTCATGTAATAAAAAGAATTCCCCCATTCGACACCTAAAAGATGAGTATCCCTTAGACCCATAAATTCTAACTCTATGCACTAGTGTGAGTAAAAAATCAGTTTCACTCTCTCTCGAGTTATGAGATTCCTAATCCCTATTTTTTATTAATCAGTATCTTTAACTAATTAATCAAGCTCAATAAGGTATTAATCACCACTCACATCCCCACTTACTCTGGAATCCATAAAATCCCTATCTCTAGGTAGTTTCATAAATCTTTTAATTATTTAGCCCTGATCCCCAACCTCTCTCTACAATTAATTGAAGATGAAAATTATTAAATTAGTCAAGTGGGTGTTCAAAACATTAACCCTATCTCTCGAATTAATTAAGGAAAACAAATAATTGATGAAATTCAATTAAAACCCAACTCAAACAAATTAACACAACAAACAAAAAAAATCAAATGCCATAGAATAAAACTATAGATCTAAATAAAATATATCAACCTAAAGCATAAAATAGGGTACAACTCTTCATTATAACATAAAATCAAGGTTTAGCATAATGTTTCAAAGTAAGATTTACATAGATAAGGATAATAACACTCATAGACAAGCCATTTTCTTTCTCTTCCTTGAAGGATTCTTACAATCCTCTCATCTTCTTCCTTAAATCACAAAATCTTCCCTTTTCTCTTATGTGAAAACCTTGTATCCTAGGGTTCTAGGATAGAACCCAAGGTCCTAAGATGGCTTAGAATTATATTTTGAGGCTATAATGGTTATTTAAGCCAAACCCTCGAGCTTCTTCAAAAAGAGAAAAAACAGGGATTTTTTGCGAACATAGGCTGCCCAGGGAAGTTGAAGAACCCTAGGCTACCCACCTATCTAGGGAAGAGGAGGCTGAGGGAGATTAACCTTCCTAGACCACTAGGTCTCTATCCAAGAGGTTAAAAACACAACTTCTAGGCAGCCCAGGGTGGTGGCACTACCATGCGCTGCCTCATTTTTGGAAAAATCTTCATTTAAGCCTATTTTACATCCTTTTTCATCCTCATTCATTTCCAATTGATCTTTTTCATTTCCTATACAAAAAAAAAAAGTGAAAAAAATGTGGTGAGTAGTGATTTGAGTAAGATTTTATGACAATTAAAGCACAAATACTATAGAAAATATTTATATGATGAGCATTCTTCAACCTTTAACCTCGTAACTATCCGCTGAAATTTGAATTCAAATGAGCCAAGAAAGCTCCTGCGATTACTCTTGTGGTTGTCTATTTCAAAACCCAAGCCAAATCTTTGCACTCCAAATCATTCATCTCCATTTCTTCTCAAAACTTCTTCTACATTCTCTCAAATCTCCTTGTAATATCCCACCCTATATGAGAAATTCGATTGGATAATGTTAATAATATTAATAATGTAAGAGTATAAAATGGGATAGGTTATTATTATTATTATTATTATTATTATTATTATTATTATTATTATTATTATTATTATTATTATTATTATTATTATTATTATTATTATTATTATATGAAGAAAATTAGTGAACGAAAAAAATGATATAAGAATGGTTATAGGACCTACAATAGTTAATGAAGATGGCCCATTTTAATTTGATCATTTGACTATGCTTAGATTTTTAACCATACATTGACCTATCTGACCATACAAAGACCACGGAAGACTTATGGATATTCTTGCATTTTCTACTTGTTTCTCAAGCTTTATACTAAGTTCTACAATTTTCCATAGGGATCTCTAAGTTTCCCTAAGTTTCTACTAAGTTCTATAAATTTCTAAGAACTCCTAGAATTTGTTTTGTCACCAAATCATTTAATTTAACTTGAGAAAGCTCTGTGTGTGTGTGTGTGTGTGTGTGTGTGTGTGTGTGTGACAGGGACAATGGAGTTGGCCAAGAGGGAAACCGAAAATGGAAGGAGAGAAAGAAAGGAAGAAATGGAAGAAAGAAAAAAAAAAAGAAAAATGAGGGGAGAGAAAAACTGTGAGCAAGGAAAGGAAAAATAAGGAAGAAAAAGAAAATTTTCTTGCTACATTCACTTTATCACTTCAAGTAAGTGAGAATTTATTTTCCAGAGTTAAATTCATTTCTTGGGTAATAGAAGTTGTTTTGATATGAGTTGTTAAAATTGCATGATTTTATGGAGATTGTCGCAAAGAAATTTCTGTTTTGAGATAGGATGTTGGATAGCTGAATTAGGAAGGAATTTAACTTACTTTACAGCTTGCATAGCATATTTTGAAGTGCTAACAAGTGAAAATTTATTTAAGATTAAGTAGGAAGAAGTTTATGGATGTTAGAAAACTAGAAAAGCTATTTTGGTAGAAAAAGAATAATATATAGGGACTGCGTGGAATTTGTGTGTGACCCTTAAATAAAGATGGCTGGAAATGAAGTATGATTAATTATAAACATGTCCTGGAATGTTAGGAAAGGTTCAGAATAATTTATATGGACTTTTGATGGCTAAGAAGCAAATGCTAGCAAAGAATAGAACTGCCTATGAAGATCTAGTTTTGGCACTTAACATTATAGTTGGGTTTGAACGGTTGAAGAAGTGTTGGGTTCAAAAGCCAAGAAAAATCCTATTTCTGGGATGTTATATGAGATTTTGAAAGGCTTATATGAGGTAGGTTATATTGAAAAAAACATTGGAAAGATCTAAGAAATGTTGAGCATGGAAAATGGTTGTTTTGCTCATCTAAACATGTTGTAAATTTACAGCCAAAACTAAATGAAATAAGAAAGGGAATTGGTATTCAATGAAGTGGAAATTGTAGAATCATGTCTTAGGAGTATTTTGGAACTAGTTTGACCCCAATTGGAGTTGTATAGAAAACGTTATGAATAAAAGACTTAAGAGGTGATAAAGCTGTGAAATATTGCAAGCAGATGTAGAACATTTGGTATATTAATTCTTTAGCTTTATGCAAGTTTAATTTAAGAACATTTAACAATGTTTTATTAGAATACCTCATTATTATAGATGGTCTAACTTAAAAGATATTTTAAAGCTTATTATAGTGTGAATATTGGCTTTATAGACTAAGGTGAGTCCATTGATTTTTAAACTTCGTTTAGCTAAGCATTTTTCTGATATAGCTAAATACTTTTCTAATATAGCTAAGTATTTTTTCTGATATATCCAAGCATAAACTTTTTCTTTTCTTTTTTTTTTTTTTTTTTGCTTGAACTTGTGAGCTTTGGTTGCTAGATTCTAATGTATACTCTTTTTCTTGAAATTCATGCATAATTAAGCTTTTATAGCTTAAAAAATTACATCTTATTTAATTATTAGAAATGAACGTCATACAACTTCTTGTGGCATTTAAACCTTTTTAAATACATATGCTGCGTGAAAAGACTTGTTTAAACCTATAATCATGCCTATGTATGTTCTAACCCTATTTCATGGTTAATGCATTTTATGAAATTACGTGCTCCCACAAATATTATCTTTTAATAAATGAAAGCATTTTCACAGTGGTGTATGAAAGCTATTTTCTTAATTACATTTTGAAATGTTATGCAATGATAGAGGCATGCGACCTTCTTTGTTTTATGGACTTTGGGAATAGTTACTCGAAAAATGTTAACGTAACACCCCACATTTCTATAGCATTCTGAGCATCACTTTCGTGGGATGTCGCCTTGTCCAGTTACCCAGAAAAGGGGTCTTTATAACGAACTTGACTTAGTACACAACGAAAATTAACTCATAATTCTTTTTATTAAATACAAAAAGATACATGGAATCTGTCTTCTTATACCATATTTAAAGCACAATAGATCCGAGATACAGCATGAGCCTCTGGAAGTCAACTGCGTTTCCACTATGCCTCTGATCCCTAAAAATTTTCAAAGAGAAATAATACACATGTGTGGAAATCACTCAGTGAGTCCCGCGTGCGCTAATTTTTTATAAATCAAATAGACAGAAGTATTCTCAATTTTTGTTTCATCAACCATTGTGGGAAAGCAATGTATTTTTCACTGCAAATAGTTTTACAACTCCCTAGGAGGTAGTTCATTTAAAATTCAATCATTTCTAGAAAACTGAATTATCATCCTGTATTGTTGCCCCAATTTTAGAAATGTAGGAACTTTTCTCAATAGACGGTCGTCCTACGTGCAAAGCTCATAAGGCTTCACCTTCAGCATCATGATCTTATTGTGCAAGGGACTACACCTTATAACGCTCAATCGTGCATTGCTAGAGCGACATCATAGTCTTACTGTACTAGGTCACAAGTCTATAGTACTCAACTATGAATTGTTAGAGATTTAGAATATTTTACTTGTCATCGTAAGCCCAGGGGCCCCAATCCTAATGTTAATCACCGTCGAGATGGTAAATGATTGAACACACCAGGTGTCCACGCCCAGCATCCGTGAACAACAGAAAATAATGTGTCCACAAGGCGTAGGAAATTTCCAGGTGCTAAACGGCTAGTCTGGACGACTTATCTCAATGTCCTGTCACCTTGTTTGGAGTAAAACAATTCCTATAATGGTGCAAGGTTACTTGAGGTCGTCTATCTCTAATATGAGCTAGTACAAAGATCAAAGTCCTTACTGAGTACTCAATGTCTTCACTTCTTCACAAGACCAATACCAATACCATATTCCCAAGGAATTCCAAATAAAAAATTTTTTGGGGCCAAAATATCATTTTCCAGAAGTTGATCCCACTGGCTCACAAGACCAGTTAATTAATTCCATTGGCTCCCAAGGTCAATTAATTATCTTATTCCAAAAGGAATACTAATAAAATAATTTTTGAATTTAAAATACCGTTTTTTCCAAAAGTTAATCTCATATTGAGATGATTGTTCTCCAAAACCATAGTGAGAAGGATAAAAAGTCCTTTTCGTATTATAAAATAAGTTTCCAAGGGTATTTTAGTCATTTGAAGAATACCCAATTTTAAAAAGAGTATTATTCAGGAAATCTAGAATTTTAATCGAAAGTGAAGAATTTAATTCAAGAAATTTCAATTATAATTCCATAATATCCATAAGTCACATTTTCCCAAAAATTCTTTCCATAAAAAGGAATATTTATGCTTTCCCGTAATAAAACATTATTTCATCTCGTGATTAATAAGAAGAAAGTCTTTCAAGTATACATGTGTAACTAAAAATTATTCATAATTTAAGTGACCCAAAAGTCCATGTAAAAAATATTGTTTCCTAAAATGTCCAAAAATTTCCCATTCAAAGAAACCATTCCTTGTTTAGGAAAACTATATCTTGTTTAGGAAAACACAAAGGTTCCTCAACCTCATTGCTATTTTTTAGGAAACGATTACTTACTATAAATAATTCCAATAATGAAAATCCATGTTTTCATTCACATTTAACATAGCATAATGTAATTTCTTTCTCAGAAAAACCACATTCTCATTGTGAGAAACCAAAAGGATTCATAGAAAATTTCTTAGTAAAACATAATTTCACTAACATAAAACAGGGTTTGTAAAACAAGTGGGACTCACCTCTTGTCATACTTCGGTATAGTAAAATGTATTATCCTAGCTTTCATTGAATCCTTAACGCAGACCACTTAAATCAAGGATCACTATATACTCAGTTTAGCATGCTGGGATTCACAACTAGGAAATGCTAATATAAGGAAATTACTAATTTCCTAGTTTTCCCTATTTGTTCTTGAGATAGCATTTCTTTACATAAATAAATCCATCATTCACATCTTTTTTCCTTTCTTTCCACATGAATGGAAGACTTTCATAAGCCTTTACAACTTTCTTATTCATCCATGAACATCATTGAATTAACAATGAAATTCATTTCCTTTAAACACTACCAAAAAAAAAAAAAAAAAGTTCTATATACAAAACCGGCATTTACAGCGGTCTTATAGCCATCGGAAACAGTGGTTATATACAACAGACCATAGTATATAACCTATTAAAGACGGCAGGTTTTGGACCATCGCATTTAATCTAATAATTGAGATAGACCATCATATATAATATAGTAAATGAGACAGCCAATCGTAAATATACGATTTGAGGTCTTCGTAAATAAATGTAAGACAATCGTATAGTTATATACGATTGTCTTACATTTATTTATGACGGTTTTGTGGTCCTGTCAAATAATATAGTATTTATGGCAGTTCTTTTATGACGGTTTTTTGATTGTCTGTTGGAAAAAGTTAATATATATGACGGTTTGGTGGCCATTGTAAATGCAAAGGTATATACGATGATTTTTTTGGCTATCGTAAAAAATACATTATTTATGACGGTTCTTTTACATTCAAATTTTCCCAAAAGTCAAACTCTGATTACCTTCAAAAATGGTCACAATACTATTTTTAGTGATTTTAAGAAATCTAACAATTGGATCATTACTTTGATACACCTATCTTTATAAATGCGTTCGATTTTGGGTTTTTTTAAAGATATTTTGCTATATTATGTGGCAAAATATATCCGATTACCTTTAAATTTGGTCATAATACTTTTTTTTTTTTTAGAATTTTAACAATTCTAATGGTTAGATCGTTAATTGTGCAATTTTAACAAATCTAATTATTGGATTGTTAATTTAATATGCATATCTTTCTGAATATGTCATGTTTTTTGACTTTTTTATAGAGATTTTGATAGATTATGTGGCAAAATATATCTAATTACATTTAAATTTGGTCATAATAGTTTTTTTTATAGCAATTTTAACAAATCTAATGGTTAGATCATTAATTTGATACACCTATCTTTATAAATGCGTTAGGGTTTGGGCATTTTTATAGAGACTTTGCTAGATTATGTTGCAAAATATATCTAATTACCTTTAAATTTAGGCATAATACTTTTTCTAACAATTTTAACAAATCTAACTGTTGGATAGTTAATTTAATATACCTATCTTAATAAATGCGTTAGGTTTTGAGCATTTTTATCGAGATTTTGCTAGATTATATGGCAAAATATATCCGATTACCTTCAAATTTGGTCATAAATACTTTTTTTTAATAGAAATTTTAACAAATCTAATAGTTGAATCGTTAATTTATTATGCATATCTTTTTAAATGTGGTAGGTTTTTGGTATTTTTATAGAGATTTTGCTAGATTATATGGCAAAATATATCTGATTACTTGCAAATTTGGTCATAATGCGTTTTTTTTAATAGCAATTTTAACAAATATAATGGTTGGATCATTAATTTAATATGGCTATCTTTGTAAATGTGTTAGGTTTTAGGTATTTTTTATGAGATTTTGCAAGATTATGGGGCAAAATATCCAATTACCTCTAAATTTGGTCATAATTTTTTTAAAAGGAATTTTAACAAATCTAATGGTTCAATAATTAATTTGATATGCCTATCTTTATAAATGCATTAGGGTTTGGACATTTTTATAGAGATTTTTCTAGATGATATGACAAAATATATCCGTCATAAATGTATATATATGTATATAGAGATATACATATATATCGTCGTTTATATATACATACATACATATATATATATGTATGTATGTATGTATATACCCGTCGTAAATAGTATAACCGACGATTTTTGGACCGTCGTTTATTATAGACAACGCCAATATTTGAGATGGCCCAAAAACTATCATATGGTGTTATATAAAGTTTATATGATGGTTTTGTGGGTATATACGACAGTTAAACAGTCTTTTTTGTAGTGAAAATAGTTTCTACATTTTCTAGCTTTGACACCTATTTTTGTTTTCTACATAACTTTTGATATACAACTTCAATTAACCTTAATTTTATATCAAAACACTCATAAGATCTTCAACTTCATTATTATGAACTTCAATCAGGCAACCCTTGCACCGTTTTAGACTGTTGAGCATAAAATAGCCTCAACTTTCGGTGTTTTACCCATTTTCTTCACAAAATACCATTATTAATTCATTCTCCTTTACTTCTAATATTCGTATGATGCCTAATCCACTTCAAACTTTATCAAAACAGCCTTCATTTCTCTGATTTCTATAGATTCTTAACCAACAAAATCATATTTTCCAACATCAAGTTCAACAATTGCAAATAACAACAATAACAATTCATTTTCTTTAACAATGAAGCTGGTTTTCCATTTCATTTCTTATGCCTTCTTGTACAGCCATGAACTACCAATGAAACTACCATGAAAACACCTTCATACACCACATAAAACATAGCATATAGCTTCCCCAAGCAACCGGCACACATAGCTCATACAATAACTTCAAAACATAGTTAATTTTCCAAATAAAACCATAAATTTCATAAATTTCTCAATAAAATTAATACCAAAACGATCGTTGTGACTCATTCTATAGCTTTAATTCATGAAGTACAAGATTTTACCTTGTATATAAGATTCTCCAAGCTTGAATTGCTCCAGGTTTTTCCTTCTCTTTCTCCTTGAAAACCCTTTCTCTCTTCTTTTTATTTTTCTTCCTATTTTTCTCTCTATATTCCATCATTTTATTTTCTTTTTCTTTCTCTCCTTCTCCCTTCTTGTTTGGACAAAATTATGGCTGTTCTACAGCCCTCCCACCACCATTCCCTGTGCTCGAGGTCAACCAACAATAAATAATGGTTGTGGGCTATTGTAGGTTATCATGACATATGTCGTTTTCTCATTCACCAACCTTTTCTCTTTAATTATTTTCTTCAAAAACTTATTCAATGAGCTTTATGAAATAACCAATCACCATTTGAAACTTGTTTTCATCCACCAATCATATTCGGCCAATTGTTTCAATTTCGACCGCATTTTAGAATTTTCTCAGAAAATAACTATAGTTTTTATCCGTATAGGGAAAATATTTTATTATACCAATAGAATATATGAATTTTAGTGAACTAAATGGTAGGAATCAAAATTCTCAATTCTTTGTAATTTGTGGTCAAAATTATGACAATACCCCTGATAGATCAAATTATACAAAAACATCCGTCTCATTGCACTAATTAACGTTTATTCTGAGCGCATATCAAATTCTCACTTTATTTAGAGTAATCATTGACTAAAAAAATAAAAGTTTAGATAGAACAAATTCAAAATTTCATCTGAGTCCCTAAAAATTTTTATCATACCAAAATATTCGTCTTAGTACACTGATGATTTCTTGTTATGGCAACAGATACAAATTCTCATTTTATCAAAAGTAGTCACCAACTGAAATGTGAAAATACAGGGCATTACAACCTCTCCCCCTTCAAAGAATTTCATCCTCAAAATTCTTTTATCCTTGAAATAGTTTCAAATATCTTTTTCGCTTTCCTATTTTTGTTTTTCCTATGTGTATATCTTGTATAGGGTAATGATTGTAGAGTACTTTCATATGTGGAATCTTCTCGTGTTGTAATTTCTTCTTGGTATACTCTAAAGTTAAGAATTATAAATATGTCACTACCACCCCGAAATTCT
The DNA here is from genome assembly GCA_026120185.1 of Voacanga thouarsii. NCBI lineage: Eukaryota > Viridiplantae > Streptophyta > Magnoliopsida > Gentianales > Apocynaceae > Voacanga > Voacanga thouarsii. The sequence continues at coordinate 3,294,670 of JANUWF010001165.1, forward strand.
ATAGGTAGATGCATTTAATATTCTACCTTTTTTATCTTTTCTAGGATCGGAGCGATCTAATATGTCAAAAATGCACGTTTTATCCTCTGCATTTTGTTTTCATATGACATTTTAGTGTCAAACTAAAATATACTTGGTTTCATTCTTTAATTTCTAAATTTCTCCTGTACTTGCTAAAATAATTTCCCTACTGACTTTGTGTTGTTTCTCATTGTGCTTTGATCAATTCTACTATCTGTCGTACTTTCTCAAGTTTCATGATGTCTGGTGTGTTCTATTTTTGCCTTAAGCATTCCAAAAATAGAGCAATTGAGACTTTTCTATATAAGGTCTCAAATAGAACTGTTCCAAATATTTATCTATAACTAACATTGTACACAAACTTCGTACATGTCGAGCTATCAATTCGTTTAGTTCCAAAATCTGGCAAACATGCTCACAATGTATCCTCAAAATTCCAGATTATTCTACATTGTTTTACAGTACTGAATTCTGACATCATTCTCTATAATTGATGTACTCTTCCTTCAAAGTTTAAGATGAATCTTGGATTACAATTAGGCACAATACTTGGAGATACTCCATGCAATCAACTCACTTCCTTGGCACATAACATCAACCCTCAACATGGTGAACCCGTTCATTATTTCCTTAAAGTTCACTTTTTCTTTTACAATTTTTCATTTTTGCCATAATTCTTGATAACAGATGATCATTTCCCTTTTTCTAATCCCCTTTAAGTATACTGTCTCACTCTGGTAATCATCTTAAGGTTGATATCAAATAATTGTTCCACCATAAAATGATGTTTAAATTTCTTGTAGCATGTGAAAGAAACCACAACTTATCTAACAAGTCTCTTTATACACACACACGCACACACACACACACACACATATCTTACATATATATATATATATATATATATATATTATATCCACTCTCATCTTGTCGTATCTTACATTCACTCTTTCTTTCCTTAGGTGGATTCCATTTACCACGTCCTTCGTACAGTATTTTACAATACTCATATAATATTATAACATTTACCACTTTTATATAGCATTCTTTATTATCACTGACTCTTCTTCTTTCAGTGCTGTGTTGGAACTTGAGGCTTTATGTGCTCCAATTTTCTCTACACTGAATTGTCTCTTCTGCTTATTCGCCTGAATATTCTTACCTTTATTGTCCTTTTTTGCGAGGTGTACATGATCTTATCCTTTTTCTTGTTGGCAATTGTCTACCACATGTCCTTTTTCCCACACTTCTAATATTTTCTAAGTCTTTTCCTATATTACTCATATGTATGCTCACTCTTATGATAAAAGGGCACAATGTCCCTATTTTCCAAGTACCTATTCATCTTTCCTTAAGCCTTTCTTGCAATTTTACTTCTTTCCCCTCAATAGTTGCTCACGATTTTGTTTATCTTGCTCTTGATCCTCTTTTTCCACTAGGAAGGCTATGTTGATAGCCATATTGTAACTAGTTGGAGCAAGGTTTCAAGGTCATCTCTACATTCAGGCTATAATCCTTTTGCAAAGAGTTGGATTCGATCAGATTCAGATTGTACCATTGAGGGATAATATTTCAACAATTGCGTAATTTAGTAGCATACATTCCAATTGTTTTCCCTTCTTACTTGAATTTTTGGGATTCCCTTTTTCTTTGCTTAGTTACCCAATGGGGTAGAAATTCCTTTTCAAATTCTTCCCAGAATTCCATCCAGGTCCATTCTCTATGCTAAAATTCCCGTTCTTTCTTTTTCTTGATCCATCAATCTCGAATGTGTCCTTGAAAACTAGTTACAGCAAGATATACCTTATTTACTTTCACATGTTCCAGAACTCTAAGAAGATTCTCCGCTTTAGCAATCCAAACCTCAGCCTCTCGTTCCTGACCCCATCCTTTACAAAATTGGGAAGGAGAAGACTTTAGGAATTGATCTACAACATATTCCATTTTTGCTTCTGGGCATTATTCCATTCGGTTTGGTGTTCTGATCGAATGCTAAAGTACTACGGTAATATTTTGTAATACTTGTGTTATTTCATTCCCCTAAGGTTGTGTCTCCATTTTAGGAGTAATATTTCCAATACTATATACCTCAATACTTCTTACATATGTAACATAAGAAAAGGTAATTCTATTTCACACATGTAAACATGCATTTCTTAAGTAATTCACATATCCTTTCACCTAATAATACATTTTCACATATATTATCGTCATATAATCTCTATCTAATTTTTCCACGTTTACATCGTTACACACATAAATCTTTCTTTAATTCCCTTTAATTGCTTCAAATATTTCCCTTTCAACTTCAATAGTTACTTTCCCGGGGGTTACCTATCCTAGTACTACTCTTGCTCGTGCACGCTTAACTTCAGAATTCTGATGGGATATGGTGTATTAGTGCTGATATAATTGCACCCTTTCATGTATTATGATAAAACAGGGTTTCTAATGTTTGAAATATACTATTAGAGTATTACAAAAGTGTGCATATCCCTTTCTACACAATTTACATCATACTGTATATACAAGGTCCTTCAGTATGAAATTCTCTACCTATCATCTTATCGCCATTGCTCCAAAAACTAGAAATTCAAAGTCAGTAATTATTTACTCAATATATGAATTCTGAGGTATTCCATTCCTCAATATTTTTTACTATTGTTCGAATTTGGGATCATAGATCATTTTTGGAGATATCAGAACTAACTCAACTTTCTCTTCTTCTGACTTATTAAAAGAGATTATATCTGACTTAAATATCTCAAATTCGTATATCCTAGTTACTTCATAATCTGACTAGATAAAATTCACTGTCTCTAAATCTACATGTTAGTGTTATGCCCTAGAGGCAATCTCATGTATTCTGTATATTGTGCATTTATTGAATCAAACAAGGCATTCTTTATCTTTTAGTTTGTTTTAGTTATGCTTTCGTGTAAAATAACTATTAGATAAAGTCCTAAGTGCAACACTGTGTTAAGAAAAATCATGATAAAGATCATGATGTGAGGTTCCTACTACACAGAATAGTGTTCATACGTAAATAATCCTTAGTCATACTACTAATGAGATAGGACATCATTAATACGTTAAGATTATAATTTTTTATACTTCGTAATTTGATTAGGCGGTGATTTTCACATTCGTGAATATTGTGATACTCAAAATTAACACGTGGATGCTTGTTACTATAACAAGTATATCAGATTATCTTGCTATAAGATATTCATATGGATAACTATTTAGTACCAGTGATAGAATCTCGTTATAACAAACGTACAAGTATCATTAGACTTGATATCTCCAAGGTACTTTGTTTGTTGAGAAGTGCACTTTTATTCTAATCTTTGGAGTCAGATTGAGGGCCACTTATAAGATAAATATTAGGTACAATGTGAAGTAACAAAAATAGTTGAGAGGGTTAATAAAAGAATTCACCACTCCTAATAATAGGGGTGAATATCTCACCGTCACTTGTAAGAATCACTACTTGAAATGTCCTTGGCTAAGGTGACTATATATTGGAAATAGTTTCAATTGATACACATGATGAGTAGTGGATTCTGGGAACAAGTAAGAAAATATTCGGGCTAGAATAAATTTATATTCTGGAAGGAGATGACACTAATTCCAAACTCCAAACCGAATGAGAAATTATGTGGTGAAAGGAATTTATTGTACTATTATTTGCTATTGAAAGGTTCATGTCAAGTCACTTCTGGACTTTTGGATGGCCATAATGTATTGCTAGATACCGCTCATGATCTGCTGAATATGGATTTGTTAAATAAGGAATTAATAAATCAATCTTTAATAGAATTAATAAGTTAATTCTAATTATTAAGGATTATTAGTCTTAAAGATGTTTAGTTTAATTCTTATTTCGTTACCAATAGACCAGAAAACCTAATAGGTCACACACAATAGAGGATTAAGAACTTAAGGTGTTGTTTGATATTATTATGGGGTTAATTGTGAGAAGAAGAAATTATTGGGGCCAAATTATAAATAGTTATAATTTTATGGGCCAAATTTTAATTAATTATAATTTAATGGGCCAAGTTATAATTAAGAGAACTCATAGGTTCTAATTATAACTAAGGAATTTGATTCCTTCTGATTTTTTGAAAAACCATGTATACATTGATATGCATTAGATTTTGTGCTACTTACTCGATGATACACGAAACTGTAAGCATACCATGCACTTCTTCTTCTCCAGAATACCTTAGCTACCAGATAATTCTTCTAGCAGAGAATTTTTCCGATTACCCTTGAGAACTGTCCTTGTGTGGACCTATTAGAGGAAATACTACACTTGGATTGCAGTGTGTGTTGACAAACATTGTCTTTTGGTTGGTGACTGATCAAGCGCAGAAAGGGTTTGCTAGATTGCGCCCCGCTGATCGTTCATGCGTTTGAAAAATTTTAAATGACAGAGATGACACCAAAGGTTTGGTTTTCTATTTTGTTCCATCTTTAACACATACATGCGATCCTCATTGGCTAGAATTCTTATTTTCTTCCGATGTGCATGTCTGATTGCATGAGAGAATTCTAACAGTGGTGTCAGAGCCACTTGTATGCATTTTTAATGGGGCGTTGTTGTTGTGAAATGGTTTCACGAATACGACTATGTTTGGATTTTGTTATTGAAATCGTTTCTATACTTGGGTCCGTGTTTCATTGTTTGTCTCTGTCTTCTGTGGAAGTTGTTTCACGTGATTATTATATCTGAAAAATATTTTTAGTTTGATTGTCGTAATTGTTTCAAGAGTAATTGGTTTTCTTATGTTCTGAAATTTTCTTGAATGCATTGTGTTTCTAGAAAGTTGATTTTGTGGGTTCTTGTGGTAGCGTATATTCTGTAAAGGTTACAAAAAATTTTGAAATCTGTTTTCCTGTGAAAAGTTGCTTTTTGGACTTGTGACAATTAGTACAGAAAAATGTTTCTATAGTTCTGTTTGTCCGAAGAAGAAAAAACAAAATTCCGTTTGGTATAGTCTACTGGAAACACAACAGAATGTCTGTTTGATGGAAATTGTTTTGGCTTGTATTGTTTACTGAAACTATTTTGGCAAAGAACAGTTCTTCATTTGGTTTTGTTTTCTCCTGACAGAATGTTAATTTATTTAAGTTCAGAGAATAGGATACAATGGAATTTGTTAAGAGAATTGTTCTCTAAAGTTACTACAAAAATTGAAGATTAACTGCAAGAATTGTTTCTGGAGAAAAAAAAAAATTTACGTTTGCCATAGCCCTACGGGGCTCTAGTTGTGCAGCTTGGGCATTTGTTTTGCCCAAGCCATAGCCATCACACACCAAGCCCACCCTCGGGCTTGGTATTATAATAATTTTTTTTTTGTGGCCCACAGAATGTTTTTCAAGATATGACCCTGTAAGTTTCCAAAAATTCTGTTTTGCAACTTATGTAATTTAATTTCTAAAATTTGATTTTAGAAATTATCATATTTTCTAAAATATTAGTTTTAGATTATATTTTTTAAATTTTTAGAAATTAATATATCTTCTAAAATATTGATTTTAGATTATATTTAATTTAGTTTCTAAATTTTGATTTTAGAAATTAATATATTTTCTAAAATATTAATTTTAGAATTTATTTTATTTTTCCAAAAGAGAGACTTTGGAGTAATAAAATCTTATGTTTAATTTTCGTTTTAGCATGTTTAATGGCATGATGGATAGTTATGAACTAAGAGCAATTATATATGTTCATGCATTATTTACAGTTTTAGTTTTATCAAATATGACCAATGTATCCTACCTTCTCTAAAATTCTTATATAATTTTTTTCTCATCTAACTCCCCTCGAATGTAACTCGAGATTTCTCTATTTAGAAAATTTATGTAATTAGATTACATAGGTTAGATCGTGATAGAATATTTTTACTACATTTTGGATATATCATGCATGAACACATTGGGTTGACCATATTAATTTCCTTCATAGCTCGAGGAAATTGATTTAGAAAATTCCATAACCATACCATGTAATTATTTATTACCATGATTATGAATTTATATGATTTATTGATAAAATTATGCATGTTGTTTGATGAAATCACTAAAAGGAATGAATCATTCAATTATTATGAAACTTAATGCCTTCCATTAATATAGTAAGAATAAGAGCCATTTTTCAGGACTAGGTTTTTGCGCTAACCCAAGCCTACTTGACATCTGGTATGTTCAAACTATGGAATTAAAATTCCTGATTAATGGGTTGGATTTAGCTAGTTTCTTGATCCCAGTTAGGCTAACTCAAACATAAAGAAAACTAAAAGAAAGGTTGGGTCAGCTTAAAGGCTTTAAGATTAAAAGATGTTAATCACACAATGATCCAGTAATTACATTTGATGTAATTGGTATTGGATACCTACCATTGAATTTAAGGGTGGCTTGTTGGGCAAACCCAAGGTAATTCTTGAGGGATTTGGATACTAGTCTACTAGGAAAGTTGATATGATCTTGGGTTGATTTCTCAATGATTTCATGGCTAAATTTAGGGTAAAATTCAAGACTCAATTAAAAGCTCAAAACAGTGATTTTTGTAAAGAACAAGACACCCAATTTTAATACTAGGACCCTAAGTAAAAATAAAGAACTGAAAACTCTAGAAATGAGAATCAAGTATACTAATTCATACCCAAGAACCCTCAACCTAATTATGGAACTAAGAACATTTGAAGAAGATGAACTAGGCAACGAAAGATAACCTCTACTGTATACCCTAGGATTAGCAAGAAACTAAGATTCAATTTTAATAGGTTAGTTTGATCTATCCTTAAGAGTTTATAGACACAAATCAAAGGCAAGGAATGGAATCTTAAGATTGGTGTTGGCCTTCAAGGAAGAACCCTCAAAGAACTCTCTCAAGAGTGTCTTTTGATCTTAATGATAATATCCAACTTTACCTCCAACAAAAACCTTAGATTATCTATAACCTAAGACCCAAATTAGTAAGCTAATTGATCTATCCTAAAAGAGTTTATAGACTCAATACATAGGAAATGACTAGGCCCTAAGAATGGTCTTGATGTTTATAGGATTTTACCCAAGAGGAATCACCTCTCAAAAGCTCTCAAAAGAGACTCTTTGATTTCTATAAATATTCAAAGTTACATTTGAAATGTTATAATGTCATATATATAGACATCTCGACCTAACTAACATGAGATGAAATCTCAGCCTTTCAAATCCTTTAAAAGGACCAAATTATCCCTATTACATAATAAAAGTCATGGGAATTAAATTAGAAACAAAAATAAAGCAAAACAAGAAAAATTAGCAAAATAGGACTATGCCCAAAGTGACATGGTGCCAGGTGTGTTCTGAAAACAGAACAATTTTGTTCCAGTGTGGACTTGGAGCTAGGTGTACTAGTGGAGCCGGCACCAGGTGTGTTCGGGTCACCTCACGCCCTACTTTTCTTGTCTTTTCAACCTTCTCTCATGCACATTTGATCCTCTACACAAATTGTTGTTCAAGCTTTAATCTTCTCGGCCCTTCTTCAATCCTCCATCTCTTGACAACTTTCTTGATTCTTGATTTGTCTTCTTGAAGGTGTTTCAAGCTTCTCTTTGGTACCCACTTCTTTACTATCTTCATATTCCTTGACTTGGTAGCTTGTTTAGCTTGAATCCTCCATTGAAAGCTATCGTAATTTAAATTCTTCCTTGGCACCATGGAATGTGGTTTGAATCTCTATCCCCTTTCTTTAGCTTTAGCATGATACTTAGGTGGATTCCTATCATTTTTCCCTTCTTAAAGACGATTCATCCTCGAATTAACACTTGTGTAAGATCTCAAACAAGAATCTTTTTATAAAGATAAAAATACAAGTTTAGCTCATTGTTCCCCTCATCATCACTTTTCTTCATTGTAGCCTCTCTCTCATTATTTTCACTCTTTAAGCACAAGAATGTCTCACTTACTTTGCCTCCCTTCTCACTCGTTTTCTTTTTGTTTTCATTTTTCAACACCAAATAAGTTTCTCTCATTTTTCCTCCATCATTTGTCTTTTGTGTATCATTTTTTTGCTCTCTGTCTTTTCTCTCTAGTTTTTGCTTCTTTTTCAACTCTCTTCTCTTGTTTTCTGTCTCCCTCAAGATATTTTAATCTTTAAGCACCTCACTAGGGGATAATTGAAGTAGTATAATCTTTTTTCCATCATTGTTCAAAATATATTTATTCTCCTTTCCCTTGTACGTTACATCTCTATCAAACATCCATGGCCTTCCTAATAAAATATGCCCCACTTGCATTGGGAACACATTACATAACACCACATCTTTATAGGCCCCCATATCAAACTCAACCTCAACTTGTTTGTTTACTTTTACTTTACCACAATCACTCAACCAATAGAGTTTGTATCGTTTAGGATGTCTCATGGTTTCTAATCCCAGATCCTCCACTAAGGTAGCTGATAGGGCCTAAAATAGTAATATATTTCCAAGTTATTTGAGACTATTTTGTGATACATTTTGTTCAATAACTGGTTATATTCCCTTATATTTGAGATTTTACCTTTAGAAAGGTATTTTGTGCATTATTTAAGATTTTAGGGGTAAAATAGGACAAAAACGTCACTAAACAGAGTAGAGGCGGCGCCGGCCAGGACAGGAGAACTGGTGCCAGCCAAGTGCTATTGGCACGCACTTCGAAGCAATGAAAAACCGATGAAACAAAGCTGAATAGAACCGAACTGGCGCCGTCTAGGAGGCTAGAGGCAGTGCCAGTTACACTCTAGAAAGATTGGTGCGAAAATAAAAAAAAAAACAGCTAACGAACAAAGGAATAGACCACAACTAGCGCCGGCCCTAGGCAGGACAGGCAACACCGGCTGTGCACTGGTATTGAGGTAGTGCCTCGATTTGCGCATGCATTTTTTGGCAATTTGCAGAGTTTTAGTATTTTCCTACTTCTAGTCGGCCAAAAACCGTGGAGGAACAAGTTTAGGCACTTCTAAAGCTTATAAATCAGGGGAAAACACGAGGGAAATGGGAGAATTCATGGATCAAAATAGAAAATCACTCAAATTCAAGGAGTAATTCTTCAGATCAAGGAGGATTGTACAAGAGGGTCTACGAAGGAAGAATGAGGAGGCTTGTCTATGAGTTCTCTATTTTACTTTGTTTTCTTTTTTTTTTTTTTTAATTATGATGCATTAATTGTTTTATTGTAATTTAATATTATTTTCGATATTCATGATTTTTTAGAGTTACTTTTGATCTTTTGATTAATTGATTGTTATTCTTGGTATTTAATTACTCGTGCTAATTACAAGATTAGTTGATTGTTTCTTTCCATTACCTTACTTGACCAAAGGGGTTGATGGTGGTTTCAATTCATTAATTTCATATTTTTTGTCTCTTAACTTGCTTGACCAAAGGGGTTAATTGCAAAGAACTAGGTAATTAAAGGTTAATTATTATCTGCCAGACCAAGGATTCATTGGTTAGCTTCATCTTTTAAATTTGCCAGACCATGAAAATTTAATCAAGGATTGTGTTTAATGCATCTTTTGGGTGAATTAGTGAAGACAAACTAAACGATGCTAATTTATCTAGAAGATAGTGATTTCATGGATTGGACAAAGAAGTGAATCTATCCCATTCCTTCATGATGCTAAAAGAATGATTAATTATGATAATGATTAGGTACTTTAAGGTCATGTCTGTCAAAATAATAGTTTGAGTTACATAATTCTCCATCATTGATATGTATATATTCTTTTATTTTCTTTTCTTTTCCTTGTTATTTTTTTTCACTTTATTGAATCAGTTAAATAATGAAAGAAAAGTGATTAATGCATACTTGTTCCTTGAGGATCGACACTCATTTTAAACCCTATGCTATGCTTAATGATGAGTACGCTTGCTCATATGTGTAATTTGGGGTTAACATTTTAATTTAAATTTGATTAGGAATGTGCTTATTTTTATATGATTTTTATACCTAAATCCAAACACATTAGTAGCACTTCTCACATTTGTGCAACTTCCTCCAGCAATGATCATACTATAAGGCTTTTGTTGGATAAGGCACCAAGTGTGAAAGATATTACTCCTATGTGAATTCTCCTCATTCTCAACATCATTCACACCCTCAATCCTTCTGGCAACTCCAGTCAATGGAGAAACCTTCCCAACCTTGACCTTTTCTTTACTACCCTATTCTTCTCTAAGCTTTTGGGTTGTTCTTAATGATTGTTTTGGTGGCTTATTTTTCGGATTTGGTGAATGTTAAAATATGGGATTGGTATATGTGGATTTCTTAGGGTAGGCCCCCTTCCTTGCACCCCTCATTTTTTTTTTTCCTCATGTCTTCCTTTACCTAACCTCAAACTTTTCCAATCTCTTCCTTTTAGTGGAATTTTTAGATAACCTCCCATAAAATATTCTCCATATCACTTCATTGGTTGATCGTATAATGGGTGTAGAGGTTTGCACTCATGTCTCAGTCTAAGGCTATCTCCACTTTTAGCATTCGTTAAGGTTTGGCTTTGGTTAGATTTCATCCCCTTAATGTCCCTTCTCTTGCCTTCCATTTTTGCTTGGAAAATTTCAAAAATGGCTTAAATATCAAATAAAGTTCCTTGGGGCATTGTATTGAGAATTTCAAGGGTTCCCACTTAGAAAATTTGGATAAAAGGAGAAAGTAATTCTGCACAATAACTCCGCTATGTGTATGCACTCACCCTCGTGTTTAACTCTCCTTTAGCTTTTAACAAGAATAAGCTCACACTCTTGCCTTTTTCAAGCACTTAATTTCCTCAATGAGATCTTTCCACAAAAATCTCCCTAATTGCTTAGGTGCTAGTCCAAACTTGATAAGTTTACTAACCCTCTAAGGACAACCAACTAGACTTAGATGGAAGTTTGATAATCAACAACAATGAGCCTTAAAAAGTTTATCTCAAGAGTCAATGAATTCAAAAGAGTTCAACAACTTCAATGACTAAGGAATGGGTGAATGGATAAGTCCTAAAAAGAATTTCAATAAAATACTAGAAGTTTAATAAACATATCACTCAAGAATAAGGGTAAGAATTCAACAACTATAATGAGCTTAATTGGACAAGCAATGTCCCTAAGATACTTGAAAATATTAGCTAACCAATTATAGAAGTGTTCATAAAATTTTTAGCCACAATTTCAAGTCAAATGTTCACTTAAGCAAAATATCAAATACTTTGTAAGCAATTTTCGGAACTCCAGGTATAATAGAAATTTTAAGCAATTTTGGCCCCAAAATCAACAAACAATAAGAAATTTGCAATCTTTAATGGCTATACTACCAAAAAGGCTCAAGTTTAACTTATAAAACACAAGAAAAAAATCAAAGAAAACTTGACCTTTCTGTAACATAAGTTTGAGTTACGGGATTGACCAATTTTGAAACCTTGTTCAATGTCTTCAAGCTTTAATGAGAATCAAAGCTTTGTTGCTCTATTACCAAGCTCTTTGACATGATATTGGGTTGATTTCTCAATGATTTTCGTGGCTAGATTTGGGGTAAAATTCAAGACTCGATTAAAAGATTAAAACAGTAAATTTTATGAAGAACAAGACACGCAATTCAAATACCAAGATCCTAAGCCAAAATAAAGAACTTAGAATTCTTGAAATGAGAATCAAGTCTCCTAATTCATATCTAAGAACCCTCAACCCAACTATGGAGCTAAAAACACTTGAAGAAGATGAACTAGGCAACCAAAGAGAACCTCTACTCTAGACCCTTAGATAACCAATAAACTAAGATGTATTTTGATATATGTATATATATAGGCATCTAAGCCTAACTAAGGTGAGATGAAATCTCATCCTTTTAAATCGCTTAAAAGGTACAAATTATCCCTATTATATAGTAAAAATCATGAGAATTAAATTAGAAACAAAAATAAAACAAAACAAGAAAAATCAACAAAACAAGGCTATGCGCGAAATGACCTGGCGCCCGGTGTACTAGTGTACCCGGCACCAGGCGTGTTCTGAAAATGAAACAATTTTGTTCTAGTGTAGACCCGTCACCTAGTGTACTAATGTACCTAGCACCAGGTTTGTTCTGGTCTCCACATACCCTAGTTTTCTTATCTTTTAAACCTTTTCTCGCGTGCACTTGATCCTCCACACAAATTGTTGTTTAAGCTTTGATCTTCTTGGCCTTTCTTTGCTCGTCCATCACTTGACAACTTTCTTGATTCTTGATTTGTCTTCTTGAAGGTCTTTCACACTTTCCTTTGGCACCCACTTCTTTACTATCTTCATATTCCTTGACATGGTGGCTTGTTTGGCTTAAATCCTTCCTTGAAAGCCTTCATAATTTAAATTATTCCTTGGCACCATGGGATATGGTTTGAAGTTCCATCCCCCTTCTTTAGCTTTAGCATAATACTTAGGTAGATTCCTATCAAAAGCTTCCAACGAGATTTCCCGAATCAATAGTGGGGGCGATTGATTTGAGTAAAATAGTGGAATAATAAAACATTTAATTAAAAACCTAATTATTTATATTTCATGTGCATATCCAGTTAGCTAATTTTCTCTATCTTTACATCTTAATCATCTGCATCATGTTGACCAACCTATACTTACATAGCATCTTGGAAACTAATAAACTTATGGAATCGAATTTTCTTGACTAGTACAGAAATTTTAGAATCGCTCTCAAGTAGGAAAAGATGTTCTACATGCTAAAGGCTCCTATTCTACCATCACCAACTCAAGATGCTCATGTTGATGAGCATGCTATCCACCAAAAGTACAAAGAGGACAATGATACAACATCCTATGTGATGTTGGCATCAATGATCCCTAAACTACAAAAATCGCATGAGCATATGGATACTTACTCGATCATATTACATATCTGAGAGCTATTTGATGCCCAAGTCAGAATAAAGAGATATGAGATCTCAAAATAACTATTCTGTTTGAAGATGGCTAAGGGTACTTCTATGGCCATTCATAAGCTGAAGATGTTGGGCTTAATGAAGAAGTTTGGGTCTACTGGGTTTGTGATGGACAATGAATTAAGTATCAACTTTATTCTGTAATCTTTTCCAAGTAGTTTTACATAATTTGTGATTAACTACAAGATGAACAAAATTGAGTCCACTATACTCGAGTTGATTAATCTTCTAAAAACTGTAGAATCCTCTATGAAGAAGGAATCTAAGGCAGTCGTATTGGTAGAATCTTCCTTTTATAGAGAGAAAGTTCCTAAGAAGAAGAAGAAGGCTCCCACTAAACCAAAAGCTGTTATGAAGAAGAAGGAAGTAGCTACTAATAGCCTATGCCATCACTGTGGAAAGATGGACTATTTGAGGTGTAACTGCAAAGCCTACCTGTAGATCATTAAGGAAAGAAGAAGAAGTTTGCGGGCACTTTTACTTCTACTCTTGGTATGTTTACAGTTGAGATTAATACTGCCTTTAGAAATGAGTTATAGGTATTTGATATCGGATGTGGATCTCATTTATGCAATAACTTGCAGGGACTAAAAGACAGTAGAAGGCTTGAGAAGTGGGACATAGACATACGTACTGTAAATGGAGAAATGGTTGTTGCACTTGCTGTAGGGACTTACGAGCTACACTTGCTGTCTAAATTAGTTTTAGAGTTTCAAAACTATTATTATGTACTAATTTTATTGAAAAATATTATTTCTGTTGCATTTTTAAACTTGTATGGATTTCATTTATTTTTTAAGAATAAATGTTGTTCTTTTTCATTAAATGATATTTATTATGATTTTGTAACTTTGGTTAATGGTTTTATGTTGTAGACATGGATAATTCAATTCTCAATCTAAACAATAAGAAACCAAGAATAGATAACTCAATCTCATCTTATTTATGGCATTATCATTTAGGCCATATAAATGAGAATCGCATTACTAAGTTACACAAGCTAGGTAACTTAGGGTAATTTGATTATGAATTATATGGCACATGCAAATCTTGTTTAATTGGTAAAATGGCTAAAACTCTTTTTTCTTGAAAATGATAAAGGGCCAAAGAGTTATTAGAACTTATACATTCTGATGTATGTGGCCTAATGTCTATACAATCAAGAGGAGGTTATCACTATTTTATAATCTTTATCAATGACTATTCACAATATGGGTATTTGTATTTAATGAAATACAAATGTGAGGCCTTTGAAACATTTAAAGACTTCAAGAATGAAGTAGAAAAACTACTTAGAAAAAGTATCAAGACTCTAAGATCCGATCGATGAGGTGAATACTTAAGCCAAGAGTTTTAGGTTTGTCTTAGAGATAATGAGATATTATCTCAATGGACTCTACCATATACACCTCAATATAATGGTGTATCTGAGAGAAGAAATCGAATCCTTCTAAACATGGCACGGATCTTGATGTCTTATGTAGACTTACCAAAATCATTTTGAGAGTACACATTAGAGACTATTGTTTATATTCTAAACAGTGTTCTATTAAAAATGATTGACAATACCCCAATTGAGATGTTCTTTGGTAAGAAACTAAAGTTATCTCACTTAAAAGTATAGGGTTGCCTTATCTTTGTTAAAAGGCCACAGTCAGACAAACCTGACAGTAAGTCTGACAATTGTTTGTTTGTGGGATATCCGAAATAGTCTTTCAGGTATTACTTCTACCTCTATTCCAAAACAAAAAAAAAAAAAAGTGTTTGTTTTGAAGCATGCCATTTTCTTAGAGAAGGAGTACATGCTCAAAGGGGATAGTAGGAGTAAAATTAAATTTACTGAAGTTCAAGAAGAACAAACAAACAAGGATCAACCGTCTGATCCCATATCTATTGAGAGAATAGATAAACCTTCGACTACATAAGAACCTCGTAGATCGAGTAGGATATGTGTGGCATCTGAGAGATATGCATTTCTCATAATTGACTACAATAATGCATTACTTCTAGACGATGATAAGCCTACTACTTACAAGGAAGTTTTGAATAGTTCAGAATCTAACAAATGGCTTGAAGTCATGAATTCAGATATGGATTCTATGTACGACAACCAAGTATTGACTTTAGTTGATCCACCAAAAGGAATTAAACCTACAGAGTGCAAATGAGTTTTCAAGAAAAAAAACCAACATGGATGGTAACATAGTTACCTATGAAGCACAATTGGTGGCTAAGGGTTATCGTTAACAGCATGATATTGACTATGATGAAACATTTTCACCAGTTGCTACACTAAAATCTATCAGAACACTTCAAGTAATTGTCGTTCATTATGATTATGAGATGTAACTAATGGATGTGAAAACAATTTTCCTAAATGGAAACCTAATTCAGGAAGTATATATGACACAGCCTACGGGTTTCCTAACAGTACAAGAGTGTGTAAGCTGCAAATGTCCATTTATGGACTTAAGAAAGCTTCTAAAAGTTGGAACATTCATTTTGATTAAACAATCAAAGAGTTTGCTTCATTCAAAATATAGATGAATCTTGTGTATACAAGATGGTTAGTGGGAGTCAGTCGTCTTCTAATTGCTTTACGTAGATGACTTATTGCTAAGAGAAAATGATGTCCTTGTCCTTCAGTTAGTAAAAGTTTGGTTGTCCAAGAAATTCTCCATGAAAGACCTTGGAAAAGAAACCTATATTCTTGGAATAAAGATCTATAAAGATAGATCAAATAGGTTGCTCAGTCATTCATAGTTTACATACATATATAAAGTGCTAAAGAGGTTTAGCATAGATAAATCCAAATAGGGATTCTTACCCTTGTCTCATGGAGTAAGCTTTTCAAAGTTGATGTCTACCAAGACACAAGTTGAAAAGGATCATATGAGTAGGGTTCCATATGTTTCGGCAGTTGAATCTATCATGTATTCTATGATATGTACTAGACCCGATATATTTTGTGCTCTCAGTTTGATGAGCAGATACCAATCTGATCCTGGTGAAGGTTACTAGAAGGCTATAAAGAACATCCTTAACTACTTATAAAGGACTAAGAAGGTATTCTTGGTATATGGAGAAGATGGTTTGAAAAGAAATAGGTATATTGATGCTAGTTTTTAATCTGATAAAAATGATTTCAAATCACAATTTGGCTATATATTTACATTGGGTGGAGGGGTAATAAGTTAGAAAAGTTTCAAATAAGATTCTATTGTTGACTGTATGATAGAAGCTGAGTATATAGCCATTTCTAAAGCAGCTAAGGAAGTAGTTTAGATCAAGAAGTTTGTGACGGAACTAGGAGTGGTCTCTAGTGTTGTTGGTCAAATATCTTTGTATTGAGATAATAATAGAGCTATTACACAAACAAAAGAGCCACAGTCTTACCAGTGATCTGAACACGGACTAAAATGCTACACTTGATCCGAGAGATCATAGATAGACAAGATACAAAGATAGAAAGAGTTCCCATGGATGATAATATAGCTGACCCACTTACTAAGGCACTATCCCAAAAAAACATGATAGACATGTTGAGTCATTCGATATTAGATACATAAATGATTAGCTCTAGTGCAAGTGACAATTTATTAGTGTTATGCCTTAGAGGCAATCTCAAGTATTCAGCATATTATGCATGTATTAAATAAAATAAGGCATTCCTTATCTTTCAGTTTGTTTTATTTATGTTTTCTTGTTAAATAACTGTTAGATAAAGTCCCAAGTGCAACACTGTGATAAGAAAATCATGATAGAGATCATGATGTGAGGATCCTATTATACTAAATAGTGTATGTACTTAAATAATCCCTTGTCATAGTATTAATGAAATGGGATATCATTAATATGTTAAGACTAGCATGTGTTATACTTCCTGATTTAATCATGCGGTAGTTCTCACATCCGTGAGTATTGTGATACTTACAGTTAACACGCAAATGTTTGTTACTAGAACAAGTATATTGGATGACCTAGCTGTGAGATATTCACATGGACAACTATTTAGTACTAGTGATAGAATCTCATCATAGCAAATATACAAGTATCTTTAGACTTGAGATCTCCAAGGTACTTTATTTGCTGAGCATTGTACTTTGATTGTAATCTTTCGAGTCAGATTGATTGCTACCAATAAGATAGATATTAGGTACAATGTGAAGTAAATGAAAGTAGTTGAGAAGGTCAATAAAGGATTTACCAGTCCTAATAGTAGGGGTGAATATTTCACAGCCACTTGTAAGAATCACTACTCAAAAAGTCCTTGGCCAAGGCGACTGTGTATTAGAAATAATTCCAATTGATACACATGATGAGTAGTGGATTCTTGGAACAAGTATTAAAATATTTGTGCCAGAATAAATTAATATTCTAGAAGGAGTTGACACTAATTCTATACTGCAAACCGATTGAAATATTATATGGTGAAATGAGTTTATTATACTATTGTTTGCTATTGAAAGGTTCATATCAAGCCACTTGACTTTCTGAACTTTTGGGTGGTCATGATGTGTTACTAGATATCTCTCATGGTCTGTTGAATATGGATTTATAAATTAGAGAATTAATAAATCAATCCTGAAGAGAATTAATAAGTTAATTCTAATTACTAAGGATTATTAGTCTTAAAAATATTTGGATTAATTCATATTTCGGTACTAATAGACCAGAAAATCTAATAGGTCACCACAGTATAGGGTTACGAACTTAATGTATTATTTGATAACATTATGGGGTTAATTGTGAGAAGAAAAAAAATATTGCGGCCAAATTATTATTAGTTGTAATTTTATGGTAGGATTAAGAGAACTTACAAGTTCTAATTATAATTAAGGAATTTGACTCCTTCAAGCTTTCTAAAAAATTGTGTATATATTGATATGCATTAGGTTTTGTGCTACTTACTCAGTCATACATGAAACTGTAAGCATACCCTGTGCTTCATCTTCTCCAGAATACCCTAGCCACCAGATAATTATTCTAGCAGAGAATTTTTCCTGGTTACCCTTGAGAACTACCCTTGTGTGGACTTTGTTAGAGGTAATCCTACACTTACATTGGAGTGTATGTTAACGAACATTGGCTTGTGGTTGGCGACCGATCAAGAGTAGAAAAGTTTTGCTAGATCACGCTACGCTGATCATTCGTGCATCTGAAAATTTTTAAACTACAGGGACAACACCAAAGGTATGGTTTTCTGTTTTGTTCCTTTTTTAATGCATACATGTGATCCTTGTTAGCTTGAATTATTCTTTTCTTGCACTATGCATGTCTGATTGCATAAGGGAATTCTAACACTACATACTATGAAGGACTCCATTATGTCCTATTAGAGGCTTAGCTATTCTCCATCAGAAGCATTATTATAAGGTCTGCTATGCTCTTATACTATTTGTAGCACCCTACCTTTCCATAGCGTACTTTGCTTCACTGTTTGTGGGATGTTGTACTGTCCGGTTGCCCAGACAAGGGGTCATTATAATGAACTTAACTTAGTACACAACGAAAATTTGCTCAAAATGCTTTTTAATAATATATACAAGAAGATACATGGAGTCTATCTTCTGATTCCATATTTAAAGCACAATAGATCCGAGATACAACATGAGCCTCTGGGAGTTTACCGCGCTTCCGCTATGCCTCTGATCCTTAAAATTTTCAAAGAGAAATAAAACACATGTTAGTGAAAATCACTCAGTGAGTCTCATGTATGCTAGTGTATTATAAATCAAATAGACAAAAGTATTATCAGTTTTTGTTGCATAAACCATTGTGGGAAAGCATTGTATTTTCCACTAAAAATATTTCTATAGCTCACTAGGAAGTAGTTCATTTAAAATTCAATCATTTTTTGGAAAACTAAATTTTCATCTAGCATCATTGCCCCAATTTTAGAAATATAGGCACTTTTCTCAATAGAAGGTTGGCCTACGTGTAACATCCCATCTTTCCATAGTATAGTGGGCTTCACTTTTGTGGGGTTTTGGCCCGTCTAGTTACCTAGACAAGGGGTCGTTATAACGAAATTAACTCAATACATAATGGAAATTTGTTCAAAATGCTTTTTATTAAATACAATAAGTTACATGGAGTTTGTCTCCTGATACTATATTTAAGGCACAATTAATCCGAGATACAAATGAGTCTCTGAGAGTTTACCACGCTTCCGTCGCACCATTGATTCATAATTTTTTTTTGAAATTAATAACATATGTGTTAGTGGGAATCACTAAGTGGGTCCTGTGTGTACTAGTGTTTTATAAATCAAACAGATAAAAGCATCATCAGTTTTTGTTTCATAAAACCGTTTCCAGAAAGCATTGTATTTTCCACTGAAAATAGTTCTACTGCTCACTAGAAGAAAGCCATCCCTAAGAATTATTTTAAAGCTCAGGCAATTTGGAAAATCAATCATTATTAAGATTCATGCTCCATATTTCGGGTGTATTTGGAAAACCACTTTTTATATAATCATTACCCCATATTTTAAGAAATACAGGCTTCCCTATCAATAGAAGGTCGACCTGCATGCAATGCGCACAAGGCTTTACCTTTGACATCGAAGTCTTGATGTGCTAAGGAACAAGCCTATAGCACTCAACTGTACATTGTTGGAGTGGTAGGATTGTTTTCACAACCTACCACAAATTGTACCAATTCTTTTCACTTGCAGTAGTACGGGTCCCCGCTCCGTACTCCCCTCACCATGAGGTTGACACGGGTTGATCGTGGATTGGGTGTTCTGCCCAGGATCAACAAATTAATGGGTTCTTACTTATTAGGATAGTGCTAGCTAGGGAACTGGCTAATTCTAATGTTCTATCGCCCCATCTGTAGGATGACAATCCCTAGAACTGGAACAAAGTTACTTAGGGTTGTCCATCTCTATCGCGGGCTAGTACAAGGTTATAGTCTTTACTGAGTACTCAAAATTTTCACTAGTTCACAAGACCAATCCAATTCCATTGGCTCATAAGACCAATCAAATATTCTACTCCCGAAAGAATATAAATATAACATTTTCTAGGGCCAAAATATCATTTTCCAAACATTAATCTCATATAGGGAGATTTTTTTCCAAACCAGAATGAAAAAGGATAAGAAGTCCTTTTTGTTTGATAAAACACATTTCTAAGGATTCCAAAGGAGTTGTATTCAGGAATTCCAGATTCTAATTCTAAAAGAATAATTAAATTCAAGAAATTTCAATTATAATTCCATAATTCACATTTTTTCAAAAATCCTTTCCATAAAAAGGAATATTTATGCTTTCCCAGAATAAAAATATTATTTCATCTCATAATTTATGAGAAAAAGGCATTTCAAGTGTACATTTGTACCTAAGAATTATTCATAATCTAACTGACCCAAAAGTCCTTGTAGGAAATATTGTTTCCTAAAGTTTCCAATAATTTCCCATTTAGAGAAACCATTTCTCATTCAGGATACCATATCTTATTCAGGAAAACACAATGGTTCCTCAACCTCATTGCTATACTTTAGAAAACAGTCACTTACTATAGATAATTCTAATAATGAAAATCCATGTGTTCATTCAAATCTAATAAACATGATGTAATTTCATTCTTAGAAAACTATATTCTCATTCAGAGAAATGAAAAGAACAAATAGAACATTTCTCAGTAAAACATAATTTCACTAGCACAAAACAGGGTTTGTACACAGGTGGGACCCACTTATGTATTTTCTCTTAGCTTTCATTTAGCTATATAAATGGTCCTCAATTTCATCACGAAGTCTTTAAGGTAAACAACCTACATTAAAATCATCCCATAACCCGTTTAGCGTCTATGGTTTACCGTTACCATATATTGCTAACAAAGTGTGTTCACAAGGAATCTGCTACTTTCCTTGTTCCTTCATTCTCATAGAAGTTTATTACTTGAGCTAATCCAACTTATGTATCCATTTCCTATGTCTTCATCCAACATATATATAAGACTTTCAAATATCCTTCTAAAATCAGTTATTCATCCATGAACATTATCGAAAACAATACATGAATTTATCATCTCTAAAGTTCGACATTTCTTGCACCTTGGCACCCTTGTTTGTTTATATCATGACTTTTGATTTACAAGTCCAATTATATCAAACTAGTTCAAAAATGTCCCCAAAAAATTTGTTTATGATTTTCAACTGATGGAATACCAATTTCCATTGCCATTATATTCAGGTTTAATCATAAACTCCCAACTTCTTTATCCCGTCACTGAACTGGCAGCCTTTAGTATTTAAACCATAACTTTCTATTTACAATTCCAAATCACGTCAATTTTGTCTTAAAATGATCCTAAGACATTTAGCTACATGTTTCAGGTCATGGAGCTACAGAAAAAACGGCATTTTATTCATTTTGATGGTTCTTTAAGTCTGCTCGGAAATCACACAATTAGAATATCCGTTTGTTCCTTTCTTCATACCATTAACTCCCTTTTCTTTTCCATACAACACACCTGCTTTCTACTCATTTTAATGCCTTCTTTCTCATCTACGCATCACATAATCATTTGATTTTCAGACACAAGCAACTCAGTACTTTCACTTTTAAAAACACAAAATCAGCAACCATGAATAATAATATTTCATTTTCTTCAATAATTAGACCATTTGCTATCTTATTTTCTTCTTCCATCTTTACAACCATGAACAACTCTTTAAAGCACGTTCAAAACACCTTCAAGCATTATATAAAACACAGCATTCATGTCTCCAAATGCACCACCATACACAGCACACCCAACAGTCCCAAAACATAGATATTTTCCGAACATAAATCATAATTCACATGATTTTTCTCATAAAATTGTCACCAAAATAGTTCTTGCGATTTATTCTACAAGTTTAATTCAAGAAGTATAGTTTTTTACCTTATTTGTTGAATTCTCCAAGCTTGAAATGTCCCAAGTACTCTTTCCTTTCATCTTTAGAAACATTCTCTCTCCTTTTTCTTTTTCTTCCCATTTTCTCTAGATTTTCCCTTCCTTTTTCTTTTCTTTTTCATTTCTTTTTTTATTCTTGTGGCTGCTGACTTCAGCTGTAAAAACAACATTTCCACTGCCTGTCCTTTGCCCAAAATGATCACATGTCCATTATTTTATTAATTAATCACATAGCTTATTGAAAAAGCTTAGTAAATAAGCTTTATCAAAAATTTTTATAAAATTCATTTCAACCAATCAAATAAAACATTTGGTCTCATAAACCAATCAATAAATAATATCTAATCTCAATAGCTAATCTTGAAATTCCACTTGTTCCTTTTTTTGACAAAATTACCATTTTTCACAGGAAATAACTAATATTCAGACCAATACACATTTCAATCGGGAAAACTTTTATTTCACCAGTGGAATCTACAAATTTTACTGAGTTCAATGGTGGGAGTCAAAATTCTCAATTCGTTCTCAATCCTCTTCAATTTGCAGTCAAAATCCCATTCACAGTCAAAATTACAATAATACCCCTAAAAATTCAACTTATGCCAAAGTATTCGTCTCGTTGTACTGATCAACTTTTGTTCTGGGCTTATACCCAAATTCTTACTCTGTACAAAGTAGTCATCAATTGAAGTACAAAGGTACAGATAGAACAATCTCAAAATTCCATCTGGGTCTCTACAATTTCAAAATTCCAATAATGCCCCTAAATGTTTTTATCACACTAGAACATTCATCTTATTATGCTGATCATTTCTTGTTCTAGTCACTTTTATAAATTCTCATTCTATACAAAGTAGTAGCTATTTAAACCACAAAAGAGAGATTTATTACAATCTCTCATCTTTTAAGAAATTTCGTCCTCGAAATTAGACTTATTTTTTAAATTAAACTTTCCTTCCAAAAATCCTAAATAACTTTCCCGTTTCTCTGTTCTAGTCTTCTACGTTGCGTTTGTATAGGATAATGATTCAAGAGTTCCTTAACCAATTCTTCTACGTTACCTTTATATAGGATGATGATTCCAGGTGTAAGCTAATTTCGAGGATGAAATTTTTTGTAAGGAGGGGAGGATGTTACTATTTCAATTGGTCACTACTTGAAATAGGATAAGAATTTGTATCGATGACCAGAAAAAAAGTTGATCGATGTAATGAGTTGAATACTTTGGTGGAATAAAATTTTGTCAGGATCTTGATGTAATTATTTGATATATTCTACCCATACCCTAAATTTTTGAAACGCTACTATTATTAATAAAATAAAAATTTATGGGTACTCTAAAAAAAAAATTGATCAATGCGATAAAACGTAGGTTCTGGTCTGAATTATGCTACCTGGGGTATCAGGGGCATTTTCATCATTTTGACCACGCCGCAACTTTGCCCACAAATTTAACCAAATAGAGAAATAATTTTAAGTGTTACTAATGGATTTAGCAGAATTTTTGGAGTTGAATGGTGAAATAAAATATTTTTTTGTTATGGATCCGATTTTAGTTATTTTTGAAGAAAATAGGAAAGTGCAGTTCAAACACGGTGCGTGTGGCATCTTATGATTGGTAGCCCATGGACGTGTGTCAAATTATGAGGGCTTGCATGAAGGATTCATGCAAAACCATGAAATTAAAGAAATACAAAATAAATGAATAATGATATGTAAATTTGTAATTGGAACACATCATTTTGTAGGCCCATTTGATTAAAGTCTTGTACATTTTGATTGGTTAATAAATAGACCAAGAAAAGGAGATTGAATGGCTAAAATTAGGCCTAGAAGTCAGCAGCCGTGCAAGAAGAAATAAAGGAAAATTTTGTGAAGGAAATAAAAGTGGTTGGTGTGTAAAAATCCTATTGGAACATACTTAAATATATCCACCATTAAATTAAACCAAAACAAGAAATTAAGGGCCAATATATGAGGGGTGAATGGTAGTGGAAAAAAGGATGTTAAGAAGCTTGAATTTAGGCAGCCAAGACAAGGAAAAACCAAGAGAAAAAGAGATCAAACAAGAGAAAACAAAAAGGCTAGCCAGTGTGTGTTCTTGGTGTACTAGGTGAAGCCTTGGTGTTCTTGGAGCAAATCACCTCAAATCCAAGGTAAAACCTTGCCTTACCTAAATTAAAGTTGTTGTTGGGTGAAAGGTGATCATGATGATGTGAATTTTAACATGAAAACATGACTTTCATGCCTTGATTTTAAATCAAAGCTAGGGTTTGTGAACTTTTATGCATGAACCTTATCCATGCATAAATATGTGACGGCTACCCAAGGGTTTTTGAGTAATGTTTTGGGTGAGGAAGAACTGAATAATCATGGTAGCTTGAAGGCTTAATTTTGGTTGGGAAAGTGGTGATCAAAGTAAAGTATAAATGGAAGTTACTTAGTAGTGACTTGGTAGGAAACATGAATTATACTAGCTCTTGATTAGGAAAAGTAAATTTGTGTTGAACAAAAGTGATCTTTGTGAACTATTGAGATCTTGAAATCACAGAATTGAAGGAGATTTGGAGGAAAATTGGGTGAATTAATGGTTCCAAGGTGCTAAATGCTAAAGGAAAACAAAGGAACTCATGAATAGTGAAATTGGGATAAAACTATTGGGGCTATTTTCACCCATTAAAATGTCAAGAGAACTAGGACTCTAAATAGGTCTTATATAGAATTAAAGTTTAGAGTCTTATGGTCACTTTAGTATATCATGGAGCCGAGTTGGAGTTGTGAACTGAAAGTTATGTTCAAAACAAAATCAGGTGTCAAAGCAGCAAAATTCTAGAATTTTGCTTAAGAACATGGACGAACCTAAGGATAATTAATTAGGTGATTTTGGATTATATTAAAGGGAAAAATGATGTGAATCCCTTGTACATGAAGGGAGGAAGGATGTGGAAAATGAAAAACGAAATAATTGAATGAACGACATAAAAATGACGCGAACGAAAATTAGACGTTTCCTTTAACCGTTAGCCCCGGCAGCTAACGTTGGCTAAACATTAGTTGAACGTCGACTAAACATTAGGCACGTCGGCTAACAGCCGGCTATTTTTTTGGCTAAACATGAATTGACCCGAAAATGATGTTTGGTGTAGGTTCCGCATTAAACGGCCAATAGAATAGTGGAAACAGTAGAACCGGTGACTAAACGGCAGTAAACGATAAGGGTCCTTTAGGATACGAGATAAGTCCCTTTGATTTCTAAATGCTTTTGAACACTAGTGTGCTTCCCTTTTTCATGAAATGCTATGTTTTATAACATTTTGAAAATCCCTGAATATGCTTAAGATTTATCTGAGCAATATTTGTTTTATGCCATTTTGGGCATGAATGAACTTCATGATTGGTTTGGAAACCTTAATGGATTATTAAAGAATGAATTTTGTGAATTTAGTCCTTCTTTTGGGTTAAATATTTGTAATTTTTAAAAAATGATCAATTTTGGAATCGGGTAGTCATAAATTGACTGGAATGCCCTTATCGGAACATTTTATGAAAATATGTTTGAAAACTTTGAATTTAATCCTCTTTTGGGATTAGAATTCTGGACTTCTTGAAATGAGTTCCTTTTGAATCAGGCATTTAAAAAATGATCCAAATATCCATATTAGAATGTTTATGAAAACTTTTGGAATTAGGTATACGGTAAATGACCAAAATACCCTTATTGAAACTTTTGTGAATACTTTTCAAATCAGGTAAGGGTAAAATGACCCGAATACCCTTAGAAAGTCTCTTGGAATCGGGTATGGGTAAAATGACCTGAATACCCTTGGAAATGACTTTAGTGATCGAGTACAGGGAAAATGACCCGAATACTGCTGCAAAATTATTTTGATTATGAAAAGAACTCTTCTTGACATGGTTTTGGAAAATGATCTCTCATGATGAGATCGACTTTTGGAAAACGATCTTTTGATCCCTGGAATTATTTTATTGGCTTGATGTGCCGTAGAATAAATTGATTGGCTCTGCAGAGCCTATGTAAATGATGATTTGACCTGCGAGTCAGTGGGATCAAATTCTGGAATGTGTTGTTTTGCCCCAAAAATGTTTTGATTTGAAAATCCTACAGGATCAGATAACCCTCTAACCTAATCAGTGAGAAAGGGTTGGTATTGGTAACATTGAGTACTCAGCAAGGATTGTGATCTTTGTACTAGCCTGCATTAGAGTTAGATGACCCTTAAATCCTTTCCAACTTTCATACAAGGGTTTAGAATCTAATTGTTGGAAGGCAAAAATCTCATTTATAAGTTTGGCTATCCTAGCTTGAGGGAAATATTTGGCAAGAAACTTTTCAGCTAGGGTATTCCAAGTAGTAATAGACCATATAGGTAAAGACTTTAACCAAGATTTGGCTCTATCTCTCAAGGAAAAAGGAAAAAGTCTTTACATTATGGCATCTTTAGAAAAACCATTCATTTTAAAAGCATCACAAATCTCAAGGAAACTAGCTAGATGGGCATTGGGATATTCTTCAGGTAGCTCATCAAATTGAACCATATTTTGAACCATCTAGATAATATTAGGCTTTATCTTGAAATTATTCGCATCCACCCTAGGTCTAGTGATACTCGAGCCTGTGCCCGAGATTGCAGGTTTCATAAAGTCATCTGTAACCCTCCTATTATTTCCAGCATTGTTATTTTGAGCACTATCCATGTCTGCAATCAAGTTCCTTTGGATTGTCCGGTGAATTTTGGATAGTGTCTTTTTGATCTCAGGATCAAAATCGACTATCTCACCTTCAGATTTTCGGGTCATGTACCAAGGATAACACCTATAAAAAACACAAGAAGTGAGTTAGGTAACAGAATTCATGATTATAACAAAATACAAAGTTAGTCAAAGTTAGTGAGTTAGATTACAAAGATATACAAAATAACACGTCACAAAAAGATGGCACCTTTTTGTGAAAAGAACAATTGGACATATTTACATATTCACATATTTACCTATTTACATATTCACATGATTAAATCAATAAAATTCAAGATTTCATGATATTGTTCCCCAGTAACGATAATGCGTATTGATTTAGATATAAAGAAATCATATAAAAATAAGCATATTCCCAATCAAACTTACATTAAAACGTTAAACCTAAATTCCACATATGAGCAAGCGTACTCATCATTAACATAGCATAAGGTTCAAAAGAGTGTCGATCCTCAGGGAACAAGTATACATTAATCACCTTTCTTTCATTATTTAACCAACTTGATAAAGTTAAAATGAAATAAAAAGTAAAATTAACGAAAAAAAAAAGAATATATACATGTCAAAAATGGAGAATTATGTAAATCAAGCCATTATTTTGACAAACATGATCTTAAAGAACCCAACCATTATCATAACAATTTATTCTCTTGGCATCATGAAGGATTAAAGTAAATTCACTTCGATAGTCAATCCATGAAATCACTACCTTCTAAATAAATTAGAATCACTTGGTCTCGTCTCAACTAATTCATCCGAAAGATGCATTAAACATAGTCCTCAATTAAATTCCCTTGGTCTCAGAAAATTTTAAACATGAAATTAATTAATGAACCCTTGGTCTCGGAAGACATCAATTAACCTTCAATTACCAGTTCTAAGCAATCAACCCCCTTGGTCCAGTAAGTTAATAGCTAACAGAATATGAAATTAAGAAATTGCAACTACCATCAACCCCCTTAGTCCAGTAAGTTAATGGAGAGAACCAACCAACTAATCGTAATAAGCAAACGTAATTGAATATCAAGAATAACAATCAATTAATCAAAAGATCAAACAACTCTAAAAGTAATGAATATCTGAAATAATGTGGAATTATAATAAAACAATTAACAAATCATTGTTCAAGAAAAAGAAAATAAAGTAAAAGAAAGTACTCATAGACAAACCTCCTTCTTCTTCCTTTGAAGACCTTCTTGCATAACCCTTCTTGAATTGAAGAATTCCTCCTTTGATTTGAGTGATTTGCTATAATGATCAATGAATTCTCTCCTTTTCCCTTGTGTTTTCCATCTATTTATATCCATGGGAAGTGCCTGAACTTGTTGGTGTAATGTTCTTGGCCGAGTAGTTGGAAAGTACTAAAACTCCACAAATTACCAAAAATTGCGTAGAAAAAAATCAAGCACCGCCTTAACTTCAGGGCACAGCCAGCGCCACCTTGGCTCTTGGAGCCGACGCCAATTCTACTCTATTTTGCTCTGTTTCACGAATTTTTTATCTTCTCAAAGTTCGTGCAACCAGTGCATGGCCGACACTGGTTCCTCTGTCCCAGCCGGCGGTGCCTCTAATCTGTTTCGCAATGTTTTTGCTTCGTTTTACCCCAAAAATCTGAAATAATGAACAAAATACCTTTCCAAGGGTAAAATCTCAAATATGAAGGAATACGACTAGTTTTTGAACAAAATGTATCGCAAAAGAGCCTTAAATAACTAGGAAAAATATGACTAATTTATCCTCTATCAATTCCCCCACACTTAGCTCTTTACTTGTCCTTAAGCAAAGTATGAAGAAAAAGTAGGAAAACACAAGGTTTCATCAAATCACTCAATCAATTTCAAGATAATATCTCTAATGCTTTCTTCATTCAAGAACATAAAACACATGCTACTACATCTTTTACAACAAATGCAAAACTTGTGTAGTGAATAATGACTTAGTAGAACTATCCAAATACTTAACAATATTCTCAAACCATTAGAAAGAATTTAGCTAAAAAAGAATATGCATTCCATAGGCTTACTTTTCATACACTCTCTCCATTAATCCGAGACATATCATGATTTTACTTAGATCAAGTAGGACTTTCAAGCTTGTAATGTAGCTTATCAAACGAAGGATATAGGAGAATCAAAAAGTAAAGAAACTGAGAGTTGCAAGAAAATGATAAACAAATGAATCAATAATTTTCAACCCATCTTGCTCTCCTATTCCAGAAATCAATCAAACCATAACCTTATTCAGCAATTACAATTCCACTCAAGCAAATCCTGCATATTTTCTTTTTTTCTTTTTTTCTCATAACTCTTCTCTATTTCTTTTACAAGATCACTCAAATTTCCAGTAATGGTGTCAAGTACTTTATATGAACTTAACTTATACAGCTCAATCACCATCCCTTTTGTGATCTTTCCTCTATCTTTTCCTTTCAAAAAATTTTCTCTTCTCTTTCTTTTCTTTTCTTTTCACTCTTTCTGCTGCTTTTCTCAATTTCTTTCCATCTTTTCTAGCAGCTGTTTCTTTTTTTCTCTTGTTTTCAATCTCTCTTTTCTTTTTCTTTTCTTTTTTTCTTTCTCTTTCCCGCTCAATTCACTATTGGTACATGAATAAAAGTAACAAGTCATGATCTTTTTCAAGTATTCTTCCTCAATATTCTCTTACATCTACTTTCATCCATCAAGAGCATAAAGATTTGGAAAATTATTCAAACTCTCAGAAATAAGTAATGGACAAAATATGATAACGGTTTTAATGAAAAAAATCAACAATTTAGGCTCAAAATAGGCACTAGGTATAATATAAAAAATAGGTAGGCTTGAAAAAGCTCAAACTATCCAAAGAAGGCCTATTACCATCATCCTTAAGTTAAATCATAATTGTCTTTCTTATTTCGCCTCGAGAGGTATTCAAGTAAGTTCTAGAATGCTCCATGAATTTTAGCAAAAAAACAGGTTTAAGAACACTGCAAAGCATTTGATCAAGAACTACTTCGTCCAAGTGAGATCAAAAAGTCATGCATAAGCCATAAATGATCTAGAACGTATACTTTATAATCCATCATAAAGACATGCATTAAAAATATAGCTTGAAATCTCAAAAAAAGTCTGAAAAATTTTCGCTCAAAATTTGCTCCCAAGAAGGCTAAAGTATATGTATAGAAGACTTGTTAATCCAATCACTCCCTCACACTTAAACTGGACATTGTCATCAATGGCCATATAAATATAACAAGGAATAAACCATACCATGGGACCAAAAATATAAAAAGGAGAAGGGATAAGAAAAACAAACTTCTATTCATTGGGCATTATGCTGTATATGAGCTGGATGCTTGAAGAACGAGGCATTAGCAAAGTACGTAAAAAAGAAAAATATAAAAGAGCACACCAAAGCATAAAAACTAGAAAAGAAAATAAAGCCAAAAACAAAAGAAAGAAAATAGTACAAACAAAGGAAGAAAGCAAAAACTACGGACAAGAAAAAACATTAAAAGAGAAAGGAAAAACGAGAATGATCGAGAAAATGTAGACAATCATCATCAGTCCTCCTCATCATTATCAGCTAGTGTAGAAGTTCCCTCACTACCATGTGGCCCAGAAGAATGCTGCCTCAATTCGGCCAATTGCTACTCCATAGTAACTTGTCGTCTCGCCATGTCATCCATAGTACCTTGCAAGTGTAGGAGCACCTCCATTTGCTGGTCTAGTCATCCCAGCATGGTAGTCTCAAAGTCAGTCTGGTGTTGGGATTGCGAACTGCTAGCTCGTGCACGTGCCGGTGGTGGTGGGTGCTCCTCCTCCACTGTGGGTGGGCTTACCTGACCGGGATGTCGAACCTCAAAGGGAGTTAGTGTCAGAATTCGTGGACTCCTAAAAGCGGAAAACATCCACGAATCCCTCCCGAGGACCCAAGTAAACGATTAAGAAGATCTAAGGTTTAAGAATTACCTATGGTTGCTGTAATCGATATCCTTCGATTCTGATTGCGCTGTTGTACGTTCAACCCGAACAATCACCAGACGCTGCAGTATGCGAACGTCCTCTATCGGATACACACCGCGAACTTACTCGATACCCGGGGAGTGCTGGCGCATAGGGTTTGAGAGGTTTTTTTTCTTTTCTGGTAGAGAATGGCACGAATGTTCTCAACCGAAAAATTGGACTCTTGAAAAGACGGCTAGGGTTTTCTTAAAAAACCCCCGAACCTCTTAGAGTCCAACCCTAATGATATCTTATCATATTCTAATTTAAATTCAAATTAAATTAAAACTGATATGATTAGATTCTGCCATTATCTCGGTAATTTAACTAATTAATTTACCGAGTCAGATTCTTATAATCTGGACATCATCCAGATACATCAAATGTGGACATATTTCCAGATTCATTGTATCTGGTAAATTTTCTAAGTACGATTAACTTAGACATATTTCCAGATTCATCGAACCTGGTCACCAGAAAAATAACCTAACAAGTTCGCTTATTGTGTGACCCTATAGGTTCATTTAACACTGGCAGTATGCCTAAATCATATTTAAAAGGCCCACAAGTTATAAGCGGTTTCTAGCAAAATATTATAACTATCCAGGTTAAATGAAGATCGGTGATCTCTTTGAACCAAACCATAATTTTATATTTAGTCCTTTTGTCACACGATATCCAGATTAAGTATAAGGCATGGAGCATGTCATCCTTATTAAGCTTAATCAATTATTTCTTGATTTCATAGTAGACTGTTCAAACAAATGATATCAATATCTTAGATTGATATATTTGAGCACGGCCATGCATTTTTAACAGTCTAACTTATCAATGGGCCCATGGATATCTCTCCCATAACTGAGAGGGGCAAATTCCTTCACAATCAATCATATTCCTCTCCTTGATTTATTCTATATCCAACAGTAGTCTAATTTATTATCTGGTTAAAGACAAGTTTAGACAATGTCAAAATATAGAATTTATCAAGTAGGAAACTCTGATGAATTTAGGTCGAAGGACTTTCAATATTATTATGGCTAGAAAGTACTTATTACATATTTCATGAAGTACTCTCACAGTGGGTCATGTCCAATACAATGTTCTCTAACATTTATTTATGTCTTGACTCGATATCACAAATATCCATGGCTAGTAAAACATAGCCATCAAGTCACAAATATACTAATCTTAATTTATTATTATTCCAATAATAATAATCGATCAGGGATAGTTTTAGAATAGTCATTGTATTCATTGTAGGGTTTTACTATCAAGTCACGTACTTGATGACCAACAAAACAAAAACTCACTATTCATGGAAAGGAAAGCCTCATATTATTATATAAAACATAATGACAATAGTATAAGTACAAATTGACTCTAGGGCATATCCCTAACAGTTAGCCATTTTTTCAATTTCGGGTTGTATTTGTACCCGCAACTCATCAGAGTTTCCTTAGTCACCATATCATGCTCAGTGTTAGCCTCCATCAATTCTCCATCAAGACTAACACCAAAGTCTTTCAGAATTTTCATTATAACGAAGGGAAAAATGAAGGATTTTCTTGAGAGACGATGATGAACAACATCCCTAATGGATTGGATGATCAAAGGTGCAATAGGGATAGGCAGTGTGTTCATCATTCGATGCAAAATATAAGTGTCAATAAGTCGGGCCTCATTGAAACCACTAGCATGGGGTACAAAATTGAACCCAAACATATAGACTAGAGCTCTAAAGTTGGCAGCAAGGTCATTGTTTAAGTAGAAACTATTGTCTTGAAAGGCATTATGCTTATACAACCCTAGTGTAGCTCTAGTCCCGCTAGCATCCTAATTCAGGTCAGAAAGAATCTTTTGATTATTCACATCTATCCCTTGCCAAAAATCATCGTTAAATACCTGGAGGAGGTTAGCTAATTGATTTTAGGCGATGATAATGAGGATTCCTTTCACTCTCATTTCAATATGGGGAATGTGTTTATTACCCTTATCAATCATGTTAGCATAAAATTCCTTGATGAGCACTGGATAATACTTCCCTTTTAGTTGTACTATCAAACCCCATCCTATCTAAAAATCATTCCCAATTTGAGTGCACGGTCTAAGGTG
Organism: Voacanga thouarsii; assembly: GCA_026120185.1. Lineage (NCBI taxonomy): Eukaryota > Viridiplantae > Streptophyta > Magnoliopsida > Gentianales > Apocynaceae > Voacanga > Voacanga thouarsii. The sequence continues at coordinate 3,327,408 of JANUWF010001165.1, forward strand.
GGTGCGAAAGTACGCTCGACAATGATTTTGCTGGATGCTCTCCTATTGTACCATTCCTCACAAGATGCATCAATAAACTCAGTTGGTCTAAGGAACAAAGGATCAACAGATGAAGGGGCTGAGGAAGAGGAAGCTCTCACCCTTTTAGAAGAATGGCCCCTTGCTCTAGACATGTTCAACTAAGAAGTAGGGGAAATAGGAAGAGAGAACAATTGAACTCAACAATGTCAAATGGGATATAACTACCCCTTACAAAGACACTCTTCAAATCTTACTCAACCCTCAGTCAATCTCATAATCTGCAAAACCCAAAATCCTTCAATACATATCACACTCCAACCATCAATCCATTCAATCCCCTCCACTCAATTCAACACAACTTGCAACAATACATGTAGAGTTCACTGTAAAGTATAAACGTGTTGAATATTCTCAATGTATGCAAGTAGACATGGTCATGTTAATAAAGGTATCATCATGGCATTATGTGAAAAACACTGCAATCTCCATATATAGCCTATAGTCAATCATCACAAATAGCCATAATTCCACCCTTAGCTATATGCATGAAGCCCCTAATGATCATATGCATGAATCAAGTATTAAAGAATCATTAACTTCTAATCTATTCCAATTCATTAAGCTCAAGGAGTAATGCATAATTAAAGAAAGCATACACAATCCCAATTTTCGGCCAAACTTTTCTCTAAGATTAGAAAAAAATCATCTACACCATTTTAACCATGAGAATTGAATAAAAATCATACATTTGTGCTCATGTATGCATGGGCAGGCAAAAGATGTAAGCTTTTTGCACAAATCTAAGCTCCTTGCTTGTGGATTGAATGTGATGCTGTTGTGAAAAATGGAAGAATTTGAGGATTTTGATCTGTAGGATCAACAAAAGAGAGGTAGATAGATGTTATAGAAGTATTTAGGAGGTGAAAAATCAAATTTTGGGAAGTGGATGATGTGAAGCCGACGTGTGTTAGAGAGAATTTGAGAAGGAGTTTGGAGATTTTGAAGAAAAAGTGGCCAAAATGGCCTATAAATTGCACCTACCCGATAAGAACTGGTGCCGACCTGGTTCTGTCTGGTTCTCCATTTTTTTTTTTAGAAAAAAAATGAGAAACACACAATAATGATGAACAATGCACTGTAATTAATGAAAAAGAATCAAAACAATAGGTATAAAAATTATCTCAATCACAAAAATTGAAAGTAAAGTAAACGAAAAATGTAGCTTCAATGCTTTCCATGACTTTGATCCTATGGATTTTCCTCAGTATTTCTTGGCAATGTCCCAGCTTGATGATCTCCTAGTAGTTTAGCTAACTAACCAATTTGGTTTTCCCAGTTACGCATGGAGGCTTCTAGGTTCCGTGTTATAACATTGACTCCTTGGAACTTAGTCTCCATTGTACTTACCAATTGGCCAATCAACTCTTTCAATAATGGCTTTGGAGATGCTGCAATATTGGTCATGGGGTTTTTATTCCTTTGATTGCCTCCAAAATTGAAAGAACCCTGCCTAGGTTGATTCCCATTACTCCAAGAGAAATTAGGGTGATTTCTCCAACCAGGATTATAGGTAGAGCTATAAGGGTTGTTACTTGGTCGGACATTACCTGCAAAAGCCGCTTGTTCTGAAGTTTCTTAGAGTGACCCCATACTTTAGCATTCATGATTGGGGTGTCCCTCTCCATAGAAATCACAACTTACGTTTAACACCTGGCCTTGAGGCATCACCATCTGTTCCATTTTTTGGGTTAGGACGACCACCTTAGCCTCTAATGCTGCTACAGCATCCACTTTGTGTACTCCTTGCACACGAGCTCTAGACCTTGCACATCCCCAAGAGTAGTTATTAGAAGCTAAATTTTTAATAAGATCGAATACTTGTTCCGGGGTCTTATGATTGATGGAACCCCCTGCAGAAGAGTCCACCAGTTGCCGTGTTGCGAACGTGAGGCCATTCAAAAAGATAAGCATTTCCATTCCTAACTCAAATCCCTAGTGTGGGCATTTTCTTAACATCTCCTTAAATCTCTCCCAACTGTCATACAAAGGCTCAGAATCTGCTTGTTGGAAGGCAAATATCTCATTCCTAAGTTTGGCTGTCCTAGCTGGCAGAAAATATTTGGCCAGAAATTTTCTAGCTAGGGCATTCCAAGTAGTGATGGAACCTGTAGGTAAAGACTTTAACTAAGATTTGGCTCTATCCCTCAAAGAGAAAGGAAAAAGTCTTAACTTTATGGCATCCTTAGAAACACCATTCATCTTGAAAGTATCACAAATCTCAAGGAAACTAGCTAAATGAGCATTAGGATCTTCTTCAGGTAGCCATCAAATTGAACCATATTTTGAACCATTTAGATAATGTTTGGCTTTATTTCAAATTTGTTTGCATCTACCCTAGGCCTAGTGATACACGAGCATGTGCTCGAGATTGCAGGTTTCACAAAGTCATCTATAACCCTCCTATCATTCCCCACATTATTATTTTGAGCACCATCCATGTCGATGATCAAGTTCCTTTGGATTTTTCGGCGAATCTTTGATAGAGTCCTTTCGAATTCAGGGTCAAAATCGACTATCTCCCCTTCAGATTTTCGGGTCATGTACCAAGGATAACACTTAAGAAAATAAGAAGCAAGTTAGATAACAGAATTAATGATGAAAACAAAATTACAAGATTACAAAGTGAGTTAATAGAACATAGTCAACGTTAGTAGATTAGATTACAAGGGTATACATAAATACACAAAATACAAAAGATAGCACATTTTTGCAGAAAGAACAATTATACATAATTTACATATTTACATGGTTAAATCAACAAAATCTAAGCTTTCATGCTATTGTTCCCCGACAACAGCGCAAAAAACTGGATGTCAAATTAAGTTTTTCAAAAACACGTCAAAAATATCCGAATCCCCGCTAATGGTGCCAAAAACTTGATGCGTATGGATTTGGGTATAAAAAATCATATAAAAATAAGCATATTCCCAATCAAGTTTACATTAAAACTTTAAACCCAAATTACACATATGAGCAAGCGTACTCATCGATAACATAGCATAGGGTTGAAACGAGTATCGATCCCCAAGGAACAAGTATACCTTAATCACATTCTTTTCATTGTTTAATCGACCCAATAAAGTTAAAACAAAATAAAAAGGAAAATAAAAGAAAAGAAAAGAATATATACATGCCAACGATGGAGAATTGTGTAACTCAAGCCATTATTTTGACAAACAAGATCTTAAAGAACCTAACCATTATCATAACTAATTATTTTCTTGGCATCATGAATGATTAAAGTAGATTCACTTTGATGATCAATCCATGAAATCACTACTTTCTAAATAAATTAGAATCACTTGGTCTCGTCTCAACTAATTCATCCAAAAGATGCATTAAACACAGTCCTCAATTAAATTCCCTTGGTCTCAAAAAATTTAAAACATGAAATTAATCAATGAACCCTTGGTCTCAGAAGACATCAATTAACCTTCAATTACCAGTTTTAAGCAATCAACCCCCTTGGTCCAATAAGTTAATAGCCAACAAAATATGAAATTAATAAATTGAAACTACCATCAACCCCCTTGGTCCAGTAAGTTAATGGAGAGAACCAACCAACTAATCTCAGAATAAGCACGAGTAATTAAATACCAAGAATAACAATCAATAATCAAAAGATCAAACAACTCTAAAAGTCATGAATATCTAAAACAATGTGGAATTACAATAAAACAATTAACATATCATTATTCAAGAAAAAGAAAACAAAGTAAAAGAAAGCACTCATAGACAAGTCTCATTCTTCTTCCTTTGAAGACCTTCTTGCACAACCCTTCTTAAATTGAAGAATTCCTCCTTTGATTTGAGTGATTTGCTATGATGATTAATGAATTCTCTCCTTTCTCCTTATGTTTTCCATCTTTTTATAGGTTTGGAAAGTGCCTAAATTCGTTGGTGTAATGTACTTGGCCGAGTAGAAGTTGAAAAGTACTAAAACTCCACAGATTAATTACCAAAAATCGCATGGAAAAAATCAAGCACCGCCTTAACTTTAGGGCACAGCCAACGCCACCTTGGCTTTTGAGGCCAGCACCGGTTCCACTTTGTTTCACTAATTTTTTGTCGTCTCGAAGTTCGTGCAACCAGTGCATGGCTAGCGCTGGTTCTTCTGTCCTAGCCGGCGCTACCTCTAATCTGTTTCCCGATGTTTTTGCTTCGTTTTACCCCAAAAATTTGAAATAATAAACAAAATATCTTTCCAAATGTAAAATCTAAAATATGAAGGAATACGACTAGTTTTGAAAAAAATGTATCGCAAAAGAGCCTCAAATAACTAGGAAAAATATGACAAATTTAGCCCTTATCAAACGGCGCCAAAAACTTGATGCCAAATCATGTTTTTCAAAAATACCTCCATGATGAAACAGAAAAATATCCTAATCCCTAGCAACGACGCAAAAAACTTGGTGCGTATTTATTTGGGTATAAAATTTCATATAAAAATAAGCACATTCCCAATCAAGTTTAAATTAAAACGTTAACTCTAAATTTCACATATGAGCAAGCATACTCATCATTAACATAGCATAGGATTCAAACGAGTGTCAATCCTCTAGGAACAAGTATGCATTAATCACTTTTCTTTCATTGTTTAACCGACTCCATAAAGTGAAAAGCAAAATAAAAGAATGTATACATGTCAAGGGTGGAGAATTATGTAACTTAAGCCATTATTTTGATAAACATGATCTTAAAGGACCTAATTATTATCATAATTAATTATTCTCTTGGCATCATGAAGGATTAAAATAGATTCACTTCTTTTTCCAATCCATGAAACTACTATCTTCTAGATAAATTAGTATTATATATCCTGTCTCAACTAATTCACATAAAAGATGTATTAAACACAATCCTTGATTAAATTTCCATATCCTGGCAACCTTAAAATATAAAATTAATCAATGAAACCATATTCTGGTAAACATCAATTAACCTTTAATTACTCAATTCTTAGCAATTAACCTCTTTGTCCAAGCAAGTTAAGAGACAACAAATATGAAATTAATGAATTGATACCATTATTAACTCCTTTGTCCAAGTAAGTTAATGGAAAGTAACAACCAACTAATCTCGTAATAAGCATAAGTAATTAAATACCAAGAATCACAATCAATTGAGCAAAAGATCAAAATAACTCTAAAAATCATAAATATCTAAAATAATGTCAAATTACAATAAAACAATTAACATATCATTATTCAAGAAAAAGAAAGCAAAGTAAACGAAAGTACTCATAGACAAGCCTCATTCTTCTTCATTTTAAGACCTTTTTGCACAATCCTCATTGATTGAAGAATTCCTTCTTTGATTTGAGTGAGTTTATGTTATGATCTATAAATCCCCCCCCCCCATTTTCTCTTGTGTTTTCCATCTATTTATTGGCTTTGGAAGTGTCTAAACTTGTTGGTGTAAGGTTCTTGGACGAGTAGAAGTAAGAAGATACTAAAATTCTGTAGATTACCAAAAACCGCATGCAAAAATCAAAGTCTGTCTTATACTCAAGGCACTGCCGGCACCGGTTGTGTTCTTTTTCTTCAGTCATTCGCCGATTTTTTCGTAACTTCAATTAAATGTTTTCCAAAGTATGGCTGGCACCATCTTGGCTGCTGGAACCGATGCTGGTTCAGTTCTGTTCTGGGTGTTTTACTAATTTTTTCTGTCACCTCGAAGCTTGTGCCAACAGTGCGTGGCCGGCGCTGGTTCCTCTGCCTTGGCCGACGCCGCCTATGTTCTAGTTTGCGACATTTTTGTCTTATTTTACCCTTAAAATCTAAAGTAATGCATAAAATACCTTTTCAAGAGTAAAATCTCAAATATGATGGAATACGAATTGTTATTGAACAAAATGTATCATAAAATAGCCTTAAATAACTAGAAAACATATAACTAATTTAGGCCCTGTCATAACTGCTATTGTTAGAAATAACAAGTATGAAATACTTTGATATATGTATATTTGAGGCCATTAGTGTAGGATATTGCATGAGTCTAGACCTTATATATATATATATATATATATATATATATATATATTATTACTCTGTTGTTATCGTCGTAATGACCCCTTATCTGGAAAACTGGACTGGGCGACACTCGGTATTAATATGCTTCTACTGTTATCCTTAGTATGGGTGTTACAATTGGTATTAGAGAGTTGTTTTGTAGGACTATGGTATTGTCATAGGAATTCATAGAATCCTTTCTTATTATGTAGGCATGGCAGATAGGGGTGATAAGGGTAAGCTACCAGTGGACGAGCACAACGATGAAAGAAAGAATGAGAAGATGAAAGCTTGCGTGTGAAGAAATAGAGAAAGATTAGGAAGATCTTTTGAGCAGGTGAGCTAGGATATTTTTTCGTGGCAAGTCCCAATCTTGGCTGCCGCCATGCACCTTGTCTCGCTAGGAGTAGGTTTGACCGAGTAGTACCCGACGTTACTCCGTTTGTGTCAGACCTTAGTATGGAGGGGACATTATTACCACAGGAGGAGACAGATAGCGACTCTAACGATATTGATAGGGGTGTTGAGCCGCATCATCAGGATGATAATGGCGATGGAGGTGTGGGAGAGGATAGCATTCATAATAGTGCAATGCTATCTGAGTATGATGAGGAGGTATTCGGTGGGGATGTACCAGGAGTACCTAAGAAGGAGATGCCAGATTTAGAGATTGTTGATGTGGGGCAGGACCAGGAGGTGCCCGAGGCGGAGATGCCTGTGGTTGAGGAGCCTAAGTAGGATTTAGAGATAGACCCAGAGTTATTAGCTTGGTTACAGCCAGATGAGGATGGAAATGAGGTAGAATCTTATATGGTTTCTACGGAGTCAGGGCCTCTCACCTCAGATAGTGATAATGATGAGTAGGAAGACGAGATGTATATATATATAGTGGGATATGTACAGTTTGACCAGTGTATATGACTGTGTGCTTAGCAGACAAATTTTGTACTGACCTTATGATAAATGAGAATGAATATATGATATATGTTGTTATATCGATGGTGCCCATTTTTATGATTGCTTTTGAGCTATATTACATTGTTATATCGATGAAAATCTTATGTACTGTACAGATGCCTCCAAAATGGACCTTTAGACGACCATCACAGGTTACTCGAAATAACCCTGAGCCAATGGTAGAGCAACCACAGGCAGAAGGTCGCCACCTTACAACCATGGACCACCCCATATTCCAGAATTTTCAAAAAATGGCTGATACAATCCAACAGCTGACTAAGAGTACAACTAGAGTAAATAAGAATACCAGGGTGAATGAGGGTATGAGTAGGGAAAGTCAACAAAATGAAGTCGAATCAGATCGAGCCCTTAACTACTTTCTAAAATTTCACCCTCCGCAATTTCAAGGGCAGCCTGATTCAGAGTAGGAGGCTGAAAATTAGATTGAGTAGATGGAAAAGATTTTGGTAGCCCTAAACTATTTCGAGCAAAGAAAGGTGCAATTTGCAACATTCCAGATGAAAAGACCCGCCCAAGATTGGTGGGCAAGGGAAATGAATCAACGAGAATTGGAATGGATAGATTTTAAAGCTAGTTTTATGGAGTTTATCCCTATTTGGGTGGTAGAAAGAAAGGAAGACGAGTTTCAAGCTATACGATAAGGAGGCCGTTCGGTGGGGCAATATGCTGTTGAATTTACCAGATTATCGAAATATTACCCACTTTTGGTCTATTTAGAAGCAGATAGAGTTAGATGTTTTGTGAAGGGCTTACGGCCGGAGTTGAAAATAGTATTAGCAAGTATGGCTCCCACCAATTGCAACGCAGTAGTAGAGATTGCTTCTAGAACTAAAATGGTTGACCATGAGCAAGTAGGTGAAAGAAACTTAGGTGGATTTCGAGGCATGAACCAAAAAAGGTCTGGAGGGCCTCAATGGCAAAAAAAGGTGAAGATGCAAAGGAAGGGAGGCTCGACTGCTTTGACTGGAGGGCAACCCCTTTTTTGTTGCTTTAATTATGGAGAGGTAAGGCATAAAAGTTTTTGTTGCCCTCACCCACGAAGGACAGGAGGATGGGGTTGACCCGGAGGGAACAACCAGGGACAGAAGTTAGGATAAGGAAAAGGGAACCCAAGGTAAGCTTCTACTTCTAGAGCAGGACCCCCCAAACCATAGATGAATGCTCGAGTGGTAGCATTAGAGAATATAGACAATCAGGCTGTGGTTGTGGAAGGTACGCTTCTAATTTTTTATCGTAATGCTAAAATATTGGTAGACCCTAGCTTTACGTATTCTTTTGTTGCCAATTCCTTCCTTGATTCTATGGAGATAAAAAGGGAGGAAATTTCATATGAAATGATTGCTAGTACCCCATGGGAAAGCAAATGAATAGTGAGAAAATACATAGGAATTGTAAGATCTTGGTAGCAAATGAAATTTTGGAGGAGATCTGATATGTTTACCCCATAGAGGATTACGATGCTATCTTAGGTATGGATTGGCTATCTCAGCACCATACTCAGGTTGACTATAGACATAAGATGGTACACTTTTGTCGGCCTAGGAAGCCTATATTACAATTCATAGGTGAAGCTGGAAAGAAAAGTAATGTTTTCATATTAGGACATAAGGTCGGAAGTTGATTAGGAAAGGGTGCACGTGATACTTAGCTTATGTAATTAATAAGCTAGGAGAAGCTAAGAAGCCTGAAGATGTTTCTGTTGTGAGTGAGTATTTTGATGTTTTTCCAACAGAATTGAAGGAGTTACTGCAGAAGAGAGAGGTGGAGTTCTCCATTGATCTAGTGCCATCGGTAGAACCAATTTCAAGGACTCCTTATAGGATGGCACCTACAGAATTACAAATGCTCAAGAAATAACTTCAAGAATTGATGGAATAAGGGTTCATTCGACCAAGTACTTCACCTTGGAAAGCACCTGTATTATTTGTTAATTAGAATGATAGGTCATTGCGGATGGAATAAGGGTTCATTCGACCAAGTACTTCACCTTGGGAAGCACCTGTATTATAGAGGGTTAAATATAGTAACCGTAAAGAATAAATATCTATTGCCCATAGTTGATGAACTGTTTGACCAACTACAAGGAGCAGGATGCTTTTTGAAATTAGACTTGAGGTAAAGGTATTACCATGTTCGGATTTTGGAAGAAGATATACCAAAAGCTACATTTAACACTCGATATAGGCATTTTGAGTTTGTAGTGATGCCCTTTAGTGTTACTAATGCTCCTACTGTTTTCATGGACTTGATGAATCAAACATTTCGGCCTTACTTACATAATTTTGTTGCCATATTCATAGATGATATCCTGGTCTACTCTAAGGATCCCTAAGAATATAAACATCATCTTCAAAAAATATTGTGAAAGTTAAGAGAGGCCAAATTGTATGCAAAATTTAGTAAATGTGAGTTTTGGCTACAAGAAGTAGCATTCTTGGGGCATGCGATATCCAAAGACGGGATTACCGTAGATCCTGCAAAAGTTGAAGTGGTGACAAATTGGAAACGTTCTAAGACTCCGATTGAAATTCGATGTTTTTTGGGATTGGCAGGGTATTATCAAAGATTTATTGAGGGATTCTCTAAAATAGCTTTACCTTTAACTCGGCTCACCCAGAAGAAAGTTCCTTACGTTTAGACTGAGAAATGTGAGAGAATCTTTCAGGAACTGAAGAGGTTAAGTTCTGCTCCTGTTTTGGCTTTACCTCAGATGGAAAAACCTTATAAAGTGTACACGGATGCATTAAAAGAAGGCTTAGGAGGAGTATTGATGCAGGAAAGAAGGGTGATAGCTTATATCTCTAGGAAACTGAAACCTCATGAGAAGAATTACCCTATGCATGATCTAGAATTAGCAACTATTGTGTTTGCTCTTAAGAAGTGGAGGCATTATCTGTATGGAGCTGAGTTTGAAGTTTTTACTGACCACAAAAGTTTGAAGTATGTTTTTACCTAGAAAAATCTAAGCATGAGGCAACGTTGGTGAATGGAATTCCTGGAATAATTTTAGTGTCAGATTAAGTATCATCCTAGGAAGGTAAACACTGTAGCGGATGTCCTTAGTAGGGAAGGCGAATTTTTCAGCTCTTCGGATGGTATGAATTCCAGAATTAGAAGCATTTGCAGTAGATGGAAAGATAAGGCTGAATAACATTTCCATTTAACCTGCTTTCCTACAACAGTTTATGGAAGAGCAAGATAAAGATGAAGAATTGCAAAGACTGGTACAAAAAGAAGTAAATAAAGGACGAGATGAGTTCCGGAAAGGTAGTGATGGAATTATCTATTACCGAGATCAATATTGTATTTTGAAACAATCTGCGATGAAGCAAGACATTCTAACTGAAGCACACTAGAGTAAGTATTCCATCCATCCAAGAGCCATAAAGATGTACTAGGATTTAAAATGGTGCTATTGTTGGATTGGTATGAAGAAGGATATTTCAAATTTTGTAGCTCGATGCTTAACTTGTAGCAAGTGAAAGCCGAACAGCAGTAGCCTGGAGGGTTATTGCAGCCATTACCAACTCCATCATGGAAATGGGATGAAATTATTATGGATTTCATTATAGGATTACGCATGGTGGTAGGACAGCGAGATACTATGTTGGTGATAGTGAATCGACTGACTAAGTCTGCTCATTTTATCCCTATCAATCAATGGGATTCTTTAGAAAAGATAAGTAAAATCTATATAGAAGAAGTAATCAAACTTCATGGAGTACCCTCTAGTATTGTATCAAATCGAGACTCCAAGTTTACTTCGAAATTTTGGACTCAGTTGCAGCAGAGATATGGAACAACATTAAAATTTAGTACAACAGCACACCCACAAATGGATGGGCAAACTGAACGAGGGAATAGGGTTTTGGAAGATATGTTTAGGGCATACGCTTTGGATTTTAGAACTAAGTGGATTGATAATTTAGCATATGCAGAATTTGCATACAATAACGGTTACCAATCAACCATCGGAAATGCCCTATTTGAAGCATTATATGGAAGGAAATGTCAGTCCCCGTTATATTGGGAAAGTTTAGGATGGAGAATGGAATAATAGGATGCTTTTGATCTCAAAAAGGCTCGATAGGTTGTGGAGACGATCAAAACCAAGTTGGAAGCAGTGCAGAATAGACAGAAAAATTATGCGGATCAAAGTAAAAGAGATTTGGAATTTGCTGAAGGGGATCGTGTATTCTTGAAGTTAACTCCACAATGACAATTGGGAATCAAAGGACAAGGAAAAAAAAATTGGCGCCTAGGTATGTAGGACCATTCCCTATTGTTGAGAAGATTGGGAAAGTAGCTTATCGGTTGGAGTTACCCCTGGAACTTCAAGGTAGTCACGATGTGTTTCATGTCTCCCAACTTCGGAAGTATATGGCTAACCCTACCCACATTTTAAATGAAAAACCTATTGAAATGACACCGAGCCTAAATTATGAGGAAAGACCTATCAAGATCTTAGAATATACCGAAAAGGAATTGTGGAATAAGAAATTTTCACTTGTGAAAGTATTGTAGAATCAACATCCAGTACAAGATGCAACCTGGAAAACGGACGTGAAGATGTTGAAAACGTAACTAGAATTATTCCAAGTGTAAGCTAATTTCGAGGACAAAATTTTTTGCAATGAGAGGAGGATGTAATATCCTACCATTTTATTTTCAATTGGTCACAACCTAAAATAGGATGAGAATTTGTATCGATGCCCAGAACAACAATTGATCAGTGTAATAAGATGAATACTAAGGTGGAAATTTTTTTTTTTATCAAGACTTCGATTTAATTATTGGATTTGTTCTACCTATATTGAAAGGCTACTATTTTTAATAAAATAATAATTTAAGGGTACTCTGACAAGAGAAATTGATCAGTGCGGTGAAACACACGTTCTAGTGTGGATTACGCTACCCGGGGTATTGCGGGCATTTACATCATTTTTGACCATGCCACAACTTTGACCGTAAATTTGACCAAATAGAGAAAGAATTGGAGAATTTAAGTGTTACCAATGAATTCAGTAGATTTTTTGGAGTTGAATGGTGAAATAAAATATTTTTTCGTTACAGACCCAATCTTGGTTATTTCTGAAGAAACTAGAAAAGTGCAATTAAAACACGGCACGTATGGCACTTGTAATTGGTAGCCCATGGACGTGTGTCAAATTATGAGGGCTTCCATGAAGGATTCATGCAAAACATATGGAATTAAAGAAATACAAAATAAATGAAGAATGATGTGTAAATTTGTAATTGGAACACATCATTTTGTGGGCCCATTTGATTAAAGTCTTGTGCATTTTGATTGGTTAATATATAGACCAAGAAAAGGTGATTGAATGGCTGAAATTAGGCCAAGAAGTCAGTAGCCATGCAAGAAGAAATAAAGAAAAATTTTGTGAAGGAAAAAAAAGTGGTTGATGTGTAAAAATCCTATTGGAACACACTTAAATATATCCACCATTAAATTAAACCAAAACAAGAAATGAAGGGCCAAGATTTGAGGGGTTAATGGTGGTGGAAAAATGACTATTAAACAGCCTAAATTTTGGCAGCCAAGAGAAGGAAAAACCAAGAGAAAAAGAGATCAAACTAGAGAAAACAAAAAGGCTAGCTAGTGTGTGTTCTTGGTGTACTAGGTGAAGCCTTGGTGTTCTTGGAGCAAATCACCTCAAATAGCCTCAAAGCCAAGCTAAAACCCTACCTTACCCGAATTAAAGTTGTTTTTGGGTGAATGATGATCATAATGATGTGAATTTTAATATGAAAACATGACTTTCATGCCTTGATTTCGAATCAAAGCTAAGGTTTGTGAACTTTTGTGCATGAACCTTATACATGCTTAAATATGTGCCGGCTACCTAAGGGTTTTTGAGTAATGTTTTGGGTGAGGAAGAACTGAATAATTATGGTAGCTTGAAGGCTTAATTTTGGTTGGGAAAGTGGTGATCAAAGCAAAGTTAAAAATGGAAATTACTTAGTAGTGACTTGATAGGAAACATGAATTATACTAGCTCTTGATTAGGAAAAGTAAATTTCTGTTGAACAAACATGATCTTTGTGAACTATTGAGATCTCAAAATCATAGAATTAAAGGATATTTGGAGGGAAAATTGGGTGAATTAACAGTTCCAAGGTGCTAAATGCTAAAGGAAAACAAAAGAATGCATGAATAGTGAAATTGAGATAAAACTACTAGGGCAGTTTTTGCCCACTGAAATATCACGATAAATAGGACTCTGAAAAGGGCTTAAATATAATTAAATTTCAGAGTCTTATGGTCGTTTTGGTATCTTGTGGAGCCAAATCAAAGTTTTTAACTGAAAGTTATGTCCAAAACAAAATTTGGTGTCAAAGCAGCAAAATTCTAGAATTTTGCTTAAGAACACGGACAAACCTAAGGCTAATTAATTGGGTGGTTTTGGATGAAATAAAAGGAAAAAATGAAGTGAATCCCTTGTACAAGAAGTAAGGATGGATGTGGACAAAGAAAAATGAAAGAATTGAATGAACGACGTAAAAACGAAGCAGATGAAAGTTAGACGTTTTCCTTTAACCGTCTGCTACCCGTCGGCCCCGATGGCTAACGTCGGCTAAACATTGGTTGAATGTTAACTAAACGTCTAGCATGTTGGCTAACCATCGGCTATTTTTTGGCCAAACATGAAATGAGCTGAAAACGATGTTTGTTATAGGTTTAGCAGTAAACGGCTAACAGAACGGTGGAAATAGTAGAAACGGTGATTAAACAGCCATAAACGAGAAAAGTCACTTTAGACACGAGGTAAGTCCCTTTGATTTCTAAAAGCTTTTGAATGCAAGTGTGCTTCACTTTTTCATGAAATGCTATATTTTATACCGTTTTAGAAATCCCTAAATATGCTTAAAGTTTATTTGAGCAAGATTTGTTATATGCCATTTTGGGCTTGAATGAACCTCTTGATTAGCTTGGAAACCTTAATGGATGATTAAAGCATGAATTTTGTGAATTTAGTCCTTTTTTTGGGTTAAATATTTGGAATTTTTGAAAAATGGTAAATTTTGGAATCAAGTATTCATAAATTGACTTGAATGCCCTTATCGGAACATTTTATGGAAATATGTTCGGAAACTTTGAATTTAATCCTTTTTTGAGATTAGAATTCTGGACTTTTTGAAATGAGTTTCTTTTGAATCAGGTATTTGGAAAATGATCCAAATATCCTTATTGGAATGTTTATGAAAACTTTTGGAATCGGGTATATGGTAAATGACCTAAATACCTTTATTGGAACTTTTATTAAAACTTTTCAAATCGGGTAATGGTAAACTGACCTGAATACCCTCGAAAAGTCTTTTGGAATCGGTTATGGGTAAAATAACATAAATACCCTTGAAAATGACATTTGTGATCAAGTACGGGGAAAATGACCCTAATAATGCTGGAAAATTGTTTTGATTATGAAAAGAACTCTTTTTGATACGGTTTTTGGAAAATGATCTCTCATGATGAGATCGACTTTTGGAAAACAATCTTCTGATCCCTGAAAATTTTTTATTGGCCTGATGTGCCATGGAATAAATTGATTGGCTTTGTATAGCCTATGTGAATAATGATCTGACTTGCGAGTCAGTGGGATCAATTTCTGGAAAGGTTGCTTTGCCCCAAAAATATTTTGATTTGAAAATCTTGTGGGATCAGATAACCCTTTGACCTAATCAGTCAGAAGGGGTTGGTATTGGTAATATTGAGTACTCAACAAGGACTGTGATCTTTGTACTAACTGCGTTAAAGTTAGACAACTCTAGTAACCTGGCCTAGTTCTAGGGATTGACATACTCCAAACGGAGTGACAGGACATTGAGATGAGTCGTTCTGGCCTATGGTGAGTAACGTTGCTATAGGGACCCCAGGCCTATAGTGAGTAAGGTGGGCATGGGGACTCTAGCTTATGGTGAGTATGGTTGGCATGGGGACCCCTGGCTTATGGTGTGTAAGGTTAGTAGTGTACTGCGATGCACTGGGTGCGCTACGGTATACTTGAGCAGAAGTACGCTACGGCGTACTTATTCTGGCAACGTACAGTTGAGTACTGTAGGCTATGGTCTCAGTACATTGATACATGGTGCCGAAAAGCAAGGACTATAGGACTTACAATACAAGCTAACCTTCTATTGGAGAAGTGCCTGTGATTTCAGAATTGGGGCAATGCTTTGAGATCTGAATTATAGTTTTCCAAAAATGACTGAGTTCTAAAAAAACTCTCTGTTAGAAGGTGTTTGAAATGTTTCCAGTGAATGATTGAAATACTTTCCCTATAAAAGTTTTATGTACTCTGTTCTTTTTATAAAAAAAAAAGTAATTGCACACACGGGACTCACTGGGTTATTCGTCAGTCACACGTGTCTTTATCTTACCTTTTGTAGGATTCAGAGTTAAGCGAGCCTAAAAATAGAAGGACAATACCACAGTCGTAGCAGTATAGGTCTAGCCTTTTCCCCTTATTGATTATGTACTTTGTAACTGTTACAGTTAGAAATGGCAGGTATGAGACATTTTGATATATGTATATTTGAGGCCATAGTGTGGGATATTACATAAGTCTAGACCTTGTATATATATATATATATATATATATATATATTTAATTTATTATTTTCATTGAAAAGACCCCTTATCTGAGAAACTGGACGAGGCGACACCCGGTATTGATATGCTTTTGCTATTATCCTTAGTTGGGGTGTTACACTAGATACCACTCTTGATCTACTGAAAATGGATTTCTTAATTAGAGAATTAATAAATTAATCCTAATTAGAATTAATTAGTTAATTCTAATTATCAAGGATTATTAATCCTATAGATATTTGGATTAATTCATATTTTGCCGCCAGTTGACTAGGAAACCTAATAGGTCACACACAGTAAAGGTTTGAGTACTTGATATATTATTTGATGATATTATGGAAATGATTGTGAGAAGAAAATAATCTTTCGGGTGAATTATAATTTTATTATAATTCATGGGCCTAATTGTGATTATACAAACTTCAAAGATTTAATTGTGGTTAATAAATCTTGAAGGATTTAATTGCAATTGGTTAAAAATCCTAAAACCTATAGGAAATAGGAAACCATTTTCCTTTAAGTATGAGATACACAGAAACCATTTCTAAGAGTTTTCTTTTTCTTCTCTAATCAAAACCCTAGCCACCATATTCTTCTACTAGCACAAAACTAAGTGTTTTGTGAGTGCTCAAACCTTGTTTAGATTTTGTTAGAGATAATCCTATTCTTGGATTGTAGTGGCTCGGTTTTGAACTATCAAGAAAAAGGGCTTAGTCGTTGGTTGCTGGATTTACTAGATCACACCATCAACGTCAAGAAATTTTTAAACCTTACACAGCAAAGGTAAACCCCATAACTATTTCTATTTACCCATTTTAATTCACAAGAATGTGTTCTTAGGATTGGAATTCAGCTTTTTCCGTGGCATTTATGATAATGCATGACTAGAGTTCCTAACAGTGGTATTAGATCCTCCATACCACTGTGAAAAATTATTGTGAAAAATTATGCTATGAAAAATTATTTCGAGCATACTTCTATGAAATTATTTTGAGCATACTTCTGTGAAATTGTTGTGTATTTTGAATACACAGGTTTTTTGGGTGTTGAAAACCACTACAATATTTGGTATGTGAAAATCATTTCACAATGGTATTGAAAATTGTTTCATGATGTTTATGGATAGCCAGGTTACATTGTAATGGTTACATTAATATGATAATCACATCCGTAAGTATTGTGATTTTCAAACTTAATATGTGGATGCTTGTTACTAGAACAAGTACATTGGATGACCTACTTATGAGATAATCACATGGAAAACTATTTAGTGCCAATAATAGAATCTCATCAGAGCAAATGTGCAAGTATCCTTAGCTTCTAGATCTCCAAGGTACTTTGTTTGCTAAGCGTTGTATTCTGATTCCAATCTCTGGAGTCCTAACAAGACTGCTTATAGGAAAGATATTGGGTACAATGTGAAGAACATGAAAGTAGTTGAGAGGATCAATAAAGGATTCACCACTCCTAATAGTAGGGGTGAATATCTCATAGCCATTTCTAGGAATCACTACTCGAAAAGTCCTTAGCCAAGGTGACTGTATACTGGAAATAGTTTCGATTGATACACATGATAAGTAATGGATTCTAGAAATAAGTACTAAAATATTCAGGTCATAATTAATTAATATTCTGGATAGAGTTGACACTAATTCCATACTCTACATTGAATGAGATATTGTATGGTGAAAAGAGTTTATTGCACTATTGTTTGCTATTGAAATGTTTATATCAAGTCATTTGACTTTCTGAACTTTTGGGTGGTCATAATATACTTCTAAATACCGCTCATGATCTATTGAATATGGATTTATTAATTAGAGAATTAATAAATCAATCCTAATTAAAATTAATAAGTTAATTCTAATTATTCAGGATTATTAATCCTAAAAATGTGTAGGTTAATTCATAGTTTGCTACCAATAGACCAGGAAACCTGATAGGTCACAGTCAATAAAGGATTAAGAACATGAAGTTTTATTTGATAACATAATAGGGTTAATTGCAAGAAAAAGAAGTTTATGTGGTTAAATTATAAATAGTTATAATTTGCAGACCAAATCGTAATTATGAGAACATATGGGTTCTAATCATAATTATGAATTCCTATTTTGCTTAGGATTCTGTAAAGCATCCAGCGATGTGTTTTGGATATATACATGCTACATTTTTCGGTGTTATAGAACAACCAAATAACACAGAAATAGAAAAACGCTTTCTGGCTTTTCTTCTTCTTCCCAAAAAACCGTAGCCACCGGCACATCTTGCTAGCACTGGATCAAGGCAACTCTCACGTGTTTCTTTTCCTTGTGTGGATACTGTTGGAGGCAAACTTATTTTGGTATGTAGTGGTTGTGATCGAATGACGAAGAACACACACTCATTCGTTGCTGGATTGCGCCTTCTACAAGGGAAAATTTTTAAACTAAAGAGATGACACTAAAGGTATTTTTCTTCTTTTCCTATGATCCATTCTTCATATATGAGTGACCTTTATAGAGGTTTTCTCAATTATTATTTTCGCTGCGTAATTCTGATTACATGCCCGAGAGAACCTACAGTGGTATCAGAGCCTCCATGTTTGTGGTTTTAATGGGTTTTTATGCTCTGAAAAATTATTTCGAGCATGCTTCTATGAAAATATTCCATGAAGCTAGGCTTCATTGCGTATCCTGAATACACAGGTTATTGGTTGTTGAAAACCACTACAATTTTTTATCTGTGAAAATCATTTTCACAATGGTTTTGGAAATTGTTTCATGTTGTTTATAAGCCGTTAGATAATATTGTAATGGTTATAGTAATATGTTGATTCTATAAATTTTGTTTTGTAAAAGGTTCTGTGAAGAACAAAATGATTCTGTAAATTGGCTTGTACGAAGAAAATGTTCTTCATTTGGTTGGTTTTGTTTTTCAATGACCAGAGTGTCTGTTCAGGAGAGAACAAAGTGGTAGTGGATAGATTGTTCTTCTTTGACATTTAACAGAGGATTGTCTTCTGCAATCACCGTAGAAGACAACTAGAAAAATTGCAGGAAACCCCCCCCCCCCCAAAAAAAAAGAAGTCTTTTCCCCAAGCCACGGGCAGCTTACTGAAGCCAGTCGTGGCGTAGGCACAAAAACTACCTAAGCCATGACTGGGTTGGGTAGTAAACCCCACAAACCGCGACTGGTATATTAAATGTCAGTCACGATTATATATATATATATATATATATATATATATATATATATATATATATATATATATTGTAAAAAAAAATTAGTTTTTCCTTTTTTTGATTATTAATGAAAGGCCCGTAGTTTTTCTTTTTTCATTAAGCACCCAATTTTTCCCAAAGATTTGGTTTTGGGACTAACAGAGTTAATTTTCAAATTTTGATTTTGGAAATTAATATATTTTCTAAAATGTTGATTTTAGATTATATATTATTTAATTCCTAAAATATTATTTTAGCAATTAATATATTTTAAAAAATATTAATTTTAGAATTTATTCTATTTTTTCAAAATAATGATTTTGGAATTATTGTTCTATTTAATTTTATTTTGTGCATAGAATTTGCATGGTGCTCTCGTTATGGACTACGAACCTAATTAAATTGCTCATGCATTTCATTACTTTGGTTTCGAATTAAAATTTTCATGCGTGTCCTGCCTTCTCTATTTTTCTTGTGTAATTTCTCTTCTCATCTAACTTCTTTCGAATGTAACTCGAGGTTCCTTTATTTAAATTTTATGCAATTAGATAGGATTAGAATTTATTACAAGTCAATGAGAAGGTGATCAAGACCAAAAGGGGGGTGGTAAGACTTTCTTCCAAGATCATGCATGAACACTTAGGATTAACCAAATTAATTTCCTTTTTGGCTCAAGAAAATTAATATAGTAAAGTCCATAACCAAACCACATTATTATTTTGCGATGTATGAATATGTTGATATTTTGCATGCAATGTATGAGACCACTAATAATCACAAATTCCTCAAATTAATATTAAACTAAATGCCTTCCATTAATATAGTAAGAATGAGAGTCATTTTTCAAGATCAAGTTGTTAGGCTAACCCAAGCCAACTTGACATCAGACATGTTCAAGGTATGGAATTAAATTCCTAATTAATAGGTTAGGCTTAACTAATTTCTTTATCCTAGTTAGGCTAACCTAAGCATAATGACTATTAGAGGCAAGGTTGGGATAGCTTAAAGGCTTTAAGATTAAAAGGTGTTAATCACCCAATGATTCGGTCATTATATTCAATGTAATTGGTATTGGATACCTCTCATTGAACTTAAAGGCGGCTTATTGGGAAACTCAAGGTCATTCATGAGGAATTTGGATACTGGTCCACTAGGAAAGCTTCCAACTAACTTTCCCGAATCAATATTAGGGGCTATTAATTTGAGTAAAATAATAGAATAATTATGAGATTAATTGAAGACCAAATTATATACATTACATATGCATATAAAGTTAGCTAATTTTTCAATCTTTACATCTAGGTCATTTGCATCAGGTCATCTAACCTAAATTTACGTAGTATCTTGGAAACCAACAAACTTACCGACTCAAATTTTCTGGACTAGTATAGAAACTTGAGAATTGTTCTCAAGTTAGAAAAGCTAGTCTACGTGCTAGATGCTCCTATTCCACCGTCACTAGCTCAAGATGCTCATATTGATGAGTGTGTTGTCTATAAAATGCACAAAGAGGACGATGACAGAGCATCCTATGTGATGTTGGCTTCAATGATCCCTGAACTTCAAAACTAGCATGAGCATATAGATGCTTACTTGATCATTTTACATCTTCGAGAGCTGTTTGATGCCCAACCTAGAACCGAGAGATATGAGACCTCAAAACAATTGTTCCGTTCTAAGATAGCTGAGGGTACTTCTGTGGCCACTCATGGGCTAAGGATGCTGGGCTTAATTGAGAAGCTTGGGTCTCTTGGGTTTGTAATGGATAATGAGTTAAATATTGACTTAATTCTATAATATTTGCCAAGTAGATTTTCACAAATTGTGATTAACTACCTGATAAACAAGATTGAGTCTACAATACTCGAGCTCATTGATGTGGAAATTTTTTGTGTATAAAAATCATTAAATTGAAATCTATCCCTTAGTCAAGGTTTATTTAAAATACTAATCTCAAAATACACATACATGCAAGTATACTTATCGCAAACATAGTATAGGGAATAAACGAGTATCAATCCTCAAAGGAACAAGTACGCACTAATCACTTTTCATTCATTGTTTAACCAACCTAATAAAGTGATAAAATCATAAAGAGAAAAATAAAGAAAAATATATACAACTCAAGGATGAAAGAATATGTAATTTAGACAAAGGCTTTTGAAAACATGTTAATGAATCACTTTACACATATCACAATCAATTATCATCTTGATCTCATAAAGGACTTAATATAGACCCACTTCATTTTCTATCCATGGAATCACTATCTTCTAGTTAAATTAGTGAACATATTCAGTCTCAATCAATTTATCCAAAAGATGCATTAAAATTAATCCACATATAAACCCCTATATTCTAGGTGATTTAAAATATAAAATTAATTTTAGCAATCATCAACTAACCTTTGATTACTAAGTTCTTAACAGTTAACCCATTCTTCAAGCAAGTTAAGAGATAACAAATATGAAATTAATTAATTGAAGTCATTATCAACCCTTTTTTCAAGCAAGTTAACAATAAAAATCAATCAACCAACTCTGTAAGAAAAAATAAGTAATCAAATCCCAAGATAAATAATGAATTGATAAAAAAGACTAAATTACCTCAAGAAATCATGAATCCCAAAAACAATAAAAATATTAATTACATCATTATTCTAGAAAAAGAAAATAAAGATAAAAGAAAGAACTCATAGACAAGCCTTCTTTCTTCTCTTTGGAAACCTTCTTAAATAATGCTCCTTGAATGGTGAATCTCTCATTCTTTGAGTGATTCGAAGTTTAGATCCTTGGATTCACTACTTTCTGTTATGTTTCTCTTGTTTAAATAAGCTTCTTTGATGCCAAAATTCATTTCTTGAGAAGCCTTGGCTGAGTAAGATTCAGAAAATACCAATATCTTTTGGAAAATACCAAATTCGTGCACAAAATTGCGTGTTCTAGAGTGGACCTAGAGCTGGGTCCCTTCAATCCACCTGGTGCTAAGTGTATTTTATTCTGCTCCTGAACTTGTGCTCTATTTTCTCTATTTTCCCTATTGGACTTGGTGCAGTTGCCAAACCTGATTCCAGGTGCAAGCTGGAAATTTCTACTTTTTGCTCGAAATCCACTTAATTCCACACAAATTCTTCGAAAACACTTTCCACAAGAAAAATGTCAAATAAGAAGGAATATTACTAGTTATTACATCAAAAGTATCTCAAATTAACCTCAAATAACTAGAAAAATAGTGATGAATTTAACTCTTATCAATTACCCCACATTTGAACTTTTGCTTGTCCTTAAGTAAAACATTTAAGCCAAGAAAATTATCAAGAAAAAATAAGCTTTTACTTTTCCAAAAATTTGAGACACAGCAAGAATTATAACTTCCCTTCAAACTTTAGATCAAACTCTTGCCATTCATCCAACCCTTTGAAAACAATTAAAACTTTGAAGCATTTATTAAAACATCACAAAATTCTTGAGATTAAATTAAACAAATTTACACTTTATTCTAAAAAAATTATTTTACCCTTCAAGCAAAAATATAGATAGCATGAATCATACAAGTCAAGCTATCTACCAATTCAAGCATTATAAATCCAAAAATTACACAACTCAAGTCATGATGTAAGAAAGCACTCAATTTTTTTTTCATCTCAATTTTTTCAATGACTTAGGGAATTGATAACCTCAAGTGCATGGATTTCTCTTCACGCACCATATTAGCCCCCTTTTAGTCATCACTCATCCTTTTTTTAAAATTTTTTTTCTCTTTTTACTTCCACGAATTAATAGCCTCAAGAAAGTGAATTTCTCTACACTATCCGTATTGGCCCCCATAAACAAGCAAAAAGTTTTTTTTTTTCTCATCAACAACAATCAACTTATTGTTCTTACTCTTCAATTCACAATCACAATTTTTTTTTCACTCAATCTTTCCTCTCGAAGAGTTTATCTCCTCACAGTCCTAATCACAACTCAAAGCTAAGAAAAGTTTAAACCCATAATATAAGAGTTAGCTAACAAATTTCCCCACATTCATCATATCCTCCATATTTAAACTAGATGAGTCAAATAATATTCAAACACTAATGCATAAACAAGATTAATCCAAATTCTCAAGTCTTGAAAATATCTTGCCTAATAAACCAATTGCATATAAATCTACCAAATGAATGACAAGACTCATATCCGAGTAAGAAAAAGAATTACAACCTTGCAAAAAAATGAAAACAACAAAAAATTTGGAAAAATTTCACAAAAAAATGATATGAAAAATATCTTCAATACCTAAACTCTCCCCTCACACTTAAACGGGACATTGTCCTCAATGGCCAAAAATAGAACAATGAAAGCAAAGCTAAGAAGACCAAAATAAATAAAGAGAAAGAATAGAAAAAACAAAATACTTCTATTGTGAATTAGTTCCAACATATGCGAATCCACCGCAAGGAGTAGTCATTAGAGAAGTCACAATGGTACCTAACTCAAAAGAAAAAAAAACCAAAAAAACATAAATCTGGAACAAGAAAGAAAAGAAAAATAAAGGAAAAAAAACATCTAAAACTAAAAACTAAAAATGGTCATTAAAATTCAAAGAAAAAGAAATAAAATAAAATTGATAGAAAATAAAATAAAATACAAGTGCAATGAGTAAATTAAGAGTCTTCAGACTCATCATAATTATCATTACCATCATCATCATCATCATCATCTCTGGCAGCTCGACTAGTGGATGTACCAGTGGACTGCTGGATTAAGATCGCCAACTTTTTTTCTTAGACATCCTAATAACGATGGAGGCCAGTAATGGAATCTCGTAGTTGGAGGAAGATGGTCATTTGGCTCTCTAGTTAGGCCTCCATTCATGCCTCAAAATCAGCACTAGAATGCGAACTACTAGCATGAGCATGAGGTCAAGTAGGCAGCTCCTCCAGCTACTCCTCATCAGGGGGAAGCTCCACCAAAGTATCTTCAGTTACTAGGTCCCAGTTAGTGGTCGGCTCACTAATCTCTCTATCTAAGCTAACTCTAATGTCCTGTAGGATACGCATAATAATCATGGGGAATTTGAGTGCTTTGGCTGATATGCTGAGTAAACAACCTCTCTCATAAACTAAATAATAATAGGGGCAAGGGGAATAGACTCACTCCTCATTATCTCATCAAGAATGTAAATATCAAGGACCCTAAACTCATTGAAACCACTAGCCTTAGGGTAAACATTGAAAGAGAAAATGTAGATTAGGGAACGCAATTGAGCCTCAAGATCTTTATTGGAGTAGTAGCGATATTGGCCTATTTGCCTCTTTCTCCACATATGCAAACTAGTCCTAACAGCACTCATATCCTAGGTCTTTTGGTTAGTGATGGGCAAATTTTGGATTTATAAAATTCATCAAATTTAAATTCATCACTCAAGTTTTAATTAAAACATTAATCCCAAAATATACATACAAGTAAGTGTACTTATCGCAAGCGTAGTACAGGGAATTAACGAGTATCGATCCTCAAAGGAATAAGTACACACTTATCACTTTTCATTCATTGTTTAACTAACCAAATAAAGTGATAAAATAATAAAAAGAAAAAATAAATAAATATATACAACTTAAGGATGTAGGAATATGTAATTTAGACAATTATCCTAGAACACATGATAATGAATCATTTACCAATCATCTCAAGTAATCATCATCTTGGCCCCATGAAGGAATATAAAGTAAAATTCAATCGTTTCCCAAGTCATAAATCTACTTATATAGACTCCACTTTTTTTTTCCTATCCATGGAATCACTATCTTTTGATTAAATTAGTTGATTTTCCAATTAAACCAACACAACCAAAACATGCATTAAACTTAATTCCTCATAAATATGAAATTAGCTAATGACACTTTGCTCTAGGTGAGATCAACTAATCTTTGATCACTTTAGTCATTTAATTTTAACTTCGTTTCCCAAGTCCATTAAGATTTGAAAAATATGAAACCAATGCAATGAACTCCTAATATTGTTTCCCAAGTAAATTAGAAGAAAACGAATCAATAACTAATGATAACAAGTAATCAAATACTAAAGACGATAGAAAATTGATCAAATAACTAAATTAATCAAGAAACCATGAATCTCAAAATAATGTCAAATTACAATAAAAACATTGAATACATCATTGTTTAAGAATAAGAAAACAAAGATAAAAGAAAGTACTCATAGACAAGCCTCATTCTTCTCTATTGAAGACTCTCTTGAAGAACTCTTATTGAATAGTGAATCTTTCCATCTTTGAGTGATTGAAAGTTTTACTCTTGGATTCACTACTTTCTCTTGTGTTTTTTTTGTATAAATAGGCTTCTTTGATTCTAAAATTCATTGCTTAAGGAGTCTTGGCTGAGTAGGATTTGGAAAATACCAAAATCCTTTCGAATATACCAAAATCATACATAGGATTTCATGAGTCCACAGTGGACCTGGCGTCGAATCTAGTCGACCCACCTAGCACCGGGTGTGTTCTTTTTTTTCTCTAAAGCTACTCTATTTTCACTAATTTTCTAGATTGGACCTGTTGCCTAGTGCCTTAACTAGACCTAGCACTAGGTTTGTCCTGGAACCTACACTCTTTTTGCTCGAAATCTACTTAAATCTGCACAAATTTGTCAAAAAATACTTTCTATAAGCAAAATATTAAATAGGAAGGAATGTGCCTAGTTATTACATCAAAAGTATCTCAATTTAACCTTAAATAACTAGGAAAATTGTGATGATTTTAGCACCTATCACACACCCTCACACTTGAACTTTTACTTGTCCTTAAGCAAAAACACTTGAGCCAAGAAAATCACGAAGAAAACACAAGCCTTTACTTTTCCAAAAAATTGAAATATAACAAGGATTATTACTTCCTTTCAGACTTTAGATAAAAATCTTGCCATTCATTACACTCTTTGAAAACAATTCCAACTTTGAAACATTTAACAACACATCACAAAACTCTTGAAGTCAAATTAATCAATTTATACATTAGTCTAAGAAAATTACTTCACTCTTCAGGCCAAAACATAGAAAACATGAATTACACAAGTCAAGCTATCTAGCAACTCAAGCATTATAAATTCAAAAATTGCACAACTCAAGTCATGATGTAAGAAAAACACTCAAAACTTTTTTTTTCTCTCAATTTTTTCAATGACTTAGGGAAATGATAGCTTTAAGTGTATGGATTTCTCTTCACACACTGTATTAGCTTCCTTGTAGTCATCACTCATAATTCTTTTCAATATCTTTCCTCTCTCTTGCTTTTGGGAATTTATAATTTCAAGAAAGTGGATTTCTCTTCACTATCCATATTGGCCCCCATAGTCAAGCAAAAACAACAGTTTACCATCTTCAAAGAGGAAACAATAATCAACTCATTTTTCTTAATTTTTTAACTCAAAAAAATTTTCCCCAATCTTTCCACTCAAATATCTTTTATCTCCTCACATTCCTTATCACAATTGCAAGCTAAGCAAAGTTTAAACCCATAATACTAGAGTTAGCTAACAATCTTTTTTCCATATTCATCATATTCTCCATATTCAAACTAGATGAGTGAAATAATATTCAAAAACCAATGCATAAATAATATTAATCCAAATTTTCAAGTCCTATAAAATATCCTATCTAATAAACCAATTTATTGTCGATAAAAATCTACAATATGAATGACAAAACTCATACCTAAGTAAGAAAGAGAATTACAACGTTGCTAGAGCAATGAAAACCACAAAAATTCGAATTTGAAAATGTCAAAATTTAGCTGCCACAAAAAAAAAAAAAACCAAGATAATTGATAAAAAACCTGGACAAAGAATATCACCAAACCTCTTCCCCACACTTAAACCGGATAATATCCTCATTGGCCAAAATTTAACACAAGAAAGCATCTCCAAAGGAACTAAAATTGATAAAAGAGGTAGAAAGTTAAAATACTCCCCAAGTGCAATAAGTTCCAATAAATTATAAAACTTGGAATAGAGAGAAGAATTTATCCAAAAGGACTTTATTCCGACCTACAAAAGAAAACACAACTAAAAGTACAAGAAAAAAAAATAAAGTAAAAACACACCTAAAAAAAAATGCAAACTAAAAATCCTAAGAAAGTAAATAAAGATACGACTCATTCCCACACACTTAAGATGGAAAATATTTTCCATATTTGGGAGAGGAAAAACAAAACACTTAACAAAACCAAACACAAAACAAAGATACAAACTCTTTCCACTCATCATGCATCCTCATCAAATCTTTGGAAAAGTGATTAATGTTCAAAGTAGAAGATAGGCATGATGAATATAGAAAGGAGGAAGGTTTTTGAAAAAGGTAATGTTTATGAAAAAAAAAAATTCTCAGTAAAGCAAGACACATAAACTTTACTCTCTAACATTCTTTTAGACACATAAATATCTTTTTTCAACATATAAGTGCACATGTTATCTAACAGATGCATTAGCTTTGAAATTAGCAATTGACCCTTCAAAAGAATTTTCACAATTAAAATTCCCCTTTAAACTTAGTATTTGAGTTCTCAAAGATTGAATTAAGAAATCCTTACTTTTCAATGCATCAACAACAACAACAAAGCCTTAATCCCAAGTAACTTGGGGTCGACTACATGAACCAACGTCAGGCAACAAAGCCTTACTTTTCAATGCATAATCTACAAAAATTAAGTTACCTCTCTTTGGATGGATCGAATGGTAGAATTTATCAACATCATCCAAGGACTTTGTATGATGTAGCATTGAAATATCCAACTCCTCGAGGCATATTAAATTCCATACTTCATCATTTGGACCATTGTCCTCCAAGCATGGAGAGAACTTAAGAAATCACGTGACAAAGAGATATTAGAATTATTCACACATAGAGGAGAATCGAATACCTACCTTTTCACATTAGGAAATTGTTCTTCATATCCCCTCTCATTTCTTTGGGGACTCTTTTGTTCAAGTGTATGGGCCTTTATGGCATCTTTAACAAATTTAGCTAGTTGTGTTCTTTGATGGCTCATACGTTAGGATGCTTTTTCATGCCCCTTAACAGATAAATTTGTATTGCCGACAAAAGAATACATTGAAGCATCAAGTGACATCTCACTAAAAGTGTCAATCCGAACTTGTAACCTTGACAATATATCATCATTGTAACTCTTTTGACGTTGTGCCCATGAATAATTATCCATGATGATGTTTTGAACCTCGTGATCAAAGAAAAATAAAAATCAAATCAAAAGTAAAAATAAAAACAAACAAAAATAATAGAAAAACTAGGAAAAGAAAAATACACAATTAGAAATACTCACAAACTACATAAATACAAAAGTTAGTGGTATTTACAAGTATAACAGGAACTAAGCTAGTCAATTAAGTGTCTCAATGTTACAAACAACAAAATATGGCACTTAGTTACACAAAGAAAAGATATACATAGTCACATGTAGATATATAAACATATAAGCATGGTTAAATCAACAAAATCCAAGCTTTCGTGATATTATTCCCCAGTAACAGTGCCAAAAACTTGATACGTAAATTTTGAGTGTATAACAATCATTAAATCTAAATCCATCCCTTAGTCAAGTTTTAATTAAAATATTAATCCCAAAATACACATACGAGCAAGTATACTAATCCCAAGCATAGTATAGGGAATTAACGAGTATCTAACCTCCAAGGAACAAGTACACACTAATCACTTTTCATTTATTGTTTAACCAACCAAATAAAGTGATAAAATAATAAAAAAAAATAAAGAAATATATACATCTTAAGGATGTAGGAATATGCAATTTAGACAATTATCCTAGAACACATGATAATGAATCATTTAGCAATCATCTCAAGTAATCATCATCTTTCTCATCATGAAGGAATATAAAGTAAAATTCAATCTTTTTCCACGTCATGAATCTACTTATATAGATTCCATTTATTTCCTAATCTATAGAATCACTATCTTTTGATTAAATTAGCAGATTTTCCAATCAAATCAACATAACAAAAACATGCATTAACCTCAATTTCTCATAAACATGAAATTAGCTAATGGCTCTTTGCTGTAGGTGAAATCAACTAATCTTTGATCACTTAGGTCCATTAATCTTAACTGCGTTTCCCAAATCCATTAAGATTTGACAAATATGAAATCAATGCAATGAACTCCTAACATTATTTCCCTACTCATTTAGAAGAAAGCACATCAATAACTATTGATAATAAGTAATCAAATGCTAAAGATGATAGAAAATTGATCAAATAACTAAATTTATCCAGAAACCTTAAATCCCAAAATAAAGTCAAATTTCAATAAAAATATTGAATACATTATTGTTTAAGAACAAGAAAATAAAGGTAAAAGAAAGAACTCATAGACAAGCCTCCTTTTTCTCCCATGAAGACTCTCTTAAACAACCCTCATTGAATGGTGAATCTCTCATTCTTTGAGTGATTAGAAGTTTTGCTCTTAGATTCACTACTTTTCTCTCATGTTTTTCTTGTATTATAGGCTTCTTTGATGCTAAAATTCATTGCTTAAGGAGTCTTAGCTGAGGAAGATTCGAAAAATACCAAATTCGTGCACAAGATTTCGCGAGTCCAAAGCGGACCTGGCGCCGGGTCCAGTCGACCCACCTGGCACTAGGTGTGTTCTATTTTTTCCCTGACGCTGCTCTGTTTTCACTATTTTTCCAGATTGGACCTGGTGCCTGGTGTCTTAGCTAGACCTAGCGCTAGGTTCATATTGGAACTGTCACTTTTTTTTGCTCGAAATCAACTTAAATCTGCACAAATTTGTCAAAATACTTTCCACAAATAAAATGTTAAATAGGAAGAAATTTTCCTATTTTTTACATGAAAGTTATCTCAATTTAACCTCAAATAACTCGGAAAATAGTGATGATTTTAGCCCTTACAAGTAATTATGGTCCACAGCTATCCATGGCCCCTCATCAAGTACTTCCAAAATCCTTGCTAATCTAACCCTATCAAACTTAATAGATACCCCTTTAACCATAGTAGAAATAACCTGGAGGTTCTTTTTCTTTTTATCCTATATATTGGCATAAAACTCTCTTACTCTCATAGGACAATAAGCACCTCCAAATCTAATGATAGGCTCCCACCCTAGTTGCCTAAACATAGTAGAAAGCTCCAAAGAATTATCCAAGAAAGGCCTATACCTCTTTTCTACAATGATTTTGTTATGTTGGTGGCCTTCATACAAGATTTCACAAGTAGGGTTAAAGAATTAGGTAGGCTAGGTAGGTAGAGGCTCAAAAGAAGGTGTAGATGAAGATAAAGCTCTAGCTCTCTTAGCCCCAGTTGCAAATCCCCTAGGTCTCCTAGACATGATGAAGAGATGATAATGGACAAAAGGAGTATATAGAAAAGAAAATAGGACACCCTCAAGATCACACCTTACAACACAATCAAACACAACCCTCAACCATCTCACAATCACAACACTACTCAATGCAACCACCATCTCAATATACCCCAAAAAACCATAAGTTAATGAATAAAACATAACATAACCTCCTCTACCAATACCTACAAAAAGATAGCCATTGTCCAATCCTAAACATAATATCAATATCGATGATCAAATTAGTAATGCCATTCATGTCATAATGTAAAGTTCATAATCATAATGCTAAGTTAAACATGAACAATTATCTCTCAATCTATGAAGCAAATATCTTGGTAAGCTGAAAATTACACTCACGAGAGGCATACTTAATAGCCTCCAAAAAGATATGAAACATGAATTGCATCAATCAAATATTATAGTTAATCATAAACCCATGCTAACTAAGCCTAAAAGAAAGCAAAATTTTCAGCATCCATCCAACCAAAAAAAGAACAAGAATTTTCAGACCAAAATTCGTAGGAAAATACCCAATAATTAATATGAACAACAACTAAACTATAGAAAGTGCAGAAAAATCATACCACAATGATCTTCAATGTATAGGTGATGATCCTATGCAAAAAGATTGAGGAAATTGTGCACCAAGTGGAAGGATTGAAAAATGGATTTTGTGAGAAAAGATTGGATTTCTCTTGGTTTTAATCCAAAACTTCAAGAACAAAATGGTGATTTGGTGTTAGGAAGGTGTTTTGGAGGTTTAGAAAGTGACCCTCTTCAAGAACAAAGTCGTGATTTGGTGTTAGGAAGGTATTTTGGAGGATTACAAAGGGAGATGAAGGTTTGTTTGAAAAATATGGCCAAAAGTGGCCGTTGGTGACTTATGGCCGATGGGACTTGGCAGTAGGTCAAAGTAATGGGCCTAGAGCGGAGCCCATGCTATCTAGGCATAGTTATTTTGGCCTTGTGGACTTCGTACCGGGGCTAATGTTTGGACCTAGTGCCAGGTCAGCTCTGTTCGTAAAAACATATTTTTTAAAAATTAATTAATGAAAACAACAACAATTAAAACCACAAAATCATGAAGAAATTTTATTCTAAAAATTAAAAAGGCGTAAAAATAAAGAAAAGCACACAAAAATTAAATAGATATCCAAAAATCAAAAGAAACCAAATCAGGAAAGATTTTTTTTTTTCCACTGTCAAGATTATATGGATTGGTCTCCATTTTTTCCATAAAGGATCCCACTTGACAATCTCCAGGTAATTTGGCCAGTTGTTCAATTTGATTCTCGAGGTTCCACATGGACGCCTCCAAATTTCTCATGGCTACATCCATTCATCGAAATCGTATTTCTGTACCACTTACCAATTGGTTAACCAGCTTTTCCAGTGATGGCTTAGGTGATGGTGCATTGTAAGGCAAGAGGCGTTATGTCTTTTGATTCCCAAAATTAGAAGAAGCCTACTTAGTTTGGTTTTGGTTGTTCCATGAAAAGTTAGGATGATTCCTCCAACCAGGGTTGTAAGTGGTGTTATAAGGATTGCTACATTATCATCCATTACCCACAAACACAGCTTGTTCTAATGAATTTTGTTATGACCCCATATTTTAGCACTCATGGTTTGGATGCCCTTTCTCACAAAAATTACAATTAACATTCATTACCTATTTTTGGGAAGGAGACATCACCATTTGCTCCAGCTTTTGTGTCAGTGCCCCCACCTGGGCCTCCAAAGCTGCCATTGCATCCACCTTGTGCACTCCATGAACACGAGCTTTTGACTGTGAACTACCCAAAGCATAGTTGTTTGTTTCCAAATTTTCAATCAAATCAAACACCTCCTCTGGGGTTTTAGAATTAATACAACCTCCTACAGATACATCAACCAAATACCTTGTAGCAAAACTTAAACCACCATGAAAGATTTGCATTTGCATACTTAGCTCGAACCTATGATGGGGATATTTTCTAAGCATCTCCTTGAACCTCGCCTAACACTCATAAAGATTTTCAGATTCTACTTGTTGAAAGGCAAAAATATCAATCCTAAGGTTGGATGTTCTAGTTGGGGGAAAATATTTTGCTAAAACTTTTTCAACCAAAACATTCCAAGTGGTTATGGATCTGGCGGGCAAAGATTTTAACCAAGATTTTGCTCTATCTCTCTAAGAAAAGGGAAAAAGCCTTAGTTTGATAGAATCTTCAGAAACCCCATTCATTTTAAAAGTGTCACAGATTTATAAAAAGCTCGCAAAGTGGGCATTAGGATCTTCCTCAGGCAGCTCATCAAATTATACCATGTTTTGAATCATTTGAATGATATTGGGCTTTATTTCAAAGTTACTGGCTTCAATCCTGGGTCTCATAATGCTCAAACCTGTACTCGAGATTGTGGATTTCACAAAATCATCCATAGTTCTCCTACCATTACCACAATTATTTGGTTGGTCAACCTCCATATCTTTTCTTACCCTTTTGCTCACAACCTTTTGGACCTTTGTGAAGGTTCTCTCAATCTCAAGATCAAGATCTACTATGTCTACTTTAGATCATTGAGTCATACACTAAGGGCAAGATCTACAGAAAGTGGAAGATAGTGAGATTATAGAATATACAAGTTAAATAGTTACTACACATTCACCAATTAATTTAGGAAAATTACAACATGTAGGGAAATTAGGAAAGTACAATTATACAAATTACAAAATATGGAACCTATTCTTGCAAGGAACATATCTACATATTCACATATTTACATATAGACGTAAAAACATATAAACATGGTTAAATCAACAAAATCCAAACTTTCATGATATTGCTCCCCGGCAATAGCGCAAAAAACTTGATGCGTAAATTTTGGTGTATAAAAATTATTAAATTTAAAACCATCTCTTAGTCAAGTTTTAATTAAAACATTAGTCTCAAAATACACATATGAGCAAATATACACATCGCAAATATAGTATAGGGAAATAACGAGTATCGATCCTCAAAGGAACAAGTACACACTAATCACTTTTTATTCATTATTTATCTGACCCGATAAAGTCATAAAATCATAAGGAGAAAAATAAAGAAAAATATAAACAACTCAAGGATGAAAGAATATGTAATTTAGACAAAGGCTTTTGAAAACATGGCAATAAATCACTTTACGCATATCACAATCAATTATCATCTTGGTCTGATGAAGGATTTAAATATAGACCCACTTCGTTTGCAATCTATGGAATCACTATTTTCTAGTAAATTAGTGAATATATTCTGTCTCAACCAATTTATCCAAAAGATGCATTAAAATCAATCCTCATATAAACCCCTATATTCTAGGTGATTTAAAATATAAAATTAGTCAATGAATCCATATTCTAGCAATCATCAACTAACCTTTGATTACTAAGTTCCTAACAATTAACCCATTTTTCAAGCAAGTTAACAACAAAAATCATTCAACCAACTCCGTAAGAAATATAAGTAATGAAATCCCAAGATAAATAATGAATTGATCAAAAAGACTAAATTAACTCAAGAAATCATAAATCTCAAAAACAATGTCAAATTACAATTGAAATATTAGTTACATAATTATTCTAAAAAATAAAATAAAGGTAAAAGAATGAACTCATAGACAAGCTCTCATTCTTCTCTTTGGAAACCTTCTTGAATAATGCTCCTTGAATGGTGAATCTCTCATTCTTTGAGTGATTAGAAGTTTAGATGCTTTAACTCACTATTTTTTTCTTGTGTTTTTCTTGTTTAAATAAGCTTCTTTGATGCCAAAATTCGTTGTTTGAGAAATCTTGGCCGAGTAGGATTCGGAAAATACCAAAATCCTCTGAAAAATACTAAATTCGTGCACAAAATCATGTGTTCCAGACTGGACCTGGTGCCGGGTCCCTTCGACTCACCTGATACTAGATGTATTCTATTCTGCTCCTGAACTTGTGCTTTGTTTTCTCTGTTTTCCAAATTTGACCTAATGCCTAGTGCAATTACCAGACCTGGTGCCAGGTGCAAGCTAGAAATTTCTATTTTTTAGTTGAAATCCACTTAATTCTACACAAATTTATCAAAAATACTTTCCACAAGTAAAATGTCAAATATGAAGGAATATGGCTAGTTATTACATCAAACGTATCTCAAATTAACTTCAAATAACTAGAAAAATAGTGATGATTTTAGCCCTTATCACTCATCAATCTTGTTAAGACTGCGAAATGCTCCATGAAGAAGGAATGCAATGCAGTCATGCTGGTAGAATCTTCCTCTTCTAAGACGAAAGTTTCTAAGAAAAAGAAGAAGGCTCCCACTAATTCCAAATATGGCATAAAGAAGAAGGAAGTAGCTACCAAAGGCCAATATCATCACTGTGGCAAGATAGGCCATCAGAGGCACAACTACAAAGCCTACCTAGAGATCGTCAACGACAAGACGAAGAAGGAGAAAATTGCGGGCACTTCTACTTTCACTCCTGATATGTTTATTATTGAGATAAATACTGCCTTTAAAAATGAGATATAAGTATTGGATATCAGATGTGGATCTCATTTATGTCATAACTTGCAGGGACTAAAGGATAATAGAAGGCTTGAGAAGGGCGATGTGGACCTATGTGCTGCAAATGGAGCAAAAGTTGATGCACTTGCTATGGGGACTTATGAACTACACTTGCCTTCTGGATTAGTTTTAAAACTTCAAAACTATTATTATGTATCAGTTTTATTGAAAAAAAATTATCTCATTTTCTTGTTTAGACTTATATGGATTCCATTTAATTTTTAAGAATAAATGTTGTTCTTTTTCATTGAATGATATACATTATGGATCGTCAACTTTAGTTAATAGTTTATATATTCTAGACATGGATAATCCAATACTCAATATAAACAATAAGAAGCCAAGGATAGATAACTTAACCTCATCTTACTGATGGCATTGTCGTTTAGGCCATATAAATAAGAATAACATTTTCTAAGTTACATAAGCTTGGTGACTTAGGGTCATTTGATTATGAATCATATGATACATGCAAATCTTGTTTGATTAGTAAAATGGCTAAAACTCTTTTTTCTGGGAAAGGAGAAAGGGCCAAAGAGTTATTAGAACTCATATATACTAATGTACGTGGCCCAATGTCTATACAAGCAAAAGGAGGTTATCACTATTTCATAACCTTTATTGACGATTATTCTTGATATGGGAATTTGTATTTGATAAAATACAAATCTGAGGCTTTTGACAAATTTAAAGACTTTAAGAATGAAGTAGAGAAACAACTTAGGAAAAGTGTCAAGACTCTATGGTCTGATCGAGGAGATGAATACTTAAGCCGAGAGTTTTAAGGTTATCTTAGAGATAATAAAATATTATCTCAATGGACTGCACCATATACACTTCATCGTAACGGTGTATCTGAAAGAAGGAATTAAACTCTTCTAGACATGGTATGGATCCTGATGGCTTTTGCAGACTTACAAAAATTATTTTGGGGGTATGCACTAGAGACTTCTGGTTATATTCTAAACATTGTTTCGTAAAAAATGGTTGACAACCCCATTTGAGTTATTCTTTGGTAAGAAACCAAAGTTATCTCACTTGAGAGTATGAGATTGCCTCGTCTTTATTAAAAGGCTACATTCAGACAAGCTTGAAAGTAACTCTGACAAGTGTTTATTTGTTAGATATCCAAAAGAGTCATTTGGATATTACTTCTATCTTCATTTTGAAAATAAAGTATTTATTTCAAAACATGCTGTCTTCTTAGAGAAAGAGCACATACTCCAAGAAGACAGTATGAGTAAAATTGAACTTAGTAAACTTCAAGAAGAGCAAACAAATATAGATCAACTATCTAATCCCACATCTATTGAGAGAATAGATAAATCTTCGTCTACACAAGAACTTCGTAGGTCGAGTAGGATATGTGTGGTACCTGAGAGATATGGTTGCTCATAAGTGATCACAATGATGTATTGCTCATAGATAAAGATGAGCCTACAACTTACAAGGATGTTTTGAATAGTTCAGAATCTGACAAATGCCATGAAGCCATAAAGTCAGAAATGGATTCTATGTATAACAATCAAGTATGGACTTTGGTTGATCCACCTAAAAGAATCAAACCTATTGGGTGCAAATGGGTTATTAAGAAGAAGACTGATATGGATGGTAATGTAGTTACCTATAAAGCATGAATAGTAACTAAAGGTTATCATCAACAACATGGTATTGACTATGACGAAACTTTCTTACCAGTTGCTATGCTAAAACCCATAAGAATACTCCTAATATTTGCCACACATTGTGACTATGAGGTCTGGTAAATGGACATAAAAACAACTTTTCTAAACGGAAACTTGATTAAGGAAGTGATAAAACATAACCTGGTCCAAAGACGACACAAATGTGTGCAAAGTGCAAAGGTCTATTTATGGATTTAAGTAAGCTTCTAAGAGTTGGAATATCCATTTTGATGAAATAATCAAAGATTTTAGTTTCATTCAAAATATGGATGATCCTTGTGTATATAAGAAGTTACGCAAGAGTGTAGTCATTTTCTTGTTACTTTATGTAGATGACATACTACTAATAGGAAACGATGTACCTGCCCTTTAATCGGTAAAAATTTGGTTGTCCAAAAAATTCTCCATGAAAGATCTTGGAAAAGTAACCTATATTCTTGAAATAAGGATTTATAGAGATAGATAAAAAAAAAAAAAAAGGCTGCTAGGTCTTTCACAGTCTACATACATAGACAAAGTGCTAAGAAGGTTTAGCATGGATCAATCTAGAAAGGGATTCTTACCCATATATTATTGGGTAAGAATTTCAAAGTCGATGTCTCCAAAGACACAAGTTGAGAGGGATCACATGAGTAAGATTCCATATGCCTCGGCAATTGGATCCATCATGTATGCTATAATATGCACTAGGCCCGATGTATTATGTGCTCTTAATTTGATGAGCAGATACCAATATAACCCTAGTGAGGGTTATTAGGTGACTATAAATAATATCAATAAGTACTTGCGAAAGACTAAGCATGTATTCTTAGTTTATGGAGGAGGTGATTTAAAAATAAACGGGTATACTGATGCCAATTTTCAATCTGATAAAGATGATTTCAAATCATAGTTAGGTTACATATTTACACTATATGGAAGGACAATAAGTTGGAAAAGTTCCAAACAAGATACTATTACCAACTCAACAACTGAAGCTGAGCACATAGCCGCTTCTAAAGTTGCTAAGGAAGCAATTTAGATCAAGAAGTTCATCATAAAGCTTGGAGTGGTTCCTAGCATTCTTGAACCAATATCTCTATATTGTGACAACAATAGAGCTATTGCACAAGCAAGAGAGACACGATCTCACCAGCATTCCAAGCATGTACTCAGATGTTTTCATTTGATTAGGGAAATTATAGATTGATAAGATATAAAGATAGAGAGAGTTCCCACTGATGAGAACAATAACTGACCTACTTAGTAACGCATTATCCCAAAAGAAACATGATAGACATGTTGAGTCATTCGGTATTAGATACATGAATGATTGGTTGTAGTGCAAGTGGGAGTTTTTTAGTGTTTTGTACTAGAGGCAATCACTTGTATTTTGTATATTGAACATTTACTTAATAATAGAAGGCATTCTTTATCTTTTAGTTTGTTTTATTTATATTTTATGTGAATATATAACTATTAGATAAAGTCACAAGTGTAACATTGTGTTAAG
The DNA here is from genome assembly GCA_026120185.1 of Voacanga thouarsii. Lineage (NCBI taxonomy): Eukaryota > Viridiplantae > Streptophyta > Magnoliopsida > Gentianales > Apocynaceae > Voacanga > Voacanga thouarsii. The sequence continues at coordinate 3,365,421 of JANUWF010001165.1, forward strand.
AAAATCATGATAGAGATCATGAGGTGAGATTTCTTCTACACTATATAGTGTTCGTACTTAAATTTTCCCTAGTTATAGTATTAATAAGATAAGACATCACTAATACATCAAGACTAGCATGTGTTATACTTCTTAAATTGATTAGGTAGTAGTTCTCACATCTGTGAGTATTGTGATACTCAACATTAACCCGTAGATGCTTATTACTTGAATAAGTACATTGAATAACGTAACTATGAGATAATCATATGAAAAATTATTTAGTGTCAGTAATAGAGTCTCGTAATAGCAAACATGCAAGTATCCTTAGACTTGAAGATCTCCAAGGTACTTTGATTACTAAGAATTATACTTTGATTCTAATCTTTGGAGTCAAATCGAGAGCCGCCTATAAGATAGGTATTGGGTACAGTGTAAAGTAAAGAAAAGTAGTTAAGAGGGTTAATAAATGATTCACATCTCCTAATAGTAAGATTGAATATCTCACGGCCACTTGTAGGAATTACTACTCGAAAAGTCCTTGGCCAAGATGACTGTGTATTGAAAATAGTTCGAATTGATACAGTTGATGAGTAATGGATTCAGGGAACAAATACTTAAATATTTAGGTCAGAATTAATTAATATTCTGAAAGCAGTTGGCACTAATTCCATACTATGTCCATAGCCAAGACACTTAATGCACTTGATGTCTCTATTCTATTATGGCCTTTCTATAGCTTTCCCTTATCCTTGTTCCAACCTTCCCTAGGTTTCCAATTTTTCCAAGGCTTCTATCATTCTCTTGGCATGTTGCACTTCCTTTGGAAAAGTTTAGGAGAATCAACCTTCTTAATTAGCATTTTGCTAGTAGTGTTAGGATTTAGTAGCATAGGCTTATCGTTTCGTGTATGAGCCTTTTCAAACTAGACTTATTGCTATTGATTCGGTGATTCCTCTAGGACGGGGCTAGCGAGAATTAATTATTGGGACAGTCAGACCGAAAAAACAACAGTAGCCACTAATACGATTCTAAATTAACAAGGTCAAAATGTAATATGTCTTTATGTAGCTATTGGTCAAAAAGTATCTTTTGTAGCTCAGATAGTAGTTGCTTTACAAGAAAGGGGGTGATGGAATATATTGTGGTAGTCGAAATAGCGAATTCCCCTAGTACATTACTTCTTGGTCGTGAATATCTGAACTAGTTGTACGTTGTTCAAGAATTCTTGGTTAGGCAGCTCATACCATCCATACATAATGTTTTGATCAATGATTTCAATTCTTCCATGTTTCAGCTGTTCCATGGAGTTAAGGTCCAAAATATGGAAGAAACAAGCATTTTCACGACTCTACCACCCATCCACTTAATTCCTCTTTCATGCTAACATATCTTTTTGGCTAAGGAATAGGAAATCATTCTCCCGTTACAAGAATCAAGTTGTAAAGCCTTGGGTAAAAATAGCACTTGAACCAGTTCTTATGCTTAAATAATTTTAGCAAAGGCCTTCCTCTTTAGTTGCCTCTCAATTTTCATAGCGGCATGAACCATATCCTCCAAACGATCATAGGAGTATAACTCTACCAAATTGGTTATTTCCCTATTCAATTATCTCAAGAACCTAGCCTTTGTTGCTCTAGGGTCCTCATTGATTTGAGCCCTCATCAACATCACTTCCATTTCCTTATGATAATACTCCATACTCTTGTTCTTTTGCTTAAGTGATTGAAGCCTATGCTAGAGGTCGTAGTAGTAGTGGTGTGGAACAAACCTAGCTCTCATCATGTCCTTCAACAAGTTCTAATTTGCCACAGTTTCTACTCCCATTTGCCTTCTTTGAGCACTAACATGCTCCCACCAAACTAAAGCATATTTTGAAAATCCTAAAATAGCTTGCCTTACATTCGATCTTTCACTATAGGTATGATATTTAAAGAATATTTCCATTTTGGTCTCCCACTCAAAATAAGCTTCGGGATGACTCTTTCCATAGAATGTAGGTACCTTCATTTTGATATGGTTCAACTCTCTCTATTCTTCATTTCCTTCTCTCTTACCTCCTCTATTCACTACAAAAAATAATAATAAAAAAAAACCTTCTGTGACAAAAGTTTTTCCTAGCTAAAGCCTTATGTGACAAAAAACAACTTCGTCACCAAGTCCTCGCTCAAACACCATTGCCAAAGCTTCTTGGCAAGGAAATTGTGAGTTTTGTCACTAATGAGTACCCTTTAGCTAGGAAAAAAATTCCTAGCAAAAGCCTAGACAATTCACTAGGAAAAATTCGATGGCTAAAGGTATGAAAAATTTGTCGCCAAAGGTTGTAGTTTTGTCAATGATGATCATTTTTAGCGACAAAATAATTTCACCGCTAAAAGTTCATCATTAAAAATATAATTTTATATAAATAAATATTATGGTGAGAAAATATATTACTTTTGCGACAAAATTTTTTTTGTCACCAATACAACAAAATTCGTCAGCAAAAGGGGTTGAGGTAACAAAAATATTCCTCGTGAATATAAAAATTTTTGTCACCAAAAAGGGTCAATGGCGATAAAACAAATTTCTCACAAAAGCATTATTAAAAAAAATTTTAAAATAAATTTTTTTGAATTTTCTTTGACTCACAGACCTCATCGTAGAACGGCCTCACTGGATCGCCTTCATCAATGCACAACACTTTTTAGGGACTGGCCGCACTGGATTATGTTTTCCTTATGGTGCACACCCTATTTGTGGAACGGCCGCACCGGATTACACCCTCAATTAAACGAAATTGAGTTCCTCCTATGATTCGAACGCAGAGGTTGCGCACTTCACCATCGAGCTAAATGACATGTTTGATTCAAAATAATATATATATATATATATATTTCTAAATACATATTTATAATATATATATTTATAAATAAATATATATTTATTTATAATATATATATATGTGTGTATAGTAATATGAAATATAGTAATATGTATACATATTCATATATATATATATATATATATATATATACATACATACATACATACATATATTAACCAACATATATATCTAAATACACATATTCATATAAACACATATATCTGTACATATTTTTACATATATTCATACTCAATATACATAAATAGATATGTATATGTATCTATGAGTAATATATATATATATATATATATATGTATATATATACATATATATGTATATATCATATAGGTAATTTAGGGACCAATTTTTTTATAAAAAAAATTGGATCATACTATAAATATTTAAAAATCATCCAAAACCTAATGCATTTAGAAACATACACATATCCTATTAATGATTCAACCGTTAGATCATTAAAATTGCTAAAAAAAAATATCGTGATCAAATTTGAAAATAAACGGATATACATATACATACCACATGTGTGTATATAATATACATATATACATAAATCAATAAATATTAATATACTTTTAAATATATGAATATATATATATTAACGTTGTATATAAATATAATATATAAAAACTATTTTAATATATAAATTAAAATATACAATTATGAACATACATACGAACACACACACACACACACACACACACACACACATTGTAACACCCCATTTTTATATAACGTAGTGGGCTGTAACTTTGTGGGATGTCACTTCATCTGATTGCTCAGATAAGGAGTCTTTATAACAGCTTTACATAATAGGCAATGGATTTTTTTTTTCCAAAATAGAAATGAACAAGAATTTGTCTTTTGATACATACATTCACAAGTATAGCAGGTCCAAGATGTAGCATGAGCCTCTGTGAGTCAACCGAGTTTTCGCTGCGCCTTTGATCCTGAATTTTTCAAAAGAGAGAACACACGTGTGAGCGTAATGTTCAGTGAGTTCCATGTGCCTAGTGTTTAATGAAAAAATCAGAGCACATTAAACCTTTGTGGAAAAGCATATCATTTTTCAACTGGAAGCAATTCTTAAACTCTTGAAAGAAGAGTTTATTCAGACTCAATCATTTTTGGGGGGAAAAAATCCGCTGCCTATTGAGTAAAGTTGTTATAAAGACCCCTTGTTTTAGCAATAAAACGGGGCGACATCCCATAAAGTTATGGCCCATTACGCTATGAAAATATTGGGTGTTACAAATGGTATTAGAGCATTGTGGAAACTATAATAGAGCTTCTGATGGAGTATAGCTGAGCCTCTAACGGGACATTGGGGAGTCTATCATTGTATGAGCAAATGTGAATTTATAGAGATAGTGTTTGGCTATTGGAGTAGATATGATATGTGACTTCGAGGTATAATTTATTCTGATGAGCCAGAAGACTAGTGATTTGAGACAAATCCAATATCTCTGAAAAAGGTCTATGACCCCGAATTCGAACAATAATAAAGGAATTGAGGTTAGAGAGACCTTATATAGGAATTATTTATTAATTTTGAACATTCCATTTTGGGACCAGTAATAGTGAGACGAAGAATAAAGAAGGTTGAACACTTAAAGGCCCTGTGTGTATAGTGTGATACGAATTGTGTAAATAAGAATACGCACACTTGTATATTGTTCCAGTGTTATATTTGAGTTCTAAAAGCCCTGGTTTATCATAATGTGTCAAAGGATATGATTATATCAAAACTAATGTACTAGGAATCATTAGACATTTGAAGTTAAACGTGCTTGGGTTAAAGAAATTATAGGATGGGTAACCCCTAGGAAGTACTCATGAAAGTTGAAAGGGAGTAATATATGGCTGTTTACATAAACAAAACTATGATCTATATGAAAAATGATATAAATACAAGAGGTTTAATTATAGATCACACGCAAATGATGTATATGGAAGTATATTATTAGGTTTAAAGAATATAAGAACTTCTCAAGAGATCATACCTATATGTGCTATATAGAAAGTTTCTTCCATTTCATGTCATATGAATGGGAAGTATTGATATATATATATATATATATATATATATATATATATATATATTTGCTTGGTGTTTCATGAAGTAGATTTAAAGAGAAAAAGATATATAGTGAAAAGTTACTCGTAGTAGCACTGGTGATCAAGGTGGAAGAAATGCGACTAATATTACTAGAAATACTATCCCTAGAATGGAAGCACAATCTCAAGGAAACGAAAGTATTATCTAAATGCAAAATGATATAAATACCGGAGGTTTAATTATAGATCATACGAGAATGATGTATGTCAATGTGTCTTATTAGGTTGAAAGAGTATGAAAATTTCTCAAGAGATCATGTTTGTATGTGCTAAATAGAATTTTTCTTCTATTTCATGTCATATGAATAGGAAGTATTGAGATGTATACATTTCCTTGGTGTCTCATGAAGTAGACATAAAAAGAAGAATGGAATATGTTCAATGCACCTACTGTCACAAGGGTAGACACACTTATGAGCAGTATTGGAAGAGACTTAGACCATGTTATCAATGAGGGAAAGTAGGACATACTTTAGCCAGTTGTCCATATACTAAGAAGCAAGAAGATGGCCTCTTTGCTCATGAGGAGTTTAAATCTAGAGAGTCACGGGGAAACAAAGGACCCATCAGGATTTGTGTAGAGTAAAGAAGGAGTAGATGGTAGAAGAAACTATAAATAAACATTTGATGAAATTAAGGCAAATATAAATTTCGAGGACGAAATTTTTCGTAAGGAGGGGAGAATGTAATACCCCGCATTTTACCTTTGATTGGCTACTACTTGTAATAGGATGAGAATTTATATCAATGGCCAGAACAAAAGATGATCAGTGTAATGAAACGAATATTTTGGTATAATAATATTTTGTCGAGACCTAGATGTAATTATTGAATTTGTTCTACCCGTACCCTAAATCTTCAAAAGGTTATTATTATCAATAAAATATGAATATAAGGGTGCACTAAGAAGGGAAATTGATTAGTGCTATGAGACGCACGTTTTGATGTGAAATAAGTTATTCTGGTTATTGGGGACATTTTCATCATTTTGATCGTGTCCACGATTTTGACCCCAAATTTGACCAAAATAAGAAGGAATAGAAGTATTTAAGTATTGCCAATGCATTCAGTGGAATTTTTGGAATTGAATGGTGAAATAAAATATTTTTTCGTTTCGGATCCGATATTGGTCATTTCTGAGAAAAAAATTGGAAAATGCAGTTAAAAATTTGGACGTGTAGCATTTTTTGATTGGTAGAATTGGACATGTGTCAACTTATGAGAGGTTGCATGAAAAATTCATGCAAGATGCATGAAATTAAAGAATTACAAAATAAATAGAAGAATGATATGTATTTTTATGATTAGTACACATTATTGGTGGGCCATTTAATTAAGGTCTTATACAATGTGATTGGCCAATACTTGGACCATGAGAAGGTGGTTGAATGGCTGAAAATTAGCAAAAAGCCAGTGGCTTCAATAGAGAAAAGAAGAGAAATTTTTTAGGAAAGAAATTAAGTGGTTGGTGTGTAAGTTTTCCATTGGAAGACACCTATGTTTTAACTACTATATACTTAATTGAATTAATATTTTCTTTTCCAAAAATATAATGAGAATGGTAGTGGGAAGGCTGTTATACAACCAAAAAAATTTGGCTACCTCAATGGGAGAGAAATAAAGGAAAAGAAATAAAAAGAAAGTAGCAAAAAGAAAGAAAAAGGTGGCTAGTATGTGTTCTTGGTGTAGTGTGTGAGTTCTTGAGAGTTTCTTGGAGCAAATAACACCAAAGAGCTCTAAATACAAGGTTTATTAGTAAACGGCCAACGGTACGTTGGAAACAGTTGAAACGGTGATCAAACGGTCGTGAACGGGAAAAGTTAATTAGGACGCGAGGTGAGTCCCTTTAATTTCTAAAACCTTTTGAAAGCTAGTGTGCTTCACTTTTCCATGAAATGTTATGTTTTATACTACTTTGAAAATCCCTGAATATATTTTAGGTTATCTGAGTAAGATTTATTCTTTTGCCACTTTGGACTCGAATGAACTTCATATTTGGCTTGGAAACCTTAAGGGATAATTAAAGTATAAATTTTGTGAATTTAGTCCTTTTTAGATTAAACACTAGCAATTTTCAGAAAATGGTAAATTTTTGGAATCAGTTATTCACAAATTGACTGGAATGCCCTTATTGGAACATTTTATGGAAACATGGTTTGAAACTTTGAATTTAATATTCTTTTCAGATTAGAATTCTAGATTTCTTCAAATGAGTTCCTTTTGGAATTGGTTGTTTGGAAACTGATCCAAATGTCTTTATTGGAATGTTTTGTGGAAACCTTTGAAATCAGATATTCGATAAATAACCGAAATATCTTTGTTAGAACTTTTATGAACACTTTACAAATCGGGTAAGGGTAAAATAACCCGAATATCCTCGAAATGTCTTTTGGAATTGGGTATGGGTAAAATGACCTGAATACCATTGGAAATGACTTTTGTGATCGAGTACTGAAACGATCATATGCTTTTCTGATCTAGTTAATGCTTTCCTAATATATTATGAGATAGACATTACATTTAAGTTTGAAAGCATTACCAAGTACTCAATTTCTTGAATATCTTGAATATGAAATATCTTGTGTGATCTTTTCAATTGCCAAATCCTGATTTTGGCAAATTTTTTTCCCTAATATGGAAAATGGTTTTATGACGTGCTCAAGTGCGAACTTTCTATATGGATTTAGAAACAGGATGAATAATATAAATCTTGAATTCCTGACTTCTTGAGCTTGTCAATTCTTGAATCCAATACATGACTATATTGAATACTTGGTGTAAGCACTAACTTGACTACTTGGCGTATGTACTAACTTGAATACTTGGAGTATGCACTAACTTAAATACTTGGCATAAGAACTAACTTGAATACTTGACATATGCACTAACTTGAATACTTGGTGTATGAACTAACTTAAATACTTGGCGTATACACTAACTCGCATACCTTGCGTATGCATTAGCTTGATTCTCAGTACTACGATGTGGTGTACTTACCCTTCCGACGACGCATGGTGTAGTGTTGTATGCTACAGTCTAAGCACAATGATATGTGGTGCTAAAGGCGAATCCTTGTGAGCTTTGTATACAAGCCGACCTTCTATTGAAAAAAGTGCCTATGATTTGGAAATCGGGGCAATGGTTTGAAATTGAAACACAATTTTTCAAAAATGATTGAGTTCTAAATAAACTCTTCTTTAGAAAGTTTAAGAATTACTTCTAGTAGGAAAATGATATGCCTTTCTATAAAGGTTTTATGTGTCTTGATTCTTTCATAAAACACTAGCACACACGGGACTCACTAAGCGTTACGCTCACACGTGTGTTATCTCTTTTGAAATATTCAGGATCAAAAGCGTAGCGAAAGTGCAGTGGACTGCTAGAGGCTCATGCTATATCTTGGACCTGTTATACCAGTGAGTGTATGTATTAGAAGCTAAATTCTTGTACTTTTCTATGTTGAAAAAGAAAAATTCCACAGCCTTTTGAGTAAAGTTTGTTATAAAGACCCCTTATCTGAGCAATCAAATAGGTTGACATCCCACAAAGTTATAACCCACACCATTATGGATATATGGGGTGTTATAAAGGCTCAGACAAGGGGTCTTTATAACAACATTACTCAATAGGCAGTAAAAATTTTTTTTTTTCAAAATAGAAAAGTACAAGAATTTAGCTTTTGATATATACACTTAAGGATATAACAGGTCCAAGATGTAGCATGAGCCTCTGGGAGTCCACCATACTTTCGTTGCACCTCTAATCCTGAATTTTTTAAGAGAGATAACACAAGTGTGAGCGTAAAGCTTAGTGAGTCCCGTGTGTGCCATTGTTTTATGAAGGAATCAAAGCACATAAAACTTTTTTGGAAAAGCATATCATCTTCCTACTTGAAGCAATTCTTTAACTCTTTAAAAAAAAGTCTATTCAAACTTAATCATTTTTGGAAAACTGTATTTCAGTTTCATATTATTGCCCCGATTTGCAAATGACAAACATTTTTTCAACAGAAGGTCAGCCTGTATGCAAAACTCGCAAAGTTTTGCTTTCGGCACCACGTATCATTGTGCTTAGACCACGGACTACAGCACTCAACTGTACGTCGCCGAAAGATAAGTACACAGCAGCATACTGCTTAATTCAAGTTAGTGTTCACGCCAACAAGTATTCAAGTTAGTGCATACACCAAGTAGTCAAGTTAATGCTTACGCCAAGTATTTAAGTGAGTGCTTACGCCAAGTACTCAAGTTAGTGCATACGTCAAGTATTCAAGTCAGTGCTTATGCCAAGTATTCATGTCAGTGCATATGCTAAGTATTCAAGTTTGTGCTTACGCCAAGTATTCAAGCTTATGCTTATGCCAAGTATTCAAGTTAGTGCTTACACCAAGTATTTAAGTTAGTCATGTATTGGTTTCAAGGATTGATAAGGTCAAGAAATTAAGAGTTTAAGATTCATATTATTCATCATGTTTCCAAATCCATATAGAATGCTCATACTTGAGCACATCAGAAAACCATTTTCCTTAACATGAAAATATTTTACCAAAATCGAGATATGAAAATTGAAAAGATCACACGAGATATTTCATATCTAGGATATTCAAGAAATCGAGTGCTTTATAATGCTTTCAAATTCAAGTGTAACATTTATCTCATAATATATTAGGAAAGCACATGATGGTTTTAGTACTTGATCACGAAAGTCATTTCTAAGGGTATTTAGGTCATTTTACCCATACACGATTCCAAAAAGATTTTTTGAGGGTATTCGCGTCATGTTACCCTACCCGATTTGAAAAGTGTTCACAAAAGTTCCAATGAAGATATTTTGATCATTTACCGAATACCCAATTCCAAAGGTTTTCATAAAACGTTTCAATAAGGACATTTGGATCATTTTCCAAATACCTAATTCCAAAAGAAACTTATTTCAAGAAAATTCAGAATTCTAATCCGAAAAGAAGATTAAAGTCAAAGTCTCTAAACACATTTCCATAAAATGTTCTAATAAGGGCATTCCTGTCAATTCATGAATACCCGATTCCAAAAATTTACCATTTTCTCAAGTCGCAAGTGTTTAATTTAAAAAGGACTAAATTCACAAAACTCATACTTTAATCATCCATTAAGGTTTCCAAGCCAAATATGAAGTTCATTCGAGCCCAAAGTGGCATATGAATAAATCTTTGTCAGATAACCTTAAATATATTTTGGGATTTCCAAAACAGTATAAAACATAACATTTCATGGAAAAGTGAAGCACACTAGCTTTCAAAAGGTTTTAGAAATCAAAGGGACTCACCTCACATCCTAATTGACTTTTTCCGTTCACGACTGTTCGACCACCGTTTCAACTGTTTCCAACGTACCGTTAGTCATTTACTGATAAACCTTGTATTTAGAGCTCTTTGGTGTGATTTGCTCCTAGAACCTCTCAAGAACTCACACTAGCACCCCCCCCTTTTTTTTCTCTCTTGTTGATTTCTTTTCTCCTTTTTCTCTTTCCTCAATGCTGCCAAAATTCAGGCTGTATAACAGCCTCTTCTCACCGTCATTCTTCATCAAATATTGGCCATTCATTTCTCATTTTTAGTAATTGTTTGGTGGTTACTATATAGGTGTGTTCCAATTGAAAAATTACACACATTCACTTAATTTTCTTCATTAAAATTTCCTCTTCTTTTCTCTTGTATGGTTGCCGATTTTCTTTCTATTTTTCAGCCACTCAATCACTTCTTCATGGTCAAAATATTAGCTAATCACATTGCACAAGAACTTAAGTAATTGAGCTCAACAAATAATGTGATCCAATCACAAAATACACATCATTCTTTATTTATTTTGCAATCATTTAATTCCAAGCATCTTGCGTGAATTCCTCATGCAACCTCTCATAAATTTACACATGTCTATGTCTACCAATCATGAAATGCCACATGTCCAAATTTTCAATCGCATTTTCCATTTTTTTTCTTAGAATATTGTTCTTTTTGGGTTGGAGTTTCAGTGATACGCTGAAGTACTGAGGCGATAGTTTGTAATGTTTGGGCCATCTCATTTCCTTGAGATGGATGAAAGAGAGATCAGAAGAACATATGGAAACCTTGGATATTTGTTGAACAAAGAGATGGAAAATAAATTAATGAGCCTTTGATCATTCCAAGTATTTATTTCATTTTGGTTGGAAGAAGTGAGAAAGAAGAAAATAGAGTATTTTCTATTCACATAATAGTTTTGTATTAGTCGTACCTTAAGATGATAAGTGAGGTTTGGAATGACTCTCCATATAGGTCATTTATCTTCAAAGCTTCATAAAGGACTAAGAGTACTATATACATCAACACATTGAGCTAGGACACGAGATGAATCTCACTACTTTTTAAATCTTGTTTTAGCTAAGTGTTTTCTTGAAATGATCATGTGCATTCTTGATATAGTTAAAGCTTTTGATATATTATGAGATGAATGTTGCACTTGAATTTGAAAGCATTATTAAACACTCGATTTCTTGAATTTCCTGGATATGAAATATCTCATGAAATCTTTTCAATTTTCAAATTCTGGTTTTGGTAAAGTGTTTTCCAGATATAGAAAATGGTTTCCTAATGTGCTAATGTGCGAACCTTCTATATGGATTTGGAAACATATTGAGCAATATGAATCTTGAATTCTTGGATTCTTAAACTTGTCAACCTTTGAATCCAATACATAACAAAGTTGAATAGTGGGCATCTGCACTAATTGAATGCTTGGTGTAAGCACTGGCTTGACTACTTGGCGTAAGCACTAACTTGAATGCTTAGCGTATACACTAACTTGAATACTTATCAGAAGCAATAACTTCACTACTTAAAGTATGCATTAACTTGAATACTTGGCGTATGCACTAGCTTGAATACTTGGCGTAAGCATTGACTTGAATACTTGACGTAAGCACTGACTATACTTGAATACTTGAATCAGAATATCTTTTGCTAGTATTCTGAAGACTTAAATCAGCATGTATTCACTTGAAATCCTTGAATACTTATTTTGAGAATGTTCTCACAGGAGAATTTCTAAACTAGCTTAGGTTGAAATTATTCTTCATGAGATCTTTTCAATTGAAAACACTAGCACACATGGGTCTCACTGAGCTTTACACTCACACGTGTGCTATCTCTTATGAAAAATTTAGAATCAGAGGTGCAATGAAAGCGCGGTAGACTCCCAAAGGCTCATGCTACATCTTGTACCTGTTATACGTGTGAGTGTATGTATCAGAAGCCAAATTCTTGTACTTATCTATTTTGGAAAAAAAAATATTCCGTTACTAATTGAGTAAAGTTGTTATAAATACCCCTTGTCTGAGCAATCAGACAGGGCGACCTCCCACAAAGTTACAACCCACTACATTATTGAAATATAAGGTGTTACACACATACACACACACACACACACACACACACACACATATATATATATATAAATATAATATACACTATTTTAATATATTAATTTATATATACATATACATATACATACATATATATATATATCATATAGGTAATTTAGGGACTAATTTAAAAAAAATGGATCATACTATAAATATTTAAAAATCACCCAAAACCTAATGTATTTAGGAACATATACATATCCAATTAATGATCTAACTGTTAGATCTGTTAAAAGTGCTAAAAGAAATATTGTGATTAAATTTGAAAATAATCGGATATTCATAAACATACCACATGTCTGTATATAATATACCTATATACATAAATTAATAAATATTAATATACCTTTTAAATATATTAATATATATATATATATATATTTATATACAGACACACACAAACACACACACATTGTTGTAGCATGTAAATATATATCTAAAAAATATATATAATTTGTATATAAAAAAACTATTTTAATATATTAATTTATATATACATATACATACACACACACACACATACATATTCATATATTAATATAGCATATAAATATATATGTTAATACACACACACACACACACACACACATAGTGGAAAATACAATTTTAATATATATATATATATATATGTATGTATATATTTATATAGAATATTAATAAATATATTCCACTATATATATTCCATTAATACACACACACACACACACACACACACACACACACACACACACACATATATATATATATATGTATATTCAATAATATATTCACACTATATTCATATACACACCAAAAAATATATATACTATATATTATGTATATATATTATCTACAATATACTGTATATATATATATATATATATATATATATACATGTCCAAGGCTACCAATCAAAAAATGCCACATGTCCAAATTTTTTATTGCATTTTCCATTTTTTTTCTCTGAAATGACCAAAATCGGATTCGAACAAAAAAATATTTTATTTTACCATTCAACTCCAAAAATTTCACTGACTCCATTGGTAATACTTAAATTCTTCAATTCTATCTCAGTTTGGTCAAATTTGCAGTCAAGTCGCAGACGCAATCAAAATGACGAAAATACTCCCGATAATCCAAATACCATAATTCACACGAAAACACGCGTCTCATCACACTGATCAATTTCCTTTCTCAGTGTACCCCCAAAATTTTATTCTACTAATGGTAATAGCCTTCCAAAGATTTAGGGTGCGGGTAGTATGAATCCAATAATTACATTCAGGTCCTGACAAAATATTATTATACCAAAATATTCATTTCATTAAACAGATCATGTTTTGTTCTGGCCATTAATATGAATTCTCATCCTATTACAAGTAGTGGCCAATCAAAGGTAAAATATGGGGTATTACATGCTAGGTCCATTCTAATCAATGTCGGCGAGTTTTTCTTTTTATAGTAGATTTTGGTAATTTTAGTTTGATTCTTATGGGAACTTTTTGAACCATGTGGAAGGACTCTTGCACACATATTTTGGCAATTAGAACTCCTATAAATATAAGAGAATAACATTTCTAAATCAATTTTCACCTTTAGTGTTTGCAAACCCATAGGAAACTCCTTGAGAAATACCAAGATTCAGGAGGATGAAAGGTGAATTCTTGGAGAAGAAGAGTAGGTTGCCCAAGAAGGTTTCAAGGAAGAAAAAAAAAGGCTTATTTGTCTATGAGTGGTTTTTTTTTCTCTTATTTATAATTTATTGACCACTTGAGTTTTAATTATTTTAATTGTATTTAGAGGATGGTTTTGGATTCACGACTTTGTATTAATTTTAGTTCTTTGATCAATTGGTTATTGTCTTTAGTATTTGATTAGTTGTTATCATTGGTTATTGATGTGAGTTCTTTTAATTAGTTGGGAAATGATGTTAGAAGTTTATTGCATCGATTTCGTATTCGTGAAATCTTAATGGACTTGAGAAATGAAGTCAAGATTAAAGAACCTATGTAATCAAAGGTTAGTTGATTTCACCTCATGCAAAGGGCCATTGGCTAATTCCATGTTTATGAGGTATGAGTTTAATGCATCTTTTAATTATTTTAGTGTGATTGGGAAATCTGCTAAATTAATCAAGTGATAGCGATTCCATGGTCTGGGAACGAAATAGAGTCTACACAAGTAAGTTCTTGACTTGGGAAACGATTGGGTCTTACTTAAGTTCCTTCATAGTACCAAGATGACAATTAATTGTGATAAGTTCTAATAAATCATTGTTATGTCTTTAAGGATTTCTATCTATTTACATGTCTTTTCTTCTTATTCTTATTCCTTGATAATTCTTGTGACTTGTCTTGTGTGAACTTGGTCTATTCTCTAGTATATTAGGTTAGTACTTTTTTTTTATCTCTTTTTATTTTATTGGCTAAACAACAAAGATTTGGGTAAAGTAAGGTGGGAGCTTAGGTATTCATGGATTCGATTATTCCCTATACTATATGATGGGTATACTTGCCCATAACTATCGTTTTAGTGGCTAGCATTTTATTAAAGCTTGATTGATTGTGTAATTTGTTGGTAATATTTTCTACACTAAAAAACATGCATTAAGTTTTTGGCACTGTTGTTGGGGGGATGGGCACTATTGAAAACAATCAATCTTATTGATTTAGCCTTTTTTGTATCTGCAAATATCAGTAACTTTTGTGTTTAGGTAGTTTGTGAATATTTCAAATTTGTGTAATTTTCTTTTCTTTCTTTTTCTGTTATTTTTGTTTATTTTTATTTTTATTTTCGATTTGATTTTTTTTTTTTTTTTGAGTGTGAGATTCAAAACATCATCATGGACAATTATTCATGAGCACAATGTCAAAAAAGCTATAATGATGATACGTTGGCAAGTTAGCAAGTTTGGATTAATTATTTAGTGAGACGTTACTTGAGGCTTCAATCAAATCATTTATTGCCAACACAAACACATCCATTCGGTGGAATGAAGAACTATCACAATAAATGAGCCACCAAAGAACACAACTAGCTAAGTTGGTTGAAGATGCCATAAAGACCCATACACTTGCACAAGAGGACCCCCAAAGAATGGAGAGAGGATATGAGGAATAGTTGCCCAATACGATGGGAAAAAATTTTGATTCTATTCTATGCTCTCATATTCCTAATATTTCTTTATCAAATGAATTTTTAGGTACCTCTGAACTCACGGAGCCTAAAGATGCCATTGATGATGTATTGAATTTACAATGCCTCAAGAAGTTGGATCTTTCAATGCTACATCATATGAAGTCCTTGAAGGATAGTGGTACTTTATAGCTTTCACCCCATTCAGAGGGAGGTAACTTGGTATTTGTAGAAGCATTGGAAAGTAAGGATTTCTTGATCCCATCTTTAAGAACTCAATTACTAAGTTTTTAGGGGAATTTTCATTGTGCTAAATCGTTTGAAGGGTTAAATGGTGATTTTAGGTTTGATGCATTCTTTAGAGACCATGCGCACTTATATGTTGACAAAAATATTTGTGTGTCTAAAGGAATGTTAGAGAATGAGATTTATGTGTTTTGCTTTGTTGAGAAAAATTATTTTCATGAACCTTCTATTTTTGAAAAACCTCTCTTATTTCTACTTTCATCATCCTTGCCTTTTTCAATGAGCATTAATGTCTTTTGTAGAGGGATGATGAGAAAGTATGATGAGTGGAAAGAGTTTGTCTCTTTGTCTTAGGTTGGGTTTTCTTTAGTCGGATAAGTGTCTTTTTCCTCCCCTAGTAATAAGAAAAATATGTTCCATCTTAAGTGATGGGGAGTGAGTCGTGTCTTTATTTACTTTGATAGGATTTTTAGTAGTATTTCTCTTTAGGTTGTTTTCTTCTATTTTGTTGTTATTTTCTTTGTGCTATTCTTTTTTTTTTTTTATATAGGTAGGAATAAAGTCCTCTTGGATAAGCCCTTCTCTCTATCTCAAGTTCTGATATCTATTGTTATTTTATTGCACTTAGGGATTAGTGCTTAACTTTCAATCCCTCATTTTATCATTTTTGGTCATTTTGGAAATGCTTTAATGTGTTAATATTTTGCCAATGAGGACATTGTCTAGTTTAAATGTGGGGGAGTAGTTTAGTAATATTCTTTGCCTAAATTTTTATCAATTATCTTAGTGTTTTCTTGGTATCAAAACAATTTTGTTGAAAATTTTTAAAATTTGACAATTTAAAGATTCGAGATTTGGAGCTAAATTGAGTTTATTTGTTAATAATGAAGTTTTGATTTTCTGTTTGACTTTGGATATAAATTTGTATGGTTGGTTTTTTTATTAAAATGGTAAACTTGTGTATTAAGTAAGATTTTGTTAAGTCTTAGGAATTTAAGTTAACCTTGGTTATATTTGATATTTGAGTTTTGTTTTATTCATTAAGTTTGAATGTGAATGATATGATGAAATATGGGAAGAGTTATTGATTAATTCTTGTTCTATAAATTTAAAATTTACTTGACTTTAAGTTGTGATTAAGGAATGTGAGCAAATAAAAAAACATTGAGTGAAAAGAAAAAATGTGAGATGAAAAACATTGTTAGAAAACATGCTTTTATCTTTGAAAAGAAAAGAGAAAGACCTTTTGCTGATGGAGAGAAACAACAAGTATTGTTCGGTGCACTTTCTTGAGGTTATCCCAAAGGTAAAAAGGCAAGAAAGAGCAAAGGATGCATTTGTTGAGAAAAATGATGTATAATGACTATAAGGGGGCTAATACAATGCATGAAGAGAGGTCTATTCACTTGAGGTAATCAATTCCCTATGTTATTAAAAAAAGAAAAAAAAAAGAGTGTAGTGTTTCCTTGTTTCACTAACTTGAGTTGTGTAAATTTGAGTTTATAACGCTGGAATTGGTTAAATGGCTTGACTTGTATGATTTATGTAATCTATGTTTTTTCTTGAGGAGTAGGATGATTTTCTTATACTAGATATAAGCTTGTTCAACTTAACTTTGATGGCCTTAGATTGTTTGATTTAATACATGAGTTTACAAGGTTTTGAAAGGGTTACATGAATGACAAATTTATGTTTAAGGTTGGAAAAAGGTTATTTCTTCATTTGGATGAATTTGCCAAGGAAAAATTTGCGAAATTGTTTTGTCTTGGTCTAAATGCTTAATGTTTAATTCTTGTTTGTTTGAGGACAAGCAAAGATTCAAGTATGGGGGTATATGATAGGAGCTAAAATCATCACTATTTTTCTAGTTATTTGAGGTTAATTTGATATGATTTTGTTGTAATAACTAAGCATATTCCTTTCTATGTGATATTTTACTTGTAAAAAGTATTTTTAACAAATTTGTGCAGATTTAAGTGGATTTCGGGCAAAAAGTGAAAGATTCTAGATTGGACCCGACGCCAGGTTCAGTTAAGGTATAGACACCAAGTCTGCTCTAGAAAAGTAGTAATTTTGAGGAGAAATAGATTAGACCCGGCACCAGGTCCATTCTAATATGATCTTGAGAAGTACTAAACTTATGGATTGAACTCATGGATAAGAACCCTAACAAACTCACACACAAGAATACTAAAATGCTAAGAAATTAACACTCTTGTGATAATGTGAATCTACCATACTTCAATGACACCTTAACACCCTAATCTAATTAGAGATTAGAACACCAAGGATAGGAATTTGAAGCCATCTAATTCAATCCTATCAAACACACTAGGTAACCTAGCATATAAGAGTAGAGAAGGTGCTGAGATTATCCCTTAAGGTTTAGAGACAAGATCAAAGGTGGGACTAAATCCTTTGATTTAGTCTTGATGTTTATGGGAATCACCCAAGAGGATCATCTTCTCAACTCTCTCTAGAGAGAAAATCTGAATTCTCAATGTTCAAGTCTCCAAAGCTATCTTTACAAAGCTATAATAGGGTATATAGAGTTCCCCAACATAATCCTGGAATTTGGTGCCCTTAATACAAGTATTGAGGCCCTATTATTTGCCTTAAAAAAAGTAAAAATGTCATAAAAGCCATGGGAACTAAAATACAAATGAAAAATGCTAAAAATAATAAAATCACACAAAAACTGGGCAGTGCCTGACCCGGGCTGGCGCTGGTTCCAATGCCCAACCAGCGCCGGCTGTGGCTTGAACTTCGAAGCTTCTGACTTCTAGAATGGGACCAGCACCAGTTCTGCTTTCTCAAGCCAGTGCCATTTCTACTCTATCCGATCTCTGCTTTTTCGCAATCCCAGCTTCCTTAACTTGATTTTGGAGCCCTTTCTGAACCCATATCATCCTAGTCTTTGCCTTGGGACTTTTAAGACTTAGTTGATCGATTTTCTTGACCCTCCATATAGTGTATTGTTCCAATTGAGCACCAATCACTCGTCTTTTTGGTAACCATTTCTTCACTAGTCCCCTAACCCTTTGATTTGTATGGATTTGGGTATAAAAATCAAATAAAAATAAGCACATTCCCAATCAAGTTGAAATTAAAATGTTAACCCCAAATTACACATATGAGCAAGCGTACTCATTATTAACATAGCATAGGCTTCAAATGAGTGTCGATCCTCAAGGAACAAGTATGCATTAATCCAATTTCTTTCATTGTTTAACCGACTTAATCAAGCAAAAAAGAAATAAAAAGAAAAATAATATAATATAATATAATATATACATGTCAAGGATGGAGAATTATGTAACTTAAACCATTATTTTGACAAACATGACCTAAGAGTACTCAATCATTATCATAACTAATTATTCCCTTAGAATCATAAAGGATTAAGATAGCTTCACTTCTTTTCCAATCCATGAAATCACTACCTTCTAGATAAATTAGTATCACATGTCCTGTCTCAACTAATTCATCCAAAAGATGCATTAACCACAATCATTGATTAAATTTCCATATCCTGGCAAACATCAATCAATCTTTATTTACCTTGTTCTTAGCAATTAACTCTTTTTCCAAGCAAGTTAATAGACAACAAATCTGAAACTAATGAATTGAAACCTCCATCAATCCCTTTTCCAAGCAAGTTAATGGAAAGAAACAACTAATTAATCTCATAATTAGCACAAGTAATTAAATATCAAGAATAACAATCAATTAATCAAAGGATCAAAATAACTTTAAAAATCATGAATACCTAAACCAATATCAAATTACAATAAAACATTCAATACATCATTGTTCAAGAAAAAGAAAACAAAGTAAAAGAAAGCACTAAAAGACAAGCCTCATTCTTCTTTCTTTGTAGACTTTCTTGCACAACCCTCCTTAAATTGAAGAATTCCTCATTTGACTTTAGTGATTTTTTGTTATAATCCATGAATTCTCTCATTTTCCTTGTGTTTTCCCTCTACTTATAGGCTTTAGTAGTGCCTAAAATCGTTCCTTTAAGGTTCTTGGCCGACTAGAAGTAGGAAAATACTAAAACTCTACATATTTTCAAAAATTGTGCACAAAAATCGAGACACCGCCATAACATCAGGGCACAGCCAGCGCCGCATAAAGGCTCACAACCGGCGCCGGTTGTGATATGTTTCTTTGTCCGTTCGTCGATTTTTCTTGATTTTTGCACTAATCTTTCCAGAGTGCAGCCAGCGGCGGTTCCAACTCTCTAGCCGGCACTGGTTCGATTCTATTTCGCTCCCTTTCACTGAATTTTTGTCGCCTTGAAGTGCATGTCAATAGCATGTGGCCGGCACCGGTTCCTCTGTTATGGCCGGCGCCTCCTCTGTTCTGTTTTACGACATTTTTTGTTTTATTTTACCCTTAAAATCTGAAATAAAGCACAAAATACCTTTTCAAAGGTAAAATCTCAAAGGAATATGGCCAGTTATTGAACAAAATGTATCACAAAATAGCCTCAAATAACTAGGAAAAGTATAACTAATTTAGGCTCTATCACCTTTCGCTCAGGCGCTTTGTTTATTTGAAATCTCCATTGATCACCATTGAATTGTGGAGTCTTCTTTGTCATTATGGGTTGCAGCTTGAATCTTTTTCCCTCTTATTTAGTTTTTGTATGATGCTTGGGTGGATTTCTATCATTTCCCCCTTCTTTAGGATAATTCATCCTCGAATTGATGTGCCTTGTTACTTGTACAGTATTCCCTGGATAAGCTTGATTGATTGTGTAATATATTATTAATACTTTCTACACAAGAAAAGACGAGTCACCTCATTGCCTTCATCTTCTCCTTCTAGCCTTCTTTGATGCTTTTCTCCTAGCGAATTGTGATTTTGGTGAAGTATGTGTAGGTATATATGAATTTTTGATGACTTTAGCTTTTATAGAATCCTCCTAAATAGTCTTTGATTGAATTTTGGAAGCTTAAACCGTTATTGGACCAATTCAGGACATTCTAGAACTCTTCTCATCAGGACTGTTGCACATCTAGCATGCACGAGCATGCACCTTGGCCGTGCATCCTAACTTCCAAAATTTCCTCGATGCTAGCATGGTCACCAAGCATCCTGGCCGCATAGATGCATGGCCAATGCACAGTCATGCCTCCGGCCATACATTGAGCAGAGCTCAATTTTTCTTCAAAAATTGCAAACTTTGAAGAGCTAAAATCGCCCCCTATTTTATATAGGCATATACACGATCATGCACATGGCCATGCATGCCTCATGGAACTTCTCTATTGTGCACAACCATAATGCATGTCCATCTATCAGGACCTTAATGTGTCTGAATTTGGGTATAAAAAATTATAAAAAAATAAGCATATTCCCAATCAAGTTTAAATTAAAACGTTAATCCCAAATTACACATATGAGCAAGCGTACTCATCATTAACATATCATAGGGTTCAAATGAGTGTCGATCCTCCAGGAATAAGTATGCATTAATTCCTTTTCTTTTATTATTTAACCAACTCAATAAAGTAAAAAGAAATAAAGTAAAAATAAAATAAAATAAAATAAAAATATATATGCATGTCAAGGATGGGGAAATATATAACTCAAACTATTATTTTGACAATCATGATCTTAAAGTACCTAATCATTATCATAATTAATTATTCTCTTGGCATCATAAATGATTAATGATAGATTCACTTCTTTGTCCAATCCATGAATCCGTATCTTATGGATAAATTAGCATCACATATCCTGTCTCAACCAATTAACCTAAAAGATGCATTAACCGCAGTCCTTGATTTAATTCCCATTCCTGGCAAATTACACATGAAATTAACCAATGAATCCATAACCACCATCAACCCCTTTGTCCAAGCAAGTTAATGGAAAGAACCAACCAATTAATCTCGTAATAAGTACAAGTAATGAAATACCAAGAATAACAATCAATTAATTTAAAAAACAAACAACTCTAAAAATCATGAATATCTAAAACAATGTTAAATTACAATAAAACAATTAATACATCACTGTCAAGAAAAAGAAAACAAAGTAAAAGAAAGCACTCATAGACAAGTCTCATTCTTCTTCATTTGAAGATTTTCTTGTACAACCCTTCTTGAATTGAAGAATTCCTCGTTTGATTTGAGTGATTTTCTATAATGATCAATGAATTCTCCCATTTTTCTTTGTGTCTTTCATCTTTTTATAGGCTTAGGAAGTGTCTAAACTCGTTGGTGTAATGTTCTTGGCTTAGTAGAAGTAGGAAAGTACTAAAACTCCACAGATTACTAACAGCCGCGTCCAAAAATCAAGATACCGTCTTTTCCTCAGGGCACAGCCGGTGCCGCCTTGGCTGCCGGAGCCGGCACCGATTGTGTTCTGTTTCTTCTTTTGTTCGTCGATTTTTTCTTGATTTCCACGCACTGTTGTCCAAAGTGCAGACGGCGCCATCTTGGCTACTGGAGCTAGCACCGGTTCAGTTCAGTTCTACCCTGTTTCAATAATTTTTTGCTGCCTCGAAGTTTGTGTCAACAACTCATGGCCGGTACCGGTTCCACTGTCCTGGCCGGCGGCGCCTCTATTCTGTTTTGCGACGTTTTTACTTTGTTTTACCCCTAAAATCTAAAATAATGAACAAAATACCTTTTCAAGGGTAAAATCTCAAATATGAAGGAATATGACTAGTTATTGAATAAAATATATCACAAAAGAACAGCAAATAACTAGGAAAAATATGACGAATTTAGCCTCTATCACATTCCCTCACACTTGGCTCTTTGCTTGTCCTCAAGCAAAGTATCAATGATAAGTAGGAAAAATAAAAGGTTTTCATCAATCACTCAATCAATTTCAAAATAATATCTTCAACGCTTTCTTCATTCAAGAACATAAAACATATACTACTACATCTTTCACAACAAATGCAAGACGTGTGTAACTGAATAATGACTTAGTAAAACCATCTCAATACTTAACAATATTCTCAAACTATTGGAAATAATTTAATTCAAAAAGATTATGCATTCCATAAGCTTACTTTTCATACACTCTCTCCACTAATCCGAGACATATCATGATTCTACTTAGATCAAGTAGGACTTTTAAGCTTGTAATGTAGCTTAACAAACGAAGGATATAGGAGAATCAAATATCAAAGAAGTTGAGAGTTCACAAGAAAAGGATAAACAAAATGTATCAATAATTTCCTAACTCTTCTTGCTATCCTATTCCACAAATCAATCAAAACCCATAACCTTATTTAGCAATTACAGTTCAGCTCCTGCATTTTCTCTTTTCATCAACTCTTCTATTTTTTTTTTTTTTTTCACAAGATCACCCAAATTTTCAGCAATTGTATTAAGTACTTTATATGAACTTAACTTTTATAGTTCAATCACCATTCCTCTTGTGATCTTTCTTTTCTTTTTCTTTCAAAAATTTCTCTTTTCTTTCTCTTTTCTCTTTTTTTCTCTTTCACTGCTGCTATTCTTTTCTTCCTCAGTCTCTTTCTTTCCATTTTCTCTAGCAGCTTTTTGTTTTCTTTTCTTGTGTTCAATCTCTCTTTTCCTTTTTCTTCTCTTTCTTTGCTTTCTTTTCTCTTTCCAGCTCAACTCAACTCTTAATACATGATTGAAAGTAACGAGTCATGATCTTTTTCCAAGTACTCTCCCTCAACATTCTCCTTCATGTACTTTCATCCATCAAGAGTATAAATATGTGGAAAATTATTCAAACTCTCAAAAACAAGCAATGGACAAAGTATTGTGATGGGTTTTAAAAAAAGAAATCAATAATTTATGCTCAAAATAGGCACTATGGATAATATAAAAATAGGTAGGCTCGAAGAGCTCAAACTATCCAAAGAAGGCCTATTACCGTCATCCCTAAGTTAAATCATGAATGTCCTTCTTATTTCACCTCAAGAGGTATTCAAGTAAGTTTTAGAATGCTCCATGAATTTTAATAGAAAAACAGGTTTAATAACAATGTAAAGTATTTGATCATGAACTACTTCGTCCAAGTGCGTGCAAAAAGTCATGAAAAAAATCATGCATAAGCCATAACTGATATAGAACATATGCTATATAACCATCATAAAGACATGCATTAAAAATATAGCTTCAAATCTCAAAGAAAGTCAAAATTTTTTTGAAAATTTGGCTCACAAGAAAGATATGATAAAGTGTATGCATAAAAGAATTTTTAATCAAATCACTCCCCTACACTGAAACGGGACATTGTCCTCAATGGACAAATAAATATAACCAGAATTAAACAATACCGTGGGACCAAAAATGTAAAGGAGAAGAGATAAGAAAGTCAATACTTTCATAGATGGTGCAATGTGCAGTACAAGAGTTGAAATCCTGAAGAACGAGGCATTGTCAAAGTGCCTAGAAAAGAAAATTACAAAAGAGCACACCAAAGCATAAGAACTAGAAAAGAAAAAAATAAATAAATAAAAAAGAAAGAAAATAGTACAACAACGAAAAGAAATAAAAAACAAACTAGAAAAGACATTAAAAAAGAAAGGAAAAATAAGAGTTAACAAGAAGAGAAAATGTAGCACAATCAGTCCTCCTCATCCTCCTCATCATCATCATCATCATTAGCTGGTGTAGAAGTTCCCTCACCACCATGTTGCCCGGAAGAATGCTGCCTCAATTCTGCCAATTACTGCTCCATAGTAGCTTGCCGTCTCGCCATATCATCCATGCATCCTTGCAAGCGTAGGAGCATCTCCGTTTGCTGGGCTACCTGTTCCAGCACGGTAGTCTCAAAGTTAGTCCGGGGTAGTGATGAGAATTGCTAGCTCGTGCACGTGCTGGTGGCAGTAGGTGCTCCTCCTCCATGGTGGGTGGCCTAACTTGACCGGGATGTCTGACCTCAAAAGGTGTTATCCACTTTGTCAACTCTTGGTTGTACTTGTACCCACAACTCATCAAAGTTTGTTCCATAACCATATCGTGCTCAGTGGTAACCTCCATCAGTCCTCTCTCAAGACTAACTCCAAAGTCTTTCAGAATCTTCATTATAACCAGGAAAAAATGAAGGCTTTGTAGAGAGATGGTGATGAACCACATCCCTAATGGATTGTATAATTAGGGGTGCAACAGGGATATGCAGAGTGTTCATCATCCGATGTAAAATGTAAGTGTCAATAAGTCGAGTTTCATTAAAACCACTAGCACGGGGTACAATATTGAACCCAAACATATAGACTATAGCTCTAAAGTTGGCAGCCAGATCATTGTTCGAATAGAAACTGTTGGCTTGAAAGGCATTATGCTTATACAACCCTAGAGTGGCTCTAGTCCCTCGGGCATCCCAATTCGGGTCAGAAAGAATTTTTTTATTGTTCACGTCTATCCCTTGCCAAGAATCATCATCAAACACCTGGAGGAGATTAGCTAATTGATTTTGAGTGATGACAATGGGGATTCCTTTCACTCTCGTTTCAATATGGGGAAGGTATTTATTGCCCTTGTCAACCATATTATCATAAAATTGCTTAATGAGCACGAGACAATACTTCCCTTTTAGCTACACTCTCAAACCCCATCCTAGCCTCCTAAACATCATTCCTAACTTAAGAGCACAATCTAGGGTAGGTGCAAAAGTACGTTCTACAATGATTTTATTTGATACTCTCCTATTATACCATTCCTCACAAGATGGATCAATAAACTCAAGTGGTCTAAGGAACAAGAGATCAATGGATGAAGGGGCTGAGGAAGAGGAAGCTCTCGCCCTTTTAGAGGAATGACCCCGTGCTCGAGGCATGCTATCAAGTAAAGAGTGGTGAAAATAGGAGGTTATAACAAATGAGTGCAAAGAAGTAAAACGGGGTCTAGCTACCCATTACAAACACAATATTCAACTCTCACTCAACCCTTAACCAATCTCACAACCACAAAGCCCAAACGCCTTCAATGTATACACTCCAATCAACAATCAATTCAATCGCCTCCAATCAATTCAATACAACCTGCAACAATACATGTAAAGCTCACTGTAAAGAATAAACATGTGTGAATATCCCCAATGCATTCTGATATACATGATCATGTGAATGCAGGCATTAGCATGGCATTACATAAAAGCTAATTCAAGCTCCATATGTAGCGCTTATTCAACCATCGTGAATGGCCACAATTCTAACCTTATATATGCATGAAGTTCCTAATGATCATGTGCATGAATTGAGCATCCAAGAACCATTAACTCCTACACTATCCAAAATCATGAAGCTTAAGAGTAATGCACAATACAAAATAACATAAACAATCCCAATTTTCGGCCAAAATTGTCCCTAAAATTAGAAAAATTTATATACACCATTTTAACCGTGGGAAGTGAATAAAAATCATACCTTTGTGCTCGTGTATGCATGGGCAAGAAAAAGATATAAGCTTTTTGCAGAAATCCAAGCTCCTTGCTTGTGGATTGAAAGTGGGGTTTGTATACAAAATGGAAGAGTTTGAGATTTTTTATCCCTGGGATCAACAAAAGAGAGGTAGATATATGTTATATAAGTGATTAGGAGGTGAAAAATCTAATGTTGGGAAGTTGGGAAGGTGAAACCGACGTGGTTTAGAGAGGTTTTGAGAGGGAGTTGGAGATTTTGAATGAAAAAATGGCCAAAATGGCCTATATTATGCGTATTACCCGACAGGAACCGGCACCGATCATAGCCCTAGCCGGTGCCGGTTGCATTCTGTTTGGTTCTCCAATATATATATATATATATATATATATATATATTATAACATGATGAACACACAATAATGATGAATAATGCACTCTAATTTATGAAAAACAATCACTCAAAATGACAGAAATAAAAATTATTTCAATCCCAAAACTGAAAGTAAAGTAAGTAAGTAAAAGAAAAAGGCTTCAATGTTTTCCATGGCTTTGATCCCGTGGATTTTCCTCAGTGTTTCTTGGTAATGTCCCGGCTTGACAATCCCCCAATAATTTAGCTAGTTGACCAATTTGGTTTTCCAAGTTGCGTATGGAGGCCTCTAAGTTCCTCGTTGTGACATCGACCCCTTGGAACTTAGTCTCCGTTGTACTTACCAATTGGCTAATCAATTATTCTATTTGTGGCTTTGAAGGTGCTGCATTATTGTTCATATGGTTTTGGTTCTTTTGATTTCCTCCAAAATTGAAAGAACCCTGCCTAGGTTGATTTCCATTGCTCGAAGAGAAATTAGGGTGATTTCTCCAACCAGGATTTTATGTAGAGCTATAAGGGTTGTTATCTGGACGAACATTACCTGTAAAAGCCGTTTGTTCTATGGTTTCTTTGAGTGAACCCATGTTTTGGCATTCATGATTAGGGTGTCCCTCTCCACAAAAATCACAACTTACATTTAATACCTGGCCTTGAGGCATCACCACTTGTTCCATCTTTTGAGTTAAGGCATCCACCTTAGCTTCCAATGCGGTCACAGCATCCACTTTGTGTACTCCTTGCATACGAGCTATAGACCTTGTACTTCCCCAAGAATAGTTATTATAAGCCAGATTTTCAATAAAATCAAATACCTGTTTCGGGGTCTGATGATTGATGGAACCCCCTGCAGAAGAGTCCACCACTTGGTGTATTGCAAACATAAGGCCATTCAAAAAGATTAGCATCTGTATTCCTAGCTCAAATTCGTGGTGTGGGCATTTCCTTAGCATCACCTTCAATCTCTTCCAACTTTCATACAAAGGGTTAGAATCTAATTGTTGGAAGGCGAATATATCGTTTCTAAGTTTTGCTGTCCTAGCTGGAGGAAAATATTTGGCCAGAAATTTTTTAACTAGGGCATTCCTAGTAGTGATGGAACCTGTAGGTAAAGACTTTAACCATGATTTGGTTCTATCCCTCAAAGAAAAAGGAAAGAGTCTCAACTTTATGGCGTCCTTAGAAATACCATTCATTTTAAAAGTGTCACAAATCTCAAAAAAAATAGCTAAATGAGCATTGGGATCTTCTTTAGGTAGCCCATCAAATTAAACCATGTTCTGAACCATTTGAATAATATTGGGCTTTATCTCAAAATTGTTTGCATCCACCCTAAGCCTAATGATACTCGAGCCTATGCCCGAGATTGTGGGTTTCACAAAGTCATCCATAACCCTCCTATTATTCCCAACATTATTATTCTGAGCACCATCCATGTTGATGATCAAGTTCCTTTGGATTGTCCGGCGAATCTTCAACAGTGTCCTTTCGATTTCAGGGTCAAAATCGACTATCTCGCCTTCAGATTTTCGAGTCATGTACCACGGATAACACCTAAAAATAAAACAAGAAGCAAGTTAGATATAGAATTAATGGTTAAAATAAAATTAAAAGACTACAAAGTTAGTTAATAGAACATAGTCAAAGTTAGTAGGTTAGGTTACAATGGTATACACAAATACATAAGATACACAAGATAGCACCTTTTTGCGCAAAGAACATTTGTACATATTTACATATTTACATGGTTAAATCAATAAAATTCAAGCTTTCAAGCTATTATTCCCCAGTAACGACGCTAAAAACATGATGTGTCCGGATTTGGGTATAAAAATCGTATAAAAATAATCATATTCCCAATCAAGTTTAAATTAAAATGTTAATTCCAAATTACACATATGAGCAAGCGTACTCATCATTAACATAGCATAGGGTTCAAACAAGTGTCGATTCTCCAGGAACAAGTATGCATTAATTCTTTTTTTTCATTATTTAACCAACTCAATAAAGTAAAAATAAATAAAATAAAAATATATATACATGTCAAGGATGGAGAAGTATGTAACTTAAACTATTATTTTTGACAGTTATAATCTTAAAGTACTTAATCATTATCATAACTAATTATTGTCTTGGCATCATGAATGATTAATGGTAGATTCACTTCTTTGTCCAATCCATGAATCCCTATCTTTTGGATAAATTAGCATCACATATCCTGTCTTAACCAATTCACCTAAAAGATGCATTTAACCACGGTCCTTGATTTAATTCCCATTCCTAGCAAATTACACATGAAATTAACCAATGAATCCATATCTTGGCAAACATCAATTAACCTTGAACTACTTTGTCCCTACTTTCACCCCTTTCTCCAAGTAAGTTAAGAGCCAACAAATATGAAACTAACGAATTGAAACCACCATCAACCCCTTTGTCCAAGCAAGTTAATGGAAAGAACCAACCAATTAATCTCGTAATAAGCACAAGTAATCAAATACCAAGAATAATAATCAATTAATCAAAAAATCAAACAACTATAAAAATCATGAATATCTAAAACAATGTCAAATTACAATAAAACAATTAATACATCATTGTCAAGAAAAATAAAATAAAATAAAAGAAAGCACTCATAGACAAGTCTCATTCTTCTTTATTTGAAGACCTTCTTGTACAACTCTCCTTGAATTAAAGAATTCCTCATTTGATTTGAGTGATTTTCTACGATGATCAATGAATTCTTATATATTTATAGGCTTAAGAAGTGCCTAAACTCATTGGTATAATGTTCTTAGCCGACTAGAAGTAGGAAAGTACTAAAACTCTACAGATTACCAGAAACTGCATCCAAAAATCAAGATCCTGTCTTTTCCTCAGGGCATAGCCGGCGCCGCCTTGGTTGCCAGAACCAACGCCGGTTGTGTTTTGTTTTTTCCTTTGTTCACTGATTTTTTCTTGATTTCCATGCAGTGTTGTCCTAAGTGCAGCCGACGCCGTCTTAGCTATTGGAGCTGGTGCCAGTTCAGTTCAATTCTGTCCTGTTTCAACAATTTTTCATCGCTTCAAAGTTTGTGTCAGCAGCTCATGGTCGGCGCCAGTTCCACTGTCCTAGCCGGTGCCGCCTTTATTTTGTTTTGCGACATTTTTTCTTTGTTTTACCCCTAAAATATGAAATAATGAACAAAATACCTTTCCAAGGAAAAATCTCAAATATGACAGAATATGACTAGTTATTGAATAAAATGTATCACAAAAGAACCTCAAATAACTTGGAAAAATATGACTAATTTAGCCCATATCAGTCATACCCCTACTCAAACACTCGAAAACTCTGTTAATCACGTATTCAAATGTAACAATTTGTAAGGCAACCATCCTTTGTATGAAATCTTATCATTTAAAAAAAAAATTTACTCATTTTTCACTTAAAACCTCTTAATACGTAATATGAGTAAATACTATGTAAATTCACACAAATATGCACATAAAAGCTAAGAAAAAGTGGTTTGAAAAATATGACATTTTCACACTTAACAAGTACCCCCACACTTAACTTTTTGCACGTCCTCGAGCAAGATAATTTTTCAAAAAGATTTGAGATATGAAATTCTAACTTTTGTAATGATATGGTAGAAAGGATAACTTTTCTTTTCCCAATGAAACACATTCTAACCTTTATTCAACCAAAATGCTTTTAGACAAACTAACATATTAAGTAAAATATATCCAAGGCCATTGAAGTTAATTGAAATAAGTTTATCTCCCTTTAACATATTCCACTCCATCATTTGGTTAAAATATATAATTGAGGCAAATCATATCAGTTAAGCATTTGTAACTAATTTAAGTCCTCCATTGTCTTAACTACTACAAATTAGTTAGGAAACTAGGACTTTTTAATCACTTGTTTTATTTTTTTTTAAAATTCAAAAGATTTTATTGGGAGTTTTAGCCTCAACTGAGTGTGTTTCTCTCCATCTCACCGTAGCCCCCTTTCGTATTCTTTTTCAATTTATCAAATTTTTTTTATGTGTGTTTTTCAACTCTCTTATTATTAAATTTTTACACACGTTATTTTTGCTGAACTATATGTGATTGAACAATGATTTTAGGAGATAGACTGGCAAGTCATTTGCTTTTCACGGGCATCAACGATTTTGCTTCTAGCCTTTCAGAATATTTCCTCTGCCTATTACTCTCTGATGAAAGCAACAAAGGGAAAAAGGATAAGACTTCAATCTACTTGACTCACTGCTACTACTATTAGCAGAATTAAGAGAAACAAGAGATTCTTTATTGTCATTTCTAGAAGAACAAAAACACAAAGAAAAAAAAAACCAAAAGAGAGAGAGCATGTGTGTGTGTGTGTGTACTGCGTATCTTTTTTCAAGATAACAAAAGACCTTCCAAAACCCCTAAAACCTCACATAATTCGGTATATCATGGAAACACAGTCATCCTAAGACTTTCAGATATCTATGAAGATATCATTCGGGAATTCTAATTGTTTTTCCCACTAGAATACATTCAGTTGAAATAGGCTTAGGCCTCGTTTGTTGCTTCTTTGTCTACACTATTGGGCCAAGTTTAATAATTCATTATTTATTTAATACTAGCTCATTGACAACCCAATAATTAAATAAATAACCACCAGACCAAAATAGACCAAGGAGAGTAGAGGTTAATATCCAACTATTCAGTCTACGCCCGGCCTGGAATAATCAATTAACTAATCTAAACCAGGAAAAATCTCTATTTTGCGTCGACCTTTTATTTATTCCAGCCCAATAATAAATTATACTTTTTGAATAAAATAAAATCTCTTTGATACAAAATAAATCATCAATCCTAAAATTAAAAAGGACTTACAGGCTATTTCGGGGACTAAAAGACACATCGTCCTTGGCTTCTAAAATGACCAAAATACCTCAGCTCCATAAATAGTTGTATTTTACATTTTAAATATTTCCTAATATCACCATAAGAAAATATTAACCCAAAAGACAGCAATGTCCCCAACCAACAAGTTTTATGACAAATGTACTAGTCTATGTAACACTGTACATTCAGAGAGGAAGAGTGTACTAACACATCTATGGGTGATATCTATCATCCTTAGACCTCTAGTCCAATGATTCTCAATTTCCCAAAATGTTTTTGCCTTCCAAGATAGCTACTTGGCCTGAAACTGTAACTGGTTTTATGGCAACCAGCTACGGTGGCCTTTCAAGCTAGCCGCAAGCGGCTAGTTGCAAGCCTACTGTAGCTCAAGGGACAAGCATATGCTGAGCCACGGTGACTGGGACCAATTTGGCCACAGCTTGGTCTTGTGACCAGGCCATAGTTCGGCTGGTTCAAGGTTTTTCGATCCTATATAGTGGGTGCATGACTACTATGGAGAATTTTAATTATTTTCCATGTAACTTTCTTGCATTTTTCTTTTCCATTTTTGGTCCCTTACTAGGCGAAGTTATTATTTTTGCATAGTTAATGTTTTCAAAATATTTTGTATGAAAAATAATAGTAAGGGATTTAGGATTAAATAGAACAATTGATTAATTAATTAATGTGTTTAATTCTATTATTTGGGCACTTAGGTTAAAAGAATAGAAAAGCATGAAAACATTTACAGTTTTCTGGTATGCTATTTTCTTTTGTGAACCTATGTGCACGTTCTCTCAAAGACCAAAGCCTTAAGGAGTTTTTGACAAAGGAAAAATATTTTTCTTTAATTAAATGGTTTTTTAGTTTAAAAGCAAAAATTAATCCTTGGATATTCTCTTAAAGGATTTTATCCTTGACATAGATAATAATTTGGATTTAGATATTTTGTAAGTAAAAATGTACGATCATTTTAATATATTTTACAAGAAAAATTATTTTTGTCAAATAAAACTTGAGACCAAAGTCTCTAACAAGTTTTAAAAGGAAATTTTTAAAATCATTATGTTCTTAACTAGGTAAAATGAATCGTGAATCCATAGAAAATGTCTTAAAGGATTTTACCTTGACATAGAGTTTTATAGATTTAGATATTTTACAAGAGTCAAGGGATAGTTAATGGGGTATTTTCAAAAGGGCATTTTCTTAGAAAACCTTTATTTTAAAAGACTAAGTGGGAGAGGGGTTTCAACGACTCCACGGTTTCCATCACGGTCCTTATTTGAAATCGTGGTTCCCCCCTTGTCACCTATAAGATGGGGATTCCACAAGAATCTAGACCCAATGGATAGACATAATTGATGCCTGGCACAGGTATTGTGATTGGCCAGCCCACATTAGAGGCTACAGTACGAGGATTATCGATAGGGAATGAGAAAAAATGACCATCCTATCGATGGAGTTATCTTCTGAATCATTACATACAAGGGTAGTCAATTTGTACTGGTTAACACACCTAGCTTAGGAAACTATTAATCTTCCCAAGAAGCTATGTCAGTTCTCCTAAGAGCAAACTGCTGATACTAAGATAATAGTAATAAGGTTTGCTATTATTAGTTTTAATATAAGGATAAAGTGCATAAATTATTTATTTTTCATAGACTGAGATTTTTTTTTATTTTCAATTTTCAAAAATTATTGGGGGAGGTTCTTTCAGTCATTATTCTCTGTGAGAATGAGCTAACGGGTCTAAACTATGTAGACTGAAAAAGGAATTTGGACATAATACTCACAGTCGAGGAGTATAAGTATGTCTTTTACGAAACCTGCCCCATTATCAGGGAGGATTCCACCGAAGAGGAGTGTGAGGCTGAAAAAGTATAGAAGAAGGTCGACGGGATATTGGCCTCTATATTTAATGTGTTGTAGTCTAAACGTGAGCACATAGCCACAGCTTATAACATTAGGGTGTGGGCTTTTTCTTTGTGTTTTGGGTGGCTTAATTGGTTATGAGCTCAACTCAACCTAGGGATCTAAAACAGAGATTTTTCTGGTGACAAAAGGAGAAAATGAAATAACAACCTACCCTCTATCAAACCCTTGAAGAACTAAGCTTCAAAGACCTTCAAGAATAGTAGAAAGTTCTACTATAATCTCACCCCAATATCCTTGAAGCAACAAAGGCAAGCAAGAAAAAATAGAATAGAGAAAATAGGCACTCAAGTAATGGAATTCAAACAAACCTTAGAAGAACAAAGCAACTAAGACCCATTAAAAGAATCCATATTAGATTGTCCAAAAGATTTATAGACTCAATTCAGAACAAGGACTAACCCTTAATCATGGTTTTGAATAAGATGAATAAGGAGGCTAGGGCCTCTCAAGATTCTCTCTCAAATTTGAATTAAAGTGTGTGAATTGTGGTGTCACATCACTAAAGGTTCTATTTATACTACCCTAACCCTAGCTGAGTAATCCCTGAGGTTCTATTATAGTTTAGAGTCTTAATAAGTCTATAAAAATACTTAAAATTGGAAAGAATCGGAGAAAACAACAAAAACGCGCAGCAGCCGTCGACTGCCCAAGATGGACCCGGCACCGGCTAGGTCCCTCAAGCTAGCGTCGATTAGGCTTTGTCTTTGGCCGATCCCCGCAGAATGAAGCCCTTGTTGGGAAGGTTGAAGCTTACGCTGGCTTGGCTGCTTGTGGCCGGTGCCGGCTGTCCGCTGGAAGGCCTTCTTTGGTTAAGTTTCGTCCCCCTTGTTGCCGGCTTGAGTTCTTGCTAGGGTCCTTCTTGGATAGTCATCAAAATAAACTTTTGGCTAGCTTCCTCAACCTTCCAACCCCTTTGCATCCTCAAGCATGGTTTTATGAGCAATTGAAAATCCTCTTGAAGCTTCTTGGACATCGGTCATTGTCATTGCATGGTCACACCTCCCCCTCCTTGATCTTGACCTCCATGATGAAGTAGTGTCTCATCATCTCCCCCTCCTTGAAAAGGATTCATCTCTGAATTGTTGCCATCATCTACATAAAAGGGAGAGAGGTCACTAACATTAAAAGTGGCACTAACATGATACTCACCGGGTAAATCTATCTTATAAGCATTATCTCCAACTTTGGCAAGAACTTGAAATGGACCATCCCATTTTGGATCTAGTTTACTCCGTCATTGTGTGGGGAATCTCTCTTTGCAAAGGAGCACCCATACCTAATCGCCCGGCTCAAATGACACATTTTTCCTTCCTTGATTGTGCTTATGGGCAATTTCTTCATTGCATTTTGCAATGGTTGCTTTCACCTTCTCATGGAGTGCCTTTAGCATTTCCGCATTCTTAGCTTCTTCGAGGTTCAACCATTCACCTATAGGCAAATGAACCAAATTTAAAGGAATTAGAGGATTAAAACCATATACAATTTCAAATGGAGAATAAGAAGTAATAGAGTGAATAGCCCTATTGTAAGCAAACTCAATGTGTGGCAAGCACTCCTCCCAATTTTTCAAGTTTTTCTTGATTATGTTCCGCAAGAGTTGGGTGAGTGTTCGGTTGACCACCTCCATTTACCCGTCCGTTTGGGGATGACAAGCTGTAGAAAATAAGAGATTAATACCAAGTTTGTTTCATAATACTCTCCAAAAGTGGCTAAGGAATTTAGTATCTCTATCCGAGACAATAATTCTTGGAATCCCATGCATTCTCACCACTTCCTTAAAGAATAAATCTACAATATATGATTCATTATTAGTCTTGGAACAAGCCACAAAATAAGCTATTTTGGAAAATCGATCAACAATCACAAATATAGAATTCTTACCCCCCTTGGACCTAGGCAATCCTAAGATGAAGTTCATTGAAATATCAACCTAAGGCACATTAGGTGTGGGCAAAGGAGTATAAAGACCTTGTGGAAGAGATCTAGACTTAGCCTACAAATAATGCATTGAGAACAATATCTCTCCACATACTTTCTCATTTTTTGCCAAAAGAAATGTTCCTTAAGGATGCCTAAGGTCTTTGCAACACCAAAATGCCCCATTAGTCCCCCACTGTAGGCCTCCCTAACTAGCAACACCCTAATAGATCCCTTTGGCACACAAAGCCTTGCCTCCCTAAACAAGAAACCATCATGACTACAATATTTAGCAAATGAACTTTTCTCACAAGCATGAAAAATATCCCCAAACTCCTCATCATCAACATACAAATCTTTCACAAGTTCAAAACCAAGAAGTTTATCATCCAAAAAGTTAAGCAGTGCATACCTTCATGAAAGTGCATCCGCTAACACATTTTACTTACCCTTCTTATATTAAATGAAATATGGAAATATCCCAATAAACTCCATCCATCTTGCATGCCTCTTATTCAAATTTTGTTGGCTCTTTAGGTATTTAAGGGTATCACAATTGGTATGAATGACAAACTCTCTTCGCAAAAGGTAGTGTTGCCAATATTCTAAGGTTCTCACCAAGGTAAAAAGCTCTTTGTCATAGGTAGAGTAATTGAGGGTCGCCCCGAACTATTTCTCATTAAAGTATGTAATAGGTTTTCTATCTTGGGTCAAGACCGCACCAATTCCCACCCTACTTGCATCACATTCTATCTCAAAGGCCTTCTCAAAATTAGGAAGAATAGCTATTGGAGTTTGGCTCAATTTGTCATTAAGGGCTTGAAAGGCTTGTTGTTAGGCTTCCTTCCACCTAAATCTTACATTTTTCTTTACCACTTCGGTTAGAGGGGCTACTATAGTGCTAAAATTTTGGATGAACCTCCTATAGAAGCTAGCTAGCGTATGAAAGCTACGGACTTGGGTAATAGTGGTAAGGGTTGGCTAATGTTGGATGGCTTTAACTTTTCCCTCATCAACCTCAATCCCTTTGGCACTCACAACATACCCAAGGAATGTAATCATCTCCAAACAAAAAGAGTATTTCTCAAGGTTAACATACAATCTCTCCCTTCAGAGGGCAACAAGCACACTTTGAATATGATTCAAATGACCCACATATGATTTGCTATAGATTAATATATCATCAAAGTACACAACAAAAAATTTTCTAATGAATTCCCTCATAACATGGTACATTAATCGTATGAATGTACTAGGAGTATTAGACAATCCTAAAAGCATGACAAGCCACTCATACAACCCTTGTTTAGTTTTAAAAGCTATATTCCACTATCCCCTTCTCTTATTCTAATTTAGTGATAACTGAATTTCAAATCAATTTTAGAGAAAATGCATGCACCAAATAGCTCATCAAGCAAGTCATCTAGCCTAGGAATAGTATAGCGGGATTTTACCGTGATGTTATTCATAGTGCGACAATCCACACACATACGCCATGTCCCATCCTTTTTGGGCACCAAGAGAACTGGAAACGCACATAGGCTTAATCTCTCTCTCACATGTTCCTTCTCAAGCAATGCCTCTACTTATTTTTGCAACTCCTTGGACTCCTCTGGGTTGCTTCTATATGCCAGTCAGTTGGAGATGACGGCTCCAGGCACAAAGTCGATTTGATGCTTAATCCCTCTTATGGGTGGTAGTCCTCCGGGCACCTCCTTTGGAAAAATATCTTAAAATTCTTGAAGAATAGCTGTAATTTCATTAGGGATAGACAATGTAGAATCATCAGTAAAAATGTAAGAACCTTTACATAAAAGAAGAATAACTGGTTCCTTAGCTTCTATAGCCTCTATGACCTCACTTTCTTTTGCAAAGAAATTCACTCTTATTTTACCTCCCCTCTCTTGGCCTTGCTCACTCCTATCCTTGATTGTCAAAGGTACTTGTTTGTCCATCCTCTCTCTCAACTCTTTTTCTTTCCTATCTTATTCTTTCCTCTCAATTTCTTATTTTTGCTTAATGTCTTGCGCTCTCTTCTTCTTTTCTTTCTCCTTCATGATTCTTTGATCTTTGTTCACCTCACTAGAGGCCATAGGGGTGAGGGTAAACTTAGTTCCCTTATTGAGTAGAGAATAAGTATTCTTTCTCCCATCATGTTTCACATGCCTATCATATTGTCAAGGCCTCCCTAGGAGCAAGTGACCTGCTTGCATAGGTACCACATCACATAGCACATCATCCTTGTATTTTTCCATCTCAAAAGACATCAAAACTTGTTTATTTACTGTCATTTCCCTGCTATTGTTCAACCATTGTAGTTTGTAGGGCTTGGGGTGTTTAATCCAACTCTTGTCCAATTCTTCAACTAAGTTTACACTAATCACGTTAGTGCAACTCCCACTATCCACAATGACACTACAAGGGGTCTTGTTGATTAAACACCTAGTGTAGAAAATATTCTCTCTTTGTTGGTGATCTTGATCCTCAATGGCTTATGAATTCAATGACCTTCTTGTGACTCCCACCAAAGAGTATTCTTGACCAACAACTTCCCCTTCATCACTTTTCTCATCTCCATTTCCCTCTTCGTCTCCTTGGTTTCTTTCTCCCTTTTCTTCTTCGTCGGTAGAAACCTCACCATAGGAATTAGTATACATCATTCTCTTTCTTGGACACTCATGGAAACTATGTCCATATCCAAGGTACTTAAAACACTTGATATCCTTATTCCTTTGTGGCCTCTCCATGGCTTTTCCCTTATCTTTGTTCCATCCTTCCTTAGGTTTCCAATCCTCCTTAGGCTTCCAATCCTTTTTAGGTTTCCAAGCCTCCCTTAGTTTGTTGAAGTCCCTTTGAAATGGATTAGGGGCTTCATCCTTCTTAATTGGCACCTTGCTAGTAGTGTTGGGGTTTGGAAGTGGTGGTCTTGTAAATGCCTTCATTTTTAATTGCCTCTCGATCTTCATAGCGGCATGTACCATATCCTTTAATCGATTATAGGGGTGCAATTCTACCAAATTGGTAATTTCCCTATTTAATCCTCCCAATAACCTTACTCTTGTTGCTCTAGAATCCTCATTGATTTAAGTTCTCATCAATATTACTTCCACCTCTTTATGGTAATCTTCTACACTCTTGTTCCCTTGCTTGAATGATTGGAGCCTTTGGTAAAGATCATTATAGTAATGGTGTGGTATAAACCTTGCTCTCATCATATCTTTCAACAAATTCCAACTAACCATGGTTTCCACTCCTATTTGTCTCCGTTGTGCACTAACTTTCTCCTACCATACCAAAGCATACTCCGGAAATCCCAAGATAGCTAACCTTATATTTGACCTCTCACTATAGGTATGACTTTCTAGGAATATCTCCATCGTTCTTTCCCACTCGAAGTAAGCTACGGGGTCACTCTTGCTATAAAATGTGGACACTTTCAGTTTGATGTGGTTCAACTCCCTCTCCTCATCATTTCCTTCTCTCCTTCCTCCTATATTGGCCCATCTTTTATGGTGTTCCCCAAAGGCCTCAACTTGTTCCCTTTTATACTATTTATCAACTCCCTCAAACTCTCTTTCTAACCCCCTTAGGTTGTTCCACCATTCCTTTTTTGTCCCCTACCTCATCTTCCTCTCATGCCATGTCTTCCCCCTCTCATAGGAGCTTGTTGGAATCCCCCGATAGAGTGCTCATCCCACTTTTCCCTTTATTGAGCATTTAACGGAGGAGTATGGACATCACCTTCCTCATCCTTGGGCTAGGTACTTCAAATTGTTCTTAGCCTCTCCTTTATGCAACAGTAGAAGATTGTCCAATATGATTTATCAACTCCCTTGTCTTATTTTGAAATTCACTTTGCATAGTTCTCATCATAGCTTGCATGTCATCATGAAAAACCCTAGCATCCATTGGTTCTTCTTGAGGTATACTAGGGCCACTTGGGTTAGGCCTAGAGATATCTTGATCATGGGCCATGGTGATGGAATATTTACTTACTTCTACCTACAAAACAAAAGAGATTAGGAAGAAAAATAATTCCTTATTTCGCTTCCTTGCGTGTTAGCTCTAAAGGATTGGTCACTCCACGCTCGTGCTTACTCTCTTAGGCTCTTTTAGTAATAGGTTCACCCTATTACCTTTTTCTCAATACTCAAGCCTTCTTATTCAATCCTAATTCTCCCCAATGGCTAAAGTTTTAGTCCAACTTAGTGAATCACACAAATCAAAAGAATTTTCCAATTAAGGAGTCTTAGGGAAATTTCAACAAACACTTGTTGGGCACATCAAGAAAACAAGTTTTAATTAAGAATTTCAAGAAATGTGGACTCAATCAACACAAGACAAACACTAGATGCACAAGAAACACTTCTAAGTAAGAAGAGAACAAGAATTAGGAAGAACAAAGAAACAAGAACTAGGATTATGAAGAACAAGATGATCACAAGTGTACACTAATAAAGTTGAGTTCAATGAGCATGGAATTCAACAATAGAGTAATATACTAAGTCCAAATATCCCAAGGAATGAAAATTAAGAATCAAAATTCCCAACTATAGCCAAAAAATATTCTCATGGAACATTATCAAACACATTGGATGCAATCTCGTCACTTAAGAACAACCAACATTCTCACCCATATTCGAGCCAATTTTCACCACAAACACAAGAAAATTTTGTTTCCAAGGATTATATTAACATCAAAGAGTAATTTTCCAACAGAAAAATCAAGATATAACAAAGATTTCATGACCTTTCTGGAGCATGTTTTTGAGTTACGAGATTTTCTCTATTTTCTTTTTCTTCAGCTTTGTAGGGCTCCTTTTTTGCTTTCAAGCATTAATTTGAATAAAAAATTTCTTTACTCTAATACCAAACTCTTTTATAAGACCTTGTGTGGGCTTGTTCTTGGTGTTGTGGGTGGCTTAATTAGTTATAAGCTCAACATAACCTAGGGATCCAAAATAGAGAATTTTCTGGTGACAAAAGGAGAAAATGAAATAACAACTTACCTTCTATCAAACTCTTGAAGAACTAAGCTTCAAAGACCCTTAAGAATAGTAGAAAGTTCTACTATAATCTCACCCTAATATCCTTGAAGCAACAAAGGCAAACAAGGACAAATAGAATAGAGAAAATAGGCACCCAAGTAATGGAATTCAAACAAACCTTAGAAGAACAAATCAACTAAGACCCATTCCAAGAATCCACATTGGATTCTCCAAAAGATTTATAGACTCAATTCATAACGAGGACAAACCCTTAAGCAGGGTCTTAAACAAGATGAACAATGAGGCTAGGGCCTCTCAAGATTCTCTATCAAATTTTGAATTAAAGTGTGTGAATTGTGTTGTCACATCACTAAAGGTTCTATTTATACTACTCTAACCCTAGCTGAGTAATCCCTGAGGTTCTATTACAGTTAAGAGTCTTAATAAGTCTATACAAACACTTAAAATTGGAGAAAATCGGAGAAAACAACAAAAATGTGGGGTAGCCGTCGGCTGCCCAAGATGGAACCGGCGCTGGCTAGGTCCCACAAGCCGGCGCAGGTTAGGCTCTGTCTTCGGCCAGTCCTTGCAGAATGAAGCCATTGTTGGGCAGGTTGAAGCCGGCCCCAATTTGGCTACTTGGGGCTGGTGCCAGCTGTCTGCTGGAAGGCCTCCTTTGGTCAAGTTTTGTCCCCTTTGTTGCCGGCTTGAGTTCTTATTGGGGTCCTTATTCGATAGTCATCAAAATGAACTATTGGCTAGCTTCCTCAACCTCCCAACCCTCTTCCATCCTCAAGCATGGTTTTATGAGCAATTGAAAATCCTCTTAAAGCTTCTTGGACCTAGATCTTGTTATTGGTCCTTGTCTTTGCATGGTCATACCTCCCCCTTCTTGATATTGACCTCCATGATAAAGCAGAGTCTTATCAATATGTCAAAAAGCATATCCTTAAGATGGTTGCTGCTTTCAAGGAAGCAGAAGTCTTGGGGCTATGATTGACCCCAAAAACCAAGCAGATATAGTTCTCGAATATTTGTTGGGCTCTTTTACTCAATTCAAGTTAAATTAAACATGAACAAGTTCAACATGAGTTTAACCGAGTTAATGAAGGAGCTCTAGGTGGTAGAAAATGTCATGAAGTTACAGTCTAAGGCTATAATTGCTAAGGCTTCTTCTTCAAGAACTAGGCCCAAGCCTAGAATTTCAAAAAGAAGAAGGGAAATGCAGTAGCCCAGCTCAAGTCCTAGCCTAAAGACAAATCCAAGGGCAAGTGCTTCAAATATGGAAAGAAGGTACACTGAAAAAAGGAATGTCCAGATCTTTAGGCAAAAAAAAAAAAACCCCATAGGTATTATTTACTATCTAGAGTCTATGTCAATAGTTGTATCAACTTTCACTTCAATTGTTAATTCTAGAGCCACTGATTATATCTGTAACTCCTTGCAGAGGATTAGGAAGATATAGAAGACTCTAGAAGGGCGAACATAGACTACGCGTGGGAAATGGAGCATAAGTATATGCCCAAGCAATGGAAGAGCAGGAACTTGAATTTGATTGTAATAAAATAGTTGTTTTGAAGGATATTTTATATGTACCTGATTTTAGACAGAATTTTATTTTAGTTACAAAACTAAAAAATCATTGTTATTCTATTTCTTTCCATTCTTGTATTACTATCACCAGAGATAGACAATTTTATATACAAGTCATATGTATGGAAACTTATTCTTTATAAATCCTATTAACAATCAATTAAACAATGCTCAAAGTCAATTTTTAAGTAAGAAGTGAAAGACCAATGTCAATGACTTTTATCGATGGTATCTAAAGTTAGGCCACATTAACTCAACTAGCACTACAAGAAAAATAGATTTCCACAATCACTGAATTTCGTGGGAAAAAGGATCGATTTGGTCGTAAACAATTAATTGCAATGGCATTGCAGTGGGAAAATGCTCATTGCTATTGCAGGGGGTAACAATGCTAGGAATTCTTATCTTGCAAATATAGTTATGCAGCGGAATAAAACCAAGAATTCCCGCTGAGGATCTAATTTATGCACATGAACTGAATTGAACGATAAAGAATAATATACCTTACGTTGCTTTTGGGAATGAAAATTTTTCCTTCTATTCAATTTGTCGCACGATCCAGTAAAAACTCAAAATCTCAAGAGTAGAGATTTCTCTAACAGAAATCCACACAAGAATCGTGCATAAAAACACACCAGGATTTTTGTGCTAGCAAAAATAACTTAGCGGCTAGGGTATTTTTGTTCAAAAGAAGAAGAAGACAACGAGAACTCTCATTTTTTTTTTATAGAAAACTCTCTGTGAATTAACTGAAGATCATCTATCACATGGATTCCATAAATCATCATATTTATATATCATCCACCTCACTTTTGGTAATCAGAAACCCAATCCTTATAAGGATTCTTAATTCCTAATAAGTATTATTGTAATACCCCGCCCAAAATCACCTTTGACCTATAGGGAAAAAGTCAAGCATCGCATAACATTTCGCATTTCATGTGATATCTTAAAATTATTTTTGTATAGGTGCATGTGATTTTCAAGGTTGTGCTTGCGTTGAATTATTTAAATGTGTTGTTGCATTATTTGAGAGTTGTTTTAAGTGAAGTTTAGTAGAGGAGATGGAGGGATGAGAATTAGGGTGAAAAGAATTTCGTAGAGAAATGTTACTATCGGAGTAGGTTTGGAATAGCGGTTAGGTTTGGTGATTATCCTATGGTGACCTAAGTTCGAATCTTATCTCTTGCGAATCTTAGCTTT
The DNA here is from genome assembly GCA_026120185.1 of Voacanga thouarsii. Classification (NCBI taxonomy): domain Eukaryota; kingdom Viridiplantae; phylum Streptophyta; class Magnoliopsida; order Gentianales; family Apocynaceae; genus Voacanga; species Voacanga thouarsii. The sequence continues at coordinate 3,408,457 of JANUWF010001165.1, forward strand.
TCTTTTTGAATTCTTTTCCTAGATTTCATCATGCTTGGCCAAAAATCCCAGCTTTCCTTTTTAAATTTTCAGTGCCATCTTCTTAGGAATAAGTCTCCATAATTATCTCCTAAAATTCAAGGACTTTTGATAAGGATAAAGATTAATTTTATTTCCAACTTTTATCCTTTTTTATTTTCGAAAATTCTAGATAGAGTAATTAAATTCCAGCTCGATTTTAATTTATCAGATTTTATAATTGATAGCTAGAATTAAATTGTTATTTTTCTAGTTAAATATCTTGGTGACTTTGATCATGGAACCCTAGCTGAAAATCTGGAAAATTTTCTAGCTTAGTGCCGCCACCTTTGAAGAAGTTCTAGCTCAACATAAACTCTTCCAATACTAGGAAATCTTATCTTAAATTCTCTTGCAAATAAGGCTTTATCCTAATCCTAAACAAACCATATTTTTGTTCCTTTTATCTTGCAATTTTCGGTTAGCCTTGTGCATGCACAAGCTGCACGAAAATTATGCAATCCTAAGAGCAATCAAACTCTTCTATACCTAGCTCAAATCACCTAGAACACCTCTCACCAAACCAGATCACTTTAGCAAAACAAAATCAAATTTTATCCACTAAAATTTCCAGAATTTCGGCCAGCTTATGCACAGAAAATTTAGGCCGGCTTTGCACACTATATCACACTAAAATTCTGCACTCCAAAACATACCAAAACTCCTTGTTGATTAAGCCAAACTACAGCACCTAAAATCCTAATTTTTCCTCTATAATTTGTGATAGAATAGCAACCAAAACATCCCAAAATTTTTCCTCTTTTGCTCACAGATTTCGCACAGAATTTCTGGTTACCAAAGCTGCACAAACTCCTTCTTGATTTGGCCAAAAACCTAAACACACTCAGCCTTATTCTTGAGCACTATTTTGGCCAGCCTAGGAGAACAATTCCAGACTATTTTTCTCCTCTTAACAGCTCTAAAATTCAGCCAGCAATAAGAGTACAGCAAGCTACAATTTTTCGCCATTACTGCCAAAGAAACCTAGAGCCATTAGGAGTCCTCTATAACAACAACTTCTAACCCTAAATCCACCTCTTCTAACCCTAAACCAAGATAGCCGACCACTCCATTCTTACTACATGAAAATTCCAGCAAATACTCTCCTGTAATTTTCAAAAATCACAAGAGCCATCCCTAACCAAAATCGATCACACCCTAAGGTAAGCAAAAATCATCTTAACCTCTTGATTCCATTCCTCCATTGATTCTTCTCTTTTTCTTCCCTTGAATCATGCCACATAGAGGCTGATTTCAATCTCTTTATCTACTTTCGATCAAAAGGAGGTAAAGAAGACAGCTTTTCTTTTCTTCTCAAGCAACTCGGGACGATCACCATAAGAGTATCGAGATCTTGTTAATCTAGTTATTGCAAGGTAAGGGAATTATTACCCTTGATGCCGAAATTAAGATCCAATAAGATTGATGAGGTCTATGGAAGTATGGTAGCATGATGTATGTGCTTAGTTGGGATAGATGAATATTTTGAGTTGAGTAATTAATCAAGCATATTCGATGGATAGCAAAGCCATGTTTTATTGTGATAATAATGGATGGGAATTGTGATGGTCAAATGAAGACCTTTTTGATATATTATTCATATCTTCAATGGATATATGATCGTAGTGTATGTACTTTGAGGATTAGATGATTTATTTGAAGTTAGATAATGGATCATGATTTGTTATGGGAATAAATGAGTTTAATGCATGTTTGAGTCGATTGAGACCCTGATCATGATACTATATGATTCTAGATCAGGAGGGTACTTGAAGGAAGTAAGCTGTGATTTTATGTTATTTATTTGAGGCATATCTAGTAAGTCCTTGCATAAACTCTTTTGTTAAATGTTGTGATGGCAAGTCGAATGTTGTAAAGCTTTGTGAGGCTATTGTTGAACTATGATTATTTGGATTGTAAACGTGGACGTTTAAGCTCTAAATGGTTTTGTCAACCTAATGCCTTTATCAAGACTGCTCTTTTTCTTAAATATTTTAGAAAACTCTTTTTTCAAGAAAATCACGTTTTACAAAGCCAAAAGTATGGACTTATTATTATGAGACAGGAATTGATAGATATGTTTGTTGAGTACTCAATATGGGTAGGCTAACAATACTATTCTTGGAAGGCTAGAGTAAGTCTTCTGGCAGGAGGCCACCTCCAGAAGATAAGCTCTGCTTGAAAAGGCGACAGTGTTGGTTGGTCAGGCCAGTTCAAGCTAGCATTTATACATGGTAAGGTATCATTTATTTTCCCGGCATGGATACCCGGATGGTTTTGTTGCGTGTAGAGATGGAGGAGTTTCTCACCCGGTAGGTTGTACACTCACCTTCGATCAAAACGCCCAAAGTGTGGTAACTGATCCAAGCAAGATACACAAAGTGTGGTGCCTTGGCCATTTTCTTATCATGGGGTTCAAAGTGTGGCACCATGACTGTTTATTCAAGTGGATGATTTGTTTTGTACAAAGTGTGACAATGAGAAAAACCCACTCCTTGCCAAGAGAAATTATTTATGACTTGCCAAATATTTCTGCAAATGTTTTCACTATGCATACATAAATTGTTCAAAGTACCATGTGCACACACAGGACTTACTGAGATGTTAATATCACATTGTTTATATTATATTTTCAGGAGATTGATTATGCTGAGCAAGCGGGAAGTGTAGTAGTTGGAGTTTTGTTATTTTTCATTATGTTTTGAGAAACAATTGTTGATTTATTCTTCGGGAACTGATGCTTCCTTTTATCTAGTTTTGCTCCCGTTTGAGCCTGATATAATAAGAGTTTTTCTTTATTTATCTAAGTTTGATTTCTTTGGTTTGTCTTTATATTATTGTACCTCGTTTTAAAGACCCCTTGTCCTCGGGACAGGGTGACATCCCATCCCTTTTTAGGGTACGTAGTAGGGTGGTGTTACAAGTGATATTAAAGCCTAGGTTTAGGTAATTATTTGACTTTCTGGATTTTATTTCTTAAGTATTTTGATCTGGTGCTAATATTTATATTTTGTTTTTTGTATGGTCAACAGAGTTGTATCGATTGTAAGAGACTAGCCCGCTGGCTGCGGGAATCCACCTACCCTACTACCTGTAGCAGATCTACCCTCGTCTGATTCAGAGATAGAGTCGGAAGGAGGTTTAGTTTTGAGTGAGGATGAAACGGAGCATGAGCCGCCTATGCTAGACGACCCGGTGGTCGAGGCATAGATGGAGGTTAATGGAAGCCTAGGAGAGTACAATGGGGATGATGAGGGTGAGGTAGTTGAGCTTGCTGGTGAAAGTAATGAGGATGAAGAGATGGCCGAGCTAAGTGAAGGGGGGGCAAATGAGCTTTGGGATGAGTGGGATGATGAGAGTGGGGGAGAGATGGTTGGGATAGAGGTAGAGGGTGAGGAGGTGATGGAGGTTCCCCAGACCCCACAGATAGGTGAGATTGATAGAACTTCTACTTGCTTTGACCTTAAGGAGTCCAGTGATGAGGGACATAGGCCGAAGGATGGAGTTACCCCAGCAGTGAGGGAACTTAGGCAGCCCGTTTTAGGAATGGAAGATAAGGAAAAAAGTAAGCTAGAAGAGGGTCATAAGAGGAGTAGACTTTGATATGGACTGGGGATAGATGGCAAGTTGAGGAGAGAGGGATTGTTAGATCTATCTGATTTGAAGGATGACAGGCCTGCACCTAAGACTGTGATTAAATTAGCCTTAGATGAGTTCTATGAGACAGCCATGAGAGCTAAGAGGGGCAAGGAGGGTGATTCAAGATAGCCAAGTGAGAGCGCTGGTTTTGCGAGGGATTACATAGGGAAGCCCGATAGCTCCGTGGGGTGGCTTGTGGAACCAGCCTCTGACGATTCAAATGCCTCTGCTAACACTAGAGAGAGTCGAGTATAGAAGACCAGCAGCATTTACTCTTTCTCTTTCGAGATTTTCATTCCTTGGTTCATTTATTCTTTTCAAAGAAGCATGTTGCTTGTAGGACTCAATTATTTTATTGAATGTAAAGGTATCTCATGTGATAACCTCTTCTTTACGAAAGCATGGTTTTTATGAAAAGTATGAGTTTTATTTATTACTTTGTTTTTCCCTACATAATGTCATCAAATTTTCTTCTAAAATGAGTAGATATCATTATTATTAACTGATCATACACCTGAGCATACTTTTTCCCCCTTGGTAACTATCTGACTTTGAGTGACTGTGGTCTAAGATGGCACCAAGACGCAGGACGGTCGTGCATAGCAAAATCGTGCAGGAAAGTGCATCCTCAACTCCGAAATTTGAGCAGATGCATCGTTCCACACCCGATGTGGAAGAACACTTGCAGCAGGACAAAGAGTTAGCTTCAGAGAGGTCTCAGGATGTGACCATAGGACAAGCCTTTGACAAGATGGCTTCAATCCTACAGAATCTAACAGAAAGAGTGGACAAGGTGGCCAAGAAATCACCGCGGGGAGAGGATGAGGCCCTGGAGCGTTTCCTGAAGTTCCAACCTCCCACATTTCAGGGGGAGGTGGAGCAGAACGAGAAGGCAGAATAGTGGATCGAATAGATGGATGATATCTTTGCTACTTTGTAGTACTCAGAACAGAGAATGGTGAAGTTTGCTGCTTTTTGGCTGAGGGGACCATCACAAGCATGGTAGCAGCGGGTATAGAGTGATTGGAACAGAGAGGAGCAGGAATGGACATATGAAAACTTTACTGAAACTTTCCGTGCTGAGTACATTCCCCGGTGGATAGCTGAGAAGAGGGAGGATGAGTTCCAAACCCTCAAGAAGGGAAACATGTCAGTTGCTCAGTATGCAGCCCGATTCACGTAGTTGTCCAAGTACTGCAAATGCTTGGTCGACATGGAGCAGTAGCACACCCGACAGTTTGTGAAGGGGTTGAGGCCAGATTTGAGGAAGGCATTGGCTCCATCGCCTCCAACATCGTATACTGCCGCCGTGGACACAGTATCCCAGACGGAGAATGAAGATTGGTATCGACTAGTGAGCAGGCCTTTTCAACCGACTCGTCCACCAATGAGGCCTTCGAGTAACAAGCGACCTGCGGGCTCTATGCCATGGGGAAATCGGGGTAAGCAGCCTCGAGTGCCTATGCCAGGTCTGATGCAAAGTAATCTGAATTACCAACTCTGTGGAAGACGTGGCCACACTGAGAGGAACGACTGGAGTAATGGGGGAGTAAGGAGGTGCTTCAACTGTGGAGACCCAAGTCATCTGAGGAACGCCTGCCCTAAACCTTTAAGGATTGGGCAGACAGCCCGGACCCAGCCGATGGGAGTCAACCGAGGTGCTGCTGCTGTAACAGCTGGAACGGGAAGTCAGAAGCCCCAAGTGAAGACCAATGTCTTTGCCCTAAACAGAGACGAAGTTGGAGTGGACGCAGTCGTGATTAAAGGTAACCTTTCTATCCAAGGACGTCTTGTTAATGTTTTATAGATCCAGGATCCATATACTCTTACATAAGCAAAGTATGTGCATTGCATTTGGGTTGGGAAGGAAAGGAATTGCCGTATACCTTAGTAGTAAGCTCACCCTTGGGAAAGGTGGTAAAAGCGGGTAAGATAATGGGAAGCTGTGAAGTTCAGGTAGGGAAAGAGATTTTAGAAGCAAACCTTATAATTCTACCCATACACAATTATGACCTGATCTTGGGCATTGATTGGTTGTCGAAGTACAGAGCATGTGTGGACTGTAGGATGAAGACGGTGCAGTTTGTGAGGCCCGGTCGAGATGTGATTGAATTGAATGGTAAGCGAGCAAAGGAACTGAAATTCTTGATTGCTGGTGCTAAGGCCCGGAAGTTGCTCAAAAGAGAATGTACAGGATATTTAGCGTATCTTTTGAACAAACCCAAAGATCAGTGTACCTTGGAGAGTACGGAGGTGGTAAAGGACTTTCCAAACATTTTCCGCTGAGCTCACTTCTCTACCCCTTAAATGGGAAGTTGAGTTTACCATGGACCTGATTCCTGCAGCAGAACCTGCGTCAAGAACCCTCTACCGGATGGCACCGACGGAACTGAAGGAGTTAAATGAGCAATTGGAAGAGATGGTGAGGCAAGGCTACATTCAACCGAGTACGTCGCCATAAAAAGCTCCGGTGTTGTTTGTTAAGAAGAAAGATGGTACTTTGAGGTTATGCATTGATTATCGGGGACTGAACAACTTAACGATCAAGAACAAGTACTCTCTACCCTTGATTGATGAGTTGTTTAATCAACTTCAAGGCGCCGCTTGCTTTTCAAAATTAGACCTGCGGCAATGATACTATCAGGTGAGGATCAAGGAGGAAGACATTCCCAAGACTGCTTTCAATACGCGGTATGGCCACTATGAATTTGTGGTGATGCCGTTCGGTGTAACCAATGCACCAGCGGTTTTTATAGACTTGATGCATTTTGTTTTCCAGCCATACTTGGACAAGTTTGTAGTTGTTTTCATTAATGATATCTTAATCTACTCCAAGAATCTGGAGGATCACGCGGAGCACTTAAGATTGGTGTTGGAAAAGTTGAGGGAATTCAAGCTCTTCTCTAAGTTTAGTAAATGTGAGTTTTGGTTAAGCTCGGTATCCTTTCTTGGCTATGTGATATCCAAGGATGGGATCAAGGTGGACCCTGCTAAAGTGGATGCCATAGCTAATTGGAAGCAACCGGAGAATATTATCGAGATACAAAGTTTTCTCGGATTGGCTGGGTACTACTGGCGTTTCATTAAGAATTTTTCTACTCTAGCTTCACCGATGACGCGACTATTAAAGAAGGATGTCGCTTTTGCTTGGAACAAGAAGTGTGAGAAGAGTTTCCAAGAGCTTAAGAGGAGGTTGACTACAGCACCCGTATTGAGCCTACCCGAGGCTAACAAGCCCTATGCACTCTACACAGATGCATCCAAGGAAGGTCTAAGAGCTGTGCTGATGTAAGGTGGGAAGGTCATAGCTTATGCATCTAGGAAGCTAAGGCCGCATGAAATTAATTATCCGACTCATGACTTGGTGCTGGCAACCATAGTGTTTGCCTTGAAGAAGTGGAGACATTATCTATACGGAGCCAAATATGAAGTCTTCACCGACCATAAGAGTTTGAAGTACATCTTCACACAGAAGGACTTAAATCTCCGACAGCGTAGATGGATAGAGTTCCTGGAGGAGTATAGGTGTCCCAATTAATTATCACCCTGGAAAAGTGATTATGGTAGTTGACGCTTTGAGTCATAAAGTGAAGATAGCACATTTGAGAATGCAAGAGGTGTCGGCAGTGCAGGAAATCCTAGAGCAGGAAGCGGAAGTTCAAGAAGGGAAGATCTGCATAAGTAACTTGACCATGAAGCCCGATCTGAAGTAGGAAATTGTGGCCGCCCAGCAAAGTAGTGTGGAATTTCAGGCCTTCAAAGAGAAAGAAATTGCGAGGGGAGGAAAAGATTTTCAGACCGACGAGAAAGGGGTACTGTATTTTCAGGATTGCATATGTGTACCTGACACCCAAGACTTAAGGAAAAGGATATTGGACCAAGCTCACAGAAGCAAGTACACCATATAACCTGGGGAAGTAAAGATGTATCGTGACTTGAAAAAGAAATATTGGTGGGCCAGAATGAAGCGAGATATGGTTCAGTATGTATCAACGTGCCTAACATGCAAGAAAGTTAAAGCGGAGCATGAGAAGTCTGTCGGTTTATTGCAACCATTACCGATTCCCGAGTGAAAATGGGAAGAGGTGACTATGGATTTTGTGAGTGGCCTTCCAATGACCAAGTCGCACAAGGATGCGGTTTGGGTGGTAGTAGACTGACTGACGAAGACAGCGCATTTTATACCAGTAAATGTAAGGGACTTGATGGAAAAGTTAGCTCGGACTTATACCCAGGAAATTTTAAGGATGATGGTGTACCATTAAGCATTGTATTAGATAGGGACCCCGAATTCACTTCGAGATTCTAGAACAAGTTTCAAGAGTCTTTGGGTACTACATTGAAATTCAGCACCTCTGCTCATCCGCAGACCGACGGTCAATCCAAAAGAGTTATTCAGATATTGGAGGATATGCTCTGAGCATGTATTTTGGACTTTGGAGACAAGTGGATTGAGTGTTTACCGCATGCAAAATTGGCGTATAACAACAGTTATCAGACATCAGTTGGGATGGCGCCATACGAAGTATTATATGGATGAAAATGTCAAGTACCAATATATTAAGGATGGACAGAAGAGCGGCATGTTAGGAGTACTGGTGAGGTATGCACACAAGAGATGACGGAAAAGGTTAGGATTATCCGAGAAAGACTGAGGGCAACGCAAAGCTGATAGAAGAGCTACGCAGATTCCAGGATGAGGGATTTGGAGTTCCAAGTGGGTGATGGTGAATTATTGAAGTTGTCTCCTAGCAAGGGAATTCTGAGGCATCCGAAAGGGGGGAAGCTGAGTCCTAGGTATCTAGGACCGTTTCCGATAATGGAAAAGGTTGGGCCAGTCGCCTATAGATTGGATATACCCGACGGACTGATTGGGATGCATGATGTTTTCCATATGTCTCAATTGAAGAAGTACAACCCCGATCCAAGCTAAGTTCTTAATGAAGAACCTTTGGAATTGCACCCGAATCTGAGTTATGTGGAGAAACCAGTCAAGATTTTAGAGCTGAGTGTCAAGACTCTTCGGAACAAGCAGATACCTTTGGTGAAGATACTTTGGGACCATCATGGCGCTCAGGATGCAACGTGGGAAACGGAAGAATGGTTAAGACGGAAGTATCCGGATATGCGCTAAGGGTATAGCCTTTGAATTTCGGGGTGACATTATCTTAAGGGGGAGGGGATGTAATACCCCACCCAAAATGACTTTTGACCTATGGGGAAAAAGTCATGAATTGCATAGCATTTCGCATTTCATGTGATATCTTAAAATTATTTTTGCATGGGTGCATGTGATTTTCAAGGTTGTGCTTGCATTAAATTATTTAAATGTGTTGTTGCATTATTTGAGAGTTGTTTTAAGTGAAGTTTAGTAGAGGAGATGGAGGGATGAGAATTAGGGTGAAAAAAATTTCCTAGAGAAATGTTACTATCGGTGTTGGTTTGAAATAGTGGTTAGGTTTGGTGATTATCCTATAGTGATCCGAGTTCGAATCTTACCTCTTGCGAATTTTAGCTTTTCTTTTTGAATTCTTTTCCTAGATTTCCTCATGCTTGGCCGAAAATCCCAGCTTTCCTTTCTAAATTTTCAGCGCCATCTTCTTAGGAATAAGTGTGAAACCCTAGTTAAAACCAACCTTAGAGTAAGGGGATTGGGATGCATATCATAATTTATTACATATTTAAATATATTTTTAAATTATTTTCTGTGCTTTGGATTTGAGTTTTATTATCTCGAAAGCTTGGTTGTGAGTATTGCTTGAGAATGGCAAAATAGTTTTTTTTTTTTTTTTTGTTGAGGTGGAAAAAGGGAGACAACTTGAGGATTGAATAAGAATATAATTTATAGAGGGAAAATAAGAACAAGAGTTATTGTGGTGTAGTGGTTAGAGCCTTAGAATTAGTTCTTGAGGTCTTGGGTTCAAATTCCATTATAGGAGCTTTAGCTTGGTTAAATTTTTTTTTTTGATTGAGAAGTAATAATTTCGGCTTTATGTGCTTCGAGTAGGGTAGAGAAGTTGTCCTAAGAGAGACATGTTAGGAGTATCCTCATTCTACTCCTTTGCCCTACACGAATTTCCTAAGGGGAATTCATTTTCCCTTGATCTTTAATTTTCCTTATTTCTCAACTCATTATTTGATCAAATTGTTCTAGCCATTTCCTTTCCAGAATTTTCAATAAAATACTGTGGTTTTGTAGGATCAAAAAGTCTTAGTGAAAGGCATCTTATGGTCTGAAAATGTGGAAGAGTTGTGGGAGATTCCAAGAGGATAAATCCCTCTAGTGAACTTGCTAAAAATTCACTCTAGCTAGGTTCATTTCTCTTCATGCATAGAACTGAAATTTTCCAGCTTTGTGTGCCTTCAAGGTTTTGAAATTCTTAACCATTATTCCCTCCCAAATGCTGCCAGAAAAAGACCCTTTTGTTTAGCCTAGAATTTGGATTTTTCTGGCTATTTTCGGACTGCACAAAAGTGGTGCAAAACTAGAAAACTTCCTGTGCAAATCGCAGCTTTGGAGATCCAAAACCAAGCTTTTTTCTTCCAGATTTTGTTCAGTACCTTAGCCATGTTTTTCCTCCATGAAGAAGGCTAGAAACCAGCCTTGAAAGCCCCTGAAATTCCCCTCAAACTCTCTATAAGCTGGCTGGAAAATGGCAGCTGAAAACTGCCCAGGAAAAATTCCAGCCTGCGAAAATGCTGTGCAGGTTTTTGTCTAGCTTTGTTTCCTAATTCTCTCCTAGCCGAAACCCCATTCTTGTTCTGCATAAACCACCCTTAAACCTTCAGTAACTGAGCTCCATTATCTCCCTTAAGCTTCTGTACGAAATTTAGTCATGGCTACACGAAAATCTCTCCAACAAATCCCTGCAATCATGCTTGATTGATTATCAAAATTCTAGCCACCTTGGTTTAGCAACCTTCCATAAAGTATCCCTCAAATAACCAAACTTTTTCTTCACCATTATGATCCTTGTTTTTGGCCACCATAAGTCTTCTTAAACCAGCTTTCAATCAACCGAAATACTGCTCAAAACAGTCGGCCATGGCAGACTTCCAAAGCTCTCCAATAATCAAGATATTCTTGAATATTTAGTTTCCAAATTTGCTTCCTAAAAATATTCTTCAAGGATTTTAACAACTAGCCTTTCCTTTTCTCTTCCAAACCAAAGAGCCATCTTCCTAAACCCTACAGAAAATTCAGCAGCCCTAGTTCCCACAGAATTTCGGCAGCTGCAAAACAAAATCTCTTAAATCCCTTCAACCTTCAAGAACACACACAACACACCAAGAACACCTACTCATTCCTTTCACCTAATACCCCTCCAAACCACTTCAAACCTTCTCTACAGTTTCCAGATTTAACCTACTCACTGTCGTGAGTCCATCAACACCATTCTTAACATCAAACTCCACAAACCAACTTGTTAGTTTGGATCAAAAACCAGAAAATTCTGTGAAGGTTCAAGAACACCTTCAAGGTAGGTTTGTTCTAACAACTTCATCTTCTCCAATCTTGATCTCTAGTGAAAATATATATGAATAAACATGCTAATGGTCTCTCTCTCTCTCTCTCTCTCTCTCTCTCTCTCTCTCTCTCTCTCTCTCTCTCTCTCTCTCTCTCTCTCTCATGGCCAAAACTCTCTTCTCTTGGCTGGATGGCTTCTTCTCCCATGTCCATGCTTTCTCCATCTTCCTTGGACGAAGCTAGGCATCTAGGAGTTGAGGTCCATTCTAAACTCCTTCAAGGTATTCCCCAACCAAGTAAGTCCCTTCAATCTCTCTTTTAAATTCTAGATTCATGTCTCTAGGATGATGTTGATAGTATGTGGATTGTGATAGGATTCGAGTATGTATTGTTGAGATTGAAGAATGAATATATGTATGATTGTGAAGGAGATGGGATTTATGCATGGAAGGTTTATCTTGGTTGATTGAATGATGATTTGGGGTTTGATGCATGTTTCCATGTCTTAAGTAGTATTTGTGATGAAGTATGCTAGAGATTATTCCACCTTTGGTGAATATGATTTATATTCATGTTGGATTATTGAAGCCATGATCATATTTATGCTAGTAGAGGTTAGATCATGTCTTGATAAATTTAGATCTATGCTTATATGCATGATTTGGATGATTTGATGAATTGAAGAATTGTTTATGTTCTTGATTGTGGTTAGCCATAGAAATTTGATCATGATCTAGTTGTCCCTAAGCTAATTTTTATTTTATGAATAAAATATTTAATAATATAATTTTTCTAGTAATTTCAAAAAACCCTAGGAAGGGTAGATCTGGATTATTATACATAATAAGGATATTTTAGTCAAATAAATAATAGTTTTTGCTAGAAAAATTATATATATATATATATATATATATATATTACTTAAAATAATGAAATCAAATAAAGCCTTTTATGGAAATAATTATAATTAGTAAAATATTTATTACTAAAAATTTAATTATTATATTTTAATCAAAACCCATTAAGAATTTATTTATTATTATTCAAGCAAGACTCATTAAATTTATTTTCAACTAATTTTAGCTATCAATTATTTTCTAACATCTGAATTATTAATAAATCATTATTTTAATTAATACTACCTAGGACTCTTGATCAAATAAACTCTAAATTTTTCTTAGCAAGATTTAAACTTTCAACTTATTAGAATTTATTTCCCAAACCATTAATTATTTTAAATATCAAATTAGGCTCAACTTATAAACCTATTTATTTATTGTTTGGCCTTAGAGCTTGGGATACTAGAATCATGGTAGTAGTAAGTTGAGTTAATTTAAAATTAAGGAAGTGGATTGTGGCTTGAAATTGATTGTGATTTGTATTTGCCCGTGCGGGGTTAGGTCAGCTGTTGGAGACCTTTTATTGTGAGCAAGAATCAGGTTAGCTCCTGCATAAAACCTGATTGATGTGAAATGTTTATTATAGTAAGCTAAATGTAGAGAGTATGGACACTCATTTATGTAAAGGCAATTGAGGGTTGAATTCTTTCTTATTTCAAACAATTGAATTATTTAAAGATCAATGAGCAGATTTAATCAAACCCAAAATTCTTTCTAAAACTGATTTTGACAAAGACTTTGAAAACCCTTAAATTACCATTTTCATTTGGAACAGTGTTTTGTTCATTTTATCCCAAGTGGGAAACGTCGTTGAGTACTCAATAAGGGTAGACTACTGGACTAGTCTTTGAGGGGTTAGGGTAAGTCTCTCAGTAGGTGGCCACCTCTGAGGGGTGAGTCCTTCTCGGATAAGACGACAGTCCAGTAAGTCGTGCCGGTCCGAGCTAGCAGTGTTCTTTTTCAGTCAAGAGACTATGTTTTGCCAGAATGGACAACCGGTTGTTGTTTGGATATAGAGAAGGAGGAGTATCTTTCCCAGTAGGCCGATCACCTACTTTTGTCAGTCTGCACAAAGTGTGGCATTCTGATCGGCGGTATGCACAAAGTGTGGCATGCTGACTATCTAGTTATGGGTCCCAACGTGTGGTAACCCGTAATCCTTTCTTTCGAGTGGTTGATTTTATAAATTATATATGGCAGGAAGTGCCAAAACACCACTCTTGTGTTTTTACTGATGTTTATTGCTTGCCAGTGATCTCTTATGAAGAATTTTATACTTTGCAATCACGAACTGTTTTCACTGAACACCCAAAGCACACACGGACTTACTGAGATTTCTGTCTCACCACCATTTTACCATGATTTCAGGTCAGTCCTATTGTGGGGATGAGTAGCTAGATTATACCTGCTTTGGAAGATTTTCTGATGATTTATTTTTTTGTAACGCTTTAGGGAGATGAGAGTGGATAAATTTTATTACGGATTTGTCTTTGGTATTTTGGGATTTATTCTTGGATTGATATTTATTTTGGGATGTAATAAATTTTAAGTTCAAATATCATTTATATTCCGCTATTTCATTTGTGTGACCTAGCTATAAAGACCCCTTGTCATTTGGACGGGGCAACATCCCCGACCCTGGCGGGCCTAGGTAGCGGGGTTTTACAATAAGTCTCCATAATTATCTTCTAAAATTCAAGGACTTTTGATTAGGATAAAGATTAATTTTATTTCCAGCTTTTATCTTTTTTTACTTTTGAAAATTCTAGCTAGAGTAATTAAATTCCAGCTTGATTTTAATTTATCAGATTTTATAATTGATAGATGGAATTAAATTGTTATTTTTCTAGTTAAATACCTTGGTGACTTTGATCATGTAACCCTAGCTGAAAATCTGGAAAATTTTCCAGCTTAGTGCCGCCACCTTTGAAGAAGTTCTAGCTCAACACAAACTCTTCCAATACTAGGAAATCTTATCCTAAATTCTCTTGCAAATCAGGCTTTATCCTAATCCTAAACAAACCAGATTTTTGTTCCTCTTAGCTTGCAATTTTCGGTTAGCCTTGTGCATGCACAAGCAGCACGAAAATTCTGCAATCCTCAGAGCAATCAAACTCTTCTAAACCTAGCTCAAATCACCTAGAACACCTCTCACCAAACCAGATCACTTTAGCAACACAAATTAGATTTTATCCACTAAAATTTCCAGAATTTCGGCCAGCTTATGCACAAATAATTTCAGCCAGCTTTGCACACCATATCAAATGAAAATTCTACACTCCAAAACATACCAAAACTCCTTGTTGATTAAGCTAAACTACAGCACCTGACACCCTCATTTCCCCCCCCCCCCTGATTTGCGGCAGAACAGCAACCAAAAATCCCAGAATTTTCCCTATTTTGTTCACAGATTTCGCACAGAATTTCTAGTTACCAAAGCTACACAAACTCCTTCTTGTTTTGGCCAAAAACCTAAACACACTCAGCCCTATTCTTGAGCACTATTTCGGCCAGCCTAGGAGAACAATTCCAGACTAATTTTCTCCTCTTAACCGCTCTGAAATTCAGCCAGCAATAAGAGTACAGCAAGCTACAATTTTTCGCCATTGCTGCCAAAGAAACCTAGAGCCATTAGGAGTCCTCTATAGCAACAACTTCCAACCCTAAATCTACCTCTTCTAACCCTAAACCAAGATATCCGACCACTCCCTCCTTACTACATGAAAATTCTAGCAAATTCTCTCCTACAATTTTCAAAAATCACAAGAGCAATCCTTAGCCAAAACCGGTCACACCCTAAGGTAAGTAAAAATCATCTTAACCTCTTGATTCCTTTCTTCCATTGATTCTTCTCTTTTTCTTCCCTTAAATCGTGCCACATAAAGGTTGATTTCATCCTCCTTATCTACTTTCGATCAAAAGGAGGTAAAGAGGACAGTTTTTCTCTTCTTCTCAAGCAACTCGGGACGATCACCATAGGAGCATCAAGATCTTGTTAATCTGGTTGTTGCAAGGTAAGGGAATTCTTACCCTTGATGTCAAAATTAAGATCTAATGAGATTGATAAGGTCTATGGAAGTATGGTAGCATGATGTATGTGCTTAGTTGGGATAGATGAATATTTTGAGTCGGGTAATTAATTAAGCATATTCTATGAATAGCAAAGCCATGTTTTATTGTGATAATAATGGATGGGAATTGTGATGGTCAAGTGAAGACCTTTTTGATATATTATTCATATCTTCGATGGATATATGATCGTAGTGTATGTAGTTTGAGGATTAGATGATTTATTTGAAGTTAGATAATGGATCATGATTTGTTATGGGAATAAATGAGTTTAATGCATGTTTGAGTTGATTGAGACCTTGATCATGATACTATATGATTCTAGATCAGGAGGGTACATGAAGGAAGTAATCTGGGATTTTATGTTGTTTATTTGAGGCATATCAAGTAAGTCCTTGCATAAACTCTTTTGTTAAATGTTGTGATGGCAAGTCGAATGTTGTAAAGCTTTGTGAAGCTATTGTTGAACTATGATTATTTGGATTGTAAACGTGGACGTTTAAGCTCTAATTGGTTTTGTCAACCTAATACCTTTACCAGGACTGCTCTTTTTCTTAAACATTTTAGAAAACTCCAATTTCAAGAAAACCACGTTTTACAAAGCCAAAGTATGGACTTATTATTATGAGATAGGAATTGACAGATATGTTCATTGAGTACTCAATAAGGGTAGGCTAACAATACTAGTCTTGGAGGGCTAGAGTATGTCTTCTGGTAGGAGGCTACCTCCAGAAGATAAGCTCTGCTTGAAAAGGCGATAGTGTTGGTTGGTCAGGCCAGTCCGAGCTAGCATTTGTACCTGGTAAGGTATCATTTATTTTCTCGGCATGGATACCCGGATGGTTTTGTTGCGTGTAGAGATGGAGGAGTATCTCACCCGGTAGACTGTACACTCACCTTCGATCAAAACACCCAAAGTGTGGTAATCTGATCCAGGAAAGGTACACAAAGTGTGGTGCCTTGGCCGTTTTCTTATCATGGGGTTCAAAGTGTGGCACCATGACTGTTTATTCAAGTGGATGATTTGTTTTGTACAAAGTGTGACAATGAGAAAAACCCACTCCTTGCCAAGAGAAATTATTTATGACTTGCCAAATATTTCTGCAAATGTTTTCACTATGCATACATAAATTGTTCAAAGTACCATGTGCACACACAGGACTTACTGAGATGTTAATCTCACATTGTTTATATTATGTTTTCAGGAGATTGATTATGCTGAGCAAGTGGGAAGTGTAGTAGTTGGAGTTTTGTTATTTTTCATTATGTTTTGAGAGACAATTGTTGATTTATGCCTCGGGAACCGATGTTTCCTTTTATCTAGTTTTGTTCCCGTTTGAGCCTGATGTAATAAGAGTTTTCCTTTATTTATCTAAGTTTGATTTCTTTGGTTTGTCTTTATATTATTGTACCTCATTTTAAAGACCCCTTGTCCTCAGGACTGGGCAATATCCCCACCCTTTTTAGGGTACGTAGTAGGGGGGTGTTACAATTATGATTATAGTTAATTATAATGTAGCCCACAAATTATAACTAATTATAAGTTAACTACAATAACTCCTTCAATTCACAATCTACCCTATAATGTTATCAAATAACATCTTGAGTACTCAATTCTCTATTATGTGTGACCTATTAGTTTTCCCGGTCTATGGCTAGCAAAATATGAATTAATCTAAATATCTTTAAGATTAATAATCGTTAATAATTTTAGAATTAACTTATTAATTCTAATAATGATTGATTTATTAATTCTCTAATTAATAAATCTCTATTCAGTAGATCATGAGCAATATCTAACAACAAATCATGACCACCCAAAAGTCCAAAAAGTGAAGTGGCTTGACATGAACCTTTCAATAGCAAACAACAGTGCAATAAACTCCTTTCACCGCATAATATCTCATTCAGTTTGGAGTATGGAATTAGTGCCAACTACTTCTAAAATAATAAATTCTTTTTGGCCTGAATATTTTAGTACTTGTTCCAGAAATCAACCACTCATCATATGTATTAATTGGAACCATTTCCAATATACAATTGATTTGGCCAAGGACTTCTCGAATAGTGATTCCTACAAGTGGCCATTAGATATTTGCTCCTACTATTAGGAGTGACGAATCCTTTATTGATCTTATTAACTACTTTCATTTGCTTCATTTTGTACTCAATATCCATCCCATAGGTGGTCTTGTCAGAACTACAGGGATTAGAATCAAAGTCTAACACTTAGCAAATAAAGTATCTTTGAGATTTCAAGTCTAAGGATACTTGCATATTTGCTATAATGAGATTGTATCACTGGCACTAAATAGTTATCCATGTGATTATCTCGTAGTCAGGTCATCCAATGTACTTGTTTAAGTAACAAGCATCCACGTGTTAACTTTGAGTATCACAATACTCACGGATGTGAGAAGTACCACCTGATCAAATTAGGAAGTCCAACACATGCTACTCTTAACACATTAATGATGTCCTATCCCGTTAATACTATGACTAGGAATAATTTAATTACGACACTATTCAGTGTAGTAAGAACCCCACATCATGATTTTCTTAACACGGTGTTGCACTTGAGACTTTATCTAATAGTTATTTTACATGAAAGCATAAATGAAACAAAATGAAAGATAAAGAACACCTTGTTTTATTTGATAATGCATAATATATAGAATACATGTGATTGCCTATAGGGCATAACACTAACAAACTCCTCCTTGCACTAGAGCGAGTCATTCATGTATCAATACCGAATGACTCTACATGTCAGTCATGTTTCTTTTGGGATAGTTCTTTTGTAAGTGGGTCAGCCATGTTCTCATTCATGAGAACTCTCTCTATCTTTACATCTTGTCTATCTATGATTTTCCTAATCAAATGAAAATGTCTAAGTACATGCTTGGATCACTGGTGAGGCTATGACTCTTTTGCTTGTGCAATAACTCAACTGTTGTCACACTCTAGAGATATTGGTTTAGCAACACTAGGAACCATTCTAAGCTCTATGACGAACTTCTTGATCCAAAAAGCTTCCTTAGTTGCTTCAAAAATGACTATGTACTGAGCTTCAGTCCTTGAGTCGGCAATAGTATCTTGTTCGGAACTCTTCCAAGCTATTACCCCTTCACACAACGTAAACATGTAGCCATAATGTGATTTGAAATCATCTTTATTAGATTGAAAACTGGCATCAGTATACCTATATATTTTCAAATCACCTCCTCCATATACCAAGAATACATCATTTGTTCTTTGCAAGTACTTTAGGATATTCTTCACAGCTGCCTAATGATCTTCACCGAGGTTAGATTGGTATCTGCTAGTCAAATTTAGAATGCAGGATACATCAGGCTTTGTACATATTATAGTATACATGATCGATCCAAGTGCAGAAGCATATGAAATTCGACTCATGTGATCCCTTTCAACTTATGTCTTTGAAGACATCGACTTTGAAAGGCTTAGCCAATGGGACATGGGTAAGAATCCTCTTTTGGATTGATCTATACTAAACCTCTTCAGTACTTTATCTATGTATGTAGATTGTGAAAGACCTAAAAACTTTTTTTACCTATCTCTATATATCCTAATTCAAAGAATATAGGTTGCTTCTCCAAGGTCTTTTATGGAGAATTTCTTGGACAACTAACCTTTTACCAACTGAAGGATACATGTATCATTTCTTACTAACAATATGTTATATATATCAAGTAATAGGAAAACTATTACACTCCCACTAACCTTCGTATATACACAAGGTTCATCCATATTTTGAATAAAACCAATCTCTTTGATTATTTCATCAAAATAGATATTTTAACTCCTAGAAGCTTACTTAAGTCCATAAATGGACCTTTACAGCTTGAACACTTTTGTGCTATCATTGGATGTGAAACCCTCAGGTTGTGTCATGTACACTTCCTCAGTCAGGCATCTATTTAGGAAAACTATTTTCACATCCATTTGTCAGATCTCATAATCATAGTGAGCTGCAATAGCTAGGAGTATTCTGATAGACTTCAGTATAGCAACTAGTAAGAAGGTTTCATCCTAGTCAATACCATGCTATTAACGATAACCCTTAGCAACCAATCATGCTTTCTGGGTAACTAGGTTACCATTCATGTCTTGAAAACCCAGTTGCACCCAATAGGATTAATTTCTTTGGGTGGATCAACCAGAGTCCATACTTAGTTTCCGTACATGGAATCTATCTCTGATTTCATGGCTTCAAGCTATTTGACAGATT
This sequence comes from Voacanga thouarsii, assembly GCA_026120185.1. Classification (NCBI taxonomy): domain Eukaryota; kingdom Viridiplantae; phylum Streptophyta; class Magnoliopsida; order Gentianales; family Apocynaceae; genus Voacanga; species Voacanga thouarsii. Next base: position 3,427,841 of record JANUWF010001165.1, read on the forward strand.
TTGAACTATTCAGAACTTCCTTGTAAGTAATAGGCTCATCATCATTTATGAGCAATGCGTTATTGTGGTCACTAATGAGAAATTCATATATCTCAAGTGCCATACGTATCCTACTCGACCTATGAGGCTCTTATTTAGTTGAAGGTTCATCTATTCTCTCAATAGATATGGGATCAGATGGTTGATCCTTGTTTTTATGTTTTACTTGAACTTTACTAAGTTCAATTTTACTCCCACTGTCCTTTTTAAGCATGTGCACTTTCTCTAAGAAAATAGTATATTTTGAAACAAACACTTTATTTTCAGGAGGAAGATAGAAGTAATATTCAAAAGATTCTTTCGGATAATCCACAAATAAACACTTGTCAGACTTACTATTAAGTTTATCTGACTGTCGTCTTTTGACAAAAGTAGGGTAACCCATACTCTCAAGTGCGATAACTTTGGTTTCTTGCCAAATAAAATCTCAAAAGGGGTAGTATCAACCACTTTTTGATAGAACTCTGTTTAGAATATAAACAAAAGTCTCTAGTGCGTACCACCAAAACAATTTTGATAAGTTTGCAAAAGCCATTATGGTGCTTACCATGTCTAGAAGGGTTCGATTCCTTCTCTCAGATACATCATTTAGGCAGAGGTGTATGTGGTGGAGTCCATTGAAATAATATCCCATTATCTCTAAGATAACCTTGATGGCTTAAGTATTCACCTCCTCGATCAGATCTTAGAGTCTTAATACTTTTTCTAAGTTGTTTCTCTACTTCATTCTTGAAGTCTTTGAACTTTTCAAAAGCTTCAAATTTGTATTTCATTAAATATAAATACCCTTATCGTGAATGATCATCGATAAATATTGTGAAGTAGTAATAACCTCCTCTTGATTGTATTGACATTAGGTCACATACATCAGAATGTGTAAGTGCTAATGATTCTTTTGCCTTTTCTCCTCTTCCAGAAAAAAGAGTTTTAGTCATTTTACCATGTAAATAAGATTCGCATGTGCCATATGATTCATAATCAAATGACCCTAAATCACCTAACTTGTGTAACATAGAAACGCGATTCCCATTTACATGGCCTAAAAGATAATGCCATAAATAAGATGAGGTTGAATTATCTATCCTTAGTTTCTTATTGTATATATTGAGGATTAGATTATCCATGTCTAGAATATATAATCTATTAACCAAAGTTGCGGAACCAAAATGAATATCATTCAATGAAAAAGAACAACATTTATTCTAAATTATTAAATAAAATCCAAATAAGTCTAAATATGCAACTGAGATATTTTTCAATAAAACTGGTACAAAATAATGGCTTTATAGTTCTAAAACTAATCCCGAAAGTAGGTGTAGCTCGCAAGTCCCCATAGTAAGTGAACTAACCTTTGCTCCATTTGCAGTATGTAGGACCACGCCGCCCTTCTCAAGCCTTCTACTGTCCTTTAGTCCTTGCAAGTTATTGCACAAATGAGATCCACATCTAGTATCTAATACTCATATCTCATTTCTAAAGGCAGTATTAACCTCAATCATAAACATACCATGAGTAGAAGTAGAAGTGCCCGCAAGCTTCTCCTTCAACTTCTTTTTTTTACAGTCTCAAAGTAGGCTATGCAGTTGCACCTCCAGTGGCCCATTTTTCCACAACGATGGCATGGTCCTTTGGTGGCTGCCACCTTCTTTTTCACACCATATTTGGGCTTTGTACAAGCCTTCTTCTTCTTCTTAGGAACCTCCTCCTAAAAGAGGAAGATTCTACTAACATAACTGCATTGGATTCTTTCTTCATGGAGAACTCCACAGTTTTGAGTAGATTGATCAACTCGGATATGATGGACTCAATCTTGTTTATCTGGTAGTTAATAAAAAAATTGTGAAAAACAATTTGGTAAAGATTACAGAATTAAGCCGATAGTTAATTTGTTATCTATCACAAAACTAAGAGATCTGAGCTTTTATTAAGGCCAATTATCTTTAGCCCATGAGTGGCCACAGAAGCACCCTCAGCCATCTTTGAATAGAACAATTGTTTTCATATCTCATATTTTTCCATCCTGGCTTGGGCATCAAACAGTTCTCGAATATGCAAGATGATCGAGTACGCATCCATATGCTCGTACTGTTTTTGCAACTCAAGGGTCATTGATGCCAACATCACATAGGATGTCATGTCACTGTCCTCTCTATGCTTTTTGTGGACAACATGCTCATCAGTATGAGCATCTTGAGCTGGTGGTGGCAGAATAGAAGCCTTTAACACGTTGAGCAACTTTTCTGACTTGAGAATAATTCTCAAGTTTTTATACCAATCGAGAGAGTTTGTTTCAGTCAATTGATTGGTTTCCAAGATGATACGCTAGTTTAGGTTGGTCGACATGATGCCAATGACGTAGATGTAAAGATAGAGAAAATTAGCTAATTGTATATGCCCATATAATGTAGATAATTAGGTCTTTAATTAATCACATTGTTGTTCCACTATTTTTACTCAAATCGATACCCCCACTATTGATTCAGGACGCTCATTGGAAGCCTTCCTAGTGGACCAGTATCCATATTCCTTAAGAATGACCTTGGGTTTGCCCAACAAACGACCCTTAAGTTCAATGGTAGGTATCCCATGCCAATTATATTGTATGTAATTACCAGATCAGTGGGTGATTAACATCTTCTAATCTTAAAGCTTTTAAGCTAACCCAATCTTATCACTAATTTTCTTTATACTTGAATTAGCCCAATCGGGATAAAGAAATTAGTTAAACCCGACCCATTAATTAGGAATTTAATTATTCTATAGCATGAACATGCCCAATGTCAAGTAGGGTTAGGTTAGCCCAACAACTAAGTATTGAAAAAGGACTCTTGTTCTTATTATATTAATGGAAGACATTAGGTTTAATTTTGATTGAGGAATTTGTGATATTTGTGTCTAAACATAGCATGCATAATATAATCATATCCAAACATTGCATAATAATAACATGGTTTGATTATGGACTTTACTATATTAATTTTCTCGAGCCACAAAAGAAATTAATTTGGCCAATCCTAAGTATTCATGCATGATATAGGGAGAAAATCTTACCATCCTCTTTTGGTCTTGATCATTTTTCTCTTGATCTTGTAATACATTCTATTCTATTTAAACTATGTAATCTAATTATATAAAATCCTAATTAAGAAACTTCGAGGGGAGTTTAGATGAGAAAAGAAATTTACACAAGGAAATAGAGAAGGCAGGACTCGCTAGCTCTATTTAATTCAAAATCAAAGCAATAAAATGCATGACCAATTTAATTGGGTCCATAGTCCATAACCAAACCACCATGCTAATTTTATACTCAATAATAATAATAAACATAGCAAATAATTCCAAAATCACTATTTTGGAATAATGGAATAAATTCTAAAATTAATATTTTAGAACATATATTAATTCCTAAAATTAATTCCAAAATCACTTATTTGGAAAATGGAATAAATTATAAAATAACTATTTTCGAAGATATATTAATTTCTAAAAACATATTTTAGGAATTAAAATAAAATAATATATAATCTAAAATCATTATTTTATAAAATATATTATTCTCTGAAACTAAATTTTTGGAAAAATTATATTAGTCCCAAAATGCTAACTTTGGGAACTTTGGGATGTTTAGTGAAACAGAGAGAAAAACATCATTGTGGGCCACCACAAAGAGTCAAAAAAAATGAAAAGAAAAGAAAAATCTCCCCCCCCACCTTTTTATAATAAACAGTGAATTGCATCCTAGGGAGGATGATGTTCACCTTCCCCATGATCACTTAAACCTCCCACTTGAGCCGCACATCGTGGGAGATGAGACATTGCGAGCCACAGCTCCAAGCCGAGGCATGGCTCCCGGTTAGCCGCTGCTTTGGCCAAAAATTATTTTTTAAAACTTCTTCATCTTCCCCATAAACGATTTATGGGGAGAAAAAAAAACCTTCAAGCTCTACGACAATTTCAGAGAACTATTCTCTGATTGAATCCATTTTTTTCCTTTTTCATTTTATAATTTAATTCAAATCTTCTCAGTAAAACAAAATAAGAACAAATCAAAATTTGTTCAAGGCAAAAAAAAAAAATGACAGTCTCTGGAAACCATTCCCTTTTACGGTTAGACACAACAAGCCCAAAAAAATATTTTTCTTCTCTGCAAGAAATGACGCAAGAATTAATGCTTTAATTCTTGTCAATAACTTTTATAGAAATAGGTTCATGCAATCAAAACCCATGGAATCAATTACTTTTGCCTTTCACAAACAACTCTTGTGAAAATGATTTCCATAGAGAACACAGAGGCAAACAACGAAATGAATTTTATGGCCAAAACACAACCCATTAGCCGATAAATGGAGGCTCTAAAACCACAGTTAGGAATTCTTATCTTGCAAATACAGTTGCGCCGTGGAATAAACCTAAGAATTCCTACCGTGGATCTCATTTATGTGCATAAACAGAATTAAATGGTGAAGAATAATACACCATACGTTGCCTCTGGGAATGAAAAAATTTCCTTCTGTTCAATTTGTGGCGCGATCCAGGAAAAATTCTTTCGTTCTGTCAAAATGACAAATCTCAAGAGTAGAGATTTCTCTAACAGAAATCCACATAAGAATCGTGCACAAGAACACATCGGGATTTTTGTGCCAGCAAAAATCACTTGGCTGCTAGGGTATTTTTGTTTAGAAGAAGAAGAAGACAATGAGAACTCTCAGTTTTGTTTTTAGAAAACTCTCTGTGAATTAATTGAAGATCATCTATCACATACATTCTATATATCATCACATATATCATCTGCCTCACTTTTAGTTATCAGAATCCCCATCCTTATAAGGATTCTTAATTAGTAATAAGTATTATGATTATAGTTAATTACAATGTAGCTCACAAATTATAACTAATTATAATTTGACCACAACGACTTCTTCAATTCACAATCAACCTTATAATGTTATCCAATAACATCTTGAGCACTTAATTCTCTACTCTGTGTGGCCTATTAGGTTTCTCGGTCTATTGGTAGCAAAATATGAATTAATCTAAATCTCTTTAAGATTAATAATCCTTAATAATTTTAGAAATAACTTATTAATTCTAATAATGATTGATTTATTAATTCTCTAATTAATAAATCAATATTCAGCAGATCATGAGCAGTATCTAGCAATACATCATGACCATCCACAAGTCCAGAAAGTGAAGTGGCTTGACTCGAACCTTTCAATAGTAAACAACGATGCAATAAACTTCTTTCGCCATATAATATCTCATTCGGTTTGGAGTACAGAATTAGTGCCAACTTCTTCTAGAATAATAGATTCTTTCTGGCATGAATATTTTAGTACTTGTTCTAGGAATCCACTACTCGTCATATGTATCAATTGGAACCATTTTCATTATACAATCGCCTTGGTCAAGGACTTCTTAGTAGTGATTCCTATAAGTGGCCATGAGATATTCGCTCCTACTATTAGGAGTGGTGAATCCTTTTAATCTGCTCAACTACTTTCATTTGCTTCTTGTTGTACCCAATATCCATCCCATAGGTGGTCTTGTCAGAACTACAGAGATTGGAATCAAAGCCCAACACCTAGCAAATAAAGTACCTTAGAGATCCTAAGTCTAATGATACTTGCATATTTGCTATAATGTGATTCTATCACTGGCACTAAATAGTTATCTATGTGATCATCTCATAGTCAGGTCATCCAATGTACTTGCTCAAGTACCAAGCATTCACGTGTTAACTTTGAGTATTACAATACTTATGGATTTGAGAACCACCGGCTGATCAAATTAGGAAGTCTAACACGTGCTAGTCTTAATGTATTAATGATATCCTATCTCATTAATACTACGACTATGGATAATTTAAGTATGAACACTATCCAACATAGTTGTAACCCCACATTATAATCTCTATCATGATTTTCTTAACACAATGTTGCACTTGGGACTTTGTCTAATAGTTATTTTACACGAAAGCATAAATGAAACAAACAGAAAGATAAAGAATGCCTTGCTATATTTAATAATGCGCAATATATAGAATACATGTGATTGCCTCAAGGACATAACACTTACATGCAATTGCCTTTGCAATCGTATGCACCGTCACAATGATCTATTTTCCACGAAAAATGCATCTTTTTACAACCCTTTTTTTTCTTTGCAAGAAACCTCAAATCTATCCAAACTAAATGCAACAGTTCTTTTTTCATTGCATGGCCTTTGCAAATAGGTTTTTTTTAACGGATTTTGTGTGTCGAAAATACAATTATTGCTCATTGCAAATGTTTAATTTTATAATTATTTTTATTTTAAAATAAATATTTAATTAATTCTCGTCACTTTTAAATTTGTCCCTCCTTCTATGCATTCCACAATTTTACGAGACATAATTTTCGATACTTATTATATAAGTATGCCTAATATTACAATGCTTATGTTTTCTATTGTCACCTAATTTACTAATATGTATTATATAGGATTTTTTTTCCACGACACGTTTTGATAAGCGTCTCCAAATTTCCTCATAAAATTACATCCAAGTCCCCTTTTTAGCTACACTATGATTGTGTAGCATCCCAAATTCGGCAACACTTTCTTTACACAAATGTCCTTAGAATGGCGACACATAATTATGCTTTTGTCCCTTTTGTACCGACGAAATAATCCATAACATCCCAGAAAAATGTCCCACAATAACGACGTGTAAGTATGATTGCTTTCTTTTTTAACAACACTAATTTTATTTCGTATTGTCCTAGAATTTAGCATCACTTTTTCGAATGCCCCAAAATTTATGACTTGTGATTACTATTGTGACATTTTTTGGTACACGATTTCTCCTAAATTTTTTACCATTTTTATTTTTTTAAAATATTTTTAAAGCTGCCCAATTACTTTTTTTTTAAATTTTAGAAAGCATAAAATATGAAACATAATTTAAATATTCAAAATATATATAATTCAAATATTCGTATAAAAACTAAGTAAACTAATATTTGATTACAAAATGTTCAACTAATTCTCAACCAGAAACATCTCTTTGCATCTTGAAAGTGGATGCATATTTGCAAATTATTACTTTTCATATTTTAATGTCCCTACAAATAAAAACAAATCAAATGGTAAATATTCAAAATAATGTAAAATTTTATGCACATAAAAATAATAGTTTTACAAAATTCAATGAAATAAATACAGCTGAAATAATTTGACTAAATAAAATACTTACATAAGCTCAACCTTCTGTAGATGTAAATGTAGATATAGTAAAATTGTGACCAGCCTAAAAAATTAAATATATTGCATAACATTTAATTGCCATGAATCATTTAAGTAGAAATAGTAAACATAATGACCATGTTAATAGTAACTCACTTATGAAAATAATATTCTAAAATTAGATACATCACTGTGCATACTGTTTAACTCTTGTTGGATATCATCAATCTTCTTTTCATAATCATTTCGCATGTGTGTAATCTTCCTTTCATACTTTTCCTTCATGTTTGCAATGATCGTCTCATAACTCACATTCATGTCATGAATCGTCTATTTTTTTGTTTAGAGTTTGGTCCAGAAATTTGTGAAGGAGTAACTCCTAATCCATATCCTCTAACTTGACCATATTGATGTTCTCCCAAAACTTCATTGATTACTCCATCCTCTATTATATTGGCATTAGAATCTTTATGTGTTGCAGAATGTTCTGTAGCAATATTTGTTGTGTTCTCCTATATTGTAGTAAAAAAATAGTAGTAGCCTTAAATTTCTTGACACAAGGTACAACTAAAATTTTAGTTTAAATAATGCAAAAGAAAACTATAATAATAGCTTTGGACTAATCGTTTATGAATTTTCCATCATTTCTTGTGTGACTAATTTTGTAAAACTCAATCTGTCCTGGCTTTTTTTTCCATGACTCATCTCCTGTCATAAAATGCATTTAAAAATTTAGAAACTATTACAAAAGGCATAAAAGTCATTAAAATTTTTGCAGGAATTGCACAGAAAAGTACTAAACGTATTAAATTTAAATTTGAACTCACATATTCATGTCTCCCTCTTGCAAAACTATTTGATCCACTAGTGTGATATGTTTTGTGATAACCTTATGCTGCTTTACCCTTTTTTGAAATATTCTGACCAAATTATAGATATAGAAAAAGATTTCGAATTGTAAGAGAAAAATTAGGCAAATTTAATTTAAAATATATAATTAGAATTAATTTATAAGATAATATTTCATGTTACCTGAGCTTTCTTTGAGAACCAATATTGCACAAGAATCTCCCATTGATTTGGAAAAACATCATCTGGAACTAAATTCTCTATTTCTTCTGGAGTCTTCTACGATGAGAAATACTTATGCTTTAAATCAAATTGAAATCCTTCCACTTGCATGCAATTGATTGGAGCACCCACTTTTATACTTCAACTTGATCAGGGATATTGAAGTATTTCTCTAAAAATATTAATAATACAAAGTGAAAACAAATAAGAAGTTCATAAAAAGTTTTACAAAAATAAAACTAAATAAAGTTAATACCTTAATCAATCCTAGTCATTTTTCTCCAATCTGACCATTCAATTGAACAATACTCTTTTTTCCTTGCAACATTACCTAACCATCCACCCAAAATTCCGCCACCCTTTTTAACTAGTTGTCCTAACTTACTAAAATGAACCACAATCCTGTGATTGTTGGGTAATGTCCATACATCTTTGGCACATATAGCTCCTTCATGTGTTTATTACAATCCTTTGCTCATTTGTAAAATAAAAAAATAAATTTGATAGAAAATATTAATTTGTCAAGACAATATAACATTTTATACCTGTAATTTCCACATCAACATAAACTTCACTGGTGATTTTGGCATGTGGTTAGGTATTAGTGAATTCTCTGTGACTATGTGGTTGAGTCTCATCACTATCAGAATTTGAAGCATTTAATGCATTCGTGTCTGATGCAATAACTCCTTGACTAGTGACATCATAATCTCTTCAATGTTTTTTTGTATAAAATTTCCTTAAATGAATAATTAATTGTTAGAATAAATTAACAAATCTATTTTGAATTAAAAATAAGAAAAAATAAAATAAAATATTTAAGCTAGTAGAAGTTTTGAACTTACATTAGTTTCAGCTTCTTGTTTTTGCAAGCAATATTCCAAAACAAGCGACGCTAAACCTCACAGTCTAGAGACAAGTTTCTGCCCTCATTTCATGTCTTTCAACAAACTAGGAGAAGATTGGAAAAACATTCCTATATCAGTGATTTATATTTAACGAATTTTTATGTTCACAATAGTAACAAAAAGAAAATTAAGCCTCGACCCAACAACAAATATCAGTTAAAGCACAATCTTAACACATAACTCCACTTGTTTCAAACTCTTGCTATATAGGATGTTATAATGTTCCACATAATTGGACATAAAATGTATTTTAAATTGGAAAAACATGTACTAAAACTTTGAAGCACAAGAATAAACATTTAGGGATATAAGCTAGCCAATTTCATTTATCCTGGTTCAAAACAGATTCATGAGCTTCCTCTTAATTTATTTAAATCAAAGTTAAAGTGCCCAATACATAAACTGTCTTCATTCAATCGGTGGAAAATTGCATATTGATGTTGGTCCCTAATGTGTGTCACTTCAAATGGGGAAAACATTATTACCATAGTAATATTTTCTCAACACTTAATTCCATCACCCACCAAGAAATCAATTGGAAAATATTCCTGAAACAAACCACCCATTTGCTAAATAGCATTGCAATACTATAGTCCACATAATAGAAGAATAAAATGAACCACCTACTTGCTCCTTCTTAGTTAGTCGCTAAACCAATTAACTGCAGATACAAGAGAAAGATCATTGCCTGAATTGGGTTGCTGGAGTTCATACATATATATAGTAACCATAGTGCATAGATCATAGAAAGACCATAGAGCATAGCATTACAAAGATTAGAGAGACCCTATGAAAAGTTCAAAGCAAATCCTTAAATGCATACACAAATATGCGACCAAAAATTGATGCAGGAAAAACAAAATTATCCAGTCAATCACATTTTAACATGTGAAATCGAATTCAATGAGGGCTAAGGGAAAAAAGTTAATAGTCTTAAGTTGGTTGAGAACAAAGCAGCTGCAAATATTAAAGTCTATTAAGCTCATATACGCAGAAAGACATGCTGATCCCCTCTAAAGAGGGCCAACGTGGTGGTCTTAGTTCCATCTTTCATTCAAAATCAATTCTGAATGAGAAGAAAAGATTCAAACAAATAGGAAAAAAATATTTTAAAAAAATTAAAATTAAGAGAGAGAGAGGGGGGGGGAGAGGGAGAGAACATCTTTAATGACTGTTGAGATGATAGAGATTTAATAGAAAGAAAGATTGTGAACAATAAAGATCAGATTAACCTTGTACTATAGGTCGCGCTTTGTTGAGAGAAGGAATGAACAAGAGAGAGCCTCTAGTGCTAAAAATATGGTTTTTTTTTTTTGTGTAATATCGTGGCGGGAAGAGTTATAGGATTACAAAATCACTTATTTTCAGGATTATGATTTTTATTAGTATTATTCTATTTAATGAAAATTTGAAATTTTGGAAACTTGTTACACGATCAAAATCAATGAAATTTAGCCATATTTTTAAACTTGTTTTTGAAATTAAATTTATTTAAAATATAACTAAATCCTAGTACACAATCAGAAGATATATTATTATATGGGAATAATATAGAAAGGAAGAAAATAGAGAGAATTGTTCCCTTTCCATATCAATGTCCAAGAGGAAAAAAGGAAACCACGGTCCTCCGAGAAGTAGAAAATATTCCGAGGTTGAGGAGGCATGTTATGAAGGGAAGAATTGGACGAAGCTAATCATTTTAGCACTCTGCTTTATTTCGATACTTGTTTATCTGTTTCTGGAGAAAGATTTGAACTACTGCATCTGGCTATGTTGTAATATACATAGTACCTCTTTACAAGCCATGTATTTTCATACACACTCTGCACCCTATGTTTGACTAAACAATTGGGATACAAGAGTTTTACTAAAAGAAATCTAGATTTGGGATTTAATTCATCACGTGTAAGAAAGAGATAGTAAAGAAAATTGAGAAATGTGTCAGAATGGAGACCTCAAAATTATTACCAAGTCTAGTTGCAAGAACAAGAATTCCTCATCATCATTTATGAAAAATAAGCTATACACAATTTGATTAAGTTTGTTTAAGATATAAACACAAAAATGCATTCCCTCTCACATTGAAGAAGCCTTATACCAGTGTTGACATCAAATGTATCCTGGTGGGAGAAAAATAATAGCTTTTGGATATAACCAACTTGTTTCATGTCGTCTGATTTTTTACTTGTTGGGTAAAAACTTAATGCTAGGATATAGCTGGTTAATTTTGCTGGGATACTCAAGATATTTGTGAGTATAGGGAAAGTCCATTTGGCAAAAGCTTTGCTGCAATACTTCATGAGAAGTATGGTTGGAATTCGCACCAAGACTCTACCTATAAAATCAGGAACTATAAGTTTAGCCATGAAGACACGCGGAGCATTTTCATGATGAAACTGATTGTATGTCTGCTAAATCCCAATTACCTAGATAACACCACTTTACTTTGTAAGCATCCCTAGCATATGCAAGTCTTTAAGAAGAGGCATCCCCTAGTCGAGGAAGGTCTCAAAAGTTTTATAAAAAACTATAGTTCATGTATAGTGGTTAATGCTTAGCTGTAAAGCTATTTCACCGGATGATTATCATCAAATTTCTCATGACAAGTTACAATTTCATATCAAACATCAAAGCAACAATTTCCCTTTCACAAGCTCATCTTGGGACAAATGAAAATCTATAACACTATAAGAAATAATTCAGAGCACACAAACTAGTGCAAATAATGACAATGAAGAATCCTAGAATAGTCGAAGTAGACAAAAGGCATAATTTTGATCCATTGATGTGTTTCATATCACAATTTTCAAGAAGATAATGCTCTAAGTCTCATTGCAGCAAGACTAATTTATCACTGACTGAGAAAAAATTACTACACCAAAAATGCAAAATAAGACAACATTCCATCATCTTCATAGATCACAATCAAAGATACAGAAATTTGACCTCACAACTTTAAAGATTGGACAAAGCAATAGTCAATTTATCTGCAAATTTCAATATACATATTTATTAGGGAGTCAATCGGGTTGCAATGAGATAGAAGGCAAAGATAACAATATACTAATACCACCAACTGCAGCTAAAAGGACACATAATATGTCATTTATGCTCTTTTCTGGTGATATTGGGTTTGAAGAATTTAAAACAAGAACTTGAGTGTGATGTGAGATAGATGAACAAGAGTCAGAAACTTTTTCTAGAGGCCATTACAACTAAAGATACATCTTTTGTCCTTTCAAATTAGTACTTACTATTTTCATGAACTGCAATCTATCTTTCTTTTAGAAAATTTTTTCTAAATCAAATTCTTGCTTTATTAAAAATAAGGGCAAAAAAATTGCACGAGAAGCATTCGCACTCTCAAATTTTGTTACCAGTATTAGCAAAATAGAGCAAGTCAAAGAATTGAAGGAAACAAAAGAATACTATTCCCTAATAAAAGTAGAAGATAAGAAGGATATGCTTACAATTCCTAGTGCAACACCATCAAAAGCTGTGTGATACTCGAAACTAGGAGTTGGAAGCCATGGCATTAGGTAAGCAAAGAGCAACAAGAAGCTAAGGACGGCCTAGATGAAAGCAATTGAAACAGTAACAATAGCTTAAGTTAATCTATTGAAAAGACTTGGATGATGCTTCAACTATCTACAACTGAAGAAACAAAATCAAAATAATCACAAGATAGAAAACACTTTTGTATTATTTTCCATGAACTTTTTTAGAGCTGAAGTTCATTGTTTCATCTTTCTTTACATGCCATAATTCATTAGACATTTCAAAAAATAATCCACATTTTCATTTACTAAATATCTTTTCCATGAAGGCCAACAACTATGATCTAATCATAACATCTTTCTTTAAAATCATGGTGCTGAAACATCATGATAAACTAAGAATCATAAAACTATACATTCAGTATTTTGGAGTTTAACCAATTTCCACTGAGTTTTACCATGCTTTCTAGTATTTAACCCATTCCCCAACATTGTTTCTTTAACTTTATCATTAAAATATGGAGCCCCTCAATCTAGAATAATTTAGTGTTATATCAAAAACTCAGCCATTTTGAATTCTTCAGACTATTCTGTTAGCAGAATGATAGAACAGTAAACAAATATTAATTCAACAAATAGGAAGCATGATGATACCATTTTGCCCGAAAACTACGAAATCATCAATATATTCATGAATGCAAAGCCAGATTGCCAAGATTGCCAAGCCAAATACAAGACCACAAATGATGTCAATCACACTCTACATGGTAGGTAAATTCTTCCTGACAAGAAATAAATTTCAAGTTAGATATTTTAGAAGGACATGATAGTAACTATAAGAAACAACAAACTTAGGTGATTAGTTGAAGCTTACCAAGACCAATTAAGACCACAAACAAGATTATAATAGTTAATCCCACCAATTCTGTAGAGACATCTTGAATTTGAGTGTAGGAAAAGACATAGTGAAAAAGATACTTGATTAACCCAAAAGAAAAGTAAGTTAAAAGACCATCCTAGAAAGCTACAGCCTAAACTATGTTGAAAATCATTCCACTAAGACATATACTATATTCTGCATTGGTATATGCTATTATTCAAGAACTATATGATGGATAAACAAACTAATTGATGTAGATTATTCTAGTTGTGTAGGCAGCTTATGCAGGAAGTGCTATTAGTAGCAGAAACTTTAGAAAACTAGAAAGAATAGTTGACATCAGCAGAAACATAGACAATATGCTTTCAATTTTAATCATGATATAGCATTCTTAGTTCTAAAACCATTGTTAAGAGGGAGAAGAGGGAAGGAGCAATGGAGATTCATAGCCTGCCTCAACGGAAATGCTTATTATTTGGTGTTCATAGTCAAGAAAATATAAATGCATTTATGGCATTCAAGGAAATCATTTAAGCATCACCATGGAAAGCCTTGGGGCAACAAAAAATAAAAAGCCCAATGTTTTACAAAGCTTATATGGAAATGAAATGTGCTGTAATTCTTCAGTCAACTACATTCAAATTTCCACCCTATTTATATAGGTAATATATGTGTGTAGAAACATCTCTATACCCTGATAAAGCTACAATATTAAGAGTATGTGAAGAAGGCAACCCATATTCCATTGTATTTTCTTTCTTATATTTTGTCGTTGTAATTCTCCTAACAGGTGGTGAACATGATCTAGGGGCTGAGATCACATCCTGTTAATCATAAACACCAAAAATTGGAATCACTATCAAATATATACTATATAAGGAATAAACTAAACTAAATAAGACCCTTTGTCTCCTCAGTCAAACATATGGTTTGGAAAATGAACAAAGTTACCTTTGTAAATTTCCTAATCTATTCACAAAAGGCCATCAAAAGTGTCATTTGCCTAGCCAATTTGCCATGTCCACTTTAGAATTCAAACACCATAATCCACTTAATAACAGGAATAAATAAGAATCAACTGAAATACTGAATTGAAGGCCATGCTTAGGCATGTAATCTGAGGTGTACCCGAAGAGCAAAGGAAGAAAAGTAGAAGAATAACATAAGATAACCCCAAAAACAAAGCATCCAAATATTTTTGATGATATTTCTATAGTATCCCACCAAGGTATAAAAAAAATCAGGGCTTGCCATCCCCTGATGCTTTCCATTCACCCCCAATGAAAGACCCTTCTTTCTCCCCTCTCTCAGACTGTACTTTCTTTTCTATTGAAGAAAAGAAGAGTGATTGCGATTCAAAGCCTGAACAACTTCCACAAAACAAAAATAGCCTTGAAAATAATATAGGATGGACCTGCACTCAGTACCCAGGAGAGAAGGGGACAGGAGATGTGTATGATTCTGTCTCAACTAAAATGATTTCTCTATATACATAAGAAGAATATAGCATTTCACAATTGGAGTACTAGAAACCTAAGGAAAAAAAAAAACCCTTTTACTAAAGATCACACAAGAAGCAAAACAGGTCATCTACTATAAATGGCCAAATAACTAATAATCTCAGAAGAACCAAATTACATTTGTGCACTTTGGCTTTGTGCTACAGTATTAGCCATTATGCCTACTTATACTAGCAATGGCATAATGAACTATCTTTTAATGAAAAGAAGTAAGCATCCCCAGTCTATAATACCCATATGAAATAAAAAAGAAGCAAAGTATTGAACTATCCAATGCTGAAAAACTACAATATAATAATAATAATAATAATAATAATAATAATAATAATAATAATAATAATAATAATAATAATAATAATAATAATAATAATAATAATAATAATAATAATAATAAAGAATCTGAAATTAATAGAAAAGGTCAATATTATATTACATAAACATTATACTCAACACAAGCATCCCCAGTCTATAATAGTATTTAAACATTAGTAGCAACCAACTACATATAAATATAAATCCAAAATCTGGCTTTGAAGAAAGTATTAGTTCCAAAGTCTAATAATCTAAAGACTAAATAAATTCAATTTGAAAAATTAAAACCACAATTGTTCTTGGTCAGACTAAGATAAGAAAACTCAAAAGAAGTAAACAACAAAAACTTAGTCAAACTCCTCAATCTTAGGAGCAACGCCCATGTCACCACCAGTGTAACACCCCACTACCTAGGCCCAACAGGGCCAGGGATATCGCCTCGTCCAAAGGACAAGTGGTCTTCATAACTAGGTCATACCAATGAAAATAAAAATAATACTTTAAAAATTAAACTTATTACAATCCAAAAATTCAGGAACAAATCCAAAATAAAGTGTTCACTATCATCTCTCAATGCAACACATAAAATAAATAACATAAAGTCTCCAAAGCAGACAACAATCTAGCTACTCATCTTCACAGCAGGATCAACCTGAAAACATGGCATAAAATGTGATGAGATAAACATCTCAATAAGCCCATGTGTGCTTTGAGTGTCTTAGGTAAAACAGTTCATGTGTGCAAGTTGTAAAAATTGTATAACAGAAAATGCTGGCAAGCAATAAATAAGGATTAAAATAAAGAGTGGTATTTTGCTTTTTAAAATGTACATGTGTATAATAAATACAACCACTCAAATGGGTAGCCATGGGTGACCACACATTGGGCCCTATGACCATATAACAGTCAGAATGCCACACTTTATGCAGACTGACAAAAAGGTAGGTGATCGGCCTACCGGGTAGGATACTTCTCCTTCTCTACACCCAAACAACTTGATTGTCCATTCCGAAAACACACAGTCCATTTGACTGAAACTTGCTAGCTCGGACTGGCATGATTAAGTAGTACTGTCGCTTCTCTAAGTTGAGTTCCTCTTCTGGAGGTGGCATCCTACCAAAAGACTCGCTCTTGCTCTTTAAAACTAGTACTACCAGCCTACCCTTATTGAGTACTCAACGTTGATTGTCCCACTTGGGAGAAAACGGATAAAACATTGTTTTACTTGGAAATAGCAATTAAGAGTTTCTAAAATTCGTGTCAAAGTGAGTTTTTAGAAAAAGTTTAGTGTTTGTGCAAAACTACTTGTTTAGTTTTCAAAAGATTTGTTTGACTAAACAAGAAAGGAAGCAATCCTTAATTGCCTTTATAAAATGAGTGTCCATACACTTCATGTTTGGATTGCCAAAGTAACCTCTTGTCATCAAATAAGTTTATGCAGGAGTTTACCTGATCCTTTGCTTGCAAATTCACAAGTCTTTCAAAGTTGACCTAACCCCGCCTGGGGTAAATACAAGGCATATGGTTATACTCAAGCTATATTTGCTTCCATAAATAATCCTAGTTCAATTTATTACAATCATGACCCTAATGTCCTAAGTTTTAAGGCTAGATGATAAATGTTTTTATAAAATAAGTCTAGCTTGATAAATGAAAATAACTAGGGGTTGTAAAATAATTACTAATAAGTTATAGGTTCAAATACAAATCTTTAGTGTTGTTATAAATAAACTAGGGTTTAATTGATGAAGAATCTTAAGTCCTAGATGATAATATTAAAATAAATAATAACTTATTACTAATATCTTAATTAATAATTAATAAATAAATTTTATTAAATTTTGATCAATAGATAATAAATAAATTTCAATAGTATTTATGAATTTATAGCCTACAAGAGTAATATTTTACCTACTATTATATATATATATATATATATATATAAAAGGCTTGATTTATTATATATATATATATATATATATATCCTTTAATAAAATGTATCATTTATTTGGCTAAAATATTACTATCCCATTTAATGTTCCAAATCCAACTTCCTAGAGTTTTCGAATTTTTTAGAGGAAATCATAATATTAATTTTAATTAACGTAATAAAATTGGCTAATTAAAATAGCTTAGGACCAACAAGGTCATGATCATAATTCCTATTGCTAACAAGTATCATGAACATATACTCCAACATCAATCAACAAACTATTCTATTCATGAGTAAAGGCTTAAATCCATATCTATTATCAAATGGTCAAATCTCTACTAAGCATAATCATATTTATGGCTTCAACAAGAACACAAGAACATAATACCCTATTCACCAAATGTGACATAATATCTAGCATGCTTAAACATCCACACTCACTCAAGACATTAAGAACAAGCATTGATCCACAAGAAATATCATGGAACTTAACCATGGCAAAACATCCTCATGCTCCAATCTCAACACCTTCATACATAAGCACATACTCAAACCCTAATCATATTCTATCCTACTCTAACAACATCTAAGAGATATGATTTTAGAATTAAAGAGAATGTTAAAGAGAAATACATGGTTGATGACAATCTCAATGAAGATTTAAGGAGATCCACATGCTTAGGAGGCTTGATTCATCCAAGAAGGGAGAAGAAAAACGGCCATGTTTGAAACAACCATTTTGGCTGAGAGAGAGAGAGAGAGAGAGTATTAGTATATCATGTTAAAGATTGAAGGGGAAGAAGGTGAACAAAATCGTTTTTGGTTACCTTGATAGAGTTCTTGAGACTTCAAGAAAAAATCTGCTTTTTTATCCGATTGCAGATTTTTGTTTTCAAGATTTGATGTTATAAAATCTAGAAATGGACTCTAGGGAGTGAGTAGGCATGATCTGGAGTTTTTGGAAGGGATTGGAGGTGTGTAGAGTGGTCTTAGGTTTGAAGAAAGCTAGTGTGTGTTCTTGGTGTTCATGGAGAAATGGAGAGAATTAGAGAGAAATCTGGATGAAATTGCTGAAAGGTATTGGCCGAATGATTGAGGTATCCTTGTGATTTGATTTTCAGATTAAGGAGAAGAGGGAAATCTGGTTGTTTTAAATTCAAATGGAGTAATTTATGGAGTGTTTTAAGGTAGAAAATATGGTAAGGTGGTTTGATTGATGGAGGTTCTTGGATGCTACAATGGCCGACTGGTTTGCTGTGGTTGTGTTGAAATGAATAAGGGTTGAAGGGGCTATAGGGTTGGCCAAAATTCTAAATGTAATGGGGGGAGGATTTTTGGTTGTTTGAAGCTTAATCCAAGGGAGTTTTTCATGGAGCAATTGCTGAAATTTTTGAACTTTAATTGGAAGCTTGATTGGAGTAATTGAATGAGGAATTCAAGGGGTGGCTATGGAGTCCAATCGTGTAGGTTAGTGGAGAAGGGTGATGGAGTTCAGTTCATGGCTGACTAAGGTTAATTTCACAAAAGTTTGAAGTGATTTTCAGACAAGGCTTGAAGGGAGAGCAAGGCTAGAATTTTTTTGGTTGGTCATTCGAATGGTTTGCTGGAATTTTTGTGCAATTTCTCTGCAATGATCTAACCAATTTGTAGAGAGTTTGGAGAGATATTGGAGGGTCCTTTAAGGCTGGTTTCCAGCCTTCTTTATGGAGGAAAGCCAGAGTTTTTAATTACTAGTTTGAAGGCTGAAGAAACAGCTTTGATTGCTGGCCTGCCATGCTGCGAAACTATCCAGAAATTTTTCCTGGTTTGCACAGCTTTGTGCAGTCCGGTTTTGGCAGAGAAATTCCAGTCTTCAAGCTAAGAAAGTTGGCCATGTTTCTGGTAGCATTTGAGTAAGAAAAATGGTTGAAGTTTTCGAAAGCTAGGCTGCCCAAGAATCTGGAAAATTTTCAGATTCTTACCATGAAGAAGATGAACACTATAGAGTGGAGTTTGAAGGTACAACCATGGAGATTAATTCTCTAGGGGAACCTTCCTTAACTCCCTCCCTATTTTCAGTCAAAACTCTATCCTCTAAGAGCCATTTTCAAAATTACAAGGTCAATAAACCTTGCTGAATTTTTTGGAATTAAAATATGGATTTGGATTAATTAAACAAACTTAATTGGTAAAGGATTTAAGGTAAGTTAGGGAATAAAAGGACATGAATCCCTTAAGAATTCTTGTAGGGCATAAGAATAGGATTAGGACATTCACTTCATGTCTCCCATAGGACAGCACTCCTATTTCTACTTGTGGAATACAAAGGCTGAAAAATTCAACCTCAAACAAAAATAAAATTAATCATGCTAAAACTTAAATGATAGGATTTGAACTCAAGACTTTAAGGATTAACTCCCAAGCTCTAACCACTAAATCATAACAACTCTTAGTCTTATTTTCTCTCCCAAATATTCTTCCTATTTAATCCTCAAGCTATCTCCCTATTTTGACCTAAAAAATTACCATTTTACCCTTCATACTCAATAAGCACAACTAAGCCTTCTAGACTATAAATCACAATTCTAAAGCACATAAAATCATTCAAAAATATATATATTCATGCAAGAAAATATGATATGCATCCCGAACCCCTTACTCTAAGGTTGGTTTTAGGTGGGGTTTCACAACCAGCACCCTAGTGTAGCTTTGCAATTATAGGGTTGCAATTATGCTAATCATGTTCTCAGTTTATGTTTCATGTCCTGCATGAAGAAATAGAAATCAAGTTCAATTTAGCAGCTTAGAAAATAGTTCAAAATAATTTCAAAATTTATGTAATAGTCTTTTTCTTCAAATACAATACATGTCATTATTTGCAAGGGAAATTCAATTATGCTTTTACGCTACTAGGTAACATGACAACCCATTGACTTGTCCCACAATTTTTTAGAACACATCCATTTTAGAAAAAATAATATAGCAATTCAAAAGTAAAGTGTATCTATATTGATATATAAGCTTTACATGGTAACACCACGTTTGCAAAAATCATTAATTACCTGTATCAAGCACTCCTAGGTTGAAGAGAAATTCACTATTAGCTTGACTATCATAATCGGTAGTAGAATCAGAATTGTTCATTTTATGTCCACTAGATGTAACTCTAAGCTGTCAAATTGTATTAGAAATATATTTTAAAAATTGAAAAATATTAAATAATGCCTTTACAACTAATTTTCTAAATATGTGTAGATCAAGATCCATCTGACTCTTGTCAATTGATCAATTTGTGTCGGGGTAAGGACGTTACTCATTAAGGACTTTAGTGCTTCATTTACCTCAGCTCGTGCCTCCTCTCGTAGGTCTTCTCTTATTTTTTGTTCAATTTGCTAGTATTGAACATCTGTAATGTTAAGCAAAGTAATAGATGCTTCTTGGCTTCGATTACAAGTTTTGAACCATGAAGAATTGTTCACATAACACATATATCCACGACTATCTTCTCCCAAAAAGTCATTGTAAATTTGGTCCTTCAACTCCTTGGTTTGTTCAATCTCAGGAACTTGGTCTAAGCGATATGATATTGCATGGTATCAGAAAAGGAAAAAATATTCCTATGAAAACATGATGAGATTAACATTAGAGAAAATTGATCAAGCAATAATTACAAAAAGTATATCTCTAGAGAACAATATTTCTCTCTACTTACAAATAGTTCTCTTGTGTCATCATCAAGGGACATCCCATCTTTAGGTATACGAGTCCTTATCCACACATCAAGCCTTGATGGTTCAAGTCCTTCTTTTAACATCTAAGATAATTTGAGGAACATATATTTAACTTTTTTGTTAACATTCTCAAAACATACCATTATAAATTTTATCTCTTAGAAGACTTCAGAGTGACTTGTTCTCTGCATCATATGCCCTAAACACTGATTTGCTCTATTTTGTTTGTTTTGTTCTTAGTGTAGGATTTCTATCATGCATAATCAGATTAAGCGCAACGGAAAACAACAAGAAATCCAAGTCAAGGATCACAGGTTCGCAATAGAAACGGGAAAAAGGAGAAGATTGTGTCTATTACCTCGTGAAGCCGGAATTCAAAAATTTCAGAAACAAGAACGCAGGCGCGATCCAGATTATCCAAAACCGTTCACTGCAGCTCAACTGAAGTCCAAGAAAGAACTCCCTCTAATGATAATCCACACAAGGTTGAATGCTCACAATCTCACAATTCTATGCTAGTAGAATTCGGGAGGCTAGGGTTTTGATCAAGAAGAGAGACGGCTAGGGTTTGATCAAGAGAGAGGCAGAGAAACGGTTTCTCTGTTATTGCGTGAATAGTCTATCTCAAATCCTAAGGAAACCGTTTCCTTATATTTATAGATTTATAATTATCATAAATTGCAACTTAGTCCTTCAACGTCCAATTGTCAACAAATTGGTCCTTGAAGTTTACTTAATTATAATTAGGTCCAATGAATTATAACAAATTTATAATTCACCTATAAATATATTCCCTTCTCTTAATTAACCCCACAATATTATCAAATAATATATTTGAGCATTCAAACCTTTATTGTGTGTGACCCATTAGGTTTCCTGGTCTTATTGGTAGTATAATATGAATTAATTCTAACAATATTAGAATTAATAATCCTTAATAAAATAAATGTTTAAATTTATTAATTCTCAAATTAATAAATTCATATTTAGCATATCAAGAGCGACATCTAGCAATGACTTTTGACCACCCAAAAGTCCAGAAAGTCAAGTGGCTTGACATGGACCTTTAAATAGCAAATTATCAGTGCAATAAACTCCTTTCAACATACAATATCTCATTCGGTCTAGAGCATGGAATTAGTGCCAACTCCCTCCAGAATATTATTAATTCTGGCCCGAATATTTTAGTACTTGTTCAAGAAATCCATTACTCGATATGTGTATCAATTGGAACCATTTCCATCACATTGTCACCTTGGCCAAGGACTTCATGAGCAATGATTTCTACAAGTGGCCTTGAGATATACTCTCCTACTATTAGGAGTGGTGAATCCTTTATTGACCCTCTCAACTACTTTCGTTTACTTCACGTTGTACCTAATATCCATCCCATAGGCGGTCCTAAATAAGACTCCAAAGATTAGAATCAAAGTACAACGCTCGATAAATAAAGTACCTTGGAGATCTCAAGTTTAAGGATACTTACACACTTGCTATAATGAGATTCTATCACTGGCACTAAATAGTTATCCAAGTGATTATCTCGTAGCTAGGTCATCCAATGAACTTGTTTCAAAACAAGCATCCACATGTTAATCCTGAGTATCCCAATACCTACGGATATGAGAACCATCGTTTGATCCAATCAAGAGATATAACATGTGCCAGCCTTGGCGTATTAATAATGTCCCATCTTATTAATACTATGACTGGGGATTATTTAAGTACAAACACTGTATAGTGTAGTAGGAATCTCACATCATGATCTCTATCATGATTTCCTTAACACTGTGTTGTACTAGGGACTTTATCTAATGATTTGTACACATATTTAGATATAACAATCAAACTGAAAGATAAAGAATGCCTCTTATTAATTTAATATGCAATATACATGGTATAAGTGATTGCCTCTAGGGCACAACACTAACACTTAGATTTGCTACAAAAACCAAAACCAGATTCTTAGACTTTCAAAAACTAAATATAAAAGGGATGGAAATACTTCACAATTTACAACCTGTATACTTTCATGTTTCCAATATTTAACTAGAGTCTGCCATTGAATTTCCTCAACTCCATCATCTGGACAGTGTGAAGGAGTTCCTCATGCTCCTTGTTTGGTTCAAAATGTTTACTCTTAATGCAGCAGTTAAATTCCTTCCATCGATTTGAAACGTCTTCCGTAACAACTTCATATAAATCCTCTACAAGAGTAGTATCATCCTACATTAAAAAGGAAAAAAAAAAAAGAAGAAGAACAAAGCAGTTGTACTAGACAAGACAAAAAAGGGAAAAAATATATCTTGAATGAAATGACAAAAAGGGGAAAATTAAAATATTAGATACTAGAATTTCTTTCCAAAGCTCCTTAATTATACCAATTGGCATATCTTTCTACGTAGAGAATGTAAATGGAAGTCTGTAACCATTTCTTGCTAAAGTTCCAATGGCACTTTTCACTTTTTTTTCTATGTTTGCCGACAATTTCTTTCGCTTCAACATGGACTTCCAACCTTTTTCTAGTACCCTATTCAGCTGGTATTTGTGAAGGATCACTTTTTTTATTTTTTGACAGCACTTGCTATGAAAGTAGTATTTTGAATGGTATTGAAAGAAAGATGTCCATGAGGCTGTGATTGATATTATGGGTTTATAGGATGACAAGGAATCTCTATATTTAGATGATCTTGTGATATAATTGTGAATGGCTTTAGCTGGGCTGTGGTTGTCTAATAGTTGAAAGTATACATTGGAATTGAAGATGCAATGATTATGTGTTTTTGCCTAGCGGTTGGGATGGCAGAGAGTGGCAAAACATAGTAGGTGAAGGTTGGGATATTGGTGGTATGGGTTGAAGTGGTTGTGAATTTCGTTCAACAAGAGTTTGTTCATGAACATCATGATTTGCAATGATATCAGCTATAGTGGTACCTAGTGTTCGCGTCATTATCACTGAGAATGCAATGCATTTATGGTTAACTCATTCATAAAAATGTAAACAAGTCGAAATAACAATAGAAATATAAAGGCAATTAAAAACTTGACTTCCAATTGCAGTGAAATTCAAATACCCATCAAACTGTACTTGCAAAAAGGAAAAATAACATTGTCAGCTTCTTAACAAAAAATAATATGAGCAATTTCGAAATAGAAGTGCAAAAGATTGCTTTCATACCTAAGAATTGTTTCAATACAAAATGGATTGAATTAGTTCAAACACTGCGAGCAACTCAACTTCTAAAACCTGCAGTTTAAATTTAGCAACATTGTAAAAAGATGAAAACATGAATACAAAGAGATTAAAATAACAATATAAGGAATTTAAAGCATTTCATGATCATTAAAAACCATACAAAAATAATGAAAAAAACTTATATAAGATTTAACAAAAGTTAATGTTATCAAATTCAAACATAATATAATAAAGATTAAGTGGCTGGTAAATGTTTTTCAATCTACAGAAATCAATCTATGCCTCTTTCTTCATCAACACAATTTTTTGTGCCTTCGTTACTGGCACAAGAAAGTACATCAACTGAAATTGGTTCTACTCCTTATCTGACCCAAGCCACATCTTCATCTCGAGAAACTGGTCGATCATCTAACTATTGCTGTAAACATGGATTAGCATCTTGAAAAGTTTAATAAATTTCAAAATTATCCCTCATTTTCATCTTGACAACAACATTCCAGTCTGAGTCAACTGGGTCAGCTGTTAATGTTATGCCCTAAAGGCAATCACATGTATTCTATATATTGCACATTATTAAATAAAATGAGGAATTTTTTATCTTCCAGTTTATTTTATTTATGTTTTCGTGTAAAATAACTGTTAGATAAAGTCCCAAGTACAATACTGTGTTAAGGAAATTATGATGGAAATCATGATGTGAGGTTGCTACTAGACTGGATAGTGTTTATACTTAAATTATCCCTAGTTGTAGTATTAATCAAATAGGACATCATTAATACGCTCAAACTAACACATGTTATACTTTCAGATTTGATCAGAGGGTGGTTCTCACATCTGTGAGTATTGTGATACTCAAAGTTAACACGTGGATGCTTGTTACTTGAACAAGTACAAAGGATGACCTAGCAATGAGATAATTACATGGATAACTATTTAGTGCCAGTGATAGAATCTCTTCATAGCAAATGTGCAACTATTTTTAGACTTGAGATCTTTAAGGTACTTTATTTGTTAAGTATTGGACTTTGATTCCAATCTTTAGAGTCCTAACAAGACTGCCTATGGGATGGATATTAGGTATAACATGAAGCAAATGAAAGTAGTCGAGAGGATCAATAAAGGATTCACCACTCTTAATAGTAGGAGCGAATATCTTACGGTCACTTGTAGGAATCACTACTCGAGAAGTCCTTGGCCAAGGCAATTGTATATTAGAAATAGTTCCAATTGATACATACGATGAGTAGTGGATTTTGGGAACAGGAACTAAAACATTCAGGCTAAGATTCATTTATTATAATGGAAGAAGTTGGTACTAATTTTGTACTCTAATCTGAATAAGATATTATATGATGAAAGGAGTTTATTACACTATTGTTTGCTATTGAAAGGTTCATGTCAAGCCACTTGACTTTCGGGACTTTTAGGTGGTCATGATGTGTTGTAAGATACCGTTCAAGGCATGCTAAATATGTAGCACCCCTACTAAAGATAACAGTAGAAGCATATCAACACCGGGTGTGGCCCCGTCCAATTTCCCAGCCAAAGGGTTTTATATCAAAAACAATAAACTCAATATATATATATATATATATATATATATATATATAAGGTCCAGACTGAACATCCTATATTGATGGTCACACATACACATAGATTAGAGAATCTCATACATACCATCTCTATATGTAACAGAACAAAGTATATGATTGAAAGGAAAGCCGTCCAGACCTATACTGCTGACTCTGTGGTATTGTCCTTCTATCCATAAGTTCGCTCAGCTCTGGATCCTACAAAAAGATAAGATAAAAGACACATATGAGTGATGAATCATCCAATGTGTTCTATGTGTGCTAGTGCTTTAGGAAGAACAGAGAACATAAAAGTTTTGTGAAATAGCATATAGTTCTTTTCCTATTGCAAATAGCTTTCAAAACACTCTAAGGAGAAGAGTTTATTTAGAACTCAATCATTTTTGGAAAATAGTATTCCAAATTTCAAATTGTTGCCACAGTTTCCAAAACACAAGCACTTCTCCCACAGAAGGTCGGCCTATATACAAGTCCCGCAGTCCTTGCCTTCGGTGCCATGTATCATTGTACTAACACCATCACCTCAAGAACTTAATTCGTGCATCACCGGAAGAAATACATCGTAGCGTACTATAATCAATATTGCATGCAATACATAATATTTTACTCCTTATCATAAGCCAGAGGTCCTAATCCTGACGTCAATCACCATCGAGGCAGCAAGGGGTTCAAACAACACCAGATGTCCAGCCCAGCCCGTGAACAACCTAAATCACAAATTGCACACAAGGCACGGTAATTGCCAGGCTCTACACAGCTAGCCAGGTTACTAGGGTGGTCTAACTCTAACGTAGGCTAGTACAAAGATCAAAGTCCTCGTTGAGTACTCAACATCACCACTACCAACCTCTTTTGACTGATCAGGTCAGAAGGTAATTTAATCCCGTATGATTTTCAATCAAAATATTTTTTAGGCAAACAACACTTTCTAGAATTTGATCCCACTAACTCACAAGTCAGATCATCATTCATATAGGCTCCACAGGGCCAATCATTTCATTCCATTGGCACATCAGGCCAATAAAACAATTTCAGTGATCAAAAGTCATTTTCTAAAAGTCAATCTTATCAAGAGAGATTGTTTTCCAAAACCATGTCAAAAATAGGTTAAAGACTTCTTTTTAGACATCAAAACAAGTTTCCTAGAGTATTCGGGTCATTCTGCCTGTACTCAATCACAAAAGTCATTTCCAAGGGTATTCGGGTCTTTTTACCCTTACCCGATTTCAAAAGACTTTCCGAGGCTATTCGGGTCATTTTTCCCTTACCCGATTTGAAAAGTGTTCACAAGGGTTCCAATAAGGATATTTCGGTCATTTACGAAAAACCCGATTCCAAAAGTTTCCATAAAATATTCCAATAAGGACAATTAAATCATTTTCCAAGTACCCGATTCCAAAAGGAACTCATTTCAAGTAATCTAGAATTCTAATCCGAAAAGAGGATTAAATTTAGTGTTTCAAACAAATTTCCATAAAATGTTCCAATAAGGGCATTCCAGTCAATTTATGAATACCTAATTCCAAAAGTCACCATTTGCTGAAAATCTCAAGTATTTCATCCAAAAGGACTCAATTCAAAAATTCATGCTTTAATAATCCATTAAGGTTTCCATGCCAATTATAAAGTTCATTCAAGCCCAAAATGGCATAAAACAAATCTTGCTCAGATAAACCTTAAACATATTTAGGGATTTTCAAATACTATAAAACATAGCATTTCATGGAAAAGTGAAGCACACTAGCTTTCAAAAGGTTTTAGAAATCAAAGGGACTCACCTCGGGTCCTAATTAACTTTTTCTGTTCACGGCCATTTAATCACCGTCGCTACCGTTTCCAACGTTCCATTTGTCGTTTATCAATAAACCTACCCCAAACATCATTTTCGGATCAATTCGTGTTCGGCCAAAAAATAGCCAGCGGTTAGCCTATGTGACCAACGGGTAGCCGACGTCCAACCGACATTTAGCGGACGGTTAGCTGATGGGGCCAACAGTTGGCCAACAGTTGAGAAAAACATTCGACTTTCACTCACGTCATTTTTTTCATCATTTGTTCAATTCTTTTCTTTTCCTTTTTCCACATCCTTTCTCTTCTTATATACATGGAATTCACTTCATATTTCCAAATTATTTGATCCAAAATCACCTAATTAATCATCTTTAAGTTCATCCACTTTCTAAGTAAAATTCTAAAATCTTGCTGCTTTGACACATGATTTTGTTTTGGACATAACTTTCAACCCACAACTCTGATTTGGCTCTATGATATGCCACAATGACCATAAGACTCTTAACGTTAATTCTGTGCAAGCTCATTTTTAGGGTTCTAGTTCCCGTGATACTCTACTGGGCAAAAACTGCCCCAGTAGTTTTACTTCAAATTTACTATTCATGCTTTCCTTTGTTCTCCTTTAGTCTTTAGCACCTTGGAACCATTAATCCATTCAATCTTCCTTTAAATCATCTTTAATTCTGTAATTTTCAGATTCCAATAGCTCATAAGAGTCACACTTATTCAACGCAAATTCATCTTTTTTCTAATCAAAGCTAATATAATCCATTTTTCCAACCAAGTAAATTCCATTTTTACCCTACTTTGATCATCTCCTCCTTCACCAAATACTACCCTTCAAACCACCATAATTATTCTATTCTTCCTCTCACAAAACATCATTCAAACACTCTTAGGCAGCTGGCATATATACAAGCATATACAAGGTTCATACACAAAAGTTCACAAACCGTAGCTTCGATCCGAAATCAAGACATGAAAGTCATGTTTTCATGTTAAAATTCACGTCAATATAATCATCATTCACCCAACAACAACTGTAATTCAAGAAAGGTAGGGTTTTACTTTGTATTTGAGGCTATTTGAGGTGATTTTGCTCCAAGAACTCTTAAGACTTCACCTAGCACACCAAGAACACATACTAGCCTTTTTTTTTTCTCTTGTTTGATTTATTTTTCTCTTGGTTTTCCTCTTTCATGGCTGCTGAATTTGAGGCAGTATATCAACCCCTCATAACCATCATTCATCATCAAATCTTGGCCCTTCATTTCTTGTTTTGGTTTAATTGAATGGTGGATAGACTTAGGTATGTTCCAATATGATTTTTACACACCAACCACCCTTTTTCCTCCACAAAAATTCCTTCATTTTTTTCTTGCATGGCTGCCAAAATTCTTGGCCAATTTTCAGCCATTCATTCATCTTCTCTTGGTCCAAACAATAGCTAATTACATCACTCAAGACCTTAATCAAACGGGCCCACAAGTGATGTGTTCCAATTACAAAATTACACATTATTCTTGATTTATTTTGCAATATTTTAATTCCATATATCTTACATGAATCTTTCATGCAACCTCTCTTAAATTGACACATATCCATGCGATACCAATCACTAAATACCACACACACAGTTTTTACCGCGATTTCCTATTTTCTTCAGAAATGACTAAAATTGGGTCCGTAACGGAAAAAATATTTTATTTCACCATCCAACTCCAAAAATTCTACTAAATCCATTGCTAATAGTTAAATTCTTCAATTCATTCTCTGTTTGGTCAAGTTTGTGGTCAAAGTCACGACGGTCAAAATAACGAAAATGCCCCCGATACCCCAAGTAGCATAATTCATACTAAAACATGCATTTCATCGCACTAATCAATTTCTTTTTTCAGCATACCTTCAAATTCTTTTTTTGTTAACAATAATAGCCTTTCGAAGATTTAGGGTACGTGTAAAAAAAATCTAATAATTATATCCAGGTCCCAACAAAAATATTATTATACCACAATATTCGTCTCATTACATCGATCAACTTTAGTTCTGGACATTGCTACAAATTATGATCCTATTACAAATGTAGCTAATCAAAAGAAAAAAGGTGGGTGTTACATTCTCCCCTTCTTACAAAAAATTTTGTCCTCAAAATTGTCTTACACTTAGAATTGTTTTGGGTACTTTTTCAACATCTTTGCCTCCATTTCCCAAGTTGCATCTTACACTGGGTGATGATTCCACAACACTTTTATAAGTGGAATCTTCTTATTCCATAATTCCTTTTTAGCATACTCCAAGATCCTAATAGGTTTTTGGTTATACTTCAATAGGTTCTTTATTCAAAATGTAGGCAGGGTCAGCCACATACTTCTGAAGTTGGGATACATGAAACATGTCGTAAATTCCTTGAAGCTCTATGGGTAACCCTAATCGGTAAGCTACTTTCCTAATCTTCTCGACAATAGAGAATGGTCCTACGTACCTAGGTGCCAATTTCTTCCCTTGTCCTTTGGTTCCCAATTGTCGCTGTGAAGTCAACTTCAAAAATACAAGATCCCCTTCAACAAATTCCAAATCTCTCATACATCGATCCGCATATCTTTTTTGTCTACTCTGTGCTACCTCCAGCTTGGTTTTGATAATCTCTATAGCCTGTCAAACCTTTTCGAGATCAAAAGCATCATGTTCACCCATTTTCTGTCCTAAACTTTTCCAATACAACGGTGATTAACATTTCCTTCCATATGAAGCTTCAAACAGGGCTATTCTGCTGGTTGATTGATAACTGTTGTTGTAGGTAAATTCTGCATACATTAAATTATCAATCCACTTGGCTTTAAAATCTAAAGTGCAAGCTTGTAGCATATCATCCAAAATCCTATTCACTCATTCAGTCTGTCCATCCGTTTGTGGATGCACTACTGTACTGAATTTTAATATTGTCTTGTATCTCTGCTGCAACTTAATTAAAACCTTTTAACTGAATCTGGGGTCTCGATCCGATACAATACTAGAAGGTACTCCAAGAAGTCTGATCACTTCCCCTGTGTAGATTTTACTCAATTTCTCTAAAGAATCTCGTTGATTGATAGGGATGAAATGAGTCGACTTAGTTAGTCGATCTACTATCACCCACATAGTATCTCACTGTCCTACTGTCATGGGTAATCCAGTATTGAAATCTATAGTAATTTCATCCCATTTCTATGATGGAGTTGGTAACAGCTGCAATAACCCTCCAGGTCATTGTTGTTCCGCTTTCACTTGATGACAAGTTAAGCATCGAGCTATAAATTTTGAGATATCCATCTTCATACTAATCCACCAAAAATGTCATTTTAAGTCCTGATACATCTTAACAGCTCCCAGATGGATAGTATACTTACTCTGATATACCTCGGTCAAAATATCTTATCTCATCACAGACTATTTCGAGATATCATACAGACCTTGGTAACAAATAATTCCATCATTGTCCCATTGAAATTCATCTCCTCCTTTATCTACCTTCTTTTGCAATAGTCTTTATAGCTCTTCATCTTTATCTTGCTCTTCCTTCAATCGTTGCAGAAAAGTAGGTTGAACGGAAATATTACTCAGCCTTATTTTTGCATTTACTACAAATGTTTCCAATTTTGGGATTTCTAACATTCGAAGAGGTAATATATTCACCTTCCTACTAAGGGCATCCACTACGGTGTTTGTCTTCTAGGAAGTTACTTAATTGGGCACCAAAATTCCTTGGTTTTACACCCAACCTTCTTAAACACAACAATCAAGACTCACCCCAATTGGGTTTTACCTCCTCAACCTTAATATAAAATAGATTTAAGAGAAAGTACAGAGATAGCTCACAAATTGAGCTGAATATGAGCAACTAAGCACCACAACCTTTTTTCTTTTGGAACAATTTTATTTCATTTTGAAGCAAAAATAGAAAGGGATATTTTTATATTCTAAAATGTAAGAATATTTCTGAGAAAGATAACACAAAAAATATGCTTCAAAATTAAGTTCTAAAGGCTTTTATAGAAGTCAAACCCGAAATCCTAACGCCTAGTAACGGCTAGTTACTTTCTATTAGGATTTCCAGAATTTTGGATTCACAAAATGGAAGGATGTCTGTCCAAAATGTGAGTCCAAAATGACTCTTTTCACAAAGAGATATATTTTAAAAAATGCTACAGATCAGTGGATGATGTTCTAGATTTAGAGGTATGTCCAAAACTATTTCATCCGAAAATTCAGATTTAGAAATATCCTTTTCTTTTGATATCATTTTTAAGTGCTTCAAGATAAAACAAAATTGACCATATTGTAAAAATACATAGCAATTTACAATTTATACCTTAACAACGATTCCTAGACTATAATTCTTTCACAAAGGCTTCACGGTATGCGAGCTCTCAAGTTGAAGTCATACTTGACCAATCACTCCTTTAGGTTCCATTTGCTTAAGAGCTGTTTAGCAGTCTTATTTGCATGCCTTGAAAGAACTGAGGTCGAACATGTCCTATCACATATAGGTTACACAAGTTAGACCGCATCAATGTTTATCATAAATCAAAATACAGGCTAACAAAGTCATATAACCAATATTTAGCTCTACCATGCAAACTATATAAGACTGCACGTAATTTAATGCATCATCTTAAATTCCATCTAGTTTCATATTAGATATACAACTTAAAATTCCTTAAGATGCCTACGTGGATCTTCCCCCAATAAACCATGAAAAGAAGGTAAGAGTTAGATAAACTAAGAATGAAACATAAAATTAGTTGTGCCTGAGAAAAACAATGCATAAAAAGTGATCATTAAGGGTAAGGGCGGCAAGTTCTCTAAAAGATTGGTTAGCATCCACTGTAGATTCAAGGTTAAAAAGAATATCACCAATATGTTCTTCAATCTGTTCACCAATTGCAAAAAATTCAGATTTAGGCAAAGAAGTCTCCTTTGGATGAGTTTCTTCGTTACAAATTCTAGTTTCCTTGGGATTTGATTTTAGTGCCTTGGTGTTGTCACCTTTATTAACTTTTTTACCATTTCTAAGATTCATCAACGAGGTGAACAACCCTAAAAAAGAAAAAGAGAAAGTTAAAAGGTAAAGATAAAATATTGCCACTAAGAGAACTAATCAAAATAAGAGTCAATCAAAGAATGAAAATGATCAAAATTATCTTTTGTTCCCCAACAACAGCACCAAAACTTTGTTGTGAGAAGATTATGACATAAAAACATGGGTTCTTAGAAAAAATACCATCGTCATGCACAACAAATTTTAAACCCTTCTCCTAAAATTATAGCATAGTATAGTAGCAAGTAAGGTATCGATCCCTTAAGAAATATGAAAGGTATACTCAATAAAAAAAAAAACAATCAACTTCATTTATTTGAAATCATCTTATAATACTTAACCTAATTAGGTCTACTGATAAATTATTTACAAGTAGATAGGGGAAATCAAATTAGGAAACTACCTATAGCTAATCTAAAACAAATTAAGAGACAAAGAAAAAAAAAAGCAAAAATAGGAAACTTTAAGACCAATGAAGAAATTACCAAATTCTTAGGTGTATGTCATGAAATCATTTAGAAAACATATCATTAACAGGATTACTTTTGCGTAGTTGATTTTACAATTCATGCAATACGCCTTGAATTCCTATCTTTGCAAAAATGGACTAACCCTTACAACATACATAAGTTATAATCCCTAATGCACTTATCAACCTACACCAATTTGATCAACTTTTTCTTAAAAACATTAATATTTCAATTAATTAATTTCCATAGGCAAATATTTAAGATCGATAACTATATCAAAGCATCATCAACGTCAAGTTACACATACTCAAACACTACAAACATATGAAATTTGAATCATGGAACTTTCTAGTAATCCAAGTTAAACATTGAAACTGAAGATCAACAGATGAAACTTAGTTATATTAACCAAAAGATTAACTAACTTATCTTTTCAATCATGCAAGTAAAATATGTTGTGCATGCATAGACAACATAACACAATTGATAAAGAAGATAACTAAAAATGTATGAATACTCAAAAGATAATCTCAATATAATCAAAGATACAATCTTTAATACATTGATCTCAAAGTATCAAAATTCATAACAAAACATAGCCATTGAATATAGATAAAATCCGCAATTCTTTAAATAAAAAGGAAACTAAAAACATCAAGGATAGGAAACAAGAAAGAACAAGAGAAAGTTTGAGCGATTAACACTTAGGAAGCCCACAATCTCAAGTCTTCTTACCTCGCTGCCTTTTTCTCTTCCTTCTAGCCTCATTTGATGCTTTTTCTCTTCCTTCTAGTGAAATATATTCTGTAACACCCCACTACCTAGGCCTGCCAGGGCCGAGGATGTCACCCCGTCCAAAGGATAATGGGTCTTTATAACTAGGTCACACAAATAAAATAACGGAATAAAAATAATACTTTAACTTAAAATTTATTACAACCCAAGAATAAATCCAAGAATACTATAAACAAATCCATAATAAAATTTATCCACTCTCATCTCCCCAAAGCATTAGACAAAATAAATTTATCAGAAAGTCTTCCAAGGCAAGAAAAATCTAGCTACTCATCCCCACAGTAGGATCGACTTGAAATCATGGTAAAAGTGGTGATGAGACAGAAATCTCAATAAGTCCGTGTGTGCTTGGAGTGTCCAGTGGAAATAGTTCGTGAATGCAAAGTATAAAACTTTTATAAGAGAACACTGGCAAGCAATAAACATTAGTCAAAATCAAGAATGGTGTTTTGCTTTTCCAACCATACATAATCAATAAAATCAACCACTCAAAAAAGTGGTCATGGGTTACCACACATTGGGCCCCATAACTGATCAGAATACCGACACTTTGTGCAGACTAACAAAAGATAGGTGATCGGCCTACCGGATAAGATACTCCTCCTTCTCTATACCCAAACAACAACCGGGTGTCTATTCCAGCAAAACACAGTCACTTGACTGAAAAATAAACTGCTAGCTTGGACCGGCACGACCTACTGGACTGACATCTTATCCAGGAAGGACTCACCCCTCAGAGATGGCCACCTACTGAGAGACTTACCCTAACCCCTCAAAGATAAGCTCTAGCAGTCCACCCTTATTGAGTACTCAGCGACGTTTCCCACTTAGGAGAAAATGAACAAAACACCGTTCCACATGAAAATGACAATTAAGGGTTTCCAAAGTCTTTGTCAAAATCCGTTTTAGAAAGAGTTTTAAGTTTGAGTAAATCTGCTTATTGATTTTCAAATAATTCAATTGACTGAAATAAGAAAGAAGTCAATCCTCAATTGCCTTTACAGAACTGAGTGTCCATGCACTGTACATTTGGCTTGTCAAAATAAACATTTTACATCAAACAGGTTTTATGCAGGAGTTTACCTGATTCTTGCTCACAATAAAAGGTCTCCAACAGCTGACCTAACCCCGCATGGGCAAATACAAACCATAATCAAACTCAAGCCAAAAATCACTTTCTCAATTTAAAACAACTCAACTCACTACTACCATGATCCTAGTGTCCCAAGCTTTAAGGCCAAATAATAAATAAATATGTTTATAAGCTAAGCCTAATTTGATATTTAAAATAATTAATATTTTAGAAAATAAGTACTAATAAATTGAAGGTTTAAATCTTGCTAAGCTAAATTCAGAGTTTAATTGGTGAAGAATCTTAGGTATTAGGTAAAATAATGATGTATTAATAATTAATTGTTTGAAAATAATTGGTAGCTAAAATTAGTTGAAAATAAATTTTAATGGGTCTTGATTGGAAGATAATAAATAGACTTTAATAGGTTTTGATTAAAAGGTAATAATTAAATTTTTAATAATAAATATTTTACTTATTATGATTATTTTCATAAAGGCTTTAGTTGATTTTATCATTTTATATAATATTTATATATTTTATTCCTTGAATAAAAACTACCATTTATTTGACTAAAATATCCTTTTAACAATTCAAATCTACTTCCTATGGTTTTTCGAATTTTCTAGCAAAATCATATTATTAAATATTTTATTAATGAAATAAAAATTAGCTTAGGGACAACTAGATCATGATCATATTTCTATTGCTAACCACAATTAGGAACATATACAACCCTTCAATTCATCAAATCATGCATATAAGCATAGATCCAAATTTATCAAGACATGATCTAACTTCTATTAACATAAATATAATCATGGCTTCAATAATCCAACATGAATATAAATCCTATTCACCAAATGTGATATAATCTCTAGCATACTTGATTACAAATACTACCTATGACATGGAGACATGCATTAAACCCTAAAACACCATACAATCAATCAAGATAATCCATTCATGCATAAATCCCATCTCCAACATTTTCATACATATATTCATACTTCACTCTCAACTCATCACAACAATATATACTCAACCCTATTCATGATTCATCTTCTATCAACATCATCCGAGAGACATGAATCTAGAATTTAAAAAAAGAGTTAAAAAGTCTTACTTGATTGATGAATACCTTGAAGGATTTTCGAATGGATCTCAACTCCTAGATGTCTAAATCCGTCCAAAAAGGATGAAGGAAGCATAGCCATGGTTGATGAAATCATTCGGCCAAGAGAGAAGGATTGTTCGGTCGAGAGAGAGAGAGGGGGGGGGGGAGAAGAGAAGAAGAAAGTCCATTAGTATGCTTAAACACATATATGTTCATTAGAGATTGAAGATTAGCGAAGATGAAGTTGATTGAATAAACCTACCTTGAAGGTGTTCTTGAGTCTTCACAAAATTTCTAGTTTTTTATCCAAAAGTGCGAGTTGGATTTTGGAGTTTGATGTTAAAAATGTTATGGATGGACTCACGGTAGTGTATAGATAAAATCTGGAATTTTTAGAAGAAGTTTGAAGTGATTTGGAGAGGTATTAGGTGAAAGGAATGAGTAGGTGTTCTTGGTGTGCTATGTGTTCTTGAAGGTTGAAGAGCATTGAGAGCTTTTGGATTGGAGGTTGCCGAATTTCTGAAGGGATTAGGGTTGGCCGATTGCTTGTAGGGTTTTCGTAGATGATTTTCTAGTTTGGAAGGGAAAAGGAAAAGCTAGTTATTGAAATCCTTAAAGAATATTTTTGAGAAGCAAATTTGGAAACTAAATATAACAAGAATATCTTTTATTATTGGAGAGCTTTTGGGAAGCTTCCATGGCCGACTGCCTGTATAGTATTTTGGCTGGATGAGAGCTGGCTAAAGGAGGCTAAGGGTGGCCGAAAATAAGGATTATAATGGTGGAGGAAATGTCTGGTTGTTTAAGGGATATTTTATGGAAGATTGCTAAATAATGGTGCCTGAAATTTTGGTAACTAATCAAGCATGATTGCAGAGATTTGTTGGAGAGATTTTCGGGTAGCCATGTCTGAATTTCGTGCAGAAGCTTGGAGAGGACAATGGAATTTAGCTCATGGCTGTTTAAGGAGGGTTTGTGCAGAAGAAAGCTAAGGTTTTAGCTAGGGATGAATTAGGAAACAAAGCTGGAAAGTTTTCCTGCACAGAATTTTCGTAAGGCTGGAATTTCTGGGCAATTTTCGGCTGCCACTTTCTAGTTAGCTTGCAGAGAGTTTGAAGAGGATTTTAGGGGTCTTTCAAGGCTGGTTTTCAGCCTTCTTTATGGAGGAAAAACGTGGCTAAGATGCTGAACAAAAACTGAAAGAAAACTGCTTGGTTTCGGTTCTCCAAAGGTGCGATTTTGCCCAGGGATTTTTCTGGTTTTGCACAGCCTTTATGCAGTCCGAAAATGGCCAGAAAAATTCAGGTTTCAAGCTAATCAAAAGGCCATTTTCTGGCAGCATTTGGTAGGGAATAATGGCTAAGAATTTCAACACCTTGAAGGCACAAGAAGCTGGAAAAATTTCAGTTCTATGCATGAAGGAAAATGAACCTAGCTAGAGTGGAGTTTTAGAAAGTTTACTAGAGAAATTAATTCACTTGAAATCCTTCCCCCTCTTCTATGGTTTCGGTCTATAAGATATCTTTTACTAAGACATTTTAAACCTTCAAAACCACAGCACATTGTTGGAATTTTTCTAGAATAAAATTGGCTTGAACAAATTGAACATCCTAATTGATTGAGAAATAGGAAAAATTAAGGATCAAGAGGAAATGAATTCCCCTTAGGAATTTTGTGTAGGGCAAAAGAGTCGGATTAGGATACTCCTATCATGTCTCTCTTAGGACAACATCTCTACCCTACTCCAAAGCATATAAGGCTGAAAATAACACTTCCCAAGCAAAAATAAAATTTAATCAAGCTAAAGCTCCTATGATGGAATTTGAACCCAAGACCTCAAGAATTAATTCCAAAGCTCTAACCACTAAACCACAACAACTCTTGTTCTTATTTTCTTTCTAAAAATATTTTCCTATTCAACCCTCAAGCTATCACCCTTTTTCCACCTCAAGCAAAAATTACCATTTTGCTCTTCTCACTCAATAATCATAATCAAACCCTCTAGACTATAAAACACAAATTCAATGCACATAAAATCATATAAAAATATATTTAAACATGCAATAAAGTATGAAATGCATCCCAACCCCCTTACTCTAAGGTTGGTTTCGACTGGGGTTTCACATATTCTGGTCTATGTGAATTTGTACGACCTTAGCTTTTATAGAACCCCCCTAAACTGTCCTTTATTGAATTTGGAAAGTTTAAATCATCATTGGACCAATTTAGGATATTCTAAAACTCTTCAAGAGTGTTTCACGGCCAGTATGCATGGGCATGCATCTTGGTCGTGCATCCTAACTTTCAAAATTTCCTTAATGCTAGCAAGGTAACCATGTATGGGCATGCATCTTGGTCGTACACATACACAGTCAGGTGTACAACCATGCCTTTGGCTATGCATTTAGCAGAGCTCATTGTTTTTTCAAAAATTACCTACTTCTGGGAGGTAAAATCTTCCTCTGTTCTACACGGGAACATGCACGGCCTTGCATGTCTCCTAGAACTCCTCTATTATGCACAACCATGATGTATGGTTGTGCATCGGGTAAAAACTCTGTTAAGCACATATTCCAAGGAAATAATTTATTAGGCAATCATCCTTTGTGTGAAAACTCATCTTTTAAAACATATTTTGTTCATTTTTTACTTAAAAACCGCTTAATACGCAATATGAGTAAATATCATGTAATTTCACACAAAAGAGCACATAAAAGCTAAGAAAAAGTATTATGAAAATAGGATATTTTCACGCTTAACATTAATTTCTTTGCTTTTAAGAGTATGTATAAGTATTTGAGCACTTATAATATGTTTTGACTATTGTTTTGGATTTTTAGACTTTACCCAATTATAAAGACCGCTGGTCCTATGGAAAAGGGATATCTCAACCCTTTTGGGGTATGTTGGTAGTTGGAGTACTACAAGTAATATTAGAGCCTAGGTTTAGGTAACATTCATACTTATTTGATTTATTTCTTTTTGTATTGTGATCTTTTATTAACCTAAGTTATTTATGTGTGTCGGATGGTTTGAGTGTACCAAACCACTCGTGAGAACATGGTCTGGCACCAGCCAATCCCGATCCATCAAGCAAACCTACCCTCTTCTGACTAAGAATCTAAACTTGAGTAACCTATGAATGAGAGCTATAATGATGAGGTGCAAATAATAGAACCACTTCTAGCCCCACTTATGCAAGTGATAGACCTAGTTTCTGATAGTGAAAATGAGGTAGAAATTATAGAACTTGCCCTAATCCTACTAGTTTAAGAGGTTGACCTAACAACTAATAGTGATGGACCTCTGTGGGCCCCCAAGTTATTGCCCAGCTCTCCTATTTTTGCTCTTTTTCCTTCCTTTTCATCCTTATTCATCTCCAAATTGATATTATTTATTTCGTACAAAAATAAGATGAAAATGGTGTGGTGAGTAGTGATTTGAGTAAGAATTTATCATAATTAAGGCACAAATACAATAGAAAATATATATATGATGAGAACTTATGATCAAACATGGGGCATCAATTTTTGACATGTTTCAATTCAAGTGTTCATGGATTTTGTTAAACAAGGAAATGTGATTAACATTATGCATTAAGAAATTATTTACTGGCTTGATAATGGGAAAAACTAGCATACCCGGGATTCACTGAGTTTTAATTCATTCAATTTGTTTAATTTTTATGTTTTAAGTTCCAAAACAGCATTGTAGCTTCCAAGGAGATTACTCCTTTTTGGCTTAGAGACTTCAAGGTTGTATATAGATGAACTAAATGATGATGTATAGTAAATTATATGTACATTAAGATTGAATTTGGTTAGATGTTGTATCTCTTTTATCTATTCCTTTACAAATGTAAGGTGGATATCACAATTTTAAGATGTGAATTTTTATAAAGACTCATTATCTAGAGTACAGACGGGTGACAACCAACAATGCAGGTTTTACAGATTATTGGAAATTAGGTTACCCATATGTTATAAAGATACTAAGATAAAAAGTGAAGCCATGTGTTGAGCAACTTTTGAGACAGAAAATTTTAAAATTTTGATATAAATGAATATTTGGAATGATATATTATTTGCTGTGAATTTTATTAGTAAGACCTTATAGTCTAAAGATATACACATAAATATTGTTATAAAACAGTTAAAATGTCCTATTTGTTATGAATTATTGGAATCTCCATTAATTAGTGGAGGCTCCACTAATTATGGATTTATGTGAATTATTAAAGAAGATTTTTATGGATGTCCACCATTTAATGGAGACACCACTAATTGAGATTAGTGGAAGATGATGTATGCCATGATGTATTCCACTAATTAGAGCTCTATAAATAGAGCTATTCTCTAAGCTTGTAATACACCATCATTTTGTGAAAGAAAAATTAGTGAAAGAAAGATTAGAGAAAGAATTGTGAGAGAAAGAAAGAGAGAAGTTTGAAAAGAAATTCTTGTGCAAAGAATAGTTAGAATTTTCTTAGTGTGTAGTGTGTAGATTTTATTCTAACACTACCCTAATTTTATAACACGTTATCAGCACGAGACTCTACCGAAGTACTGAAGGTTATAATTATAGTGATACTATTGAAGTGTTCTTGAACAAAAGAGGAAGGTAAGTACTTTTTCTATTTGATTTTGTATCCACATGGCAAATCTTACCAAACTCGAGTTCGCAGCTCT
Organism: Voacanga thouarsii; assembly: GCA_026120185.1. Taxonomy (NCBI): domain Eukaryota; kingdom Viridiplantae; phylum Streptophyta; class Magnoliopsida; order Gentianales; family Apocynaceae; genus Voacanga; species Voacanga thouarsii. The sequence goes on from JANUWF010001165.1 coordinate 3,468,733, forward strand.
TTATATTACTAGGAAAAACTATTTATCTTGGATACTAGATGCTGAAATGCATTTAGCTGCAATGGGTCTGGAAGATACCATTGTAGAAGAAAATCCATCATCATCACAAAATAATGGTAAAGCTATTATTTTTCTCCGTTATCATCTTCATGATGACTTAAAGGTTGAATACCTTACCGTGAAAAATCCACTTATTTTGTGGACTAATTTGAAAGAAATGTTCGATCACTAGAAGATGGTCGTCCTTCCAAAGGCACGGTATGACTGGATGCATTTGCGATTACAAGATTTTAAATCTGTTAGTGAGTATAATTCTGTTATTGTTAAAATTAGCTCGCAGCTAAAACTGTGTGGAGAAAATATTATTGATGAGGATATGTTAGAAAAAACTTTTTCTACTTTTCATGCCTCGAATGTGCTCCTGCAGCAGCAATATCGAGAAAAGGGATTCAAGAAATATGCAACATTGATATCTTGCTTCTCGTAGCTGAGCAAAATAATGAGTTATTAATAAAAAATCATGAAACTTGACCAACAGGTTCTACTCCATTCCCGGAAGTGAATGATGTTAGAACTCGTAATTTTGGCCCTGGAAGAGGTCGTGGTCGTGGTCGTGGATAGGGCCGTAGTCGTGGACATATATATAGTCGTGATAAAAATATTCATTATGATCGCAACAGTTAAAGTTACGAGAAATAATGACAACCACCAGAAGTGGCTAAAAACTAACGTGAAAGGAAAAGAAAATGATGTTCCTAAAAATTATGAAGATAAATATTATTGTTGTGGCATAAAAGGCCATTGGTCCCGTACCTGTCGTACTGCAAAACACCTTATTGATCTGTATCAGGTGTCTATTGAGAAGAAAGGCAAAAATGTTGAAACAAATTTTACTCTACAACATTCTCTTCATGATAATAATGATATCAACCTTGACAATGTTGATGTAACTCATTTAGACGTGGCTGATTTCTTTGAGCATCCTGAAGGAAGAATTGAGCATTTGATTGGTGATGGAAGTGTTCAAAATAATTAAAAGTTTACTTTTAATATGTTTCTTTTATATTTTATATTTTTGGCATTGTAATAGTACTTATCGTTTAAGGTTTTTATTGTTTGAGTATTTATATTTATAAATGTTTTGTTATGCCCAGATGGCTATTATTCCGCTTGTCGGATACACAAATGGCATTGAAGATATGTGTCTAATTGATAGTGGTACAACACACACTATATTGAAAGATAAAAAATATTTCTCTTACCTGCATATGGGAGAAACAAATGTTAATACTATAGGTGGTAGTGTAAAGTTGATTGAAGGCTCTGGAAGAGCTAATATTGTATTACCCGGAGGAACAAATGTTGTTATTCCTAAAGTGTTATTTTCTTCAAAATCTCGAAGAAATTTATTAAGATTTAAAGATATTCGCCGAAATGGATATCACATTGAGACAGTGGAAGAAAATAGTTTTGAGTATCTCTGTATTACTCAAATAATGTCGGGTAAGAAATCTTTATTAGAAAAGCTACCATCTCTTTCTTCTAGCCTATATAACACAAAAATCCATGCAATTGAAATGCATCATTCAGTAAATAAGAAGTTTACTGATCCTGCTACATTTTTCATTTGGCATGACCATTTGGGTCATCCAGGAGCTATTATGATGTGAAGAATAATTGAAAATATGCATGGTCATCCTTTGAAAAGTCAAAGGATTTTGACATTTGATAAATTTTCATGTGCTGCATGTTCTCAAGGGAAATTGATTATTAAACCATCTCCAACAAAAGTGGAGTTTGAGTCTCCAGTATGTTTAAAAAGAATTCATGGTGATATATGTGGACCAATTAATCCACCATGTGGGCAATTCAGATACTTTATGATTTTAATTGATGCATCGACCCGATGGTCGCATGTTAGTTTATTATCAACTCGCAACCTGGCGTTCGCGAGATTGCTTGTCCAAATAATTCGCTTAAGAGCGCAATTTCTAGATTATCCGATCAAAAGGATCCGTCTAGATAATGCTGGAGAATATTCCTCTCAAGCTTTTGATGCTTATTGCCTGTCAATTGGCATTACTATTGAAAATCCAGTAGCTCATGTTCATACTCAGAATGGTCTAACTAAATCATTCATTAAACGGTTACAATTAATTGCTAGACCGTTATTAATGAGAACAAATCTCCCGACAACTACTTGGGGACATGCTATTTTACATGCTGCAGCACTTGTACGCCTAAGGCCAACAAGTTATCACAAATTTTCTCCCTTACAATTGACTTTTGGTTTCGAGCCAAATATAGCTCATTTAAGAATTTTTGGGTGTGCTGTATATGTTCCAATTGCACCAAACCAACGTACAAAGATGGGTCCTCAAAGAAGAAAGGGGATCTACGTTGGATATGATTCTCCCTCTATTATCAGGTATGTTGAACCCCTGACAGAAGATGTATTCACAGTAAGATTTGCTGATTATCATTTTGATGAATCATTATTCCCTAAATTAGGGGGAGAACCAAAACAGCATAAACAGGATCTTGCTTGGACAACATCATTAAATTATCTTGATCCGCGCACAAGCGCATGTGAACTTGAAGTTCAAAAGATAATTCATTTGCAAAGCATTGCAAATCAAATGCCAGACGCTTTTGTTAACTCCAGAAGAATTACAAAATCGCATATTCCAGCTATAAATGCTCCTATTCGAATTGAAGTTCCAGCAGAACAAAATATTATACCTATAGCTGCTGAGTCAAAAACACGCCAGAAGCGTGGCTGACCTCTTGGTTCTAAAGATAAAAATCCTCGAAAGAAAAGAGGATTAAATGATCCAGAAGATCATATTGAAGAAAAGAATGATAAAGACCAAGAGAAAACTGATGACAAAGAACCAGAAGTTGATGAAAGTAACACTGAAATTTCTATCAATTATACCACTTCCGGTAGAATTTGGAATCGGATAGAAACTGTTATTGATAATATATTTGCATACGATATATCTCTTGATGTTACACAGGATAATGATGATCCTGAACCAATATCAGTTGATGAATGTCGGCATAGAAAAGATTGGCTGCAATGGAAAGATGCGATTCAATCGGAGTTAAATGCACTAACAAAACATGAAGTCTTTGGACCTGCAGTCCGAACACCAGAAGGTGTAAAACCTGTTGGCTACAAATGGATATTTGTGCGAAAGCGCAATGAAAAGAATGAAATTGTTCGACATAAAGCGCGATTAGTAGCCTAAGTTTTTTCACAAAGACCAGGTATTGATTATGATGAAACTTATTCTCCTGTTGTTGATGCTATTACACTCCGATATCTTATCAGTTTGGCAGTACATGAAAAGATAGATATGCGTCTATTAGATGTTGTCACTGCTTACTTGTATGGAAATTTAGAAAATGATGTTTACATGAAAATCCCCGAAGGATTTCATATGCCTGAAGCATATAAACATTATCCTCGTGAAAATTACTCCATCAAGTTGCAAGAAGTCATTATATGGCCTGAAACAATCTGGGCGCATGTGGTTCACTCGTCTTAGTGAATATTTATTGAAAGCGGTATTTAAAAATGACCAGGTATGTCCATGTGTTTTTATTAAAAAATCTGGTTCTAAATTTGTGATATTAGCTATATATGTTGATGATATTAATCTTATTGGAACTCCTGAAGAGCTCCAAGAAACAATTGATTATTTAAAAAGAGAATTCGAAATTAAGGATTTTGGTAAAACCAAATTTTGCCTTGGTTTACAAATTGAACATTTGGAGAGTGGAACATTTATTCATCAATCAACATATACAGCAAAAGTGCTAAAAAGATTTTACATGGACAAAGCACATCCATTGAGTATTCCAATGATCGTCCGATCATTAAATGTGGATAAAGATCCTTTCCGACCTCAAGAAAATGATGAAGAACTCCTTGGTCCTGAAGTACCATATCTCAGTGCAATTGGTGCATTGATATATCTTGCTAATAATACACGACCTGATATTGCTTTTGCTGTCAATTTATTAGCAAGATTTAGTTTTTCACCAACACGACGACATTGGAATAGAATTAAACAAGTCATTCGATATCTCCAAGGTACAATTAATCTCGGATTATTTTATTCAAATAAAACCAGTCCAACATTGATAGGTTATGCAGATGCTGGTTATTTATCTGATCCACATAAAGCACGTTCTCAAACGGACTATCTATTCACATGTGGAAATACTGCTATATCATAGCGTTCTACGAAACAATCTATAGCAGCTACTTCTTCAAATCATGCTGAAATTATAGACATTCATGAAGCAAGTTGAGAATGTGTATGGCTAAGATCCATGATTCATTATATCCGAGAAAGTTGTGGATTATCATCGATCAAAGATATTCCAACTCCTCTTTATGAAGACAATGCAGTTTGCATAGCTCAATTACAAGGAGGATATACTAAAGGAGATTGGACAAAACATATTTCACCAAAATTCTTCTTTACTCATGAACTCTAGAAGAAAGGTGAAATTGATGTGCTACAAATTCGGTCATATGACAACCTCGCAGATATTTTCACGAAGACTTCACCGACTGCAACATTTGAGAAGTTGAGATATAAAATCGGTATGCGTCGGTTTAAAGATTTAAAGGAATCATCTCATCAGGGGGAGTAATAAACAGACATATAGAATAATGTACTCTTTTTCCTTCACTAGATTTTTTTTCCCACTGGGTTTTTATCTAGTAAGGTTTTAACGAGGCATATTCTTTATGTAATGAATGGACATCCAAGGGGGAGTGTTATGAATTATTGGAATCTCCATTAATTAGTGGAGGCTCCACTAATTATAGATTTATGTGAATTATTAGAAAAGATTTTTATGGATATCCACCATTTAGTGGAGACACCGCTAATTGAGATTAGTGGAAGATGATGTATGTCATGATGTATTCCACTAATTAGAGCTCTATAAATAGAGTTATTCTCTAAACTTGTAATACACTATCATTTTGTGAAAGAAAGATTAGTGAAAGAAAGATTAGAGAAAGAATTGTGAGAGAAAGAAAGAGAGAAGTTTGAAAAGAAATTCTTGTGCAAAGAATAGTTAGAATTTTCTTAGTGTGTAGTGTGTAGATTTTATTCTAACACTACCCTAATTTTATAACACTATTACTTATTTAAAATATTATAGGAAAAATAGTTTTGCATCTGTTTTAGAATCTTCTAACAAAATAGCTATTGAAATGGATATAAAACCTAAATTTCGTAACAAAAGTATAATTCACCGAAAAAGAAAATTTGATAAAAATAATGACAATGAGATGATACATTCTGCTGAAGATTCTTTTTGTAATATCTCATAACGTCATATATCAAACGTGAGCAGTATTGGCATAATGAAGGAATCGATAGGTGATGGAAACTCCGGCAGGATAATATTTTAAACATTTTTCTAAAACATATTCGAAAAAAATCTTTCAAATGACAAATTATTCTCTACTTCCGCGTAAAGAAAAGGAAGAAAAAAAAAATACAGTAAGTTCCGCAAGATTTTCTCACGTCTGACGATTATACACATGGCCATATCCCAAAATCCGGTTTTATGCTAATTTGTCTATAAATAAAGCTACCTTTACCACAAGGGCCAAGCAGAAAATCAAATTATCACACGAAAGAATAAGAAAACTCATAGAACATGATTCCGGACAGATTGGAAGGTTGAAAAAATATTTTTAAAAAATAGTATAAAATATTTTTAATATTTTAGAATAAAATATTAAATGTATAAAAATTTTAAAATTATTTTAAAATATCTCTCATATTGTTGTACAATATCATTGTATATTATTTTTTAAATGGCTATAATAAATAAAAATCATATAAACATTATTTCACATATTTAAATATAAATCTTATTTTATTTTATTCAATTTTTTAATTATTCTTGAAATTGAGTTCAAATTCTAATACTGACAAAAAAAATAACAATTGATTATTATTAAATTAAAATATTTATAGAAAATTTAATAAATTTTCTTCACATGTAATTAATTCAATCATGATATAATTTTTAAATTAAAATTTTACAATTATTCTAAAAGATTTAGTCTTTTAATTTTTTGAAAAAATATTTATTATAATTAGGGATATATAAATTTTTAATACACTATTAGGTTAGGAGAGGTGTGACGGAAGAAAGAATTAGTAAGGAAAAATGTGAGAGATAAAGAAAATAATGTAAATTAAAATAAATTTTTGTATTTACATTTAACTTTTTAATCTTTTATTGTTAGAATATTTAGAAAATGAATCACAATACCATATTAAGGAATGATTCATTTTGCCAATATTCTGCATTTATATTCCCAATTCTGAGGCATTCGATTCCTTTCCCAAACCGTAAACGGTGAACCAAACGTTGACTTTTAAAAATGAGAATTATAATTACTTTCCTGGACAATCAAATGGAGCCATTCCCAACTTTCGAGAAGAAAGCTATGAATATTAAAATAAAAACAATAGAAAAAAAGGAAAAAGAAATCTATTCCGTCAACGGTAGAGCCAAAAAAAATTATTAAAAAATATAATAGCTCATAACGTCATATATCAAAACGGGAGCACTATTGGCACAATGAAGGAATCCATTCTATTAGTAAGACCTTACAGTTTAAAAAAATGTACATAAATATTGCTATAGATCAGTTAAAAGGTTCTATTACTTATTTAAAATATTATAGGGAAAATAGTTTTGCATCAATTATGGAATCTTCTAACAAAATAGCTATTGAAATAGATATAGAACCTAAATTTTGTGACAAATGAATAATTCATAGAAAAAGACAATTTGATGAAAATAATGATAATGAATATTTGAGCAAGCTATTTTTACTATTGATAATATGTTTAATCACTTTTCAGAATATCAAAATATTTTGACTAAAAAAAAATTAATAACGTTGGATGAAAAAACATCAAAAAAAGATTATATTAACCTTGACAATCACTTAAAATTTGATCATCATTTTGTTATTGATAACCTTGATTTATTTTCAGAATTGAAAGTGTTCAAACAAGTTAATTTTGACCCAAAAAACTAGTACTCCAATAGAAATATTAAACCGTATTAAAAAGTTAGATTCTTTCTCAAATGCAAGCATTGCTTATAGAATATTATTTTTTATACCTGTGACTATTGTTAATGCTGAAAGAAATTTTTCAAAATTGAAAATAACTTAATCTCATTTCAGATCAACGATGACAAGAAATAAATTAAATAGATTAACTATTCTATCAATTAATAATGAAATATTTGAACACTTTAATTACAAAATTATAATAAGTGATCTTACAATTCAAAAAATTAGAAGAATAAATTACTACCAAGGCCTCTAAAAAATCTTTTACCTAGGGCCCCCAAATTTCTCCACACGACCCTACAAATGAAACATGAAACACGTCCTTGAGTCTATTCAAGGCAGTATAAATACCAATCTATAAATTATATTCTATGCTGTCAAAAAGTGTCAGCTCAGTAATTCATAACAGAAAACATTTGCATATATAAACGCATGGTAATTACCTATTAGGTTAAGGTTTTTTTTTTTTTTAAGTTTTTCGAATTGAAAATGCACCAGAACCAAGATAATACAAGTCATTGAACATAAATAATGATAATCTATTATTGTCAAAATAAATATCATTTGTGGAGTTTTTTTTTTTTTCAAATTATCAGTTATTTTATTAAAACAATAATTTATTTATTTTTTCCTATTGTAACTTAACTATAACATAATTAATTTTCAAATTTTAAAATAATTCTACAATATTTAATAAGAATATCTCAGTATTTTATTTTTCTTAAAACTCTTCTAAATATTAGAGTTTCCGTAATACATATGAGCTATGAAAGTGTTTGTTTTAATCTGCTTGCAGGTTTACTCAAACAACCCTCAAGAAACATCACCCTTTGCTCCCAACTTTTGAGAAGGAAACTACAATATTAAAAAAAAAAAAAAAAAGAGAGAGAGAAAAAGGAAAAAGAAAATTATTCCGTCAAGGGTAAACCCAAAAAAATATTAAAAAAAACATGTAATAGCTCATAACGTCATATATCAAACGTGAGCAGCATTGGAATAATGAAGGAATCAATACGTAATAGACCCGTTGGGAGAATAATATTTTGAACATTTTCTAAAACATATTCGAAAAATTCTTTCAAATGACAAATTATTCTGTACTTCAGCGTCAAGAAATGGAAGAAACAAAAAAGTACAGTAAGTTCCGCAAGATTTTCTCACGCCTGACGATTAAGCAGATTTTCTCACGTCTGACGATTATTCACATGGCCATACACCAAATCCGGTTTTATGCTAATTTGTCTTCTTTTTTTTTTTTTTTTTGCTAGGTTAGAGTTAGTCCTATATTTCAGAAGAAGTAGAAAATGAAGCAATCGTCTTCTTAAACACAACAGTACCCGATTGAGGGACCAAAAACGTTCCTCCACAATTACATAAAATAGCAGGAGGAATGAGGGATGGAGGTATATAACCAAAATAATTATGAAGTTTTGCCCATTTAGCAATTTTATGAGCATATACATTCCCAAACCTAGGGACATAAACATACTTCCAAAAATTCCTTTCACTGAGCGTAGACTTCACAGTATCTGTCGATCCTTTACTAAGTCATTTATTCTGCTGAGTAAATGCCAACTATTACCCTAATGACATTGAAAGAGTCACCTTCAAAGATGACTTTAGAGATGTCGATCACATCTGCAATCAATGCAGCATTATGGGCAGCAAAAGCATCAGCAACAAATTCCTTCCCAGTCCAAATCCAAAGAAGTTGACCTAAATGATCCCTAAAGACACAGGCAGAAATCGCAATCCCATCTTGAAAATTAGTGTCAAAATTGACTTTGATATAGGGGAATGGAGGAGCCTGCCAAGACCGGGGAAGATATAGAGTTTTCCTCCTCTAATGTCGACTAAGACCAACATCCCAGTAGATCTTAGCTGTCCTAGCAATATAAGTAGAGATCACAGTCCACTATTGAGAATCCTCTCCTGAACGCAATTGATTTCTATATTTCCACACTTGTTCCATCAACGCCACAACATAGTTTAGAAACTCTCTCTTAGTCTTACTTGGGAAAGGGAAAGAATTTTCCAAATTTAGCAGTTCCTTAACCCAGTCATCCACTTTCCAGGTTAAAAAATTGTCTACTCAAAATTGTCATTTAGAATGCCACCATAAACACTTTGAAATGGGACAGAGTAGAAAAAGATACTCTAGATTTTCTATAGAAGACTGACATATATGACAGGATGGATCTATCAATCCATAACCCAGGCCAATCTAGACTTAGTAGGCAGTAAATGAGAAACCACATGCCATAAGAAATGCTTGTGTTGATTATGTAGACCAGAAGACTACAGATCTTTCCAAATTGTGCTGGGGAGAGGAGTAGATGATAAAGATGTGACATGGGAGAAGGAGGTGTTAGGATTGTGCCTCAACTGATGAATAATTCTATAAGCAGACTTAATAGAAAATCTCCCTAACTTGGAGGGAGCCCACACTAGCGAGTCAGGTTCCCCAATCTAGGGAATATAAATTTTCATAATTTTCCGAGCTATAGATGGTGGAAACAGATTAGAAATAAGGTCATAGTCCTATATATGTTGATCAGAAATCATGAGATCTCAAACAACACTCAGATTTTGTTAAGCTATTGGAATCGAGGGAAGACGATGAGTAGGAAGGCCTGGGATTCATAGATCGTCCCAAATATTTACCAATGAATCATGACCAATACGATAACATATTCCTGCCTCGAATACCTCTTTACTTTTCCAGATACCTTTCCAAATCCAAGAGGACTCACTAGGAAATCATTCCATATCTAGCAATCGTCTCCCGCGGAGGTATTTAGATCAGATTAGATTGACCTACGGACGATGAGGTTTAGTGGATAGTTGTCAAGAAAGTTTCAAGAGCAAAGCCAAATTATTATCCGATGTTTTCCGAAATCCCAGACCACCATTGTTTTTAGGAGCACAAATGGTATCCTAAGTTTTGAGGTATAAGTGCCGGCTTGAGTCCTCTTTATAACTTCACCAAAAGTCCCGCATTATAGCATCCAATTTGTTATAGATGGAAGTTGGGAGAAGAAAACATTACATAACATGGATGGAAAATGCTTGAGCAACATTCTTAATTAACACAGAATGACCAGCCTGTGATAGAGTATTAATTTTCCAACTACTAATCTTTTGTCAGAGTCTTTCCACTAGACCTTGAAATGCCACAACCTTTAAAGATTTCTTACAGAATGGAGCTCCCAGATAAGTACTATTATGATCCTATTCGGACATGTGAATAATAGAGCATATAGAAAATTTCAGTGAGGGCTTCACATTCCTGCTAAAGTGAATTGCAGATTTAGCAAAAATTAATAGATAAACTAGACCATCTATAATAAGTATCCAACAACTCATGTACCACTTGTGCCTCAGTTATAGATGCTCTACAAAAAAGGATCAAATCATCCACATACATAAGGTGGGAAATGTAAGGACAGTTACGTCCAATTTTAACACCATGGAAAAAGTGGTTGGACTCAGCAGTAGTAAGCATCCTAGATAGCAAATCAAAGTACAATACAAACAATGATGGAGATAACGGATCCCTTTGTAGGAGACCTCTGAAACTTTGAAAGAAACCAAAAAGAGAACCATTAATCAGTACTGAAAACGAAACAGAAGATACACACTCCAAAATAAGGTTGGTAAATCGATCATTAAAGCTATGACATTAGAGAATCTGGATGAAAAGAGTCCATTCCACTTTATCATAGGCCTTCTCCATATCAATCTTAAGAGCCATAAGACCCAATCTTCCTTTCTTCATGTTTAAATGGTGCATTATCTCATGACACGTATTCACATTATCGCTTATACCACGAGAAGGAATAAAAGCACCTTGGGAAGGGGCAACAATACTGTCCAGCAAAGGTTTTATATGATCTGCCAAAATTTTAGAGATAACCTTATAAATGACATTACACAAAGCAATGGGCCGAAAATGATCAACTCTATAAGTTGTATCCCTTTTCAGGATAAGAGAGATGAAAGTATGATTTATAGACTTTAACATTTTTCCATGAATGAAAAAGTACTGAATTGCAGCAACTACCCTTGCTTCAACAATGTACCAGTAGGCTTTGAAGAAACAGGGGCTTATACCATTCAGACCAAGACTTTTTCTAGCCTGTATATCAAAAACTATTCAGCGAATAAACTCAGTAGAGGGAATAGAACATAGTACCTCATTTTGCACAGTTGTGATAGTTGGAGAAATGAGATTGTTGAGGTCAGAGGGGAACTGAGGGGTAGTGGAAGAGAATAGATTACAATAGTATTGTTCAAAAGCTTGACCAATACCATCCCAATTTGTCTGCCATTCATCATGCCAATAAGCAGAGAATCAATCTGGTTATGTCTTCTATGTACAATAGTTGAAAGATGAAAGAAGCAAGTATTAGCATCACCATCTTCCAGCCAGGACAACTTTACTTTGTTCCTCCACAGTAGTTGTTCTCTTTTCAGTTGCTCATCTAAGGCTATTTGTAGAGACAGTTCCTTTTCCTAGACAAGAAAGGATTGGGGAAGAGATTGAAGGTTATCAATCTCCCAACGAAACTCAAATATTTTCTACTGGATAACACCAAAGACTGATTTATTCCAAGATTTAAGAGCATGTTTAGCATTTTTAATACTAGAAACTAGAGCCAAAAGAGCTGACCCCCGAACAGGAATTAACCATGCTGATAAAACAATATCATGAGAAGAATTATCACGATTCTACATAGTCTAAAAACAGAAAGGTTTAAGCAATCATTTAGATAGAGGGGAAGTATCAAGAAGGAGAGGTTTAAGGTCTGAGGAAAGAGCAGTAAGGTGGGAGACCGATGCCCAGGGAAACAAAACACGCCAAGCTTCATTTACAAGACCTGTGAAACCCTACCTAAAGCCTACCCTAGAGTAAGGGAATAGGATGTATATCATGTTATCATGTATAAAATATACCTTTTGAATGATTTTGCGTGCCTTAGAATTGTGATTTATATGATAAAAAGTTTATTTATGTTTGTTGGGTAGAAGGGGTAAAAAGGTAATTTTGCTTGAGGGCAAAAGAGGAAGATGGCTTGAGGTTTAGATAAGAAGAATATTAGGTTGAGAAAATAAAAACAAGAATTAATGCGGTTAAGTGATTAGAGCTTTGAGGCTAACTTCTAAGGTCTTGAGTTCAAATTCCATCATTTAAGTTTTATTCATATTTATCTTAGCCATGTTTGAATTTTTGTTTTCCTTACATTCCTTAAAGATAGGAATGTTGTCTTAAGGAAGACACAACGATAATGTCTTAACCATGTGGTCTTGTCCTAAAAAGAATTTTAGAAGAATTCTTATTCCCATTAATTTTGCTAGCCTTGTCCTAACATCTTTGAAATTTAAACTACTCTTGATTCTTTAATCCATTTTTAATCATAAAAATTATAAGATAATTCTCTAGCTTAAATTTTCAAAAATCCCAGCACTTATGGGATAGAGATGGCCAAAAGTAAGGAGGAAAATAGGTAGAGATTCCAAAAAAAAAACACGATAGCTATTCCTTCAAAACTCTATCTTTCTTGTTCATGTTTTGGTTAAAAATCTAGAAAATTTTCCAGATTCTCTTCATGGCTATTTTTGAAAATTGCAGCAATTTTTCCTACCTAATTTTTGCATGAAAACCAGTCATTTTATGTGAGGATGAAGGCTGAAAATTCCTTAAATTTTAAGAGCTGTACAAACAGTCCCAAACCGGAATTTTTTTCCAGCAAACTAGCAACATTGAACATGAACTTGAAGCCACCCGTTAGAACGTATGAACAGCTGGAACTTCCTATGTTCTTCTTCAAGATGAAAGCTGGAAAACCACCATTAAAAAACTTTCAAAAACCCTTAAAATTCAGTTGCAAAATCGTGCCAAAGAGGACAAAAAATTCTACACCAAAACCATTTCAATTCCAAGTATTATTGAGCTTCGATTCTAGAAAATTTTCCAGCTTTATCTCTTCAAGGCTAAGGCCAAAATTATTCAACAAACCACACTGAATTTCGGCCCTTGTACAGCCATGAACTAAACATCTTGGCTTCCCTACCAACCTTAAGTAATAGGACTCCATTATCATACCTCAAAAAACTCATATCTTTACTCTATTCAAACTTGTTCAAACTTCAAATTAAAATTTCAAATTTTGTTCCATTAAAACACTCCTTTAGTTAATTGATAAAACCAAAAAATTCTCTGCTATTTCATAGCTATTTTCAGCCAGCCTTAAGTCTGAAACAACTCTCCATCTATTGGTTGAAACATAGCTGATTCAGCCATACACCATTGAAGAACAAGAAACCATTCCAAGAGCAAACACCATTAATCAATCTTATACCTCAAACAACTTCACTTTTCTATAAATTTGAATTTTTAAAAAATCTGAAACTCTCTCTCTCATTCTTGGATAACCAAAAGCTCCTCCTAGTCTAAGCCGTTCGGCCATCACAATCCCAAACACACACGAAATCCATCTCCTTTCAAACTCTCTTCAAGAACATCAAGAATACACACTTTATATCTTTAAGCCTAAACCACTCCTAAACACCCCCAATCACTCCTAAACTCTCTTTAGATAAACAATATTCAACCTATATTCTTTATTGCTACACTTTATAACACCAAAACACACAAAGTTGAACTTTCAAACTGATCAAACCATCCTTTTTTGTTAAAGATTCGAAGAATATCAAAAAGGTAAAATAAGAACAATCTTATTATTCTTGTTCTTCGATTCAACTTCTATTATCTACTTCTATTCTCATTCGTTCGTCTCTCACACACACTCTCTCTCTCTTGGCCGAAATGTTGATGATCAACCATGGACTACTTTCGGACCATTAAAGGCCATCAAGCACTTAAGGATCTTCACTAATCAAGGAGAATCCTTCATCGAACGAGCATCAATCAAGTATTTCTTTCTTAATCTCCTTTTTAATTCTTAGAATCAAGACTCTTAGATATTAATTAGTTGATTGAATAAAGTAAGGGTTGAGGATATGCATGTGGGTGAAGGGGATGGAGTTAAGACATGAGAATTGGAATGAATGTTGTGCCTTATGGATTTTACTTTAGAATCACTTTATGTTCATCATGATTAAAGAGGTTTATGGATGTTTTATGCATGTTAGATATTATGCCACCATTGTTGATTAGGCCTTCATGATATTATTTTTCAATAAAGCCATAGATAATATTTTGCCCAATAGAAGATCATCCATGTTGTAGTATATGTTAATTCAAGTCTATATTCGTGGATAGATTAACATGTTATTTATTATGTGAGAATATGTTCATGGATCTTCTCTAACAATAGAAAATTATTGTAAGAACTATTTTTTTATTAATTCTAGAATTATTTTCACTATTAATTTAATTAGTACTAATTTTCAATTTAATCTACAAAATCTGAAAAAAAAATATGTAGGTTTGAAATAGAAGATTATTTTAAAATATTATTATTTTATCAGTTAATATTTTTATTAAAAATAAATAATAAAATATTAGAGTTAATTAATACCAAATGACTTTGTAGACCATATTAATAATATTAGCTAGCCTTACTAACACTTTTATCTATGCCAATAAATATTAGTTATATTAAAATTTATTTATTATTTATTGATTAAAAATTAAGTATAATTCATTTATTAGTATTTTTATTAGTTATTTATTATCTATTAATTATTAATTAAAATTAAGTATAATTTATTATTTATAATAACACTATTTAAATATTACTATTTATCAATATTATTTAGGATTTATTATTATCCATTATTAACACTAATTTTATTTATTAGCAATATTACTCATTATTTATTATTTGAAACTATAACTTATTATTATTATTTATTTTATAATACTCATTTATTTTAAGTTATCAAGCTTGTTTTATTTTATAAAATACTTTATCAACTAGCATTAAAGCTTAAGACATTGCGGCCATGGTTAGTTATTGATGTGGCTAGTTGAATTAGGAATTATTTATTTAAGGCAAATATGGTCTAGATGTTATCTTATACCTTATGTTTACCCCAGGCGGGGTTAGGTTGACCTAAACTACCTTGGAAGACTTTTGAACTCAAGAAGAGCAAAAGATCATATAAGTTCTTGCATGAAACCGTTTGAAGACTAAAGTTATTGTGGCAAGTCAAACTCAATGTATATGACTATTTATACTGTAAAGGCAATTATGAACAATTTTTCTTTTTGTTTCAGTCAAGCAAACCATTTAAAGTTAAACAAACGATTTCACACAAAACGCTAAACTTTTCCTAAAAACCCAATTTTGGCAAGAATTTTGGAAACTATAATTGCTATTTCCAAGTGAATCATTGTACGATCTTTCTTCTCCCATGTGGGATAAACAATGTTGAGTACTCAATAAGGGTAAGCTACTAGAAATAGTATTTGAAAGGTTAGGGTAAGTCTCTTAGTAGGTGGCCACCTCTGAGGGGTGAGTCCTTCCTGGATAGAATGCCAATCTTGTAGGTCATAACGGTCCGAGCTAGCAAGTTCAATAAAGTGGACTGTGTATTTTTGGAGTGGACAACCAGTAAGTTTGGGTATAGAGATGGAGGAGCATCTCACATCTCACCCGGTGGACCGTACATCTACCTTGTGTCAGTATATACAAAGTGTGACATTTTGATCGTTTAATTGTCATGGTGCACAAAGTGTGGTGTCGTGGCTACCTCTTTTGACTGGTTGTATTTATTGTGCACATGTTTGTTTTGGAAAGGAAAACACCACTCTTCATTTGTGAAATTTATTTGAAGCTTGCCAGCACTTTCTTTTATGAAATATCACAACTTGCATACATGAACTAATTTATCTGAAACACTCAAAGCACACACGGGCTTATTGAGATTTTTATCTTATCACCTTTTATATCATGTTTTTAGATCAGTTCTGCTGTGAAGGTTATTAACTAGAGAATTGCCTATGTTTTGAAGACTTGTTATTTTTCCTATGCATTTCATTTGAGAGACTGTAGCAGACATTTATTTGTTTTTAATTTGTTCATGTATTGCTTGGGTTGTATAAGTTTAATTTTGAATTGTTCCTTTCATTTATTTTGTGTGTCGTAGTTATAAAGACCCTTTATCTTGTGGACGGGGCGACATCCCCAGTACTAATTGGGGCATAGGTAATAAGGTGTTACAAGTGGTATCAGAGACTTGGTTTAGGCAATTAGTGATAGTATATGCTTTGTTTTATTAAGGTTAAACTCTTTTGACTAATTTGGCTTGTTTATGCTATAAGATGGTCAAAATGATTAGAACTACGAGGAAAGGGTAGTAATGGCATCCACCAATCCTTATTAACTAGGAAGATTTACCAGTGCCACAACCCACACCTCAACTAGTCATACCCATGGAAGAGAGTAGTGATGATGAGGTTCAGATTATTGAGCCACCTCCTATACCTATAATAGACTTAGTTACCCATAGTGAGGATGAGAAAATTGACATAGAGTATGTCCCACACCCACCTAACCCCGTGATTGACTTGATTGCTGATAGTGATAACCCGAGGGAGATAGACTATGAATCTTCACCTTGACCTTCTTTTGTATCCCCAGCCAACCATATTGAAACCGGGGAGAGTTCTAGGAGACTCGATAAGGAACCAATGGACTATGAGTTCATGAATAGTGCAGGGATGGATTTTTCTAGGAATACTAGAAGATGGTTGTATGATACTAACACCGAAGATTCTGATGAGGATTAGGGGGGCTAAGTTCTGCTATGCTTAAGAAGTTTTTATTTGCAGCTTTTAATAAACTCCTGTGCTAAAGGTCTATTTATGTTTAATGCTTTATTTCAAAATTTATGCAAATAAGAGTACTTGGTGTACTCTGATATTGAAAAATGCACTCTTTATGCAAAGCTTGCATCTAATTTGCCTTTCCTTAAGACTGAATGTGAATGCATGCTTGATTTAAATATTTTAAACTTTGATGCATAAACTCATTATCCGGAGGCATGGTTTAGAATTGCACTAAAGTGTTGTGCAGCAACATCCAGCAGAAGGGTTCCTGAGGCAGAACCCGTGGCTTTGGAGTTTGATGCAACTTAACTGTTATCACCAAATTGGGGAAATGAGAATGAACCAGAGCAGGAAGTGAGATCTGAAGAACCTGTTAGTGTGATTATGGGACAAGCATTCCACAAAATGATGGAGATTCTGCAAACCCTGTCTGAGCGAAGGAATTTGAAGAGGGAAGATGAAACATTGGAGAGGTTTCTGAAATTTCAACCTCCTAGCTTCTTGGGAGAGGCCGAGCAAGAACAAAAAGCAGAGCAGTGGGTGGAGCAGATGGAGGACATCTTTGCCACATTCCAGTACACCGAGAAGCGAATGGTGACATTTGCTGCATTTAGGCTAAGAGGCCCGGCTTGGGTATGGTGGCAGCGAGTCCAAGATGACTGGAAAATGATAAAACAAGACTAGACATGGGCCAACTTTGTGGAGAGCGGAATATATCCCTCAGTGGATAATGGAGAAAAGGAAAGACGAGTTCCAAAATTTGAAGCAAAGGGGTATGACTGTGGCTCAATATGCTGCTCATTTTACCTGATTGTCAAAATACTGCAAAAGGTTGGTAGATATCGAGCAAAACCGAACAAGGCAGTTTGTCAAAGGATTGAGGCAGAAGTTGAGAAGGGCTTTGGCACTTTCTCCACTGACGAATTATTTGGGGGTAGTGGATGCAACGGCCTAGATGGAGAACGAGGATCGAAGTAGGATGGTACCAAGACCTTTCTTGTCGCCAAGACAACCATCGAGACCTTTTCAGAGGCATTAACCCAATAAGCGACCTATCAGCCAGCAATGACAGAATCGAGGAAAGCAAGTACGAATGTCACCAGTTGGTCCTGCATAGAATCTTCCATCATGATGACATTGCAGGAAGAAGGGTTATGTAGGGAAGAATTGTTGGTCGAAGGGAGTTGAGCGGAAATGCTACAATTGCAGAGATCCAACTCATTTGCTAAACGCCTGTCCAAAACTTCTCCGAGTCGGGCAAGGAAACCTGGCCTAGACCACGGGAGCCAATCGAGCTAATACTGCGAGAGCCTCCGGAAGTGGAACTTAGAAGCTGCAAGTGAAGGTGAAGGTTTCGCTTTTAACCAGGAGGAAGTTGGAGCAGATGCAGTGGTGGTGGAAGGTACGTTTACTATCTAAGGTCGTTCCGTTAATGCATTGATAGACCCTGGATCTACCCATTCCTATTTAAACAAGAATTGTGCATGTCATTTGGGTTGGGATGGAGTAGAACTACCTTTTACCTTGTTGGTGAGTACGCCCTTGGAGAAAATGGTGCAAGCAAATCGGTATGTGTAGAATTGTAAGATTGAAGTGAGGAAAGAAAGCTTAGAGGGAGATTTAGTAGTCTTAGGCTTGATTTTAGGTATGGATTAGCTAGCTAAGCATGGGGCTAAAGTAGACTGTAAGAATAAGTTCGTCCAATTCATTCGATCAGGATGAAATATGCTGGAGTTTAATGGCAAGCGGATAAAGAAGTTGAAGTTTTTGATAGCTAGAGCAAAAGCCCGAAAATTGTTAAAACAAGGATGTCAATGATATTTGGCCTATGTGATAAATAAGCTAAAAGATCAGTGCACCCTCAAAGATACCGAGATGGTAAGAGATTTTCCCAACGTGTTTCCTGTGGAACTCATTTCTCTATCTCCCAACTAAGAAGTTGAGTTCACCATTGATCTAATTCCAGGAGTGGAACTTGTATCCCGAACCCCATATTGGATGACACTAGTGGAGTTGAAGGAATTAAAGGAGCAGCTAGAGGAATTGATGAACCAATGTTACATAAGACCTAGCACGTCACATTGGGGAGCTCCAATGCTATTCGTGAAAAAGAAGGATGGGACCTTGAGGTTGTGTATCGACTACCGAGGTTGAACAATTTGACCATCAAGAATAAATATCCTCTACCATTAATTGACGAGCTGTTCGACCAGTTGCAAGGTTCTAGTTCTTATTCCAAACTGAATTTGAGGCAAGGACATTATCAAGTGAGGATAAAGGAGGAAGATATTCCCAAGATGACCTTCAACATATGATATGGTCACTACGAGTTTGTAGTGATGCCTTTTGGGGTGACAAATGCACCAGCAGTGTTTTTGGATTTGATGCATCGAGTTTTCTAACCCTATCGGATAAGTTTGTGGTGGTGTTCATCGACGATATACTCATATACTCTAAGAGTCCCGAGGATCATGTAAACATTTGAAGCTGGTATTGGAGAAGCTAAGAGAGTATAAGCTTTATGCCAAATTTAGCAAGTGCGAATTTTGGCTAAATAGTATGTCATTCCTTGGCCATGTGGTAACCAATGATGGAATCAAGATGGACCCAGCAAAAGTTGAAGCAGTTTCTGATTGGAAGCAACTAGAGAACATCACAGAGATTCGAAGCTTCTTGGGACTGACTGGCTATTATAGGCGATTTATTAAAGGGTTCTTAATGCTAGCATCACCTATGACCTGGTTGCTAAGAAAGGACATACTCTTTATCTAGAATGAGAAATGCGAAAAGAATTTCCAAGAGCTGAAACGGAGGTTAATGACAGCACCCGTGCTGAGTTTGCCAGGGGGAGATAAACCTTACGCTTTGTATACTGATGCTTCAAATGAAGGTTTGGGAGTAGTATTGATGCAGGATAGGAAGGTAATAGCTTATGCCTCTCAAAAGTTGAAGCCTCATGAAGTCAATTATCCAATGCATGATTTGGAGCTGGTTGCCATTGTATTTGATTTAAAGAAATAGAGGCATTACTTGTATGGAGCTGAGTATGAAGTGTTTACCAACCACAAGAACCTGAAAATACATCTTCACCTAGAAGGACTTGAATTTGAGGCAACGGAGATGGATGAATTTTTTAGAAGAGTATCGTTGTCCTATCAACTACCATCCCGGAAAGGCTAACATTATTGCCGATGCCCTAAGCCGTAAAGTCAGAATGACCAGAATGAGAGTGCAAGAGATTCAAGCAATCCAAGAAATGTTGGATAGCAGGACAGAAGTGGAAAAAGAGAGGATTATTGTTAGCAATCTAATATTGATATCGGACCTAAGGCGGGAAATCATTGAAGCTCAGCAAAGTAATGCAAAATTTCAACTTTTCAAGGCAAAAGAGCTCAAACAGCAAGGCGGTGATTTCTGACAGGACGAAATAGGAATTATGTATTTCCGGGATCGTTTGTGTGTACCTAATGAGCACCAGCTAAAGGATAGGATTTTGGAAGAGGCGCATAAAAGCAAGTATGCTATTCATCAGGGAGGGGTAAAAATGTATCAAGACCTAAAAAAAAAGGCTTGTTGGTGGCCCCGAATGAAGAAGAATATGGTTAAGTATGTCTCCCCGAATGATTTCACTCCTAAGGCGGGAAATCATTGAAGCTCAGCAAAGTAATGCAAAATTTCAACTTTTCAAGGCAAAAGAGCTCAAACAGCAAGGCGGTGATTTCTGACAGGACGAAATAGGAGTTATGTATTTCCAGGATCGTTTATGTGTACCTAATGAGCACCAGCTAAAGGATAGGATTTTGGAAGAGGCGCATAAAAGCAAGTACGCTATTCATCAGGGATGGGTAAAAATGTATCAAGACCTAAAAAAAGGCTTGTTGGTGGCCCCGAATGAAGAAGAATATGGTTAAGTATGTTTCCACGTGTCTGAACTGTCAGAAAGTTAAAACGGAGCACAAAAAAGTCGACAGAATTGCTACAACCGTTACTGATACTGAGTGGAAATGAGAAAAGGTGACTATGGACTTCATTACCGGATTCCCTATGGCAAGGACCTAAAAGGATGCCATATGGGTAGTGGTAGATAAATTGACCAAGTCAGCATATTTCGTACCAGTAAACGTAAGAGATTCAATGGAGAAGTTAGCTCAAACCTATGTGCGAGAAATAGTCAAATTACATGGAGTGCCTTCGAGTATTGTGTTTGACGGAGACTTGAGATTTACATCCTGATTTTGGGGTAAGTTTCAAGAATCAATGGGTTTTAGTCTAAAGTTCAGTACAACGGTGCATCCGTAAACCAATGGTCAGTCAAAAAGAGTTATTCAGATATTGGAAGACATATTAAATGTTTGTGTATTAGATTTCGGGGATAAGTGCATTGAATGTGTACTGTATGCAGAATTGGCTTACAATAATAGCTACTAATCCTCGATTAAAATGGCTTCGTATAAGGCATTGTATGGACGTAAGTGTCAAGTACTTATATACTGGAGTTGGTCGAAAGACGACCACATAAGTAAGTCTGGAGAAGTCTGCGTTTAGGAAATGTTAGATAAGGTAAAGCTTATCAGAGAAAGGTTGAAAGTAGCCCAGAGTCGACAAAAGAGTTATGCGGCCAATAGGTAAAGGGAGTTGGAATTTCAAGTAGGAGACAATGTGTTCTTAAGGTTGACACCGAATAGAGGAATTTTGAAGCATGCGAAGGGTGGGATGCTAAATCCGAGATATTTGGGACCGTTTTTGATAAAATAAAGAATTGGACTAGTGGCGTATTGACTGGATTTGCCGGATGGGTTGACGGGAATACACAATGTATTCCATGTGTCTCAGTTGAAGAAGTACAATGCCGACCCTGGATATATTTTGAATGATGAACCATTGGTATTGTAACCCCAATTGAGCTACGTAGAGAAACCCGTGAAAATTTTGGACCAAAGTATCAAAACTCTTCGAAATAAGCACATTCTTATGGTGAAGGTGCAATGGAAACATCATCGCACTTAAGATGCCACATGGGAAATGGAAGAGTGGGTAAAGCGGAAGTACCCTAATATGAGATAAAGGTACGCCTGAATTTCGGGGCGAAATTCTTCTAAGGAGGAGAGGATGTGAAACCCCACCTAAAACCTACCCTAGAATAAGGGGGATAGGATGCATATCATGTCATCATGCATAAAATATACCTTTTGAATGATTTTGCATGCCTTAGAATTGTGGTTTATAGGTTAAATGATTTATTTGTACTTGTTGGGTAGAAGGGGTAAAAAGGTAATTCTACTTGAGGTCAAAATAAGAAGATGGCTTGAAGTTTAGATAAGAAGAATATTTGGTTGAGAAAATAAAAACAAGAATTAATGTTGTTAAGTGGTTAGAGCTTTGAGATTAGCTTCTAAGGTCTTAAGTTCAAATCCCATCACTTAAGTTTTATTCATATTTACCTTAGCTATGTTTGAATTTTCATTTTCCTTACATTCCTTAAAGATAGGAATGTTATCTTAAGGAAGACATAATGGTAATATCCTGACCATGTGGTCTTGTCCTAAAAAGAATTCTAGAAGAATTCTTGTCCCCATTAATTTTGCTAGCCTTGTCCTAACATCTTTGAAATTTAAACTACTCTTAATTCTTTAATCCATTTTTAATCATAAAAATTCTGAGATAATTCCCTAACTTAGAATTTAAAAAATCCCAGCTCTTGTAGGATAGAGATAGTTGAAAGTAAGGAGGATAAATAGGTAGAGGTTCCAAGAAAAAACACCATAGTTATTCCTTCAAAACTCCATCTTCATCTTGTTCATGCTTTGGTTAAAAATCTGGAAAATTTTCCAGATTCCCTTCAAGGCTATTTTCAAAAAATGTAGCAAGTTTTCCTACCTAGTTTTTGCAAGAAAACTAGTCATTTTATGTGAGGATGAAGGCTGAAAATTTCTTGAATTTTCAGAGCTGTACAAATAGTCCCAAACTAGATTCTTTTTCCCAGCAAACTAGCAACATTGAACATGAACTTGAAGCCACCCGTTAGAACATATGAACAGCTGGAACTTCTTCTATTTCTCTTCAAGATGAAGGCTAGAAAACCACCATTAAAAGACCTACAAACACCCTTAAAATCCAGCTACAAAATCATGCTAAAGAGGACAAAAATATTTGCACCAAAACCATTTCAATTCCAAGTGTTCTTGAGCTTCAATTCTAGAAAATTTTCCAGTTTTGTCACTTTAAGACTAAGGCCAAAATTCTTCAGCAAACCTCACTAAATTTTGGCCCTTGTACAACCATGAAGTAAGCATCTTGGCTTCCCCACCAACCTTGAGTAATATGACTCCATTATCATACCTGAAAAAGCTCCTATCTTCACTTTATCCAAACTTATTCAAACTTCAAATTAAAATTTCAGATTTTGTTCCATTAAAACACTCCTTTAGCTAATTGATGAAATCAGAAAATCCTCTACCATTTCATAGCTATTTTGGGCCAGCTTTAAGTCTGAAACAACTCTCTTTCCATTCGTTGAAACATATCTGATTTAGCCCATACACCATTGAAGAACAAGAAACCTTCCAAGAGCAAACATCATTAACCAATCCTATACCTCAAACAACTCCACTTTTCTCTCAATTTGAATTTTAAAAAAATTTGAAACTCTCTCTCTCATTCTTGGATAACCAAAAGCTCCTCCTAGTCTAAGCTATTCGGCCATCACAATCCCAAACACACACGAAATTCATCTCCTCTCAAACTCTCTCCATGAACACCAAGAACATAAAAAACACACACTTCACGTCTTCAAGCCTAAACCACTCATAAACACCTCCAATCACTCCCAAAACTCTCTAGATCATCAATATTCAACCTATATTCTTCATTGCTGCATTTTATAACACCACAACACACAAAGTTGAACTTTCAAATAGATCAAACCATCCTTTTTTGTTGAAGATTCGAAGAACATCAAAAAGATAAAATAAGAACAATCTTCTTGTTCTTGTTCTTCTATTCAACTTCTATTATCCACTTCTATTCTCATTCGTTCCTCTCTCACACACACACTCTCTCTTGGCAGAAATGTTGATGATAAACCATGGACTACTTTTGGACCATTAGAGGCTATCAGCACTCAAGGATCTTCACTAACCAAGAAGAATCCTTCATCGAATGAGCATCAATCAAGTATTTCTTTCTTAATCTCATTTTTAATTCTTAGAATCAAGACTCCTAGATGTTGATAGGTTGATTGAATAAAGTAGGGGTTGAGGATATGCAAATGGGTGAAGGGGATGGAGTTAAGACATGAGAATTGGTTAAAAATGCAAGTGGGTGAAGGATATGCAAGTGAGTTAAGACATGGAGTTAAGACATTAGAATTGGTCAAGGATATGCATGTGGATGAAGGTGTTGAGGATATGCAAGTGCTAGCCTTACTAACACTTTTATCTATACCCATAAATATTAGTTATATTAAAATTTATTTATTATGTATTGATTAAAAATTAAGTATAATTCATTTATTATTAATTTTATTAGTTATTTATTATCTATTAATTTTTAATTAAAATTAACTATATTTTATTATTTATAATAACACTATTTAAATATTACTATTTACCAATATTATTTAGGATTTATTATTATCCATTATTAACACTAATTTTATTTATTAGCAATATTACTCATTATTTATTATTTATTTTATAATACCAATTTATTTTAACTTATCAAACTAGTTTTATTTTATAAAATACTTTATCAACTAGTATTAAAGCTTAGGACATTGCAATCATGGTTAGTTATTGATGTGTCTAGTTGAATTAGGATTTATTTATTTAAGGTAAATATGATGTGGATGTTATCTTATACCTTGTGTTTACCCCAAGCGGGGTTAGGCTGACCTGAACTATCTTAGAAGACTTTTGAACTCAGGAAGAGCAAAAGATCATGTATGTTCCTGCATGAAACCGTTTGAAGATTAAAGTTATTGTGGTAAGCCAAATTCAATGTATGCGAGTATTTGTATTGTAAAGGTAATTATGGACAAATTTTTTTTTTTTCAATCAAGCAAACTATTTAAAATTAAGCAAACAATTTCACACAAAATGTTAAACTTTTCCTAAAAACCCAATTTTGACAAGAATTTTGAAAACCATAATTGCTATTTTGAAGTGGATTATTGTATGATTTTTCTACTCCCAAGTGGGACAAACAAAGTTGAGTACTCAATAAGGGTAGATTATTAGGAATAGTCTTTCAAGGGTTTGGGTAAGTCTCTCAATAGGTGACTGCCTCTGAGAGGTGAGTTCTTTCCGGATAGGATACCAGTCCTGTAGGTCATACCGGTCTGAGTTAGCAAGTTCAGTAAAATGGATTGTGTATTTTTGGAGTGAACAACTGGTAAATTTGGGTATAGAGATGGAGGAGTATCTCACCTGATAGGCCGTACACCTACCTTGTGTTAATATGCACAAAGTGTGGCATTCTAATCGTTATATTGTCATGGTGCACAAAGTGTGGTGCCATGGCTATCTCTTTTGAGTGGTTGTATTTATTGTGCACATGTATGTTTTGGAAATAAAAACATCACTCTTCATTTGTAAAATTTTTTTGAAGCTTGCCAGCACTTTATTTTATGAAATATTACAACTTGCGTACATGAACTAATTTACTTGAAACACTCAAAGCATACATGGGCTTACTGATATTTTTATTTCACCACCTTTTATACCATATTTTCAGGTCGATCCTGCTGTGAAGATTATTAAGTAGAGAATTGCCTATGTTTTGAAGACTTCTTGTTATTTTTCCTATGTGTTTCATTTGAGAGACTATAGTAGACATTTATTTATTTTTAATTTGTTCATGTATTCCTTAGGTTGTAATAAGTTTAATTTTGAATTATTCATTTCATTTATTTTGTGTGTCCTAGTTATAAAGACTCTTTATTCTGTGGACAGGGCGACATCCCCAACCTTAATAGGGGCATAGGTAGTGGGGTGTAACAAGACCCCTATCCAGACGAACTTGGATGTTCGCTTTTTCAGATAATTTATTATTCCAAGTAAATAGAAATCTAGTAAACCCCAAATCAATTAGCCCAATAGTATCCACAAATGAATAGAAACCCCCTGATGCAGGAGAACAAAATGGGCGTCCCCTATGTTTTTCAGTAGCAAGCATTATACTATTAAAGACTCCCAAGATCAACCAAGGTCTAGAAAATCCTCTACCAATATCTGAAAGATCCTTCCAAAATCTTTGTTTCTTAGAATAGATACAAGGACCATAAACACCAGTAAATTGCCAAGGAGAGCCAAGTTGAGCAGAAAATATTAGGCAAGTGATCAAAGTATTATTGGAAGCTATAATTTGTAGATCAATATTTGGTTGCCAACACATTGCTAGACCACCCGCATAACTAATAGCAGGAACAAAATGAAAATCCAGAAATCCAACCGCAATCATAATCTGTGAAGTTCTTTCAAAGGAAGAAAATTTTATTTTAGATAGAAATAAAATATCAGGCCTATGCGAGTTAACAAATACTCGCAGGGCTCTCACTGCCTTAGACTGAGAAAGTCCTGGATAGTTCCAAGCCAAGACTAACATGGGAACTATGGGGGCCTGGATTGGCTCACCTTCTCAGCCTCAGTATGAGAGATCAACAGTTGAAAAAGGTACCCCCTTATCATTTTGTCACTCAAGAGTTAAGCCGACCAATCCCTTACATGTAAGACGTTTAACATGAATAAATCTCCTTTAGATAAGAGCTACATTTTCCTTCGACTCTGGTGGAGTTTGTTTCAGGTTAGCTGAATATGGAATAGTCGAAGAGGATGAAGTCTGTGCCATATGGGATGTTAGTTGAAGATGGGAGAGGGAGGAAACCACACCAAGCTCATCTAGACTAAGGTGATCTGAAATGCATGCCGCAGAAACTCCTGATTAGGACCCGAAATTGAAATGCTACTAACAGGAGGGATTTGTTTACTTTTTTTGGGAATGGGTAGACTGGAAGAGGAAGGTCTTTTACCCAGCTGTGCTAATGCATAACCATGTTTGAGAGGCCGAGGGAGATTCAAAAACCCTGATATTTTACATTTACTGCTCAAAGGCATGCATGAAGCCTAACTAATAATTGGTAATGAAACATTACGATCAATCTTAGGTGAGAGATGAACTTCCATTGTGTTAGAAGTAGAAATCAGTTCGGGCATAGGGACCTCAGTCAGTGGAACTGGAATTAGTAGGGATGTAGTGGACAATATAGTGGTTGAAGATGAAATCATGGTTGTAGGTGTAGGTATGGGAATTGGCCAGGCATTTGTAGTTATGCAAGAAACACTTTCGTGTATAGATGCCACAGTAGATATTCCTGAATTTGTTAAGCTAGAAAAAGCCATAGAAGAAGCCATAGAAGTAGAAGTTAAAGTGGAAGAAGCCATAGAAGAAGAAGTTAAAGTGGAGGATGTAGTTATGGGAGTAGATTCTGAAAAAGCCATAGAAGAAGCCATAGAAGAAGAAGTTAAAGTGGAAAAAGCTATAGAAGAAGAAGTTAAAGTGCAGGATGTAGTTGTGGGAGAAGGTTCTAAAATCAGAGAAGAAAGTGGAGGAGTAGGTGAGGATATGGCCAAAGTGTTTACTAAGGACAGACAAGGATATATGGGAGCAGGTACCACTGGTGTAGACAATTTAGGTGAACTCATGTTGGGAACTGAGGCCCTACTAGACAGTGGACCAACATTCGACCGGGCATCAGTCTGATTGTTCTTAGATGTACGCCGACGGGTTGAAGTCGAACCAACTTCGGAAAGGTGGATTGATAATTGCGTTGTGCTCCAAGAAGAATAGGGGCTCACTACTCTCATCCAATGGCCAAATGCTTGACGTGGATCAAGGGGACCAAAGGGGACATCTGATGCATGTCAACACTCTCCTTCTTCATGTCCAAATCTTCCACAAGAGTAGCAAAAATCTGCAAGTCATTAGAATTTGAATGAAATCCAAGCTGCTGAATCATTTTCCCATGGTAGGAAAAAACCAGACGGTAATGGAGAGCTAACAAATAGTTCTACTTGGATACGGAGAAAACATTGGAGAAGTCCACTAGAACACTGAGCTTTATTAGATGCTAGGAAACGACCAATGAAGTTGCCAATGATTTGAGCATTTTCAAGAGTCATCTGATTCGGAGGAAGCATATGAACTTGTACCTAGAAATGAACTGAGTTAAATTCTAATTCCTCAAATGAAATGTGAGATGGCCATTCTCTTAATACAATAAAGGCACCTTTTAGATTCCAAGGACCTAATGAGTAGATGAGAT
The DNA here is from genome assembly GCA_026120185.1 of Voacanga thouarsii. Classification (NCBI taxonomy): domain Eukaryota; kingdom Viridiplantae; phylum Streptophyta; class Magnoliopsida; order Gentianales; family Apocynaceae; genus Voacanga; species Voacanga thouarsii. Next base: position 3,496,987 of record JANUWF010001165.1, read on the forward strand.
TTTTATCAGCATTGGAAGCAAAGGAAATGAGGAACGTGTTAACATCAAGGAAGGAGAAGATAGGAGGTTCCCTCAGCTTCCAAGCTACATCTAAGATCGCTTGAACCATCCGTAGATCATATCTCTTGTTGGATAGAATCTTGAGGGCCAAAGTAGAAACCCAAGGAGGAGATACATTCAAATTGTTTAGGGAAAGGAAGAGGGTGCTAGTAGGATTAGTATTCTCGGCTTCTGTAGATTGCATGGCAGAAAGAAATCTAAGGCTGTGTGAAGATGTTTGAAACGGGTTTGGGTGTACAAGATGTGTGGAAGGGGTTAATAGTAGTAGAAGTAGTTCTACTGTATAGAACCAGCAGAAAATCAAATTATCACATGAAACAATAAGAAAACTCATGGAATATGCTTCCGGATTGATAACATTCCATTGTTTGGAAGGTTGAAAAAATATTAAAGAAAAATAATATAAAATATTTTTTAATATTTTAGAATAAAACATTATATGTATAACAAAATAAAATTATTTTTAAATATTTCTTATATTATTGTACAATTTAATTATATATTATTATTCTAAATTATTATAATAAAAAATTATATAAATAGCATTTCACATATTTAAATATAAATTTTCTAATTATTCTTGAAGTTGAGTGTAAATATTAATATTAATAAAAAATAATATTTGATTATTGTCAAATTAAAATATTTATAGAAAATTAAATAAATATTTTCTTCTCATGTAATTAATTCAATCATGATATAATTTTTAAATTAAAATTTTACAATTATTTTAAAATATTTAGTCTTTTAATTTCTTGAAAAAAAATTATAATAACTAGGAATATATAAATTTTTGAATACACTACGAGGTTGGGGGAGGTGTGAGGGAAGAAAAAATTAGTAAGAAAAAACGTGAGAGATAAAGTAAATAATGAAAATTGGAATAAAATTTTTTATTTACTTTTACTTTTTAATTTTTTTAATCTTTTATTGTTAGAATTCTTGAAAATTGAATCACAATACCACATATGAAGAATGATTCATTTTTGCAATATTTTGTATTTATATTCCCAAATTTAAGGCATTAGATTCCTTTCGTAAATTGTAAATAGTGCATCAAATATTGGATCTTAAATTAAAAATAAGAATTATGATTACCTTTTCACTTCACTTTTCTTGACAATCCCATGAATCCATCCCCAACTTTCAAGAAGAAACTACGACCATTAAAAAAATAAAACAAAGGAGAAAAAGGAAAATTATTCCGTCAAGGTTAAACCCAAAAAAAAAATTATTAAAAAAATCATGTTATAGCTCATAAAGTCATATATCAAACGGGAGCAGTGTTGGCATAATGAAGGAATCAATAGGTAATGGACACTTTGGCAGAACAATGTTTTGAGCATTTTCTAAAAGGTATTCGAAAAAATTCATTGAAATGACAAATTATTCTCTACTACGGCGTCAAGAAAAGGGGGGAAAAATACAGTTAGTTCCGCAAGATTTTCTCACGTCTGACGATTATACACGTGGCCATTTCCCAAATCCGTTTTTACTTTAATTTGTCTATAAATAAAGCTACCTTGACCCGGACAAGGGCCAAGCAGAAAATCAAATTGTCACACGAAAGAATAAGAAAGGATAGCATGCCAACACAAAATTCTTCCTCTTGTAGGCACTTCGTGCTGGTTCATGGAGCTAATCATGGAGCATGGTGCTGGTACAAGTTGAAGAAACTGTTGGAAGAAGCAGGGCACAAAGTCACCGCTATCGATCTGGCTGCCTCAGGTCGGAATCTTGTGCCGCTGAACAACCTTCAAACCATTGACGACTACCATGAGCCTTTGTACTCATATATGGCTGCCCTAGCTGCTGAGGATAGGGTCATTTTGGTTGGCCATAGCTACGGTGGGTACGCAGTATCCTCTGCCATGGAAAGGTTTCCTTCCAAAATTGCTCTTGCTGTCTTTGTGACAGCAGGCATGGTTGGTCCTAATTTGACTGCGGATCAGATTCAGGAAAAAGTACGTGCAAGCATTCTTTTGTAGTTACTTACCAAACCCTTATATCTTCAAATCAAAACTGAGTGATTTTTTTTATTACTATAATTCATGTTTTCACATTCCCATGCAAAATTTCTTTCGGTCTTACTTTGCAGTTCATTAATAAGTATTGTTACTGTGTATATGAAGTTTCAATAAGGGTAGGTTTACGTTTTAGATTCTAATATATTGATGTCGTTTGCCAAGCAGTAACTGAGAAATTAGGAATATCATCAAATTTTCTTTATGATTATTTATAATCAACTGTTTCTTGATTTTGAATCTTGTTTTTGTTTTTTGATAAATAATTGTGCTCATACTTTAGATGTCAAGCCTTGAGGGACCAGACCACAATGAAGATAGCGTATTCACAGTTTATCCCGATGAGAATATAGATCTCCTTGTTGGGCCAGAATTCATGATACTCAAAATGTATAACCTATCTCCGCCTGAGGTAAGACTGACTGAATTTTAATATATCTATAAAAAATTAAAAATAATAATTACAGAAAAAAAACATAATTACGTGGATAGCAAACTCATGAAGATGAAAAATCTTTAGGTTGTACTTCCACCTTGCCACACGATAAAGAATTCCTGGTTTCTATCAAAGACTGCGGTTGCACTTTCGCTTTCCAAGATTTTGCCTTCGAAGACATATGCTTCCAGATTGCTACTTTTAGCAAACTGTTTTTTTTAATACACTTTTCTACCAACTATTTTGGTCCTAAAAAAAAATTCTGTTAATCCAGTCAAATTGTTCTACTATTTTGGAAACCACCATTTGGGACCAATTTGGATGAACCACAACAGTTGAACGAATAAAAAATTCTTTTTTTCCACATAAAAATAGTAACTGGGTTGGATATGATCCATATCCTTATGTTAGGGGTTTATTTATCATAATATACCATTGCAGCACTGACTAGCCTTCTTTCATATATAGAAATTAGATTTAGATAATATTTTTAGAATTCTGATCGAAATGCAGGACTATGCTTTGGTAAGATTGTTAATAAGAGTAACCCGAATATTCAATGACAAGAAATCAAGACTTGAGCTTTTAGTTTCAAAGGAGAGGTACGGATCAGTTCCTCGAGCCTACTTCATTGCCTCAGAGGACAAGTCATTTTCTATAGAGATACAACGTTGGTTGATAGAAACTAATCCTCCAGATGAGGTTCGGGAAATTATAGGAGCAGATCACATGGTGATGTTCTCTAAAGCGCCGGAGTTATGCCACAATTTGCTCCAAGTAACAACGAAATATTACTGATGGCCCAAGATGAACAAATGCACTATGTGAGCAAAGTTTGTTCATTGTGATGGTATTATTCCTGCTGGTTGCCACCTATATGCAATCAATAAAGCAGTCATCATGGCGTTTAAAGATTGCGAGTCAGTGATCTTCTGATGATCATTGCATTATAGAAATAAAAATTTAATCATTGCGTTATTTCTCACCGTAGCATAAGGACCTATTCCTTTCCCGTTCTTTGTTTGAGAAGCCTCCATTACAGTCCTTGCTATATTCCTTGTTGTAGATGCTGCAACTCTACCTCCTTTAACATTTGTGTTGCTGGGCCTCAAACCGGAAATTTTAACAATATTTCACTGATTTGCTGCAACATTATTAGACTAGAAATTAATCATCTTGGCCCGTAACGTGAAATACGCTCTTCGGCCTTGAAGTCGTATGGAAAGGCATCTTTTAGGTTACTAAGAGGCACGATATCCATCTTTTAGGTATTTAGCTATCAATTGTTCATCAAATTCATTAAGTTCAATGCAAATGGATAAATTGTATTCGGTAGTGTATTCCTCTGCACTCATATCGCATTGTCAAAGTTTATAAAACTTGTCATACAAGGTCATTAGGTAATCTGCTAGCAGAAATTACTTCTTTAGTTTTAATTTCATTTATTCCCAGGTTTGAATTTTTGGTTTTCCTTTTCTAACACGCTGTTCCTCTAACCTCTTCCATTTGAAGAGCGGTTATCTTTAGTTAATATAATTGACCTGTGGTAACTTATATGAGTACGTACTCTTGCCTTGAGTTATTGCACTTTATTAATATTATAGTTATCATTTTGTTTTTTCGATTCACCCTCTATTCATGAATAGCTACTTATCATTTTGTTTAATTAAGTAATTTGCCTAGACTGATTTGAAATGATTTTTATAACTTTATCACGGTCGACCATCAAATTTAAAGAATCCACGTTTTTTTCATTTTCTTTTTCGATTGTTTCGATGTCAGTGTGTAGTGTGAATCCTCCAAGTACATTGAATAGAAGAATAACATTTTTCCAATCTGTTCGTTTACTTTTGGCTACTTAAGCATGAAATAAAGGTTACAGATTAAACCAATGAAGTTGCTTGACGGATGATCTCTGATCAAACAAAAAAGAATGAAAAGAAATGAAAGGATTCCATTGAACTCAGTACTCTGTAGAAGCATTCCGCACTGCATTTAATTTTTCAAACAACACAGCAATAAGGACAGAGACAACACACAGTACTCCGTAAAATCAATCCGCACTGCATTTATTTATTCGAACAACAGAGACAACACGCAGTACTCTGTAGAAGCAGTCCGCACTGCATTTATTTAGGCGTCTCATTTTGCTAATAAGCTTCAGCGACGGCACCTACCCCTTATGCATCTACACGGTGCACAACACCTTCGGCCAGGAAAACAGGGGAACCGGTAAGGAACACAACGGTTTTCCGCGTCTTCAGATTATTGTAATTTAGTTGTTATAATTTCTGCATTTGGAAGTGTTTCCCCCAACATTTCGATTTGGGGCAATCCTTCCTCAGCTGCAGCTTTACCTGGAGCTTCAAAAACTGCAGCATACAATAAGCTGGATTAAAATCACGTTTAACATTCTAACCCCATATGACAAAAGAAAAGTGAGAGGAACTAAACTGCAGAGGCAGCGATCAAAATATTTTGTATGAAATCTAAATATACAAAAATAATATATGAAATTTATATATATTATTTTATAATATATAATAAATTATAGTTTTTTTTTAATAAAAAATGTCAATTCTTTTGAGATAACTCAATATAAAAAGTAAAATTAATTTTCTTTATATGGAAGGAGTAAAAAAAATAATACTATCTCTGTCTCACTAAAATTAATAGTGATTGGCTTAACACGATATTTTATACAAAAATAAAAATAAAAATATAGTAATAATATAATATAATATGATATAATAAAAATAAAAAATATGTGGGTCTCACAATACTTTATATCAAATTTAAAAATATAAATATAATATATGTGGGGTATATTGATTATTTTATAATCAATTGTATAATAAAAATTTTCTTTTTAAGAAAAGTGTCAAATTTTTTAAGACCGCCTAAAATAGTAAGTAAATCAATTTTAGTGGGACGGAAAGAGTAACAATGATGATGAAGATGATGACATGATGCTGATGCATTAAAAAGTTATCTAATAAAAATTTGATAATATTAAAATTCCTTGCATAATAATACGGATTTGAAAAGGGCTGTGCACGATTTTATCCTAGAGAGTTTTTTTTTATTTAAAAAATCTTAGTGTTACTTTCTTTAAAGATACACGATTATTTGCTGATAATGCCATCAAATGAAGAAGTCGCAATTGATTGCACGCAATTGTTTCCATGGGGAGGGAGATAATGATTTTTTGTATAAATTAATGAATTATTAAATCATTGGAAATTATATACAAGCAAAACGGAGAATTAGCAAAGGAAAAATAAAGTAACCATTCAGTTGTCATATGTAATATGACTCATGATTATGTTGATAAGATGTGACTAAAAATCTTTTTTTTTTTTTTGGTTGCTTCGACATTTCAATGTTCTACTAGTTTTCTCCACGGCTGTTGTTGGCCGAGTGCTCTAGTTTATCAGGCAAAACAATATTCATGCTTTTCAGTTAATTAATGATACATGTCGGTCTCACTTTCATCCTAAATCCTAAACTTATCAATTTTTCATTGTAGGTAGCTTGACTCATAAATAAATTATTTTTATAATTGCTAATTTTTGTATATGTTTAAAAGGATTTATTATGTAAGACAGAAGTACTACTCATTGCTATGTTGGATTAGTTCCCGGATGGACTGACTTTGTAGAGTTCAGAAGCTGTTTTGAAGTTGTTTTGTCAGCACTGCTTGTCTAAAATGGATGTGTTGGTTAAAAGATGGGTATATCCGTGTAAGATGAAAATGGCAATATTGGCCAATATATTATTTCCTGAGATCTGTATTTCAGATAGAAGACTAGAAAATTGTTACACAATATCCAAAGCATTTCACATGATTCATAAACACTATAGAAAAAATCTTCATTTACAACGAATTTTTTGCGACGGCTATACTACCATCACTAATTAGTGACAATTTTGCAACGACAACTGATGAAATCGTGAGTTAATTAAAACCGTCGCAAAATCCTTGCAATTTACAACGGTTTTGCGATGGCCAAAATAGCCATCGCAATTCATAGCCAAACCGTCGTCAATTGCGAGGGTTTTGTGATGGCTAGAATGCCCTCGCCAATTAGTAAGAGTTTTGCGATGGTTAATTTCTATTAAAAATAAAATATTTAAACAAAAAAAGAAAATTATTACAACTATCGCAAAATCTTTACAATTAGCGATGATCTTACAATAGACTTTTTATATTTTAAAAAATAAAAAAAGAAAAGTCTAATTGGTGGACCGTTACAAAACCCTCGCAATGCTCGCAAATTTGCGAGGGTTTTGCAACGATTCGTGGTTATCCGTTGCAAAATCCTCGCAAATTGCTTAGGTTTTGCGAGGGAATTTTTCACCCAAAGCGAGGGTTTTGCGAGGCTTTTTTGTTCTCAAAACATGGTCCTCGCATAATCCTCTCAATTTTCACCTAAAGCCGTGACCCTTGCATAATCCTTGCAATTTGTGAGGGTTTTTGTGAGGGATTTTTTATCCCCAAAAGTTGGCCCTTGCAAAATCGTCGCAAATTGTAAGGGTTTTGCGACGCAAAACCCTTACAATTTGCGAGGGATTTTTGGTTCACAAATTTGCAAGGGTTTTGCGACGGTTGATTATTTTTAATGATAAAATGTGTAAAAAAAATTTTATTTTGAATGTCCATAACAAAATCCTCACAATTTGCGAGGATTTTGTTTTGAAAATTTCCATTTTTAAAAATAAAAAAGAATTCTTTTTGGTTGAATTTGTGAGAGTTTTGTGATGGATAGAAACTAACCCTCGCAAAACCCTCGCAATTTTGCAAGGATTTTGCGACGGATAGCTACCTGCCCTCGCAAAATCCTCGCAAATTTGCGAGGGTTTTGCAACGCTTGATTATTTTTAATGATAAATTGTGTAAAAGAAATTTTTTTTGGAATATCCGTCAAAAAATCCTTTCAATTTTGCGATGGAATTTTTCATATTTAAAAAGAAAAAGAAAAGTCTAGTCGGTTCACTGTCACAAAACCCTCGCAAAATTGGGAAGGTTTTGCGGGGGTTTTATGACAGATAGCTCAATAACCATTGCACAACCCTCACAAATTGCGAGACTTTTGCGACGGTTGATTGTTTTTAATGAAAAAAAAACGTTTAAATGAATTTTTTTTTTTAGTATCCGTCGAAAAATCCTTGCAATTTGTGAGGATTTTACAATGTACTTTTTATATTTAAAAACAAAGAAAAAATTCTAGACCGTCGTAAAACCCTAGTAAATTTGTGATGAAATTTTAAATTTTAAATTACTCGCCTTTTTCTAGGTAAAATTTTCGAATTGAAATTTTGAATTTTGCACGGAATGAATTGAATATTCCTTTCCACTGATTTTTTGAACTTTTGCACAGTGAAAATTTGAATACCCTAATTCATCGCAAATTTGTTGCAAAACCATCACTAATTGTGATGGATTTGCTTCTTCCCTTACAAAACCGTTGCAATTTGCGAGGGTTTTGCGACAAAATAGGGTTTTCATCTTATATTTTTCTTTAATTTTTTAATTTTTACTTATGTGTTTGTGTTGTGGTGTATTTTGACAAATTTACTGAAATATTTTTAATAACGTGTCACAATTGGTGCATTTTATTATAAATGTGGATATGTAATTATGTTATATTGTACACATAATATCTTACATAAGTAAATATATATAATTAATTAGGTTATGTTATATACCTATTGTAATATATAAGTAAATAGATATGTTCATGTAGTATACAATCTATATAAATATCTCTTTGGTTTAATATAAATACTATAACATATAGGTATGTATATATATCTAATTTTTTGATCCATCACTTTGATTAAGTAGTGTATAAAGTAGAATATATATAAAATATAATTTAAATATTATTGTTATTGTTGAGATCACAAAAAAAAAAAAAAATGGTGAAAATTGTAATGTAGAGATTGGTTTGTAATGTTATTTGCCTCAATTTGTGAGAAATTAGCGAGGGTTTAATTTTTCATTGCAAATTACAACGAAATAGTTAGGAATTTATATATACATAAAAAAAATCACATTTCCTTAGAAAATTTCCAATTGCTTTTCTTTTTTTTTTCCCTCTTCTTCTTCCTCACAAATTTCTTTCTTCTTCGCGCTCCCCATACAACCCTCCCCCCCACCGATGACACCTTCCGGCTACCGACAGCCCCCACTCCCTGCAGTCCCTTCCCCCTCTAGCCGCCCCCCAGCCCGTGCCACCCCTGCAGCCCCTTCCCTTGCGCCCCCTCCCTCTCCTGCCGCCGCCCCCTCGCCTGCGACCCCCCCCAGATCCCCTTCTCCCTCCTTCCGCGCCACCTTTGCAACCCCTTCCCCCTTCCCCCCATAGCCCCTCCCCTCTTGCCGCCCGCCCCTCGCTCGCGACCCCCTCAAATCCCCTTCTCCCTCTTTCGCCCCCACCACCGTAGCCCTTTCCCCCCGCGAGGCCCCACCCCAAGTGCCCCTACCCCAAGTCACCCACCTCTCCCCGCGTGCCCGCAACCCCTACCCCCTCAGCCCCTCCCCCTAGCCGCAACCTCGCACACTGCAGCCTCCCTTATCTCGGCGCCCACCGGCTAGTCTCCCTTCCCTCTTGTGGCGGCTATCCCCCTCCTATACCAGACCAGAATAATCCCTTGAAGATTCAGCCAAAAATTGCAGCTTCTGTGGGAGCTTTGTGTAGCATATTGTTTGCAATTTCAAAAAGCATTGGTAAGAAAAGCTTGATAAAACTTATCCTTGATAGATAACTGAAAGATTGTATGAATAAGTTGTTATCTTTTTATGTTTATGTTGATAAATTTACTACCTTAAAGGTCCAAAAATGCTACACTTTTTTGCATTATTTTGAGTTATTAATTGTTTTGGAAATGAGAATTTATTGAGGAATGATTTGTTTGTCTATTTTAAGTTTGGGAAATTATGTTGGTTAATGATTATGGTTGCTTATGGACATGTTTATGGATGAAAATTCTGCAAATTTTTTTGGCTAGAATTGGGGTTCTATTGCTGTATATTAAGTGTTGTGGGTGTTGTGATTGATTGAAGGAATTAGTTCGATTGAATTTGAAGAGTTCAGGCTTGATTTTTGATTGATTGTGAACAACATTATGGTTGTGTTATGTGATATATGAGAGCTATTGTTTTCTGAGATATGACTATTTTTAGGTATATGGTTTTTTATTGTCAAATTTTGAGGTGGCCTCATGCTTGAAAAATATCCAATTATAGGGGAGATTCTGTCAAAATTTTTTCAAAATCTGGTACTGTTTATTGTGGTAAATTCCTTGCAAAAGAAGTACAGAATATCAAACTTGGTTTATGTACAGACGGATTCTCACCATTTGGGATGTCGGGTAAGCAATATTCATCCTGGCCATTCATTCTTACACCGTATAAACTCCCCCCATGGATGTGTATGAAGGATCCAATCATGTTTTTAACAATCATTATCCTGGGCTCGAAGAATCCAAAGTATCGGTGGATGTTTATCTACAACCCTTGATAGACGAATTAACCCAATTGCGGTTTGAATGTGTCACCACTTATGACATATCGAAGAAACAAAACTTCCAACTATGGGCAGTGCTTTTGTAGACTATTAATGATTTTTCTACATATGGTATGTTGAGTGGTTGGAGTACAGCTGGGAGACTAGTTTGTCCATATTGTATAGGCAATACAAAGTCTTTTCATCTACAAATTGGTGGGAAATAGTCATGGTTTGACTGTCACCGTCATTTCTTACCATCTAATCATCCCTACAGGAGGGACACGGGATCTTTTAGGAAGGATAGAGGTTTGAGACATCACAGCCTGTGCAATACCCTATTGGTGAAGAAATTTGGGGTAGTCTTTCTAAATTTGAAAAACTATAGAAATTGGCAAAGAAATTGGAAGGAGTAATGACAGGGGCATGTCTCATAATTGGGCAAAAAGGAGTATTTTATGGGATTTACCGTATTAGCGTACTAATTTGGTCCGACATAATATTGATATAATGCACAATAAGAAGAATGTATTTAACAATATTATGAACACAATTCTGGAGGTAAAGGGTAAATTAAATGGCATTTTAAAGGCTACACAAATATGTTTGAGACATTACATGTCTTTCAAAATGAGCCACAAAAGGGCCAGTTTGTCAATGATCTATCTGTTGGGATTCGTGGACTCCTAAACGCGGAAAACATCTACGAATCCCTCCCGAGGACCCAAGTAAACGATTAAGAAGATCTAAGCTTTAAGAGTTACCTCTGGTTGCTTGTAATCGAAATCCTTCGATTCCGGTTGCGCTGGTTGTACGTTCGACCCGAACAATCACCAGACGCTGCAGTATGCGAACGTCCTCTATCGGATACACACCGCGAACTCACTCGATACCCGGGGAGTGCTAGCGCCTAGGGTTTGAGAGGTTTTTTTTCTCTGGTAGAGAATGGCACGAATGTTCTCAACCGAAAAATTGGACTATCGAAAGACGGCTAGGGTTTTCTTAAAAAACCCTCGAACCTCTTAGAGTCCAACCCTAATCATATCTTATCATATTCTAATTTAAATTCAAATTAAATTAAAACCGATATGATAAGATTCTGCCATTATCTCGGTAATTTAACTAATTATTTTACCAAGTCAGATTCTTATAATCTGGATATCATCCAGATTCATCGAACCTGGTCACCGGAAAAATAACCTAACAAGTTCGCTTATTGTGTGACCCTATAGGTTCATTTAACAACTGGCGACGTGCCTAAATCGTATTTAAATGGCCCACAAGTTATAAGCGGTTTCTAGCAAAACATTATAACTATCCAGGTTAAATGAAGATCGGTGATCTCTTTGAACCAAACCATAATTTTATATTTAGTCCTTTTGTCACACGATATCCAGATTAAGCATAAGGCACGGAGCATGTCATCCTTATTAAGCTTAATCAATTATTTCTTGATTTCATAGTAGACTGTTCAAACAAATGATATCAATATCTTAGATTGATATATTTGAGCACGGCCATGCATTTTTAACAGTCTAACTTATCAAGGGGCCCATGGATATCTCTCCCATAATTGAGAGGGACAAATTCCTTCACAATCAATCATATTCCTCTCCTTGATTTATTTTATATCCAACAGTAGTCTAATTTATTATCCGGTTAAAGATAACTTTAGACAATATCAAAATATAGAATTTATCAAGTAAGAAACTATGATGAATTTAGGTCGAAGGACTTTCAATATTATTATGGCTAGAAAGTACTTATGACATATTCCATGAAGTACTCTCACAGTGGGTCATGTCTAATATAATGTTCTCTAACATTTATTTATGTCTTGACTCGATATCACAAATATCCATGGCCAGTAAAACATAGCCATCAAGTCACAAACATACTAATCTTAATTTATTATTATTCCAATAATAATAATCGATCAGGGACAGTTTTAGAATAGTCATTGTATTCATTGTAGGGTTTTACTATCAAGTCACGTACTTGATGACCAACAAAACAAAACTCACTATTCATGGAAAGGAAAGCCTCATATTATTATATAAAACATAATGACAATTGTATAAGTACAAATTGACTCTAGGGCATATCCCCAACACGATCTCACCAGACTTTAGTAGTATATAGATTAAATATGTTGAAATTTCCTCATATAGCGTGGAATTTGTATTTTAGTTTGACATCTACCACTGACGATTCCTTTTTTTTTTTTTTTTAGGATGATGTGTGAAATCTCATATAGAGCACTACTCAATCCGAGTCTAGTGACTCAGTAAACTCAGTTGTTCTTTTTGATAAAAAAATCATGTTTGTAAAGGCACAAGGTGGGTTCAAAAGGGGACGAGTTTATGGGTTAGGCTCAGAGGCGACATAGGTTCGATCTAGGTTATCTCAGAGTGGATCGGATACATCTTCCACTACACTAGCTGATATCGAGCATCTAGTAGAGCAAAGGGTTCAGCAAGTCGAGCGGAGGTCCAATTGACAAATAGACTTGTACCGAGACTTTATAAGGCAACAACACTCTACATTTGGTGGTTGGATGATAGCTATGTTGGATAAGGTGGGCATTCCTACATCATTTATGCCATCCATAGAGGAGATAGAAGTGCACATAGCAACACAGAAAATGAAGACCTCAATGCCGACGATGGATTTGATCCAACTGATGACCACCCAGGCCCACGTAGGGGCTCTGGTTTCCCTCCTCCACCCCATTCTGCAACTGTTCATTCTTTAGCTATATAGACTTTGTTGTATTTATTTCTGTACTCTTTATACACTGTTACTTATTTCTGTAAACTATTTTACTTTTTAAGAAACTTAATATATATTTATATTATATTATATTATGTTTCAGTATTTTCATTATATTTATTTATGCTTAGTTTTAGTTTTTTACATTATTTTTGGGATTATGAGCACAGTTTTGGCACTTGTTTGTGTAGTGTTTCAGAATTGATTTACATGGAGCTAATAATTTAAAATAAATTCAATAATAGAAAAATAAAAAGTTCATCACAAAATCCTCGCAATTTCGATGGTTTTGCGAGGGTCAAGTTTTGGGAATAAAAAATCCCTTGTCATAAAACCCTCACAATTTGCGAGGGTTTCCCGAGGGCCATAGTTTTGGTGAAAATTCCCTCGCAATTTGTGAGGGTTTTGTGAGGGCCATGTTTTGGGAGCAAAAAATTTCTCGCAAAACCCTTGCAAATTGCAAAGGTTTTATGAGGGCCAAGTTTTGGAAAGAAAAGATCCCTCACAAATTATGACGGTTTTGCGAGGGTTAATTTCTTTAATGTATAACAATCCTCGCAATACCATTGCAATTTGCGAGGATTTTGCGACGGACTTATGCATTTCGTTGCAAAATAGTAGAAAATTTTTTATTTTGTCGAACTTTGACCAAAATTATTCGTTGCAAAACCATCGCAAATAGCGACGCTTTTTTCTTGCCCTCACAAAAACCATCGCAAATAGTGACGGTTTTTCTTGGCCATCGCAAATTGCTACACCATTCTTTTCGATGGCCAAAACCATCGCAGACCTAATTTGCGACAGTTTTTGGCCGTCACAAAATGAAAAATTTCTTGTAGTGAAAAACCTTAATTATGCACTTGTTCAAGAAAAAAACAAAAGAATATTATTTACATACACTATATAAAGAAAAGTTTACGATTTTTCTCAACTGTTACTTTTATTTTATTAAAATTTCACTGTAATTTTTAAAATGACTTATTATAGTTTTTAAATAATATAATTTTTTTTTAATTTATCAATGTTAATCTCTCTTTCTTGATCCAAATAGCTGTTAATGGCCTAATAATTTTAGGTCTAGATGGCTATAAAAATAGCTTTGTTGAAGATTTGGTTTGTTATAAGATTTATTTTTTAGCACTTTATTCTATTACAATTTCGAGAACCTCCCCCCCCCCACCAAACTTCCCCTGAAAAAAAAAAAACACTAATCTGAACTGGCTCGAGTTGATGTCTATATTGGACTTTATCACTTTGATCATCATTTCAACTGACAGTTGTCGCCAGGCTTGGTAGCTCAGGAGCATGGTTGACCATGTTATACTACTAATTTGTCATTTGAAAATATTCTTTATTTTGTAAAAGCAAGAAATGAAACTCATGGCCAATTTTGTATTCCTAGAACATTAAAAATGACCTCCTTTATTGAAAATGATCAACACCGAATAACTGATGCTTGCAGTCGATCACTTATTTTAATCTCTGAACACTATACAATTTTTGCAAACACCATTTTCTCTTTTTTTTTTTTTAAAAAAATCATATTATAAATGTTATTATATATCAACAATTTAATAATATATTGTATTGTTTTGAATAGAAAGCACAGCTGGTAATCAACTGCTAATTTATGTCATCCCACGAGAAGACTAGGATTTGCACACACTACATGAAAGTAAGTCACAAAATTTTCTTTCCTTTTTTAGTCAACCACCTAAAAAGTGAAAATTTTATTTATTTCTAAAAAAGGTACAAAAAGCTAAAACAAGAGCCAAAGAGGTAACTTAGAAGATTCAAACTATATAAAGCTAAAGAAGCCTCTTGTTTATTATGATTATTATTTTCTTACAGATCATAGATAGAAGAATTGCTTGAAGAGATTTATAAATGTTCAACAATGTCGTAAATCTGTCAAACCTGAGTTTGACAAAGGCAAGAAATCTCTAAAGATAAAGCGTGTCTGATCAAAAAGGCTGAACTCAAGGCACATGTGGTTTATATGTCACTAAAAGCTACTACAGAGGACATATGGTATCTTGACAGTAGCTTCTCAAAGCATACGACAGGAAGAAAGGAAATTTCAGTTGACTATAAATCCAAAAGTGGTGGAGCAGTTATGTTTGGTAATGGTTCTAAGAACAAGGTTGTCGATGCAAGTATGCTAAACATTAATGGTATGCCAAAACTCAGAACTTTGCATGTGGATGGATTAAAAGCTAATTTGTTAAGTATTAGTCAACCGTGTGATGATAACATGTTTTTCAACTTTGACAAATTTAAGTGCATTATTGTGGATAAAACTAGAAACTGTGTAATTACTGGAGACAGGACATCTGATAATTGTAATCCAGTATGCATGTCAAATTTCCACAAGTGCATGATGCCTAAGGCTGATGTAGTAGAAACGTGGTATCAGAAATTAGTGTTAGTGTTATGCCCTAGAGGAAATCACTTGTACGTTGTATATGACACATTTTCTTTCATAAAAGGCATAATTTATCTTACAGTTTCTTTTGATTACTTTTGAGTAATATAACTGTTGGATAAAGTCCCTAGTATGACATTGTGTTAAGAAAATTATGATAGTGATCATGATATGAGATTCCTACTACACTGTATAGTGTTAGTACTTAAATAGTCACTAGTCATAGTATCAATAAGACAGGGCATCATTAATGCGTTATGACTAGCATGTGTTAAGACTTCTTGATCTTGATCAGGCGGTGGTTCTCATATCCGTGAGTATTGGAATACTCAAAGTTAACACATGGATGCTTGTTAGTGGAACAAATTCATTGGATGACCTAGCTATGAGATAATCACATGGATAACTATTTAGTGCTAGTGATGTAATATCAATATAGCAAATATGCAAGTATCCTTAGACTTGAGATCTCCAAGGTACTTTGTTTGCTGAGCCTTGTGCTTTGATTCCAATCTCTGGAGCTCGATCGAGGGCCGCCTATGAGATGGATATTAGGTACATTGTGAGGTAAACGAAAGTAGTTGAGAAGGTCAATAAAGGATTCACCACTCCTAATAGTAGGGGCAAATATCTCACAGTCACTTATAGGAATTACTACTTATAAGTCCTTGGCCAAGGCGTATGTGTATTGGAAAGGGTTCCAATTGGGACACATTGAGAGTAGTGGATTCCTGGTACAAGTATAATTATATTCGAGCCAGAATTAATATATATTCTGGAGGGAGTTGGCACTAGTTCCGTACTCTAGACCGAATGAGATATTGTATGGTGAAATGAGTTAATTGAACTGTAGTTTGATATTGAAGGGTTCATGTCAAGCCACTTGACTTCCTGGACTCTCGGGTGGTCATGATGTATTGCTAGATATTGCTCATGATCTGAGAATATAGATTTATTAATTGATGAATTAATAAACTAATCTTGATTAGAATTAATAAGATTAATTTTAATTAATTAAGGATTATTAATTTCAAAGACGTTTGGATTAATTCATGTTCGTTACCAATTGACTGGGAAACCTAATAGGTCACACACAAAAGATGAATATATACTCAAGATGTTATTTGATAACATAGTGGGGTTTATTACGAGAAAGAGAAGTTGATGTGGTCAAATTATAATTAGTTATAATTGTAGGCCAATTTGTAATTCTGAAAACTTGATACGTTCCAATTGCAATTGGAGAATTGTTTGGAATTCTTAGATGTAGTTTTTGTAGAGGCTTTTGGTTATATGAGATATATGCAAAGTGGTTTTATTGTTGAGCTTTTCGTGTGACATCAATGGTCACACAAGAAAAACAAAACACGAAAACCAAAGGTCATATGATCCAATTCTACAAAAATCAAAGGGCACACAAGTGGATATATGATATGATCTTTTGTTCTCTACTCTTCACACTCTCTCAATTTTCATGTGTCTCTCCAAGAGAACACCAAGGGACTTCTTCTTCTTCATTTCGCTGGTTTTTTGAAGAACAAGGAAAACCCCAACCACCATTGTTGTTTTCTGCTAGCACAGAAAATCTTGGTGCTTGAGTGTATCCTTTGTGTGAATTACTGTTAGAGATAATCACACACTGTGATTATAGTGATTAGATATTCAACTCTCGTGGATATTCTTCAAGAGGATTGCTGGATCGCGCCACAATTATCATACTTGAAGAAGGAAAGTTTTGTTTTCCACACAAATAAAGAAAGGTGAAAGCTGTTATCTCTGTTTCTTTGTTTGCTATATATATGTCTTATTTTCCACACGTATGCGGACCCTAGGATGATATCTCATTCTTATTTTTCCATTGCGATGTATATGATACGCGTGAGATACCAAACAATTAGGGCATGCAAATTAAAACCAACTAGAATTAATGAGTTCAATAAGAGCTACTCGTGGTCTGTATAGGCTTGGTATGTTCAACAAAAGTATTTGTGAAGCATGTTAAAATGGCAAACAAGTCAAAGCATCAATTATGGAAATTCAACAAGTTGCCACAACATATGTTCTTAAACTTATTCATATGGATTTGTTTGGACCAACTCATATAGAGAGCATCAGTGGAAAAAGTTATGCTATGGTATGTGTTAATGATTACTCTAGATTTATATAGGTGAATTTCTTGAGACAGAAATTAGGTGCATTTGAATTTTTTCAAACATTATATATTAATATGCAAACTCAAAAAGGAGTAAATAGAAAAAGAATATGGAGTGTTCATTGGAAGGAAATTTGCTAATAATCTACTCAATGAACTCAGCATTGAGAATGGAGTTCAACAGGAGTCTGAAGGATCATAAGAAAATAAAATACGGAGCGGAAACATACAATTTTTCCTGTTCAGTAAACTAGAAATACTTACTTTTATGATGCTTAATTTTAACAACGCGTGGAATTATATTTGATGGAATGTCATGGTTTGTCACAATCACTTGTGCCGCAGGAACCCTAGCCAAGTGTCAACTCCTTCACATCAAACACGCACACCAAAATTGTTAACTTTCAATCTTCCAAAGTATTCTCAAGCCTCATATGGGCTATTTATTG
The DNA here is from genome assembly GCA_026120185.1 of Voacanga thouarsii. NCBI lineage: Eukaryota > Viridiplantae > Streptophyta > Magnoliopsida > Gentianales > Apocynaceae > Voacanga > Voacanga thouarsii. The sequence continues at coordinate 3,514,813 of JANUWF010001165.1, forward strand.
GTAAAAATAGAATTAGGATAATTAATTATGGAAGAACAAGGAGTAGCTAACTAAAGGAACAACAAAAGAAAGAATGACAGCTCTTAAGGAAAAATAACCAGGCTGTTATCTCATTTCTTACGTGAATAGGAAACTACATGCATAGGAAAAGCCCACAACTTTCCTTAACGTTATAAAAACAATAGCCTTCCCTTTGTTTGTTTCATTTTTCTTTCATTACTGCCTTTCTTTCTTTTTCCAAAGTGGAGTGGCTACCTGAGGATTACTGATATTTGGTTATTTCATGCATATTTTACATAGCATTTCTGCCTAAATTCTTTAATTTTCATTATAGATTTCTACTTATCTTCCAATTGTCTTCTTGTTTGATGTAGATCAAAAGAATTGTAGTTAGAATAAAATTCAAGGAGAAAACACTGAAAAAGAGCAGCAGGGGATGCAGGGCATTGTCGACAGTGATTTACACGTTACCGTGCATCAGCTGAAATTTAGAGATTGATCTTTTGGACATCCATGGTGCTATGCGGGTTAGCATACACATTGCTGTGCATTATCAGAATTTAGAAACTGTGAAACATCAGAAGCTCCACGACGCCGTGCCTTTTGATCTTCACAGCACCGTGTAGCAATCTAGCACATGGCAATAATAAGCACAACGATGTCATTTTAAATAGAATTTGGAGGGTCAACACATACATGGTGTCGTTCCTCTTTACATTTATGATGCCGTGTAACATCGCAGACTGTGTTCTATTTAGCGCATTTAGGGCTGTTCATTGGGAAAAAATATAAATAGCTCATCCTGAGAAGAACCGAGAGAGAGCCACCCACGAATTTCATCAGAGAATCCTTTGGAACCACAAGGGAGAGGAGAGAAAAGAAGATTAAGGTGGGATTTGAAGAGAGAAGGGGTTGTACAAAGAGAATTGCAAAGTAGAGGAAGAGCATTATCTATAAGTTCTCTTCTTTTTCCTTCTGTGATTTAAAGTTGTGGATATTGATTTGACTAGAATTGAACTGTAATTAAATGGTTATACACTATTTTACTGTTGTATTGGATGATTTTTTAGTTAATTGATTTCTATTTTGAGTAATCTATTACTTAGGTTTGAATGATTGGATTTAAATGACTGGGTAATTCTCTTGTATTGAACTTAAGAAAGGATGTATGAGATGGGTTCCCTTTGATGTTAATATAATAGATTTATTTTTCCGTTGATGAACATGAGAAAGGATTTAGAGGATTGAGAACTTTGTGGTGGATGAAGTTTTAGGATCACATAGAGATAGGGGTTCTAGGTCTTTTTGGCCTATTGAGATTTTCTCAATTATTATGCATCTTTGGGTTTAATTTGTGAGAAAGATATATCTATGGGCTAGGTCCTAGGGTAGTGAATTCACTACTTGAGAAATAGTAGGTTTTACTCTATTGAAAATCTTGCCAATGCTTGAATTTGAATTTAATTGACCAAATGATATTCTTATTTGAGTAATTGTTGGGAAATTATCTTTTATTACATGGCTAATCTCATTTTCATATTCAAATCGTGCCTTGTGATCTTTTTTACTCTACCTTGTAAATTAGGATGATGTATTTGTGTGGTACTTTTGTGCAGTTAGTAATTAATTAGCTTATTCCTTATTTCGATTTATTGAACAATAGAATTCAAGCGAAAGTAAGGGTAATTGACCCAGTTCCCGAGGATCTTCATTACTTACTAATTAGACTCTATACGATGTGATGGGTATACTTGCCCAATTGTGTAAGCATATTTGAGTGAATTGGTATTTTATTTGTAAAACTTGATTGAATTTTGACTTATTTCTTTACACATTCGTAGTGGATGCACAATGCACGAACACACACCTGAAAAGTTTTTGTCACCATTGCTGGGGAACGGTTATCAATATTCTAAAAATATTTAAGTTTTATTGATCCAATCCATTTTATTTGTCTATATTTGTAAATTTTGCTTTTTAGTAAATACCTAATTGATTTTATTTTCTAGGATAGTCATTTTAAAGTTGTTGTATGAAATTTTCATGTATTTATTTCTTGTGAATTTTCATTGTACATTTATTTTATTTGTGTTATACTTGAAATTGAAGAGAATTGATATTCATTTGAGTTAATTGAGTTATCTTGAGGAAATTAACACAACTATGGTTTTGGAATAGGTTATTACTCATTAAGAGATATCAAATTTGAAGATAATTCCAATGTCTTCAGATTTTCATCAAAAAGATCAATTGCATCAAGAGGTAAAAGATAAAAAATCTTTAATGGGGCCACTCATTGAAGATTTATTCGTAGATTTCGCCATTACAATTGATACACATTTCCAGAAGATGGATGAATTGCTCAAAACACATGAGGTTTTAGTGGTTAAATTGAAGATGTAACTTGGCATTTGGCAAGAACTATTCGAGAAGGATGTGAAGAGCATATTGAAAAAGGTTTGGTCGAGGCCATCATACTTTGTGGTGGAAGGGAAATGGAAATTGCAAACAATCCTTGTCAGGTAGGAAAACAAAATGAAGAGGAAAATAATGAGTACAAGGACCTGACGCGCCATCAAGGGTGATCGACACGGTACCATTGGGTCAGTCTAAAGCAGAAATAGCTAACAAACAGCTGCCAGATTCCATTCCTCCAATTCCAGATCTAGGAAGGCTTAAGAAAGAAAATGAGAATGAACAATTTCATAAGTTCTTGGAATTGTTCAAGAAAGTATACATCAATCTCCCATTGGTAGAAGCTTTAGTCCAAATGCTCAAGTATAACAAAATTTCCAAGAATGTCTATCTAATAAAAGGAAGCTTGAAGAACTATCTGTGGTAACTTTAAATGAGGAATGTTTTGCTATTATGCAAGTAAGGAGACATTACCAAAGAAGCTAAAGGCTCTACGAAGTTTTTCTATCCTTTGCATAATTTAAAATGTTGTTTTTGGCACTACATTAGTTGATCTTGGAGCTAGCATCAATTTATTGCTTTATGTGACTTTCAAGAAGCTAGGCTTAGGTGAACCAATACCCACTAGGATGAGTATCCAATTTGCGGATAGATCTATCAAGCATCCTAAGGAGATTGTTGAGGATGTACTGGTCAAAGTTGACAAGTTCATCTTTCCTGTGGATTTTTTCATTCTAGATATGGTAGAAGATTAAAAAATTCCCTTGTTTTAGGGTGACTCTTTTTGGCTACTGCTAAGGCTATTATAGATGTTCATAGGGGGAAGTTAACAATGAGAGTGGAAGATGAAGAAGTAGTGATTAAAATTTCTGAGAGCACGAAGTGTTCACTTGTGCAAGATGACATACTTTGCAATAGATATTCTTGATAAGTGTACCAATGATTTTGTGTAGGAAACATTCGTTGAAAAGTCCTGGATTGTAGGTTTAGAAAGAAGGAAGATGAAGCAAAAAAATAAGTTACACATAAAGTCATGGCACATGTTGAGCAGATTGAAAATAGTAAGGGAATTCTTAGGGAAAAAGTTTTTGAGACAGTTGAAAAGTCAAGTCCTGGTAGAATGATGCCATCTGTTGAAGACTCTCCTATACTAGAGTTAAAAAAGCTCCCTACTCACATAGAGTATGCATTCTTGGCACAAGGAAATAAATTTCCAGTCATCATTACCAAAGATTTGGACAGAGAAAAGAAGCTCCAATGAGTTTAAGTTTTGCAAAAGCATATGAAGGATATAGTATGGAAGATCACTAATATAAAAGGCATTAGTCCTTCTTTTTACACAGATAAGATCTTATTGGAGGAAGATGCCAAACCTGTGATATAACCTTAAAGAAGGCTAAATTTAAATATGAAAGGGCGGTAAAAAGGGAAATGATCAAATTTTTGGATGCATGCATTGTTTATCCTATTTCAGAGAGTGTATAGATAAGCCCAACCCAAGTGGTTCCTAAGAAAGGAGGTGTAATTGTAGTTAAATTGAACTCATACCAACAAGGCTTGTAATGGGTTGGAGGATGTGTATTAACTACAGAAAATTAAAAGAAGCAACAAGAAAGGACCATTTTCCCCTTTCTTTTATTGATTAAATGCTAGAGAGGCTAGCTGGACTCATGTACTACTGCTTTCTAGATGGATTTTCTGGCTATCTTCAAATTCCCATAGCTCCTGAAAATCAAGAGAAGACTACATTCACCTACCCCTTTGGGACTTTTGCTTACAGGCAGATGCCTTTTGGATTGTGCAATGGGCCTTAGACCTTTCAAAGATGTATGATTGCTGTTTTTGAAAGTTTCATAGAGGAGATAATAGAAGTGTTTACAGAAGATTTATCAAGGATTTTTTACGGATATCCAAACCCCTCACCTCTTTTCTAGAAAAAGATACTCTATTCAACTTTGATGAATGATGTTTACAAGCCTTCAATGAATTGATGTTCCAACTGACTAATTCTTCTATCTTAGTTACTCTTGATTGGTCCCTCCTATTTGAACTAATGTGTGATGCCAGTGATTTTGCAGTAGGTGCAGTTCTTGGACAAACACGATGGAAGAGCTTTCAGCCAATTTACTATGCAAGCAAGATTCTCACGGATACTTAAGAGAGCTATACCACACCAGAAAAAGAGATGCTTGCTATAGTATTTGCTTTTGATAATTTTTTCTCCCACCATGTTTTATCTAAAGTGATTGTATACACTAATCATTGTGCAATATTTACTGGCTAAACATGATGGTAGACCTAGTCTGATAAGGTGGGTGTTACTTTTACTGGAGTTTGATTGGGAGATCAAAGATAAGGAGGGAGTTGAAAATCTTGTAGCAAACCATTTGTTTAGGCTAGATAGCCCTCATCTGGAACCTTTGAAAGAAATTGAAATTCTTGATACTTATCCTGAAGAACAATTGTAATTTGATTGAGAGTAAAACTTTATCTTCTTCATGGTTTGCTAATTTTGCTAATTATCTTGTTGCAAGGTTTTTCCAAAGGAATATACTTCACAACAGAGAAAGAAATTTCTCTCAGATGTGAAGTATTACTTTTGGGAGGATCTCTTTTTTCATTATTGTGCAGATCAGATCATCAAAAGATGCGTAGATCAAGAGGTGGGCAAAGGCATACTCTATTATTATCATGAAGGATGAACTGGTAGAAATTATCAAGCCAATAGAACTGCAAGAAAAATTCTGGAATCGGGATTCTACTAGCCCATAATTTTTAAAGATGCTCACAGGTTTGTGAAAAACTGTGATAGATGCCAAAGGATAGGTGATATTTCTAAGGCTCATGAGATACCATTGTCAATCTTCCAAGCCGGTGAAATTTTTTATTGTTAGGGAATTGATTTTATGGGACCTTTTCCAAATTCTTTTGGTAATAAATATATTTTGGTGGCTGTTGACTATATATCTAAATAGGTGAAAACACATGCCTTGCCAACAAATAATGCTCAAGTGGTAGTGGAATTTTTGAAAAATCTATTTACTCGATTTGGGTTGCCTAGGGTGCTTATAAGTGTTTAATGGGCTCATTTTTGCAACAATCAGTTGGAGAAAGTGCTAACTAGGTTAGATGTAACGTATAAGATAACTACCCCTTATCATCCCCAGACTAGTGGTTAAGTAGACGTAGTCAATAGAGAATTTAAAAGGATTCTGGAAAAGATGGTGAACCATACTAGAAAACATTGGAGTGTGAAACTAGATAACGTACTTTGGGCATATCAGACAGCATATAAGACACCTCTAGGTACCACTCTATATAGATTAGTTTATGGGAAGTCCTGTTATTTAGCCGTGGAAATTGAGCATAAATCATTCTGGGCCATTAAGTTTGTGAATTTTGATCTTGATACTGCACAAGAAAAGAGATTTCTTCAATTGAAAGAACTTGAATGAATTGAGGAGTGAAGCTTATAAGAACCATAAAATGCACAAGGAAAAGGTCAAGCAATAGCATGATAACTATATTCTGCGAAATTGGGAGTTTAAAAAAGGGGATCAAGCATTGCTCTATAATTCAAGGTTGAGATTATTTCTTGGGAAACTAAAATCAAGATGGTCTAGACCATTCGTGACACACAAAGTTTTTCCCTATGGTATTGCAGAACTTGCTTACTCAGAAAAGGGAGCATTAAAATTGAATGGAAACTGATTGAAGCTCTATTTTTGGAAAGAACATTGGAGATATGGAAAGAGTTTTATCCATCCTATATGCAACAGACACTTAAGCTATTTCATCAAAATTTTCTTGTTAATAAATAACTCTTATGATTTATATGGGCATGCCTTTCTTCTCCTCTTGTGGAAATACACCGAGCTACAAATTCCTTGGAGAGTATTACTCTATTTTCTTTTCTCCGTTTTACTTTAGTCCTATTGTACATGCATTGCATACTCCTTTGGCCAATGAGGACATTGTGCATTTTAAATGTGGGGGAGAGAGTGAATTAAGCATTATTCTTGCAAGAATTTTTGAAAAACTTTGAAAATTGGGAAAAATTGAGCTATTTTTTTTTTTTCAATTTTTGGCATATTTTAACTTGTATAGAATTACTATTCTTTGTCTTTTGATGTACGAATTTGGATTAATGTTGTTTTGACAGGATTTTCTTTGGTAAATATGTATATTTGGTGTGGTATATACCAAATCTTTAGAATTTGGCTTAACCTTGTCTATGTTTTAGTAAATTTTGTAACATTGTGTTTCTTAGAGATTGATGAGAAACTTCTAATGAAGCATAAGTAAGGAACTTTAGACTATTTATATTCTATGATCTTCTAGTTACCCATAATTCTGAGTTTAAGTAAATATATGTTGGGGTAAGAAAAAGATCTATTAGAGTAAAGTAATGCAAATGCTAGAAAAATCACTTATTATACCTTTACTAGGCATTTGCATTACTTTAACATAATGAAGGTAATGTAAAAGCTGAAAGACTTTTATTCCATCTCTACTAGGCAATTACATTTTCCTTGCAAACACAAGCATATGGAGCAATCTTCTGTTTACTACTCAAGTTACAGTAGCTTTTGGAAGTCAGAGAACTTAAGTACCCCTTATTCCTAACTTATACAAATCACTGGAGTCGTATTCTCGAACTGAGGGATAGGATGAGACTGAATTGAATCAATATAGACTTGTTTAATCTAACTTCAATGGCCTTGGTTTTATCTATCCAAATACAAAGGTTTACACGAGTTTAATATAGTTAGATGACTTTGAATTGAATTTTAATCTCAAGAGAGTTTGAATATTTTTTCAATAACAGTTATTGCTGCAAAGATCCATTCTTGATATACATGCTTTTTGCTTGAAATGTTTTGATTGTAAGAATTTTCTTGAGGACAAGCAAAATCTTAAGTGTGTGGGAGTGATAATTAGTTATTTCATGAATATTTTACATAGCATTTGAGCATAAATTCTTTAATTTTCATTATATATGACTACTTATCTCTCCCAATTTTCTCCTTGTTTGTTATAGATCAAAAGAATTGAAATTAGAATAAAATTCAAGGAGAAAACACTGAAAAAGAGCTATGCAGTGGATGCATGGCACCGTCGGCAATGATATACATGCTTCCATGCATCAGTTAAAGTTCAGAGATTGATCTTCTGGGAATTCGTGGTGCGGTACAGGTCAACATACATATCACTATGCATGATCGAAATCCAAAAACTACAGAACATCAGAAATACTACGGCGTCATGTAGGGTGATCTTCACGCCGCTGTGCAGTAATCCAACACATGGCAATAGTAAGCACCACAATGTTGTTTTAAGCTGAATTTAGAGGATCAATGCATACGCGATGCCATTCTTGTCTATATCCACGTTGCTATGTAACATCATAGATTGTGCTCTATTTAGCATATTTAGTGCTGTTCATTGGAAAAAAAAACCATAAATAGCTCATCTTGAGAAGAACCGAGAGAGAGCTACCTATGAATTTCATCAGAGAATCCCTTGGAAGTACAAGGAAGAGGAGAGAAAAGAAGATTAAGGTAGGATTTGAAAAGAGAAGAGGGTCTACAAAGAGAATTGCAAAGTAGAGGAAGAGCCTTGTCCATGAGTTTTCTTCTTTTTCCCTTTTGTGATTTGATGTTGTGGATGTTGAACTGACTAGAATTGACTTGTAATTAAATGGTTGCACCCTATTTTACTCTTGTATTAGATGATTTTTTAGTCAATTGATTTCTATTTTAAGTAATCTATTACTTAGTTTGATTGATTGGATTTAATTGATTGAGTAATTCTCTTGTATTGAACTTGAGAAAGGATGTATGAGATGGGTTTCCTTTGATGTTAATACAATAGATTTGTTTGTCCCCTGATGAACTTAAGAAAGGATTTGGAGGATTGAGAACTTTGTGGTGGATGAAGTTTTGGGATCACATAGAGATAGGGGTTCCTGGGCTTTTTTGGCTTATTGAGATTTCCTCAATTATTATACATCTTTAGGTTTAATTTGTGAGAAAGAGATATCTATGGGCTAGGTCCTAGGGTAGTGAATTCACTACTTGAGAAATACTGGGTTTTACTCTATTTTGGAAATCTTGCCAATGCTTGAATTTGAATTTAATTGACCAAATGATGTTCTTATTTGAGGAATTGTTGGGAAATTATCTTATATTACATGGCTAATCTCATTTTCATGTTCAATCATGCCTTGTGATCTTTTTTACTCTACCTTGTAAATTGGGATGATATATTTGTGTGGTACTCTTGTGAAGTTAGTAATTAATTAGCTGATTCATTGTTTTGATTGAATGTACAATAGAATTTAAGCGAAAGTAAGGGTAATTGACCTAGTTCTCGAGGATCTTCGTTACTTACTAATTAGACTCTATACTACGTGATGAGTATACTTTCCCAATTGTGTAAGCATATTTGAGTGAATTGGTATTTTATTTTTAAAACTTGATTGAGTTTGGGCTTATTTCTTTACACATTCGTAGTGGATGCACAGTGTACGAACACACACCTAACAGTTACCAAAACAAGGGTTTGGCTAATCAGCCCATGACTGATTTAAATAGCGCTAATGCAAATAAACAGTGATTGGACTCTTAGAATAATTCTTATACTATTAATTTCAACCAATAACCCCACATAGTAAATAAATTAGTCAGGTTATTTGAGATACTACGGTGACTAAAAGATTTATTATTCTTGGCTGCTAAAATAACTAAAATACCTCTGCTTATAAATAGTTGTATTTTATCATTTTGAATATTCCATTGATCACTATATGGAAATATTAATCCCAAGAATAATATTGCAAGCATAATGTCTCTGACCTACATGTGTAATGGTGAAAATACCTCTCTATGTAGCACTCATTATTAAGATAGGAAAAATATAGTAATACCATTCTCAATGACATCTACCATACCTTGATATCTAGTTTGATAATATTTAACTACTAGCATGTATCCACTTATCTTAGGGAGCTACCCAAAAGCATACATACTAAGCCACATTCCTAGGGCACTGGATTATTTAGATTCTTCTTGATGATCACAATGGGGCGATATCTTCGCTAAGTATATAAATTCTATTGTATAAGTTCGTCTTAATTAATTAGAGATATACACGCAACGTACATTATTATTGGCTTCATTTTGAGACCTCATCCATCATACGTCAAAGTGCACAAGTCCAGTTTCATCGGACCATGAACTTACACTCAGGTTGTAGGGTACTCGTCCAAGCAGTAGCAGTAATAGTTCTATTTGTTATAGTACTTTTATACAGATTACTATTGTGTGGTCATGTTCTATGTATTCCTAGTACACTGATGCATAAATTTTAGGTGTATAAAAATCGTCAAATTTAAATCCATCCCTTAGTCAAGTTTTAATTAAAACATTAATCTCAAAATACACATACGAGCAAATATACTCATCGCAAGCTTAGCATAGGGAATTGATGAGTATCAATCCTCAAAGAAACAAGTATACACTAATCACTTTTCATTCACTGTTTAACCGACCAAATAAAGTGAGAAAGAAATCAAAATAAAAATAAAAACAAAAAATATATATATATATATATATATATATAAAAGTCATAGAGAGAAAAATATGCAATCATATAATTATTCTCAAAAACATGACATAAATTATTTAACACTTATCTCAGCTAATTATTTTGTTGGCATCATGAAGGAATATGAAGTAAACTTCAATCATTTCCCAAGTCATGAATCCAATTACATAAACTCCACTTCTTTCCCAATTCATGGAATTATTATCTCTTTATTACATTCGTGATTCCCCAATCGCACTAAAATAACCAAATAATGCGTTAAACTCTATTCCTTATAAATTAACCCTATACTCTAGATAACAATAAACATGAAATTAGCTAATAACCCTATACTCTAGGCAGAATTAACTAATCTTTAATTACTTAGGTTCTTTAATCTTAATTTCGTTTCCCTAGTCCGTCAAGAAATAACAAATATGTAGAATTGATTAAATTAAGCTCAATCTAACTTCGTTTTCCAAGTATATTAGATAAAAATTTAATTCCATCAACCTATCAAATAAAATCAAGTAATCAAACACCAAGAAAAATAATTAATTAATCAAAGAACTAAATTAACTCAAAATCATAAATCAAAGAATAATATCCAAATACAATTCAAGAATTAAAATCATCATTGTTCAAGAAAAAGAAAACAAAGGAAAGAGATAAATACTCATAGACAAGCTTTTCAATTTCCACTGAAAACCCCTCCAAGAATCAATGCTCAATGAGTAATTTCTCTAGAGAAAATATTGGTGTTGCACTCTTAAAATATGTCTAAGTTTCTACATTTTGCACCTCCCTTTTTCTACGTAAATAGCCTTTATTTATAGGCTTACAAATTTCCTAAAAGAATCCTAAGTAAAAAAGAAGTAATTTCCTAAAAATCCAAAATAAAAAAGAAGTAGTAATTTCCTAATAGAATTCTAAACAAAAATAAAGGAAGTCCACCAAAAAGAATTGGAAAACAATTGGAAAATTGATTTTGTCTTTGTGTACTGGAGCACATTCTTTTCTTGAATTTGGCTTTATTGATCGATTCTTCTATTCAGCCGAGCCAATGAAATTTCTATTCTTCTGAGCCATAAAGCTTATTGTAGCCGCTTTCTTTTTTGCCATTGCTCACCGACCGAAGCTGCTTCTTTTCTCCTCGTTTGGTTGCCTTCTCGTTGAGCCGCGACTTAACTTTACATATCCTCCCTAGGATCTCTTACATCCTGGGCATGATAAACTTTTATCTTTTTCCTCTTTTGCTTTGTTTCTTTGTTTTTCTTGCTTGGCCCACCAATTTTGTTGCTTCTCGTTTCCGTTTTGTATTCTTTGTTCTTTGAGCCGACCGAGCCATGCAGTGAGCTATTGTTTCCTTTTCTTTTCTTTTAACCAATTTCAATTGCTCCTCTATTTTGTCTATTTTTTTCTCTGCTTTCCTCTATGCTTCCAGTATATGACCAATGCCAAGTCTATCTTCTTGGCCTGGGGCTGGATTTGCATTGGATAATTATTCAATTAGCTCCAAATTTTATCTATTTTGCATAAAAATTATAAAAAAGCATTTTTATAAGTGAAACATCAAATTAGAAGGAATATGACTAGTTATTGTATTAAAAGTGTCTCAAATTAGCCTTAAATAACTAGAAAAAAAATGATGATTTTAGCCCTTATCTGTAACATTCCACCTTTTTACTTTCGATTGGCTACTATTGGTAATAGGATGAGAATTTGTATCGATGTCTAGAACAAAAGTTGATCGGTGTAATGAGATGAATATTTTGGTGGAATAATATTTTTTCAGGACCTAGATGTAAGTATTGGATTTGTTCTACCCGTACCCTAAATTTTCAGAAGGCTATTAGTATTAAAAAAATAAGAATTTAAGGGTACTTTGGAAGGAGAAATTGGTCAGCACGATGAAATGCACATTTTGGTGTGAATTATGCTACCTGGAGTATCGGGGGCATTTTCATCATTTTGATCGCGCTCCCTGATTTTGACCGCAACTTTTATCAAGTAGGAAAGGAATTGAAGAATTTGAGTGTTACCAATGGATTTAGTGGAATTTTTGGAGTTGAATGGTGAAATAAAATATTTTTCCGTTACAGACCCGATTTTGGTCATTTCTGAAGAAAATAGGAAATCGCGATTAAAAATGGGTGTGTGGCATTGTGTGAATGGTGGATGAAAGCAAGTGTTAAAATACCATTGGGAAAGTGTAATATTTGTGGGATTATTTGTAACACCCCACTCCCTACGTACCTAGATAGGACAGGATGTCATCCTGTCCAAAGGACCAGAGGTCTTTATAACAAGGTACAAAAAGAAAAACGTCTAAATAAAAGTAAAGAAAAAATCTCATTATATCTGGAAGCAAAACTTATACAAGTCTAGAAATTCAAAACTAACAATCATCGCTTGAAATAAATATAAAACATTGTTTCATCATATTCATAAACTCATCAAGTTCATTAAGTAGGGATTAGTAATGATTTAACAATATAGTAACACAATCCATATCATGGTTACCACCATGATAGCGTCCAAATATAATCTTTTAACAATGGGCAGTGGGGGATCGTCCCACTAGGGTGAGATACTCATCCATCTCTACACTCAACACTCTGGTTGTCCAATCCGGATAAATGAGGTCCACATGGACCAATATGCTATCTTGGATGGCCTGACTAAGTAGTACTGTTGCCTCTCCAAGTTGAGTTCATCTTTTGGAGGTGGCCTCCTACCAGAAGACTCACTTTTATTTTTGAAGACTAGTACCACTAGTCTACCCTCGCTGAGTACTTAACGCTCCCCATTTAGGGGCAAAATCATTTCCCTTATTTGAAAATCTTTGATTAGGTTGACTTTTCAAAACGTGGCTTTTCACAATAGCACTTCCAAAACATTTAGTGATAGAGTAAGAAATTTTTGTTTAGTTTAAATGATTGAGATTTAACAAACTTATTTAGAAAATAAGATGTTACGTTCTCAAATCAAGTATCAAAATATCACATCACAACTCATCATTTTCAACCAAGGGTTCAATCATCTTGACAATCATCACATTGACTTCTATTCAAATATCATTGTACAAAATACTTGCAAACATATAATATTTATCAAAATAGTTATGCAGGGACTTACTTGGATAAATCAACAGCTAGACCCAACTCAATTGATTACCCTTACTTCCTCTCCTTCCTTATCTAGAGCAAATAATTCTATAATTAGGATCCAATCATTCTATCTGCTATTTCATACAATATAAATTCTCATGATCTCATTAATCACCTAATTCATTTATGGTATCCAGGTGACTTAATTCATTAGTGCATATAAACAACTTCCTTTTGCCATTCTATTGATCATAACCATGCATTTATCCAAACCAAATCACAATATGACAACTCCTACATTCAACTAGCATAAAATCATCATCATCAGCCTCATAAATGTTAAAAGATCTCATCTTTGCTAACCTAGCATAGATCTAGATTCATCATGATAAGATGCATCAATGTCCTATCTCATACATGCTTTGTCTATGGCCCACATCAATGTATTCATCATTTTAGTTCATTCATTCTTTCATGCTAGACTCTGTAAGCATTCATAATTCAATAATTTAAAGATCAAGGCCATTTAAATTAGTAAAGATATGATATTGATTACCTCTTAGCAAACTAGGCTTAAAACACGGCAACTCCTTGATGACTAGCTTAAGTTCAATGGATAGTTGAAGAGATTGGTCCGCCTAGATGTCCTTGATCGAGACTCAACAAGAAAAGGAGAAAATCAGTCCCTTATGGACGTGATTTAATGGAGAGAAGAGAGAAAGAATGGAGTAAGAGATGGATAGAAGGGTTGAAGATTGTTTACCTTGTAGGGTGTTTCTGTTTTGGCTTTGTCTGTGGAATGTGCTGGCTGAAAATTTAAGTAGGTAGAAGGCTATTTGTTTCATGAGTTTAAGAGGCTAAGAGAGTGGAAATTTCATGGTTTGTTGGATAGAAGAGACTAGGTTTTGGTGTTTAGGTGTTTGGAGGAGTTCTACCTTGTTACGAATTCTCAATCACAAGAGAGAAGTTGGACAACTTTGGTCCTTCTTTGAGTACCGAAACTAGGCAGTAGTTTGGGGGTTATTGCTGCTTTGTTTTTTGTGCTTATGATGACAAAAAAATCTAGACTGAAAGAGGGAAGAAATCAGGTTGGTTTCGGTCTCTATAGTGGCGAGAATGAGAGAAGAAAAGTGAGCCTTTGTGTAGCTATGTTTTTGTGCGATAACTAGAGAGATTTTGTGCAGATTTTTGGCTGGAATTTTCGTGCAATATGGTGCTGATTGCGACAAAAAATCTGAAGGAATAGGAGGGGAAATTCTGGTATTTTTTTTGGCTAAAACAAAGTCCTAATTGATTAAGGTTTTCTTGGATAACTCTACCTAGGTTTTGAAGAGTTTAAGTTGAGCTCTAATTGCTCTAAGTGTGAGGCGGCAGCTTTGAGGGATTTTCCATAAAAATATAGAAAGGAATTAGGTTATTTATTTAAGAAATAATTTAATTAATTTCCTATATTAATTTGAGTAATTTAAATAGCAATTACTTAATTATTTCACAAGATAAAATTTTGGTTTCCTTTTTCCTTGAAGCTACCCGAAATCCTTTTTCCACTTCCCCTAAATTTCAAAAACACCTATTCTAAAAGATAAGTGCTTCATTTAAAATCCAGTATTTATCCTTTTATTTCTTTTTTAAAAATTATTTAAAGAAAATTAAAATATGGAGACTTATCTCCTTAAGAAGTGGCAGCTACCACATTAGAACAAGATAAATATTCATATATTTTATTTCCTAATAAATTACTTAGTTATAGCTTTTAAAAATCCAGATTAGTAATATTTAAAATTCTCTAAAAGATTATGATAAGATATTAGAAATAATAATTTAATTTATTTTCAAATTCTTTATAAAATAATTTCCAAGATAAATCACACATCTAAATTTTAGGAATTGGCTCCAAGGTGGCGGCTACCCTAGGAGAATTTCGGCGAAGGCATAGAAAAAAATTAGGGAAGAAGAAAATAAAGGAAATGAAAGAATTTGAAATAGATAGGATTGGAACTCAAGCCCATCAAGAATTAAACATCATTTTTATCCATTATTCTACATTAATTCTTGTGTAAGTATTCCCCTAACAAATCCCCTTAATTCTTCTCACTTGCTTCATCTTCTTTCTAATAAACTCTCCTCAATAAAACAAAAACTCAACTAACTCAAATAATACAACCACTTCAAGAACAAGTTAATTCATGAAAAACAAACTCATGAAACTTATATATTCATGGAAATAGTTGAAATCATCGAATACAATATAAAATGGTGTGACATGCATGACTTCCCCACATACTAAAAGTGGTCTAATACGAGATATTACATCCTCTCCCACTTAAGAGAATTTCGTCCCGAAATTCAGGGTGCTAAACTTCTAAAGTAAATTCGGATACTTTCTCTTCGCCCAGTCTTGAGTCTCCCACATTGCATCATGAGTACCATGATGTTCCCATAAGATCTTCACCATAGGTATCTGCTTATTCCTCAACATCTTGACACTACGATCTAGAACCTTAATTGGTTTCTTAACATAGCTCAAATCAGGTTGTAGGATCAATGGTTCCTTATTTAATACATGCTTTGGGTCAGGGTTGTATTTCTTCAATTGGGACACATGGAACACATCATAAATTCCTGCTAACCCTTCTATCAGCTCTAACCAGTATGCTACGGGTCTAATCCTTTCAATCACCGAAAAAGGTCCTAAATATCTAGGACTCAGCTTCCCTCCTTTAGAATACTTTAGAATTCCTCTATTAGGTGTTATCTTTAGAAATGTCTAATCTCCCACTTGAAATTCCAACTTCCTTTTTCTATTGTCGGCATAATTCTTCTGTCAGCTTTGCATAGCTTTTAGTCTCTCTTTTATCATCTTTACTTTGTCTGCCATTTCCTCAATATTTACCTACCCAAACTTTCTGATTTGTCCATCCTCAGTCCAACCCTAATACAACGATATTTGACATTTTCGCCCATATAATGCTTCATAGGGTGCCATTCCAATTGATGCCTCGTGACTGTTATTGTAGGCCAATTCGGCGTAAGGTATGCAGTCCAACTACATATCTTCGAAATCCAGTATGCAAGCCCTAAGCATATCCTCCAGAATCTAGATAATCCAAAAGGATTATCCATCTATCTGCAGATAAGTAGAAGTACTGAGCTTCAGAGTCATTCCCATTGACTCTTGAAATTTGGTCCAAAACTTAGAAGTAAATCTAGGATCCCCGTCAGATACAATACTCGACGATACACCATTCAATTTAACCACTTCCTGAATATAAGTCTTAGCCAACTTCTCCATAGAGTTTTTCACATTTATTAGAATAAAATGAGCAGTCTTGATTAACCTATCAATCTAATCTGGGATGTACCGTACGTCTCACACTTATCACTCCAGACGTACGGTACATCCTTCCTTAGCAGTTGGGTCATCGGTGTAGGCAGTATAGAGAAGTTCTTGGTGAAACGACGGTAATATCCAGCTAATCCAAGAAAACTCTTAATTTTAGTTACACTCTCCGGTTGCTTCCAATGTGAGATGGCTTCGGCCTTTGATGGGTCCACCTTGATCCCATCTTTAGATATCACGTGACTAAGAAAGGCCACTGAATCTAACCAAATCTCGCATTTGCTAAACTTAGAGTTTATGCTCTCTCAACTTCTCTAGTACCAATTTCAAGTGCTCTGCATGCTCCTCAGGACTTTTTGAGCAAATCAGAATATCATCTATGAATACTACTACGAACTTATTCAGGTACGATTGGAAAACCCTGTGTACAAGATCCATGGAAACGACGGATGCATTTGTTACTCCGAATGGCATCACCACAAAGTCGTAGTGGCCATATCTAGTGTTGAAAGCTGTCTTGGGAATATCCTTCTCCTTGATTCGCACATGGTAATAACCTTGCCGGAGATCCAACTTAGAAAAGTAACATGAACTTTGTAACTGGTCAAATAACTCATCAATCAAAGGTAAGGGGTATTTGTTCTTGATCGTGAGGTTATTCAGCCCTCTATAGTCTATGCACAATCTCAACGTCCCATCCTTATTCTTTACAAATAACACCGGGACTCCCCAAGATGATGTACTGGGTCTTATATACCCTTGCCTTACCAATTCCTCTAGCTGCTCCTTTAATTCTTTTAATTTTGCGGGCGCCATTTGATAAGGAGTCTTCAATACTGGCTCAGCTCTAGGAACTAGATCGATAGTGAATTCAACTTCTCAGGAAGGTGGAAGAGAAGTGAGTTTAGTTGGAAAAACATTTACGAAGTCCTTCACTACCTCGGTATTTTCCAAGGTACACTGATCAATTGGCTTATTAACCAGGTAAGCCAGATACCCTACACAACCGTTCTTCAACATCTTTCGTGCCTTTACTCTTGCTATCAGAAATTTCAACTCCCTCACCTTCTTCTTGCTAAATTCTACTACATCACATCTAGGTCTAATGAATTGCACCGTCTTGACTCTGCAATCTACTCTTGCTCCATGTTCCGCCAACCAATCCATACCTAAAATCAGATCATAGTCATTTATAGGTTGGATTATAAGATCTACCTTCAACGTCTCCTTCCTAACCATTATATCACACCCTCGTACTACCTTACTCGCATCTCTCTGCCTCCCCAAGGGCATACTCACTAGCATGGTATAAGGCAACTCTACCCCGTCCCAACCTAAATGGCATGCACACTTATCGTTCACATATGAATGAGTCAATCTGGGGTCTATTAAAATAGAAATAGAGTGACGTTGCACAGAAAGCGTACCTTCAACTACTATTGGATCAGCTCCAACCTCTTCCCCGTTCAGAGCGAAGACCTTTGCTTTCACCTAAGGTTTTTGGCCTCCTCCTCCAATTGTATGAGTAGGTGCTCCTCTGTTTGTCCCAGCTGGTTCAGTCGAAGCTCCTTATCCCATCCCGAGTGGTTTAGGGCAATTGTTCCTCAGGTGGTTTGGGTCACCACAGTTGAAGCATCTTCTTGACACTCTCCTTGAGCAGTAATCTCTTTCTGTATGACCTCGCCTCCCGGAATTCAGACACATCGTGCATTTTACATAGGACCCAGTGGTACTGTCCTAGGCTACTTCCCTTTATTTTCACACTATATTGGGCCAGCAGGTCACTTGTGAATCAGAGGTCTCATTGGTGGTCGACTTGGTTGGAATGGCTGGTTCCTATCCTCATTTTCCGTTAGGGTCACGGCATCTACTGCGACCATATATGTCATCGGTAGAGATGGTGCCAGTGCCTTCCTCAAATCCTGCCTGAGCCTTTCACAAACTGTCGTGTTTGCTTCTGCTCAGTATCCACCAGACACTTACAGTACTTGGATAGCTACGTAAACCGTGCAGCATATTAGGCCACGGTCATCCCTCTTTGCTTGAGGGTTTAGAACCCATCCTCCCTCTTCTCTGCTATCTACTGTGGTATATATTTTACTTGGAAAGCCTCCACAAAGTTCTCCCATGTCCAGTCACTATCCACTCTCTCCCAGTCCTCTTGGGCTCGTTGCTGTTGGGAAATATACCCTCTTAGACTAGGTTTCTGATGTAAATATCGAATATTTTAATAAAAGAATTTATTTTCAGAATTTATTTTTGAATTTATATTTTATTTATGCACAATTACGTTTGGAAAAGACCCATTATGTTTAAGTAAGTGGTCCATGTGAATGAAGGTCTTTCATAGTAATGTATGGATCACGGGTTACTTAACACATAAACATTCATTTTTAACTGATTGATGAGAATGTGAATGTCATCATGTTTAAGTTATTATGTTGTGAATTCTAAATGGGGAATGGCTTATCTTTAGCCAGTGAGTAGTCCACTCACTTCATGACATAAGCGTATTTCGAATATGTAGAATAGGACCTGTAGTAGTGATTTCTTAAAAGTACTATATGGTAGAGACCTGGAATGCTACAGCTACAGCGTGAACTAGTACTCTACGACTTGAGTATGAGTTAGTGGTCTGATAAAGCTGGAAGCATGTACTTTGGTATGCTATAGTTGAGGTTCTATCGTAGGGCTAATATAGTTGCATGTTGGGCATGTGTGACTAGTTAGTTAAGATAGACTTGTACAAGATAGTTTCTATACTGTATCGCCACTTGTAGTTTTCTGAATGATCTAAGTATCCAGGGCCCTGGGAAACATAACTTAGATGTTTGCTTTAGGATAACTCCCTTAGAAAGCGGAAACAATCCAGAAAGTTGTGGATCATTGGACTAGAAGCCTAAGGAAGGTAGATCTCATTTAGAGAGGTGTTAGGACACTTCTTCCTCTCTAAATGTATGGCGATGCATAGAGGGGTATTTCAGTCATTACACCTGTAGGTCGAAGACTTTGCTAACGCAGCATTGTCCTTAGGGTCAATATTTCCTTATGGTGATATTAGGAAATATTTAAAATGTAAAATACAGCTATTTATATGCAAGGGTATTTTGGTCATTTTAGTAGCCAAGATGGTGTGTCTTTTCGTCCCCAGTATAGACCGTGAGTTCTAATTAAATATGGGCTAAAGAATTGATTTTAAATTAAATAGAATTAATTTTATTTAAGTATCTTGATTTAATTATTAGACTAGAATAAAATAAAGGTCCATGGAGAGAGAATTAATTAAATTAGTTTGGTGGGTTAATTAATTATTCAGGGCTTTAGCCCAGTTTGAATAATTAAAGATTAACCTTGGACTAGTTTATATAGGCTTATTAATTTGACTAGTTTATTTGGGCTGGAAAACTTAATTATTAATTGGGCCATTTATGTGGTACTAATTAGAATAATTAATTAAGTCCAAAAGGCTAAACTAAGAGTCCAATGGCCCAGTCCAGTTTAACCTAGGATTTTATTTAGGTTAAACAGGAGGATTGGAAACAACGTTGTTTTAATGATTGCCTCTTCCCGGTGAAAAAAGAGGATGTCTCTCTCTCTCTCTCCCCAGAAAAAGTTCCTTAGTTTGTGAGTTGTTCACCAAACGGAATCAGGAAGGCCATATACTGGAAGATTGAGAGTTTGACGTTCACCTATATGCAAAGACGGAGTAGGAGACTTGCAGGAATTGCACTAGAGGTTTCCACCAACGTACCTACCCCGGTTGCACACATTTTAGTTTAACCAATTCTAGGAACGAGAAAAAGAGGTATTTTTTTTAAACCTCGGAATCCGTATAGAGCACAACCAACGTCGGCTAGGGTTGCCGGAGCTGGCTCTGTTCGGAGTTCCCTATTCTTTAGTTCTTTCCAGTTTTTATTTTTTCGCTTTTGCTGCGTGCCCTGTGTTTTTTGTTTTTCACGCCTTTAATTGCCACTAAGCTCAGACAGGTCCCCTCAGCCTAAATGAAGCAAACTTCACTTTCCTCTTCTCAGTGTACTGCAGGGTCGCAAAAATATCCTCCATCCGCTCAATCCACTGCTCCGCCTTTTTGTCTTACTCTATCTCTCCCTAAAATGTTGGAGGTTAGAATTTTAGGAATCATTCCAGTGCCTCATCCTTACCCCTAGCTGCTTTCTTGTCCACCTTATCCACTTTCTCGGCCAAGTTCTAAAGAATGGTAGCCATTTTGTCGAAGGCCTGCCCTATGGTCACCTCTTGGGATCCTCCAGATATTAGTTCACACTCTTGCTTGAATTCTCTTTCCACTTCTAGAGTGAACTGACATGTCTACTCAAACTCAGGGGTTAACGACTCACTCTCCCGAACGGTTCTCTCTCGTACGGTAGTCCTATACCTTGGTGCCATCTAGTCGCACCCAATAGAAGTCTTATTAGGGGGAAGTTCATGACATGCAATTGATCAACTTATAGATTTGAAATAACTAGCAATGCAACGGAAAATAAATTTTGCAAAGGATGCTCCAAATAGATTAATGAAATCAATGAATCGTATTTTTAT
The DNA here is from genome assembly GCA_026120185.1 of Voacanga thouarsii. Classification (NCBI taxonomy): domain Eukaryota; kingdom Viridiplantae; phylum Streptophyta; class Magnoliopsida; order Gentianales; family Apocynaceae; genus Voacanga; species Voacanga thouarsii. The sequence continues at coordinate 3,535,822 of JANUWF010001165.1, forward strand.
TAACCAATTCCAAATTGGTGCAAAATATGGGAATATTCCATAGGTATCCCTTTTTTATTCTTGCTAAACAAAATTCGGAATAAAAAATAAATGCTGAATCAAATAAATAAATGAACATCTCTTTATAAGAATAAAAAAAATAGGCACTAATGATCCTAAAACTCTAAGCATCACTAAAGTCGCTAGAATCCTTAGAAGTCTCTAAAAAAGGTTCCACTGCCTATCCTACACTGCTATTGGCATGATCTACATCACAATCTATATCACAACTGCTTGCAAAACCAAAGGATCTATGCTTCTTCCTAGGCTGCCTCAGCATGAGCACTTCAGTGTCTCTACCCCTTAGTTTGGCTCTCAACTCTGCATCCTTTAGTTTCTCCATAGCTAGCATCAGTGCACTTTTAGGCCTCTCTGACTCCAACTCATAAGGCTCACATCCCTGTAGCATTGGGGTCGTAGGTGTATCCACTCTATCATCCTCCTCAATCACCTCTACTTCTAGCTCTCCTATTTCTCCCTCAACCCCAAGTCCTCCCAGCTCATCCTCACTCTCATCATCAATCACTTCTCCACCTCCTATCTCTCCTTTATTATCACCCTCATACTCTGCCAAACTCTCATTCCACTCAAGTGCAAGCATCTCAGGCACTGGATCTTCGGGTCCTTCCTCTACCCCTAAGTCTTCCATCACAGGCAGCTCATGGTCGATCTCATCCTCACTTGGGATCCATCTACCCTCAAGTTCTGTCTCTGGCTTCGATGATGAGGAATCTAGTATAGGTATTGGGCTAGATTCTCTACCACTTGTAGGACTGTACATAAAAGGCCAGCTTGGGTCACAGTTGTGGATTTTATAGATATATGTTTTCAATGATATATGCTTGAATTTTTGAAATCATGGAAATTGTTGAAGTTTTGAAAATTTATTTTTGTCCTATGATAAGGTTATAATTTTCTTTTTCATTTTGGATATGATTTTTTCATTCAAATTGGTTGGATTTTATTGAGTAAAATTATGTATAAAGTTAAATATGTTAAGTCTTGGCAATTTAATTTAGTCTTGGTTATTTTTTAGTATTTGAATTTTATTCCACTTTTCTTGTTTGGATATGCAGGATGTGATGGAATATGGGAAGAGATTTTTATTACTTCTTGTTTGGAAAGAAAATGCTTATCTCATTAGGAAATTGCTTAAGGGGGCCAATATGGTTAGTGGAAGAGAAGAAACAAGAAGTATCACACTTTCTTGAGGCTAATTCCCGAAAAGAAAAGAAAAATGTAGTTGCCAATAGGTGCGTGAAGGTAATGTTCATGCACTTGAGGCTAAAGAGAGAAAAAAGCAAAAGGAAAAAAATGATGAAAAAAAAACATGAGCGTCTCCTTATTTTGCTACTTAGAGTTTTGCAAATTTGATTCTATGAGTTTTGAAGTAGTTAACCAACTTGACTTGTATAATTTGGGTTATCTATGTCTTAGCTTGATAGGTGGAATAATTTTCTTAGAATAAAGTATAAACATGTTTAACTTAATTTTGAGGGTCTTGATATATTTGATTTAATGCATGAGTTTACAAAGGTTTTTAAAGGGTAAATGAATGACAAATTGTTATCTAATGTTGAAAAAAAAATTATGACTTTATTATGGTGGAACTTGAGAAGAAATAAATTATTTTGAGTGCTTTGTTTAAGTATTTACTTGAGGACAAGTAAAGATTCAATTGTGGGGGTATGTGATATTGTAACACCCCTATTAAAGATAACAACGGAAACATATCAACACCGGGTATTGCCCCGTCCAATTTTCAGGATAAGGGTCTTTATAACGAAAAAAACAGAGTAAATACATATATAAGGTCCAGACTCAACAATATCCCACACTGATAACCACATGTATACATATATCAGAGAATTTTATACATGTTATCTCTATTTATAATAGAATACAGTACATGATCAAAGGAAAGTTGTCCAGACCTAAACTATCGACTTTGTGGTATCGTCCTTCTATCTGTAGGTTCGTTCAATTCTGGATCCTACAAAAGGTAAGTTAAAAGACATGTGTAAGTGATGAATCACCCAGTGAGTCCCGTGTATGCTTGTACTTTATGAAAGAATAGGGTACATAAAACTTTTGTGGAATAGCATATCATTTGTTCACTTGAAATAATTCCAAAACTTTCTAAAGAAAAGTTTATTCAGAACTCAATCATTTTTGAAAAACTTCATTTTAGATTTCAAATCATTGCCCTAGTTTTCAAATCACAGGAACTTCTCCAACAAAAGGTCGGCCTGTATGCAAGTCCCGCAGTTCTTGCCTTCGGCGCTACGTATCATTGTACTGAAACCACAGCCTCTAGTACTCAACCGTGCATCGTTGAAATAAGTACACCGCAACGTATTTCTACTCAGGTATACCGTAGCATAACTAGTGGACCGTAGCACACAATCTTTTACTGGCCATGATAAGCCAGGAGTTCCAATCCTGACATCAATCTCCATCGAGGCAGCAAGGAGTCAAACACACCGAGTGTCCCCGCCCGACATCCAGCAAATGACTCAAAATAAGAAGCGCCCGCAGATGCGGCAATTGTCAGGTGCTAAACGGCTAGCCAGGATGACTTAACTTAATGTTCTATAGCCCTGTTTCGAGTAAGACAATCCCCAGAACTAGCTAGGTTACTTGGGGTAATCTACCGCTAACATGAGCTTGTACAAAGACCAAAGTCCTTACTGAGTACTCAACGCTACCAATACCAACCCCTTTTGACTAATCTGGCCAGAGGGTTATTTGATCCTACAGGATTTTCAAATCAAAATATTTTTGGGGCAAAATCACATTTTTCAGAATTTGATCCCACTGACTCGCAAGTCACATTATTATTCACATAGGCTTCACAGAACTAATCAATTCATTCCAGGGCATATCAGGCCAATAAAACAATTTTAAGGATCAAAAGTCATTTTCCAAAAGTTAATCTCATCACGCGAGATCATTTTCCAAAACCATGTTGAAATAGGCTAAAGAGTTATATTCACACATCAAAATATGTTCCTTAGAGTATCCAGGTCATTTTTCCCAAACTTGATCACAAATGTGATTTCCAAGTGTATTCAGGTCATTTTACCTACACGCGATTTTGAAAGACTTTTCGAGGGTATTCGGGTCATTTTATCCTTACCCGATTTGAAAAATGTTCACAAAAGTTTCAAATAGGATATTTCAGTCATTTACCGAATACCCGAGTTCCAAAGGTTTTCATAAACATTCCAATAAGGACATTTAGATCATTTTCCAAATACCCGATTAAAAAAGGAACTCATTTCAAGAAATGCCAGAATTTTAATCCCAAAAGAAGATTAAATATAAAGTTTCTAAACACATTTCTATAAAATGTTTCAATAAGGGCATTTCAGTCAATTTATGAATACTCGATTTCAAAAATCACAATTTTTTGAAAATCTCAAGTATTTAATCCAAAAGGACTAAATTCACAAAATTCATGATGTAATCATCCTTTAAGATTTCCAAGCCACTTATGAAGTTCATTCAAGCCCAAAATCGCATAAAACAAATCTTGCTCAAATAAACCTTAAGCATATTCAGAGATTTCCAAAATAGTATAAAACATAGCATTTCATGAAAAAGTGAAGCACACTAGCTTTCAAAAGGTTTTAGAAATCACCGTCTCTACCGTTTTCGACGTTCTGTTGCCCGTTTATCGCTAAGCCTACACTAAAAATCATTTTCGGATCAATTCATGTTTGGCCGAAAAAATAGCCGATGGTTGGCCATCGTCTAGTTGACGTGCCTGATGGTAGCCGACGTCCAACCGACATTTAGCCGACAGTTAACTGGCAGGGGTCGACAGTTAGCCGACGGTTAAGGAAAACGTTTAACTTTCATTCACGTCGTTTTTTCAATTATTTCATTTTCATTTTTCCATGTCCTTTCTCCCTTGATAAACAAGGGATTCACTTCATATTTCTCCAATTATTTCATCCAAAATGACAAAATTAATCATCCTTAAATTTGTCCATATTCCAAGAAAAATTCTGAAATTTTGCTGCTTTGACACATGATTTTATATAAGTGTTATATAAGTGTTTGGATTGAAGGAGAACAAAGGAAAACATGAATAGTAAAATTAAGGTAAAACTACTGGGGCTATATTTGCCCAGTATGGTGCCTTGGGAACCAGAATTTTGGAAAAGGACTTACACAGAATTGTTAAGAGTTTTACGGTCATTTTGGTATATCATAGAGCAAAAACGGAGTTATGGTTTGAAAGTTATGTCCAAAACAAAATTATTTTTGTAAGTGATTATTCAATTAGCTCCAAATTTCTTGGCCTAGGGCTGGGTTTGCACTGGAAAATTATTCAATTAGCTCCAAATTTCACCTATTTTTGCATAAAATTACAAAAAAGCATTTTTATAAGTGAAATATCAAATATGAAGGAATATGACTAGTTATTATATTAAAAGTGTCTCAAGCTAGCTTCAAATAACTAGGAAAATAAAGATGATTTTAGCCCCTATCATACACATACTTTGTTAGTGTGAGAGGACTACTTACTAGTTAAAGGTAAGCTATTCTCTATTTAGAAATCATAGTGTAATGATCTAAACCTTAATGAAGTGCCTAATTCATCAATTGATCAAAAACATCTTTGGCTTGTATGTTAGTAGCCCATGATCAACACCTTACTGTGTAGCATGACCCAACACGTCAATCACTTACTAATATACTTGGACCTTAATGTGCAAGTATAAATAAACAAATAACCATTAATGAATGAAACATTTCCTGAATAGTCTATTTTGAGCAAACATTCCAACAAAATCTTCTACACCGATGACATGTCAACAAAATAGTGTTACTGAGAGGAAGAACAGAGCTATTCAGGAAATGCCAAGAGTTATGTTGAATTCCCAATAATTACAGCATAAATGGTACAGAGAAGATGTAAACACTGCAACACACATCATCAATTAAATTTATTTTAGGCAACACACTAAGAAAACAACCCATGAAATCTGGAACAGTTGAAAACTTCAGCAGATTTACTTCCATGTGTTTGGTAGTAAGTGTTATATTTTGAATGATAGAGAATAGCTAGGTAAGTTTGACCCAAAAAACAATAATAATAATAATAATAACGATGATGATGTATGGGAACTTGTAACAAGACCCAATATTGTTAATGTCATTGAAACCAAGTGCGTATTTTAAAATAAAACAGATGAACTTTGTAACATACTAAGGCACAAAGTAAGGCTTGTAGCATAAGGATACATGCAGGATGAAGGGATTGATTCCGATGAGACATTTGAACCTATAGCTATGTAGAATTAGCCAGATTATTACTTACAGTAGCTTGTGCTAAGATCTTCACACTACAACAAACGTATGTGAAAAGTACATTTCTGAATATATTTTTACAGAAAGAAGCATATGTTGAACAACTTAAAGGTTTTGTCAATCATGAGTTTCCAGACTATGTGTACCTATTAAAGAAAGCTCTATATAAGTTGAAACATGCACTTAAAGCATAGTGTGAAAGGCTTACTAACTATCTACTCATAAAAGGAAACAAGTGAGGGGGAGTTGATGAGACCATATTTGCCAAGAAACTTGGAATAGATTTCATTATTGCACAAATCTATGTTAACAATATCGATTTTTTGTTCAACATCAACATAGAAGTCCAATTATTTTTTCAAACTCATGCAAACAGGATTTGAAATGAGCATAGTAGGTGAACTAACGTTCTTTCTTAGTTTACAGATTAAGTAGATAAATAATGGGATACAAACAAAGTATACTAATAACTTGGTTAAGAAGTTCAATATGGTTTCATTAAAATTTGTTAGGACACTTATAAGGGTTGCACAAAAGTCAACAATGGATGACAAGGGAGAAGAAATAGATCAATAAACTACAAAAAAAAAAAAAAATGACTTTTGGCAATACCTTTATTTGTAACACAACAAAATCTGTGGTGAAATCTTAGTTTTTACCACAGTTTTAAATTCCGTGGCATATAAACATTTTTTCTAGCACTCTATTTTGTCATGGCTACTTTTTTGTAGGTAAAAGTTTTTTTTTTTTTACAACAGATTTAAAAGTTGTATGGGTAAAAATAATTTTTTGCCACAGAGATTTGAAATTGTGGGTAAAGAAAATTTTATTAACCACAGTTTTATAAACTATGGAAGAAGCGTATTTTTTCTTATTTTATCAAATATTAAAAAATGTCAACATAAAATAGAAGCTTTCATTAGATACCATGGTTGAGGTAATTGTTCATATTCAAGTAATTGTGTGTTCAAATCTTGATATTACTATTTTATTAATTTTTATATAGTTTTTTGGACCAACTACCTAATTTTTTTGGATATTTTTTTGAATATTATACTAGACTATGTGCCAAAATATATCCGATTACCCTTAAATTTTTTCATAACACTTTTCTTAGTAATTTTAAGAAATATAATGGTTGGATCATTAATTTGATATGGCTATTTTTGCAAATGCGTTAGGTTTTGGATATTTTCTAAATATTATGCTAGATAATGTGTCAAAATATATCCGATTACCTTCAAATTTTGTCATAACAATTTTCTTAGCAATTTAACAAATATAACATTTGGACTGTTAATTTGATATGCCTATCTTTGTAAATATGTTAGGTTTTGGATATTTTTCTAGATATTATGCTAGATAATATCCCAAAATATATCAAATTACCTTCAAATCTTGTCATAACACTTTTTGTAGTAATTTTAACAAATCTAACAGTTGGATCGTTAATTTGATATATCTAGCTTTATAAATGCGTTAGATTACCTTCACTTAATTATTAAATGCGTTAGAAAAATATTAACAAATCTTGTCATTGTTAGTGTTGTGCCCTAGAGGCAATCACTTGTACATTGTATATGACACATTTTATTTTAATAAAAGGTAATATTTATCTTACAGTTTCCTTTTGTTTACTTTAAGTAATATAACTGTTCGATAAAGTCCTTAGTACATCACTGTGTTAAGAAAATCACGATAGAGACCATGATATGAGATTCCTACTACATTGGATGGTGTTAGTACTTAAATAATCCCTAGTCATAGTATTAATGAGATAGGTCATCATTAATGCGTTAAGACTAGCATGTGTTAGACTTCCTCATTTGATCAGGCGGTAGTTCTCATAACCGTGAGTATTGAAATACTCAAAGTTAACACATAGATGCTTATTAATGGAATAAGTTCATTGGATGACCTAGCTTTGAGATAATCATATGGATAACTATTTAGTGCCAGCGATATATTCTCAATGTAGCAAACGTGCAAGTATCCTTAGACTTGAGATCTCTAAGGTACTTTGTTTGCTGAACTTTGTACTTTGATTCCAATCTCCGAAGCTCGATCGAGGGCCGCTTATGGGATGGATATTGGGTTCATTGTGAGGTAAACGAAAGTAGTTGAGAGGGTCAATAAAGGATTCACCACTCCTAATAGTAGGGGCGAATATCTCACGGCCACTTGCAGGAATTACTACTCGGAAAGTCCTTGGCCAAGGCGATTGTGTATTGGAAATAGTTTCAATTGATATATATCTAGAGTAGTGGGTTCCTGGTAAAAGTACTATTGTATTCGGGCTAGAATCATTTCTAGAGGTAGTTGGCACTAATTCTGTACTACAAACCGAATGAGATATTGTATGGTGAAAGGCGTTAATTGCACTGAAGTTTGTTATTGAAGGGTTCATGTCAAGCCACTTGACTTCCTGGACTTTTGGGTGGTCATGATATGTTGCTAGATACTGCTCATGATCTGGGAATATGGGTTTATTAATTGATGAATTAATAAACCAATCCTGATTAGAATTAATAGGATTAATTCTAATTAATTATAGATTATTAATCTCAAAGACGTTTGGATTAATTCATATTCTCTACCAATTGATTGGAAAACCTGATAGGTCACACACAATAGAGGATTATATACTCAAGATGTTATTTGATAACATTGTGGGGTTAATTGAGAGAAAGAGAAGTTGTTGTGGACAAATTATAATTAGTTATAATTTGTGGTACAAGTTGTAATTGTGAGAACTTGATGTTTCCAATTACAATTAGGGAACTCTAATTGTTTTAGAATTCCAGATTTTCAGTGATTTTTTGGTTTTATGATGATATAACCGAAAAACCCTAAGGGTGATTTCATATGAGAAAAATAGGAGCCACCTAAACCTTCTTTTCTTCTTCTTCTTTTTCTATCTCGATTTGATCTTGAAGAGGAACCCTAACTGCCACTTAGAATTTCTGCTAGCACAGAAAGCTACGTGCTTGAGTATTCCTATGTGTGGATTACTATTAGAGATAATCACACACTGTGATTATAGTGGGTAGACGTTCAACTCACGTGGAGGTTGATCACGAGGATTGCTGGATCGTGCCTCAACTTGAAGAAGAAAATTTGGTTCTTCGTATGATCACCCAAAGGTAAAAGTTGTTACCTTTATTGTCGTTATTTTTTGTTTTCCACACATAGAAGAGTCCTGGGAGGGTATCTCGATTTATTTTCCACTACGCCGTATGGGATACGAGCCTGAGATACCAAACAGTCATAACACTTTTCGTAGTAATTTTAACAAATCTAACGGTTGCACTTAATTATTAAGAATGTGTAAATGCGTTAGGTTTTAGATATTTTTCTAGATATTATACTAGATTATGTACCAAAATATATCCGATTATTTTCAAATTTTGTCATAACACTATTCTTAATAATTTTAATAAATCTAACGGTTGGATCATTAATTTGATATTTATATCTTTGTAAATATGTTAGATTTTTCATATTTTTAAGATATTATGCTAGATTATTTACCAAAATATGTCTGATTACCTTCAAATTTTGTCATAATACTTTTCTTAGTAATTTTAACAAATCTAACAGTTGGATCATTAATTTGAAATGCCTATCTTTGTAAATGCGTTAGGTTTTGCATATTTTTTTTAGATATTATGCTAGATTATGTACCAAAATATATCCGATTAACTTAAAATTTTTTCATAACACTTTTCTTAGAAATTTTAACAAATCTAATGGTTAGATTGTTAATTTGATATGTCTATCTTGGTAAATGCATTAGGTTTTAAATACTTTTTTAGATATTATTCTAAATTATGTACCAAAATATATCCGATTATTTTTAAATTTTGTCATAACACTTTTCTTAATAATGCTAATAAATCCAACGGTTGGATGATTAATTTTATATTTATCTCTTTGGAAATACGTTAGATTTTGCATATTTTTTAAGATAGTATGCTAGATTATGTACCAAAATATGTCTGATTACTTTCAAATTTTGTCATAACACTTTTCTTAGTAATTTTAACAAATCTAACGGTTGGATCATTAATTTGATATGCCTATCTTTGTAAATGCATTAGATTTTGCATATTTTTCTAGATATTACGCTGGATTATGTACCAAAATATATTTTATTAACTTCAAATTTTTTCATAACACTTTTCTTAGAAATTTTAATAAATTTGACGGTTGGATCGTGAATTTGATATGAGTTTTAGATATTTTTCTAGATATTATGCTAGATTATGCGCCAAAATATATCCGATTATCTTTGAATTTTCTCATAACAATTTTCTTAATAATTTTAACAAATCAAACAGTTAGATCATTAATTTGATATGTCTATCTTTGGAAATGCGTTAGGTTTTGAATATTTTTCTAGATATTATGCTAGATTATATGCCAAAATATATCCAATTACCTTCAAAATTTTTCATAACGTTTTACTTAGCAATTTTAATAAATCTAATGGTTGGATCGTTAATTTGATATGCCTATCATTGTAAATAAGTTAGGTTTTGGATATTTTTCTAAATATTATGCTAGATTATGTGTCAAAATATACGATTACCTTCAAATCTTGTCATAACATTTTTCTTAAGAATTTTAACAAATCTAACGGTTGGATTGTTAGTTTGATATGCCTATCTATATAAATACGTTAGGTTTTGGATATTTATTCGATATTATGCTAGATTATGTACCAAAATATGTCTAATTAAATTCAAATTTTGTAATAATACTTTTCTTTGTGATTTTGACAAATCTAACGGTTGGATCATTAATTTAATATGTTTATCTTTGTAAATGTAGTCAGTTTTAGATATTTTTTTTAGATACTATGTTAGATTATGTGCCCTAATATATTCGATTACCTTTAAATTTTGTCATAACACTTTTCTTAGCAATTTAAATATTTCTACCAGTTAGATCATTAATTTGATATGCCTATCTTTGTAAATGCGTTAGGTTTTGGATATTTTGCTAAATATTATGCTAGATTATGAGCCAAAATATATCCGATTACCTTCAAACTTTTGTCATAACACTTTTTTTTTAGTAATTCTAACAAATCTAACAATTGTATCATTAATTTGATACGCATATCTTTGTAAATGTGATTGGTTTTGAATTTTTTTAGATATTATGCTAGATTATATACCAAAATATATTTGATTACCTTCAACTTATATCACAACATTTTTCATATTATACTAACAAGGTACTATTGTATCCATACTATTTTGATAGAATAATCATCCTTTTTTCTTATCCGATTACCTTTAATCCTACTATTGTATTCATACTATTATGATACTAAACAAGTAGAATAATTATATAGTATATGAAATAGTTAAAATTATATAATGCTTGCTAATTAAATTAATTCATAGAATATAAATTAATAATTCAATTATATTACATAATAAATATCTTTTAAGGAAAAAAGAAGAAATTTTGCATAACAAACTTAATTGTTTGTCTTTTAATGAAAAGAAAAATTAAAATATTGTCAAATTTTTATTTTTTAAAAATAGAAACAACTTTGATTAACTTTGTCAAAATTATTTGTCTTATATACCATTCACACATTCAATCAAAATGTCTTGTGGAATCGAGGTATCACAATATTTATTAACTTTGATCTATCATACTTATTGTTTTTGGATCAACTTGCCCACCAAATATTTTATTTTTGGTCAATTTGGATCTATTTTGAAATAGTCTTAAATTTTAGAGGAGATTATGTTTGACAGAAAAATTTAAAACCCCATTCACCTCCTCTTATTTTTTTTTCAAGTTTGTTTATTAGGATCTCTTTAATAACTCAGCTAAATAATTAAAATTAATTAATTAAGTACTTATTTTATTAATTATGTTTAATAACAGATAATAATAATGAGTGTTTAATTAATTAAGTGCATTTGATAACAAATTTTTATTATCACTTAATTTATTAAGACATATTGAAATCGTATTATAAATTTTAAGTAAAATGAAAGTTACTTAAATTTGAATTTTAAATATGTTAAATACTCAATATAATTATTACTATTTTTTTAATCTAATCTAAAATATAATAAAAATATAGTGTAAAATGAATTATAATTAAAGCTTCAAATTCTTGGCATTGGATATTCTTTTCCTAACCTAAAGAAGCAAAATTCCAGTTGACGCCCATTTTGATTTTTTACTGGCGCTTTGTTTAGGATGTTCTTTCTTCGGTGCCACTCTACTTCCCTGAAGAAACTGAGAAACCCTTCTCATCGGTGTGGATTGAATTCTCAGTTTTCATATGATAAATTAGTAGGAGATCATCAAATTTTAGTATTCTATCGATTAATTTCAATCTTCTGAAGTAAATTAGGGTTTTGGTGGTGGAGTATATCAGAAATGGCTTTGACCAACTTTTATACTGACGGTAGCTGGAGTGAGCACCATGACTCTAGAGATGAGGAGTGATGTCAAGCAATCGGCAGCCATCTTCAGGCACAACGTTAAACAGATTCGCTATTGGCATGAAGAAGAGTCTACTTCTGCTACCAAGTACGATCTTTTCTCCCATTTTCCTCATCATTACTGATTATGATTTTCTTGTCATTTTTATCTCATTAGCTCTACAATATTCTTCCGATGAACTATTGAGCTGAAATTTTTAATCTTTTTATTTTTTAATTGAATTTGAATCACATATGAAAGTATTTTTGCTCCATCGCTGTATCCTATTTTCTGAATTTTCAGTTCTTTCTAACTAGTCTGCTCCATTTATTGGTCTCTCTCAATGTTTTCTGAGAGAAAATTATAGAAATTGTAATAATTGAATGTATGAAGCACGAGTAGAGGATAAAGAGTTGAGTTTCTCTTAGCCTTAGTATGGAAACAGAATTTTCAGGGAGTTCATCCCTATTTAGTGGTTGAGTTTCCTATTGAGTAGTCGGGCCTCTCTTTTTAGGTTGTTGGTTAGTTGTTTTTTGTGCAAATGATGCTCATTTGGAGATATTTTGGATTTTATATACTTATATTAACTACTGTTTCATTCTTTATATATGTTAATTCTATGAGTTTTATATTGAATTTTGTGGCTAATCTTTAAGGAATTGAGAGGAGAAGTAACTATTAGTTAACATGAATAGAGCCACATTAACGAAATAATTATTGAAAAGGAAAGAATACCCATAAGGGAAAAAGTAGAAAGGAAAGAAGAAACTAAAATTTTCTTCCATTGGATCTTTCCCTACACATTCTCCATTTTCTCAAACCCAAGTTCACCTTATAATGCAAATCTATTGGCATTCATGACTCTTCGGTGCCTTGTCCTTGATTTCCTTGCCTAAGCACTCCCTCAATTTCTTAATCCTCTATATCCTTTTGTACATTTGTTATTTAGTATTTTCATAACTTGTCTTCTACTGATTTTAGGCTATCATGATATTAGACTAAAAAGTTTTATCTAGCTTGGTATTTCTCTACCATATTGTTCAGTCTTTTGGAGAATCTGGCTATTGATTTTTGTATTATTTTTGCAGAAATTGGAATGATCATGGTCATAAAGATTTTAGTTAAGTTCATAATCTATAATATTTTTTGACTGTTTCCTCTAGCTGCTACTGTTTTGTTGATTTAGGTGGTTCTCTAGGGCTTAGTTTGATAGTTGCAATCAGTAGGATTACTAGCTTGTTTGCTAGAGTCTATTTGGAGGAGATAAGGTCGGGTTGTTGGTTAATTGTCTTTTGTCAATAATGCTCCTTTGGAGATCTTGTAGAGTTTATATACTTCTATCAACTATTTTCCTTTGATGGTCGCAACTAATTGTTGCAGTTTTATGGTCTTTTCTGTTGTTAATTCTTCAGGTAGGTCATTGGATTTGCCTTAACTGGCTATTCTTACTTGACATTACAATATAAATTGGATACTCATTTGATTTTTCTCTTAACTGAAAGACTAAAAAGTTCATATTTAGTTTAGCGTATACAGACTTAACATGGCATGAAAGTTCAAGCAGAACATGTCTACCATCTTTAACCATATTTTTTGTTCCCATTCCTTATTCAAAAATTCATCTTGAGGCTTTTTTTTTTTAAATAATGTTATTTATTCTATATCTAGAAGTTAACTTCCATATCCTTCAACTTCTGTGCTTCCTAGGCATGTTGTTGAGGCCTTTGTTTACAATTTTAGTGATGGATATCATTGTAGAAACACTGGTATGTGATAGTTAGAACAGTCAATTCATAATGCGTAGTAGGACATAGTGCAAAATGAGAAGGGAAATAAAGGAGTTTTTAAGTAAGCTCATGAAACTCAATCATTAATCAGTATATTTTAGTTGTTGTAATATGTGAAACTGCAGGTATTTGCATATTCTTACAACATGTTCATCATACATACTAGAAATTACCTAGAAATATAGAGGAAGTGGTGCAAAAGAAAGTATTTTCTGAGAAAAACTTGAATCATTACTGAATATATTGCACTATGTTTTTTCTTGTAAGATGTTTCTAGAAGTGCTGAATGTATTTATTTATATATTTTCATCTTTTCCCTTATTTATAATGACAAAATGGAGCCTTAAGGAAGTGATATCCTTCAGCTTAATTTCTTTTCTATACTTGGACTGAGATAGACAAGAACCTTTTTTCTCTTTGATAAACATTAGGATTGAACTGCAATCAAGTTCACTTCTTTTTCTTTTTGTTGAAGAAGCTAATATTGCCCTTATTTTATCTAGTCGAATAGTGATGTACTTCTCTAATTTGTGAAACAATTTAGGTCTTGGAGTTGATGGTTGGATACTTTAACTAGTGCTAAATCAATCTTCTTACATTAACATGTGAATGTCAATGCAGATTTCAAAGCTACTTATGCGCTTTATGATTCTGAATTTTATGTTAAGGTGGATGATTATGTATATCTGAGACCAATTTTGCAGTGATTTTAGAAGTTCAGATTTGTAACTTTATTAAGAATCTTGTACTTTGTTTTTCTTAATGACAAGAGGAATGAAGATCAAGGTGGTTGAAGGTTCATTTAACTATAGCATTGTTTTTTGTCCGCAATAATTTTTTATGACTTCTGATGGTTGTCATGGTTAGAATTGTGGTTTTGTTTTGGACTATTTTGAACTAATGTCAAGGATTAGATTCATGATACTTATTAAACCCCATTTAGTTTTTTTAGTGTATATTAAGTTATTATTAATGGAAGATGGCATTTTGGATGTTCATTCAATGGATAGTTGATTGTTAACATTACAGGTTTTCATAGTTCTATATGTATAGTAGATGATGATCTTGTTAAAGTAGAGAAAAAAATTGGTCAATGCGGATGTAAAAATAGTTGTCAATATCATCATATTGAATTCAATGTTCATTCGCTACGGATGTAAAAAATATGGAAATTTGTCCAAAAATTTTGTACAGTTTTTTCTGAAGCTTTAAATCGTGGCAAAAAGTATTAATAACAATAGCAAGGAAATTGTAGCAAATGGGCATTACCCACGGTTATGTCAGTTCAGAAAATAACCATGACAAAATGGATTATTTCCAATGGAAATTTAATTGTAACAAATAATATTCACCACAATTGTAAAATGTTGAAAAAATCATCACAAAAAATTGAAATCTTTGTCCACAATTAATAACCATTGGAAAAAACTGTGGCAAAAGTCCATGAACAAATATCACACTTTATTTACAACAACTCTAAAAATGTGGTAAATCCATGGAAAAAGGTATTCCCTATAGTTACACAACTGTGACAAACTTTTTGCAACGGTTGTAATGCCAACGCCTCAAAAATCGTGGCGTTTCTGTGGCAAAAACGCATTTGCCACAGTTTTGGCCAATATTGCCATACTTTCTCTGGCATTGCCAAAAGTCACTTTTTTTTTGTAGTGATATTTGTACAGAAGCATGATTAGAGGATTGCCATATCTTATAGCAAGTCGTCCTGATATAAGCTATAGTATTGATATATGTGCAAAGTATCAAGCAAGACCTAAGTAATTGTATTTGAAGGCAATTAGGAGAATCATGAAGTACGAGTGTTATACTTCAAAGTATAACATTTACTTCAGAAAAGATTTAAGCCTACTCCTATTTGGATATAGTGATACTCACTAGGTAGATAATTGTTATAATCGAAAAAGTACTTTTGGAGGTTGTTTTTATTAAGGAAACAATTTTGCGCCATGGTATAACAAGAAACAAAACATCATATCACTGTTAACAATAGAAGCCAAATATATTACTACTAGAAATTGTTGCACTTAGTTGATATGGATGGGACAGATGTTAGAAGACTATGGTGTCCATTAGTAGAAGTTGATCATTTATTATGATAACACAAGTGCTATTAACATTTCTAAAAATTCAGTTCAACATAGCAGAATGAAGCATATCAACATCTACCACCATTTCTTTAGGGATCTTACTGAACAATAGATTATGAAGATTGAATATGCTCCAGCTTAGGAATAACTTGCAGATATTTTTACAAAGCCTTTTGATGCTAGGCAGTTCGAAGAATTAAGCAAAGCATTTAGATTTTGTTCACTTTGACATAAACCATTCTACGTCAAACTATATAGATCTTATTGTTATATTTTGCTTCTTTTATTTTACTATAATAGTAAAATATAAAAAAAAATGTAACTATTCAAGATATTCTCGGAGATATATGGTATGTATGCAAGAGCTGTGACATGACTAAAACTCTGAAAAAGGCACTAACAAGTGCACTTGTACCAATCTGGTGTCACAGATGGTCGGGCCTCTCTCGAAAGTATGCTCAGCAAAATTTAAGGTCATGAGAAGAGGTCCAAGAGTTGCCAAAACTCAAGAGAAGTCAAAATTTTCAATGAAAGTTGCATCTGATTATTGCCCTAATAAGTCATTCTCAGACGAACAAAACCCTAATCACGGCAGAAAAACCTCAAAGAAAATTGCACCGAGCATTAGATGCTAATAATTTATTAGTTATTAAGCCATCTCATCTTGGCAACTCAACATAAACTATTGTGACATCTATAGGTTAAAGGTGTGTTAGAAGAGTGAATGATTGATCTGTCAAAGTTCAATCACCTTATCTTAAGAGAAGCTCTATTGAATGTTGGACTGTTGGGAACCTTGGATTACCTGACTGACTAAAAAAATACCCTAGCGAGAGAATTTTATGCAAATCTAAAGGCATCAATCACAGACACTAAGGGGCCATTTTATCAATATGTATTTGTTTGAGGAGCACTTATATCCTTCATCCTTGAATCTATATATGAGATATTTAAGATACCTTACTTTAAGGATATTGAATGGCTAGGTAAAGAGGTTGACTTAACAAATGTATGCCACACTTTGACAAGAGGTAAGGTTGATTTTTGGTTGGCTAATAGATATTTGAAGACCTCATAGCTAACAGGATTTTACTTTTATCTTTATAAGATTTCTTGCTAAAATTAGATGCCTTCTAATAATAATTCCATAGTGTTAAAGGAAAACAGTTTTTCTTGTTTTACAAGATATAGAGAGGACTAAAGTTCAATTTTGGGGATATGATTTTCTAGTAGATTGTTTGCTATGTTGATCTATCACCTGTCAATATTTTGCTGCTACTATACCCACGCTACTAGAAAAAAGTGATTTACCAACCGACAACATCGGTTGGTAATTAGCTAAATTTGGTTGGTAATCATGATTTACGAACCGATTACCAACCGAATAGCGTCGCCTGCAAAAAGATTAGCTTGTAAATTTTCCAACCGAAAATTTTGGAGTCAGTTGGTAATTACCAACCGCAATTTGATTGGTAATATAAAATCTTCAGTTGGAAATTTGGCATTAAGTTTAGCATTTGAGTTGACTATTTTGGTTGATAATTACTAACCAAAATTCGATTGGTAATGTAAAATCTTCGATTGGAAATTTAGAATTAAGTTTGGCAGTTGAGTTGACTAATTCGGTTGGTAATTACCAACAAAAATTTATGTTACCAACTGATTGTTGCGGTTGGTAATTATCGACTGAAAATTTGGTTTGTAAATTTATAATTTTTAGTTAGTAAATTTGTATTTAATATAAGATTACAGTTTACTAATTTACCAACTGAGGCATGTTGCTACTAACCGATATATGTGTAGGTAATTACCAACTGACTTTCAGTTGGTAATTATTTTTTTTCGGTTGGTAGTTTTATTTATTTACTAACTGAACAGTCAATTGGTAATTTTTCAACTATTTCAGTTATTTAAAATCTCTTGGTAATTTTTTGTTGGTAAATTACTAACCGAGTTGTTCAGTTGCTAATTCTTTTTTTTTTCCATTAGTAGTTTTCTTTATTTCCAACCAAATATTCAGTTGGTAATTTTCCAACTGTTTTAGTAATTTAAAATTTGTTGGTAATTTTTTATTGGTAAATTACCAACTAAGTTGTTTGTTGGTAGCTAGTTGGTTTGAAGATTACTAACTGTTATTTAATATATTAACAACCAAGTTATTTTTAATTACCAACTGAAATACCAATCGAATTATATTCAATTACCAACTGATTTTTTGGTTGGTAATTTTTCTTTGATTTGGCAGAATTTTGGTGCATTTGAATATATAACCAAACACCTACATTTGACAAATTTATAAAATAATAAAGCCAAAACACATCCACAAATCTAACATAAACATCGTCCTTCTACAAATTCACAAATCCAACACAAACGTCATTCTTCCACAAGGATAAACATCATCCTTCTACAAATTCAAACAAAATATAATTCCCTCACAAATACCACAAATCCTAACCAAACATCATCTTTAATTAAACATAAAAGTTTATCATAATATGAAAGTGAGATGAAGTGCAGGTCCAAGGTTTAACAACAAGGAATACAATTAAGGAACATATTGAAGGAATATTAATTTTCTAGTAGATTTAATCCACTTAGGTGGTCCTTAACCTTCTGTGTTAGCAAAGAAACCTCCGCTATCAATCACTGATTTGTCTTCAACACTTCTTGAATCTATGTGTCAACAGCCTTTTGCACCAACTCATTTATAGTATTTTCAAAGTCAGTTGTCTCCACATATTGCGAAGGATGCGCCGATGAAATGGATGAAGATGATGATGACTTGTGTGAAGTAGATTTCTATAGATAACTGGAGCTTAGGGATCCTATGCCATAAACTGCATTCCCTTTCTTAGGTTGGCCTACAACTCGCAACCAAATATCAGCCTTGTTTATTGGTGGAGGCTGCTCCCCTTCAAGTGTCCGACTAGCAAATGATGCCATCTCTTTCTTCAATTCTTCTTGGCAGTGATGCTAACACATAAACAAATGCAGAAATATCAAAATAAAAAATGGATAAGAATTTTGGAATAAACACTATGAAAATCTCAACTATAGTAGTGATTGTGAAGCTTAAAACAAAGAACATCCATCAAAATTAGTATAATTTTTTGTTGTAACATAAAAATTAAAAAAGTTACACCATCATTTGAATATTTTGCCATCTTTCCAATTAGAAAAATTTCTTTGATTTGGTCCGCAATGCACCCCCCTAACCTCTCTTTCATAGTTCATGCATAATAAACACATTTGAATACGAAAAGATCAAATTTCCTATTCAAGGATTATCAGAAGTAGTTATAGTAAAGAATCTAGAAGCTTTTAAGACTCTTGTAAATCTAAAAAGCAAGCTTAAAAATTTTACCACAATGACATGACAAAGAAATCATTCATTCATAGAATACAAAGCTATTCTCACTAATCGTCATATTGAAGAAACAATTCATCAAATAAAGGCAAAAAACATAACAAATTTATTTTAGATATACCATATACAAGAGATTAATCCTTAGTTCACATATTACTTAGGAGAAAGCAAAAGAATGCTTACCTCATTACTAGAGTTTAATCTTGCAATCAATTTACTAAAAATATTTGAAACTTGAAATGATGTCATTTTTAGTCAACCTCGTCTTCTGCAAAATAGATAATAGTTCATATACTTTTTCCTTCTCTACCACTCTACCCCGATCTCATTGCATTTATGAAAGCAAAATCATGTACTTAGCATTATACAGTACTATGTGAAGCATCCTAGATGAGCTATCAAGTCATTAGAGAAATAGATTTGATTGTTTCTAGCCATTGAACGTCCCATATAAAGATTTAGGAAATCAAGTGCAAAATAGAGAAGCTTCAACATCCATACAAAAGAGAATGAAAGATTCATGTGAAAATAAATCAAGAAAATTTCTTGATGACCTGGGATTTAAGTACTTAAAATTTTAGCTAAAAGCAGTTTATTGGAGAAAGAGACTCAAGACTCTTGACTAGTAGTCTAACGGTCCATCACAACTTAGCAAAATGTCACTATAGAAGAAGACCGGGGTTAGTCATAACAGCCTCAAAAGGGAATACATAAATCGTCCTTTTCATTTTAGGCTAAAACTTGGACTACTACAAAATTATTCATGTGCCACAACTCACAAAACATGGGTTTGCCATACATTTCCAACCAGCATCACTGTAATCAACGTATCATCTACATGATTCTAAAATCATACAAACACCATGCACCTCCAACCATTCCTTCCCCCCCCCCTCCTCCAAACTCCCACAAAATGGCTATACAGATGGAACGTAATAAATAGGCACGTCAAAGTCTTCCACTTTGGATGGGAAAAATAGAAGCAGTAAAGCTACCTTCACTTGAGCTGAAAAGAGCTGAGAGGATTAAGATTGGAAGATGGCATAATAGTAACTGAGAACAGTAATCATCTAGCAAAAAAAAAAAAAAAAAAAAAAACTGGGAACAGTTATCTAATGTGTATATTTTAGATTAACAAGGTAAATGCTATGAAACTCTTCTTTCTATTCTAGCTTTCAGAATCAACTTCTAGAATCTTTGTAGGCACATAAACCCCTAAAGATCATATTATTATTAATTTTTCATGCTCAAATTACACTTTGCTAAATATAATAGATATAGTAGTATGGAATAAATAATACTAATAACCATTATTAACTTAAGAAACTTACATATGTTTCCTCGGACCGCTTGTCAATAAAGACAAGTTATGGGCCTCCAATCTCCACGTCTTCACCCTCCAACATTCGGCGTTCCTTCTTAAGCACTTGCTCAACCTTATCTTCAGTGTTTGTTGTGTGTGCGAGACATATATTTCAAAGTGTGAGTAGTCCTTATGATATTTCCCCTTCTATATTTGGTTTAAACGTAAAATAGTATCAAAGTACATTAGATATATAGATATTAATTCTAAGTATCTTTAGAACAAGTTATTTTCATAAATTTGAATTGAAGTACTAAAAATAAGAAAAGTTACTAGTTTTCTCTTGTGCATTGTCGCCTGTATAGAGCCGTCGGAGTGACGTGAGCCTCATAAACATCCAGAATCACCATTTATATTTACCTTCATTTTCTCTGAAATCTTCTTGAATTTGTCACCATCCTAAATTGCTCGTAGCTTGTTATAGTCTTCATCTTTTATAAAGTCATGTGAGACTTTCCTTTTACGAACTTAGCCCATCAAATAAGTGTAGATCTTACCATATTTCTTGTCCCATTTTTGATCTAATGAGTCCATCATATATCCTATCCCACTGGAACTATTTCTGCATATTAGCCATAAGAATTGTCAAAACATTATATAGATGATTAATATATAACACTTATAATAAAAGCAATAAAAGAAACAATTACTGTCCACTCGGCAAACCAAACATCCTTAACTATATTTGGGAGCTTTGACCTAGATTTATTTGGTCCAAGAAACATTAATTGTATGATTGGTTGAATGGAATATGCAAGCTTGTTACCTGGCAACCTCTTAGCTTTATCTTCTTCACAAAGGATTCTGCAATGCAAGAAAAATTTAACAAAAACAACCCTTAGGTTATATAGAAAAGTGGCAATTCATTTATTAGAAAAAAAAAATCAGTTTCATCTTTGCTTCCTATGCTCATTGAAAAAGTCATTAACGTGATAAATCATCTGTGTTTCTTTGAAAAAGTCATTAGTAGTAGGTAAGAGACCTTAAAGATTTAGAAGGAAAAAATGGTACAAAACAGGAAGTTCAAAAAGATGGCCAACTTTTATTTTTAAATTTTTTTGCTAAGCGAAATTTTATATCATAAAAACAGAATGATTTTGTACAGCAGGAATACCTCTCTACACTTAAAAGAACGAAGAGGGAGGGGAGTAGAAAAAGAGGAAAATATGTAAGAAATTACATGTGTTGCCTGTTAGTAGCTGTTTTATTACAATTTCTAAGAATGTACTCCTCACTGTGGCAGATTTGGTTGACAAAATTGCTTAATGAAAATGTTAATTGGTAATTAATGAGCAGTCAGTTTGCACAATTTGAAAAATTGATTAGGGTGGGAGATTTCAATCTTCAGAGTGGATTTTAAAAAAATAAAAATAAAAGAGAGAGAGAGAAATATTTTGGCTTGATAAGCTGAGAAAGTTACATATCCTTTTATCCAAACCAAGTATTCCAAGTTACTGAAATCATTTGCAGCAGTAGACCAAACCATTACTCAGATATAATTTAGAAGGACTTGCAATGTTATCCTTAAAGATTAAAATAATGTCTACTTTAAACCATTAAGCTTAAACCCCTGAAGTAAATTCATAATCTAGTAGCAAAAAAGATGTAGTAAAAGAAAAGAGAAATCACTTACTATCTCCCTTGATAAAACAATAGATCTTGCCTTGAGATGGAATTACAGAAGATGAGAGAGATGGCTGCACCACACCAGGAGTAGAAGATGCTTGGGCATGCTTATCAGAAGGTGTACCATCATGGTGACAATCAGATAGTACAACATCAGCGTGGCCATCAAGAGGAGTATCATTTGCATCAACATTTTGAGGAGTATGAAATACATTGTTAGCAGGAGTATTCTAAGCACATTAATCAATAGAAATATGGTTTTTCTCATTCTCATCCAAAACAGGTGACAACTGCTATTCAGTAGCTGCAGTGACTAAAGTAGTAGATCTCAGCAAAGGCGTCAAATCTTTTTGAGTAGACACTGATTATCGTTGACCAACTGAGGGGCCACCAAGAGTTGCTCGTCCTCTTCTTGACAAAGGTGAGGAACCAGAACCCCTACTAGTTTGGTTTTTCTTTCCATACACCATTTTCTGAAAAATAAAATAATTAATGAAAAATATTAATTAAACACTCAATTAAAATAATACAAATAAACGAAAATATTAATTGGTGATAAAAAAAACCACAAATAATGTAAGAATAAGATAAAAATAACTATAGACAATCTAACTCTACCATGCTAGTCGCTAAGGTAATTCGAATCACTACTTAGTTCTTTTTTAGAGTCATTTGTTGATTCATCTAACTCTTCTTTATTAGAACTACTTATGAACTCTCTCTCACTCTCTACTAGATCAACATTCTCAATAGTATCCACTTCATCAAAAGTGCCTTTGAGATCTCTGAGACTATCTATTTCATCATCCAAAATATCAAAATCTGTAGCTTGGACTTTATCCTCTTGAAGTGCACTATCCATTGTTCCCATCTCTAAGTTTCTTCTTGCAACCACATGACAAACATGCACCCAATCTGCTGAGTCTTTCCTTTGGCTTAGATAAGGTATGCAAAACACTTGGCTTGCTTGATGTGCAAGTGCCAATGGCTTCTATTTTGTCAAACAACGCTTGTGATTAATATCAACCATTTTATACTTTGGATGGATTCTTATGCTAATATTTTGCACTGGATCATACCAATCACAATGAAATAAGTAAGCTCGTTTAATTGGCAACCCTGGTTATTCCAATTCAACAACTTCCTTTAGCACATCATAATAATTCACTGTGTCTTCATCATTGCTATTTGAACCTTTTATGCACACACTACTATTGGTTGTGGATTTCCTTTTACTATAGGCAATAGTGTGGAAGTTGTACCCATTCACAAAAAACTGTGAGTATGTGAGAACATATCTCTTTAGGCCCCAAGCAATGTGTTTTATTTCCTTACATGAAATATTGTTAGTTGAATTATTTGGCTAGTTGACATAAAACATGGAACACGTATTAATTATTTAAATTAAAGAAAAAAAAAAGAGTTCCTAAGAAGTTGAATTATGCTTACATATTTATTAAACCAATGAACAAACTCTCTTTCCAGTGCTAATTCGATGTCAGAGGCAGAAATTCTTGAGGAAAGAAGTCGTTTTTTAGCCTTGAACAATCTAAATATTATATAAAAAAACAATGTGTAAGTTATGTATCCCCCATTATTTGTAATCACTAAGAAAAATAAATACTCACTCTACATAGGGTTAGACCTCTTCGGTGTTCAATAATATATACAATGCACCTGCATCATGTTCTTTTTCTGATAGAAATCTGGTTTTTGAAGCACCTGATGCCCACATAGGATAGCTGAAAGTTGAAATTCTAGGACCAAATAACTTTGAACTACCACCATCATCATTTCTGTCAACTCTTTTATGGGGTTTAAAGTAAAGCGTGCAAAAACTTGACACTTCTTCAACTATGTATGCATTACATATTGAAGCCTCTACCTTTGCGTATTCTTCACCTTCTTTTTCAAAGTGTATAAGAACCTAAGGATAAAAAATATTAATGGCATGCCAACAAATAAATGCCAACAAATAAGGTAAGAATTATTTGACTGACCTCTCAAAGGGATACATCCATCTATATTGCATAGGTCCCCCAACTACAGCTTCATACAATAAGTGAATTGGCCAATGCTCCATTGAATTAAAAAAGCTTGGAGGAAAAATTCTCTCTAACTTGCATACGACCATAGCAATGTTTTCTTCAAATTTAAGTACTTGGTCATCATGCAACATTCTAGAAGTTAAATCCTTGAAAAATAAGCTCAATTCTAACAGTGCATTGCTTACAGCTTCTGGGAACAAATGCCGAAATGCTATGGGAATCAACTGGAGCATGAATACATGATAGTCATGAGATTTGAGGCCAAACAATTTGCATTCCTTCATATCCACACATCTTGACAAATTGGAAACATAACCATTAGAAAATTTTAATGACTTGATCCACTCACACAAGATTTTTTGAGCATTCCCCCCCCCCCAAACAATAGCATGCCTTTGGCTTACTTATACCTCCTTCAGATAGCTCCAAATCCTTTCATCGGCAAATCTCACTTAAATCTCTCCTTGCATTTTTACCATCCTTAGGATTTCCTTTAACATCAAATACAGTATTAAATGTATTGTCAATTTTTTTTTTTATGATATGCATAACATCAAGATTATGTCTAATGAGATTTGTTCTCCAATATGGCAAACTCCAAAATATACTTTTCGTACCCTAATTACGAGACTCCTCATAGCCTCCCGGTACGCTATATGCATTGTCAAATACAAGTACAATCAACCACTTACCCAAACAAACAAGTCCATAATATAACAAAACAAACAACAAAATCATTTGTGTTCAATGTTATACACGAATACAAGTGAAAATTTTTGTGTGCAGCAATTTTACCACCGAGTCAAGTCAACACAAACAACAAATTATCCCAGCAATGACATAAGAAGAACCAGTTTCTAGATTTGTCATTAATTAAGAGAAAGCAAACTTTGTCTGAATTAACTAGCAAACTCCAATAATAGATAAGGTTATTCAAGTTTATAAAATCATTAGGCACATATACAAGGGTACTCAAATAAATCTATATAACCAATACCTTAAAAAAAATGGTTTTTACAATAACACAGAAAAAATTTACAGAAACATGAAAAATCTTCCAAACGGCTTGATTCTCAAATCAAATGTCTATATTACTGAACGAAACTGCAAAATTATATCAAACTAGTGTAGAAACGTACATTTCAGTCTAAAACAGTGGAACACATAGGGAAATAATCAGTAATTCTCAGCTAAAGCCTCGAAGAAATCAAAAGAAAATGAACTAGATAACCATGGAAGAAACAAACAGAAGCTAAATGGAAACCCAGATGAGAGAACAAACCTCTTCGTTCGAATAGAAAATCAGATCTACAGAAATCCTCTCACGACCCAGAAATGATTCTTCAATAGTTCGAACAAAGCACCTATCAATTGATAGCAAAGAGATCAAAGAAACTTGGAGAATAATTAAAAGGGTTGGAATTGCAACATAGCAATGTAAGAAATTTGAAGGCTTTTACCTGTTTGATTCTACTTCAGCAGCCCCAACATTACTATAAATCAATGACTAGAGGTTGTCGGCGGTGGTGGAGATTAGACTGGGGCTATCGGTTGTGGGTGGAGATCATACTGGGCTATCAGTGGTGGGCATAGCGGCATAAGCATGACAGAGAAGTGGCGAGGCATCGAATGAAGAAAGTTAGAAGTGTAATAGGTTTGCTTACTACTTCACTACTTTGTCTGAATTCTTTTGTTTTTATTCATCTCATTTTAGTTTATCTATTTTTTATTTAAAAAAATATATGTTAAAGTTAATAAATTAAGTATATATACATATATATTATATTATATAAGTATAAAATAATTATTATATAAAAAATATATATACATATATTATATTGTATTTTAAAGTGAGTGTTTATTTTTCTATTTATTTCTAAATATTCTACATTCGTTGGTCCTTTTTTTTTTTAATTCATCCTATTTTCTTATATAAAAAACACAAAATTTATTTTTCTATAGCAAATTTGCATTATTTAGTCTTTTGGTTTCTTAAAAACATTTTATACTTTTATTAAATATAATTAGATATAATTATCTAAATGAACTAAGTTACAAAATATAATGAATCAAATAATATTTTTGAAAACTTGTGGTCCTAAGGGTTTCTTTTGAAAACTTTAGGGACTTAGATATAATTATCTAAAAAACTAAGTTAAAAAATATAAAGATTGAAATAATTATTTTAAAAGTTTTTTTTTTATTTATTTTTACACTTGGCTCGTTATTTTTCAAAAGATATTTAAAATAAGTTGTGCTTAAAAAATTTTATGGTCGCAAGGGTTTCTTTTAGAAATTTTAGGGACTTAAATGTAATTATCCAAATGAACTAAGTGAAAAAATTATAGGGATTCAACTAATGACTAAATGCGTTAATAATTAACTAATATGACCTTAAGTCTAAATACACATTCACATATAACTTGAGAATATATAAATTTTATCTATAATAATTACAATTTATATATGTGCATGTATACAAAAAGACAAAATGTGATATAGTAATTAAAAGTATTGGATAAAAATAGTAACTTTACTAAGTATTTCTACTTTTATATCGAAAACTTGTTATTTTTATAATATTTGTTGTATATGATATAAATTTAAAAGTTTATCAATTTGAATATAAAAATAAAAGAATCAACTTTAGGAATATATTGACAATTTATATGCATTAATAAAGATAATTCTTATTTAATTTTGTATGATTTATAGTAATTACTATTTTATATATGTGCATGCATATAGAAAAATATAAATACAATAGAAACACATCCTACACATATACATGATGCCTATATATTTATATTGTCATACAAATAAAAGTAATAACTTTTACATTACGATAAAGAGAATAACAATTATATCTATTAATAAAATTATGTGTACAGATATAATATAACTTTTTGATTGTTAAATTTAATACACCTAATCGATAAATTGTTAAATGCCTATTTAGTTATGAATATTCACATAATTAAAAAATTAGGAATTGAGTCTTCTAAATTCAAAAGTATTTATTATATTAACAAAAATTTATAACTAAGAAATTTGTTGTATAATTAAAGGTATGAAAAAAATTGCTTACTTTTATTATTAATTCAAAAATAAAATTTATATCATTTAGGAATATTGTACTGAATAATTATAGACTCTGATAAATAGAAGCAAATTAAAAATGAAAAAATTTTAAAAAATTAAAAGTGATAAAAGTGTTTACTTTATTTATTTATTTAAATCAAATTTTAGAAGTTTTAGAAGTGTATTTTATATAATTGTAATATTTTGTAAGAAGTAAATAACTATAATATGTGCTTCCAATTTGTACAAACAACGACGTAGCACAGTGGTTGGAACACTGCGCCTCCACAATGGAGATGCATGTTCGACTCTTATTCGCACAAGAGAGGGGAAGGATTTTCGAGCTAGCGTAGCGCCACGTGTGCAGTGATGCAATATCATGTGGCTGCCACGTGTAGCCACATAGCGAACCTTTCTGCCAGGTGGCATATTTAAAATTTTTTAAAAAAGAAATTTAATTTTTTTTTTGTTTTGAATTTTTTTAGTGATGACTTACTTTTTTTGTCACTAAATGGTATCCACTTAGTGACAACTTTTTTTTTTTTTTATTAGATTTTTTTTGTTATTTTCTTTTTTTCTAAAAATTGCAAGAGTTGTCACTAAATGATGGGACATTAGTGACAACTTATTGTTATCACAAATAATTACTCATTAGTGACAATGAAATAGCAATTGTGACAAAATTTTTAGTGAATTAGTGACAAGAAACATCATCACTAATACATGTTGACACTCAGTGATTACAAGTTGTTGTCACTAATGCTAAGACATGAGTGATAACTCATTAATATTGTCACTGGGAGCCTTTAGTGACAACTTTTTTTTGTCACTAAACACTCTTTATTGACAATATTTTGGATATAGTGACAACTTTTTTCTATCACTAATTGTGCTTCTTTCCCACAGTGAACCGATTACCAACTGAATATATTATCAATCGATACATTTCGCTTAGTAATCGGTCGGTAAAATTTATAAATTAAAATACTAACCGATTAGCAACTGAATATATTATCAACCAATATATTTCAGTTAGTAATCGGTTGATAAAATTTTTAATTTAAAATACCAACCAAAATACTAACTAAATATATTACCAATTGATATATTTTAGTTAGTAATCGATCGGTAAAATTTTTAAATTAAATACTAACCGATTACCAACTAAAACATTTTGGTTAGCAGTCGGTTGATAAAATTTTTAAATTAAATTACCAACAGATTACCGACTAAAAATATTACCAACTGACACATTTTGATTAGCAATCGATCGATAAAATTTTAAATTAAAATGCCAACTAAAATACCAACTAAAATACCAACCGATACATTTCAGTTAATAATTGGTTGGTAAAATTTTTAAATTAAAATACCAACCGATTACCAACTAAATATATTACCAACCGATACATTTTGGTTAGTAATCGGTCGGTAAAATTTTTAAATTAAAATGTCAACTGATTATCAACTGAATATATTACTAACAAATTGTTATCGATTGGTAACCAGTTGGTAATTATTTTCCTGTCAAATTACCAACCGATATATTTCGGTTAGTAACCAATTGGTAAAATTTTTTCCATTAAATTACTAACCGATTACCAACTAAATATATTACTAATCGATTATTATGAGTTGGTAATCGGTTGGTAAATATATTCCTGCCAAATTACCAATCAATTACCAACTGATTACCAACCAACTATTTACCAACCGATTATGTTTGTTGGTAAGTGGTTGGAAAAATTTTAAAATTTTCCAATTTTCATTTCGGTTGGTAATTACCGATCGAATATGGTCAATTGGTAATAGTTAGTTGGTATATTGCATTTTTCTAATAGTGCGATGTCTGCTGATACAGTATCACCATGCTTGCCCTAGTCATACATAATTATCTACTGATAGGGTTGTCTGGGACTTAAAATTTCTTTGTCTACTCTTGAAGAGGTTGTTTGTGCCTAGTTCTTCTGCTCTTTCCAAGACACCTCGCAAAAAGTCTACTTAACTTGAAGGACAAGCTTCTACGAAGTCTATGACACCCAAGTCTACTACTACTCCCATAACTTCAAACCTAGTTCAAATGAGCTCCTCTATTCCCTCCTCTATGTTGGACCACATTCATAAGCTGCAAGCATCTATGGATCATATCAATGAATAAATTTTTGCATTATTGAAAGTAGCTCAATAGGTCTAGCTTGATCAAGTCACTCTCTACGATGTTCGGACTTGACCTTCAGGATAATCCAAAGACTAGTAATGTTTGGCCCTATTTGTTCGAAAATCAAGAGGGAGATTCTTTACATTACATTGTTATCTATGATATCTGATGGTTCATTCTCTACTATTCTTTGCTGAGTTTGGTCTGGTTTGGCTATATTTATTTGCTGAAAATTTGCCCGAATACTCTGCTCAAGGTAATCGTTGCACCCAGCAACATGCATTTGGGATATGTACAAGTAATTAGATTACTCTGGATATTATATTTGCCTTAGATATTGGTTGGATATTATCTTTTGCATTTATGCTCAAACTGTGTTATGTTGCATATTATGTTGAATGGTGTGTTGTGTTATAGAGTTACATTCGTTCATTTCAATAAATGATTTTTTTTTTTTTTTGCATTAAACAATGCTAAAAGGGGAGATTGTTAGGGCCTCATGTTGTTGACACTTTAACATGTTTTCTTTCAACTTAATGATCAATTGAGTCTTTTTAAAAGACAACTTTGTTGGCATAATTAGATGTGTTCTGAACTTGTTTTTGAAAGAATATCTGTAGAAAATTTTAAGGAATTATTTGTTTAAGATCTTGTGAAAAATATGAGCAATCTAATTGAAGAGTCTTGGAGATAAAGTCGTAAAGGATATTCTGCAAAAGTTAACTTCAGGTAAGAAAAGAATTGTGAATACATAACAAAATATGCGGAGTGATAAAGACTTTAGCAGCTTCCTATTAATAGTTAAAATGCATGTCTCTGTACAACATAAATAGCGCTAACTTGGTTAAGTTGAGTAGCGATGTACAAAAACTCTGAGAAAGTATACATACAGAGATTCCGTAAAAAAGAAAGAATGATTTTCTTGTTCATATTCATTTTGACGCAATTGCTATTTGTGCTAGAGTGTTCTGATTAATCTATTATATTAATGATTCAAGTACATTAACTCCTACTATTACTTTACCAAACCTGGATTAATTTATTCTTCAAATGCATTTCCTTTTGAGTGGAAAGGTTTGAGTCAAATGAATAATTGTGGAGTTGTTGCAACAATAATTTATGAACAATCAATCGTCTTGAGTTAAGTTCAACAATAGTTTTCTAAAAGTTTGACAGAAAGAGCACTGTGTTGTATTCTATTAGAATTTAGTAAGGATCACTTGATGATTTGGGATAAGTGTTGCTTTTGTAACTTTTGTTAAAATTTATTAGATTCATTTTACTGGTTGAAGATCTGCATACGTAAGCTTGTTAGCCAAACTACATTACCAATTTGCTGTGCTTATTAGACTCTTTATATTCTTGTCTGTTGAATTGACATAAATTTAATAGGAAGTTTGACAAAATTATAGGAGATTAACACGTCAAACCTAACATAACTTTTAAGTGAATGATAGATTGGGGATAAATTACTATCTCAACATTATCATATTTAGCATAAAAAACATAGTGGGCTTCAATAACTTCTAGAATGCAAAAGCAAAATTATCCAACAACTATAACATTGTCCACAAAGAAAATATCCTACCAGAATTGAAGAGAGTAGTTCATGAAAATCCAAAAAGGAAAAAATGAGCTTATATATATGAGGACATTATAGTACATGGTCAGATACAAAATGCAAAACACAAGGTCACTTTATTGAAGACGATAACATAATCCACCATAATCTTGTTTCCCATGTTCCAATTTGGATACTTCAAAGCATCTGCTATTCTAACTTTTTTTCAATTTCTCCACTGGCCAATCCTTATTATTAACATCAATTTAGCAATAGTTAAAAAAAAAAATGAATACATTCGGAAGACACAACAAATGTAAAAAGAATAAGGATTAGTGATAAATTGAAATATATACTTTTCCTTTTGCATTTTTAAGTTTTGATCATAAAACATTTTGACAAACATTTGAAAAGAATACAGAATGAAAAAAAAAAATGCTAAATGTTTAGAGTTGTAACTAAAAGCACCCCCAAAAGCTTCTAAAATTATACACCTATGAGCACCTCTTGGCAAATCTTAGATATGTTGAAGTAGAATTTATCTTTTTGGCTTTTGAATGAGTGGGTCATAAATGACCCTAAAGGAAATATTAGAAGAATAAAAATCAAGCAAGGTAGGACATGCAATTTTGAGATTGACTATCATGGCTTCAAAATATGAAACACATTTGCTAAATTTCAATCCTACTATTATTTGGTGCCCCTTGTAGGATAGAAGCTATACCTAGCTTATAGCAGAATATTCTAAATCATAAGAAATTGAGTGCAAAGAGCATATGTAGGGTAAAAGATGATGCCACTTGAGGATTAATTTTTCAAAGAATTAAATAAAATAACCACCCTTATATGCATTTTTGTAACAAAGTATCAATGATCTTATCTCTTCACAAGTAGATGCAAAACAAACACTCATCATTTTCATTGACCTTCTTCTCATTCATGGTTCCAACTATTATCTTCTTTCTTTTATAATTTAGTTGTACAGTAGTTTAAATTTTTTAAGTAACATTTCAAATTTATCTATCCAGAATTTTACAAAATTTTCTAGCTTCAACAAAAGAAAGTAGCTGGAATCATCTAGATAAGTTCATAAATAGGATACCTCTTTACCAATTTTTTCTCAAACACATTGCACACTTCGCAAAGAAAAGTAATTCTCCATTTTATCATCTATAGATAGTGAATATATGAAACCAAGGGAAAAATAAATTGAAGCGTATATTCTATTATGTTATTTAATCAAATAAATACGGAAACATCAAGGGTTTTCAACCACTCCCTCTCTAGGGTTTCCCAAACTCCCTCTCCTTTTGTAAAGCAGTTTCTGAGGGTTTTCTCCTATTTCTTTTCATTTATGTTGTTTTCTACATGTTATTTCATAGATCTACATGGATAAGGGTGATCTCGGAAAGCTTTTGGAGAGTTTATCACTGCATCCTCCCAATATGCAGCCCTTGCATACCAAGAAGTAGGAGTTCTCTAAGGACACTCAAGAATGTCAAACCTCTCTTATTGGCAAGATTTCATGCTCTCAGGGGATCCAAATTCACAATATGTGAATTGTGATAGAAAAGTCTTGGCGTTGTAAGAAGTTTTGCTTTGCCAGGCTATAGGAGAAAGTTTTGCAATTTTTCTATCACCACTACAAGAAAAAAGAAAAATTGCGACCACCCATTCGGTCGCAATTCGGTAGTGATTCACTAAATTGCAACCGAATTGCGACCAACCTTTGATAGTCACGTACTAGTAGTAGCTAATCCAATTTTGCGACTGAAATTTTTTTTTCGGTCACTAATTTGTGACCGAATTGCAATTGCATTTTCTATAATAAAATTAAGTAAAAAATTTTGACAATTTTTATTATTTTTTAATTTGGTAGCTAAATAGCAATGACTTTAAAAAAATAAAAAGAAAGAAATTGTTGAATTTGACCCCACCCGGTTGACCCTCACAGCACCTGGGGAACACCCGCCACACTGGATTAGTGCCCCTGCAAGAAGAATGTGTTGAAGTTTGCGGTCCCTAGGATTTGAATGTGCAACCAACCTTTCACAATGTGCTGAAGTATACCATCTTGCCAAACCTGTTGTTGTGTCAAATGTTACCATAAATTATATTTATTATATATTTAGAACTTTTTTATTTCATTTCATTTTCAATTATCAACTCATTTATAAATATTTTTAATATTAAGTTGAATGTGTTTTAAGTAAATAAAAAGTTATAATAATTTCTTAATTCTGAAGAAAAGATGTGATATATACAGTTTTAAAAATATTTTTTAATTTAATGACAATTATCTTTTATTCCTTTTTATATAATTAAATAACAATTATTTTTATTCTTTTTTATATTTATATATTAAATACTTTTAAAATAATGTTTCTTTTTTTCTTTTTTTTTTTGCTAGGTTATTTTTTACTCTTATTCTATGAAAATTTAAAAAAAAAAATAGAGGATTACTAATTTAGATATGTTTTCATCCTTTAGTTGTAGTATTTATTTCTTAGAGTATCAAATATTGTTAAAAGTATTTTTCATTATAAGTTAAATATGAAGTAAAAAAAAAAATAGTAACTAATAATTAACAATTGAATTACACTCTAATTTATAAGCCATATATGTAACTTGGTAAATTTAACTTAAAATTTTTTCATGTTCATATATAAAGATTTACTTTTTGTCTTTCAGATTTATAATATTTGAGATGAATAAAGAATTATAATAGTTTGTTATTTGTAAAGAAAAAAAAATTGTAATATCCATGGTTAAAAATACTTTTCAATTAAATGACAATTATGTTTTATTCTCTTATATATAATTAAATGAAAATGATTTTTTTATTCTCTTATATATATATATATATATATATTTGAGTTATTTTTTTTATCAATGTATGTTGCTATTTTTTCTGTGATTTTGTAAAAATTAAAAATTAATTAATGAGCAATTAATCTAGATATGTTTTCATATTTTATGTTATTTATTTATTAAAGCATCAAATATTGTAAAAGGTATCTAAGTGAAAAAAATAAAAAACTTATTAATACTTAATATGATTGGAGAAAAAGTATTAAATTTTGATTAAAAATTAAATTACTCTTAATTCATGTTATGGCCTTCGACATATTTTTCGGCATATCATAATATACATAATGCTCAATTATAATACAAGTCATTATTTGAAACACTATTAAAATTATATATATTAAAAACATATCTCTAATATATATTATTTGATGGTTTAAAAAAATCATCTAATAAAATTTTTAAAAATAAGCAATTAATTAAATAGCTACCAAATTGCAACCAAATAGCGACTGAATTGCAACTAATTATTAATTAATTAATTGAAATTTTAATTAATTCAGTCACAAATCGGTTGCAAATTTATTCATTCGCAAATCAGCCGCAAATTTGTGATCAATTAGTGATGGATATAGGATTTATAGTTTAGAATTCAACGACAATAGTTTAGGGTATAGGGTTTAGTGACTGAATAGCTACTGAATTGAGCCGGTCGCAAGCTTCAGTTGCAAAATTGTTGCAATTCAGTCACTTTTTTTTTTTTTGCAGGAATAATTCCCGCAAAAAATTTGAGGGTATAAACAATTAGGTCGTGATTCGGTCTCTAATTTGGAACTAAATTAAATCGATCGCAAATTTCAGTCACAAAATCATGTTTTTCTGGTAGTGAACTCTCATGAATAGGTTTATTACATAATTGACAATAGTCCTTGGTGTTTCGATGATGTCATGTTGGTGGTTAAGCGTTTTGATAGATCTCTTCTTTTGTTAGATAATCTCTTTCGTTTCAATTTATTATAGATCTATATTTGTGGCATGCCTCAAGAATATGTCACTATGGTTGTGGGGCAAAAGATAGCTTTGCTATTTATAAACTTTGATGGTCTCCAAATCCAGAAGTTTCCATATATCAAGGGCAAGTTTTTTCGCTTGAGGATTCTTAACATGAACGCCTCCCTAACCTTTGTTTTTTATGTGGGTGTATGGATCACATAGTGATGTGTTAAATTTGGGTTATAAAAATTATGCAATTTTAACTTCATCCCCAATCAAGTTTTAATTAAAATATTAATCTCCAAATTATATATATGAGCTAGTATATCTATTATTAAGTAGAGTATAGGGAATTAATGAGTATCGATCCTCGAGGAACAACAATTGTTAGTTACTTTCATTCATTGTCTAACAAACCCAATAAAGTGATAAAGAGTAAAGGTAAAAATAAAGATAAAAATATACGCAACTCTAGGAGAGTAAAACATGTAAGTAGATAGATACTCTTGAAGACATGAAAATAAATCATTTAGCAATTATTACAATTAATTATTATCTTAGTATCATGAAGGATTAATATAGAATTCATTCTCTCTTGAGTTATGGGTTCACTATCTCTTAGTTAATTCAATGGACATCTTTACCTTACTAACACAACTAAAAGGTGTCTAGAACACAAGTCCTTGATAATTATCCCTATCTCTAGACAATAAAGATATGAAATCCATTAATTCCCCTATCTCTAGGTGAAATACTTTTGGTCACTAAAATTCTTGACTTAACCTCTCTCTCGAGTTAGTTAAGAAAATCAAATTAGAATTGAGTAATTAAAACTATCTCCTAACCTCTTTCTTGAGTTAATTAGAAGAATGGTCCAATCTCATCAATTCATCACTTAAACAAGTAATCAAATACCAAGAATAGTAATTAATCGAACAAAGACTAAATTAATTCAATATCACAAATCCAAAAATAATATCTAAATACAATAAAAACATTGATGTCATCATTGTTCAAAAGAAAAAGAAGAAAAAAGTTTTAGAAAGAACTTATAGACAAGCCCTCTTCTTTTTCCTTTGAAGACTTTCTTGAAACAATACTTAAATGATGAATTCTTCTTCTAAATAATGATTTCAATTTTTATCTCTAAATTCATAGGTTTTCCATCAACTTCTCTTGTTGATATAGGCCTCTTGGTTGCTGAAAAATGCTCTAGAGAAGTTCTATATCAAGTACAAGTTGAATACCAAAAGATCTTTTTGGTACATTCCAATTCTGTGTAAAAAAAAAAAAAAAGTTAAAGCGCCTCTGAACCCGACTTGAACTGGCACCTACTCACCCAATATGGGCTGGTGCTAGTTCCATTCTGGAACACCATGATTTTCTACCCTTTCCTCGATTTTCCCTAGTTTTTCCAGAGCAAAGTCGGCGCTGGTTGTTATGCTTTGGGTTGGCGCTAGTTCATGACTGGAAATCCGTCGTTTTTACTCCACTTTCATCAATTTATACATAAAATTGTCCAAAACACTTTTCACAGGCAAAATATCAAATAAGAAGGGATTTTCTAATTATTAAATGAAAAGTATTAGAAAATAATCTCAAATAACTAGGAAAATATTGATACATTTAGGCCCTATCACATTCATCCATACTTGAGCCTTTGCTTCTCCCCAAGTAAACACTTAAGACAAGATAAAATAAAATCAACTATCTCAACACAAGTCTATCCATAATAAAGCCAAAATTTCTCTTCAACCCAGAACAAAAGTTTGTCATTCATTCAACCATTTAAGAAAAACTTTTGCAAACTCATGTATTAAACTAAATATCTCCAAGGCCCTCAAAGTTAAATTAAAAAAGCTCGTATTCAGTATAAGAAAATTATTCCATCGTTTAAGCTAAAACATAGACAACATAAATCATATAAGTTAAGTCATTAACCAGCTTCAAGCATCATAGAATCAAATTCACATAATCTCAAGTCGTAACATAAGGAAACAATTCACTCTTTTTTTTTGAAAAAATAGGGAATTGATAGCTTCAAGTGAATGGCTTTCTCTTCATTCACTGTATTAGCCCCCTTATAGTCATCATTTTTCTTTTTCTCATTTTTTCCTTTGCTTTCTTTTCTTTTCTTTTGCCTTCAGGATAGCCTAAAAAAAGTACACCAAATAATACTTGTTACTACTCTCCATATTGATCCTCTTTTTAGCATAGATTGTTAGGCGTGAAGAAATCACGTTTTGTAGCACTTTTCCTTAGCTTTTTGGCATGCTTTCATAAGATAAACCATGATTTACTACTCAAAATGTGCTCTCAAAATCTTTAGGACATTTGATAAAAATGAGTAGAAGTAGGTGTTAGTGTTATGCCCTAGAAATAATTACATGTATTTTGTATATTGCACATTTATTCAATAATACAAGGCATTCTTTTTCATTTAGTTTATTTTATTTATGTCTCCTGTGTATGTAAGTGTTCGATAAAGTCCTAGGTACAATACTGTGTTAAATAAATCATGATAGAGATCACAATTAGAGGTTTCTACTACATTGGATAGTGTTTATACTTAAATTATCCCTAGTCATAGTATTAATAAGATAGAACATCATTAGTACGTTAAGACTAGTACATGTTATCCTTCTTGATTTGATTAGGAAATAGTTCTCACATCCGTGAGTATTGTGATATTTAAAGTTAACATGTGAATGCTTGTTACTTGAACAAGTATATTGGATGACCTAGCTATGAGATAATCAAATCGATAACTATTTAGTGCTAGTGATAGAATCTCATTAATAGCAAATATGTAAGTATCCTTAGACATGAGATCTCCAGGGTACTTTGTTTGCTAAGCGTTATACTTTGATTCCAATCTTTGGAGTCCTAACAAGACTGCCGATAGGATGGATATTGGGTACAACATAAAATAAACGAAAGTAGTTGAGAGGGTCAATGAAGGATTTATCACTCCTAATAGTAGGGCATATATCACATGGTCACTTGTATAGAATCATTACTCGAGAAGTCCTTAGTCAAGGCGACTGTGTTGGAAATAGTTTCAATTGATACACATGTTGAGTAACAGATTCTGGAGGAAGTGCTAATAAATTCAAGCTAGACTTAATCACATTCTAGTAGGAGTTGGTACTAATTCCATACTCTGAAATTAAATAAGAAATAGTATAATGATCAGAGTTTATTGCACTAATGTTTTGCTATTGAAAGATTCATGTCAAGTTACTTAACTTTCTAGTCATTTGGGTACTCATGATGCATTACTAGATGTTGCTTATGATATGCTACATATTGATTTATTAATTAGAGAATTAATAAATTTAATCCTAATTATAATTAATAAATCAATTTTGATTGTTAAAAGGATTATTAATTATATTATGACAGAATTAATTCATATTAGCTACTAATTGATTAGAAAACCTAATAGGTCACACACAATAGAGGAATTGGTACTCAAGATTTTACTTGATAATATTATAGGGTTAATTTGTGAGAAGAAATAAATATTATTATGAGCTAATTATAAATTGTTATAATTAGTTAGGTGAAATTGTAATTATCTAAAAGGCTTTGGTTGAATTATAAACTTGTTACAAGGGGCTTAATTGCAATTAAATAACCATGAGCCGAAAATTTGGAAAAAGCTATGTTTGTTTCCAGAATGGTCTTGGAAGAGGAAAAAGGTTTTTCTGTACAGAGAAGTGTTTCACATAAGTTTTTTTTTCCAAAAGGGTGTTAAGGAAACAAGAAGGAAAAAGGTAAACCATGTTTTCCTACAAACTAGTTGGGGTGGCTTTCTAATATAGAAGTCATTGAGAAATTGTTCTTGATGGGATTTGATCTTCACAAAAAGAAAGCCACCGCAATTTTTCCTCTCTGAAACTTTCTCCTTGGTTTTTAGTTTTGACCGAAAGAAACACAGTAGCTTTTTCTTCTTTTTGGAAAACACTATAGGAAAGGAGTATTTTAGCAATGGCTTTTACTGTCGATGAAATAAACAGCGACAAATTTGCGACGACAAAAAACCATCGCTAAATAATTGGTCACTGAGGGAAAAATTACGAGAACACTCAACAACCATCGCTAAGGGCTATGGCTTAGCGATGGCTAAATGACTAAAGTCAAACATAGCTGTGGTTATATGGCTGCTGTTTTGCGACGGTAGTGTATGTACGACCTTTGCTATTACGTAGCTAACCGCTACGGAATAGCGATGGTAATGAAAGTTTTAATTTTCATTTTGTTTAGATGGCCGTCGCTAGTACATAGCTAGTTGCCGCGGTGTAGCAATGACTTTTCATTTTAATTTTAGTTAGTTTATATGTGGCCGTCACGAGTACATAGGTAATTGCTATGGCATAGCGACGACACTAAATTTTGTTTAAATTGGCCATCAGTATTACGTAGCTACTTGCAATGGAATAGTGTCGGCCATAGAATTTTGAATCTGCTTTGTTTAATGGTCATCGTGATACCCTTGTTAATTTGAGAGTATTTAGCGATGGCCGGATTTAGCGATGACTTTCTACCCTCGCTAGGGCCGTAGCTAGTTTGCAACTTGCACAACATATTTATTATTATTACTCCATTTTCCCTGTAACATTACCTTATATTATACCTATTTATCAAAACAATAAACAAACAGTATACAAAACCAAAATAGAATTTGAAATCTCTAAATTGCGTATTTAACAATACTAAATGGACAATGAAATGAATACAAATTTGTCTAATAAACATAGATACAATAAGAATTACGGAGCAATTCCTGTAGGGGTGGAGGAGGTGGACCACTGATGCCGCCATGTAAAGGAGGGTGATGATCTAAGGGAGATATAGTGAAGTCCTCACCATCACCATCACCATCACCATCATTAGCTCTCTCATCAAGAATAGGAGGGGGCTGTGGTGTGGGCAATCCTATCTTCTCAGCCATCACTGTCAGCAGCCCCAGCCATGTAGACATCACACCGCTTGTATGTCTCTATCTATCTCTTGTATCATTCCCACATCCATAGCTTAACCTTCTGGACCTTCTCATCTATCCTCCTATCAAAGTCATTGGCAGGAGCTGTAGTGGAAGAGCATAAGGGCAGCTGTCTCTGATACAAATGTTGATGTACGCGTGTTACCTCTGACCCATGCCAAGACCTAACCTTTATTGAAGCCACCCGATGCCTGAAATAACATGGCCTTGTCATCGGGCATGACGAATGAGGTAACGGAGTTGTTAGAAGAACCCTGTGAGTAACTTTGTCGTAATTGCTCCACATCTTCTTGAAATGGGAAAATAATGACAATCTTTACATAGATTATCTTACAAGAATTAAAGTAATGATATTGAACGCAATAAGTAATTACTACCCCAACTGCGCACTGACAAACTCTTCTTGCTTGGGCACCTTCTGGAATATATGTAAACTCTTAAACATGTCCATGTAAGTGAATCTACTCCCCTGCTCTCTCCGCTACAATAATATTTAAAGTATGATGAAGGTAGGATAAAATATGTAAAGAGGTAAGATTTTTTTTTTTTAAAGAATAAAGTAAATTACCAGATGATCCTCATTCTTAGTAAAAGGCCTCGACCCTCCTGTGTGAGTAGTACCACCGAGACCTACTCCTTTTTGCCGTGGTAGAAATCTGCCGATAATCCTTTGTCCCCTAATATCAACTCATCTCAGTCCAATCAGTAGGTTTCACCTAAGAAGGGCTCTTGCCAATCGCACGAGCCATGCAAAAGGTATTCAAAAATCTAGTTCGCAACTTCTTCTCCCAATTGAGTCGATCCTGTGCCGTCCTCATCTCTCCAGGTGAAATATTTTTGAAAAGCACATTTAAAACTTGCAATTAGAATATAATTATACTTTAGAAGTTAGATATAGTAGAATGCTTATGATGATGCAAATATTTTTGATGAAACAGAAATCCAAGCAAATAAAGGAAAAATATATTAATACATGCATTAATGATGTTTGTAGGTATATAAAAAATGTCTTCACTCCTAACTGCAAGCACACTTTACATGGACTAAACTACACATTTCTTACGAATATAGACATCACAAAAAAGGGTATATGAGTTATAAGAACCACCACAAGATAAGTGACAAACAATGAAATAATGCTTCCTAACTTTGAACCAAAAGTTGTATCTTACCCCCACTTCTGGAACTACATGTCCTTAACATTTTATGGGACATGTGCGCACGTAGGGTATACATTCTTGAAGTGCTAGTGGATCGTATCGGTAAGCAGTGAGACACAATTTGTAGCACCGGTGAGCCTTGAGCAAAGAAAATGAGTTCAATTGATTTTGTGAATTAAGTTATATCGAAACAAAGTGAGGAATAAGACAACTGGCATATTAGACGACTCAGATGAAGGCCCCAACGGAGAAGGCTGTCCAGTCAGCTGTGGTGGATCCACCGGGGCGTGTGGCACTAGAAGTCATGGAGTCCGACTCGGAGAAGGTGTGCGCTCACCATCTAACTCAGCCACGGCAGTCCTGTGGGACCAGATGACTGTCCTCCGAAAGCCATAGCAGAGTGCTATGTAACATATAACAAAAGAACAAACTGCATGAAATCTACTCCAACTTACATTAGTTTTAATAATTAATTAACACAAGATTACAAATAAAAATAACAAGAAAAATTCTAAGTAGATATAAACTGTTAGCCCTAAGGGCTTTCTCTTATGTTTTGACTTATGACAAACATTAATGTGAACTAACTTGTGTAATATATATGTGATAGGACATGTTTGACCTTAGTTCTTCTAAGGCATTCAAA
The DNA here is from genome assembly GCA_026120185.1 of Voacanga thouarsii. Taxonomy (NCBI): domain Eukaryota; kingdom Viridiplantae; phylum Streptophyta; class Magnoliopsida; order Gentianales; family Apocynaceae; genus Voacanga; species Voacanga thouarsii. The sequence goes on from JANUWF010001165.1 coordinate 3,577,356, forward strand.
TATGATTGTTAAATAACTATTGAGCAATGGAATTCAAGTATGGAAGATCAAAAGGAAGTTCAAAGTATATGGGGTTGCATACCAAGAAGTCTTTATAGAAGAACTTTAGACTAGGAAGTGTTATTATGATATTTCTTATTAATTCCTATATCTCATTACCTTTTGATTCAATTGATTCTTACCTTGAAGCATACAAAGAAAAGGATTTCAAGGTTTTGAAAATCTTAGAATTTTGGATTGAGTAGTTTGGATGTTTCTGTATCCAAAAGATTCATCCAAAATCTTGTAAACTGTGTTGAATTGTTTCTGCCTGAAAAGTGCCATTTTTGATTTACTATTTGGATGCATCATCATCCGAAACTTGAGTCCAAAACATGGATTAATTTAACAGAAAAATTTTAGCAATTTTATAGCCGTTGGAACTTCACTTTTTGGCTCTATAAATAGCCTCTAAACAAGATTAGACACATGATTTTTGTGACATTCTTCTAAGAAACACTAGTGCTCAACAGTTTACAAAAATCTCCTTTTATCAAGTGCCTCAAAGTGAATTCATATTTTGTCAAAGGTAAAAGTATTTGTGCTTTGTACCTTAGTGAACATCTGCTCAATCAAGTGATCTTTTATTGTTCTATTGATATTCAATCTCTTTTATAGTATACGGTTGTGGTGTAAAACCCATTTGGGATGAACATAGAAGTGATTATTTGATTGAGGTTTTGGAATACCAAGTCCTCTCTTGTATATGGTACAGTTTGATTTCATTAAGTGGAGTAAATGAAATCTAGTTGAAAATCCTTAAGTGTGAGCTTAAGATAGTCGATGTAGATCTTGATAGATCGAACCACTATATATTCTGTGTTTCATTTCTCTACATACATTATTTACTACATTGCATTTTTTCTCTAGTCTGAATCTAGATATATATCAAAGAGTTCTTGGATAACTTTCTTTGTTACTATAAAGTTGGTCCAAGCAACTTGATGATCATCATTATTCTGTATATTAGACGAGTCAAAAATTTTTAGCTTGCCAAAAACTTTATTCACCCCCCTTCTAAGGTTTTTCATTTGCTATCAGAGCTTGGTCTACATATTCTTAGTTTAACAACCTTGTAGAAAAGATCTTCATGGCAAGCTTATCCTCTCTTCCATATCTTGAAGGATCTTCAACAAATCGTCCTCCTTTGTTCAATGGAAACAACTACACATTCTGAAAAAATAGAATGAAAATTTATATGCGTTCTATCAATTTTGAGTTTTGGAATTTGATAAAGAAGGTCCTTTTATTCCATCAAAATTTGTTGATGGCAAAAAATTACCTAAACAGAATGATGAGTTTAGTGTTGAAGACAATGCTAAGATGACTCTAAACTTTTAGGCTATGAACATTTTATGTTGTGCACTAGATGCGACTAAATACAATCAAGTTAGTGGTTGTGATTCAGCCCATGAAATGTGAAAATTACTTGAAGTCACCAATGGAGGGACATACCAAGTCAAAGCATCAAAACTGGGGCTTCTAATTCATGATTATGAATTATTCACAATGAAGCTAAATGAAAGCATCACTGATATGTTACGAAGATTCACTAATATCTCAAATGGTCTCAAAGCTTACGAGAAGGTTTATTCCTTTGGGGAATAAAGTCGAAAAATTTTAGATGCCTTACCAAAAAACTGGCAGCCTAAAGCTCTTATAGTGGAAGAGTCTAAGGATTCAAAATCCTTACCAATCGAAGAGCTGATCAGATCTCTTCTAACTCATGAGATGAAACTTAAAAGGTTTCAAGAATCTGATGATCATGATAGAGGCAAAAAGAGAATAGCATTGAAAGTTGAAAATGAAGATAAAGAAACAAGTCTATCGGAAAGTAGTGAGGGTATGGAAATGGACAATGAAGATTTGGCTATAATAGCAAAAAAAAAAAAAAAAAATCAGAAGAGTGTTTAACAAAGGGAACTACAAAAGAGGAAAGAAGTTCGTGAAAAAGAACAGACAAACCCTAGTATTCAAACCTCAATACTATGAATGTAAAAGTACTGATCACTTCATTGCTGATTGTCCAGTTGCAAAAGGTAAGGAAGGAAGAATGCTTAGGAAGAAGAAAGACCTGAAGGCAAAGAAAGGTAAAGGATTGATGGGACATTGGGACTTAAATGGGATTGAATCTGAAGATGAAGATTCTAAGAATTAAACTGCTAACATATGCTTCATGGCCTTGGAAAACGAGGTAAACTCTTCTACATCTAATTTCATGTCTAATTTGCTTATATCTATGACTGAAAAGTATGATGATACGAATGAGCTGTTAATTGATATGTTTCATGAACTAAAAAAACCTGTCTAGAAAAAAAATAAAGAAATGAAGTTGAAGATTAACAGCTTGATGGAAGAGAATGAAATGTTCTTAAATGATAACAAAATGTCTCTTCAACCACATGTGAGTGTTATTATTGAAAAAGAAGTGATCATGACTACTTTACAATATGCATCTTTGGAAAATAGAAATTTGTGTGATAGAATTTAAAATCTTGAAAGTATGGTTAGCACTTTTAATGACATGAAAAATAGAGTCAATGATCTTATCACTTGTATTGAAAATTTCACAAATGGTAAAAGTAATTTGAAAAAAATTACTCGGAACTCAACATCAAGTTGGAAATCGAAATGGTTTAGGATATAGACATGAGGATAAGGACAAAATTTACAAGCCTAGATTTGTTAATGCTAGAAAGTGAAATGGCTTAGGATATGGACATGAGAATAATGACAAAAATAAAAAGTCTCAATTTGTTAAATCTGCCTTATGTTATACAACACACAAAGCTTGCACATATTGTGAAAAATCTGGACATATAGTTTCAAGATGTCTTATTAAAAGAAAAGTGGAATCTAGTGGAATAACATTCTAGAAAATAAAAGGAAATGTTACTAACCTTCATGGACCTAAGAAAGTGTGGGTACCAAAAATCATTCCTCCTTCTCATGTATAGGCACAGTTTTTTACCTTCCCCAAGTGGTTCTTGAACAGCGGTTGTTCAAGACACATTACTGGAAACGCAGCTTTGTTAGAGGATATACAGACCACAAATGAAGGATTCTTTACATTTGGAGACAAGAAGAAAAGAAGGATTCTTGGCATTGGTAATGTTAGTAATGGTTCCTTAACTATTATAAAAAAAGTATTACTTATTAATGATTTGAAATATAACTTGCTTAGCATTAGCCAACTATGTGATAATGGCTGCAAAGTCATCTTTGAAAAGGATTCTTGTTCTATAATGGACAGCTTAAATCTTGAAACAATATTTACTGCCAAATGTGGAATTGTATATGTGTTCTATCTAAATGACCTTATAGCTAATGGTATTAGGTGCCTATCCGTAGATAACAATGATGGTTATCTTTGGCATAGAAGATTAGGTCATGTATCTTTTGATTTACTAAATAAGCTATCTTCAAAATAGCTTGATAGAGGACTATCCAAATTGAAGTTTGATAAAAGTAAAATTTGTGATGCATGCCAATTTGGAAAACAAATAAAAACATCCTTTAAACCTAAGAAAATGATTTCAACCTCAAAACTTCTCGAATTAATTAATATGGATTTGTTTGAACTAATGAGAACTGTTAGTCTTGGAGGTAAGAAGTATGCATATGTACTTGATGATTTTTATAGATTCACTTGGACTTTATTTCTTGGACAAAAGGATGAAGACTTTTCTGAATTTTTGAAATTGATTAAATGCATCCAAAACTCTATTGGATGCAAACTGATTTCTATTAGAAGTGATAATGGTAAAGAATTTTGCAACAATGAATTTACTCACTGCTGTGATGAAAATGGAGTCTTTCATAATTTTTTAGCAACAAAAACTCCTCAACAAAATGGTGTTGTTGAAAGGAAAAATCGTTCTTTGCAAGAAATGGCTAGGTCAATGCTTTGTGAAAAATTATGTTGAGACCATTTTTGAGAAAAACACCTTTTGAACTTATTTTTGACAAAACTCCATTAATCTCTTATTTTAAAGTGTTTGGCTGTAAATGTTTTATCTTTAAAACCCGAGAAAATCTTGGAAAATTTGACAGCAAGTCCGATGAGGCCGTATTTCTTGGATACTCTTCCAACAAAAAGGTATATGGAGTGTACAACAAATGAACTCTTTGTGTGGAAGAATCCGTGCATGTTGTCTTTGATGAATCTAACATTTATGCTTCAATGAGAGATGATGATGATGTAGGAAGTTCAAAAGAAGTCAAATTGGATCAACTTAAAACTCTACCGCTAGATACTCATGCAAAAGAAGAAGAAATTGAAGAGCTACAAGATAAACAAGGAAAAGAACAAACTAAAGATTCTAGGAATCAATAATTGCCAAAGGATTAGAAATACAAAATAAGTCATCCCAAAGAACAAATCATTGGTGATCTAAACTATGGAGTTAAAACTAGACGGTATTTTATTGACAACTTTGCTCTTCCTTCAAATATAGAACCTAATTGTATTGATATAGCATTATATGATAAAGTTTGGATTATTGCTATGAAAGAAGAATTAAACTAATTTGAAAGAAATCAAATTTGGAAACTTGTCTCTAGACTCTTGATCGTCCTGTTATTGGTAGCAAATGGGTATTTAGAAATAAATTTGATGAAAATGGAGCTATGATTAGAAATAAAGCTAGACTAGTCGCCCAAGGATTTAATCAAGAAGAATGTATTGATTATGATGAGACATTTACTCCTATTGCTAGACTAGAATCCATAAGAATGCTTCTTGCTTTTGCATCTTTCAAAAATTTCATGCTCTATCAAATGGATGTTAAGAGTGCATTTCTAAATGGTTTTATTGAGGAGGAAGTATATGTTGAACAACCTCCTGGTTTTATTCATGAGCATTTCCCAAATCATGTTTTTAAACTTTCTGAAGCTCTTTATAGATTAAAGCAAGCTCCAAGAGCTTGGTATGAGAGGCTTAGTGGTTTCTTGATTTCAAAAGGTTTTTCAAGAGGCTTGATCGATACCACATTGTTCATCAAATCTAGTAATTGTTTAAATCTATATTGATGATATCATTTTTTGTGCTACTAATGACTTTTTGTGCAAGATGTTTCCTATAATAATGCAGCAAGAATTAGAAATAAGTATGATGGGAAAACTAAGCTTTTTTCTTGGACTGCAAATTAACAAACTAAGGATGGGATCTTCATAAGTCAAGCTAAGTATGCAAAGGAGTTGTTCAAAAGGTTTGGAATGAATGAAGCAAAAGAAATCAGCACACCTATGAGTACTTCTATAAAACTTGATCAAGATGAAAAGAGTAAGAAAGTAGATGAACATAAGTATAGAAGTATGATTGGAAACCTACTCTATCTTACTGCTAGCCGATCAGATATTATGTTTTTAGTATATCTTTGTACTCGTTTTCAATCTTGTCCAAAGGAATCACATCTATGTGCAATAAAATGCATACTTTGATATCTAATTGGCACATATGATTATGGCTTATGGTATCCTCACACTAACACATTTGATCTTATAGGATACATTGATGCAAAATATGCAGGCTGTAAAGTTGAAAGAAAAAGTACTAGTGGCTATTGCCAATTTTTTGGACACTCTATTGTGTTATGGCACAACAAAAAGCAGGATTGTGTATTCTTATCCACTACTGAGGCTGAATACATCGCAGCTGGAAATTGTTGCGCTCAAATTTTGTGGATGCAGAATACATTGCTAGATTTTGGTCTTAACTTTAATTGCATACCTATATTATGTGATAATACAAGTGTTATCAATCTAACAAAAAATCCTGTTCAACATTCTAGGACAAAGCATATAGAAGTTAAACATCACTTCATCTGAGATCATGTACTCAAAGGCGATATGTGTGTTGAATATATTTCAACTGATGAACAACTTGTAGATATCTTGACTAAACCTCTAGTTGAAGAAAGATTCAATAATCTAAGAAGCGTTTTGGGAATTACAAAAATCTGATAGCTAACCTTTTGGCATAAAGTCTTCTTTATTTTGCAAGATTAGTGAAGAAAAAGTTTTTGGAAACAATGTTTGTATCCAAAACGCACCAACATCTATTTGGACGTAGTATTTAAGTCAAAATCCTGCATCCAAAATGCATTTATAAAAAAGTCTCGCTTGGATGGTTATTTCGGGTTGGGTCAAAATCCAAAACATTTTTTATATACCTTATATTTTTCCTTACTCCAATTTTTGAATTTCAAAAAGTTGGTTTGCGTGTTTCTCTAAACTTCTGTAAAAAAATTATCTTTTCAATGCACTTTATATCACATTGCTCCAGACATTCAAAACACTCTGATTTTTTTCTTCAAATCCCTATAACCGACTCCTCCAAAAGTCTCTGTGTTCTTCTTCAAAGAAAATCGCCAGTCCAAAAAGAAAAAGCCCTAATCTTACGAATGGCAAAAATGAAATCTTCTGCACCAAAACCCAAGAAGGGGCACAAAATGTCTCCGAAGATGAAGAAGAAGGGTTCAACTTCAAGAAAAGCGAAAGGGAAAAAAAAAATGTCCCCTCAACTGGCTTCTCGGTGTCACACTATGACTCATCAAAGTTTTCTCCGGAACAAATGAGTTCTGGAAATCAGGTACTCCGTTTCATAGACTCTAAGTGTGAAACTAATTTTAATGACTGTGTTTTAAGGAACAAAACAGTTATTTCTGGATACCGTGCTAATCCTTTGGCCATTCTAAATCTTTCGAATGTACTGGATATGTTTGAACACATTGGATGGGGTAGTTTACTTTCTGTCAATGAGAAATTATTTACTCCACTTATTTGGAAATTTTATGCTAATTTAAGAAAAGGTCGTCTTGAGGAAACTAGGGGAGGTTTCACGATTCGATGGTATGTGTTAAGAGTTAAGGGAAAAGATATTGAGTTTGATCACCATTTGTTAAATAGGATCTGTGATGTGAGGGATGCTAGAATTCAATATTTTGAGTTGAACGAATTTCCAGAGGGAAATAATATTTTTTATTTGAAGAAATTTGAGGAAATCTTTATTGGAGGAAAGAGTTTTGGGAACTCTGGTAATAGAAGTATAAAATGGCCTAATAGAGTTGGAAGGATTTTGCACCATATGGTTTCCACTATGGTGGTTCTAAGCTACAAACATAAGACCTCCATAAGTAATCTACAAATGGTAATCATGTTGGCCTTGGCAGAAGGAAGGAAAATAAACTTTGGGTTTTTAGCTGTCAAATTAATGATGCAATCAAGGAATACAAGCAAAGTTTTGCCTTTTGGAAATATGTTATCTAGAGTGTTCAGTCATTTTCATGTTGATTTAAATTCAGTTCCTAATGATTTGACAAAAATGAATGTTTACAGCTTTGACTCCTTTGAGAGAATGGGTTCTGTGAGAATGGGTAATGAATGCTGAGAGACACAGAGGGCAAAGAAAGAGAATATTTGATGAAAATTAAAATAGAAGGAAAGTCTGTTCCTATTGCTGGAACAAAAAGAAAACTTTAAGATGATCCTCAGGTAGAATCCTCTGCTAAAGGGAAAGAAAAAGATGAGGGATTATCTGTGAGCATATTGGATGCTATCAACTCACTAGCTGTGAAATTGGATAATCTCAATTCTGAGCTTCAAAGTCTTGGAAATAGATTAAGAGTAGTAGAAAGGACTGCAAAAATAGATGCACCAGTGTCTACTCCTACAATGTTTGCTCAAGAAAAGGAAATAAGAGAAGAATTGGTTATTGAAAGAGAAACTGATCTGCCTGTTGTGGAGGAAGAGCATGATATTGAGCAAACCTAGAAAAAATCTCTGATTAAGGAAACTGTAGCACCTTTCGCATTTTCTAAACCATATGTCTTATCTGGTAAGAGACAAAAACTGTGGTGGTGAAAAGAAAATCCAATAGGATTGCTGGTCAACACTCTAAAATGGGTGCCAGATCAAAAGTTGAAACCATTAACATCTCCTAAGAAGACTAGTTGGGCAGGATGATATTCAGTTGATCTTTAGTTGACATCATAAACAAATTTACTTTCTGCAAATTGAACAATTTACTTTTCTGTCTTTAAATTATGCACAAGGATAACTGCTAAAATTCTGCATACTACTTAAATTCTGATCTATCTAGATTCTATTTCTTCCACCTTTTTTCTGCTATTACTTTTTTTGATTGATGACAAATGGGGAGAAAATTGAACTTATCTGAAATGAACTGTTATGATGTATATGAACTGATCTGATATGGATTGAACTGATCTAAACTGAGATGAATGACTGGGAAGATATTAGATATTAACTGATCTGAATGACTAGGAAGATATGAACTGATATGATACTGTTTAGGAAATTGTTAATGTTGATAATGTCCTTACTGGATAATGTCCTTAATTGATATGATAATGTTGCTGCAAATATAAACTGACTAAAAATGTTTACTTTACTGGATATGATTATTGGAAAATGATTGGAAGTTTCTGCATTGAATATTGGGATAATTTTTGGCTAAACTTATTCTTATAATTATGAACGATACTTTGTGCTCTATTTGATCTTTTATGAACTGATTGATATAAAACTTTATCATCTCTTATTTCAATTTATGGTCACTCAAATCTTTTTTGCCAAAAGTATTCTCTTCATAATGAAGGTATCTTTGAGACTAATCTGAGAAGATGTGAATATGATTCTCTGACAAAATAAAAAATTTAGTCAGATGGATTGTTTTCCTTATGTTTAAAATTCTTTGAAAATCTAAAAAATCCATTATCCTATGCATTGTGTTAGGGGGAGTTTTGGACTCATATTTTCTTGATCCAAATATCTTTTTAAAGATTCATACTATTTTTGACACACATCTTTTGGACATCCAAAACCGGTATCCATAAAGGTTTCATACATATTTTCACAAATGTTTTGGACATACGTTTTTTACGTACAAAATTGAATCCAGTTTTTCCCTCTCATTTTGAAATATTCATATAAGAAAATATTAAGAGGGAGCATCTCATCATATAACTTGCCCACTGTATCTTCCTTAGAAAATCAGTGAATCATTATTTCTCTATGGAATAATCAAGTGATGGAAGGATGAAGGATATGGAGGTAGGTTGGGCCATAGGCTCATTGAGCCATGTTTGTGAGTATATGCTTTAAAATTATCTATCTTAATCTCATAAGCACTATTTGAGACATATTATGAGAGAATGCATTTCAATGAAAAATATTCGTATCTCTCTCGATCAACATGTTCATTCTATACACATTATTGTTCTTTAAATATATATATATATATATATATATATATATATCATTTGTTATCAAGTTTGTCATCACTAAAAAAGGGGGAGATTGTTAGCCCTAAGGGCTCTCTCCTATGTTTTGACTTATGACAAACAATGATGTGAACTAACTTGTGTAATCTATATGTGATAGGACATGTTTGACCTCAGTTCTTTCACGACATTCAAATATGATTGTTAAGCAACTCTTGAGCAATGTAATTCAAGTATGGAAGATCAAAAGAAAGTTCAAAGCATATGGAGTTGCATACCAAGAAGTTCTTATAGAAGAACTTTAGACAAGGAAGTGTTATTAAGGTATTTCTTATTAATTCCTATATCTTCTTACCTTGAAACACACAAAGAAAAAGATTTCAAAGTTTTGAAAATCTCAGAATTTTAGATTGAGTAGTTTGGATGTTTCTGCATCCAAATGATTCGTCCAAAATCCTGTAAACTGTATTGAATTGTTTCTGCCTGAAAAAGTACCAATTTGGATTTATCTTTTGAATGCATCACCGTCTAAAATAATAGTCCAAAACACAGATTAATTTAATAGAAAAATTACAGCCATTTTGTAGCCGTTGGCACCTCACTTTTTGGCTCTATAAATAGCTTCTAAATAAGATTAGACACAAGATTTTTGTGACATTCTTCTAAGAAACACTAGTGCTCAATAGTTTACAAAAATATCCTTTTATCAAGTGCTTCAAAGTGAATTCATATTGTGTCAAAAGTAAAAGTATTTGTGCTTTGTACCTTAGTGAACACCTACTCAATCGAGTGAGCTTTTACTGTTCTATTGATATTCAATCTCCTTTGTAGTACAAGGTTGTGGTATAAAACACATTTGGGGTGAACCTTGAAGTGATTTTTGATTGAGAGGTTTTAGAAAACCAAGTGTGGTGATCCTCTCTTGTATGTGGTAGAGTTTGATTTCATTAAGTGGAGTAAATGAAATTTGGTTAAAAATCCTTAAGCTTGAGCATAAGGTAGTGGACGTAGATCTTAGTAGATCGGACCACTATATATTCTGTGTTTCATTTCTCTACATACATCAGTTACTACATTGCATTTATTTCTTTAGTCTAAATCTGGATATATATCAAAGAGTTCTTGGATAGCTTTCTTTGTTACTATAAAGTTGGTCCAAGCAACTTGATGATCATCATTATTCTGTATATCAAATGAGTAAAAAATTGTTAGCCTGCCAAAAACCTAATTCACCCGCCTTCTAAGGTTTTTCGTAAACAATGAATGAATGCATGCACAATATAATAATCTAAGGGAAGCAGGGAAATGTATGTAAGTCTATAAAAGCTTTTGTAAGTTAATTAGAAATCATCTTCAAACTAAGTACTATTCTCTTTAGTAAAAAAATGCATCTCGGGGAGAGAATTAATTAGCAAAACTTGAAATGTTTGGAGTAATTATTACAAATCATATTTCTTCGCTTAGATCATCTTCCAATAAATATTCTCAATCATCTTCATTAGTATTGGTATCTATTTCCCATTCGTTCTCAGCTTCATCTTCACCATTGCTATTCCCCTTTCAAAAAACCTCCTCGTTATCATCTAACACCTCGTTCGGCCTAGACTCATGTGTAAGAGGACCAAGATCTGCCACCAAAGATATACACACAACAGTATTGTTATCAACATCTTCTTAATAAGCTGGATCAACTAAAGGGGCATCAAACACATAATGAGCTTTAGTTTTACACACTGCCAACCAATCAACTCTTGCTATTGGGACTCATGGATATTTACAATTGTAACACCCCTAATAAAGGTAATAGCGGAACTATATCAACACCGGGTGTCGCTTCGTCCAGTTACCTAGACAAAGGGTCTTTATAATGAAAAACCAACAGAGTATATAAGGTCCAGATCTATACAATAACCCATACTAATGGTCATGTGCACATATATAGCAAAGAATCTCATACATGAAAATTTCAATTCAACATCACTAATAAGGTACATTATCCAAAAGGGAAACGTTCAGACCTATTCTATTGTCACTGTGCTATTGTCCTCTATATGTAGGTCTGCTCAACTCCAAATCCTACAAAAAGGTAAGATAAAAGACACGTGTGAGTGAAAAATCACCTAGTGAGTCCCGTGTGTACTAGTTCTTTATCAAAGAGGTAGAGTACACAAAACTTTTTGTGAAATAGCATATTATTTGCATACATGAAAATTTCATACATGCATTCATGTGCACATATATAGCAAAGAATCTCATACATGAAAATTTCAATTCAACATCACTAATAAGGTACATTATCCAAAAGGGAAACGTTCAGACCTATTCTATTGTCACTGTGCTATCGTCCTCTATATGTAGGTCTGCTCAACTCCAAATCCTACAAAAAGGTAAGATAAAAGACACGTGTGAGTGAAAAATCACCTAGTGAGTCCCGTGTGTACTAGTTCTTTATCAAAGAGGTAGAGTACACAAAAATTTTTGTGAAATAGCATATTATTTGTTCATTATAAATTATTCCAAAACTCTTTAACGAAGAGTTTATTCAGAACTCAATCATTTTTGGAAAACTGTATTTCAATTTCAAATCATTACCCCAGTTTTCAAATCATAGGCACTTCTCCAATAGAAGGTCGGCCTGTATCTACATGTAAGTCCCGCAGTTCTTGCCTTTAACATCACGTATCATTGTATTGAGACCGTAGCCTCCAATACTTAACCATGCATCGCCGGAATAAGTACACCGTAGCGTACTTCTGCTCAGGTATACCGCAGCATACGTAGTGTACCACAGCACACACTTGCCACTATAAGCCAGGGGTCCCAATCTTGACATCAATCACCATCGAGGCAATAAGGAGTCAAATGCACCGAGTGTCCCCGCTCGGCATCCAGTGAATGACTTAAAATAAGAAGCGCCCACAGACGTGGCAACTGCCAGGTGCTAAACGGCTAACCAGGATGATTCATCCCTATGTCCTGCCACCCTGTTTGGAGTAAGACAATCCCTAGAACTAGCTAGGTTACTTCGGGTCATCTACCTCTAACATGAGCTAGTACAAAGATCAAAGTCCTTGCTGAGTACTTAACATTAACAATACCAACCCCGTCTGACTAATCAGGACAGAGGGTTATTTCATCTCACAAAATTTCAAATCCAAACAGTTTTGGGGCAAAATGACATTTTTCATAATTTGATCCCACTGACTCGCAAGTCAGATCATTATTCACATAGGCTCCACAGAGTTAATCAATTCGTTCCATGCCACATCAAGCCAATAAAACAATTTTAGGGATCAAAAGATCGTTTTCCAAAAGTTAATCTCATCACGAGAGATCATTTTCCAAAATCATGTTCAAACAGGATAAAGAATTCTATTCACACATCAAAATATGTTCCCAAGAGTATCCGGCTCATTTTTCCTGTACTTAATCACAAAAGTCATTTTCAAGGGTATTCAGGTCATTTTACCCATACCCGATGTCAAAAGACTTTTCGAGAGTATTCGGGTCATTTTACCCTTACTCGATTTGAAAAATATTCATAAAAGTTCCAATAAGGATATTTTGGTCATTTACCGAATACCCGATTCTAAAGGTTTTCATAAAACATTCCAATAAGGATATTTGGATCATTTTTCAAATACCCGATTCCAAAAAGGAACTCATTTCAATAAATTCAGAATTCTAATCCCAAAAGAGGATTAAATTCAAAGTTTCCAAACATATTTTCATAACATGTTCCAATACGGGCATTCCAGTCAATTTATGAATACTCGATTCCAAAATTTACCATTTTCTAAAAATTTCAAATATTTAATCCAAAAAGAACTAAATTCACAAAATTCATGCTTTAATCATTCAGTAAGGTATCCAAGCCAATTATGATGTTCAATCAAGCCCAAAATGGCATAAAATAATTCTTGCTCAAATAAACCTTATACATATTCAGGGATTTCCAAAACGGTATATAATATAGCATTTCATGGAAAGGCAAAGCACGCTAGCTTTAGAAAGAGTTTTAGAAATCCAAGGGACTCACCTCGTGTCCTAAGCAACTCTTTCTGTTCATGGCCATTTAACCTTTATTTCTACTGTTTTGGACGTTCTATTGGCCATTTATCTTTAAATCTACACCAAACATTGTTTTCGGGTTAATTTGTATTTGGCCGAAATATAGCCGACGGGTAGTCGACGTCCAACCGACATTTAGCTGACGGTTAGCCGAGGAGGCCGACTGTTAGCCAATGGTTAAGGAAAACGTTCAACTTTCGTTCACGTCGTTTGTTCGATTCTTTCATTTTCCTTTTTCCACGTCCTTTCTCCCTTCATAAACAAGGGATTCACTTCATATTTCCCCAATTATTTCATCCAAATCATATAATTAATCGTTTCTAAATTCGTCTATGTTCTAAGCTAAATTCTGAAATTTTGCTGTTTTGACACATGATTTCGTTTTTGACATAACATTCAATCCACTACTCTGATTTGGCTCTATGATATACCAAAGCGATCGTAAGACTCTTAAATTTAATTTGGTATAGGCCATTTTTATATTTCTGGTTCCAGTAACATGTTACTAGGCAAAAACAGCCCAAGTAGTTTTCTGATTTTTGTCCATTTCCACAAAACAACTTCCCCTACTTGTGCTTCTTGATTCGTAACACCTATTTGACCCTTAATCCACTTCATTTCCCTTCAAACAACCTTAATTTTTCAGATTTTTAGGTTCAATAAAGCCATTAGGTTATGCAAATAACATATAACTAACATCAACATTCAAAAACAAATCATAATCCATTTTCTTTAATGTTTAACCCATTTTTACCCTAACTCTACCATCTTTCTTCTCAATTATGAACAACCTTTTAAATCACCTTTCAAATACCCTTATTCACCATACAAAACGTAGCCTATGAATCCTTTATCCTACCTGTATACACTCTTGCACACATAAAGTCTCACATAGTACATAATAATCATTTTAATCATCACAAATCTCATGTTTTCATGTTAAAATTCATATCAAAACGATCACCGTAATGAAATCTACAACTTTAATTCTTGAGGTATAGGACTTTACCTTGTGTATAAGGTGCTCTAGCTTCAATTTGCTCCAAGAAACTCCAACTTCTCCAAGAACACTATTTTCTCTCTCATTTTTCCAATTTTTCTTGATTTTTCCTTTCCTTTTCTTCCTTATTTCTTCCTTCCTTGTTCATTTATGCCCTTGGCCAATTTTCCCAGCCTACTCACCACCATTCTTAAGTCCATGGGTCAACCAACATTAATTACATTGTGGGCTATCCATTTTAAAGCTAAATTCCTATTGGTGGATTTAATTTAAATAGATAATTCTTAAGCTTATTTAATAAGCTTTTGCAATTTAATAATCCCAAAAATATTTTACTCCCACAATGGTATTTTAACACTTGTTTTCATCCACCATTCACACAATGCCACACGTCCATTTTTAACTATGATTTTCTATTTTCTTTAGAAATGACCAAAATTGGGTCCGTAACAGAAAAATATTTTATTTTACTATTCAACTCCAAAAATTCCACTGAATCCATTTGTAACACTTAAATTCTTCAATTCCCTCTCTACTTGGTCAAATTTGCTGTCAAAGTCGCGGGTATGGTCAAAATAATGAAAATGCCCCCGATACCCCGGGTAGCATAATTTGCACCAAAACATGCATTTAATTGCACTGATCAATTTCTCTTTTTAGAGTACCCTTAAATTCTAATTTTTTTAAATAATAATATCATTTTAAAAATTTAGGGTATGAGTAGAACAAATTCAATAATTACATCTGGGTCCCGACAAAATATTATTCCATCAAAATATTCGTCTCATTACACCGATCAACTTTTGTTCTGGACATCGGTACAAATTCTCATCCTATTACAAATAGTAGCCAATAGAAAGTGAAAAAGGTGGGGTGTTACAACAATAATATATTTAACTTGCTTGTGTTGCTAAAATAAAAGGATTGTACTTCGGGTACCTTCTTCGCGGGTTAATATCTATTAGTTTGAACTACGGATGCACTCTAACTCTTTAGTCTGGGGTTTGACCAAACCAATCACATTTGAAGAGCACAACTTATTGAGATTGTTGACCAAGAAATCGGACCTCTATAATCTCTTTCAAGATTCCATAGTAGTAATTTTCACATGTGTCAGAACCTCACCTCTTAACACATACTCTACTATTCATCGTACTTTTCCCTTCACTATACTCGCTGGTATGAAATCGATATCTATTCACAATATATCCATGAAATGATTTCACTTGCCTCGATAGACCCCAAGCAAAATTTTGGTAACGATTGATTCCTAACTACATTAAGTCTATTGTGCACCTATATAAATAAGAGTGTATAGTAAGTTAAGATATAAAAATTCTGATTTTCAAAAGATTATATGAGCTGAAAAACTTAATCTCTAAACCATGAGCTAAATTTATTTTCTATTATTTTGTCAACCTTTTCTTTTGAAATGTTTAGTTCTCCGAATTGTACTCGTGCAATGAATATACTAGAAGGTGCAAATTAGAACATTAAGAAGATGCCCTATTAACAACCCAAATGAGTATAATCTGAGTTAAGATAAGTCATACTTGATGTATGGTTGGACCTTTTCACAATTTAACAACATATAATTGAAAGCTACTTTATATTCATCTGAAGTGAGAAACCTAGTTTGAATCTTTCCAGGAGAGTTGCATATAGATAACTTCAGTTCCTTCGCCTTCAAGGCAACACATTCTTTTTCTTAGTTGCGAGCTACAGTTAAGTGCTTTGTTTGCACATGCGATTCTTATAGGGGCTCAATTCACCATTATTTTCCTAGTTATTTGAGGTTATTTTGAGATACATTTATTGTAATAACTAGGCATATTACTTCCTATTTGACATTTTGCTTGTAAAATGTGTTTTTGACAAATTTGTGTAGGTTTGAGTTAAATTCGAGTAAAATTGGAGAAATTTCAGAATGCACCTGGGACCAGGCCTAGCCAATGGACCAAGTGGCGGGTCCATTCTAGTTAAGTAGAGGAAACAGAGTAAATTTTAGGAAGAAAACAGAACAGATCTGGCACTAGATGTGTCGACTGGACTCGGCGTGTGAAACCCTAATCAAAACCAACCTTAGAGTAAGGGGGTTGGGATGCATGTCATATTCTATTACATGTTTAAATATATTTTTATATGATTTTATGTGCATTGAATTTGTGTTTTATAGTCTGGAGGGCTTGATTATGATTATTGAGTGAGAAGGGCAAAATGGTAATTTTTGCTTGAGGTGGAAAATGGGTGATAGCTTGAGGATTGAATAGGAAAATATTTTTAGAGAGAACATGAGAACAAGAGTTGTTGTGGTGTAGTTGTTAGAACTTTGGAATTAATTCTTGAGGTCTTGGGTTCAAATTCCATATTGTAAAAGTAAGTCAGTCCAGTTCGTTAGATCGGGTTGTGATGTATTGGAATTTAATGGCAAGAGGGTGAAAGAATGTAAGTATTTGATCGTGGGCGCTAAGGTCCAGAAATTGTTGAGGCAAGGGTGTCAAGGGTACCTGGTTTATATGATAAACAAGCCAAAGGACCAGTGCACTTTGGAGGACACTGAAGTAGTGAAGGATTTTCCCGATGTGTTTCCGGCGGAGTTGATTCTCTTCCTTCCAATCGAGAGGTGGAATTTAGCATCGACTTAGTTCTGGGAGTGGAACCAGTATCGCAGACTCCGTACTGGATGGCACCGGCAGAATTGAAAGAGTTGAAGGAACAATTGGAGGAATTAGTGAGCCAATGTTATATCAGACCTAGCACATCGCCTTAGGGAGCACCTGTGCTATTTCTGAAGAAGAAAGATGAAACTTTGAGGCTATGCATCGATTATCGAGGGTTGAACAACTTGACGGTCAAGAACAAGTATCCCCTACCGTTGATTGACGAGCTATTCGACCGGTTGTAAGGATCCAGTTGCTACCTCAAGTTAGATCTGAGGCAAGGATACTACCAAGTGTAGATAAGAGAGGAAGATATCCCCAAGACGGCCTTCAACACTAGATATGGACACTACGAGTTCGTGGTGATGCCGTTCGGGGTGACTAACGCCCCAACAGTATTCATGGACTTGATGCACCGAGTGTTCTGACCCTATCTGGACAAGTTCGTGGTGGTTTTCATCGACGACATTTTGATCTACTCCAAGAGTCCAGAGGAGCATGCGGAGCATCTGAAGCTCGTTCTGGAGAAGCTTCGGAACATAAGCTGTACGCCAAGTTTAGCAAGTACAAATTCTAGTTGGACAGTGTGGCATTCCTTGGCCATGTGGTGACCAAGGAGGGAATCAAGATAGACCCGACAAAGGTTGAAGCGGTATTAGACTGGAAGCAGTTGGAGAATATCACCGAGATCTGGAGTTTCTTGGGATTAGCTAGATACTACCGAAGGTGTATCAAGGAATTTTCGACACTCGCATCGCCAATGACCCGATTGTTGCAAAATGATGTTCCATTTGTATGGAACGACAAATGCGAGAAAAGTTTTCAAGAACTGAAGCGCAGACTGATGACAGTACCGGTATTGAGTTTACCGGAGGAGGGGAAACCTTACGCGCCTTATACCGACGCTTCGAAAAAAGGACTGGAAGCAGTGTTGATGCAGGACCGAAAGGTGATCGCTTACGCTTCTCGGAAGCTAAGACCTCATGGAGTCAACTACCCTACTCATGATCTGGAGTTGGCAACTATAGTGTTCACCCTAAAGAAATGGCGACACTACCTGTACGGAGTCGAATACGAGGTATTTACCGACCACAAGAGTCTGAAGTATATCTTCACTCAGAAGGATCTAAACTTGAGACAGCGAAGATGGATGGAATTTTTGGAAGAATACCGTTGTCCGATCAACTACCATCCCGGGAAGGCCAACGTTGTGGCAGACGTCCTGAGCAGGAAAGTTAGAATGGATAGACTGAGAGTGTAGGAAATTCGAGTGGTTTAGGATATGTTAGATAGAAGGGTGGAAGTACAAGACCAAAGAATTGTTATCAGCAATGTGAAGTTGGTACCGGATTTGAAGAGGGAAATCATGGAAGCTCAGCAAAGCAACACCGAGTGTCAACTTTTCAAGGACAAGGAGTTTAAGTGGCCAAGTAGTGAATTCCATCAAGATGAGGCATGACTTTTCCATTTCAGAGATCGGTTGTGTGTACTTGGGGAGCAGCAGTTAAAGGACCGAATTTTGGAAGTGGCGTACAAGAGCAAGTACGCTATTCATCCGGAGGAAGTCAAGATGTATCAGGACTTGAAAAGAGCCTATTGGTGGCCCGGACTGAAGCGGGATGTGGTCGAGTATGTCTCAACCTGTCTCACCTACTAGAAGGTTAAGGTGGAGAACAAGAAGTCAATAGGACTATTGCAGCCATTGCTAGTACCGGAATGGAAATGGGAGGAGGTGACTATGGATTTTTTCACCGGGCTTCCCATGTCAAAGACGCAAAAGGATGCCATATGGGTAGTGGTAGATCGGCTGACCAAGTCAGCCAATTTCATACCGGTAAATGTAAGAGACTCCATGGAGAAGCTGGCCCAGACTTATGTTCGAGAGATAGTCCGACTGCATGGAGTGCCTTTAAGCATAGTGTCAGACCGAGATCCGAGGTTTACGTCTCGTTTTTGGGGAAAGTTTCAGGAAGCAATGGGGTCGAGTCTGAAATTCAGTACTACAGTGCACCTGCAGATCGATGGGCAGTCAGAAAGGGTTATATAGATATTGGAAGATATGCTGAGAGCCTGTGTTTTGGACTTCGGGGACAAGTGGATAGAGTGTGTACCGTATGCCGAACTGTCATATAATAATAGCTACCAAGCCTCAATTGGGATGGCACCGTATGAGGCTTTGTATAGGCACAAGTGTCAAGTACCACTGTACTGGAGTTGGTCAGGAGATGGTCATGTGAGCAAATCCAGAGAGGTCTGTGTCCAAGAAATGTTAGATAAAGTGAAATTGGTCAGGGAAAGGTTAAAGGCAGTTCAGAGCCGATAGAAGAGCTATGCGGATAACTGGCGAAGAGAATTGGAATTTCAAGTCGGGGACAGTGTATTTTTGAAACTTACGCCGAATAAGGGAATTTTGAAGCATTCGAAGGGCGGAAAGTTGAATTTGAGATATTTGGGGCCGTTTCCGATTAAGGAAAGGATTGGACCGGTAGCTTACCGATTGGATCTTCCAGATGGGTTGACATGAATTCATGATGTGTTCCATGTGTCACAATTGAAGAAGTACAATACTGATCCCGGTCATGTATTGAATGATGAACCGTTAGTGTTGCAGCTAGACTTGAGTTATGTGGAGAAGCCTGTACGAATATTGGATCGCAGTGTCAAGACTCTTCGAAATAAATAGATACTGATGGTCAAGGTTCAGTGGGAGCATCATGGAACGCGAGATGCCATGTAGGAATCAGAAGAGTGGGTTAAACTGAAGTATCCCGAGCTGAAATAGAGGTATGGTAGAATTTCGGGACAAAATTCTTCTAAGGAGGGGAGGATGTGAAACTCCAGTTAAAACCAACTTTAGAGTAAGGGGGTTGGGATGTATATCATATTTCATTGCATGTTTAAATATATTTTTATATGATTTTGTGTGCATTGAAGTTGTGTTTTATAGTCTAGAGGGCCTGATTAGGATTATTGAGTGAGAAGGGAAAAATAGTAATTTTTGCTTGAGGTGGAAAAAGGGTGATAGCTTGAGGATTGAATAGGAAAATATTTTTAGAGAGAAAATAAGAACAAGAGTTGTTGTGGTGTAGTGGTTAGAACTTTGGAATTAATTCTTGAGGTCTTAGGTTCAAATTCCATCATAGGAGTTTTAGTTTGTTTAAATTTTATTTTTGCTTGGGAAGTGTTATTTTCAGCCTTATATGCTTTGGAGTAGGGTAGAGATGTTTTCCTAAGAGAGACATGATAGGAGTATCCTAATCTTACTCTTTTGCCCTACACGAAATTCTTAAGGGGAATTCATTTCCTCTCGATTCTTAATTTTTCCTATTTCTCAATCCATTAGGATGTTTAATTTGTTCAAGCCAATTTTATTCTAGAAAAATTCCAGCAATGTGCTGTGGCTTTGAAGGTTCAAAATGTCTTAGAGAAAGACATCTTATGGACCGAAACCATAGAAGAGGGGGAAGGATTTCAATTGAATTAATTTCCCTAGTGAACTCTCTAAAATTTCAATCTAGCTAGGTTCATTTTTCTTCATACATCGAACTGAAATTTTTTCAATTTCTTGTGCCTTCAAGGTGTCAAAATTCTTAGCCATTATTCCCTCCCAAATGCTGCCAAAAAATGGCCCTTTTGATCAGCTTAAAACCTAAATATTTCTGGCCATTTTCGGACTGCACAAATGCTGTGCAAAACCAGAGAAATTTCTAGTTAAATTCGCAGCTTTGGAGGTCCGAAACCTAGATGTTTTCTTTCAGTTTTTGTTCAGTATCTTAGCCACGTTTTTCCTTCATAAAGAAGGCTGGAAACCAACCTTGAAAGACCTCTGAAATCCCCTTCAAACTCTCTGCAAATTGACTGGAAAGTGGCAGCTGAAAACTGTCCAGAAATTCCAGCCTTGCGAAAATTCCGTTCAGGGAAAATTTCCAGCTTTGTTTCCTAATTCATCCCTAGGCGAAACTCTATCTTTCTTCTGCACAAAACACTCTTAAACAGCCATGATCAGAGC
Source organism: Voacanga thouarsii (assembly GCA_026120185.1). NCBI lineage: Eukaryota > Viridiplantae > Streptophyta > Magnoliopsida > Gentianales > Apocynaceae > Voacanga > Voacanga thouarsii. Next base: position 3,598,380 of record JANUWF010001165.1, read on the forward strand.
TCCTTTGTCTTCCCCAAGCTCCTACATGAAATTCAGACATGGCTGCCCAAAAATCTCTCCAACAAATCTCTGCAACCATGCCTTGATTTGGATACCAAAATTCCAGCCACCATAATTTAGCAACCTTCCATAAAATATCTCTCAAACAACTAGACCTTTCCTTTACCATTATACTCCTTATTTTTGGCCACCCTTAGACTCCTTCAATTAGCTTTCATCCAGCAGAAAGACCGCACAGAAATTCGGCCATGGCAGCTTCCCAAAAGCTCTCCAACAATCAAAGATATTCTTGTAGTATTTAGTTTCCAAATTTGCTTCCCAAAAATATTCTTGAGGGATTTCAACAACTAGCCTTTCCTTTTCCCTTCCAAACCAGAAAATCATATTCCAAAACCCTACAAACAATTTGGCAGCCCTAATCCCTTTAGAAATTCGGCCAGCCTTGAACAAAACCTATCTACTCTCTTCAACCTTCAAGAACACATAGTACACCAAGAACACCTACTCCTTCCTTTTTGTCTAATACCTCTCCAAATTACTCCAAACTTCTTTTAAAAATTCTAGATTTCATCTATTCACTGCTGTGAGTCCATCCACACCACTTTTAACATCAAACTCCCAAATCCAACTTGCTCTTTTGGATAAAAAAGTAGAAGTTTTGTGAAGGCTCAAGAACATCTTTAAGATAGGGTTGTTCTAACAACTTCATCTTCTCTAATCTTGATCTCTAATGACTATATATATGAATAAACATGCTAATGGTCTCTCTCTCTCTCTCTCTCTTTCTCTCTCGGCCAAATGGCTTCTTCTCCAATGGCCATGCTTTCTCCATCTTCCTTGGACAGATCTAATCATCTAGGAGTTGAGATTCATTCGAAACTCCTTCAAGGTTTTCATCAATCAAGTAAGTCTTTTCAACCCTTATTTTAAATTATAGATTCATGTCTCTAGGATGATGTTGATAGAAGATGAATCATGAATGGGGTTTGAGTATATATTGTTGTGATGAGTTGAGAGTGAAGCAAGAATATATGTATGAATATGATGGAGATGGGATTTATGCATGAAGGGGTTATCTTGGTTGATTGTGTGATGTTTTAGGGTTTAATGCATGTTTCCATGATCAAGTATGCTAGAGATTATGCCATATATGATGAATATGATTTATATTCTTGTGTGATTATTAATGCCATGGTTATATTTATACTAGTAAAGGCTAGATCATGCCTTAGTAAATTTAGATCTATGCTTATATGCATGATTTGGATGATTTGATGAATTGAAGGGTTGTAAATGTTCATGATTGTGATTAGCCATAGAAATATGATTATGACCTAGTTGTCCCTAAGCTAATTTTTATTTCATGAATAAATATTTCATAATATGATTTTTCTAGTAATTTTGAAAAAAAAAAACCCTAGGAGGGGTAGATTTGGATTATTATATATAATAAGGACATTTTAGTCAAATAAATAATAGCTTTTGCTAGAAAAATAAAATATATATATGTAGATATTATATAAAATAATGAAATCAACTAAAGCCTTTTATGGAAATAATCATAATTAGTAAAATATTTATTACTAAAAATTTAATTATTATCTTTTAATCAAAACCCATTAAAAATTTATTTATTATTTTTCAAGCAAGACTCGTTAAATTTATTTTCAACTAATTTTAGATATCAATTATTTTCTAACAACTAAATTATTAATAAATCATTATTTTACCTAATACCACCTAGGATTCTTCATCAAATAAACTCTAAATTTTTTTTAGCAAGATTTAAGCCTTCAGCTTATTAGTACTTATTTCCCAAAACCTTAATTATTTTAAATATCAAATTAGGCTTAGCTTATAAACCTATTTATTTATTGTTTGGCCTTAAAGCTTGGGACACTAGGATCATGGTAATAGTGAGTTGAATTGTTTTAAATTGAGAAAGTGGATCTTGGCTTGAGTTTGATTGTGGTTTGTAATTGCCTATACGGGGTTAGGTCAGCTGTTGGAGACCTTTTATTGTGAGCAAGGATCAGGTAAGCTCCTGCATAAAACCTGATTAATGTAAAATGTTTATTATGGCAAGCTAAATGTAGAGTACATGGACACTCATTTCTATAAGGCAATTGAGGATTGACTCATTTCTTATTTCAGACAAACAATTTATTTGAAAATCTATAAGCAGATTTACTCAAACTCAAAACTCTTTCCAAAACTAATTTTGACAAAGACTTTGGAGACCCTTAATTGCCATTTTCATGTGGAACTATGGTTTGTTCATTTTACCAAGTGGGTTACGTTACGTTAAGTACTCAATAAGGGTGGACTGCTAGGACTAGTATTTGAAGGGTTAGGGTGAGTCTCTCAGTAGGTGGCCACCTCTGAGGGGTGAGTCCTTCCCGGGTTAGATGTCAGTCCAGTAGGTCGTGCCGGTCCGAGCTAGCAGTTGTTTATTTTTCAGTCAAGTGACTGTGTTTTGCCGGAATGGACACCCGGTTGTTGTTTGGGTATAGAGAATGAGGAGTATCTTACTCGGTAGGCCGATCACCTACCTTTTTTGTGGGTTTGCACAAAGTGTCAGCATTCTGGCCGGTTATAGGGCCCAAAATGTGGTAACCCATGATCATTTCTTTTGAGTGGTTGATGTTATTGATTATGTATGGTTGAAAAAGCCAAAACACCACTCTTGCTTTTGACTAATGTTTATTGCTTGCCAGTATTTCTCTTATAAAGATTTTATACTTTGCATTCACGAACTATTTCCGCTGGACGCTCAAAGCACACACGGACCTATTGAGATTTCTATCTCATCACCTTTTTACCTTAATTTCAAGTCGATCCTGCTGTGGGGATGAGTAGCTAGTGTTATCTGCCTTGGAAGAGAATGTTGCCATTTATTTTTATGTGTTGCATTGGGGAGTTGAGAGTGGATAATTTTACTTATGGATTTGTTTTGGGAATTCATGGATTTATTCATGGATTTATTCTTGGGATGTAATTAATTTTATGTTAAAGTATTACTTTTATTCCGCTATTTTATTTGTGTGACCTAGTTATAAAGACCTCTTGTTCTTTGGACGGGGCGACATCCCCGGCCCTGGGGGGCTTAGGTAGCGGGGTGTTACAAGGTTCCTAGTCCATTCTAGAAGGAGAAAATCTTTTACACGAATCTAGGAATTTTCGAATGATTTTAGTATTTTCCGAATCCTCTGCGGCCAAGAGTTTCCAAACTACGAATTGAGCATCCAAGAGGCCTATAAAAGTAAGAGAAAACACAAGGAATAAAAGGTGAATCCAAGAGCATAAATTCTAATGACTAAAAGAAGGAGGAATTCATCAAATCAAGGGAAGTTGTTCAAGAAAGTCTTCAAGGAAGAAGAAAGAGTCTTGTCTATGAGTGCTTTCGTTTATCTTTATTTTCTTATTTTTAAACAATTATGTATTTAATGTTTCCATTGTAATTTGACGTTATTTTTTGGGATTTATATTTTATTGAGTTAATTAAGCCTTTTGATCGATGGATTATCGTTCTTGGTATTTGATTACTTGTTTTTCTAATAGAGTTAGTTGATTATTTTTGTTATTAACTTTTTTGAAAAAGAGGTTGGTAATGACTTCAATTAATTAATTTCATATTTGTTATCTCTTAAATTGGTTGAAAAATACGTTAATTGTCTAGAACATAGGTAATCAAATGTTAGTTTATGATTTCTAGAATATGGATTCATTAACTAATTTCATGGTTTAAATTACCTAGAATATAAAGGTTTATATGAGGATTGATTTTAATGCATCTTTTGGATAAGTTAGTCGAGACGGAATATGTTCACTAATTTAGCTAGAAGGTAGTGATTTCATGGATTGCAAACGAAGTGGGTCTATATTATATCCTTCATGAAACAAAGATAATAGTTGATTGTGATATTGGCTAAGTGATTCATTATCATGTTTTCAAAAGCTTTTGTCTAAACTGCAGATTTTCACATCCCTGAGTTCTATATATTTCTTTATTTTTCTTTTTATTATTTTCTTACTTTATTTGATTGGTTAAACAATGAATGAAAAGTGATTAGTGTGTACTTATTCCTTTGAGGATCGATACTCGTTTATTCCCCATGCTATGCTTGCGATGAGTATACTTGCTCGTATGTGTATTTTGGGATTAATATTTTAATTAAAACTTGACTAAGAGATGGATTTAAATTTGATGATTTTTATACATCCAAAATTTACGCATCAAGTTTTTTGCACCGTTACCGGGGAATAATATCATGAAAGTTTGGATTTTTATAGATTTAACCATGTTTATATGTTAATATGTCTATATGTGAATATGTAAATATGCATATGTGTTCTTTGTGTAAATAGGTGCTCTATCTTGTTGTTTATAACATTGTGTGCCTTAATTGACTAGCTTAGTTCATGTTGTACTTGTAAATATAACTAACTTTTGTATTTTGATAGTTTGTGAATATATCTAACGTGTGTGTTTTTCTTTTCATTATTTTTCTGTTATTTGTTTGTCCCTTTTGTTTTTTTCTTTTCTTTATTTTTATATTATTTTGGTTTTCTTTCATTTTTATTGCCAAGTTGATTTTTGATTTTCTTTGCGTGCAAGGTTAAAATCTTCATCATGGACAATCAACAATGGGGACATATGTGGCCATGGACACAAATTCAAAGGAGTTATAATGATGATACATTTGGCAATGTTGCAAGCTCCTATTGATTCTTTCAGTGAGATGTCACTTGAAGCTTCAACAGATCCTTTCTTGCTAACAAAAGGACGTCTATTAGGTGGCATGAAAAAGCATCCTAACAAATGAGCTCTACAAGAACAAAACTTTCCTAATTGGTTGAAAATGCCATAACGACCCATACACTTGAACAAGAGAATCCCCAATGAAAGGAGAGTGGATATGAGGAACAATTTTTCAATATGGAAAGAGAGGTATCAATTCTCCTCTATGTGCTAATAATTCTAATCACTCTTTTTTCACATGATTTCTTAGGTTCCTCTCCATTCTTGGAGGATAATAATCCAAATTATGATGTATAGAATTTAAGATATGTCAAGGAGTTTGATTTATCTATGCTAATCTTACAAAACCCTTGGAGGAGGTTTACAACTCATACCATTCACCCTAATTTCAGGGAGGTAAATTGGTATTTGTTGAAGTATTGAAAAGTAAAGATTTCTTGATCCCATATTTAAGAGATCAATTGCTAAGTTTTAAAGGAAATTTTCATTGTGACACATCTTTTGAAGGGTTAAATGGTGATTTCCAATTTGATGCATTCTTTAGAGACCATGTGTATTTATTTGTTGAAAAAGATATTTGTGTGTCTAAAGGAATGTTAGAGAATAAGGTTAATGTGTTTTGTTTTACTGAGAAAAATTATTTTCATGAACATGACCTATTTTAAAAACCTCCATTCTTTCTGCATTCATCATGCCTATCTTATACTTTGAGCTTTAATTTCTTTTACAAAAGATTGATGATGAAGCATGATGAGTGGAAAGAGTGTTTTTTATATGTTTTGGATTTGTTTTGAATTTGGGTTTCGATGGGTCTTTTGGTTATTATTTTGTTCTATCTAGTTCTATTTTTTTTTTTTAGTTGCTAAATGTTTTGTAATTTCTCCCAAATAAGGAAAATATTTTTCACTTTAAGTGTGGGGGGGGAGGGGGTGAGTCTATCTTTATTTGCTTTAGTAGGATTTTTATTTGTATTTTTCTTTAAGTTTGCTTGCTTTTATTTAGGTGTGCTTGATTTTGCTTTTATTTCCTTTATGCTTTTATTTGTGTTTTGTTTTATAAGTAGTGATAGGAATCTACCCAAGTAGCATGCCAAAGTTAAAGAAGAGGGATGGAGATTCAAAGCTTACTCCATGGTGCCAATGAAGAATTTAAATTACAAAGGCTTTCAACGGAGGGTTCCAGCCAAATTGGTGCCAAAGGGAAGCTTGAAAGTCCTTCAAGAAAATAAATTAAGAATCAAGAAAGTTGTCAAGTGATGAAGGATCAAAGAAGGGATTAGAAGATCAAAGCTTGGATGACAATTAGTGTGGAAGGTCAATGGAGCAGAAGAGGAGGCTAGAAACACAAGAAAAGTCGACTGTGTGGAGAACAGTGCGGGCCTGGTGCCAGGACCTACAAACTTACTTGGCACAAGGCCTTCTCAGCCCGTTGGCCAATTTTAGCAGCACCAACCCGGTGCCAGGCCCATCCAGTTGACTTGGCGCCAGGCCACTTTGGGCACGACCCAGTTTTTCTAGTTTTTTTGTTTTGTTTTATTTTGTTTCCAATTTAATTCCTACGACTTCTAACTTGTAATAGGTATATTTTAGACTTAGGAGATGAATGGATGAGATTACATCTCCTATTTGCTAGATTTAGTTTGATATCTTTATATAGGCCATCTTACTCTTATAATAGATAGACTTTTGAGGCTTAGAACAATTTTGGTAGAGAAATCAAATTCTCTTTAGAGGAGAGTGTGTAAGGGGTAATTCCTATTCAAGACCAAATCAAAAGGCTTAGTCCCAACTTTAATTTAATGTCTCTAAACTTCAAAGGGATAATCTAAATCTTTTTCTCTATTCTTGAGTGCTAAGGTTCTCTCTAGTGTATAATTTGGTATCAGAGAGAGAAAAGCTTTGATTGTTATCAATTCTTAGTTCTTCAAGATAAAGGTTTCAAAGTTTCAAGAAAAATAAAGCAAACTCGTCACTAAGAAGGCGCTTCAAAAAGGTCTTCAAAACTTTTATTTTTCTTAATTTTCTTGTTGAGAAATTGATCTTGTATGTTAGGTTGATATTTGAATAGCTATTTCAAGCTTTAAATTATGTAAATCTTGTGGTTCTTTGGATTTATTTACTACAAATTTGTTGAGCTAAAAAAGATCCCCATAACTCATTTTTATGCTAAATTTGTAAACTATAAAACTCATATTTTTTACTTCTATTTGTTGAGAAATTATTCCTTGATGTTAGTGTAGTCATTGGGGATTAATTTTCTTGTGATTATTGAGTTTTTGAGTTTCTACAAGTGTGAAAATTTTGAACCTCTTGAGTTACGAGGTTGCACCTTAAGTGTTTGATATTTTGCTTGATTAAACTTTTCACTTGAAATTGTGGCTAAAAGTTTTATGAACACTTCTATAATTGGTTAGTTCTTGTTTTCAAGTATCTTGGAGACATTGCTTGTCGAATTGAAATCATTATATTTTTTGAATTCTTAATCTTATTTTCAAGTGATGTGTTTCTTGAACTTCTAGTGTTTCATTGCAATTCTTGTTAGGTCTTGTCCATTCACCCATTTCTTAGTCATTGAAATTGTTGAGCTCTCTTAAATTCATTGACTCTTGATATAAAGTCTTTGAGGCTCATTGTTGTTGATGATCAAACTTCCATCTAAGTTTAGTTGATTGTCCTTAAAGTGTTAGTAAAGTTGTCAAGTTTGGACTAGCTCCTAAGCAATTAGGGAGATTTTTGTAAATAAAATTGATTGAGGAAATTGAGTGCTTGAAAAAGGCAAGAGTGTAAGCTTATTCAGGTTAAAAGCTAAAGAAGAGTTAAACATGAGGGTTGAGCATTAATTCTTGAGTGGATACACGTGAGAGAGTGATTGTTAGGAATTACTTTTTACTTTTATCCAAATTTTCAAAGTGAGAACCCTTGCGAATTCTTAATACCATGCCCCAAGAAACTTCATTTAATATTCAAGCCACCTTTGAAATATTCCAAGTAAAAATAGAAGACATGAGGAGGGATATTGAGGGGATGAAATCTAACCAATGCCGAACCTCAATAAATGCTAAAAGGGGAGATAGCCTTAGAGTGATAAATGAGTGTAAATCTCCACCCCCATTATATGAGAAACCAATGAAGGGATGTGGAGAATATTTTATGAGAGGTTATCAAAAAATTTCAACAAAATAAAGAGGTAGAAAAAGTTTGGGGTTAGGACAGAAATTGAAGGGTGCAAGGAAAGGGACCTATCCTAAGAAGTCCACGTATACCAATCCCATTTTTCAACAATCACTAAACCATAAAAATAAGCCACCAAAACAATCATTGAGAACAACCCAAAAGCCTAGAAAAGAAGAGGGTAATAAGGAAAGGCTTAAGGCTGGGAAGGTTTTTCCATTGATTAGTGTTGCTAGAAAAATTAAGGGTGCGAATGATGTTGAGAATGAAGAGAATTCATCTTTTATACAAGGTGTCTAGTTGAACAAAAGCCTTGTAGTATGATCATTGATGAATGATGTTGTACCAATGTGATAAGTGCTACATTAGTGGAGGACTTGGGATTAAAAACCATGAGACATCCTAAACTATACAAACTCCATTAGTTGAGTAATTGTGATGAAGTTAAAGTAAACAAACAAGTTGAGGTTATGTTTGCTATAGGGGCCTATAAAGATGTAGTGCTATATGATGTGTTCCTAATGCAAATGGGGCATATTTTATTAAGAAGGCCATGGATGTTTGATAGAGTTGTGATGCATAAGGGGAGGGAGAATCAATATACATTGGAGAAAGATGGAAATAAGATCATACTACTTCTGTTATCCCCTAGTGAGGTGCTTAAAGATGAAAACATTATAAGGGAAGAAGATAACAAATGAAGAGAGCTGAAAAAGAAGCGAAAACAAGAAAGAAAAGAAAAAGACCTTAAGGAAAATTTAAAACAAGAGGGCGCAAAAGAAAAGAAAAAGAAAAAAGGTGAGGAGGGAGATAAAGCAAACGAGACCTTCTTGTGCTTGAAGAGTGAAAATAATGAGAGGGAGGCTATAAAGAAGAAGAGTGAAGATGAGGGAAAAAATAAGCTTTTTGTGGAAGAGCATAAACTTATATTTTCATCTTCATAAAAAGATTTTTGTTTGAGATCTTACATAGGTGTTAATTTGATGATGAATCGTCTTCAGGAAAGGGAAAATAATAGGAATCCACTCAAGCATGATGCCGAAGCTAACGAAGGGGGATGAAGATTCAAAGCTTACTCCATGGTACCAAGGAAGAATTTAAATTACGAAGACTTTCAATGGAGGATTCAAGCTAAATAAGCCACCAAGCTAAGGAATAAGAAGATAGTAAAGAAGTGGGTGCCAAAGGGAAGCTTGAAAGTCCTTCAAGATGACAAATCAAGAATAAGAAAGTTGTCAAGCAATAGAGGATCAAAGAAGGGCCTAGAAGCTCAAAGATTGAATGACAATTAGTGTGGAGGGCTAAGGGAGCACAAAAGGAGGCCAAAAACACAAGAAAAGCAAATTGTGTGGACAACAGCGAGGGCCCGATGCCAGGCCTAACAATCCCACATGGCGCCAGGCCCTCTCGGCGCATTGGCCAATTTTGGTAGCACCAACCTGGGGCTAGGCCTATCTAGTCGACCTCACGCCAGGTTAGTTCGAGCACAACCTTGTTTTGATGATTTTTCCTATTTTATTTTTGTTTGTTTTCAATTTAGTTCCCACGAATTTTATTATGTAATAGGGATGTTTTTGACCTTTTAAATACTTGAATAGCTTACATTTCATCTTACCTTAGTTAGGTTTACATGCCTATATATATGGCATTATAAAATTTCAATGTAATAACTTTGAATATTGATAGAAATTAAAGAGTCTCTTTTGAGAGCTTTTGAGATATGATTCCTTTTTGGGTAAATCCTATGAACATCAAGACCAATGTTAGGGCCTAGTCCTCCCTATGTATTGAGTCTATAAACCCTTTTAGGATAGATTAATTAGCTTGCTAATTTGGGTTTTAGGTTATTGATAATCTAAAGTTTTTGTTGGAGGTAAAGTTAGTTGCCTAAATCATCTTCTTCAAAGTGTTCTTGGTTCCTTTTTGAATCAAGGGAGTTTGGTTGTAATTTGGAAGACTTGATTCTCATTTCTAGTATTCTAAATTCTTCATTTTGGCTTAGGGTCCTAGTATTTGAAATGGGTATCTTGTTTCTTCACTAAATTCACTGTTTTGAGCTTTTTAATGGGTCTTGCATTTTGCCCCAAATTTAGTCACGAATTCTTAGAAAATTAGCTCTAAGATCATATCAGGTAGGAATAAAGCCCTCTTGGACAAACTCTTCTCTCTATCTCAAGTTTGGATATCGATTGGAGCATTATTACACTGGGAGAGTATTAATTACTTAAACTTTCTACCCCTCTATTAGTTTTGGTACCTTTTGGAGATGCTTTACCATGTTAATTCTTGGTCAATGAGGACATTGTCCAATTTAAGTGTGAGGGAGTGGTTTGGTGATATTCTTTGTCCAAGTTTTTCTGAATTTTCTTGGTATTAAGCTACTTTGGAAAATTTTGATTTGAAAAAATTTTTTGATTGAAAAATAACTTTGTTGGACGTTCCTTGAAAGTTTTGAAAATTTAATGATTTACATGTTTGGAACTTTTGGAGGTAATTTGCAGTGGAAGTATTTTCATTTTTCTATTCTTTCCACTTTAGTGATTTTGGTCTTCTTAGTTGTGTTTTATTGTTATATCTTTCTCCATTGAGGACAATGTCTAGTTAAGTGTGGGGGAGGAGGAATGAGGTTGAAGAAATATTGTTCCACATCATCTGTGAACATTATTCAAAATTTTAGTAGTTTTCATTGTTTAACAAGTTTGTAATTCTTTTTCTTACTTAGATATGATTTTTTGTCATTCAATTGGTTGATCTTTATGAAATCAGTTTATTTGATAGGATACTGTCAAGACTTGAGAATTTTAATTAATCTTTCTTATGAATTTGTTTTTAAATGTTATTTAACTTATCTAGTTTGAATATGAATGATATGATAAATGTTGGGAAATTTTGTTGGCTTACTCTTGTAATATGTGTGACACCCCATCTAAAGCCAACCCTAGAGTAAGGTGGATGGGATGCATATCATGCCATCATACATAAAATATACCGTTTGAATGATTTTGTGTGCCTTAAAATTGTGGTTTACAGGTTTAATAGTTTATTTATGCTTGTTGGGTAGAAAGGGTAAAAAAGGTAATTTTTCTTGAGGACAAAATAAGAAGATGGCTTGAGGTTTAAATAAAAAGAATATTTAGGTGAGAAAATAAGAATAAGAGTTAGTGTGGTTAAGTGGTTAGAGCTTTGTAATTTAATATCTAAGGTCTTGAGTTCAAATCCCATCACTTAAGTTTTATTCATATTTATCTTAGCCATGTTTGAATTTTTGTTTTTCTTACATTCCTTGAAGATAGGAATGTTGTCTTAAAGAAGACATAATGGTGATGTCTTGATCATGTGGTCTTGTCCTAAAAAGAATTCTAGAAGAATTCTTATCCCCTTTAATTTTGCTAGCCATGTCCTAACATCTTTGAAATTTAAACCACTCTTAATTCTTTAATTCTTTTTTAGTCATAAAAATTCTGAGATAATTCCCTAAGCTTAGAATTCAAATATCCCAGCTCTTGTGGGATAAAGATGGCCTAAAGTAGGGAGGGAAATTAGGTAGAGGTTCCAATAAATAAAAAACACCATAGCTATTTCTTCAAAACTCCATCTTCATTTTGTTCATATTTTGGTAAAAAAAATTGGAAAATTTTATAGATTTCCTTCAAGGCTATTTTTGAAAATTGCAACAAGTTTTCCTACGTAGTTTTTGCAAGAAAACCAGTCATTTTATGTAAAGACGAAGGCTGGAAATTCCTTGAATTTTTGGAGCTGTACAAACAGTCCTAAACCAGAATTTTTTTCCAGTAAACTAGCAATATTGAATATGAACTTGAAGCCACCCATTAGAACATATGAACAGCTGGAACTTCCTCTATTCTTCTTCAAGATGAATGCTGGAAAACCACAATTAAAAGACCTTCAAACACCCTTAAAATCTAGCTGCAAAATTGTGCCAAAAAGGACAAAAAATTCTGCACTAAAACCATTTCAATTCCAAGTGTTCTTGAGCTTTAATTCCACAAAATTTTCCAACTTTGTCTCTTCATGGCTATGGCCGAAATTATTCAGCAAACCTCATTGAATTTCAGCCCTTGTACAGCCATGAACTGAACATCTTGGCTTCCCCACCAACCTTGAGTAATATGACTCCATTATCATACCTCAAAAAGCTCCTATTATCACTCTATCCAAAACTTGTTCAAACTTCAAATTAAATTCTAGATTTTGTTACATTAAAACACTCCTCTAGCTAATTGATAAAACCAGAAGATCCTCTACCATTTCATGATCATTTTTTGCTAGCCTTAAGTTTGAACAACTCTCCATCCTTTGGTTGAAACATATCTAATTCAGCTATACACCATTGAAGAACAAGAAAACATCCAAGAGCAAACACCATTAAACAATCATATACCTTAAACAACTTCACCTTTTTCTCCATTTGAATTTTAAAAAAAAAAAATTCTGAAACTCTCTCTATCATTCTTGGATAACCGAAAGCTCCTTCTATTTTAAAACATTCGGCCATCACAATTCCAAACACACTCGAAATTCATCTTCTCTCAAACTCTCTCAAAAAACACCAAGAACACAAAGAACATACACTTCACATCTTCAAGTCTAAACCACTCCTAAACATCTCCAATCACTCCCAAACTATATTCAACCTATATTCTTCATTTTTGCACTTTATAACACCGAAACACATAAAGTTGAATTTCCAAACGGATCAAACCAACCTTTTTTGTTGAAGATTCGAAGAACGCCAAGAAGGTAAAATAAGAACAATCTCCTTGTTCTTCTTCTTCTATTCAACTTCTATTATCCTTTTCTATTCTCATTTGTTCCTCTCTCACACTCTCTCGCTCTTGGCCAAAATGGTGATGATCAACCATGGGCTACTTTCGGACCACTAAAGGCCATCAAGCACTCAAGGATCTTCACTAACCAAGGAGAATCTTTCATCAAATGAACATCAATCAAGTATTTCTTCCTTAATCTCCCTTTTTAATTTTCAGAATCAAGACCCATAGATGTTGATAGGTTGATTGAATAAAGTAGGGGTTGAGGATATGTATGTGGGTGAAGGGGATGGGTTAAGACATGAGAATTGGAATGAATGTTATACCTTATGGATTTTGCTTTAGAATCACTATATGTTCATCATGATTAATGAAGGGTAGGGATGTTTTGATGCATGTTAGATTTTATGCCACTATTGTTGATTGGGCCTTCATGATATTATTTTTCAATAAAGCCATAGGTAGTATTATGCCTAGTAGAAGATCATCCATGTTGTAGTATATATATTAATTCAAGTCTATGTTCATGGATAGATTAACATGTATTATGTAAGAATATGTTCATGGACCTTCTCTAACAATAGAAAATTATGGTAATAACTATTTTTTTTATTAATTCTAGAATTATTTTTACTAACTTTATTACTATTAATTTAATTAGTACTATTATTCAATTTAATCTACAAAATCTGAAAAACATCATGTAGGTTTGAAATAGTAGATTATTTTAAAATATTATTATTTTATTAGTTAAATAAATAACATCTTTTTATTAAAAATAAATAATAAAATATTGAAATTAATTAATATCAAATGACTTTGTAGACCATATTAAAAATATTAGTTAGCCTTACTAGAACTTTTTTCTATACCCATAAATATTAGTTATATTAAAATTTATTTATTATTTATTAATTAAAAATTCAGTATAATTCATTTATTATTAATTTTATTGGTTATTTATTATCTATTAATTATTAGCTAAAATTAGGTATAATTTATTATTTATAATAATACTATTTGGATTTACTATTTACCAATATTATTTAGGATTTATTATTATCTAATATTTAACACTAGTTTTATTTATTAGCAATATTACTCGTTATTTATTATTTGAAAATATAATTGGTTATTATTTATTTTATAACATCTATTTATTTTAACTTATCAAGCTAGTTTTATTTTATAAAATACTTTATCAACTATTATTAAAGCTTAAGACATTGCGGTCATGGTTATTTATTGTAGGGGCTAGTTGAACTAGGAATTATTTATTTAAGGCAAATATGGTCTGGATATTATTTTATACCTTTTGTTTACCCTAGGTGGGGTTAGGTTGACCTTGGAAGACTTTTGAACTCAAGAAGAGCAAAAGATCAGGTAAGTTCCTGTATGAAACCATTTGAAGATCAAAGTTATTGTGGTAAGTCAACTTAATGTATACAAGTATTTGTACTATAAAGGTAATTGTGGAAAATTTTCCTTTTCATTTCAGTCAAGCAAATCATTTATAATTAAGCAAACAATTTTACACAAAACGTTAAACTTTTCTTAAAAACCCAACTTTGGCAAGAATTTTAAAAACCATAATTGCTATTTCCAAGTGAATCATTGTATGATCTTTCTTCTCCCAAGTGGGACAAACAACGTTGAGTACTGAATAAGGGTAGACTACTAGGACTAGTCTTTGAAGGGTTAGGGTAAATCTCTCAGTAGGTGTCTACCTCTGAGCGGCGAGTCTTTCCCTAATAGGATGCCAATCCTATAGGTCATACCGGTTGGAGCTAGTAAGTTCAATCAAGTGGACTTTGTATTTTCGAAGTGGACAACCGGTAAGTTTGGGTGTAGAGATGGAGGAGTATCTTACTCGATAAGCTGTACACCTACCTTGTGTCAGTATGCACAAAGTGTGGCATTCTAATCGTTATATTGTCATGGTGCACAAAGTGTGGTGCCATAGCTACCTCTTTTGAGTGGTTGTATTTATTGTACACATGTATGGTTTGGAAAGAAAAACACCATTCTTCGTTTGTGAAATATATTTGAGGTTTGCCAGCACTTTCTTTTATGAAACTTTCACAACTTACATACATGAACTATTTTAACCAAAATACTCAAAGTACACATGGGTTTACTGAGATTTATGTCTCACCACCTTTTATACCATATTTTCAGGTCAATCCTGCTATGAAGGTTATTAGCTAGAGAATTGCCGATCTTTTGAAGACTCATTGTTATTTTCCTATGTAATTCATTTCAGAGGCAATAGTAGACATTTATTTATTTATTTATTTATTTATTTATTTATTTTGGACTTGTTCATGTATTACTTAGGTTGTAATAAATTTTATTTTGAATTATTCCTTTCATTTATTTTATGTGTCCTAGTTATAAAGACCCCTTGTCCTGTGGATGGGGCGACATCCCCAGCCCTAATAGGGGCCTAGGCAGTGGGGTGTTACAATATGGGTTTAAACTTTGGTTTGCTTTGAGTTGTGATAAGGAATGAGAGGAGACACAAGATCTTTGAGAGGAAAGATTGTTGGAAATTTTTGTGAGTTAAAAAATTAAGAAAAATGAGTTGATTATTATTTCCTCTTTAAAGATGAGAAAGTATTATTTTTGCTTGATATGGGGGCCAATATGTATAGTGAAGAGAAATCCACTTTCTTGAGGCTATGAATTCCCTCAAGCAAAAAGAGAGGAAAAATTTTGAAAAATAATGAGTGATTACTATAAGAGGGCCAATAAAGTGTGTGAAGGAAAATCCATGCACTTGAGGCTTTCAATTCCCTAAGTCATTAAAAAAATTTTTGAGAGAACAAGATTAAAGTGCTTTCTGTACATCATGACTTGAGTTGTATAATTTTTGGATTTATAATGTTTGAGTTGGTAGATGGCTTAACTTATGTGATTCATTTTGTTTTTATTTTTACTTAAAGAGTGAAATAATTTTCTTAAACTAAGGTATACACTTGATTAATTTGACTGCAAGAGTTTTGTGATGTCTTGTCAAATGCTTCAAAGTTTGCATTGTTTTCAAAGGGTGTAAAGGACACAAGTTTTATCTAAAAGTTGAAGAGAAGTTATAATCCTTGCTATGTTAAAAAAAAAAAAAAAAAAAATTGGAACGAGAAAGAACTTGTGTTCTCTTGATGATTTTCTTGATTAAAGTGTTTTGCTTGAAGATAAGCAAAAGTTCAAGTGTGGGGGTATGTGATAAGGGGCTAAAATCACTATTATTTTTCTAGTAATTTGAGGTTGTTTTGAGATATATTTGTTGTAATAACTAGGCATATTCCTTTCTATTTGACATTTTGCATGTAAAAAGTGTTTTTGACAAATTTGTGCAGATTTGAGTTAAATTCAAGTAAAATTGGAGAAATTCTAGAATGCACCAGTCGCGTGGCCCAGCCAATAGACCAAGCGCCGAGTCTATTCTGGTTAAGCAGAGGAAACCGAGCAAATTTTATGAAGAAAACAGAACAGACCTGGCGCCAGGTAGGTTGACTGGACCAAGCGCCAAGTCCACTATGGAAGGCGAAAATCCTATGCAAGAATCTAGAAATTTTCCAATGATTTTGGTATTTTTCAAATTCTACTCGGCCAGGAATTCCCAAACTATGAATTTAGCATCCAAGAGGCCTATAAAAGTAAGAGAAAACACAAGGAATGAAAGGTGAATCGAAGAGCATAAATTTCAATCTCTAAAAGAAGGAGGAATTCACCAAATCTAGGAGGGTTGTTCAAAAAAGTCTTCAAGGAAGAAGAAAGAGGCTTGTTTGTGAATGCTTTCTTTTATCTTTGTTTTCTTCATCTTAAACAAGTATATATTTTATGTTTCTGTTGTAATTTGACGTTGTTTTTTGGGATTCATGATTTATTGAGTTAATTAAGCCTTTTGATAAATTGATTATTATTCTTGGTATTTGATTACTTTTTTTTTCTTACGGAGTTGGTTGATTGATTTTTTTTATTAACTTTCTTGTTAAAGAGGGCAGTAATGATTTTAATTAATTAATTTCATATTTGATATCGCATAACTTGCTTGAAAAATAGGTTAATTGTCTAGAACATAGGTAATCAAAGGTTAGTTAATGATTGCTAGAATATGGATTCATTGACTAATTTCATATTTTAAATCACTTAGAAAATAGGGGTTTACATGAGGATTGATTTTAATGAATCTTTTGCAAAAGTTATTCGAGATAAAATATGTTCACTAATTTAGCTAGAAGGTATTGATTCTATGGATTGTAAATAAAGTGGGTCTATATTAAATCCTTCGTGAAGCCAAGATAATAGTTGATTGTGATATTGGTTAAGTGATTCATTATCATGTTTTCAAAAGCCTTTGTCTAAATTGCAGATTTTCACATCCTTGAGTTTTATATATTTCTTTATTTTTCTTTTTATTATTTTCTCACTTTATTTGGTTGGTTAAACAATGAATGAAAAGTGATTAGTGTCTACTTGTGCAAGATAGATAGATTGTCATCAGCAACTTGAAGTTGGTGCCAGATTTGAAGGGAGAAATTGTAGAGGCTCAACGAAACAACGCCGAATTTCAACACTTCAAGGATAAGGAGCTTAAGCGGCTAGGCAGTGAATTCCGTCAGGATGAAGCAGGAGTTTTCCATTTCAGAGAACGATTATGTGTACTCGGAGAGCCGCAATTGAAGGACAGAATTTTGGAGAAGGCGCACAAAAGCAAGTACGCCATTCATCCGGGGGAAGTCAAGATGTATCAGGATTTGAAGAGAGCATATTGGTGGCCTGGACTGAAGCGAGATGTGGTCAAGTACGTTTCGACTTGTCTCACCTGCCAGAAAGTTAAAGCAGAGTATAAGAAGTCAGTGGGGCTATTGCAGCCATTACCAGTGCTGGAATGGAAGTGGGAGGAGGTGACCATAGATTTCGTCACCGGACTTCCTATGTCAAAGACCCAGAAGGACGCCATATGGGTGGTGGTGGATCGACTGACCAAGTCGGCCCATTTCATACCGGAAAATGTGAGGGACTCCATGGAGAAGCTGGCCCAGACTTAGGTTCGAGAAGTAGTCCGACTGCATGGAGTACCTTCGAGCATAGTATCTGACTGAGACCCGAGGTTTACATCTCGTTTTTGGGGAAAGTTCCAGGAGGCAATGGGGTCGAATTTGAAATTCAGTACGATGGCGCATCCGCAGACCGATGGGCAGTCAGAAAGGGTAATCTAAATATTAGAAGATATGTTGTGTAACACCCCAAAACCTAGGCCCGACAGGGCCGGGGATGTCGCCCCGTCCAAAGGACAAGGGGTCTTTATAACTAGGTCACACAAAAGAAAATAAAAGTAATACTTTAAAATTGAACTTATTACGACCCAAAAATACATGAACAAATCCAAAATAAATTGTTCGCTACCATCTCTCAAAACAACACATAAGAAAAATAACATAAAGTCTTCAAAGCATAGGCAACAAATCTAGCTATTCATCACCATAACAGGATCGACCTGAAAACATGGCATAAATGCTGATGAGATAAAAATCTCAGTAAGTCCGTGTGTGCTTTGAGTGTTCAGTGAAAACAGTTCGTGGATGCAAAATGTGAAAACTTTGTAAGAGAAATATTAGCAAGCAATAAACATTAGTAAAAAAACAAGAGTGGTGTTTTCAGCTTTTCCAGCCATACATAATTTATAAGATCAACCACTCAAAAGAAAGGATTATGGGTTACCACACATTGGGCCCCATAACCGGATGGTCAGTATGCCACACTTTGTGCATACTGCCGGTCAGAATGCCGACACTTTGTGCAAACTGACAAAAGGTAGGTGATCGGCCTAACGGGTAAGATACTCCTCATTCTCTATACCCAAACAACAACCGGGTGTCCATTCCGGCAAAACACAGTCACTTGACTGAAATAAAATTGCTAGCTCGGACCGGCATGACTAAGTAGTACTGACGTTTCTCTAAGTTGAGTTTTATCTTCTGGAGGTGGCCTCCTGCCAGAAGACTCACTCTTGCTCTTCAAAACTAGTACTACTAGCCTACCCTTATTGAGTACTCAATGGTAATTGTCCCACTTGGGAGAAAACTGATAAAATATAGCTTTGCTTGAAAATGGCAATCAAGGGTTTCTAAAGTCCATGCCAAAATCAGTTTTAGAAATAGTTCAGTATTTGAGTAAAACTGCTTTGAAAATTTTCAAATAATTGGTTTGACTGAATCAAGAAAAGAAACAGTCCTTAATTGCCTTTACCAAATCAGTATTCACATACTTCGTGTTTAGCTTGCCATGGTAACCTTTTACAACAAACAAGTTTTATGCTGGAACTTACCTGATCCTTTGCTTGCTCAAATTCAAAAGTCTTCCAAGGCTGACCTAACCCCGCCTGGGGTAAACACAAGACATAAGGTTACATTCGGGTTATACCTGCCTTACATAAAAAATTTCTTAGCTCAACTAGTTACAACCATGACTAGCCATGACCCTAATGTCCTAAGCATTAAGGCTAGGTGATAAAGAATTTTATAAAATAAGTCTAGTTTGATAAGTTAAAATAACTAGGGGTTCTAAAATAATTGCTAATAAATTATAGACTCAAATAATAATTCTTGAGTGTTATTATTAGTAAATAAACTAAGGTTTGAATTTTAAATATTATTAAGTCCTAATACTATTTAATATTAAGAAATTTAAAAGTAGCTTTATAACAAATTAAATAAATAATAATTTTTAATTAATTTCGAAGAGATAATAAATAATTAATAATAATTAAAATTTATTAATAAATTATTTCAAATTTTCGTTTAATAAAAATATTAATAGTTTGATTTAATATTCTAATACAAATCCCCTAGTGTTTCGAATTTTTGAAGAAAATTATAGTAGTAATTTTAATTTATGTAATAAAATTTGCTGATGAATATAACCTAGAATTGACAAGAAAATAATCTCACATCATGGTCTTCCTATTGCTAGCAAAAATTCACGATCTCATTCTCCATCATCAAACAAGAAATTAATCTATTCATGAACAAACACTTGCACTATCTCATACTATCACATGGCCAAAATCCTACTAAGCATAATCAACAATCATGGTTTCGATGGAAAATAAGATCGTAAAAGCCTAATCACCTTTGGTGTCATAATATCTAATCATGCTTCAAACATCCATAAAGTTCATTAAGCATGAAGAACATATATTGGTTCAAAAGGGAAAACACATATATCCTAGTCAAATACAACCATCATCATGCCATAACTTCATTCCCCTAATCCACATGCATATACTCAATCTCCCAATCATAATCCATTTCTCTATCATCAACTAGGAGACATAATTTCAGAATTTAATAAGAGAAATTTAGGGATGAATACTTGATTGTCGAGTCCTTCGATGAAGATAAAAGAAGGTCCACGCGCAATGGAATGACTTGAATGGTCCAACGAAACAACATCCATGGTTGATGGTGGTCCAACCATTTCGGTTAGAAGAGAGAGAGAGAGAGAGAGAGAGAGAGAGAGAGAGAAAGAGACGTTAGAATGATATATTCAAATGGAAGAAGATGAACAAGAAGGTTGTTCATGACTCACCTTGTTGATGTTCTTGAGGTCCTCAAGAAAAGCTGATTTTTTATCCGGTTGAAAATTCTTGATTGCGAGATTTCGTGTTATAAATGGCAGAAATGAAGTCTAGGGATTAAGTAGAGATGATCTGGAGTTTTCGAGAGTGATTGGAGGGGTTTGGAGTTGGTTTAGGCTTAAAGAAGTTTAGTGTGTGTTCTTGGTGTTCTTGGTGTTTGTAGGTGAAAATGGAGAGAAATTAGAAGAAGTGCTACTGGAATTTGGTAGAGGGCTGGCCGAATGGTAGAGTATGATTGAGGGTATCGGTTTTCAGCAAGGAAGAGTAAGGGTGATCAGATTTTATTTGAATTTTAAATGGAGAAAATAGTGGAGATGTTTAAGGTAGGTGGTTAGCAATGGTGTTTGATCAAGAGTGGTCTCTATGGTCTTTAATGGTGTCGGCTAGAACAAGACTGTTTTGCTGAAATGATTGAAGGCTAAATGTTGCTCAAGCTGGCCGAAATTCAGTCCATAAAGGCAGAGAAAATTCTGGTTGTTTCAGCTTAATGCAAGAGTGATTTATGGGAGTGAAATGCTGGAATTTTTTTGAAGTTCAAATGGTGTTTGAATGGAGTGATCGTAGGAGTGTTTTGTGGAGCAGCTTTGGAGTCCTTAAGCTTCAAGGAAAGTGTGGGTTTAATGGTGTTCAGTATATGGCTGAATAAGGCTCAATTCTACAGAGATTGAAGGTGGCTTTCGGTCCTAGGCTAGAAAGGAACATGGCTGGAAAAAATTCTGTTCAAGTGTTCATGGCTTTTCCGAAATTGCAGATTTTTGGTGCAGGATTTTTGCACCTTCTTGGCTCGGTTTTCAGTGGTTCTTCAGGGTTGTTTGAGGGTCTTCCAATGGTGGTTTTTTCAGCCTCATTTCTGGACAAATGCAGAGAAGTTTGCTGGCTTGAAAATGAACTAAAAACAGCTTCATTTCCTTGAGGAAAAGCTGCGAATTGCCCAGAAAAATTTCTGGTTTGGTGCTGTTTTGTGCAGTCCGAAAATTGCACAATTTTTCCAGCTTCCAAGCCACTTGAAATGATCATTTTCTTGGCAGCAGATGAATGGATTTATGGCCTGAATTTTCGAAGGAAAGGGCTGCAACAAATCTGGAAAATTTCCAGATTTCCCTACCACTAAAACATGAACATCTTGAAGATGGATTTGAAGGTCTTTCCATGGTGATTGCTTTTCTCTTGGAACCTTCCCATTTCTCCTCCTAAATTTCAGTCAACCTCCCTTCCCCAAAGCTGATTTTCGAAATTCAAGGGAAAGAATTTATCACAGAATTTTTTTTGGAATTCAAAGAAAAAGAATTAAGGGATTTTAGTTTATTTGAATTATGAAAATGCTAGGACAAAGCTAGAGGTAATAAATTGGACAAGAATTCTTCTAGAATTCTTTTAGGACATGAGGATAAGATTAGGACATTCTCTTCATGTCTCCCCTAAGAAAATCATTCCTATTTCCATGGGATGCAAGAAAACAAAAATTCAAACTTAATTAAGATAATCATGCTAAAAGCTTAAATGATGGGATTTGAACTCATGACCTTAGAGATTACATCACAAAGCTCTAACTACTTAACCACAACAACTCTTGTTCTTATTTTCTCACCCGCATATTTTTCTTATCTACTCCTCAAGCTATCTTCCTATTCTGACCTCAAGCAAAATTACCATTTTACCCCTCCTACTCAATAAGTATAACTAAGCATTTAAACCTATAATCCACGATTCTAAATCACATAAAATCATTCAAAAACACATATATTCATGCAAAATAATATGATATGCATTCCCGACCCCCTTACTCTAGGGTTGGTTTTAGGTGGGGTTTCACATGTTGAGAGCCTGTGTCCTGGATTTCGGGGGCAAGTGGATAGAGTGTGTACCGTATGCCGAATTGGCATATAACAACAGCTATCAGGCCTCGGTTGGGATGGCACCGTACGAGGCTTTGTATGGGCGCAAGTGTCAGGTACCGTTTTATTGGAGTTGGTCAGAAGATGGTCACGTGAGTAAAACCGGAGAGGTCTGTGTCCAGGAAATGTTGGATAAAGTGAAACTGATTCGGGAAAGGTTAAAGGCGGCTCAGAGCCGATAGAAGAGCTATGCGGACAACCGGCAGAGGGATCTAGAATTTCAAGTTGGGGATCGCGTATTTCTGAAGCTGACTTCGAGTAGGGGAATATTGAAGCATCCGAAGGGTGAAAAGTTGAATCCGAGGTATTTAGGGCCGTTTCCGATTAAGGAAAGAATTGGACCGGTAGCATACCGATTGGACCTGCCGGACGGGTTAACGGGTATCCATGATGTGTTCCATGTGTCACAATTGAAGAAGTATAATGCAGATCCCGGTTATGTATTGAATGATGAACCATTAATGTTGCAGCCAGGTCTAAGCTACGTGGAGATGCCTGTGCGAATATTGGACCGCAGTGTCAAAACCCTGCGAAATAAGCAGATACCGATGGTTAAGATTCAGTGGGAGCACCATGGCACGCAGGACGCCA
Source organism: Voacanga thouarsii (assembly GCA_026120185.1). Taxonomy (NCBI): domain Eukaryota; kingdom Viridiplantae; phylum Streptophyta; class Magnoliopsida; order Gentianales; family Apocynaceae; genus Voacanga; species Voacanga thouarsii. Next base: position 3,621,230 of record JANUWF010001165.1, read on the forward strand.
CATGGGAATCGGAAGAATGGGTTAAGCGGAAGTATCCCAAACTAAAATAGAGGTGTTCTTGAATTTCGGGACGAAATTCTTCTAAGGAGGGGAGGATGTGAAAGCCCAGTCAAAACCAACCTTAGAGTAACGGGGTTGGGATGCATATCATTTTTATTTCATGATTAAATATATTTTTATGTGATTTTTATGTGCTTTAGATTTGAGTTTTATTGTCTGGAAGTCTTGTTGATGAGTATTGCGTGAGAGGGGCAAAATGGTAATTTTTGCCCGAGGTGAAAATAGGGAAATAGCTTGTGGATGGAATAGAAAATAATTTTTCTAATGAAAGTATCAACAAGAGTTGATGTGATTTAGTGGTTAGAGCCTTAGAATTAATTATGGAAGTCTAGGGTTCAAATTCCATCATGGAAGCTTTAGCTTGATTAAATTTTATTTTTGCTTCGGAAGAAATAGTTTTGGCCTTATGAGCTTAGGGGAAGGTAGGGATGATGTCCTAAGAGAGAGACATGTTAGGAGTAACCTCATTCCACTCCCTTGCTCTACTCGAATTTCTTAAAGGGAATTCATTTTTCCTTGATCCTTGATTTTTCCTTAATTCTCAACTCCTTAGTTTAATCAAGATGTTCTAGCCATCTTCTTTCCGGAAATTCCAGAAAAGTGCTGAGGTCTTGTAGGATCAAAATGTCTTAGTAAAAGACTTCTTATGATCTAAAAATGTGGAAGAGTTGTAGGATGTTCCAAGAGGGAAAAAATCCCTCTAGTGAGGTTGCTAAAAATTCTCTCTAGCTAGCTCATCTTCTTTATTGGAATGAGCTGAAAATTTTCCAGCTTGTGGTGCCTTCAAAATGTCGAGTTTCTTAGCTAGCATTCCCTCTCAAATGCTGCCAGAAAAATGGTCTTTAGGATCAGTTTGTAATCTGAAATTCTTAGCCATTTTCGGACTGCTTAAAGCTGGAGCAAAAGCAGGAAAAATTCCTGCACAAATCACAGCTTTGAGAGTCCAAAACCAAGCTGTTTTCTTCTAGATTTTATTCAGTACCTTAGACATGTTTTTCCTCTATGAATATGGCTGGAAACCAGCCTTGAAAACCCTTGAAGTTCCGCTTCAAACTCTCTGCAGGTGGCTGGGAATGGCAGCCAAAAATCTGCCCAGAAATTACTGTTTAGTGAAAAAAAAACTGTGCAGGAAATTTTCCAGCCTTGTTTCCTATTTCTCTCCCAGCCAAAACACCAACTTTATTCTGCAAAAAACCTTCCTTAAACCTCCAGTAATAGAGCTCCATTGTTCCCCTTAAGCTTCTGCATGAAATCCAGCAATGGCTACCCGAAAATCCCTCCACCAAATCCCTACAATTTTGCTTGATTAGTTTCCAAAATTCCAGCCATCTTTGTTTAGCAGCCTTTCATAATATATCACTCCATTGACCAGACTTCTTCTTCATCATTGTGCACCTTAGTTTCAGCCACCCTAAGCTACCTTGAACCAGCTTTAATTCCTCAGAAAAATTGCTCAACCAGTCAGCCATAGGAGACCTTCAAAGCTCTTCAATTATCAAGATATTCTAGAAATATTTAGTTTCCAAATTCACTACCTAAAAATATTCTTCAAGGATTGTAACAACTAACCTTTCCTTTTCCCTTCCAAATCAGAGAAACAACTCCCTAAACCTTACAGAAATTCGGCCAGCCTAATTCCCTCAGAATTTTTGGCAGGTACACTACAATCTCTCAATTCCCTTCAATCTCCAAGAACACACACACACACTACACCAAGAACACCTACTATTTTCTTTCACCTAATACCCCTCCAAATCACTTCAAACCTTCCCTAAAATATCCAGATTTGACCTACTTACTGCTGTGAGTCCTTTGCCACCATCCTTAACATCAAACTCCTCAAATCATCTTGCTACTTTGGATCAAAACCAGAAATTTTTGTGAAGGACAAGAACATCTTCAAGGTAAATTTACTCTATCAACTTCATCTTCTCCAAACTTGATCTCTACTGAAAACCTATGTGAATAAACATACTAATGATCTCTCTCTCTCTCTCTCTCTCTCTCTCATGGCCAAAATTCCTCTTCCTTGGCCAGATGACTTCTTCTTCCATAATCATGCTCTTGCCATCTCCCTTGAACAAAGTTAGACATCTAGGAGTTGAGATCTACTCTAAACTCCTTCAAGGAATTCATCAATTAAATAAGTACCTTCAATCCTTCTTTTAAACTCTAGAATTATGTCTCTAGGATAATGTTGATAGTAGGTGGATGGTGATAGGATTCGAGTACATATATTGTTGAGATTGAAGCATGAACATTTGTGTGATTGTGAAGGGGATGAGATTTATGCATGGAAGGATTATCTTGATTGATTGTGTGATGATTTGAGGTTTGATGCATGAAGTATTTGAGGTAAAGCTTGCTAGAGATTATGTCACCTTTGGTGAATAGAATTTATATGCATGTTAGATTATTGAAGCCATAATCATATTTATTCTAGTAGAGGTTAGATCATGTCTTAATAAATTTAGATCTATGCTTATGTGCAAGATTTGGTCGATTTGATGAATGGAAGGATTGCATATGTTCTTGATTGTGGTTAGCCATAGGAATTTGAATCATGATCTAGTTGTCCCTAAACTAATTTTACTTCTTGAATAAAATATTCAATAAAATAATGTTTCTTTTGTATTTTTGAAAAAAAAACCCTAGGAAGGGTAGATTTGGACTATTATAAACAATAAGGATATTTTAGTCAAATAAATAATATCTTTGCTAGAAAAATAATATATATATATATATATATATATTATTTAAAATAATGAAATCAATTAAAGCCTTTTTTGGAAATAATTATGATTAGTGAAATATTTATTACTACAAATTTAATTATCATATTTTAATCAAACCCCATTAAGAATTTATTTATTGTTTTTCAAGCAAGACTCATTAAATTCAATTTCAACTAATTTTAGCTATCAATTATTTTCTAACAACTAGAGTACTAATAAATCATTAATTTACCTAAAACTTCCTAGGGCTCTTGATCAAATAAACTCTAAGTTTTCCTTGACAAGATTTAAGCTTGCAACTTATTAAAATTTATTTCCCAAACCATTAATTATTTTAAATATCACACTAGGCTCAACTCTTAAACCTATTTACTTAGTATTTAACCTTAAAGCTTGGGATACTAGGATCATGGTAGTAGTAAGTTATGTTGATTTAAAATTGAGGAAGTGGATTGTGGCTTGGAATTGATTGTGATTTGTATTTGCCCATGTGGGGTTAGGTCAGCTGTTGGAGACCTTGTTGTTCTGAGCAAGAATCAGGTAAGCTCCTGCATAAAACCTGATTGATGTGAAATGTTTTCTTATGGCAAGACAAATTTAGAGTGTATGGACATTCATTTATGTAAAGGAAATTGAGGGTTGGACTCTCTCTTATTTCAAGCATTTGAATTATTTAAAAGACAAGGAGCAGATTTGCCAAACTTAAACTCCTTCTAAAGCTGATTTTTACAAGGACTTTGGAAACACATAAAATGCCATTTTCATGTGGAACAATGTTTTGTTCATTTTACCCCGAGTGGGAAACGTCATTGAGTACTCAATAAGGGTGGACTACTAGGACTAGTCCTTGAGGGGTTAGGGTAAGTCTCTCAGCAGGTGGCCACCTCTGAGGGGTGAGTCCTTCCCGGATAGGACGTCAGTCCAATGGGTCATGCTGGTCCGAGCTAGCAGTGTTCTTTTCAGTCAAGTGACTGTGTTTTACCGGAATGGACACCCGGTTGTTGTTCGGTTATAGAAAATGAGGAGTATCTTGCCCAGTAGGCCGATCACCTACTTTTGTCAGTCTGCACAAAGTGTGGCATTTTGACCGGCGGTATGCACAAAGTGTGGCATACTGACCATCCGGTTGTGGGGCCCAACGTGTGGTAACCCATAATCCTTTCTTATGAGTGGTTGATTTTGTTGATCATGTATGGCTGGAATAGCTAAAACGCCACTCTTGCTTTGACTAATGTTTATTGCTTGCCAATATTTCTCTTATAAAGATTTCGCACTTTGCATCCATGAACTGCTTTCACTAAACACCCAAAGGACAAACGGACTTACTGAGATTTCTGTCTCATCACCTTTTTCCCATGATTTCAGGTCGATCCTGCCGTGGGGATGAGTATCTAGTAGTATCTGCCTTGGAAGAGATTGTTGTCATTTAATTCTATGTAGTGCTTTGGGGAGACAAGGGTGGATAATTTTATTTATGGTTTTGTTTTGGGAATTCATGGATTTATTCTTGAAGTTTTCTTTGGGTTGTAATAAATTTTTATGTTAAAGTATTATTTTTATTCCGCAATTTTATTTGTGTGACCTAGTTATAAAGACCCCTTGTCCCTTGGACGGGGCGACATCCCCGGCCCTGGCGGGCCTAGGTAGCGAGGTGTTACAACTATACCAAGCTCTTGAACCATGTTTAATTAGTTCGTATAATGCCTTCTCTTCTTTAATATATACACCTTATACTGTCTCCAAATTTGATATTGCCAAGAGGTTGATCAATAGATACCTAATAAGCCAAATCTCCATGTAAAAAGGCTAATTTTCATTCATATGAACGATAGACCATGAGTTTTGAGCTACCACAACAAGCACCGATTGGAACATATCTAATCACACAATAGGGATACACTTCTCTATCGTCTAGACCATATTCTTACTTATAGCCTTTGCCTGCCAAGTGAACTTTATACTTGTCAATCTCATTGTTCTTATTCAATTTTGTGTTGTTACACACTTGACCTAAATTATCTTGTATCCTCTTGAAAGCTCAACCAACTCCAAACTCTTATTTCTTTGCAATGATGCAATCTCTTTGTTAATAGATTTCTAAATCATTAGTTAACTAATGACTCTTTTATTCAAATAACATTTCATTGAAAAAGGCTAAAGGCCTTCCTCCTTGGAAAATCACTACCCCAATTAGGACACAAAAAGCATCACATTCCACCATTAAAAATTTCTGGAAATATGCTAGTGCCAATACAGGAGCCTTTTAATGTGTAAGATTTGGGTATAGAAAAATCAGACAAATTAAATCCATCACTAGATTAGTTTAAATTAAAACATGAATCACCAAATTACACATATGAGCAAGTATACTCATTGCAAGCATAGTAGAGGGAATTAACTAGTATCGATCCTTAAGAAACAACTACTATTAGTTACTTTCCATTTAATGTATAACCGATCAAATAAAGTGATAAGAAAATAAAAAAGAAAGTAAAGAAAAATATATACAACTCAAGAATGAAAGAATATACAATTTAGATAAATATTCTTAAATGCATGACAATGAATTATTTAGTAAATATCATAATTAATTATCAGCTTGGCATCATCAAGGAATTGTAATAGAATCCATTCATTTCCCAAGTCATAGACTCACTATCTCATTGTTAAATTAGCATGTTTCCCAATCCAACAAACGTAACCAAAAAGATGCATGAAACTCATTTTTCAAAAATTATCCCTATACTCTAGGTGATAATAAATATGAAATTAGCCAATAACTCTATACTCTAAATGAAATCAACTAATCTTTGATTACCTTTGTTCTTTTCTCAACCGTCTTTCCTAATCTAGTTAAGATAGTAAATACATACAGTTGTCTAAATTGAACTTAATCTAACTTTGTTTCTCAAGTCTATTAGATATAAATTTAATTCCATCAATCTATCAAACAACATTCAGTAATCAAATACCAAGAAAAATAATCAATTGATAAAAAAACTACATTAATTCAAAATCATAAATCCAAGAATAACATCCAAATACAACTAAAGAATTAAACTCATCATTGTTCAAGAAAAAGAAAACAAAGGAAAGGAATAGGTACTTATAGACAAGTCCTTTAACTTCTAATGAACACTCCTCCAAAATTAATACTCCTTGAGTGATATTTCTAGAGAAAATATTAATGTTGATGCACTCTAAAACATATGTCCAATGATTCATATTATGCACACCTTTTTTTAACATGAATGGACAATATTTATAGGCCTACAAACTTCCTAAAAGATCTAAAATATAGAAGATGTAATTTCCAAAGAGGATTTTGAAAGATGCACAAGTACACCAACTTGAATTGGATTTGAGCTGGCTATTTTTGATTTGCTAACCTAGAAGCCACCGAAAAACTAAAGAATCCAATCCATGCTTTTGATTGATGATGAGTTGCTGAAGCCCTGAAAAACCAAGTCGCGCGTGAGCCCCACTTTACTTTTCCTGAAGCTACATAGCCCGAGCCCAATCTACTGAAGACATTCGAGCCATTAAAACATTTCTTTTGTTGCTGAGCCATGAAGCCAAGTTGCTTGCTAGAGGCCTTTTCCCATTTTGTTAAGATAACTAAAGCCATCGAGCCATCCTCGAGCTATCGGGCCGAAGCCATTTCTCCTTTCTTTCTTCTGCTAGCCGCAGCTTCCTTGTGTTGGAGCCTCCCGTGGATGCTATACATCCTCCTAAGGCTTGAAATGTTTTTTTTTTCTTTAGTAATCATGCCGCGAATCTTGTGGCTAATTTTTGTCTGTTTGTTAATTCTTCCTCTAGACTTGGCCCAGCGCTGGGTTAGTCTTCTTGGCCTAGTGCTGGGTCTTTACTAGAATTTCTCCAATTAAACTCCAATTTCATCTATTTTCGTGTAAAATCACAAAAAAAAAAAAAAATTCTATAAGTGAAATATCAAATATGATGGAATATGACAAAAATATCACAAAATATCTTCTAACAACTAGGAATATATTTGTAAATTTAGGCCCTATCACATTCTCCACACTTAAATATTTACTTGTCCTTAAGCAAAGTACTTAAAACAAAGCACACAAAACAAATTAGTTCTTCTCAAATTCATTGACAACAAAAGTCATAATTTCTTTTCCAATCATTCGATATAAATTTGTCATTCATTCAACCCTTTGAAAATATTTGTAAATTTATGCATTAAATCAAACTTGTCAATACCCTCAAAGTTAAGTTAAACAAGATTATACTTTAGTCTATGAAAATTATTTCACCTTTCAAGTCAAGATGCAGTTAACAAAAATCAAACAAGTCAAGTCGTATAACCATTTCAAGATTCATAGAAACCAATTTACACAACTCTAGGTAGAGAATATAGAGACACTCAATTTTGGTCACACTCACATTCTTTTTAAGATGACTTTGGGAATTTAGTCTCAACAAAGTGGATTTCTATTCAACAACTACATTGGTCCCTTTTTTTGTCATCAACATTTTTTTTTCAGTATTTTTTTCTTTCTTTTCTTGCCTTCGGGATATCTTCACGAGAGTGCACAGAACAAGACTTGCTACTTCTCTCCATATTAACCCATTTTTCAGCAAAAAGTCTTCCAATTCAAACAAGGGTATTTTTTTTTCTTCATTATTTTTCAATATCTCAATAATATCTCAAAACAATGATTTTTTTTCCACTCAATTCTTTTTCCTTATTTCTCACATTTCTTATTCACAGCTTTAAGCTAAATAAATTTAGAAAACCATGAATCAAGAAATAGTCAACAACTTTTTTCATATTTCATCACATCATCCAGATCTAAACAAAAAGACTTAAATTGAAGTTGCCTAAGATTAACTTAAATTGCCAAGACGTGACATATTTAACTTAATACACAATGTTACTCCAATAAAATCCAACTGATTTTGAAGGACAAATGCACATCCAAAGTGAAAGAGAAAATCATAACCTTATATAGGTAAAAATAATTTCATACCAATTTTTAGAAAAATCCAGTGAATCTAAAAAAATGCACTTGAGAAAAATATTAAATCCCTCTCCCCCCTCCCCAACATTTAAATTGGACATTATCCTCACTGGCCTAAAATTGCATAATAAATCATAACTAAGGGACCAAAAATTATAAAGAGAGAAAAGAAAATAATACTCCCTAAGGCATATTAGCTCCAAGAAAAGAGAATTTTATCCTTAAAAAAGGTGAAAGAAGCTGTGTCATCAATATAGGATTTTAAAAAAAAAACCCACAAAAAGAAAAAAACCACATCAAGTAAAAGCATAAAAAAGAATTGAAGGAAAACAAAATAAAAACACACTAAAAATCAAAGAAAAAGAAAAATAGACAATCCAATCATTTAAGAATACTCTGAACTAGAGCCTCCAGATGGGCCTCCAAATTATCTTCCAAATGAACTACCAAATAGACCACCACGACCTCCAAATGGACCACGAGGTCCTCTTGTCTCCAATAATGTCGCCAATAATCCCTTTGAATATCTTGATGGAGCCTTAGATTGCACAAAATATCATTTTGGCATTGCTGAGTATGCTCAATCCTATCAAACCTTTGATCATGCTTTACTCTCATTTCAGCTATGTCTACCCTTATTCTAGCCATTTCATCCCTGAAATACTCTAAATATGTATGAATGTTGGCTAGAATGTTATCACTGACACTTGATGATCGCCTATAATGCCTTTGTGGTTGCGAAGGTTCCTCTTCTTGCTCAATTAGAAGATTAGGAGTGCTAGTTTGCAGAACCTCTATTGGCCTTAACTATGTAGATGTTGTAGTATTAAGATTATAACCACAATAAGTTAACACTTGTTCAGTGACAACATTACGTGAAGTAGTAGGTTCCACAAGTTCATCCTTCATAGAAACATCAAAAATATTCAAAAAGTGTGAAATCAACAAGGGAAGAACAAATGCTTTGGTAACAAGGCCACAAGCCACCACATTTCGCATAGAAGTTAGTAACAAAGGGGTAAGGGGAATGGATTCTCCAGGAAGCATTTTAGAGAGTATATAAATATCAATGATTCTGACTTCATTCAAACTACATGATTGTGGGAAAATATTGAAACACAGGAGATATAAAATAACCCTCCATTGAGGAGCAATATCATTACCGGTGAGAAATAAAGAGCCATGTGTAGAAGCTTTTAGTTCTAAACCTAACCGTCAATAAGCAATATTCAAATTCCAAGTTGGTTTAGAAGAGATCATCTTATGGTGATGGTCAATTTCTATACATGGCCACTATCATCAACTCTTAAAATAGTAGATAATTAAGCCCTAGTCAAAATTATGGGGGTGCATTATATAGATGTTTCAATTTGTTTCAAATGTCCTTTCCTATTGCTTTTTATGTTTGCATAAACTTCATTTACAAGGGTAGGACAAAAGTCACCTCTCAAGCCTAAAATTGGACCCCGACCAATCCTTCCAAACATCTCAGTTACATTCAAAGATTGATCAAAGGAAGGCATGATTATTTTTTCAACAAAGATCCTATTCAAAGCCCTAGCATCATGCTATTACTCATATTTTTTATTAGTGAAATATTTGGATGAAAAGAAGGCATCTCTAATGATGGGTCAAAAAAAGAGGATGGTTTAGTGTGTTTGTGAGGTTTGAAAATTTGTTTTGTTTAAGGCATTTTGACTCAAACAAATACACTTTGCAAAAAAACAAAAATGTTTTTTTTCTCATTTAAAACCTTTTCCATAAATTTGGATTTTCAAGAAAAATAATGCTCAAAATATCATTGGCAATGTCTAACGCAAATAGCCAAAGTACAATATCAAACCACAATATCACTCAAGTGGACTATCAAACTGTAGTCTCAATAAGGTCCCCAAGAAGAATATCACATTTCTGTTCAAAATGTGCCTACAATATTGGCAAAGTAAAAAATTCCAGCAAAATATAAAAACAACATTAGTAGCACAAAAATCATAACCCAATTTTCTCATGCCGAGTTTCAGCTCCAAATAAGCTCAACAAGAATATTGCTAAGCAAAGTAAATATTTTCTCAAAATACAATATGAATGAATGTTATGAAAATTCAAGAAGAAAGCTAAAAAACCTTAGGGGGTGAATAATGTTTTGGCAAATTAAAAAAAACGCTCTTCAGTAAAATCTATTTTGATAGAAAGTAATGTTCTTAGAATAAAGCAAGATGCACAATGTAATTAATGCTGGATTAAAAATAGGTTGGTTAGAGTCTTTAAAGATTTCTTTATGGAACTAAGAAAATTTGAGCTAGGAAGATTTGTAGCTGATCCGAAAATAAATGCAGAGAGATTTGATGCGGGATTTATAGTGGTTCGATAATCCCAGATCAACATCCACTACCTTCAGCTCACACTTAAGGATTTTTAACCAGATTTCATTCACCCAACTCAATGTTATCAATCTGTACCAAATACAAGAGAGGATCTCCACACTCGATTTTTTAAAACCTCTCAATCAAACAACAAATCAAGGTTCACTCCAAATGGGTTTTACACCACAACCTTGATACACAAATATGATTGAAGATAAATGAAACAAAAGTGGCTCACTTCTTTAGATAGATATACACGAAGAAAAAGTTCAAAAACTTTTACCTTTTAAACACAATTTGATTTCATTTTGAAGCGATTTGATAAATGAGATATTTATTTTTTTATAGAGTAATAGTGTTTCTTAGAAGAATAGGACAAAAATCTTACTTTCAAATCGAGTTTTGAAACCTTTTATAGAGGGATAAAATGGAATTGTAATGGCTAGAAAACAGCTAGTTTTCGCTCTCAGATTTGCTAGAGTTTTGGATGATGGTGCATCCATATGGTACGTCCAAAATGGTACTTTTTCTGATAGAATCGATTTGACACTGTTCACATGATTTTGGATGAAACTTTTGGTTGCAGGTTCACTCAAATCACTCAATCCAAAATTCTGAGGATTTAAAACTTTGAAATCTTTTTGTTTTAGTACTTCAAGGTGGAATTAAACTAAATCATAAGATAAAGAAATTTACACAGAGAAATACCTTAACAAAGTTTCCTAGTCCAAGGTTCTTCCATTACTGTTTCTTGGTATGCAATCTCTTAAGCTTGATCTTCTTCTTGATTTTCCATTCTCAGATTTTATTGCTTCAAGAGTTGCTTAGCAATCATATTTCTACGCCTCGGAAAAACTGAGATTAAACATGTCCTATAACAAGTAGATCACGCAAGTTAGTCCTCTTGAATGTTTGTCATAAGTCAAAACATAGGAGACCGCCCTTAGGGCTAACAATCTCTCCCTTTTTGAGTGATGACAAACATGATGGGATTGTGAAATAAAAAATAAGGATATGTACAGTATGTACATATTTAGACCAAAAGAAATAAGAATATTTTTTGTTGAAGTGTAATATCTATTTATAGGCCTCAAAGTGTGTTTATGAGATTACAATTAAGGAAAATCAAAGCATATACTCACAAAAATGGCTCAATGACACGACTACCTCGATATTCTACTTTCTTCCATCACACGACTATTCCTTAAAAGAACAGCCATAATAAAAATTGTATAAATATGTACATAAGGAGTTATAGTAAATAAATCATAATATGAGATGCTCCCCCTTAATATGTGCGTATATGAATATCTGTAAAGTATAATAATTAGAGGTGCGTTTTGAGAGAAAATTGGAGTCAACTTTTGGACATGCAAAATGTGCATCCAAAACTGGGTGAAGGAGAGTATAGAACTTTTTAACTTTAAGTTTTGGATGTCTAAAATATGTGTCCAAAATAAGGTAAGATTTAGACAGATACTGACTCCTTTAAAAGAACTTAATTTCGGGCTGGACTTTTGATCAAGAGAATGGGTGTCCAAAACTCCCCTGTCAAAGTGCAGGAGACAATGGGATTTCAGAAATTTTGATCCATCCTAGTTTCTCAAAGAGTTTTAGTCTTTAAGGAAAGTTTTATGCAATAAGAGATATCTAAATAACTATCCTTATTATCTAAGATTTTTAACAAGGAATATATCATAGAAGCATATCATAATAGCTTTGAAAAACTAGATTCACCAACAACTCCAGTCTTAACGATACCTTTATACCTGAAGAGAACACCTTTAACGGAAAGTAAGATATCAACCTAGTTTCTTTTTGGACATCAACAACTGTGATCACATATCATAAACTAATAAAAATTTCACAGCATGCTGGTTTAATCAAATCTAGATCTCGACATAAATTCCATAGAGAGAATCACAGGATCTTAATAGCATGCAGAATTAGCATATGAATCTGTTTCAGTGTAGAACATCAATTCAAGGCACAAAACCGCACAACCATCAGCTTATCTAGGGAAATAAGAATTAGACAACTCAAAGATAGTGAACAGTTAATCAACGGTGCAGATTTAACAATACAGCCACAAAGAGCATAGCACAATAACATAGTGTAGTGTTCAATTAAATTACCACCATTCTTTCATAGTGTAAGTGCACACTCACACATACATACTTACCTGATCACATTAATTCTAGCACAACAATCATAATCATAATTCAGCCAGCACAACAAGCACAATCCAGCTAGCTACCATTCATACCAAGCATAATCCACTTTCTCCCCTTTTTGTCATCAATCAAAATAGAGAGTAATAAGTAAATATATGAATTAGTGATAATTATATATATGAAGTATTCATAAGTTGAGCAGAGATAGTAGTTCAAAGACAGAAAATAAATTGTTTAAATGATGGAGCGGAAAGAAAAAATTGTTCAATATAGCAGTAAGAATGGGTTTTAGTAGAGGTCAGCTGGAGTTTAGTCTACTAATCTGGTCACTCAGGAAATGTGAACTGTCTTAATCTTTGACCCGGCACCCTCTCTGGAGTGTTGGCTAGCAAGCCTACTTGATTTCCTCTTGACTACCACATATTTTTATCTCTTCCCAGATGAGGCACGAGGTGCAAATGGGGTAAGAGGTGCAACATCTTCTTGATAAGGGGATTTTTCTTTATCATCTGCAGGGACTATCACTTTCTCAGTAGCTTGCTCTTTTGTAGTTTCTTCTTCGGCCTTAGGAACTGTTTTCTCTGCAACTGCCTTTGTTGGAGATGGTGTTGACGGAGCAGACACCGGTTCATCCATTCTCTCCTTTTCCTCCACAACAGTTAGCCTGTTTCCAAGAGTTTGAATCTCTAAACTAAGACCATCTAGATTAACACCTAGAGAATTGATAGCATCCATAATGCTTTCAGTTAATCCTTTATCCTGAGCCCTCTGTTTCCCTTTGGCAGAAGATTCTTCCAGAAATTCTACCTCAATTTTCCTTTTGACTCTAATAGAAGGGGCATTCTTGCCTTTAGCTTTCGCTTTTAACAGTTTTTCCCTTACCTACTATATCACAAAGCAGCTTCCATTCATCTTCCAATCTCACATATCCCATGCGCTCAAAAGATTCAAAGCCGTATACATTCATTTTTGAGGGCACAGGAGGGACTGAATTTAAATTAACATCAAATGCCTAAACACCTTCGTCAGCAAAGTTCCATAAGTCAGTGCCTTGCTAGAGGTGTTTTGGTCTATATCATCAATTTTTCAACTAGAAACCCAAAACTTATTTTCCTGCTTTCAGCCAGTGCCAGCCTAATCACCAATTGCAATATGTTGATGGAGGTTTTATGTCTAGAGCTTAGGAACACTGTGGTTGAGACCATGTGGTACATAATCCTACCCTTTCCATTCAACCACTTTGTGTTTTTGTCACTAGAGTTCTTGAAACTCCTTCCACTAGTGAACATTTCTTCAAACTTCCTTAAATCGAACATATCAGTTCCTTCTAGAAATTTATTCAGTTCAAAGTACTGAATTCCATCATCTCTAACCTCACGCTCTCGATTTAATATATGGTGGTCAAACTCGATATTTTTACCCCTGACTCTAAAGGTGTACCGTATGATCATAAACACACCTCTAATTTCATCTAGTCGCCCTTTTCTTAGGTTAGCATTGATTTTTCAAATAAGCGAGGTAAACAGTTTTTCATCAACGGATAGCATACTTCCCCAACCAACAGATTCAAATATATTTAACACATTTGAAAAATTCAGAAAAGATGATGGATTTACCCGATAGCCAATAATCACATTTCGATTTCTTGAAACCCATTCATTATAATCTGATTCACCTCTTGAATCTAAAAAGCGAGGTACCTGGGTTTAAAAACTTTCTTGTTCCGGAGACGATTTAGAGGAGTCATAATGGGAAGCTGAGAATTCTTGAGTGACTTCATTTCCTTTGTTTGTTGCTGATGACTTCTTCTTTATCATCATAGATATTTTTTGGACCTTTTTTTATTTCGATTTGTTTGATTTTGTTTTCGCCATTGTGGTCAGAGGATGAGGGTTTGAATTCTCGGTTGTTCAGAGAAAAAAACTCAGAGGATTTTGAGGAAGAGAGGATAAAGTAGAGTTGGTTTCAGAATTTGAGAAAGAGAGATGAGAGAAAGTCCTTTAGGAGTTCCAAGGAAGTAGTGATAGAAAGTACACTCAAGTACATTGAAAAATCCATTTTCATCAGAGATTTCAAAAGACATCTTGAGAAAAGCGCTAATATTTTGAAATTCAAAAATGAAAATCTAGAAGCAGTAATTTTAAAATAAAATACGAACCATCAGAGATGATTCCATTTTGAATCCAAGCTTGATCTAAAAGGTACATCCAAATCGAAAGTTCTTCAAAAGAGAGTTTTGGACTTCAAAAGTTGTGTCTTTAGTGGTTTTGCAAAACAAAAAAATCTTGAGCAAACATGTCAATCACATGATCTTAGTAATTCCTAAACTTCTTCTCAAATTGAAGAATCTTTCTTCGTCCAGAGGTTTTGTAAAGATATCACAGAGTTGTTCATCTGTTGAAATATATTCAACACATACATCTCCCTTAAGCACATGATCACGGATAAAATGATGTTTAACCTCTACATGCTTGGTCCTAGAATGTTGAACAGGATTCTTAGTTACATTGATAGCACTTGTATTGTCACATAATATAGGTACGCAATTAAAATTAAGGCCAAAATCAAGCAGTGTATTTTTTATCCACAAAATTTGTGCGAAACAGTTGCAATGTATTCGACCTCGGTTATGGATAAGGATACACAAGTTTGTTCTTGCTATGTCATGACACTAGAGAGTGTCTAAGAAATTAGCAATAACCGTTTGTGCTTTTTCCTTCAACTCATTATATGCATATTTTACATATCATTTATGCTTTATAGTCTTTATAATTTACTATAGATTGCTACTTAACCCCATACTTTCACATTGTTTGATGTATTCTGCAATGATTGGAAATTACAAGTGGAATTCAAGGAGAAAACTATTGAAACAGAGCTTAACTGAAGCTGCATGCCATCATCTAGGTTACTATGCACGCCGTCATGCATCTCCTGGGTTTTAGAACAAGATACTAGTAGCTCTCAGTGCCATATACACCACCTTCTACGGCACCGTACATTTTCAGAGTTCAAAAATATCAAAACTTCAAGGAGCTAACGGTTACAGCATGATTACAACATATAATGAGATGAAGTACTACGATGCCGTTTCAAGGCTAATACAAGTAATGGAAAGCATCTACAGTGTCATGCATAACACATTCTAGGATGCCGTGCAACATCACATATTAGCCTTTGTTCTGTAATTTTTAAGATATTTCAATGGGCATCGATAAATAATTAGTTTCTAATGCTAAGAGTCAGTCGTTGGCAACCAAAAAGACAAAAGAACTCCAAGAGAGCTTAAGAAACACCAGGAGAAGATCAGAGTTCAGAAATATCAAAATGTCTGGAAGCCAACGGTGTCATGCACCAAAATTTCTATTCCCCCCTGCATGATTACAACACACAATGACATGAAGTCCCACGATATCGTTTCAAGGCCAATGCAACTAATAGAAAGCACCCATGTTGCGGTGTATAACACTTTCCATGAGGTCATGCAACATTGTAGATTAGCCCTTATTATGCAATTTTCAGGACTTTTCAATGGGTATATGTAAATATATCAGTTTTTAGTACTAAAAGTCAGTCATTAGTGGCCAAAAACATGAAAGAACTCCTAGAGAGCTCAGGAAATACTAAGGAAAGAGGGATTAAGAAGAATCAAATAAGAAGAAGAGGAGAGTTGTAGAAGAGGATCTCAAAGAAGAATAAGTTAACTTGTTTATGAGTTTTTTTTTTCTCTCAGCTACCTATAATTTGTATTGGAAATATTGAATCTTTATGCTCTTAGTTGTATTTGAAGGGTAAGTCTTAAATTTATGTTCTTAGATTGATTTTCTTTTAGATCTATTGAATTTCCATTCCTTATGTTTAGATCTATTGTATTGGATTGATTTTGTCAATTGATTGGTTTACTTCTAATGAATTTGAGAAATGCGGTTAGGAGCTAAACACCTAATTTTTTTATTCAATATTTATTTTTCTTCATTGGGGAATTAAACTTGGTAATCAATGGTTTATGATATTACCTAGAGATAGGGATATTATAACTTTCGGATTTTCATGGGATTTATTGCTCTTAATGCATTTTAGATTAAATTGGTGAGGTAGAAATACCCATTAGTTTTCTAGGAAAAAGAATTTCATAACTCGAGAGAGAGTGAGATTCGCGTTAGAAATCCCTCCAGTGCCTAAATTGGGAATTGATATTTTTAAGGTTATTTTCTTTACTTGACATAGATTTAGGGATGTATTTTTACATGACGTTTATCTTTATTCTTACCTTTTAAGTGTTGTTGTGACTTTTCTATTATGAACTTGATATACTCCCTAGTATAGGAGTTTATTAGAGTTGTTTATTTACCCTATTTTTTTGTTTTATGGGCAAAACAATGATATTGCAGTAAAGTAGTAATAATTGCTATGTTCTTGTGGACATGATACTTATTTTTTCTTGTATTATAGGAAGGGAATACTTGCCCAATTATGTTGTTTTAGTGTTTAACATTTTAATTTAAAATTTGATTGTTTGTGGATTTTTTGATAATATTTTCAACACTAAAATACGCATAACAAGTGTGGATGCTAATGTTAGGTATCTCACACATATCATATATGACGCAACGGAAAAATAAGAACGAGATATCAAACTATGATCTGCATATGCGTGGAAAACATAACATAAAAAGATTAAAGGTAACAACTTTTTACCTTTCTTTGATCGTCTGAATAACAAAATTTTTCTTCTTCAAGTCAAGGCGCGATCCAGCAATCCTCTTGATCAAACACCACGAGAGTCGAATGTCCAGCTACTACAATCATAGTGTGTGATTATCTCTAACAGAAATCCACACGGAGGAACATTCAAGCGCCAAGATTTTTTGTGCTAGCAGAAACAACAATGGCGGCTAGAGTTTTGATCAAGAACAACGAGAGAGAGAATTCTAAAACAGTTAGAATTCCCTAATTGTAATTGGAAATATCATGTTCTCACAATTACAATTTGGACCATAAATTATAACTAATTATAATTTGGTCACAACCACTTTCTTTCTTGCAATTAACCCCACTATGTTATCAAATAACATCTTGAGTATATAATCTTCTATTGTGTGTAACCTATTATGTTTCCCAGTTAATTGGTAGCGAGTATGAATTAATCCAAACGTATTTGAGATTAATAATCCATAATTAATTAGAATTAATCATATTAATTTTAATTAGGATTGGTTTATTAATTCATCAATTAATAAACCCATATTCCCAAATCATGAGCGGTATCTAGCAGCACATCATGACCACCCAAGAATCCAGGAAGTCAAGTGTCTTGACATGAACCCTTCAATAACAAACTACTTTGTAATTAACTCCATTCACCATACAATATCTCATTTGGTTTAGAGTATGAAATTAGTGCCAACTCTCTCCAGAATATATCAATTCTGGCCTAAATATAATAGTACTTATACCAGGAACCCACAACTCTAGATGTGTATCAATTGGAACTATTTCCAATACACAGTCGCCTTGGCCAAGACTTCTCGAGTAGTAATTCCTACAAGTGGTTGTGAGATATTTTCCCCTACTATTAGGAGTGGTGAATCCTTTACTGACCCTCTTAACTACTTTCATTTACCTCACAATATTCCCAATATCCATCCCATAGGCGATGCTCGATCTGGCTCTAGAGATTGGAATCAAAGAACAATGCTCAGCAAACAAAGTATCTTGGAGATCTCAAGTCTAACGATACTTGCACATTTGCTATATTGAGATTATATCACTGGTACTAAATAGTTATCTATGTGATTATCTCATAGCTAGGTCATCCAATGTACTTGTTCCATTAACAAGCATCCATGTGTTAACTTTGAGTATCTCAGTACTCACGGATATGAGAACCATTGCCTGATAAAATTAAAAAGCTTAACATATGCTAGTCTTAACGCATTAATGATGTCATATCTCATTAATACTACGACTAGGGACTATTTAGTGACTAACACTATACAGTATAGCAGGAATCCCATATTATGATCTCTATCATGATTTCCTTAATACAGTGTTGTAGTGAGGACTTTATCTAACAATTATATTACATAAAAGTAAACAAAGAAACTGTAAGATAAATAATGCCTTTTATTAAAATAAAATATGTCATATACAATGTATAAGTGATTACTTCTAAGGCATAACACTAACAAACTCCCACTTGTACTAGAGCCAATCATTCATGTATCAAATATCGAATGACTCAACATGCTTATCATTTTTCTTTTGGGATAGTGCTTTTGTAAGCGGGTCAGCTATGTTCTCATCCGTGGGAACTCTCTCTATCTTTATTTCCATAGCTGCTTCAGAAGCGGCTATGTACTCTCTATATGCTTTTGTAAGCGGGTCAGCAATAGTCTCTTGTTTGGAACTCTTCTAACTTATTGCCCCTCCGCACAACGTAAACACGTAGTCAAATTTTGATTTGAAATCATCTTTATCAGATTGAAAACTGGTATCAGTATACCCATTTATTTTCAAATCACATTCTCTATATGCTAAGAACATATCCTTAGTCCTTTGTAAGTACTTAAGGATGTTCTTTATAGCCGCCCAATGACCCTCACCAGGGTCAGATTGGTATCTTCTTGTCAAACTGAGAGCACAAGATACATCGGGGCTTGTACATATCTTAGCATACATGATAGATCTAACTGCTAAAGCATATGGAATCTTACTCATATGATCCCTTTCAACTTGTGTATTGGGAGACATCGACTTTGAAAGGCTTACACCATGTGACATGGGTAAAAATCCCTTTTTGGATTAATTCATGCTAAACTTCTTTAGCACTTTATCTATATATGTAGACTGCGAAGGACCTAGCAACCTTTTAGATCTATCTCTATAGATCCTTATTCCAAGAATATAGGTTGCTTCACCAAGATCTTTCATGGAGAATTGTATGGACAACCAAACTTTAATCGTTTACAGGATAGGTATATCGTTTCCTATTAGTAATATGTCATCTATATAAAGCAATAAGAAAATGATTGCCCTCCCACTGACCTTCTTCTATACATAAGACTCATCCATGTTTTGAATAAAACCAAACTCTTTGATTGTTTTATCACAACGGATGTTCTAACTCCTAGAAGCTTGCTTAAGTCCATAAATGAACATTTGTAGCTTTCACACCTTTGTGCCATCATTTGATGTGAAACCCTTAGGTTGTGTCATATACACTTCCTCAGTCAAATTTTCGTTTAGGAAAGCTGTTTTCACATCCATTTGCCAAATCTCATAATCATAATGAACAACAATGGCTAGGAGTATCTTGATAGATTTTAACAAGGCTACTAGACAAAAAGGTTTCATCATAGTCAATACCATATTGTTGGCAATAACCTTTCGCCACTAGTCGTGCTTTATAGGTAACTATGTTACCATCTATGTCTGTTTTCTTCTTGAAAACCCATTTGCACCCAATAGATTTAATTCCTTTAGGTGGATCAACCAAAGTCCATACTCGGTGGTCGTACATGGAATCCATCTCTGACTTTATAGCCTTAAGCTATTTGTCAAATTTTGAACTATTTAGAACATCCTTATAGGTAGTAGACTCATCTTTATCTATAAGCAATACATCATTGTGGTCACTAATGAGAAATTCATATCTCTCAGGTGCCACACGTATCCTACTAGACTTATGAGGTTCTTGTGCAGCAGAAGTTCATCTATTCTCTCAATAGATGTGGGATCAGACGGTTGATCCTTGTTTATTAGAACTTTTTGAACTTCACTAAATTCAATTTTACTCCCACTATCCCCTTTGAGCATGTGCTCCTTCTCTAAGAAGACGGCATGCGTAGAAACAAACACTTTATTTTTAGAGGGCAAGTAGAAGTAATATCCGAAAGATTCTTTCGGATATCCCACAAGCAAACACTTGACAAACTTACTATCGAGTTTATCTGACTATGGCCTTTTGACAAAGGCAGGACAACCCAATAATCGCAAGTGAGATAACTTTGGTTTCATACTAAAGAACATATCAAATGGGGTAGAATCAACCAATTTTGTCGGAATTCTGTTTAGTATATAAACAGAAGTCTCTAGTAAATACCCCCAAAATGATTTTGGTAGGTCTGCAGAAGCCATCATTGTCCGTACCATGTCTAAAAAAATTCAATTCCTTCTCTCAGATCCACCATTATGTTGAGGTGTATGTGGTGGAGTCCATTGAGATAATATCCCATTATTTCTAAGATAACTCAGAAACTCTTGGCTCAAGTGTTCTCCTCCTCGATTAGATCTTAGAGTCTTAATACTTTTGCCAAGTTGTTTCTCTATTTCATTCTTGAAGTCTTTGAACTTATCAAAGGCCTCAGATTTGTATTTCATTAAATACAAATACCCGTATCGTGAGAGATCAACAATATAGGTTATGAAGTAGTTATAACCTCCTCTTACTTGTATTGACATTGGGCCACATACATCAGAATGTATGAGTTCTAATAATTCCTTGGCCCGTTCTCCTTTTCCTGAAAAAAGAGTTTTAGCCATTTTACCTAGTAAACAAAACTTGCATGTGCCATATGATTCATAATCAAATGACCCTAAGTCACCAAGCTTGTGTAACTTAGAAACACGACTTTCATTTACATGGCCCAAACGACAATGCCATAAGTAAGAGGTGTTAGAGTTATCTATTTTAGGTTTCTTATTGTTTATATTAAGAATTAGATTATCCAAGTCTAGAACATATAAACCATTAACCAGAGTTTCTGAACCATAATGAATATCATTCAATGAAAAAGAACAACATTTATTCTTAAATATCAAATGAAATCCATTTAAGTCTAAACACGCAACTAAGATAATATTTTTCATTAAAACTGGTGCATAATAACAGTTTTGTAATTCTAGAACTAATCCTGAAGGTAAGTTCAGCTCGTATGTCCCCACAACAAGTGCAGCAACTTTTGCCCCATTTGCAGTACATAGGTCCACGTCGCATTTCTCTAGCCTTTTGCTGCTCTTTAGTCCTTGCAAGTTATTGCACAAATGAGATCTACATCCGGTATCTAATACCCATATCTCATTTCTAAATGAAGTATTTATCACAATCATAAATATACTCGGAGTAGAAGTAGAAGTGCTTGCAAGCTTCTCCTTCTGCTTCTTGTCCTTAACGGTCTCCAAGTAGGCTTTGCAGTTGCGCCTCCAGTGGCCCATCTTACCATAATGATGGCATGGGCTCTTGGTGGCAGTGTCCTTCTTCCTCACACCACCTTTGGGCTTCATGGGAGCCTTCTTCTTCTTTTGAACTTTCTTCTTAGAAGAAGAAGATTCTACCATTAAAACTGCATTGGAATCCTTCTTCATGGAGGACTCCTCAATTTTGAGAAGAATGATCAACTCATGAACGGTGAACTCAATCTTGTTCATTTGATAGTTAATCATAAATTGTGAGAAACTATTAGGCAAAAATTGAAGAATTAAGTCAATACTTAAGTCATGGTCCATTGCGAACCCGAGTGATCCAAGCTTCTCTATCAAGCCGAGCATCTTCAGTCTATGAGTGGCCACAGAAGAACCCTTTGCCATATTGTAATGGAATAGTTGCTTCGAGATTTCGTATCTCTCAGTTCTGACTTGGGCATCAAACAGCTTTCGATGATGTAGTATAATCGATTGAGCATCCATATGCTCGTGCTGTTTTTGCAGCTCGGGAGTCATGGATGCCAGCATAATACATGATGCTGTATCACTATTCTCTTTGTGCGTTTTGTGGACAACATTCTCATCAGCATGATCATCTTGATCTGCTGGTGGTGGAATAAGAGTATCTAGCACGTAGAGTAACTTTTCTGATTTGAGAACAATTCTCAAATTTCTATACCAGTCGAGGTAGTTTGATTCGTTTAACTTGTTGGTTTCCAAGATGCTACATAGGTTTAGGTTTGTTGACAAGATGCAATTAGGACTTTAATTAAATGTATTTTTACTCCACTATTTTACTCAAACCAATAGCCCCTACTACTAATTCAGGAAAGCCCGTTGGAAGCTTTCCTAGAGGACCGGTATCCAAATTCCTCAAGAATAACCTTGGATTTGCCCAACAAGCCACCCTTAAGTTCATTAGTAGGTATCCAATACCAATTACATTGTATGTAACTACCGGATCATTGAGTGATTAACAGCTTTTAATCTTAAAGCCTTTTGGGCTACCCCAACTTTTTCTCTAATTTTTTTTATGCTTGAGTTTGCCCAATCGGGATAAAGAATTTAGTTAAACCCAACCCATTAATCAGTAATTTAATTCCAAAGGAATTTAATTCCATAGCTTGAACATGCCCGATATCAAGTAGGCTTGGGTTTGCCAAACAACCTGGTCTCAAAAAAGGACTCTCGTTCTTACTATATTAACGGAAGGAATTAGGTTTAATATTAATTGAGGGATTTGTTCCTTTTATTAATTTCAATAAATGACATGCATAAAAATAAATAAATCACATAATTGATAATCATAGTAATAAAGCGATTACGTGGTATGGTTATGGACTTTTCCCTAAATTAATTTCTTTGAGCCATAAAAGAAATTAATATAGTTAACCCTACGTGTTCATGCAGAAGAAGGTCTTACCTTCTCGCATTGTTTTGGTTGCCATCTCCAAAATAAAACAATTCTACTCCTATCTAACCTATGTGAACTAATTACATAATTTTCTAAAGCGAGAAAACCTCGAGTTGCATTCGAGGGGAGTTAGATGAGAAGAGAATTACACAAAAATTCTAGAGAATGCAGGACACGCGAGCATTATTTCATAAAAAACCAAAACTATAAAATGTATGAATAGATATAATTGGTTTTAGTCCATAACCATCCACCATGCCATTGATTATGCTTAAACAAAATAAACATATAATTTTTATTATTCCAAAATCACTATTTTGAAAAAATAAAACAAATTCTAAAATCAATATTTTAGAAAAATACATTAATTTTAAATTTTCAAAATCACTATTTTGAAAAAATAAAATTGTTTGTCTCAAAACTAATTTTGAGAAAATGCTTTTAGGTCCTATCTCTCGTAGTGATAATGGTGGTCCCGCTAGCCGGTCAACGGGTAGGGATCAAGGGGGCAGTGCCCCTTGAAAGAAAATTTAATTTTACCACCTCTCATCATATGAGATTTTTTCCTTTCAAAACCTTTTTTTTTTTTTTTTTTTTTTTTTTACTAGAATTTCGAAACAGAGAAGAATCGGCGTCAGTTAGGAGCCCGACGCGGCACCGGCTGCAGTCTGGTTTTAAGAAAATTTTTCCAGAAACGATTTCTGGACGTTGCGAAAACAACATAGAACTGGTGCCGGTTTAGAGATAGAGCCGGCACTGACTGTAGTCGGGAAGAGGTGGCGATTTTTAGAAAATTTTCCAGAAACAATTTCTGGAGCCCTTATCTTCTGCAATAGTTTAGTGAGAACAATTCTCAGCAGAATTTTCTATTTTGAAGCTCAAAACAACAACCAATTTGTTAGTTTAAACAAAAATAAAATCGAAAATTAGGATGAGATGGAAGGTAACAACAAATGTTCAAGAAAATGTTTTTTCTGTAAAAACCTTTCAGCACATAAAGAAAATATTTTTCGAAATATGCTATAACTATTACACAAGCATATTGTGCTACGGACCTAACCCACAATGCTTGAAACGATTTCGACTCGAGTGAAAACAATTTTTGACTGTGAACAAAGTCATACATGAGTACATGAAACAGCTTTCACGCAAGAAACAATACCTGCAAACCCCACATAGCATGTCTTTGATACCACTGTTGGGTGTCTCATACATATCATATATGGCGCAGCAGAAAAATAAGAACGAGATACCTACCCAGGATCCGCATATGTTAGGAAACAAGATATAAAGAGATCAAAGGTAGCAACTTTTTACCTTTCTTTGATCGTCTGAAGAATAAAATTTTTCTTCTTCAAGTCAAGGCGCGATCCAGCAATCCTTTTGATCAAACACCATGAGAGTTGAACGTCCAACCACTATAATCACAGTGTGTGATTATCTCTAACAGAAATCTACACAGAGGAACACTCAAGCACCAAGATTTTATGTGCTAGAAGAAACAACAATGGCGGCTGGGGTTTAGATCACGAACAACGAGAGAGAGAAAACAAAGAATGTCGTTTGTCCTAGGGTTTGGAGTTGTTTTTGTTAAAATCACTAACACAAGGAATCATGCATATCCTATATACCACGAAATAACCCTGCTGAAAATACTCCAACTGAGAATTCTAAAACAGTTAGAATTCCCTAATTGTAATTGGAAATATCATGTTCTCACAATTACAATTTGGACCATAAATTATAAATAATTATAATTTGGTCACAACAACTTTCTTTCTCACAATTAACCCCACTATATTATCAAATAACATATTGAGTATATAATCCTCTATTGTGTGTGACCTATTAGGTTTACCAGTTAATTGGTAGCGAATATGAATTAATCCAAACATATTTGAGATTAATAATCCATAATTAATTAGAATTAATCATATTAATTCTAATTAGGATTAGTTTATTAATTCATCAATTAATAAACCTATATTCCCAGATCATGAGCGGTATCTAGTAGCACGTCATGACCACCCAAGACTCCATGAAGTCAAGTGGCTTGACATGAACCCTTCAATAACAAACTACAGTGTAATTAACTCCTTTCACCATACAACATCTCATTCAGTTTGGAGTATGAAATTAGTGCCAACTCCCTCTAGAATATATTAATTCTGGTCCGAATATAATAGTACTTATACCAAGAACCCACTACTCTAGATGTGTATCAATTGGAACTGTTTCTAATACACAGTCACATTGGTCAAGGACTTCTCGAGTAGTAATTTCTACAAGTGGTCATGAGATATTCGCCTCTGCTATTAGGAGTGGTGAATCCTTTATTGACCTTCTCAACTACTTTTGTTTACCTCAAAATGTACCCAATATCCATCCCATAGGCAGCCCTCGATTTGGCTCCAGATATTGGAATCAAAGCATAATGCTTAGCAAACAAAGTACCTTGGAGATCTCAAGTCTAACAATACTTGCACATTTGCTATATTGAGATTATATCACTGGTACTAAATAGTTATCCATATGATTATCTCATAGCTAGATCATCCAATGTACTTGTTCCATTAACAAGCATCCATGTGTTAACTTTGAGTATCTCAATACTCACAGATATGAGAACCACCGCCTGATCAAATCAGGAAGTCTAACACATACTAGTCTTAATGCATTAATAATGTCCTATCTGATTAATACTATGACTAGGGACTATTTAAGTACTAACACTTTACAGTGTAGTAGGAATCTCATATCATGATTTCCTTAACACAATGTCGTATTAAGGACTTTATCTAACAGTTATATTGCACAACAGTAAACAAAAGAAACTGTAAGATAAATAATGCCTTTTATTAAAATAAAATGTGTCATATACAATATACAAGTGATTGCCTCTAGGGCATAACACTAATAGCTAACTACTAGGTTAGTGTATATCCTACCGAGATAATACTTTACCATCTCTATCATTCAATGCCTCAGGCCCGATTGTCCCATGTCCATATTAAGGTTCCCTTAGAACCTCATGCTAGCTAAGAATGGCTCAACAAGAAGTACTATCATCCGGATTGAAAAGCATTAACTCTCTGGATGTGGCTACCTTTCAGAAAGTGTCCATAATCCCACGTAGACTAGTACTAGCATCTTGCCCCTTTTGAAATTTGAGAATTCACATGCATTTTTCAAAGTAACTTTGTTACAAATATATCCTATCAAAAAACAACTCAACATTTCCAACAAAAACACAATTCCCAATTTTTCAAAGTTTACTCATATATCAAATATTGAAAATGTTTTGCATTTATAAGTAATAATGTCAATACCAATTGACAAATGAAGGTATATGATATTTCAAATCTTCAGAATGTCCTTAAGAAAAATTGACATTTGGAGCCAATGCATTTATAAACATGCTATGTTTTCATAAATAATGGCTTGATGAAAAAACATGTTATGTTACATGTCAATAACCCCAATTTATGGGTTCCTATTCTAATATTATCAATGTGAGAGGTTTATAAATAAGTTATGCTCAAAGCATTTCAGATGCATGAAAATTCATTATGAACGTATTTCCTCGTTGTCCAATCCATCTCATATTTCTGAAGATTCAAGAATTTCATTTTTCTCAAAATAGTTTGAAAGGATTACATTTTCAAGATGCTGGGTTTATATCAACTAGAAGACATTATTGTAAAAGAATATGCAAGTAAATTCAACATTTATAAAAAATTCTAAGGAATGCAACATCTTGCATAAAAATGGGTTTTAGTCAAATGCTAGGACTTATCTTGATCCAAGCAAATAGGTAGTCTTAACTTAGCTTTGATTTCCACAATCTTCTACTTGCACCAAATCTAGCATTAAAATTGTTCATGTATCAAACACCCGTAGTACTTATAGAAATTAACTTCATTCATAATTCATGTTCCAACAATGTCACCAACTCACACAGATCAATCTTCCCAAACACAAATCCAATCATAGAATCCACATATAAAACTCCATGTGGTAAGCATATAATATATAAAATACCAATACATTAGACTTAACAAATTAATCATATAATCACTCATGCAATCATATCAACTCTAGACAAACTAAGGCTATTTTGTGTCATCAATATGTACTGACATTGAAATTCAATGGAATTAGTAAAACACCTTTATAAACTCATAAAAATAACCTCAAAACGTCGTATTATAAGATTAAATAAATGTTCACTTGATTTATTATAACAATCTCAAATAACCTCTAACTTGATCAAACAAAATAATTCTGTTTTAGTTTGAAAATTAAGGTAAAAATTAAGAAACCAATTTGACTTAGCAAATAAATTTGTTTTTCATACAAAACTTTTAGTTAAAAATTCAACACGTGTAATATGAACCATGTAATATTCATTCTTGAAGCATGTTCATAGCTTAGATATTTTCAAGTTCTAATTCATTGTACTGCTATAGTTTCTTGCAAAGAAAGTTTTAAGCAATAGCATTACCAAATTCATACAAAATAGTCGAAAAGGAAATTTTTAATGATTCTTGTTGTAAAATTTTTTTAAGCCACTAAAGTTTAGTATTGCTAAATGTCACAGTGAAATTCAATCCGGAAGTAACTTAATCAAGTTAACAATGTCACTACCTCAACACTGAATCTCAACTAATAATAGAGAAATTTTCCAAATAGCAAATGACATATTCTAATCACGATTTTCACAAAAGACAAACTCTATAATACTCCTCAAACATCAAATTAACACAGAAAATGCATCATTTCAAAACCTTATGGATAATCATACTCGATCAAAATAGAATTTCAAAGTAGACACACAATTCCAGCAACAAGTCTTTGTTTTGCATGTCTTTTCTAAGATTGAAATCAATATCCAAACGTCATATTTTTCATATATAAAGCAACATACTCCCAGTATATCATATTAGCGTAAAGATTACAATTATTCCCAAACAAATCTTAATTAGAGAACACATTTCTTGGAGCAACAAAACTGTCCAGCAAGCATATTTTTTGCCAAGAGGAAAAGGAAGAGGGAAAATAAGGTTTTCTTTATTGACTCTTGAAGAAACTTGATGAAGGTCCCTAAATACAGCAAAACGAAACTTTAATATTCAATTTCTAGGGTTAGAGTTCTTCTTTTAGTTGAGAGAAATATCAAGGAAAGGGAGAGAAGGAGTTTAGTCGGCCAAAAGGAGAGAGTTTGTGAGGAAAATTGATTTTAGTTTTGGGGAATTCTATGGCTGCCGAAATGCTTAGAGAATTTTAGCGTTTGGTTGGTTTTCTTGTAAGTAAAGAATGACATAACGTTGTGATTTAATGTCTTGTAAGAGAAGGAAGAATAAAGGGTTAGGATTTTATAAAATTGAGTGGTTAGGATTAGTTTAAATGAAAGGTCAAAATTGAATATGATATAGGGTTATGATTTAATTTGTCTTGGATGAGATTTAGGATAAATGGTTGAAATCAATTTCAAATGGTTGGCAGGAATCAAATTACTTGTAATGGAAGTAAAAAATAGAAGCTTAAGATTTAATTAAATTAAATGGCCAAGATTAAGAGAAATTAATGGCCGAGGTAGACTCCTAAGTGGTGGTACATTAAGGGTAGTTTTGGAATTTACAAGCTCTTGGGACATCAGGGTTTGATTTAATAAAAGTAAATTCAATTAAAAATAATCTTGAGTCAAAATTATATTGTCATGGGTGAATTGGTCAAAATTAATTAAAATAATCATTAGGTTAAGAAATCTAGAGCCAAAATTAAAATGTCAAGAGTCAACATTATTCTAAATGTAGCTTATACTTTGTAAAATTTGAATTTGAGTCCTTCGTAAAACTAATCATAAAGATTTTTTCCCCCAAAAGATATATTTTCTCCAAAATATTTAAAATTATAATCTCCAATAAAATCATACCATACTCCCAACATAAAATTAAGTATTACTAATGTCTACATAAATTACACAATTATGTAATCCACAAATGATTCACATAATTCACGATTAAAAATTAGAACAATTAAGCATATAATCAAAGAAGCCTCGCATGGATATAATCTCAATAATAGAAGCCATATTAAATGCTCATGAATACATATTCAGCACCACACTCCAATAAGGAATAGGTGGGGCATTACAAGAGCAATAGATCGAGGATCAATCCCATCAACTGTGGGACCATACACAACGTATTAAAAGTCAAATTAAAATAAAAGATAAACTATCTAGAGCTAGTTTGTTTATTCAACACCAACTAATGTGTGTGTAATTGTGTGTGTGTGTGTGTGTAGTCAAATTTGTTCAACAAATCAAATATATCCTCTTTGGGACAATCAAAGTCAGCAAACCTAGCTACATGAAATATAGGTCCCAAACTGTAACACCCCACAATCATAGGGCTCAGATAATTGTGGATGTCACCTCGTCGAGTAGACATAAGGGGTCTTTATAACAGACTAAGTAAATAAATAACCAGGACTTACAAGCAAGCTAAATCAAACCTTACAAGACGTTAAATAATACATCAATACCAAATAACAAAATAACATTTTAAAGTACTTCAACCACATCATTTTTCAAGAAAATAATCATAAAAGAAAGTGATATATGATACATCAAGATCAAATGTGACAACTACAGATTTCTCTGTCTTGTCCCTAAACATAATTCCCTATAAAACATGAATTAAAAAGGTGTGAGATCCACCCTCAGTAAGTACCATGTGTGCTTTGTGAGAATTTTTTGAAAAAAAATATTTTCATGATGTATGAGTTGTTGTTCCAAAAACAAAAGTGATTTACAACATATTATATTCTCAACACATCGTATAAGGATATGGGAGAATGATATCATTTATAATATTTTCAAAGAAAGAAAATATTTCTCTTCAACATCATTTTTGCATATCAAACATAACATCTATATTTAGCTTACCAATCCAATTGTCTTTTATGCCTCACAAAGTAATTCACATTGTGAAAATCTTGTTTTGATTCAAATTTCAATTACACATTGCCACCTCATATCAAACACCGACGGAATCTCATCCTATCTAACCGGAAAGGTCTCCATCTAATCGTATCAACAAAATTGTCAATCCTTCCACTGTAATAAATTGCTATCTAGCTTGAATAGGATATATAATCCTTTCATCATTATAAATGGCTATCTAGCCTGAATTATATGATTAGTCCTACCATCATAGTGCTATGAAGCTCGGATGTCCCACGTCCGTCCTTCGTTTTTTCCATGAAAAACGTGTTGCTAGCTTAGGAGGACTAAATTACTAGTACTATTGCCTTGCTCTGAAAAGTCAACTATTTAGAGATGGCTTCCTACTAGATAGCATCCTCAACTTCACAAAAGCTAGTATAAGAATAAAGTGATTTTGAGTACTCAAGAAAACATGACATAAAGCCACACGACTTACAACCTCTAAAATAGATCAATGTAATGTCTTTTCAAAAGTAGCTCAATACTTTTTCAAAAGATTTGACAAATATATTTGAAAATATTCATTTCAGAAAACTTACTCCTAAGTTTGATTTCAAACTCAACTTAATCTATATTCGTTCTACATTTTCAAAACTACTTCAATAGAGTTTATCTAACGCAACATTCCATAAACATCCCCAAGATTTCATAATTGTTGTGAGATTCCATAAATAAATAGCTCCCAAATACCTTAAGTATAGTTCATATTATTTGAAATTAATTGTGCCAAAATATGCTATGTATTTTGCAATTTCGATTATGCATAATCATTCACAACTCTATATGCTCAATAACTTTTAATACACGCTTTCATATCTGACATACAATGAATATACAAATTTTCCCTAGAATCATACATAATTAATTATTGCATAAATTATAATTCACATTGGCTTTACAACAAAGCAACATGCTCACAATATATATTTTCTCAAACAAGATGCAAATATGCATACACTTGATCAAATATTACTTGCATAAATAAATCATTTTGTGAAATAATAGTCCTTAAATAAATAATTATTTTATTTCACAAAAGATAAAATTGAAGATAAATATTTACACAATTAAATAATTTATCAAGAATACAATATTTCATATGCATTCCTATATTTAGGTAATCATGGAATGTGGGGACTTACACATTTATAAAAACATGAAATATGGGGACGTACAAGTTTATGAAAACATGAAATGTGTTATGTGGGGAATTACGCGTTTATGAAAACATGAAATGTAGGGACTTAAATGTTTTATGAAAACATGAAATGCGGGGACTTACCTTGTGTCCTTGCAATTATCCAATGTTAACCTTGTAAGTTATCACCTTGTCCTCCAACCAATTCTAGAATTAAAATATATAATCATTAATTCCTTATATGAAATTTCCAAGCATAACTTAATTCCTCCAATTGATCATAATCTTAAGTGGTTCTAAGCGTACAACAAACTCTAACCCATTTCCCAATCAATTAATCATTCAATTCAAATAATACAAACTCATATAATAGATATTTAGAATAGAGTTACTGTGAAACCCTAACTAAAACCAACTCTAGAGTAAGGGGGTCGGGATGCATATCATATTTTCTTGCATGCATAAATATATTTTTGTATGATTATATGTGCTTTAGATATATGGTTTGTAGTCTAGACGGCTCATTTGAGCTTAGTAAGAAAGAAGGGCAGCATGGTAATTTTGCTTGAGGAGGAAATAGGGAGATAGCTTGAGGATTAAATAGGAAAGATATTTGTGAGAGAAAATAAGAACAAGAGTTGTTGTGGTTTAGTGGTTAGAGCTTTGGAATTAATTCATGAGGTCTTGGGTTCAAATTTCATCATTTGAGTTTTAGCATGATTAAATTTTATTTTTGTTTAGGAAGGCTATTTTTGGCCCTTGCATGTCTTAGGGAGGAGTTGGAATGTTGTCCTAGGGGAGACATGAAAGGAATGTCCTAATTCTACTCTTTTGCCCTACAAAAATTTCTAAGGGATTCATACCCTTCTTGATCTCTAGCTTTCCTTACTTCTTAATCAATTAGGTTGTTCCATTTGTCTAAGCCATTTTATTACCAGAAAATTTCCAGCAAGCTTCTTTGATCTTGGAGTGTCGAAAATGTCTGTGTGAGGATGTCTTCTTGACCGAAAATGGGGAGGAGTTGTGGAAGGTTCCCAAGAGAATTAATCTCCATGGTTGAACCTTCAAACTCCAACCTATGTCTGTTCATCTTCTTCATGTAGTAAATTGGGAATTTTTCCAGCTTGTTGATCAGTCCAATAGTTAAAATGTTTATCCATCAATCCCTCTCAAATTCTGCCAGAAAAAGGACTATTTCATTTAGCTTGAGGACTAAAAATTCCAGGCAAAACCGGACTGCTCAAAAAATTGTGCAAACCAGAAAATTTTCTGGATAATTTTTGCAGCTTGGTGAGCCAAAAACCAAGCTGTTTCTTCCAGTTTTTCAACCAGAAATTCAACCTTTTTTTTTCTCCATAAAGAAGGATGAAAACCAGCCTTAAAGGACCCTTCAATGGCCCTTCAAACCTTATACAAGATAACTGAAAAAATGGCAGCAAAATCTGCCCAGAAATTTCCAGCAAACTTGCAAAAAATCTGTTCAGAATTCCAAGCTTTGTTTTCTTCTTCACCCTTGTCTGAAACATCCTCCATTTTTCTGTATAAACTCACCTTGAACAGCCATGAGTAGAGCTTCATCATCATCTCCAGTCTTCTGCTCGAAAAATAGTTCCATGGCCGCTCCTAAAATCTCTCCATCAATCACTCCAATCAAACCATTAATTGAAGTCCAGAATTTTAGCGAGATATTTCAGCAAACTACCATAGATTAACCCTTAAACAACTAGAAAATTCTTTCACCATTGTACACCATATTTTGGCCACCCTAAGGCTCCATCAAACAACATTCATTTCAGTAGAATTCTAGCAAGCCAGTTGGCCATTGTAGCTTCCCAAAAGACCTTCACTATCAAAGATCTACTTACCATATTTGCTACCACAAAATATTCCCCAAAATTATTCTTTTTGAATTTCAAACAACCAGCCTTCCTTTTCCTCTCAAATCTGAAAATCTTATTACCAAAAACCATTCAAACAATTCAGCTACCCTTCTCCCACAAAGTTTCGGCCAGCTTCAACCAATTTCTTTCCATTCTCTCCAAACCTTCAAGAACACCTACTACCATTCTCACGCCTAAGACCATCTAAAACTACTTCAATCTTCTCCAAAAACTCCAGATTATACCAACTCAACCTCATGAACCCATTCCTGCAATTTTTAACATCAAACTCGGAAATCAAAGTCTCACTTTTGGATCAAAAACCAGAATTTTCTTAAAGGCTCAAGAACGCCTTCAAGGTAAGCATGAGCAATCATCTTCATCTTCTTCCACCTTCAACCTTCATAAGTATATACTAATGAACTCTTTCTCTCTCACTCTCTCTCTCTTGGCCGAATGGTTACTTCAACCATGGCCATATTTTCTTCTTCTCTCTTGGACGGATTAAGTCTCCTAAGAGTAAGGCTTCTCTTGAAACGACTTCAAGGTAGTCATCATCCAAGTAAGCCTCTTCAACCTGCTCATTAAATCTTAGATTCATGTCTCTAGAGTGTTTTCAAAAAGAATGGATTATGATTAAAGTTTGAACATGTGTTTTGTGTTGGAGTTGGGATTGAAGTATGAGAATGGATGTGTTTTGCGGTGGAGTTGAGATTAAAGCATGAATGAACGTGTGTATACGATGGAGTTAGGATTGATGCATAAGCTAATTGTCTTCATTGAATGTATGGCATCTTAGGGTTTGTTGCATGTCTTTGTGTCGTGAGTAGTATGAATGATCAAGCATGTTAGAGATTATGTCACATTTGGTGAATATGGTTTATGTTCATGCGTTCTTGTTAAGGCCATGAATATGATTATGTTAGTAGAGTTTGGATCATGTCTTGGTAAATTTGGATCTATGTTTTTATTCATGTTTTGGATGTTTTGTTGATTGGTATAGAGTGTATGTTCATGATTATGGTTAGCCATAGGAATTATGATCATGACCTTATTGTCCCTAAACTAATTTTATTTCATCAATAAAATGATTAATACTATAATTTCTTATAGTAATTTCAAAAAGTCTAGGAAAATGTGGATTTGGACTATTATATAAAATAATGATATTTTAGTCAAATAAATGATAGGTTTTATTAAAGAAATAAAATATATAGATATTATATATAATAGTAGTATCAAATAAAGCCTTTTATGTAAATAATCATAATAGGTAAAATATTAATTTTGTAAGTCTTATATTCATAAATACTATTAAAATTTACTTATTATCTTTTAATCAAAACCTATTAAAATTTACTTACAACTAATTTTAGTTACCAATTATTTTCTAACAATTAATTATTAATAGATAATTATTTTAAATAATATCATCTAAGGCCTTGGAGCCTTCACCAAATAAACCCTAATTTATTTATAGCAAGTTTTAAACCTAAAACTTATTAGTATCTAATTCACAAACCCTAGTTATTTTAATATCAAACTAGATTTATCTTACAAACCTTTTATTTATTATCTAGCCTTAAAGCTTGGGACATTAGGGTTATGATTGTAGTAAGTTGAGCTAGGTTTATTTGTGGAAGTGAATTTTGTCTTGAGTTTAATTATAGCTTATGTTTGCCCTAGGCGGGGTTAGGTCAGCTGTTGGAGATCTTTAGTTTGAGCAAGGATCAAGTAAGTTCCTGCATAAAACTTGTTTGTTGCAAAAAGTTATTATGGCAAGCTAAACCCGAAGTTTGTGAACACTGATTTGGTAAAGGCAATTAGGGACTGTTTCCTTTCTTGTTTCAGTCAAACCAATCATTTGAAAAACAATAAGCAATTTTATTCAAACATTAAACTGTTTCTAAAACCGATTTTGACAAAGACTTTGGAAACCCTTGATTACCATTTTTAAGTAAAGCTATGTTTTATCAGTTTTCTCCCAAGTGGGATGAACTACGTTGAGTACTCAGTAAGGGTATGCTAGTAGTACTAGTTTTGAAGAGCAAGAGTGAGTATTCTAGCAGGAGGCCACCTCTAGAAGATTAACTCAACTTAGAGAAACGTCAGTACTACTTAGTCATGCCGGTCCGAGCTAGCAGGTTTCAGTCATGTGGACTATGTATTGCTGGAATGGACAACCAATTTTGTTTGGGTGTAGAGAATGAGGAGAATCTTACCCGGTAGGCCAATCACCTACCTTTTTTGTCTGTCTACACAAAGTGTGGCATTCTGACCATTGTATGGTTATGGGGCCCAACGTGTGGTAACCCATGGCCGCCCTTTTGAGTGGTTGATTTTATTACACCAGTATGGTTGCAAAGCAAAAACGCCACTCTTGCTTTTGAACTTTATTTATTACTTGCCAGTATTTTCCTTATAAAGTTCTTACACCTTGCATTCATGAACTGTTTTCACTAAACACTCAAAGCACACACGGACATGCTGAGATTTTTATCTCATTACCCTTTTCACCAAGATTTCAGGTCGATTCTGCTGTGGGGATGAGTAGCTAGTTGTTGCCTGCTTGGAAGATATTATGTTATTTAATTTATGTAATGCTTTGGGAGTTGAGAGTGAACAATTGTTTTTTTTTTTATTTGCCTTGAATTTTTAGATTGTAATAAGTTTTAATTTTTGAAGTATTATTTTATTTTTGTTTGTGTGACCTAGTTATAAAGACCCATTGTCTTTTGGACGGGGCGAAATCCCCGACCCTGTTGGGCCTAGGTAGTAGGGTGTTACAGTTACAGTTAGCACATTCACCTAATTGCATAGAACATTTAAGTGCACAAGATAAAATCTCATAAACTATGCATCAAACTAAGTGTATTTATCGCATAGCAACATGATACAATTCCTATAGTCATAGAAGCAACGAGATTGCTAAACCTATCAGATCTCAACCTTCATGTTATGAAATTATAAGGAATTAAATCAATTTAGAAGGGTTTATATAAAAAATATATAGTTTAATTATAATTTGATCAAAGCAGTAGTTTATCAATGACAGGGCAAAACAGAATGCATTTTTTACAAATCATATCACATAGCAATACAGCTTTAAACACCATGAAATTTTGTATAGGACAACTTAGACATGTATAGAAACTCTTGTAAAATTTCAAGCCAATCTAAGTTGTTTTTTTTTTTTTTTTGGTAATTAGTTGTTCAAACTAACAACAATGCTACAGTAACCTCCATACTCTATTTTGGCAGTGTAGTAGAAAAATCACAAAGATAATAATACTAGTCTAAATTGAGCAATTACAGTGGAAAAGTATTCCTTAGAAATCCTAGTTTAAGTATAATTTTCAAACAAAAATTCAAAAGAGAAGGGATTGAATCAAAGTTCCAATCTTTTAGCAAAATCAAATCTTGGGATTCACTGTACAAACTATATTTGAAAGATCATATAAAATCAACCAAGTAATGTTTTAACTTAATTCTAATGGGAAAGTAACCTGGAAACATGTTAGAAACATATGGAATAAAAATATAGTAGTGTCATTGACAAAAAGTTTTCGGATTTGAAAGCAACTAGCCATAGATTCAACGATACCAATTCACAATTCCAGCCTTAAATCAATAATCCAACATCACTCCACCATCAAATCACTCCCAATCTCCTCAAATTCATAACCCCAACATCAATCCAACCTTTATACATCACCTCCAACTCATCACATTCATAAATAATCACCCAAATTTCAAATATCCACAAGAAATGCAAATTTACCCAACATGGACTTAATGAGTAAAACATGAATTAGCTCATAAGATGGATTCTAACTACTTAACCAACTGAAATACAATTGTAAACACTTCAAATTACAGCTTTGAAACACCTCAATCTTCAGATTTTTAACAAGAAATGCAAGTGTTTTAGTGGATAAAATTGAACAGGTCAGGGAAAGAGAAGGAAACGGTCAAGAGGGCTTGAGAGAATGCAAAAGATGAAGTCTAATGTAACTGTGTGTGAAGGGCTGAAAGAAATGGGGATAAAAATCTGGAGTTTTCATTTTTTGAATGATGAATGGATGTTCAGGATAGAATAGCATATGTTATAAGGTATTTTTTCCCCTTATGATTAGGATTAAATAGAAATCAGTGGTTTAGATTATAATTAATCAATGGCCAAGATTGCCCTGCCATTAGTAAGGATGCGATGATCGTTTAACATATTTAGGGCTTCTAGGATTTTTGGTATAAAATAAATCAAAAAGAAATTATTTGGTGTAAATATAAATACAATATTAAAATTAGTCTTTCATCAATAAAAAATAAAAAAATAAAATAAAATTTGTTCAACTAATAAATAAGGCTAAAAATTGAAATAATTAAGATAGTGAAATAAATTTTTTATTTAATAAAAATCAACATTAGGTCCTCAACAAAATTTCTTTTCCACATTACCTTAAAAAACAATTATTTTCAATAAATAGGTACGATAAACACTTACTAATAATTAATTCTACATTCAAGACATAAAATTGATTATAAGTAAGTATCACATAATATTTACAAAAGTACATACAACATTCCTACATGAATATTTCACATAAAATCAATGAATATATATATATATATATATATATATATATATATATATATAAAGATATAAAGTAGTGAAGGAGTTCTTACTTAAATTCTCACAAAATTTGGAAATATTCCCCCCTAGTATATTTCAATAAATTTCAAAATGATAATACACCTATATAGAAATCGTATTTTTGAGAAATATCATTTTTCTCCCCAAAGTATTTAATAAGGTTTTCTTCTCTCATAAAAATCACTCGCATACAAATTATTTGTTCTAGACATAAAATTATTCACTAATTAACATCACAATATAATCACATATGTACACATAAATTTCCTACACATATGTTTCATTTGTAAATAATTGTTACAAAAAGGTAGTCGTGGAATTTATTCACATTAATACTTAATAAATATACCCTAAATGTCAAGCCCTTAAATGCTATCTCACTTGTATATTTATGCATGAAAATTATGTATGAAAATTAATATATGAAAAAGATGTATGAAAATGCTGGGTGTTGCATCATTCCCCACTTATAAGAATTTCGTCCACAAAATTCTCTATTGCCATACTTTATAACAAATTTGGATATCCCTCTTTTACCCGATTTTCGATTTTCCCATATCCCATCTTGGAGTCCATAATATTCTCGTAACATTTTGACTATAAGATTATTCTTATTCCTCAATTCTATAGTAGTACGTTCAAAAATCTTCACCGATTTACTTACATAGCAGGGATTCAAATATAACTGCATTGGTTCATCATTTAACACGTGTTCTGTGTCTGGATTATACTTCTTTAGTTGAGATATATAAAGCATGCGATGAATTGCAGTTAAACCATTAGGAAGTTCCCGTTGATCTACTAAGAATGCAATCCTCTCAATAAATATCTGATATAGCATGGACTTAACTTTCTGTCTTTTGGTTATCTTTTTGTTTCCTTAGTTGGTGTCAGCTTCAGAAACACCAAATCACCTACTTGAAACTCCAATCCTCTTCTCCTATTATAAGTGCAGCTGTTTTTGTCGACTTTGAGGAACTCTTCGTTGATCTTGCACTAATCTCACTTTCTTTTCTACTCAGGAATAAGTAAATGTTGAAGTAATCTAACAAGCCTCTTATGTTCATCTCTAGGTATTGAGTTAATTGTGAGTTATACATCACATGGAAGAGGTGAAGTCTTTTAAAACATCCGGATATTCCTTCACCACAACCGTGTTCTCCATCAGACATTGATTTTTCAGCTTGTCAACCAAATATATGAAATATCCTTGACATCCTTTCTTGAGAAACTTACGAGATTTACTTCCTAATATTAAATACTTCAACTTCTTCATCTAGTTTCCTTTAAATGCCAATACATCTTTTTTGGGTCTCATAATTTATACCACTTTGTTTTTACAATCAACTCGAGTATGATGCTCAAACAACTAATCCAGGTCTAAAATAAATTTGTAACCTTTGAAAGGCATGATTATTGATCCTCCTAATAATTTCTACCTTCCTACTTCTATCGAACATCTATGTACATACTTTCTGGCTTCAACCAAATTTTTTTTAGTGGTGTACTCACCAACAAAGTATAAAGTAAATCTAACCATCCCTCCTCAATTGGTATAAGTAGGATCAAGATAAATTAGTACATTTACTTTATAGTCTTGGATAGTGCACGTACTTTCAACGTTAGCAGGAACTGCTCCCTAATCATTTTGTTTTAGTGTGAACACCTTCACCCTCACATATGGCTTTTGACGGTTTCCTTCATTAATTATACCATTTTTTTTTATAAGCGAAGGCTGTGGATTGGGACTTCTTTGAACAATTTGTTGTAGTTTTGGACATATATTCCTCATGTGGGTTTGATCTCCACAATTGAAGCATTTTTTGTAGTCATGCTTATACCAACAATACTTCTCTATATGTACTTTCTTCTTAAAATTAAAACAAATTATTTTTCTCATGACAGTCCTAGTCGAAGTAAATCGAGCTTTATTTCTATTGTTGTTCCTCTGTTACTCAGTGGCCTTTTGGCAGTAAATTGCTAGATAGAATGTACAGCAATATTTGTGAACAGATTCTTATCTTCATTCTCTGTTCTGGTCGCCGCGTCTACTATAGTGGAGTAGTTATTCGGTGGAAAATGAGCTAAAGCTCTTCTCAACTATGGTCATAAACTTTTCACAAATGGTCAAATGCAATTTTGCTCTGTGTAGACCAAACAATGACAATATTTTAACAGGCAGTTAAACTGTGCAGCATACTGAGCCACTATTATATCTATTTGTTTCAAGTTCTGAAACTCCTTCTCGTGTTTCTCAACCACCCACTATGGTATATATTTTGCTCAGAAGACCATCAAAAAATATCCCAACTCTATTCTTTTCCTCTCTGTGCCCATGCCTCTTGGACTTTTGTCCACCAATCTCGAGCTGAACCTCGCAAGTGAAAGGCTGCGAACATCACCATTCTCTCATCGATGTATTACATATTTTGAAAGATATCTTCAAGACCTTCAAGCCATAACTCAGCTTTTTGGTCTTGTTCAGCTTCTCCTAAGAAAATTAGATGTTGAAATTTCAAAAATCTTTCCACAGTACTTCATCCTCACCCAGTGGTCCTCTATTTTTAGCCAAACTTTGCAAAATTTCTGTTTTCTTTCCAAAGGTTTGAACCATAATGACTCCTTTGGTTCCCTCAACTTCAGGCACTTCATCTTCAGAATATCCACTTGGTGAATTTGTCATAAGGTTAGCTCCACGTGTTGCTTGCTCCATTGTTGAATCTCTATTGTTATGAGTAGCAAAACGGATCTTTGAAGGAATCTTTGTATTACAGAATAGGATAATCCCATCAGCTAAATGACTAGGATGCCCTATGTGTGCATACTATATTTGCTCCTTATATAATCATCACAAGATGAACATATACGCAAGTATTTATAAGAAACATCTCAAGTATGTCATCAAACAAACATTTCATTAGTATATCATCACTATAGCTCATAACACATCATCACAAAAAATTGTCTGTATTCATGAAATCAAAATAAACACATAAACATGAATACCCCACAATTATAGGGCCCTGATGACCATGGATGTCGCCCCGTCGTGTAGACATAAGGGATTTTTATAACGAACTAAGGAAATAAATTATTAGGACTTAAAGCAATCTAAATAAAACTTTGCAAGGCTTTGAATTATACATCAATCATAAATAACAAAATAACATCTTCAATTACTTCAACCACATCATTCTTCAAGATGATAATTATAAAAGAAAATGATATCTTATACATCATGATCAAATGTGACAACTACATACTTCTCTGTCTTGTCTCTAAATATAATTCCCTCTACAACATGAATTAAAAAGGTGTGAGATATAATCTTAGTAAAACCTACATGTGCTTTGTGAGAATTTTCTGAGAAAAATAATTTCATGATACATGAGTTGTTGTTCCAAAAATAGAAATGAACAACATATTATATTCTCAACACACCATATAAGGACATGGGAGAATAATATCATTTACAATATTTTCAGAAAAGAAAATATTTCTTATCAACATCATTTTTCCATATCAAACATAACATCCATATTGAGCTTACCAATTCGACCGTTTTTATGGTATCACAAAACAATTCACATTTAAAAAATTGTGTTTTGAATTCAAATTTCAAATTACGCATTGCCACCTCATATCAAGCACCGACAGAATTATGTCTTATCTAACTGGAAGGATCTCTGTCCTATCGAATCAATAAAATTGGCCATAAGACCCTGTATAGGATTTACAATCCCTCCACTATAATAAATTGCTATCTAGCTCGAATAGGATATATATTCCTTTTGTCATTATAAATGGCTCTCTAGCCTAAATAGGATGATTAATCCTACCGTTATAGTGCTATGCGGCTTGGATGTCCCACATCCGTTCTACGTTTTTCCCACAAAAAAAGAGTTGCTACCTGATGACGATTAAATTATGTGTATTGTTGCCCTGCTCTGAAAAGTCAACTATCCGGATATTGCCTCTGTTGGAATGTATGCCCAAAATGGCCTATGAATTTCTGTATTTTGAAAATGAATAAAGTTTCATTCACTAATGGTTATTTGTTTACATATATTGCATATTATGATCTAATTATATTACTAAGTAATCTACGTGATTGGGTGGTTCTTTCACAGTAATATGTAGATTATGGGCTACCAACACATAAACGAAAAATTATTCTTTATCGATTGATGGAGTTGAGCACCTTTTCATGGTTTAGATAATTGCACTATGATTTCTAAATGGGAATAGTTTACCTTTAACCAGTGAGTAATCTACTCACACCAATAGTGTAAGTGTATTTGGAATATGTAGAACTGGACACGTGATAACAATCTTTGTAAAATTATTAAAATAAACAAATATTAGTTTATCGCAGCTACTACATGGATAAGTACCCTAAGATTTGAGTATAAGTTGGTGATCTGGTGAAGGTGGACTTGTACATTTTGATGTATATTGGGTGAGAACTTATGGTAAGGTCAATATCCTTGTATGTTGGGTGCATAACTTTAGTTAATTAAGACGGATTTATACAATAGAGTTTCTATGCTTCATTACGTGAAGAAATCACACCCTTGTTATTGTTCAGGATAATCTAACTAATTCAAGGGGAAATGTGACTAAGTATATATATATATATATATATATATATATATATATATATATATATATTTGGATAGCTCCCTGTGATGAGTGGA
Source organism: Voacanga thouarsii (assembly GCA_026120185.1). Lineage (NCBI taxonomy): Eukaryota > Viridiplantae > Streptophyta > Magnoliopsida > Gentianales > Apocynaceae > Voacanga > Voacanga thouarsii. The sequence goes on from JANUWF010001165.1 coordinate 3,663,552, forward strand.
TACATACTGAAAGTTATGGATTATCGGTTTGGCTATCAAAGGATGGTAGATGTCATTGAGAAATATGTCAGTGCATTTTTCCTATCTCAATGATGGGTGTTACAGAAGCATATTTTCGTCATTACATCTGTAGGTCGAGGCACTACACCTGCAATATTATTTTTGCAGTCAATATTTTTCATATAGTGATAAATAAAATACTAAAAATAATAAAATACAACAATTTGTTAAGAGGGATATTTTTGTCATTTTATTAGCCAAGAGAATATGTCTTTTGGTCCCCAGAATAGCTCAAATAATCTTAGTAAATTTATTTACTATATGGGCTTAATGGGTGAATTTATTACTAGAAGAATATTCTTGGAGTCTGATTAATTATTTGTTAAGGGTTAGATTAATTAATTGGGCCAATTTAACTAATTTTTTTTTATTAATTAACTATGTTGGATAATTTTATATTGCTCCCAAGTAGATTAATTAATTAATAAAAGAGATAAATTAATTAATTAGCTTATTAATTAATTATTTTAGGTAATTCTATATTGAGTCCAAGTGGATTAATTAATTAAAAAGAAAGTTAATTAATTAGTCTTGGACTAATTAAGAAAAACCCTGGCACACAAGCATTTGTGTGTAGCGGCTAATAGGTTTTAGAAACCTAGGTTAGCCGCCACTTAATAAGAAATATGGAAAATGAGGAAAAGGGGGGGGGGGGGGGGGAGGAAGGCCAGTTGTTTTTTTAGAGAAGGAAAAGGAAAGTTGTTTATATATATGTATGGTTTTTGTACTGTGCATGATTGACCGAATTACTGTGAAACAAAAGGCAGCTTTCGATTTTCCTTCCCAAAATAAGGCACCTGGTTTTTTCTTACTGTTTCCCTCATTTTTCCTTTAACATTAAGCTTTTCTTCCAATCTTCTTTATCCTAGTCCTACTTTCACTGGTAGAAGTCTATATGAGGTTCGAGAATACTCTAGAAGATCAAGAGCTAGCAAACATTGTAAGTGTTGGATGCGAAGCAGCCGACAGTTAGCTGGTATACCCGGGGAACAAGTAGACGATCTAGTTCAGGAAGCGCTGACAAACCAGAATCCAACTCTAGTTGTTCGATTTAAATGGCTAACAATAAGTGTTCTTAGACTTTGACTTAGAAAAAATTTTTAAAGTACAATTTTCATTGCGTATTTAACTTTTTCATGATCCTTCAAGTGGTATCAGAGCCATGGTTATAACCTAGGAGCATGTTTAAGGTTAATAACTGAAAAAAGTGGTTCCTTTACTAATAAAAATGTTATTTTTGTGATTGTATAAATCCTTCGTAGTTTTTTATATGGCCAGATTTTTTGTACGCCTTACTCGTGGAGGCAAAGACACCTATAATTTATTATTAATCGGAGAGGGGTTCCAACGGCCCCACGGCTTCCATCACGATCCTCATTAGAGATCGTGGGTCCCCTTGCATCACCCTGGGAGTGAATCTGTATAGGATGGGGATACCACAAGGATCTAGATCTAATGGAGGGATGTAATTAATAACTCGGTGCATGTACTGTGATCGGCCAGCCCCTCGTTACAGGTCATAGTGCGAGGTTTGTCCATAGGAAATGAGAGGAAACGACCATCCCCTCGATGGAGTTATCTTCTAGATCATTACCTAGAAAGGAAATTAATTTGTGGTGGTTAACACACTTAGTTTAGGGAACTGTTAATCTTACCAAGAAGCTATGTCAGTTTTCCTAAGAGCCAAATTAATTATTATAAGTTTTGATAATATGGATAAAGTAAACAAATTTATTTTGTTTTCACAAACTAAATTCTTTTCTTTTATTTTCGATTTTTCAAAAATGGTGGGAGGTTCTTTTAGTCCATTGGTCCTTATTCTCCAAGAGAATAAGCTAACAGGACCAAACTATGTGGACTGCAAGAGGAACCTAGACATAATACTCACAACGGAAGTGTATAAGTATATCCTTTACGAAACATGTCCTGTTATCGGGGAGGGTTCCACCGTCGAGGAGCTTGAGACTGAGAAGGCATGGAAGAAGGCTGACGAGATGGCTTGTTGTTACATGTTGGTCTCCATGTCCAATGTGCTCCAATCCAAACATGAACACATGGCCACTGCGTATGATATAACTCAATCATTAGCTACGATGTTCGAGGATAAGAGCCTGCCCTCAAGGCAGGAGGCTATTCGAACTATCATTAACACTAAGATAGCTGAGGGAGCATTAGTCAAAGAGCATATGCTCAAGATGATTGCTGCTTTTGAGGAGAGAGAAATCTTAGGGGCTGTCATTGACCCCGAGAGCCAAGTGGACAAGGTTCTCGAATCTCTACCGAGTTCCTTTACTCAGTTCAAGTTAAATTACCACATGAACAAGTTAAACATGGGCTTAACTGAGTTGATGAAGGAGCTCCAGATGGCAAAGAAGGTCATGAAGCCACAATCTAAGGCTATGATTGCTAAGGCTTCATCTTCTAGAATTGGGCCCAAGTCCAAGAAGTTCAAGAAGAAGAAGGGGAACGCAGTGGCCCAGCCCAAGACCCAGCCCAAAGACAAACCCAAAGGTAAGTGATTTAAATGTGGATGAAGGGACACTGGAAAAATGAGTGTCCGGATCTTCAAGCCAAGAAAAACCCCACAGGTAATGTTTTCTATTTAGAGTCTACATCAATGGTTGGATCAACTACTACTTGTATTGTTGATTCAGGAGCTACTGATCACATCTATAACTCCTTGCAGGGGTTTAGAATGATAAGAGGACTCCAGAAGGGCGAACATGGACTACGTGTGGAAAATTAAGCATAAGTTTGGGCCTTTTTAGTGGGAGAGCCTGATCTTGTTTTTTATTGTAATATAATAGTGGTTTTGAAAAATATTTTATATGTACCTAGATTTCGACAGAATTTGATTTCAGTTGCGAACCTAATAAATCAAGGATATTCTGTACCTTTCCATTCTAGTATTTCTATCAGTAGAGATGGAGAAATTTTATGTACTGGGCACATATATGGGAATCTATTTTTCTTAAACCCTATTAACAATCAATTAAATAACGCTCAATTTGAACCTTTAACAAAGAAGAGAAAGATCAATGTCAATGACTCTTATCTTTGGCATCTAAGGTTGGGTCATATCAACTCAACCAGGATTTAGAAGTTGATCCATAATGGGCCCTTGGGCGCATTGTGATTAAAAAATTGGCTTCAGTGTGAGTCCTGCCTAATGGGAAAGATGACCAAAAGGTAATTTGCCCCTAAGGCGGATAGAGCCAAGAAGGTATTGAGTCTTGTTCACACTGATGTGTGTGGTCCTTGTCTACACCAACTAAAGGAGGTTTTGAGTACTTCATCATTTTCATGGATGATTGTACAAGGTCTGGTTATGTTTACCTGATGAGATGCAAGTCTGACTCTTTTGATAAGTTTAAAGAGTTTAAGGTTGAAGTGGAGCGTCGAACAGGAAAATTGATCAAAGCCTTATGATCGGATCATAGTAGAGAGTACCTCCATAGTGAATTCAAGGACTACACGATACATTATGGGATAGTATCTTAGCTCTCTGCGCCGGGGACACCCCAGCAGAACGAAGTAGCAGAGAGAAGGAATAAGACATTAATAGAAATGGTCCGAAGCATGTTCTTTCATGCTACTCTTCCAGTGTTTTTTTAGGGATATGCCCTGGAAACTGCGGTATATATTCTAAACTTGGTGCCTTCAAAGTCAGTACCTAGATTTCTCTATGAGATGTGGACTGAACGTAAGCTAAGTCTAAATCATCTCAAGATATGGGGTTGTCTAGCTTATGTATTGGTCAAGAGAGACAAGTTGGAACCAAAATCAGAATTATGTTATTTTGTTGGATATCCAAAATGGACAAAGGGTGGTTAGTTTTATCATCCTATGGAGCAGAAGGTACTGATTAGTACCAATGCTAGATACCTAGAGGATGATCAAAGTACTTCCATGAAATGTTCAATTAGGTTGGAACTGGAGGAGAAGTTATCTTCGGAAGCAACTTCTTCTGACCCGATAATGGAACAAGAAAAGGCACAACCTCAAGAGCCTGTACAAATGGAGCCTCATCGTAGTGGGAGAGTGTCTAGGGTTCCAAAAAGGTGAACTAGAGAAGCTTTTGAGCTGGTCTCTGACCATCAGGAATATGACCCCACTAGATATAAGGAGGCTATTGCTGATGCCGATGCAAATCTCTGGCATGAAACAATGAAAGTCGAGATTGAGTATATGTATCTCAATCAGGTTTAGGATCTTGTAGCTTCACCTGAAGGGATAAAACCTATAAGGTGTAAATCGGTATACAAGAGAAAGAGGGGAATAGATAGGAAGGTGGAAACCTTCAAAGTTAGGCTTGTGGCGAAAGGGTATACTTAAAAAGAAGGTATCGATTATGAGCAAACCTTTTCCTTGGTAGCAATGCTTAAGTCCATCCGTATCCTTCTTGCCATTGCATATCATTATGACAACGAGATATGGCAAATGGATGTCAAGATGGCATTTTTTAAATAGCCATCTTAGTGAAGACATCCATATGTCCCTACCGGAAGGCTTTATTGCTAAAGGCCTAGAGCATATGACTTGCAAGCTTAAGAAGTCCATTTATGGACTTAAGCAGGCATCAAGGGCATGGAACATTCGTTTTGATGAGACTATAAAGTTTTATGATTTTGTTCAAAACGAGGATGTACTATGCGTGTACAGGAAACTTGAAGGCATTAATATGGTTTTTCTTGTCTTGTATGTGGATGATATTCTACTAATTGGAAATGATGTAGGGTCATTATCATCTACAAAGGTTTGGATGTCTAGTCAATTCATTATGAAGGACTTGGGAGAAGCCAGCTATATTCTTGGAATTAGACTTCTTAGAAATAGGAAGTAGAGAATGTTAAGATTATCCCAAGTGGCATACATTGACAATATGCTGGCCAGATATAGCATGGACTCATGCAAAGGAGCTTTAAATCCTTGTAGACATGGGTTGTCATTTTCTTCAAGGAGCTATCCTAGGTCTCGAGAAGAAAAGGACAGAATGAGTAGAATTCCCGCTTCAACTGTGGAAAATCTCATGTACGCCATACTATGTACTAGGCCAGATATCTGCTTTGCCTAGGCTTGGTTAGCAGATATCAATTAACCCTTGGGGAGGTTCTGTTGGGTATCTCAAGCTTGTATCCTATACGGCGCAGCGAAAAATAAAACGAGATACCGTCCCAGAACCTGCCTATGTGTGGAAAACAAGACATAAAGATAATAAAGGTAGTAGCTTTTTACCTTTGTTTGATCGTCCGAAGAACAAAATTTCTTCTTCAAGTCGAGGCACGATCCAGCAATCCTCTTGTGCAAACTCCACGTGGGTTGAACGTTTAACCACTATAATCACAGTGTGTGATTATCACTAACAGTAATCCACATAAAGGAATACTCAAGCACCAAAAATTCCTATGCTAGCAGAAAAAGATGGCGGCTAGGGCTTCTCAACGTTTTCAGCAAAACGAGAGAGAGAGAGAGAGAGAGAGAGAGAGAGAGAGAGAGAGAGAGAGAGAGCCGTGTGTTTTTTCTGTCTCCTATTTTCGTGTGAATCACACTTCGATTAGGGTGAAAATATGTAGAATTTCCTAATTGTAATTGGAAACATCAAGTTCCCAAAATTACAACTTAGACCATAAATTATAACTAATTATAATTTATCCACAACAACTTCTCTTTCTCGCAATTAACCCATCTATGTTATCAAATAACATCTTGAATATATAATCCTATATTGTGTGTGACTTATTACATTTCCCAGTCAATTGGTAGCGAGCATGAATTAATCCAAACTTCTTTGAGATTAATAATTCATAATTAATTAGAATTAATCATATTAATTCTAATCAGGATTAGTTTATTAATTCATCAATTAATAAACCTATATTCTCAGATCATGAGCGGAATCTAGCAACACATTATGACCATCCAAGAGTGCAAGAAGTTAAGTGGCTTGACTGAACCCTTTAATAACAAACTTCAGTGCAATTAACTCCTTTCACCATACAATATCTCATTCGGTTTGGAGTACTGAATTAGTGCCAACTCCCTCCAGAATTAATTTTGACACGAATACAATAGTACTTATACCAAGAACCCACTACTCTAGATGTGTATCAATTGGAACTATTTCCAATTCACAATCGCCTTAGCCAAAGACTTTTCGAGTAGTAATTCCTACAAGTGGCCGTGAGATATTCGCCCCTAATATTAGCAATGGTGAATCTTTTATTGACCCTCTCAACTACTTTCGTTTATCTCACAACGTACCCAATATTCATCCCCTTGGCGGCCCTCGATCGAGCTCTGGAGATTGGAATCAAAGGACAAAGCTCAGCAAACAAAGTACCTTGGAGATCTCAAGTCTAAGGATAATTGCACGTTTGCTATATTGAGATTATATCACTAGTACTAAATAGTTTTCCATGTGATTATCTCAAAGCTAGGTTATCCAATGAACTTGTTCTATTAACAAGCATTCATATGTTAACTTTGAGTATCTCAATACTCATGGTTATGAGAAACACCGCCTGATCAAATTAGGAAGTCTAACACATGTTAGTCTTAACGCATTAATGTTGTCCTGTCTCATTAATACTATGACTAGGGACTATTTAAGTACTAACACCATCCAGTGTAGTAGGAATCTCATATCATGATCTCTATCATGATTTTCTTAATACAGTGTTGTACTAGGGACTTTATCAAATAGTTATATTGCTTAAAGTAAACAAAAGAAACTGTAAGATAAATAATGCCTTTTATTAAAATAAAATGTGTCATATACAATGTATAAGTGATTGCTTCTAGGGCACAACACTAACAGGTTCATTGGCAAGCTGTAAAGCATATTCTCAATTACCTCAAGGGAACGAAAGATTATATGCTGATTTACAGGGGGTTGATGACTTAGTTCCTACAGGATACATAAACTCAGACTTCCAAGCGAATAAGTATAAAAGAAAATCTACTAGTAGATATATCTTCACTTTGTCTTGAGGAGCTATTTCATAGAGGAGTATCTAACAATCTTGCATTGCTGACTCAACCATGGAAGCTGAGTATATGGCAACTTAGGAGGCATCCAAGGAAGCAGTTTGGCTCCAGAAGTTCCTTTTAGAACTTAGAGTCGTGCCATACATGGATGGTCGATTGTGATGTATTGCGACAACACTGGAGCAGTATCACAATCAAAAGAACCCAGGAACCACAAGAAGGGGAAGCACATCGAGAGAAAGTACCACCTGATCCAGGATTTCATCCAGAGACGGGAAGTTATGGTGGAACAAATTGCCTCTGAGAACAATCTAGCTGATCCATTCACCAAGCCTTTAGCTGAGAGAGTCTTCAAGAGACACGCAGACACCATAGGGGTGGGCTCCTACGGACTTACATAGTCGTAGAATGCAAGCGGGAGATTGTTGGGAGATATGCCCTCTTAGACTAGGTTTCTGATGTAAATATCGAATGTTTTAATAAAAAAATTTATTTCTAGAAATTATTTGTGAATTTACGTTTTTATTTGTGTACAATTACGTTTGGAAAAGATCCATTGTGTTTAAATAAGTAGTCTATGTGAATGGAGGTCTTTCACAGTAAGGTATGGATCACGGGTTACTTAACACATAAACATTCATTCTTAACCGATTGATGAGAATGAGAATCTCATCATATCTAGGTTATTATGTTGTAAATTCTAAATGGGGAATGGCTTACCTTTAGCCAGTGAGTAGTCTACTCACTTCATGACATAAGCGTATTTTGTATACATAGTACAGGACCTGTAGTAGTGGTTTCTTAAAGTACTATGTGGTAGAAACCTAGACTACTATGACTACAACATAGACTAGTACTCTACGACTTGGGTATGAGTCTGACGAAACAGGAAGCACACACTTTAATTTGCTATAGTTGAGGTTGTATAGTAGGGCCAATATACTTGCATGTTGGGTATGTGTGACTAGTTAGTTAAGAAAGACTTGTACAAGATAGTTTCTATATTATATTACCCTTTGTGGTTATCTGAATGATCTAAATATCCAGGACCCTAGGAAACATGACTTGGATGTTTGTTTTAGGGTAGCTCCGTTGGAAAGCGGAAACAATCTAAGAAGTCGTGGATCATTGGACTAGAGGCCTAAGGATGGTAAATTTCATTTAGAGAGGTGTTAGTACACTTCTTCCTCTCTAAATGTACATCGATGTATAGAGGAGTATTTTAGTCATTACACCTGTAGGTCGGAGACTTTGCTAATGTAGCATTGTCATTGGGGTTAATATTTTCTTATGGTGTTATTAGGAAATATTTAAAACGCAAAATACAGCTATTTATAAGACAAGGGTATTTTGGTCATTTTAGTAGTCAAGGCGGTGTGTCTTTTGGTCCCCAGTATAGACATAAGTCCTAATTAAATACAGGCTAAGGAATTGATCTTAAATTTAATGAAATTTATTTTATTTAAGTAGCCTATTTAATTGTTGGGCTAGAATAAAATAAAGGTCCATGGAGAGAGAGAATTAATTAAATTAGTTTGGTAGGTTAATTAAGTATTCAGGACTTTGGCCCAGTTTGAATAATTAAAGATTAACCTGGGACTAAACTAATATAGCCTTGTGAATTGGGCTAGTTTATTTGGGCTAGAAAATTAATTATTAATTGAGCCATTTATTTGGTTCTGATTAGCATAATTAATTAAGCCCAAAAGGTTAAACTAAGTGTCCAATGGCCCAGTTCAGTTTAACCTAGGGTTTTTTTTTTTAAGGTTAAACAGGAGGATTGGAGATAATGTTGTTTTTGGACGGCCTCTTCTCTGTGTGGGAAAATTGCCAGACGTCTCTCTCTCTCTCTCTCTCTCTCTCTCTCTCTCTCTCTCCAAGAAAGTTCCCTAGCCTTGTAAGTTGTTCACCAAACGGAATTAGGCAGGCCATACATTGGAAGACCGAGAGTTTGGCGTTCACCTACATGCAGAGGCGGAGTAGAAGACTTATAGGAATTGCTCTAGAGGTTTCCACCAGCACACCTACCCCGATTGCGCATATTTTGGTCCAGCCAATTCTTAAAATGAGGAAAAGAGGTATTTTTTTTAAACCGCAGAATCCGTGCAGAGCGCGATCGGTGTTGACTCTATTCGGTTCCCTTGTTCTTGAGTTTTTCCAATTTTATTTTGGTTTTCGCTTCGCTATGTGCCCTGTGTTTTCCCATTCTATGCCTTCAATATGGGGTAGCAAACTTATGAGCAACACCTAAGTGTTTAAGAATTTTTTCAATTGGGTATTGCAAAATTGTGTTCCCCTATCACTAATGAGTACTTTAGGTACACCAAACAAGGTGAAAATCTTTTTAAGAAATTTGACCACTACCCATGCATCGTTAGGGGGTAAAGCTTCCACCTCAACCCACTTAAACACATAATCAACTGCAACCAAGATGTATTTGTTGCCCATAGAATTCAAAAAAAGGGCCCATAAAATCTATCCCCCAATAATCAAATACCTCAAAAGCTTAAAAAATTTGCAATAGCATCTCTCTAGATTTAGAAATGTTACATGTACATTGACACCTATCACAATTTTGAACAAACCTGTAAGAGTCCCGAAAAAGTGTTGGCCAATAGAATCTGGACTCAAGCACCATTCTTGTAGTGCTGTTAGCTTGGTAGTGGCCTCTCGCAAGTCCTTAATGACAAAACCTTAAAATGTTCACACTTTCTCGAGATCAGCACACCTTTGAATAATTTGATCCGCACAATACTTGAACAAGTTAGGATCTTCTCAAAAGTAATGCTTTACTTCGGAGAGGAATTTCTTCTTTTGTTGCGATATGAAATCTAAGGAATAATTCCTGTAGCTAAGTAATTAGCAAAATCAGCAAACCAAGGTGTTTGAGAAATATGACCATTAACGAGTAGAAGTTCTTCATTCGGGAAGGAGTCATTGATGTCTTGTTCTGCCAAAGGTTCCTAATTAGGATTTTCCAACCTAGATAAGTGATCTGTAACTAAATTTTCTACTCTCTTTTTATCCATAATTTCCAAGTCAAATTCTTGTAGTAATAAAACACAATGGGCGGAATTGCCCATATGCACAATGAATTTAGACAAAACAAGATAAGAATGGAATTTATTGAAAGAAAACACTATTGCAAGTAATTTTTTTTTTCCATTGTGGTGTAGTTCTCTTGTGCCGCCATAAAAGTCTTGCTTGCATAGTAGATTGGTTGAAAATGCTTATTCCTCTTTTGTCCAAGCACTGTGCCTACTGCAAAGTCACTTGCATCACACATTAGTTCAAAAGGTACAGACCAATCTGGTGCAATTAAAATAGGAGAGTTGATTAATTTTTTTTAGACACATTAAACGCATTGAGACATTTATCATCAAAATTGAAAACAACATTTTTTTTTTCAGGTAAAGACATAAGAGGTTTAGAAATTTTTGAGAAATCCAAAATAAACCTCCTATAAAAACTTGCATGCCAAAAAAAGCTTCGGATAGCCTTAACTGAATCAGGATGAGGAAAATTTTCAATTGCTTCAATTTTCATACTATCAGCCTCAATACATTTCCTTGAAATCTTGTATCCCAACATAATACCTTCTAGCAACATAAAGTGACATTTTTCCCAATTGAGCATGACGTTGGTCTCTTCACACATTTAGAATGCCTTTTCTAAATTGGCTAAACACAAATCAAAAGAATCACTAAAAACAAAAAAGTTGTTCATAAATACCTCCATGATATATCCCACAAATCCTTCAAAGATAGCCATCATGGGTCTTTGGAAAGCTACTGGACCATTACAAAGACCAAAAGGCATGTGACGATATGTAAAATACTAAAAGAGCATGCAAAAGGAGTTTTCTCTTAATCCTCCAGTGCAATGAGAATTTGAAAGTACCAGAAAAACCATCTATGAAACACTACAAGTCCTGTCCAGCAAGTCCTTCTAACATTTGATCAATGAAAGTGAGAGAAAAATGTTCCTTCCTAATTGCCTCATTTAACTTCCTATAATCTATACAAACCCTCAAATCGGTCACCATTCTCATTGGGATCAACTCATTTTTTTCATTTTGGCTTACTGTAATTCCTTCCTTCTTTGGTACTACTTGTATTGGACTAATCCAAATATTATCAGAAAATCGAGTAAATGATGCCTGAATTCAAAGTTTAATTACCTCACCTTTTACCACATCACTCATATTTGGTCAATCTACGTTAGGGCTACACTACGGGCTTTGCTCTTTTTTCTAGTAATATTTTGTGAGTACAATAGGAATGGCTAATTCCCTTAATATTTTGTGGTTTTTCATGCTATGACCCCCTTATATTTTCTCAATAAGCTTACCAATTTGGTCTTTTACTCCAAAGTAAGGTCTTTCGTGATTATCACTGGCAATTTAATTCCGTTAGCGAAAAGAGCATATTCTAAGTGCTCAGTAGGTCTTTTAGGTCAAATTCCAGTGTTTCTCAATGGATGATTTTATCCTTCCCAAATTGCTTTTTTTGATATCTTTGAACTTTCCGAATTCAAAGGTGTTATTTGAGTCCTCTAGATATGCAACTGATTTCTCTGTCAACTCTATAGAGATATTAGCCAATGATTCCTACACAAAATTAAAGAATCATCGAAAGAAATAGGATATTGCATGCTTTTGTGGATTTGAATAATGACTTCTTCATCCCCAACCTTGAGTTTTAACTATTTCCCATCAACGTCAATTAAAGCTTTGGCAGTAGCTAGAAAGGGTTGTCCTAGGACTAAAGGGACTTTAGAATCTTCATCAATATTAAGAATAACAAAATCTACAAGAAATATGAATCTATCCACTTTAATAAGTACATCTTTTACTATTCCCCTAGGGTATTTAATAGACCTATCTATAAGTTGAATACTCTTCCTAGTCGATTTGCGTTCAACTAGGCCTAGCTTCTTAAAAGTTTTGTATGACAAAAGATTAATACTAGCACCTAAGTCAGCTAATGCATTGCAAAATGTAAGAGTACTAACAAGATAAAGAATAGAAAAACAACCTCGATCATTTTCTTTGCATGGCAAATTATGTTGATCTTGCAAGATGGCAGAGCACTCTTCATTTAAGACCATAGTGGACAATTCATCAAATTTCTTCTTATTGACAAGCATGTTTTTAAGGAATTTTATATATTTGGGCATGTGTATCAAAGCCTCACTGTAACACCCCTACTAAAAGTACAGCGGAAGCATATCAACACCGGGTGTCGCCCCATCCAGTTACCCAAACAAGGGGTCTTTATAACGGAAATCAACAGAGTATGCAAGTCCAGATTCATACAACAACCCATACTAATGGTCAAGTGTGCACAATTAATAAATAATTTCATACATAAAAGTTTCCATTCAACTTCAGTAATACGGTACATTATCCAAAAAGGGAAACGTCTGAACCTCTTTTGCTATCACTGTGGTATCGTCCTCTATCCTTAGATCCTTTCAACTCCGAATCCTACAAAAGGGTAAGGTAAAAGACACGTGTGAGTGGAAAAATCACTCAGTGAGTCCTGTGTGTGCTAATGTTTTATTAAAGAAACAGAGTACACAAAACTTTTATGAAATAACATATTATTTGTTCATTAGAAATGAATCCAAAACTCTTTAATGAAGAGTGTATTTAGAACTCAATAATTTTTTGGAAAAATTCATTTCAGATTTTAAAACATTGCCCCAGTTTTTGAAACACAGGCACTTCTCCAACAGAAGGCCGGCTTGTATACATGTCCCGCAGTCCTTGCCTTTGGCTATACGATCTCTTGTGCTAGGGACTGCGCCTTATAGCACGTCACCCGTGTCATGCCGGAAGGGTCAGCAGCGTACAAATGTATCTCACCTTGCACTTAGGGATCTTTTACTTACCAACATAAGCTAGGGTCCCATTCCTGACGTTAATCACCATCGAGGTGGCAAGGGATTGAACACACCGAGTGTACCCACCCGGTATCATGTGAGCAATCCACTAACATAATCAATAGGCAATTGCCAGGCTGAAAATGGCTAGCCATGATGACTCATCTTAATGTCCTGTCGCTCTGTTTGGAGTAAGACAATCCCCAGAACTAATCAGGTTCCTTGGGGTCATCTTTCTCTAACATGAGCTAGTACAAAGATCAAAGCCCTTGCTGAGTACTTAATGTTACCAATACTAACCCCGTTTGGCTGATCAGGCTAGAGGGTTATTTGTTCACACAGAAATTTCATATCAAAACAATTTTGGGGCAAAACAGCATTTATCCAAAATCATGTTGAAACTAGGTAAAAGGGTACTATTCAAACATCAAAACGTGTTCCCAAGAGTAACCGGGTCATTTTCCCCGTACTCGATCACAAAAGTCATTTTCAAGGGTATTTAGTCATTTTACCGATACCCGATTTGAAAAAGATTTTCCGAAGGTATTCGGGTCATTTTACCCTTACCTGATTTGAGAAATATTCATAAGAGTTCCAATAAGGATATTTCGGTCATTTACCAAATACCCGACTTCCAAAAGTTTTCATAAAACATTCCAATAAGGACATTTGGAACATTTTTCAAATACCTGATTTCAAAAAGGAACTCATTTAAGGAAATCTAAGGGACTCACCTCATGTACTAAGCAATCATTTCCATTCATGGGCGTTTAACCTTCGTTTCTACCGTTTTCGATGTTCCGTTGACCGTTAATCGCTAAACCAACATCAAACATCATTTTCGGGTCAATTCGTGTTTGGCCGAAAAATAGCCGACGGGTAGTCGATGTCCGACCGACGTGCTCGACGGTTAGCCGACGTTTAACCGTCGTTTAGCCAATGGGGCCGACGGTTAGCCGACGAGGCCAATGGTTAGCCGTCGGTCAAGGAAAACGTTTAACTTTTGTTTGCATCATTTGATCAATTCTTTTGTTTTCTTTTTCCACATCCTTCCTCCCTTCATAAACAAGGGATTCACTTCATGTTTTCCCCAATTAATTTATCCAAAATCACATAAGTAGTCACCCTTAAGTCCATTCATTTTCGGACTACTTTCTGGAATTTCTCTGGTTTGACACACCACTTTGTTTTACATATAACTTTCAATTTACAGCTCCGATTTGGCTCCACGATATACCAAAATGACCGTAAGACACTTAAATTTAATTCAGTATTGGCAATTTTTAGAGTTATGGTTCCAATAACACGGTACTGGGCAAAAACAGCTCAGTAGTTTTGACTTAGTTTCACTATTCATTCTTTCCTTAACATTCTGCAATTTTCCAGTTTGACACCCTAACTTGTTTTGCCCATAACATTTAATCCACAAATCCAAATGATGTCAAACCAATTGTAAAATATCATTAAGACATTCCTTTACATGTTTCAATTCATGGAGTGCCAATTCTATTGTCCATTTTGTTCAGTTTTGAACACAAAGATCCAGTAGTAAAATCCCGTTACTGATTTGGCACCTTTTACTATTTTCACCATAACTTTTGATCCGTAAATCCGATTAACCTCAAACTTGTTCTAAAATGTCTCTATGATCCTTAGGTACAAATTTATATTCCTTCTTTGTTCAAATCCAGAAACATTACATATTTACTGAACATAAAACCTCCCAGAATTTTCTGCACACAAGGACAGCTTTCACACAACTTCTCCTAACTACTTTCCATAATTCACACATAAACTTCTCGCAATATATATACCAAAATGATCTCCATGCTTTGTATAATAACTTTACTTCAAGTAAGGTAGATCTTTACCTTTCCTTTGCTGAGTTTGGAGGCTGAACAGTCCATGCATCTTCTTGTTTTTCTCTCTCTCATTCTCTCCTCTCCAATTCCGGTTTCTCTCTCTTTTTCTTCTCTATTTCGTTTTCTTTTCTCTTCTCTCTTTTCTCTCTTGTTTGCTCCAAAATTCTGGCTATCTAAAGCCATTTTAGTTGGCCTTCATGGCCTATATATAGAGAAATATGGTCTTCAAGTCAAAGGTTCATTAAATGGTCTCAAACATTTGGAAGCTCTTGATTGGTCCACCTAGCTACTTAGGTGTCATTTAGAGTATTCAAGAATTCTATGGTGATTTGGCAACTCTAGAAGCCCTTAGATCTTTATAGAATTCAAAAGAAAATTGTAGAATATCCTAGAAGGTCTTGGATTTATTTAGAACCTACAAGAGCATTGGTGATGCTTGTAGAAATCCCTAGAATTCTCAAGAACCATTAGATATTTTCTAATCTTGCATGGCCATGAACATTCAACCATGGTTAACTTGATCAAATCAAGATTATTTTAATTAAACTTGGTCAAATGAAGTCAAAAGGTGGTCCAACTTGGTCAAGACTATCATGCTTGTGGGCCATCCTTATTTATTTCTTGTGGGCCCTCTAAATTATCTCAACTTACAACCAATCAAATTGAAGCAATTGACCTCATTAACCAATCACTAAACAACACTTATTTTCATCCACCAATCATAAGAAGCCACATGTCCGATTTCCAACCATAATTTCTATTTTCTTCAGAAATGACCAAAATCGGGTCCGTAATGGAGAAATATTTTATTTCACTATCCAACTCCAAAAATTCCACTAAATCCATTGGTAATACTTAAATTCTTCAATTCCCTCTCTACTTGGTCAAATTAGCGGTTAAAGTCACAGGCGCGGTCAAAGTGATGAAAATGCCCCTGATACCTCGGGAAACATAATTCATACCAAAATGTGCGTCTCATTGCATTGATCAATTTCTCGTTCTAGAGTACCCTAAAATTTTTATTTTATTAAATTTCATAGCCTTCCAAAAGTTTAGGGTACGGGTAGAACAAGTCCAATAATTACATCCTGGTCCCGACAAAACTTTATTTTACCAAAGTATTCGTCTCATTATACCGATCAACTTTTGTTCTGGCCATTGATATAAATTCTCATCCCATTACAGGTAGTAGCAAATCAGAAGTAAAAAGGTGGGGTGTTACACTCACCGAGTAGGATATTTGTATGTAGTTGTCTAAAAATCTCTAGAAACTTATCAAATTGTGCATCTTTTCTTGCTTTTTGTGTTCAAGTGGGGTAAGGAACTAGCGGTTAAAAATCTTGATCTTTGACTTGCTTTTCAAGTGGTGCACAGAGGGGCACCGGCATCAGCCTAGCCTTTTGAGCGGGCGCCTGCTCGTCCCTTGCTCTATCAGGCAGCTCTTTATTGCTTCTCAATGTAATGTTAGTTCAATCCTATAGAGTTCCCAATCCCAATAATGATCATTCTTGTGATCATAACACTATATCAGTTGAAAACCAATTTTGTCTCCCCATGTTTCGAGTCATTTCCTCAAATTTTGCAAGCTTGTCATCTATTTCATGGAATTACTTAGTCAAATGGGTTGTAAATTTTTCCAATACTGCTTTTAGAGCAATTGAGTCCGATGGTTGAGGTGTCATCTTTTGAGAACTCTAAGAGTATTACCTTAAGTTTCAATTGTTTATGTTACTTGCATATGGTATCTTGTTAGTATCATGAATACATAGTACAATATTGAGCCAAGTTAGTAAGTAAAATATAGCATAAACTCAGTTTATCAATTAAGATACAATTATGCAAAAATATATGGCACTTATTTACATGAAGATTTTACATATAAATATATAAATATGGTTAAATCAATGAAATCCAAGCTTTCATAATTTTTTTCCTTGGAACGGCACCAAAAACTTGATACATAAGATTTGGGTGCTTAAAAATTGTATAATTTTAAGTCCATCCCTAGCTAAGTTTTAATTAAAACATTGACCCCCGAACTATACATATGAGCAAGTATACATATCACAAGCATAGTATAGAGAATTAACGAGTATCATTTCTCAAGAAACAACTACCATTAGTTACATTTCATTCATTATTTAACCAACCCAATAAAATGATAAGAGAATAAAAAGTAAAATAAAGAAAAGTATAAAAACTCAAGGATGAGAGAATTTGCAATTTAGAAAAATATTTTGGAAGACATGATCATGAATTACCTAGAAAGTTTTGCAATCAATTATTATCTTGGCATTATGAAGGAATTAAAATAGACCCATTTCGTTTGCAATTCATGGAATTGCTATCTTCTAGTTAAACTAGTGAACATAGTCTATCTCAACCAATTTACCTAAAAGATGCATTAAAATCAATCCATTCATAAATCCCTATGTTCTAAGTTATTTAAAAAATGAAACTAGCCAATGAATCTATATTTTGGCAATCATCAACGAATCTTTGATTATCCAAGTTCTTGAAAATTACTCCTTTTTAAAAGCAAGTTAAGAGATAACAAATATTAAATTAATTAATTTGAAACCACTATCAACCTCATTTGCATGCAAGTTAACAAAAAGAATCAATCAATCAATTCCTTAAAAAAAAAAAATGTGTAATCCAATACCAAGAATAATAATCGATTGATCAAAAAGACTAAATTAACTAAAAAATCATGAATCCCAAAATAATGAAAAATTACAATAAAAATATTAATCACCTAATTGTTCTAGAAAAGGAAAATAAATTTAAAAGAAAGAACTTATAGACAAGCCCTCCTTTTCTTCCTCGAAGACTTTCTTAAACAATGCCCCGTTGAGTGACGTATCTTCTCTTTTATGATTGATTGGCAACTTTGATCCTTGAATTTAGATGTTTCTCTTGTGTTTTCCTTGCTTAAGTAGGCTCTCAACATTCTAAAATTCATTTCCATGGAGTTCTAGCCCAAGTACAAGTTGGAAAATACCAAAACTCTTAGGAAATTCCTAAATTCGGGCATGAACAAGAAAATTTGCCGCCTTTGGATAGCATAGAGTTGGCGTTGGCTATGCTTTGATCTGACGTGATTTTCTTTTCAGCTGTTTTCCCCTATTTTCCAGACTAGGGCAGGCGCTGGTTCCGTAGGTCACGATCGGTGATAGGGGTTAAAATCACCATTCTTTTCCTAGCCATTTGAGGTTATTTTAAGATACATTGTTGTAATAACTAGGCATATTCTTTTCTATTTGACATTTTTCTTGTAAAATGTGTTTTTGGAAAATATGTGCAGATTTAAGTTAAAATTGAGCAGAATGTGCACAGAACTAGAATGTACTTGGTGCCAGGCCTAGCCAGTGGACTAGGCACCGGGTCCATTCTTCTACAGCAGTAGAGTTTGAGCAAGCTTTAAGAGAATTCCAGAACAAACCTAGTTGCAGGTCTGGCAAGTGTACCTGGCACCAAGTCCATTTTGCCTGCTAAGGAGAGACAGCAAAAAATAGATCAAAAATAGAGGAAGAACATTGTGCACCTAGTGCTAAGTGGGTCAAAGGTACTCGACACCATGTATGCTCTGGAGGAAGAAATTATGTGCCCAAAATTAGGGCCTATCTAAAGATTTTGATATTTTCCTATTCCTACTCGGCCAAGACTGCCTCATCCACGAAATTGGCATCCAAGAGGCCTATAAAAGCTCAAGAGAACATAAGGGTTTGATATACAACTGAGAGAGCTAAATTAAAGGGAAGAAATTCTAATTCTCTCATTGAATGAGGTGTTCACCCAAGTCAATGAGGATTGTTCAAAGGAAGTCTTCAAGGAAAAAGAAAGAGACTTGTCTATGAGTGCTTTCTTTTCTTTTTATCTTTTTTTTTCTTTAGCAATAATGTATTTAATGTTTTTATTGTAATTTAACATTATTTTAGAATTCATGATTTTGTATTAATTTAGTGATTTGATCAATTCTTTGTCATTTTTGGTATCTATTTACTTGATTTCATTGGTTATTCATGCGAGTTCTTCTAATTGACTTGAGATGACAATGTTAGGAGTTTTGTTGCATTGATTTCGTATTCATCTAATCTTAATTGATTTAAGCGACGAAATTAAGGTTATAGGACTAAGTGATCAAAGATTAGTTGATTTTGCCTCGAGCAAAGTGTCATTAGCTGATTTCATGTTTATAAGGAATTGTGCCTAATGCATGTTTTAGTTATGATTAGCTTGATTGAAAAATGTATTAATGTAATGAAAATATAGGATTCCATCAATTGGGACATGAAGTGGGATTTATCTAAGTAGAATCATGACTTATGAGAAGATTAAATTTTAATTTATATTTCTTTATGATGTTAAAATAATAGTTACTTGAGAGAATTGATAATTGGTTCATTGTCATGTTTTATAGGATAATTGTCTAAATTACATAAACCTACATCCTTGAGTTGTATATATTTCTTTAGTTTTTATTTTTAGTCTTTTATCACTTTATTTGGGTTAGTTAAATAATGAATGAAAAGTGATTAGTGTGTACTTATTCCTTTAAAGATCAATACTCGTTAATTCCCTATACTATACTTGCGATGGGTATACTTGCTCATATGTGAATTTTGGAATTAATGTTTTAATTGAAACTTAAGTAAGGGATGGATTTAAAATTGTTGATTTTGTTAGTGTTTTGCCCTAGAGGCAATCACTTCTATATTGTATATGACACATTTTATTTTAATAAAATGCATTATTTATCTTATAGTTTCTTTTGTTTACTTTAAGTAATATAACTGTTCGATAAAGCCTATAGTACAATACTGTGTTAAGGAAATCATGATAGAGATCATTATATGAGATTCCTACTACACTGTATGGTGTTAGTACTTAAATAGTCCCTAGTCATAGTATTAATGAGACAGGACATCATTAATGTGCTAAGACTAGCATGTGTTAGACTTCCTGATTTGATCAGGTGGTGGTTCTCATAACCGTGAGTATTGAGATACTTAAAGTTAACACATGGATACTTGTTAATGGAACAAGTTCATTGGATGACCTAGTTTTGAGATTATCACATGGATAACTATTTAGTGCCAGTAATATAATCTCAATATAACAAACGTGCAAGTATCGTTAGACTTGAGATCTCCAAGGTACTTTATTTGCTGAGCATTGTACTTTGATTCCAATCTCCGAAGCTCGATCGAGGGCCGCCTATGGGATGGATATTGTGTAACACCCCACTACCTAGGCCCGACAGGGCCAGGGATGTCACCCCGTCCAAAGGATAAGGGGTCTTTATAACTAGGTCACACAATAAAAATAATAGGATAAATTTATTACAATCCAAGAATTCCAAGATCAAATCCATAATAAAAATTATCTACTCTCAACTCCCCAAAGCATTACACAAATTAAATATCAGAAAAAAAATTCTTCTGAGGCAGGCAATATCTAGCTACTCATCCCTACAGCAGGATCGGCCTGAAATGATGGTAAAAAGGGTGATGAGATAAAAATCTCAGTAAGTCCGTGTGTGCTTTGAGTGTCCAGTGAACACAGATCGTGAATACAAAGTGTGAAACCTTCGTAAGAGAAATACTGGCAAGCAATAAACAATAGTTAAAATCAAGAGTGGTGTTTTGGCTTTTCCAACCATACATGTTCAATAAAATCAACCACCCAAAAAAAGAGTAATCATGGGTTACCACACGTTAGGCCCTATAACCAGTCAGAATGCCACACTTTGTGCAGACTGACAAAAGGTAGGTGATCGGCCTACCAGGCAAGATACTTCTCCTTCTTTATACCCAAATAACAACCGGTTGTCCATTTCAGTAACACATAGTCACTTGACTACAAAACTGCTAGCTCGGATCGGCACGACCTACTGGACAGTCATCCTATCTAGGAAGGTCTTACCCCTCAAAAGTGGCCGCCTACTGAGAGACTCACCCTAACACTTCAAAGACTAGTCCTAGCAGTCCACCCTTATTGAGTACTCAACGTAACTTACCCCACATGGGGAAAAATGGAACAAAACATAGTTCCACTTGAAAATGGCAATTAAGGGTTTCCAAAGCCTTTGTCAAAATCAGTTTTAGAAAGAGTTTTGAGTTTGAGTAAATCTGCTTATTGATTTTCAAATAATTTGTTTGACGGAAATAAGACAGGAGACAATCCTTAATTGCCTTTACAGAAATGAGTGTCCATGCACACTATATTTGGCTTGCCATAATAAATATTTTGCATCAAACAAGTTTTATGCAGGAGCTTACCTGATCCTTAGCTTGATGAAGAGTCCTAGGTGGTATTAGGTAAAATAATGATTTATTAATAATTAATTGTTAGAAAATAATTGATAACTAAAATTAATTGAAAATGAATTTCAATGGGTCTGATTGAAAGATAATAAATAAATTTTAATAGGTTTTGATTAAAAGATAATAATTGAAAGATAATAAATTTTAATGGTATTTATGAATATAAGACTTACAAAATTAATATTTTTACTGATTATGATTATTTATATGAAAGGCTTTATTTGATATTATTATTATATATAATATCTATATATTTTATTTCTTTAATAAAGCTATCATTTATTTGACTAAGGTATCCTTATTATATATATAATAATCCAAATCTACCTTCCTAGGGTTTTCGAATTTACTAGCAAAAATTATAGTAATAAATATTTTATTGATGAAATAAAATTAGCTTAGGGATAACTAGATCATGATCATATTTCTATTGCTAACCACCATCATGAACATATACTCCACTTCAATTCATCAAATCATGAATAAAAGCATAGATCTAAATTTACCAAGGCATGATCCAACCTCTACTTGCATAAACATAATCATGGCTTTAATAATCATACATGAATATAAGTCTTATTCACCATAGGTTACATAATCTCTAGCATACTTGATCACAAATACTACTTACGACATGGTGACATGCATTAAACCCTAAAACACCATACAAACAACTAAGATAATCAACTCATGCATAAATCCCATCTCCATCATATACATACATTTATTCATGCTTCAATCTCAACTCATCACAACAATACATGCTCAAATCCTATTCATAATCCATCTCCTACCCATATCATCCTAAAGACATGAATCCAGAATTTAAAAGGAGGGTTGAAAAGGCTTACTTGATTGAAGAATACCTTGGAGGAGTTTTGAATGGATCTCAACTCCAAGGAGACTAGATTCGTCCAAGGGAGATGAGGAAAGCATGACCATTGGTGAAGAAATCATTCGGCTAAGAGGGAGAGGGTATTCAGCCAAGAGAGAGAGAGAGATAGAGAAAAGAGAAGAAGAGAGTCCATTAGCATGCTTATACACATATATATTCATTAGAGATTGAGGATTAGTGGAGATAAAGTTGATTGAACAAACTTACCTTGAAGGTGTTCTTGAGCCTTCACAAAAATACTTATTTTTTATCCAAAAGAGAGAGTTAGATTTTGGAGTTTGATGTTAAAAGTGGTATGAATGGATTCACGGCAGTGAGTAGATGAAATCTGTAATTTTTTTGAAGCAGATTGAAGTGGTTTGGAGTGGTATTAGGCGAGAGAAGTGAGTAGGTGTTCTTGGTGTTCTATGTGTGCTTGAAGGTTGAAGAGAATGGAGAGATTTCGATTTGAAGCTGCCAAAATTTTGTGTAGGAGGGAGTGCCGAATTGTTTGAGAGGTTTTAGGCCATTGAATTTCTGGTTTGGGAGGAAAAGGAAAGGTTGGTTGTTGAAATCCTAAAAGAATATTTTAGGGATTCAAATTTGGAAACTAAATATGGCAAGAAGATCTTTGATCATTGGAGAGCTTTTTGGAAGCTGTAATGGCCGACTGATTGCTTAGTGTTTTCGTTGGATGAAAGTAGGTTGAAGAAGCTTAATGGTGGCCGAAAAGAGGGAGTACAATGGTGAAGGAAAGGTCTGGTTGTTTATGGGATATTTCATGGAAGTTTACTAAGTTAGGATTGCTTGGTCTTCAATCAAGGCATGATTGGAGTAATTGTTGGAGATATTTTAGGGGCAGCCATGACTGATTTTTCGAGCAGAAGGTTGGGGAAGACAATGGAGTTTAGTTCAAGGGTGTTCAAGAGAAGTTTGAACAGAAAGATGAGGAAGTTTTCGGACATGGCTGAAGATGAAGCAAGGCTGGAAAAATTCTGCACAGGATTTCGCAACTGCTGGAATTTTCTGGGCAGCTTTTGCTGCCATTTTTCCAGTCAATTTGCAGAGGGTTTGAAGGGGACTTTAGAGGTCTTTCAAGGCTGGTTTCTAGCCTTCTTTATGGAGGAAAAATGTGGCTAAGGAGCTGGGAGAAAACTGGAAGAAAACAGCTTGGTTTAAGCTCACCTATGCTGCGATTTTGCCCAGAAAATTTTCTAGTTTTGCACAGCATTTGTGCAGTCTGAATTTGGCCAAAAAATTTCAGGTTTCAAACTGGTCAAGAGGGCCATTTTCTGGTAGCATTTGGGAGGGAATAATGGCTTAGAATTTCGACACTTTGCATGCACAAGAAGGTAGAAAAAATTCCAGAATACTTATGAAGGAAATGAACATAGTTAGAGTGGAGTTTTGAAGGTTTACTATGGAAATTAATTCTCTTGGAAACCTTCCCCAACTCCTACACATTTTCGGTCCATAAGATGTCTTACTCTCAGACATTTTGAACCTTCAAAGCCACAACACTTTACTAGAATTTTTCTAGAATGAAATTGGCTTGAATAAATTGCATAACTTAAGAAATTGAGAAGTAAGAAAAACTAAGGATCAAGAAGGGTATGAATTCCCTTAGGAATTTTTGTAGGGTACAAGAGTAGGATTAGGGTACTCCTATCATGTCTCCCCTAGGATTAGGGTACTCCTATCATGTACTCCTATCACCTTTACCCTTCTCTAGAGCACTCAAGAACAAAAATCTAACTTTCCCAAGCAAAAATAAAATTTAATCATGCTATAGCTCCAATGATGGAATTTGAACCCAAGACCTCAAGAATTAATTCCAAAGCTCTAACCACTAAACCATGACAAGTCTTGTTTTTTTTTTTTTTCTCTCTAAAATAATTTTCCTATTTAATCCTCAGGCTATCTCCCTATTTTCACCTCAAGCAAAAATTACCATTTTGTCATTCTTACTCAATGAACATAATTAAACCCTCGAGACTATAACACACAAATCCAAAGCATATAAAATCATATAAAAACATATTTAAACGTGCAATAAAATATGATATGCATCCCAACCCCCTTACTCTAAGGCTGGTTTCGACTGGGGTTTCACATATTGGGTACATTGTGAGGTAAATGAAAGTAGTTGAGAGGGTCAATAAAGGATTCACTACTCCTAATAGTAGGGGCAAATATCTCACAGTCACTTGTAGGAATTACTACTCGAAAGTCCTTGGCCAAGGCAATTGTATATTGGAAATAGTTCTAATTGATACACATAAAAAATAGTAGGTTCCTAGTACAAGTACTATTGTATTCGGGCCAGAATTATTTCTGGAGGGAGTTGGCACTAGTTCTGTACTCCAAACTGAATGAGATATTGTATGGTGAAAGGAGTTAATTACACTGAAGTTTGTTATTGAAGGGTTAATGTCAAGCCACTTGACTTCTTAGACTCTTGGGTGGTCATATTGTGTTGCTAGATACCGCTCATGATCTGTGAATATGAGTTTATTAATTGATGAATTAATAAACCAATCCTGATTAGAGTTAATATGATTAATTCTAATTAATTATGGATTATTAATCTCAAAGACGTTTGGATTAATTCATGTTCGCTACCAATTGACTGGGAAACCTAATAGGTCACACACAATAGAGAATTATATACTCAACATGTTATTTGATAATATAGTGGGGTTGATTGACAAAAAGAGAAGTTGATGTGGACAAATTATAATTAGTTATAATTTGTGGTCCAAATTGTAATTGTGAGAACTTAATGTTTCCAATTACAATTAGGGAATTCTAATAGGATTAGAATTCGCAGTTTTGGGAGGGAAATTTCATGTAATATATAGTATATGTAACACACGAAAACCCCTAGCTGAACAACACGAAATACCAAGAGCCACAAAACAATAGCTTCCTCTCTTCACTCTTTCGTTGATCTTGATCAAAGAACCCTAGCCGCCACATTGTTTCTTCTAGTACAGGAAAGTTCGGTGTTGAGTATTCCTCTGTGTGAATTACTGTTAGAGATAATCACACACTATGATTATAGTAGTTAGACGTTCAACTTACGTGGAGGTTGATCACAAGAATTGCTAGATTGTGCCTCAACTTGAAGAAGAAATTTTTTTTGTTCTTTGAACGATCAACCAAAGGTAAAAGTTGTTACCTTTACTCTCTTTATGTCTTATTTTTCACACATAGATGGGTCCTGGGAGGGTATCTCGTCTTATTTTCCATTGTGCCATATAGGATACAAGCTTGAGATACCCAACAGTGGTATCAGAGACATGCAATGTGTGGTCTACGGATATTGTTTGGCATGAAAAATTGTTTTCATGTATTCGTGTTTATCTTTGTTTACTGCAAAAATCGTTTTCACTCGAGTCGAAATCGTTTCGATCATTATGGATTGGGTCCATAGCACAATATGATTGTGTAAAAGTCACAGCATATTTTGAAAAGATGCTTTCTTTGGTGCTAAAAAATTCTGCAGGAAAAACGTTTTCTTGCAAAATTGATGTTGCTCTCTGTTTCATCTTAATTTTTTGTTTTGGTTTTGTTTAAACTAACAAATTGGTTGTTGTTTTGAGCTTTAAAATAGAAAATACTGCTGAGAATCATTCTCACTGAAAATTTGTAGAAGAAGAAAGCACCAGAAATTATTTCTGAAAATTTTTTAAAATTGCCGCAATTGTTCCAAACCACAGCCGGTGCCGGCTCTGGCCTCCAAGCTGGTGCTGGTTGCGTGCTATTTTGCAAACATCCAGAAATCGTTTTTAGAAAATTTTTCCTAAAAAATTAGAACACAGGCAGCGCTGGCTCTGGCTTCCAAACTGGCGTCGGTTATGCTCTATTTGGCATGACAGCTATTTAATATATATATATATATTCTGTAATAGAATTTTGAAAAGGAAAAATCTTATTTGATGAGAGGTAGCAAAATAAAAATTTTTCCACAAAGGTGCTGCCCCCCTAACCCCCGCAAGGGGCGCTGCCCCCTTGACCCCTGCACGCTGACCCGCCAACGGGACTGCCGTTATCATTGTGAGACGGGACCCAAAAGCATTT
This sequence comes from Voacanga thouarsii, assembly GCA_026120185.1. NCBI lineage: Eukaryota > Viridiplantae > Streptophyta > Magnoliopsida > Gentianales > Apocynaceae > Voacanga > Voacanga thouarsii. The sequence continues at coordinate 3,689,633 of JANUWF010001165.1, forward strand.
TCTCAAAATTAGTTTTGAGACAAATAATTTTATTTTTTAAAATAGTAATTTTGAAAATTTAAAATTAATGTATTTTTCTAAAATATGAATTTTAGAATTTGTTTTACTTTTCCGAAATAGTAATTTTGGAATAATAAAAGTATATGTTTATTTTGTTTAAGCATAGTCAATGGCATGGTGGATGGTTATGGAATAAAACCAATTATATCTCTTCATGCATTTTACAGTTTTGGTTTGTATGAAATAGGGCCTGTCTGTCCTGCCTTCTCTGGAATTCTTGTGTAATTCTCTTCTCATCTCACTCCCCTCGAATGAAACTCGAGCTTTTCTCTTTTTAGGAAATTATGTAATTAGTTTACATAGGTTACATAGGAGTAGAATTATTTTTAATTTTGGAGATGGCAACCAAAACAAGGCGAGAAGGTAAGACCTTCTACTTGAATCATGCATGAACACATACGGTTAACTATATTAATTTCTTTTATGACTTAAAAGAAATTATTTTAGGGTAAAGTCCATAACCATACCACGTAATCGCTTTATTACCATGATTATCAATTATGTAATTTATTGATTTTTATGCATGTCATTCAATGAAATCACCAAAAGGAACAAATCTCTCAATTAATATTAAACCTAATTCCTTCCGTTAATATAGTAAGAACAAGAGTCCTTTTTCGAGACCAGGTTGTTGGGCAAACCCAAGCCTACTTAACATCGGGCATGTTCAAGCTATGGAATTAAATTCCTGATTAATAGGTTGGGTTTAACTAAATTCTTTATCCTAGTTGGGCAAACCCAAGCATAAAGAAATTTAGAGGAAAAGTTGAGGTAGCCCAAAAGACTTTAAGATTAAAAGCTGTTAATCACCTAATGATTCGGTAGTTACATATGATGTAATTGGTATTGGAAACCTACCAATGAACTTAAATGTGGCTTGTTGGGCAAACCCAATGTTATTCTTGAGGAATTTGGATACCGGTCCACTAGGAAAGCTTCCAACGGGCTTTCCCGAATCAGTAGTTGGGGCTATTGGTTTGAGTAAAATAGTGGAGTAAAAATGTGCTTAATTAAAGTCCTAATTATTTGCATATCACGTGCATAGACAAGTAGCTAATACTCTCTATCTTTATATCTAGGTCACTTACATCATGTCAACAAACCCAAACTTATGTAGCATCTTGGAAACAAACAAGTTAACCGAATCTAACTATCTCGACTGGTATAGAAATTTGAGAATCATTCTCCAACAGAAAAAGTTGCTCTACGTGCTAGATGCTCCTATTCCACCACCACCAGCCTAAGATGCTTATGATGATGAGCATGCCGTCTACAAGAGGCACAAGGAGGATAGTGATACAACATCATGTATTATGCTGACATCCATGACTCTTGAGTTGCAAAAATAGCACGAGCATATGGATGCTCAATCGATCATTTTACATCTTCGAGAGCTATTTGATGCCCAAGCCAAAACTGAGAGATATGAGATCTCAAAGCAACTGTTTCATTGAAAAATGGTAGAGGGTTCTTCTGTGGCCACTCATGGGCTGAAGATGCTGGGCTTAATAGAAAATCTTGGATCTCTCGGGTTTGCAATGGATCATGACTTAAGTGTTGACTTAATTCTATAATATTTGCCTAATAGTTTCTCACAATTTGTGATTAACTATCAGATGAACAAGATTAATTCCACCATTCCTAAGTTGATCAATCTTCTCAAAACTGTGGAGTCCTCTATGAAGAAGGATTCCAATGCAGTTTTAATAGTAGAATCTTCCTTTTCTAAGAAGAAAGTTCAAAAGAAGAAGAAGATGGCTCGCATGAAGCCCAAAGGTGGTGTGAACAAGAAGGATGTAGCTACCAAAGGCCCATGCCATCATTGTGGGAAGATGGGCCATTGGAGATGATATGAGCTAAATTAGTCATGTTTTTCCTAATTATTTGAAGTTTATTTGTAATACATTTTGTTCAATAACTAGTCATATTCTTTCATATTTGAGATTTTACCCTTGAAAAGGTATTTTGTTCATTATTTCAGATTTTTAGGGTAAAACGAAACAAAAACGTCACAAAAAAGAGAAGAGGCGGCGTCGGCTAGGGCTCTAGAACCAGCACCGGCCATGCACTATTGAAACGACTTCGAAGTGATGGAAAAATTGTTGAAACAGAGCGAAACAGAACCAAGGCAGCACCAGCTGTGAAGCTGGAACCAGCACTGGCTGCATTCTGGACACAATGTGCAAAATTCTGAGAAAAATTGACAAACAAGTAGAGAAGCAGAACACAACCGGCGCCGGCTCCGAGAGCCAAGATGGCACCGGCTGTGCCCTGAAGCTAAGGCGGTGATTGATTTTTTCTACGCTATTTTTGGTAATTTGTGGAGTTTTAATATCTTCCAACTTCTACTCGGCCAAAAACTCTGTACCTACGAGTTTAGGCACTTCCTAAAGCCTATAAATAGATGAAAAACACAAGAGAAAAGGAAGAGAATTCATTGATCATCATAGAAAATCACTCAATTAAAGGAGAAATTCTTCAATTCAAGGAGGGTTGTACAAGAAGGTCTTCAAAGGAAAAAGAAGGAGGCTTGTCTATGAGTGCTTTTTTTTTACTTTGTTTTCTTTTTCTTGACAATGATGTATTAATTATTTTACTGTAATTTGACATTATTTTAGATATTCATAATTTTTAGAGTTCTTTGATCTTTTGATTAATTGATTCTTATTCTTGGTATTGATTACTTGTGCTTATTATGAAATTGATTGGTTAGGTCTTTCCATTAACTTGCTTGGACAAAGGGGTTGATGGTGGTTTCAATTAGTTTCATATTTGTTAGCTTTTAACTTTGCTTGGACAAAGGGGTTAAGAGTAAGGACAAAGTAACTCAAGGTTAATTGATGTTTGCCAGGATATGGATTCATTAGTTAATTTCATGCATAATTTACCAGGAATGGGAATTAAATCAAGGACTATGGTTAATGCATCTTTTGGGTAAGACTGGTTGAGATAGGATATGTGATACTAAGTTACCTAGAAGATAGGGATTCATGGATTGGACAAAGAAGGGAATCTACATTAATCCTTCATGATGCCGAGAGAATAATTAGTCATGATAAAGATTGGGTACTTTAAGATCATGTTTGTCTAAACATTGGTTTAAGTTACATAATTCTACATCCTTGACATGTATATATTTTTATTTTATTTTAATTTTCTTTTTATTTGTTTTTCACTTTATCGAGTCAGTTAAACAATGAAAGAAATGTGATTAATGTCCACTTATTCCTGGAGGATCGACACTCATTTGAACCCTATGCTCGGTTAATGATGAGTACACTTGCTTATGTGTGTGATTTGGGTTGAACGTTTTAATTTAAACTTGATTGGGAATGTGCTTAGTTTTTGTCTGATTTTTATACCCAAGTTCGGATACATTAAGTTTTTGGCACCGTTACCAGGGAACAATAGCATGAAAGCTTAGATTTTGTTGATTTAACCTTGTAAATATGTAAATATGTATATATGTTCCTTATATGAAGAAGTGCCTATGTTGTTGTTAGTATAATTGTATTGTAATTTCGCTATATGTTATAAATATGTAAATAGGTATATACATGTTCATAATCACTTACTTGTCTTTGTATGTTTGTATATATTGTATATTTAATTATTTAATTTTACTAACTTTTTCTTCTTTTATTTTTTTTTTGAATTTTGGTTATCTAATTTTCTTCTTGTCTTTTATAGGTGTAGGCCGTGGAAAGCAGTGAAGTCATTTTTGTTCTTTGAAATAATTTTTATTTTGGTTGTTTTGTTTTCTTCTTTTTATCATGTCTTCATGAATTAAAATTGCATTATTCATCATTATTGCATGTTCATCATTTTTCTTACATTAAAAAAAAAAAAAAAGCATTAGAGTATTGATTGGCAAAATTACAAGCTCACATTGATGTTTTTAGTGAGATGTCATTAGAAGCATTAGTGAATTCTTTTGTTGCCAATATAAATTCATCTGTTCGGTGGCGTGAAAAAGCTTCCCCACGATTATGCGATCAAAGGAAACAATTAGTTAAGATTGTTGAAGAGCCTCATGAGTTCATGCTAGCCCATACACTTGAACTAGAGAATCTCCAAGGAGAGGAGAGATGCTACAAGGGGCAATTATCCAATGTGGCAAGAGAGGTATTTGATTCTACTCTATGTGCTCATAATTCTAATATTTCTTTGTCACATGATTTCTTAGGCTCTTCTCACTTCTTGGAGAACAATGGTCCTAATGATGATGTATGGAGTTAAACATACCTCAAGAAGTTGGATTTATCATTCATTCTAAGAAACCCTTTGAGGATGTTGACGAATTCTACCCTTCACCCCAATCTCAGGGAGGTAACTTGGTATTTGTCAAAGCATTGAAAAGTAAGAATTTCCCAATCCCATCTTTAAGAACTCAAACACTAGGTTTAAAGGGGTATTTTAAATTGTAAAAATTCTTTTGAAGGGTTAATCGGTGATTTCAAGCTTGATGCATTCTTTAGAAACCATGTGCACTTATATGTTGACAACAATATTTGTGTGTCTAAAGAAATATTAGAGAAAGAGGTTTATGTGTTTTAATTTAGTGAGAAAAAAATTATTTTTCACGAACATTCTATTTTTCAAAATCCTCCATTCTTTCTACATTCAGTATGCTTATCTGCTACTTTGATCTTTAATTTCTTTTCAAAAGGTTTGATGAGGAAGCATGATGAGTGTAGAGAGTTTTTGTTTTATTTGTTTATTATTTTATTATTTTTCTTTAGTTTGTTTTCTTTTATTTAGCTAGGTATGTTTTTTATTTTATTATTATTTGCCTTGTGCTTTTATTTGTGTTTTGTTTTATAGGCATAGAGTCCTCTTAGACAAGCCCTTCTCTTTACCTTAAGCTTGGCTATCTATTGGAGCATTATTACACTTGGGAAGTATTACTTAAACTTTCTACCCCTTTATTATTTTTGGTCCCTTTGGAGATGTTTTTTGGTGTTTATCTTTTGCCAAGGAGGACATTGTCCAATTTAAGTGTGGGAGAGTGGTTTGGTGATATACTTTGTCCAAGTTTTTATCAATTATCTTGGTGTTTTCTTAGTGGTGAGCTACTTTAGAAAATTTTGGTTTAAAAGTTCTGAAAATTTAAAGATTTAGAAGAGTGAAACTTTTGGAGCTAATTTGGAATGGAAGTTTGTTTCTCTTATCTCTTCTCCTTTATAATTTTTGGTCTCATAGTATGGTTAATTCTTTGTTATATGTATTTGGCCATTGAGGACAATGTCCAGTTTAAGTGTGGGGGAGTGATTTGATTGGCAATTCCTCTATGCATATACTTTAGCCTTCTTAGAAACATTTTGAGAAAAATTTTCAAAAATTTTTCTGACTTTCTTTGAGATTTCAAGCTATATTTTTAATTCATGTCTTTATGATGGATTATAGAGCATGTGTTCTAGATCATTTATGGCTTATGCTTGACTTTTTGCACGCACTTGAACGAAGTAGTTTTTGATCAAATGCTTTGCATTATTCTTAAACCTATTTTTCTACTAAAATTCATAGGGCATTCTAGAACTTACTTGAATACCACTCAAGGCAAAATAAGAAAAATAGTCATGATTTAACTTAAGGATGACGGTAATACTCCTTCTTTGGATAGTTTGAGTTTTTCAAGCCTACCTATTGTTATATTATCCCTAGTGCCTATTTTGAGCCTAAATGGTTGAGTTCTTTCTTTAAAACCTGTCACAATATTTTGTCAATTACTTGTTTATGAGAGTTTGAATAATTTTCCCAATCTTTATGGTCTTGATAGATGAAAGTATGTGTAAGAAAATGTTGAGGAAGAATCTAGAAAGAATGAAAGAAGAGTAGCAGTGAAAGAAAGGAAAATTGAAAGAAGAAAAGAAAAGATCACAAAAGGGATGGTGATTGAACTGTACAAATTAAGTTCATCTTAAATCTTGACACCATTGTTGGAAATTTGAGTGATTGTGTGAAAAAAAAAAAAAAAGAGTTGGTGAAAAGAAGAGTTGAAAGAAAAAGAGGAAAAAATGCAGGATTTGCTTGAGTGGAGTTGTAGGTTATGGTTTGTTGGATTTTTAGAATAGGAGAGCAAGAAGAGTTGGAAATTATTGATTCAATTGTTTATCCTTTTCTTGTTAACTCTTAGTTTCTTTGACTTTTGATTCTCCTATATCTTTTGTTTGATAAGCTACATTACAAGCCTTTAGAAGCGTAAAAGTCCTACTTGATCTAAGGAGAATCATGATATGTCTCGGATTAGTGGAGAGAGTGTATGAAAAGTAAGCATATGGAATGCATATTCTTTTTGAACTAAATTTTTTCCAATGGTTTGAGAATATTGTTAAGTATTGTGATAGTTCTACTAAGTCATTTATCACTAACACAAGTCTTGCATTAGTTTTGAAAGATTTAGTATCATGTGTTTTATGTTCTTGAATGAAGAAAGCATTGAAGATATGCTTTTGAAATTGATTGAGTGATTTGTTAAACCTTGTGTTTTCTTACTTGTTCTTGATACTTTGCTTGAGAACAAACAAAGATTTAAGAGTGGGGGAATATGATAGGGGCTAAATTAGTCATGTTTTTTTGAGTTATTTGAGGTTCATTTGTAATACATTTTGTTCAATAACTAGTCATATTCTTTCATATTTGAGATTTTACCCATGGAAAGTTATTTTGTTCATTATTTCAGATTTTTAGGGTAAAACGAACAAAAAACGTTGCAAAACAGAGGAGAGGCGGCACCAGCTAGGGCTCTAGAACCAGTGCCGGCCATGTACTGTTGAAACGAACTTCAAAGCAACGAAAAAATTATTGAAATAGAGCGGACAAGAACCAAGGTGGCACCGGCTATGAAGCTAGAACCGGCACCAGCTGCATTCGGGACACATTGTGCAAAATCCAAAGAAAAATTGGTGAACAAGTAGAGAAGCAGAACACAAGAGCCAAGGCGGCGCTGGCTCCGAGAGCCAAGGCGGCGCTTGCTGTGCCATGAAGCTAAGGCAGTGCTTGATTTTTTCTACGATGTTTTTGGTAATCTATGGAGTTTTAGTATCTTCCAACTACTACTCGGCCAAGAACTCTATACCTACGAGTTTAGGCACTTCCTAAGCCTATAAATAGATGAAAAACACAAGGGAAAATGGAGAGAATTCATTGATCATTATAGAAAATCACTCAATTAAAGGAGAAATTCTTCAATTCAATGAGGGTTGTACAAGAAGGTCTTCAAAGGAAGAAGAAGAAGGCTTGTCTATGAGTGTTTTTTTTTTACTTTGTTTTCTTTTTCTTGGCAATAATGTATTAATTGTTTTATTGTAATTTGACATTGTTTTAGATATTCATGATTTTTAGAGTTCTTTGATCTTTTGATTAATTGATTATTATTCTTGGTATTGATTACTTGTGCTTTATTACGAGATTGATTGGTTGGGTCTTTCCATTAAATTGCTTGGACAAAGGGGTTGATGGTGGTTTCAATTAGTTTTATATTTGTTAGCTTTTAACTTTGCTTAGACAAAGGGGTTAAGAGTAGGGAAAAAGTAACTCAAGGTTAATCGATGCCTGCTAGGATATGGATTCATTATTTAATTTTATGCATAATTTACTAGGAATGGGAATTAAATCAAGGACTATGGTTAATGCATCTTTTTGGTAAGATTGGTTGAGACAGGATATGTGATTCTAAGTTATCTAGAAGGTAGGGATTCATGGATTGGACAAAGAAGTGAATCCACATTAATCCTTCATGATACCAAGAGAATAATTAGTCATGCTAAAGATTGGGTACATTAAGATCATGTTTGTCTAAACAACGGTTTAAGTTACATAATTCTATAGCCTTGACATGTATTTATTTTTACTTTATTTTAAATTTATTTTTATTTATTTTTTACTTTATCGGGTCGGTTAAACAATGAAAGAAATGTGATTAATGTCTACTTGTTCCTGGATGATCGACACTCGTTTGAACCCTATGCTTAGTTAATGATGAGGACACTTGCTCATATGTGTGATTTAGATTGAACATTTTAATTTAAACTTGATTGGGAATGTGCTTAGTTTTTGTATGGTTTTTATACCCAAGTCTGGACACATCAGGAGACGCAACTGCAAAGCCTACTCGGAGACCATTAAGGACAAGAAGCAGAAGGAGAAGCTTACAAGCACTTCTATTTCTTCTCCAGGTATGTTTATGATTGACATAAATACTGCCTTTAGAAGTGAGATATGGGTATTAGATACCAGATGTGGATCTCATTTGTGCGATAACTTGCAGGGGGCTGAAGAGCAGTAGAGGGCTAGAGAAAGGCGATGTGGACCTACGTACTGCAAATGGGGCAAAAGTTGTTGCACTTGCTGTAGGGACATACGAGCTGAACTTGCCTTTGGGATTAATTCTAGAACTGCAAAACTATTATTAAGTACTAGTTTTAACGAAAAACATTATCTCAGTTGATTGTTTAGACATATATGGATTTCATTTGATATTTAAGAATAAATGTTATTCTTTTTCATTGAATGATATTCATTATGGTTCAACAACTCTGGTTAATGGTTTATATGTTCTAGACTTGGATAATCCAATTCTCAATATAATCAATAAGAAGCCTAAAATGGATAACTCTAACACCTCTTACTTATGGCATTGTCGTTTGGGCCATGTAAACGAAAATCGTGTTTCTAAGTTACACATGCCTGTTGACTTAGGGCTATTTGATTATGAATCATATGGTACATGCGAATCTTCTTTACTGGGTAAAAAGACTAAAACTCCTTTTCCAATAAAAGGAGAACGGGCCAAGGAGTTATTAGAACTCATAGATTCTGATGTATGTGCCTAATGTCAATACAAGCAAGAGGAGGTTACAACTATTTCATAACCTTTATCGATGACTTCTCACGATACAGGTATTTGTATTAAATAAAATAAAAATCTGAGGCCTTTGAAAGGTTCAAAGACTTCATGAATGAAATAGAGAAATAACTTGGCAAAAGTATAAAGACTCTAAGATCTGATCGAGGAGACGAATACTTGAGCCAAGAGTTTCTGAGTTATCTTAGAGATAATGGGACATTATCTCAATGGACTCCACCACATACACCTCAACATAACGGTGTATCTGAGAGAAGGAATCGAACCCTTCTAGACATGGTACAAACCATGATGGCTTCTGCAGACCTACCAAAATCATTTTGGGGGTATGCATTAGAAATTTCTGTTTATATACTAAACAGAGTTCTGACAAAATTAGTTGATACTACCCCATTTGAGATGTTCTTTGGTAAGAGACCAAAGTTATCTCACTTGCGAGTATGGGGTTGTCCTGCCTTTTTTAAAAGGCCACGTCAAACAAACTTGATAGTAAGTCTGACAAATGTTTGTTTGTGGGATATTCGAAAGAATCTTTCGGATATTACTTCTATTTACCCTCTGAAAACAAATTATTTGTTTCGAAGCATGCCGTCTTCTTAGAGAATGAGCACATGCTCAAAAGGGATAGTAGGAGTAAGATTGAACTTAGTGAAGTTCATGAAGATCAAACAAACGAGGATCAACCATCTAACCCCACATCTATTGAGAGAATAGATGAACTTTCTAATACACAAGAACCTCGTAGATTTACTAGGATACGTATAGCACTTGAGAGGTATAGATTTCTCATCAGTGACCACAATCATGTATTGCTCATAGATAAAGACGATCTGAATAGTTCAGAATCTGGCAAATGGCTTGAGGCCATGAAGTCAGAGATAGATTCCATATACGACAACCAAGTATGGACTTTGGCTGATCCATCCAAAGGAATTAAACCTATTAGGTGAAAGTGGTTTTTCAAGAAGAAAATAGACATAGATAGTAACTTAGTTGCCTATAAAGCACAACTAGTGGCGAAGGGTTATTGTTAACAATATTGTATTGACTATGATGAGACCTTCTCGCCAGTAGCCATGTTGAAATCCATCAAGATACTCCTAGCTATTGCTGCTCATCATGATTATGAAATTTGGCAAATGGATGTGAAAACAACTTTCCTAAATGAAAATATGACTGAGGAAGTGTATATGACACAATCTGAGAGTTTCACATCCAATGATAGCACAAAAGTATGCAAGCTGCAAAGGTCTATTTTTGGACTTAAGCAGGCTTCTAAGAGTTGAAACATCCATTTTGATGAAATAATCAAAGAGTTTGATTTCATTCAAAACATGGATGAGCCTTGTGTATACAAGAAGGTTAGTGGGAGTGCAGTCGTTTTCTTACTGCTTTATGTAGATGACATATTGCTAATAGGAAATGATATACCTGTCTTGCAAATGGTTAAAATTTGGTTGTCCAAACAATTCTCCATGAAAAACCTTGGAGAAGCAACCTATATTCTTGGAATAAGGATCTATAGAGATAGATCCAAAAGGTTGCTTGGTCTTTCACAATCTATATACATAGATAAGGTGCCAAAGAGGTTTAGCATGGATCAATCCAAAAAGGGATTCTTACCTATGTCACATGGTGTAAGCCTTTCAAAGTCTGTGTCTCCCAAGACACAAGTTGAAAGGGATCACATGAGTTAGATTCCATATGCCTCGGCAGTTGGATTTATCATGTATGCTATGATATATACTAGGCCCGATGTATCTTGTACTCTCAGTTTGACGAGCAGATACCAATCTGACCCTGGTGAAGGTCATTGGACGGTTGTAAAGAACATCCTTAAGTACTTACGAATGACTAAGGATATGTTCTTAGTATATGGAAAAGGTGATTTGAAAATAAACTAGTATACTGATGCTAGTTTTCAATCTGACAAAGATGATTTTAAATCACATTCCGGCTACATGTTTACGTTGTGTGGAGGGGCCATAAGTTGGAAAAGTTCTAAACAACAGACTATTGCCAACTCTATGACAGAAGCTGAGTACATAGCCGCTTCTGAAGCAGCTAAGGAAATAAAGATAGGGAGAGTTCCCACGGATGAGAACAAAACTAACCTACATACGAAAGCACTATCCCAAAAGAAACATGATTGTCATGTTGAGCCATTCGATATTAGATACATGAATGATTGGCTCCAGTGCAAGTGGGAGTTTGTTAGTGTTGTGCCCTAGAGGCAATCACTTGTACATTGTATATGACACATTTTATTTTAATAAAAGGTATTATTTATCTTATAGTTTCTTTTGTTTACTTTCAGCAATATAGCTATTCGATAAAGTCCCTAGTACAACACTGTGTTAAGAAAATCACGATAGAGATCATAATATGAGATTCCTACTACACTGTATAGTGTTAGTATTTAAATAGTGTCTAGCCTTAGTATTAATGAGACAGAACATCATTAATATGTTAAGATTAGCATGTGTTAGAGTTCTTAATTTGATTAGGCGATGGTTCTCATAACCGTGAGTATTGAGATACTCAAAGTTAACACATGGATGCTTGTTAATGGAACAAGTTCATTGGATGACCTAGCTTTGAGATAATCACATGGGTAACTATTTAGTGCCAGTAATATAATCTCAATATAGCAAATGTGCAAGTATCCTTAGACTTGAGATCTCCAAGATACTTTGTTTGCATTGTACTTTGATTCCAATCTCCGGAGCTCGATCGAGGGCCACCTATGGGATGGATATTTGGTACATTGTGAGGTAAACGAAAGTAGTTAAAAAGGTCAATAAAGGATTCACCACTCCTAATAGTAGGGGCGAATATCTCACGGCCACTTGTAGGAATTACTACTCGAAAGTCCTTGGCCAAGGCAATTGTATATTGGAAATAATTCTAATTGATACACCTCTAGAGTAGTGGGTTCCTGGTACAAGTATTATTGTATTGGGGCCAAAATTATTTCTGGAGAGAGTTGGCACTAATTCCGTACTCCAAACCAAATGAGATATTGTATGGTGAAAGGAGTTAATTGCACTGAAGTTTGTTATTGAAAGGTTCGTGTCAAGCCACTTGACTTCCTGGACTCTTGGGTGGTCATGATGTGTTGCTAGATACCGCTCATGATCTGGGAATGTGAGTTTATTAATTGATAAATTAATAAACTAATCCTGATTAGAATTAATAGGATTAATTCTAATTAATTATGGAATATTAATCTCAAAGATGTTTGGATTAATTCATGTTCGCTACCAATTGACTGGGAAACCTAATAAGTCACACACAATACAGGATTATATACTCAAGATGTTATTTGATAACATAGTGGGGTTGATTGAGAGAAAGAGAAGTTGGTGTGGACAAATTATAATTAGTTATAATTTGTGGTCCAAGTTGTAATTGTGAGAACTTGATGTTTCCAATTACAATTAGGTAATTCTAATAGGATTAGAATTCTCAGTTTTGGGAGGAAATTTTTGTGTAATATATAGTATATGTAACACACGAAAAATCCTAGCTGAACAACACGAAAATCTAAGAGCCACGAAACAACAGCTTCCTTTCTTCACTCTTTCGTTGATTTTGATCAAAGAACCTTAGCCACCATATTGTTTCTGCTAGTACAGGAAAGTTTGGTGCTTGAGTATTCCTCTGTGTGGATTACTGTTAGAGATAGTCACACATTATGATTATAGTGGTTAGACGTTCAACTCACGTGGAGGTTGATCACGAGGATTGCTTAATCGCACCTCAACTTGAAGAAGAAATATTTTTTGTTTGTCGGATGATCACCCAAAGGTAAAAGCTATTACCTTTACTCTCTTTATGTTTTCTTTTCCACACATAGACGGATCTTGGGAGGGTATGTCGTCTTATTTTCCACTATGTCGTATAGGATATGAGCTTGAGATACCCAATAGATTTTCAATGCCCGAAATTAACGCATCATGTTTTTGGTGCCGTTACTGGGAAACAATATCATGAAAACTTAAATTTTTATTGATTTAAAATATATTTATATGTAAATATGTGAATATGTATATATGTTCCTTGTATGACTAAGTGTTGTATTTTGTTTTCTTGTATACTTGTACTTTAATATCTCTGTATGTTGCAATTCTTTATAACTTAATTTGTAAACGTACCCTAACTATTTAACTTATAAATTCTATAATCTCTAAAATTTTTTGTCTTATGTAGACCGTGTTCTTAGTTTTTGACCAGACGATCCAAAGCTAAGATAGTCGACCTTTATCCAGAAATCAAGAGAACTCTCACTAAGGTCCAGAAGGTTATAAGCAAAAGGGTAAGGAAAGCAATAGAGGTAAATCAGCCCAATAATGGTGGTAACAGTGGAGCTAACAGGTAGGTGATGAATGACTTTGTAAAACCAGCAATCTCAGGTACATGCTCTAGTATCGCACAGCCTAGGATAGAGGCCGAAAATTTTGAGATAAAACCCAATATGGTCCAAATGATCCAGAATATGGTCTAATTTGTTGGGTTACCTAAGGAAGATCCCAATGCCCACTTTGCGAGCTTTCTAGAGATATGTGATAGATTTAAGATGAATGGTGTTTCTAAGGATGCCATCAGGCTAAAACTTTTCCTTTTTTCCTTGAGAGATATAGCAAAATCATGGCTAAAATATTTGCCCACTGGATCTATTACTACTTGGAACATGTTAGCTGAAACTTTCTTAGCCAAATATTTCCCACTAGGTAGAACTTCCAAACTTAGGACTGACATTTTTGCTTTCCAATAATTAGAGTCTAAAAACCTTTATGAGTGTTGAGAGAGGTTTAAAGAGATGCTGAGAAAATGTCCTCACCATAGATTCGAGTTGGGGATACAAATGTAGATCTTTCACAGTGGGTTGAGTTTTCCTACAAGGCAATTAATGGATACATCTGTAGGAGGCTACTTCAATTCCAAAACCCCAAAAGAGGTATTTGATCTAATTGAAAAATTGACAACAAATAACTATGCATGAGGGAGTTCATGGTCTAGACCTCATGTACATGGAGTGCATAAGATAGATGCAATGGCAGCATTAGAAGCGAAAGTGGAACAATTTGTAATACTTTCTTCCTAAGGACAGGTAATGAGTGTGACTTGTGATTTTTGTGGGGAAGGGCATCCAAACCATGAGTGCCAAAATATAGGGTCATCGCAATAAGTATTTGAACAAGTGGCATTTGTAGGTAATGGTCAGCAAGGTAATAATACTTACAACAATTCTTACAACCCAGGTTGGAGGAATCACCCAAACATTTCTTGGAATAACCAAAACCAACCACATCAAGCTACTACAAATATTGGGATGCAAAAAACTCAACCACCTCTGCCATACAACGCCCCACCAACTAAACTATCCTTGGAGAAAATGGTCACCAAACAGTAAGTGGAACGAAAACACGGTTCCAAGGAATTGATGTGATCACGAGAAACTTGGAGGCGTCTATGCATAACCTAGAGGGTTAAATAGGACAACTAGCGAAACTCTTTGGTGATCGTCAACCAAGAACACTGCCAATCAACAAGGAGACCAACCCAAGGGACCAAGACCGTAGGAAACGCTGATTTTTGAATTGCTTTAGTCTTTTGCTGAACAATCTTTTTAATTCTCATATGTTTTCATTTATTTAGCCATGAGACTGCATGCTTCATACGATTCCAAGTTCCTTTGTCTTTATTTTCATTAAAATGTACCTTTTAAAAAAAAAGTGATTTTCTGGCCAGAGCCGACCTGGCGCCAGGCCTAACCCGTGGTTTGGGCACCGGGTCAGCAAGGCCCAACAGAGAAACGCAAACAGAATAGGACTAATGACAGGCCCAGTCTATGGGCTCGGCACCAAGTCCGTTCGGCTGCCACACTCAAAACAGCCTTCTTGGCCATTTTTTTTTCAAACAACTTTCACTCCTCTCCAATTTTCTCTCAACCCATCTCCGGGTTCATCTTAAAAACACCACCAAATCACTTCCCATACCTCCAAAACACTTCTAAATCACAAACTATTCACTTTGTTCTTGAAAGTTTGGATCAGAATAAGTAAAAATCCAACATTTTTCACTTAAAACCCATTTTTTAATCCTTCCATTAGGAGCACGATTTCTTCAAACTCTTTGCATAGAATCATTACCCATGCACTGGAGATCACTATGGTATGCATTTTTTGACTTTATACGTTTAAGTTTTTTCTTATGAATTTTGGGTAGTTTTCTATGCATTTTTTGGCAAAAAATCTTGAATATTTTCTAGTGAAGAATTTGATTGTTAAGATTTCTTTATTTTAGCTTGCATTAGCATAGGAATATCATGGATACTACTTTATGATTAATGCCATTGATAGTTTACATTTTTTAGAAATGATCTAGCATGCATGCTTTGTGATTAACTTTTGGGATAAAGGATACTTGTTTAATGTTTAACTTAGCCTTATGCTGATAAGCTTTGCATTATGATATAAATGGTATGGCTTATTGAGCATTGTAATTCTAGGCTGAATATGGTTTCATTGAGCGATATTGAACATTGTGGATATGATCAAAATGGTTGATAAGGTGATTGATTAGCATACGTCTTATTTTCTTGTAGGTTTGTTGGAGGGTATTGAGTGGTGTTTACTGATTACCTTGAGGTGTTTTGTGTTGAGTGGTGGTGGTTTTGTATGGTGTTGTGATTGTGAGATGGTTGAAAGTTGGGTATTTATTGTAAAGAGTAACTTAAGAGCCTTATACTTTTCTATTTTTATCATCTTTCTTCATCACCCCATCATGTCTAAATGACCTAGAGAGTTAGCACCAGGGGCTAAAAGAGCTTGAGAGGCATCTTCATCTACCTACACCTTCCTTCAAGCCTCTACCTACCCAACCTACCCAATTTTCTGATTCTATGTGCTAAATTTGGTGTGACAAGCACCAACACAATAAAATTATAGTAGAAAAAGGATACAAGATATCTTTAGACAATGCCCTACAACTTCTACTATGTTAAGTTGCCTGGGGTAGGAGCCCATCATTAGAATGGAAGGTCCTTATAGTCCTATGCGCGTGAGAGAGTTTTATGCCAGCATACAGGATAAAAAGAAAAAAACTCTCCAAGTCGTCTCCATTGATAGGGGCTAAATTAGTCATATTTTTTCTAGTTATTTGAGGTTCTTTTGTTCTATATTTTGTTCAATAATTAGTCATATTCCTTCATATTTGAGATTTTACCCTTGGAAATGTATTTTGTTCATTATTTTAGATTTTAGGGGTAAAACAAAGCAAAAACGTCACAAAACAGAATAGAGGCGGAATGTGCTAATGATAAAAACTTCGAGGCGACGAAAAATTATTGAAACAGGGCGGAACAGAGCTGAACCGGCGCTGACTCTAGTAGCGAAGGCGGCACTGGCTACATTCTGGACAACAGTGCATGGAAATCAAGAAAAAATGGGCGAACAAAGGAAGAAACAGAACACAATCGATGCCAACTCGAGCAGCCCAGGCGGCGCCGGCTGTGCCCTGAGGAAAAGACGGGATCTTGATTTTTGGACACGGTTTTTGGTAATCTGTGGAGTTTTAGAACTTTCTTACTTCTACTCGGCCAAGAACATTACACTAATGAGTTTAGGTACTTCCTAAGCCTATAAATAGATGAAAAACACAAGGGGAAATGAGAGAATTCATTGATCATCGTAGAAAATCACTCAAATCAAAGGATGAATTCTTTAATTCAAGGAGGGTTGTATAAGAAGGTCTTCAAAGGAAGAAGAAGGAGGTTTATCTATGAGTGCTTTCTTTTACTTTCTTTTCTTTTTCTTAACAATGATGTATTAATTGTTTTATTGTAATTTAACATTATTTTAGATATTCATGATTTTTAAAGTTGTTTGATCTGTTGATTAATTGATTTTTATTCTTAGTATTTGATTACTTGTGCTTATTACGAGATTAATTGGTTGGTTCTTTCCATTAACTTGCTTGGACAAAGGGGTTGATGGTAGTTTCAATTCGATAGTTTCATATTTGTTAGCTCTTAACTTGCTTGGATAAAGGGGTGAAGAGTAGGAACTAAGTAGTTCAAGGTTAATTGATGTCTGCCAGAATATGGATTCATTGGTTAATTTCATGTGTAATTTGCCCATAATGGGAATTAAATCAAGGACTATGGTTAATGCATCTTTTAGGTGAATTGGTTGAGACAGGATATATGATGCTAATTTATCCAGAAAATAGGGATTCATGGATTGGGCAAAGAAGTGAATCTACATTAATCCTTCATGATGCTATGAGAATAATTAGTTATGATAATGATTAGGTACTTTAAGATCATGATTGTCAAAATAATGGTTTGAGTTACATACTTCTCCATCCTTGACATGTATATATATATTTATTTTATTTTATTCTTTTTACTTTATTGAGTCGGTTAAACAATGAAAGAAAATGAATTAATGCATACTTGTTCCTGGAGGATCAATACTCGTTTGAATCCTATGCTATGTTAATGATGAGTACGCTTGCTCATATGTGTAATTTGGGATTAACGTTTTAATTTAAACTTGATTGGGAATATGCTTATTTTTATATATTTTTATACCCAAATTTGGACACATCAAGTTTTTTGCACTGTTGCCAGGGAACAATATCATGAAAGCTTGGATTTTGTTGATTTAACCATGTAAATATGTAAATACATAAATATGTAAATATGTACAATTGTTCTGTTCGCAAAAAGGTGCTATCTTTTGTATCTTGTGTATCTTGTATACCTTTGTAACCTAACCTACTAACTTTGACTATGTAACTTTGACTAACTTTGTAATCTTTTAATTTTTTTTAAATTATAAATTCCGTTATCTAACTTTCATCTTGTCTTTACTAGGTGTTTACCTTAGTACATGATCAAATTACCTGAAGGCGATATAGTAGATTTCGTTTTGTTTCATTTTATTTATTTCTTCATCAATTAAATTGCATTGTTCATCATTTTTATTTCGCTTTAAAAATAAAAAAAAAAGACATTAGTGTATTAATGATAGATTGGCAAAATTACAAGCTAGCATTGATGTTTTTAGTGAGATGTCATTAGAAGCATTAGTGAATTCTTTGGTTGCCAATACAAATTCATCTATTCAGTGGCATGAAGAAGCTTCCCAACGTTTATGTGATCAAACGAAACAATTAGTTCAGATTGTTGAGGAGAGTCATGTGTTCATGCTAGCCCGTACAATTGGCTATGGAACAAAAAGTGTGGCTAGGAGGGACAATTGCATAATATGATAAGAGAGGTATTTGATTCTACCCTATGTGCTCATAATTTTAATATTTCCTTGTCACATGATTTATGAGGTTCCACTCACTTCTTGGAGAACAATGGTCCCAATGATGATGTATGGAGTTCAACATACCTCAAGAAGTTGGATTTATCATTCATTCTAAGAAACCCTTTGAGGATGTTGATGAATTCAACCCTTCACCCCAATTTTAGGGAGGTAACTTGGTATTTGTAGAAGTATTGAAAAGTAAGGATTGCCCAATCCCATCTTTAAGAATGCAAATACTAAGTTCAAATGGGCATTTTAAATTGTACAAATTCTTCTGAAGGGTTAATCGGTGATTTCTAAGTTGATGCATCCGTTAGATACCATGTGCACTTATATGTTGAAAAAGATATTTATGTGTCTAAAAGAATGTTAAAGAATGAGGTTTATGTGTTTGGCTTTGCTGAGACAAATCATTTTCATGAACCTTCCATTTTTTAAAATCCTCCATTCTTTCTACATTCATTATGTCTATCTTCTACTTGAAGCTTTAATCTCTTTTCCAAAGGTTTAATGAGGAAGCATAATGAGTGAAAAGAGTTTGTTTCATTATTTTGTAAGTCGCGTCTATTTGCTTTCTTAGGATTTTTTAGTTTGTTTTCTTTTATTTTTGTGTGTTTTTATTTTATTATTATTTTTCTTGTACTTTTCTTTTTTGTACTATTTTCTTTCTTTTTGTTTACTTTTTCCTTTTCTAGTTTTATGCTTTGGTGTGTTTCTTTTGTTTTTAGGTACTTCGACATTGCCTCTTTCTTCAAGAAATTAACGCTCTTGTATAGAAGAATACTACTATAATGGAAGTATTGTCTTTCTTATCTTTTCCCCTTTATATTTTTTATCTCATGGCATGCTTATTTTCTTTTTCTATTTGTTGGCAACTGAGGACAATGTCCAGTTTAAGTGTGGGGGAGTGGTTAGAATGGTAATTCTTCTATGCTTCTATGCTTTTATGCTTCATTCTTCTTTTCATTCTCCTTTAAACCATTTGAGAGCAAAAAAATTTTCAAAAAATTTCTGATTTTCTTTGAGATTTCAAGTTGTATTTTTAATGCATGTCTTTATGATGGATTATAGAGCATATGTTCTATATCAGTTATGGCTTATGTATGACTTTTTGCACGTACTTGGATGAAGTAGTTCTTGATCAAATGCTTTACATTGTTCTTAAACCTATTTTTCTACTAAAA
This sequence comes from Voacanga thouarsii, assembly GCA_026120185.1. Lineage (NCBI taxonomy): Eukaryota > Viridiplantae > Streptophyta > Magnoliopsida > Gentianales > Apocynaceae > Voacanga > Voacanga thouarsii. The sequence continues at coordinate 3,709,069 of JANUWF010001165.1, forward strand.
TTCATCGAGCATTCTAGAACTTACTTGAATATTTCTCAAGGCGAAATAAGAAAGACAATCATGATTTAACTTAGGGATGACGGTAATAGGCCTTCTGTGGATAGTTTAAGCTTTTCAAGCCTACATATTTTTATATTATCCCTAGTGCCAATTTTGAGCCTAAATTGGTGAATTTCTTTCTTAAAACCCGTTATCACATACTTTGTCCATTGCTTATTTCAGAGAGTTTGAATAATTTTTCCAAATCTTTATGCTCTTGATGGATGAAAGTATATGTAGGAGAATGTTAAGGAAGAATACTTGGAGAAAGATCATGACTTGTTACTTTCAGTCATGTATCAATAGTTGTATTGAGTTGAAAGAGAGAAGAGAGATTGAAAATGAGAGAAGAAAACAGAAAGTTGCTGAAAGATGGAAAGAGAGAAAATGAGAAAGAAAAGAATAGCAGCAGTGAAAGAGAAAAGAATAGAAAAGAGAAAGAAAAGAGAAATTTTTTAAAGAAAAAGAAAATAAAGATCACAAGAGGAATGGTGAATTAGCTATAAAAGTTAAGTTCATATAAAGTACTTAACACCATTGCTAAAAATTTGAGTGATCGTGTGAAAAAAAATAGAAGAGTTGATGAAAAGAGAAAAGAAAAAGAGAAAATGCAGGATATGCTTGAGCTGAACTGTAATTGTTAAATAAGATTATGGGTTTTGATTGATTTGTGGAATTGGAGAGCAAGAAGAGTTTGGAAATTATTGATATATTTTGTTTATCCTTTTCTTGTGAACTCTCAGCTTCCTTGATATTTGATTCTCCTATATCCATCGTTTGTTAAGCTACATTACAAGCCTTTAGCCTTACATTATAAGCTTAAAAGTCCTACTTGATCTAAGTAGAATCATGATATGTCTCGGATTAGTGGAGAGAGTGTATGAAAAGTAAGCTTATGGAATGCATATTCTGGTTGAACAAAATTCTTTCCAATGGTTTGAGAATATTGTTAAGTATTGGGATGGTTCTACTAAGTCATTATTCACTTACACACGTCTTGCATTTGTTGTGAAAGATGTAGTAGCATGTGTTTTATGTTCTTGAATGAAGAAAGCTTTGAAGGTATTATTTTGAAATTGATTGAGTGATTGATAAAAACCTTGTGTTTTTCCTACTTATCTTTGATACTTTGCTTGAGGACAAGCAAATAGCTAATTGTGGGGGAATGTGATAAAGGCTAAATTAGTCATATTTTTTCTAGTTATTTGAGGTTCTTTTGTTCTACATTTTGTTTAATAACTAGTCATATTCCTTCATATTTGAGATTTTACCCTTGGAAAGGTATTTTGTTCATTATTTTAGATTTCAAGGGTAAAACAAAGAAAAAATGTAGCAAAATAGAATAGAGGCGGCGCTGGCCAGGACAAAGGAACCGGCACCGGCCATGTGCTGAAGACAAAAACTTTGAGGTGACAAAAAAATTGTTGAAATAAGGCAAAACAGGACTAAACCGGCACCGACTCCAGTAGCCAAGGCAAGGCCGGCTGCACTCTGGATAACAGTGCGTGGAAATCAACAAAAAGTCGGCGAACAAAGGAAGAAACAAAACACAATCGGTGCCGGCTGAGCCCTGAGGAAAAGACGGGATCTTGATTTTTGGACGCAGTTTTTGTAATTCTATGGAGTTTTAGTACTTTCCTACTTCTGCTCAGCCAAGAACATTACACCAACGAGTTTAGGCACTTCCTAAGCTTATAAATAGATGAAAAACACAAGGGAAAATGAGAGAATTCATTGATCATCATAGAAAATCTCTCAAATCAAATGAGGAATTCTTCAATTCAATGAGGGTTGTACAAGAAGGTCTTTAAAGGAAGAAGAATAAGGCTTGTCTATGAGTGCTTTCTTTTACTTTGTTTTCTTTTTCTTGACAATGATGTATTAATTGTTTTATTATAATTTGACATTATTTTAGATATTCATGATTTTTAGAGTTGTTTGTTCTTTTGATTAATTGATTATTATTCTTGGTATTTGATTACTTGTGCTTATTATGAGATTAATTGGTTGGTTCTTTCCATTAACTTGCTTGGACAAAAGGGTTGATGGTGGCTTCAATTCGTTTGTTTCATATTTGTTGGCTCTTAACTTACTTGGACAAAGGGGTGAAGAGTAGGGACAAAGTAGTTCAAGGTTAATTGATGTCTGCCAGGATATGGATTCATTAGTTAATTTCATGTGTAATTTGCCAGGAACGGGAATTAAATCAAGGACTGTGGTTAAGGCATCTTTTAGGTGAATTGGTTAAGACAGGATATATGATGCAAATTTGTCTAGAAGATTGGGATTCATGGATTGGACAAAGAAGTGAATCTACATTAATCCTTCATGATGCCAAGAGAATAATTAGTTATGATAATGATTAGGTACTTTAAGATCAGGATTGTCAAAATAATAGTTTGAGTTACATACTTCTCCATCCTTGACATGTATATATATTTTTATTTTATTTCTTATTATTTTATTTTTATTTTATTTCTTTTTACTTTATTGAGTCGGTTGAACAATGAAAGAAAATGAATTAATGCATACTTATTCCAGGAGGATCGACACTCGTTTAAACCCTATGCTATGTTAATGATGGGTATGCTTGCTCATATATGTAATTTAGGGTCAATGTTTTAATTTAAACTTGATTGGGAACATGCTTATTTTTATATGATTTTTTATACCCAAATTCAGACACGTCATCCACCATGTTCAAAGGGATTCCCATTGAGTTTGACTGTGCTAGACTAGCTAGAATTTTAGGGATCCCGAATGAGGAACTGTGGATAGCTGTGGACCATAATAACCAAAAGATCATCTCTGAGCTTACTTGGGATGTGGGGGCTGTATGGGCTAGTTTTCTTCTTATATGAAAAGGGGAAATAGGTCATTATCAATACTCCTCTAACAATGACCTTGAGGCTCAGTGGCATGCCCTAGTCTATTTCTTTGCTTTCAATATCTATCCTAAGGCAGTGGCTTCAATGAGTCTAGGATACTTGACCTTTATATTCTAGATAAGAAGAGGAGTCGCGAGTCTATTCCCCATGCTCCAATTATCATTAACTCCATGAGAGAGGTTGTGGTCTCTAACATTGCAGCCAAAGTCCATAAATTTCCTTTGGTTATTATGCTTATTTTAAAGGACTTTGGAGTATGACAGGATGAAATGTTGAGTGAGCCCACTACTAACTGCGACCTCATGACGGAGCATACTTTAGTTCGATATGGGTATTACTATGATGAGAGGACCAAAAGGTGGAAGAGGCCATATGAGGTGCAGTACCCCGGAAGGGAAGAGCATCCCCCTAATGAGGAGGAGAAAGAGGTGCCACCTGCTAGACCAACCCCTCGAGCCACTAGCTCTCTTTCACGCACTGATTTTGAAGCACGAATACAGGCACAGATTGAGAGCTAGATGACTATGCTCCTCCAGCTCCGCGATTGCATTGTCAACATTCGTCACCGCTAGGATGTCCAAGATCAGAAGCTAGCCACATTGATCCAACATGTTACAGGTGGATCTTCCATTTGCGGAGCTAATAATGATGAGGATAACTCTTAACTCAATCTTTTGTATTTTATTTTCTGTTATTTCTTTTTCTTTTAAATTTTAATGACCCTTACTACCTTGTAGCTGTCTTTTCTTTTCCTTTTCATTTCATTTATCTTATTTTTATTTTCTTTTTCTAGATTTATTATGTCTTTCTTTTGTTTGTTTGTTTGTTTTTTAGTAGGTACACTTGTACTAACCATTCCTTGAGATGGATTAAAACCTGGTGGCACGATAATGTAATAAAAGTATTTTCTTCACTTTATTCTTCGTCTTTATGCATCTTAGCCTTCTTAGCTATACTTTTATTATTCTATCTTTGGTCATTGAGGACAATGTCCAGTTTAATTGTGGGGGGAGAATAAAGGTTGAAGAAGTGCTTTTTCATATTATTTGGTGAATATATTTTGTGTTTTTTTTTTCAAAAATTTCAGTGGTTTCATTGTTAAGCAAGGTTGTAATTCTTTTTCTTACTTAGATATGAGTTTTGTTATTCATTAGGTGGAGTTTGATGAAATTGGCTTCATTGGAAAAGATATTTGTTAAGACTTGAGAATTTTGATTATGCTTATTTATGCATTGGTTTTTAAATATCATTTGACTTATCTAGTTGAAATATAGAAGATATGATGAATATGGAAAAAGTTTATTGGCTAACTTTTGTATTATGAGTTTAAATTTTGCTAGCTTTGAGTTATGATGAAAAAAAAAATGTGATTTGCAAAGGGATCTTTGAGAGGAAAGATTGAGGAGAATTTTGAAAAAATTTTCATTTGAGTTGAAGAAAATAAAAATGAGTGAAAACAACACTATTATTGGTGTGAATTGAGAAAAAATGCTCTTATGGATTATCGTTAAAGACCTTTAGCTGAAAAGAGGGCCAATATTCAGTGCACTCTCTTGATACTATCCCGAAGGCAAAAAGGCAAGAAAAAGAGGAAGAAAGAAAGAATTGGTGAAAAAAAATTATGATTGATGACTGTAAAGGGGGGCCTATACGGTGTGTGAAGAGAAATCCATGTACTTGAGGCTATCAATTCCCTAAGTTATTGAAAAACTTTGAGAGAAAAAAAATTGGAGTGCTTTCCGCACATCAAAACTTGAGTGTGTAATTTTTGGATTTATAATGCTTGAGTTGGTAGATGCTTAACCTATATGATTCATGTTATCTATATTCTTACTTGAATAGTGAAATAATTTTCTTAGACTAAGGTATGCACTCGATTAATTTGACTTCAAGAGTTTTGTGATGTCTTGTCCAATGTTTCAAAGTTTGAAATTATTTTCAAATGGTTTAAATAGCAAGGGTTGTATCTAAAGTTTGAAAGGAAGATATGATATTTGCTATGATGAAGAAACTTTTATGTAACACCCCACCTTTTTACTTTCGGTTGGTTACTACCTGTAATAGGATGAGAATTTATATAAACGGCCAGAACAAAAGTTGATCGGTGTATTGAGACGAACACTCTGGAGAAATAAAATTTTGTCGGCACCTGGATGTAATTATTGGATTTGTTTTACCCGAACCCTAAATTTTTGGAAGGCTATTAAGATTAAAAGAATAAGAATTTTAGGGTACTCTAGAAAGAGAAATTGATCAGTGCAATGAGACGCACGTTTTGGTGCGAATTATGCTACCCGAGGTATCGGGGGCATTTTCGTCATTTTAACCGCGCTCGCGACTTTGACAGCAAATTTGACCAAGTAGAGAGGGAATTGAAGAATTTAAGTATTACCAATGGATTCGGTGGAATTTTTGGAGTGGGTAGTGGAATAAAATATTTTTCATTACGGACCCGATTTTGGTCATTTCTGAAGAAAATGAAAAATTACAGTTGGAAATGGGACGTGTGGCTTCTTATAATTGGTGGATGAAAATAAGTGTCGTTTAGTGATTGGTTAATGAGGCCAAGTGTTTCTATTTGATTGGCTGTGATAAAAAAAAAAAAAGGAAGAAGAAATAAAGAAGAATGACCCACAAGAAATAAATAAGAATGGTTCACAATAAATACATAAGGATGGCCCATAAGCATGAAAATTTGACCAAGTTGGACCACCTTTTGACTTCATTTGACCAAGCTTAATTAAGCTAATCTTGATTTGAGTAAGTTAATCAAGGTTGATTATGCATAGCCATGCAAGATTAGAAAATATCTATAATGTTATAAGAGTTTCTACCTTTTTCTATAAATTTCTTTAAGGTTCTAGAGCACTCTAAAGTTTTCCATAAGTTTCTACAAGTGATGAGTCATCACCTAAAGCTTTCTAGAAATTGTGATTAATCATTCCATGTATACCAATTACATTTCAAAGCTTCCTACTCAAGAGTCCTACATAAGCCATAACAAAAGCATGTGATGTAAGGCATTACATAAGCAAAGCGTCCTATACAAGCCTTCTAACATCTATAAATAGGCCATGAAGGCCAACTAAAATGGCTTTAGATAGCCAAAATTTCGGAGCAAACAAGAGAGAAAAGGGAGAAGAGAAAAGAAAAGGAAATAGAGAAAAAAGAGAGGGAGAAACTAGAAATAGAGAGGAGAGAAAGAGAGAGAGAAAAGCAAGAAGATGCTTGGACTGTCCAGCCTCCAAACGCAGCAAAGAAAAGGTAAAGATCTACCTTACTTGAAGTAAAGTTATTATATAAAGCATGGAGATCATTTTGGTATATATATTGTGAGAAGTTTATGTGTGATAGTTAGGTGAAGTTGTATGAAAGCTGTCCTTGTGTGCAGAAAATTCTGGGAGGTTTTATGTTCAGTAAATATGTAATGTTTCTAGATTTGAATGAAGCAGGCATATATCTTTGTATCTTTGACGTTAATTGGAAATACGGATCAAAAGTTATGGTGAAAATAGTAAAATGTGCCAAATCAGTGACGGGAATTTTACTACTAGAACTTTGTGTGAAAAAATGAATAGAATGGACAATAGAATTGGTACTCCATGAATTGGAACTAGTAAAGGAATGTCTTAAGGATATTTTACAATTGGTTTGACATCATTTGGATTTGTGGATTAAAAGTTATGGGCAAAACAAGTTAGGGTGTCAAACTGAAAAATTGCAGAATGTTAAGGAAAGAATGAATAGTGAAACTAAGTCAAAACTACTGAGGCTGTTTTTGCCCAGTACCGTGATTCTGGAACCAGAAACCTAAAAATGGCCTATACTGAATTAAATTTGAGAGTCTCACAGTCATTTTGGTATATCATGGAGCCAAATCGGAGCTGTAAATTAAAAGTTATGTGCAAAACAAAATGGTGTGTCAAACCAGTGAAATTCCAGAAATGCTATGTGTCAAAACATAAAGGCTAGTGTGCTTTGATTTTCCATGAAATGCTATGTTTTATGCCATTTTGGAAATCCTCGAATATGTTTAAGGTTTACACGAGCAAGATTTGCTTTTATGCTCTTTCGGACTCGAATAAATTTCATATTTAGTTTGGAAACCTTACTGGACGTTAAAAACACGGATTATGTGAATTTAGTCTTTTTGGATTAAATATTTGGGATTTTCGAAAATTGGTAAATGGCGGAATCGGGTATTTGGAGAATAATCCAAATATCCTTATTGGAATATTTTATGAAAACTCTTGGAACTCGGGTATTCGATAAATAACTGAATTATCCTTATTGGAACTCTTGTGAATATATTTCAAATCAGGTAAGGGTAAAATGACCCGGATACCCTCAAAAAGTCTTTTGGAACCTGGTATAGGTAAGATGACCCGAATTTCCTTGGAAAATGACTTTTGTGATTGAATACGGGAAAAATAACCCGGTTACTCTTGGAAACACGTTTTGATGTGTGAGTAAAACCTTTTATCTGGTTTCAACATGATTTTGGAAAATGTTTTTTGGCCCCAAAATGTTTTGATTTGAAAATCCTGCGGGATCAGATGACCCTCTGGCCTGATTAGTCAGATAGGGTTGGTATTGTTGCGTTGAGTACTTAGCAAGGACTTTGATCTTTATACTAGCCCATGTTAGAGGTAGACGACCCCAAGTAACCTGGCTAGTTCTGGGGATTGTCTTACTCCAAACTGGGCGACAGGACATTGAGATGAGTCTCCTGGCTAGCCGTTTAGTGCCTAGCAATTGCCGTGTTTGTGATGCGTTTGTGAACGCTTGTTGTTTTTTAGTCATTCGCTGGAATAAGGATGGGATGTTCAGGGCGTTTGACTCCTTGTCACCTCGATGGTGATTGACGTCAGGATTGGGACCCCTGACTTATGGTGACAAGTAAAAGATCCCTAAGTGCACGGTGAGGTACATCGGTACACTGCTCACCCTTCTGGCATGACACGGGTGACGTGCTATAAGGCGCAGTCCCTGGCACAAGAGACCGTGTAGCCGAAGGCAAAGTTCTTTGAACTTTACATGCAGGTCGCACTTCTAGATGGGGAAGAACCCGCATTTATTGAATTGGGGGCCGTGTGTTTGAAAATTATAGTTTTTCGAACGTATATGATAAAATGACCTGAATTTATCAATTATTGCTGTTTTCCATGTTATATAATTTACTTTAGCAAAGATTTTGAAAATCGACTCTCTTTTAAGGGAAACACTGGCACACACAAGGGACTCACTGGGTGATTTTTCACTCACACGTGTCTTTTATCTTACTTTTTTTGTAGGATTCGGAATTGGAAGAACCTATGGATAGAGGACGATACCACAGTGACAGCAGAATATGTTCGGATGTCTCTTCTTTGGACCTTATATACTCTGTTGATTATTCGTTATAAAGACCCCTTGTCTGGGTATCTGGACGGGGCAACACCCAATATTGGTATGCTATCGCTGTTACCTTTAGTAGGGGTGTTACATTTTAGATGAGAAAAAACTTGTATTTTCTTGATAAATTTTCTTAGACTAAAGTGTTTTTCTTGAGAACAAGTAAATGTTCAAGTGTGGGGGTATGTGATAGGGGTTAAAATCATCATTCTTTTTCTAGTTATTTGAGGTTATTTTAAGATACATTTGTTGTAATAACTAGGCATATTCCTTCCTATTTGACTTTTTGCTTATAAAAGGTATTTTTGCCAAATATGTGTAGATTTAAGTTAAAATCGAGAAGAAAGTACACAGAAGCAGAATGTATCAGGCATCAGGCCGAGCCAGTAGACCAAGCACCAGGTCAATTTCAATTATGAAGGAATATGACTAGTTATTACATCAAATGTATCACAAGACATCCTCAAATAAGTAGGAAACTATTAGTGAATTTAGGCCCTATCATGGGTCTTTGGATATATTGAAATTGGAGTATGGGCCTTAGTGATCTTATCTTATGGGTAAAATGACCAAAATATCTTTTACTCAAAAGGTGAAAAATACCAAGCAAATATTAGAATTAGTTTATACTGATGTATGTAGTCTTATTTCTTCACCTACTAGTGGAGGATATAAATACTTTCATAGATGATCACACGCATTTTGGTTATGTTTATTTGATATGGTGTGAGTCTGGCTCTTTTGATAAATTTAAGAAGTTTAAGGCTGAGGTGAAGTGTCAAACAGGTAAACTAATCAAAAAGCTAAAGTAGGATCATGGTAGAGAGTATCTCTTTGGTGAATTCATGGACTACTTGGCATATCAGGGTATAATAACTGCACCTGGTACTCTCTAGCAGAATGGAGTAGTTGAGAGAAGAAATAAAATGTTGACGGAAATGGTCAGATGCATGATGAGTTATAGAACTCTTTCTATTTCTTTTTTAGTGAAATGAGCTGGAAATAGTAGTATATATTCTAAACCTGGTGCCTTCCAAGTTAGTATCTAAGACGCTCTATAAGATATGGACTCGACAAAAGCCCAGTATGAATCATTTCAAGTTATGGGATTGTTAAGCTTATGTACTGATTAAAGGAAGCATACTAGGCCACATATCAGAATTGTACTACTTCGTAAGGTATCCAAAAGGAACAAAAGATGGATACTTTTTATCATTCCCAAGAGTAAAAGGTAGTACACATGCTAGATACTTAGACGATGAATAATGTATGTCCACTGAGGTTTCGAGTAAGATGGAATTGGAAGAGAAGTTTAGTGGCACTCCAACTTCTAGTACTCCAATTGAGAAACCTAAAGAGGCACAACCAAATGTTCCAATAAAAATGAACCACTTCGTAGTGGGAATATATCTAGGATTCTAGAGAGATGGACTGGAGAAGCCTCTAAGTTAGTCTCCGACCATCAGGAATAAGATCCTACTTGATACGATGAGGCCATTGCTATTGTTGATGTAGATAAATGGCAAGTAACAATGGATGCTAAGATTAATTCTATATCACTCAATCAAGTCTGGGATCTTGTAACAACACCGAAAGGGATTAAACCCATAGAGTGTAAGTGGGTACACAAGAGAAAGGGAGGTGTAGATATAAAGGTGAAAACCTTTAAAGCAAGGTTGGTAGTAAAATGTTATACTAAAAATGAAGGGATCGATTATGAGGATACCTTTTTATCTGTTGCAATGCTAAAGTCCATGCGCATTCTCTTGGTCATCGCATGTTATTAGGACTACGAGATATAGCAAATAGATGTCAAGACATCCTTTGATAATGGCTATCTTAGCAAAGCCATCTATATGACCTAACCTAGAGGCTTTGTTACTAAATGCCAAGAACAAATGGTTTGTAAGCTTAAGAAGTCTATTTATAGACTTAAGCAAGCATCATGTACATGAAATATATGTTTTGATAGGACTGTAAAGTCTTATGATTTCATACAAAACGTGGATGAAGCACGTGTGCATAGGAAAATAGATAACAACAATGTATCTTTTATGGTGCTTTATGTGGATGGCATTTTACTCATTAGAAATGATGTAAGGACATTGTCATCTATAAAGGTTTGGCTATGAAGTCAATTTAGCATGAAAGATATGGGAGAAGATAGCTACATTCTTGGAATAAATCTTCTTAGAGATAGTAAGCAAAAAAATGTTAGGCCTATCCCAATCTGCTTATTTTGACAAGATATTGGCCAAGTTTAGCATGAATCAGTGTAAAGGAGCAACTATACCCTCTAGGCATGGATTGACCTTATCTTCCAAATAGTGTCCCAAGACACAGGAAGAAAATGAAAGGATGAGTATGATTCCCTATGCCTTGGCAGTGGGAAGTCTTATGTATGCCATAGTATACACAAAGTCAGATATCTACTTTGTCGTACGCATGGTTAGTAGGTATCAATCAAACCCAAGTGTAGAACATTGACAAGCTGTAAAGTATATTCTCAAGTACCTAAAAGGAACAGGGGATTATATGTCTATTTATAGGGCCAATGACTTAGCTCCTATTGATTACACAATCTCAGACTTCTAGGCGGATAAAAATGAAAGAAAATTCACTAGTGAATATGTTTTCGCTTTGTCTGGAGAGGCAATTTCATAGAGGAGTGCTAAGCAATCTTGTATTGCTGATTCTACTATAGAAGTTGAGTATGTGGCAGCTTTAGAAACTTCTAAAGATGCAATTTGGCTCCGAAAGTTCCTCATAGAATTTGGAGTTGTACCACAAATAGACATGCCTATAACTATATATTATGACAACTCTGGAATTGTGTCACAATGTAAGGAGCCAAGAAACCATAAGAATGGCAAGCACATTGAGAAAAAGTATCACTTAAATTGGGAGTTCATCTAAAAACGAGAAATAGTGGTTGACAAGATTTTCTCTACAAATAATTTGGCGTACCTATTTTCCAAGCCTTTGATAGAGAAGGTGTTTCAAAGACACTTAGATATTATAGGGATAATTTAGTGCAAGTGGAAGATTATTGGAATGTATGCCCAAAATGGCCTTTATATTTTTCTATTTTAGAAATTAATAAAAGTTTCATTCATTAATGGTTGTTTGTTTACATATATTATACATTAAGGTCTTAATATGTTTGTAAAAAAACAAGTGATTAGGTCGCATTTTCACAGTAAGGTGTAGATTATAGACTACTAACACAGAAGCAAAAAATTATTCCTGATCGACTGCTGGAGCTGGGCACTTCTTCAAAGTTTAAATCATTACACTACAGTTCCTAAATAGGGAATGATTTACCTTCAACTAGCAAGTAATCCACTCACGGCAATAGTGTAAGCGTATTAGGAATACATAAAATTGGACCACGCGATAATAGTCTTTATAAAAGTACTAAATTAAATAAAGATTGATTTATTGCAGTAGTTGCATGGATGAGTACCCTAAGATTTGAATATAAGTTGGTGGTCTGGTGAAGTTGGATTTGTACATTTTGATATGTATTAGGTGAGGACTTATTACAAGGCCAATAACCTTATATATTGGGCGAATAACTCTAATTAATTAAGACGGACTTATACAATAGAGTTTCTATGCTTCATTACATGAAGAAATCACCCCATTGTGATTGTTCGAGATAATCTAAATAATCCAGGGTCCTGGACACATAACTAAGTATGTACACTTTAGGTGCTAAAATCATTATTATTTTACTAGCTATTTGAAGTTGTTTTGTGATACATTTTTTGTAATAACTAGGTATATTCCTTTCTATTTGATATTTTGCTTGTAAAAAGTGATTTTGGAAAATTTGTGCAGAATTGAGTAAAAATCGAGCGAAAAGTAAACAATTTCAAAGTAGACCTGGCGTCATGACCAGCCAAGGGACAAGGCACCGAGTCCATTTTGGTCAAGCAGCGAAAACAAAGCAAATTACACGAAGAATCCAAAACAGACCTGGCACCATACCTAGCCGACGGACCAGGTGCCAGGTCCATTCTGGTCAAATAATAAAAGCCAAGAAGAACAGAATAGACCGGCACCAAGTGGCCCGATTGTACCCCGCTTTTAGTTTTTTCTAAATTCTACTCGGACTAGACTTCTCAAGCAATGATTTTGGTATCAATGAGGCTTATAAATAAAGAAAAACACGAGAGAAAGGGGTGATTTGAATAATCCAAGCTACCTACTTAATCACCACTCAAAAAAGAATTGTTCAAATGAGGTTTTCAAGAGAAAAAAAAAAAGCATTTGTCTTAAAGTTTTATCTTTTATCCTATGTTTACTTTTCTAGAACAATGATGTGCTTAATCTTTTGTTTGTAATTGGAAATTAATTTGGAAATTATGATTTTGAGTTAATTGGAACTTTTGATCAATTTATTATTATTCTTGGTTAGTTCAACGCTTGTTTTTCTTACGGAGCTGGTTGATTGATTTTTGGTATTGACATGCTTGAAAAAGAGGTTGGTAATGACTTCAATTAATTAAATTTCATATTCGTTATCTCTTAACTTTCTTTAAAAATGAGTTAATTGTTCAGAACATTGGTAATCAAAGATTTGGTGATGATTACTAAAATATGGATTCATTGACTAATTTCATGTTTTAAATCACACAGAATATAGGAGTTCATGTGAGGATTAATTTTAATACAACTTTTGGATAAGTTAGTTGAGACAGAATTTGTTCACTAATTGAACTAGAAGATAGTGATTCCATTGATTGCAAACAAAGTAGGTCTATATTAAATCCTTCGTGACGCTAAGACGACAATTGATTGTGATGAATGATGAATGATAATTGATTCAATCTTGTATTTTCAAGATAATTATCTAGTTACATGAAATTGCATCCTTTAGTTATAGCTATATTTATCTTTATTTATTTTCCTTTTTATATTCTTATTTTATTGGCTAAATAATAAATATTTGTGTAAAGTAAGGTGGGAGCCTAAGTTTTCGTATATTTGATACTTACTATTCCCTATATTATACGATGAGTATACTTACCCGTATGTGTGGTTTTAGTGGTTGACATTTTAATTAAAGCTTGATTGAATGTGTTATTTCTTGGTACTATTTTCTACACTAAGAAACACACATCAAGTGTCTGGCACTATTACCGTGGATAGGCACTATCAGAAATACTCGAGTCTTGTTGATTTAGCCTTTGTTGTACTTATATATATCACTAACTTTTGTATTTAAGTAGTTATTGAATATTTCTAATTTGTGTATTTTCCTTATTATTCTAATATTATTGTTTGTTTTTACATTTACTTTCTATTTGATTTTATTTTCTTTGAGTGTGAGATTCAAACCATCATCATGGACAATTATTTCTGGGCACATTGTCAAATGAGCTACAATAATGATATATTGGCTAGGTTGTAAGCTCAGATTGAAACATTTTGTGAGACATCACTAGAAACCTCAATGCATTCTTTTGTCACTAATACAAATTTAGTTGTTAAGTGGCATGAAGAAGCATCCAAACATATGAGCCATCAAAAAACACAACTAGCCAAGTTGGTTGAGGATGCCATAAAAGCTTATACACTTGAGCAAGAGAATCCCCAAGGATAGGAGAAAGGATATGAGGAACAATTACCTAATGTGGAAAGGGAGACATTTGATTCTATTCTATGTGCTAATATTTCTAATCTTTCTTTGTCACATGATTTCTTCGGTTCCTCTCTATTCTTGGAGGATAATGGTCCAAATAATGATTTACAGAATTTAACATATCTTAAGGAGTTGGATCATTTACTAATACATCATACGAAACCCTTGGAGGATGTTGACAAAATCTACCATTCACCACAATTTCAGGGAGTTAACTTGGTATTTGTCGAAGCATTGAACAGCAATAATTTCTTGATCTCATCTTTGAAAACTCAAATGCTAAGTTTTAAGGGGAATTGAAATTGTGACAGATCTTTTGAAGGGTTAAGTGGTGATTCTTATGTTTACAAACTTTTTAGACATAATTTAAATCTTTGTATTGGAAACTTGATTTGCATGTCTTAAAGAGTGTTATGGAAGCGGGATCATGCATGTACATTCATTCCAACAAATATTTTCCATGAACCCACCATTTTCAAAAACGTCTCTTATTTCTACTTTCATCATGCCTACCGTTTTCATGAAGCTTTCATTTCTTTTACAAAGGTTTGATGAGGTAGCTTAATGAGTGGAAAGAGTTTGTATCTTTCTTTTGGGTTTGGTTTTGTTTAATTGGTTATGTGTCTTTTATCCCCTAGTAAGTAGGAAAATATTTTCCATCTTTTGTGTAGGGGAGTGAGTCGTGTCTTTATTTGCTTTCTTAGGATTTCTAGTTTGTTTTCCTTTTTTTATGTGTGTCTTTATTTTGTTACTTTCTTTTGTAGGTTTGAATAAAGGCTTTTTGACCAAGCTATTATATTCTTTTCCAAGTTTATTTGTTTGGATGTTATTACACTTGGGGAGTATTACTTAACTTTGTGCTTCCTTTATCATTTTTGTTGCCATTGGAGATGCTTTGTTTTGTTAATTTTTTGCCAATGAGGATATTGTCTAATTTAAGTATGGGTGAGTAGTTTAGTAATATTCTTTATCCAAATTTTTATCAATGATCTTGGTGTTTTCTTGCCATCAAGCAATTTTGTTGAAAAACAAATTTGTTGCAAAATTGAAACTTTTGAAATTTTGAAAGTGTGGAGATTTTGGAGCTAAAATGAGCTTACTTATCAATAATAAAGTGATAATTTTCTTACTATTTTTGGATATGGATTTTTCATTTATTATGATTTGATTTTTATTAAATTGTATATTAAGTTGGATTTTGCTAAGTCTTGAAAATTTAAGTTAACCTTGGTTATATTTGATTTTTATTTTATTTTTTAAGTTTGAATTCTGAATAGATGATGAATTATAGGTAGAGTTGTTGACTAATTCTTGTATCATAGATTTAAAGTTTGCTTGACTTTGAGTTGTGAATAAGGAATTTGAGGAAATAAAAAAAAATTTGAGTGAAAAGAAAAAATGTGGGTTAAAAAAAAATATGGAGTTCAAAATTATTTTTTCATCTTTTGAGAAAAAAATAAGAGAGACATTTTACTGAAAATGGGGCCAATACGATGTGTGGAAGAGAAAAAACAAAGGAGCAACACACTCTGTTGAGCCTATCCCAAAGGCAAGAAGGTAAGGAAAGGAAGAAGAAAGGGAAAAAAAAAATTGCTCAAAAATGATGATGACTATAAAAGGGCCAGTACGGTGTATAAAGAGAAATCCTTGCACTTGAGGCTATCAATTTCCTAAGTCATTAAAAAAGGAGAGTGGACTGTTTTCCTTGTTTCACTAACTTAAGTTGTGTAAATTTGTGTTTATAATGCTAGAATTGGTTAAATAGCTTGATTTGTATGATTTATATTATCTATGTTTTTGCTTGGGGAGTAGGATAATTTTCTTTTACTAGATATAAGCTTGTTTAACTTAACTTTGGTGACCCAAGGAATGTTTGATTTAATACATGAGTTTATAAGGTTTTAAAAGGGTTGAGTAAAGGACGAAATTATGCTTAAGGTTGGAAAAAGGTTATGTCTTCATTATAGATGAATTTTCTAAGGGAAATTTTGCTAAATTGTTTTATCTTGTTCTAAATGCTTAGTGTCGAGTTCTTGTTTGCTTGAGGACAAGAAAATGTTCAAGTGTCGGGGTATGTGATAGGTGCTAAAATCATCATTATTTTACTAGTTATTTGAGGTCGTTTTGTGATGCGTTTGTTGTAATAACTCGGCATATTCCTTCCTATTTGACATTTTGCTTGTAAAAAGTGTTTTTGAAAAATTTGTGAAGATTTGAGTAAAAATCGAGGAAAAAGTGAACAATTTCAGAACAGACCTCATACCACGCCCAGCCAAAGGACTAGGCACAGGGTCCATTTTGGTCAAGCAGTGAAAATAGAGCAAATTATAGGAAGAATCCAAAACAGACTCGGCGCCATGCCCAGCCAATGAACCAATCACTGGGTCTATTCTGGTTAAATACCAAAACTCGAGAAGAACAGAACTGCCCCCGTGCCAAGTCACCCAACTGTACCTAGTGTTAGGTAGACTTTGGAAGGCAAAAATTCTATGCATGAATTTGGTATTTTCCAAAGGATTTTTGTATTTTCTGAATTCTATTAGAACTAAACTTCTCAAGCAACGAATTTTAGTACCAATGAGGCTTATAAATACAAAAAACACAAGAGAAAGAGGTGATTTAAAGGATCAAAACTAGCTATTCAGTCACCACTCAAAGGAGCAATGTTCAAAGAAGGATTTCAAGAGAATGAGATGCACTTGTCTATGAGTTTTAGCTTTTAACTTTTACTTATTTTTATAGAACAATTATGTATTTAATGTTTTGATTGTAATTGGATATTATTTTGGAGATTATGATTTTGAGTTAATTGAAACTTATGATCAATTGATTGTTATTCTTGGTTAGTTCATTACTTGTTTTTCTTACAGAGTTGGTTGATTGATTTTTGGTATTGAAATGCTTGAAAAAGAGGTTGGTAATGACTTCAATTAATTAATTTCATATTTGTATCTCTTAACTTTCTTGAAAAATGGGTTAATTGTTTAGAACATAGGTAATCAAAAGTTTAGTGATGATTGCTAAAATATGGATTCATTGACTAATTTCATATTTTAAATCACACAGAATATAGGAGTTTATGTGAGGATTGATTTAATGCATCTTTTGGATAAGTTAGTCGAGACAAAATATGTTCACTAATTTAACTAGAAAATAGTGATTTCATGGATTGCAAACGAAGTAAGTCTATATTAAATTCTTCATGATGCCAAGACGACAATTGATTGTGATGAATGATAATTGATTCAATCTCGTATTTTCAAGATAATTGTCGAGTTACATCAAATTGCATCCTTGAGTTATATCTATTTTTTTTCTTTATTTATTTTTCTTTTTGGTCTCTTTTTATTTTATTGGCTAAATAATAAATATTTGGGTAAAGTACGGTGGGAGCCTAAGTTTTTGTGGATTCGATACTTGCTATTTCCTAAACTATATGATGGGTATACTTGCCCGTATGTATGGTTTTAGTGGTTGGCATTTTAATTAAAGCTTGATTAATTGTGTCATTTGTTGGTACTATTTTCTACACTAAGTGTAACACCCCTCTACCTAGGCCCAACAGGGCCGGGGATGTCGCCCCATCCAAAGGACAAGGGGTCTTTATAACTAGGTCACACAAACATAAATAAAATCAATACTTTAAAATTGAACTTATTACAACCCAAAAATTCAGGAACAAATCAAAAATAAATTGAATACAATCGTCTCTCAAAGCAACACATAAAATAAATAAAATAAAGTCTTCAAGCAGGCAACAAATCTAGCTACTCATCTCCATAGCAGGATCAACCTGAAAATATGGTATAAAAGGTGATGAGATAAAAATCTCAATAAGCCCGTGTGTGCTTTGAGTGTTTCAGGTAAAACAGTTCATGAATGCAGGTTGTAAAAATTATATAAGAGAAAGTGCTGGCAAGCAATAAATAAGGTTAAAAATAAAGAGTGGTGTTTTGCTTTTCAAACTATACATGTGCACAATAAGTACAACCACTCAAATGGGTAGCCATAGGTTACCACACGTTGGGCCCCATGACCATATAACGGTCAGAATGCCACACTTTGTGCAGACTAACAAAAGGTAGATGTACGGCCTATCGGGTAAGATACTTCTCCTTCTCAACACCCAAACTTACCGGCTGTCCACTCCAGAAACACATAGTCCACATGACTGAAACTTACTAGTTCAGACCGGCATGACCTACTGGACTGGCATCCTATCCGGGAAGGACTCACCCCATAGAGATGGCCACCTACTGAGAGACTTACCCTGACCCTTGAAAGACTAGTCCTAGTAGTCTACCCTTATTGAGTACTCAACGCTGTTTGTCCCACTTGGGAGAAAACTGATAAAACATTACTTTATTTAGAAATAGCAATTAAGGGTTTCTAAAATTCTTGTCAAAGTTGGATTTTAGAAAGAGTTTAATATTTGTGCAAAACTGCTTATTTAATTTTCAAATGATTTGCTTAATTGAAATAAAAGGAAAACAGTTCTTAATTGCCTTTACAAAATGAGTGTTCATACACTTCGCATTTGGCTTGCCATAGAAATCTTTTGTCATCAAACAAATTTATGCAGGAGCTTACCTGATCCTTTACTTGAGCAAATTCAAAATCTTCCAAAGCTGACCTAACCCCGCCTGGGATAAACACAAACCATATGGTTATACTTAAGCCATTTTTGCTTTCATAAATAAGCCTAGTTCAACTTATTATAATCATGACCCTAATGTCCTAAGCTTTAAATCTTGGTGATAAAGGCTTTTATAAAATAATTTAGCTTGACAAGTTAAAATAACTAGGGTTTGTAAAATAATTACTAATAAGTTATAGGTTCAAATATTAAATCTTGAGTGTTGTTAATAAAAAAATAAACTAGGGTTTAATTGATGAAGAATCCTAAGTCCTAGATGATATTATTAAATGGTCATTCTTAAATAATATTTTTAAAGTAAATATTAAATTATTGCTAATCTATTAATTAATAAATAATAGATAGAAAATAATTAATAATATGTAAATTTAATAATAAATAAATTTTATTAAATCTTGATTAATAGATAACAAATAAATATAATATTTATGAATATATGGCCTACAAGATCATTAATATTTTACCTATTATTATTATTTATATAAATGGTTTTATATATTTTTATTTTCGTATATAAATATTTATATATTATTTTTAATAAAAGATATTATTTATTTGGCTAAAATATTACTATTTCATTTAATACTTCAATTCCAACACCTCCTAGGGTTTTCAAAACCTTTAAAGGAAAACACAGTATTAATTTTAGTTAAAGTAATAAAATTGTCTAAATAAAATAACTTAGGATCAACAAGGTCATGATCATAATTTTTCTATTTCTAACAAGAATCATGAACATATTCTTCATCATCAAACAACAAACTATTATATTCATGAATAAAGGCTTAAATCCATACATACCATCACATGGATAAATCTCTACTAAGCATAATCATACTCATGGCTTCAATAAAAATAAGAACATAATATTATATTCACCAAAGGTGACATAATATCTAGCATTCTTAAACATTCATACTCACTTAAGACATGAAGAACATGCATCGATCCACAAGGAATTGCATAAGGCTTAACCAAGATCAATCATTCTCATGCTTCAATATCTACTCCTTCATACATATACATATATCCAATCCCCAATCATATTCTATCCCTTTTTATTAACATCTAAGAGACATGACTTTAGAATTAAAGAGAAGGTTAAAGAGAAATACTTGGTTGATGACTATCTCGATGAAGATTTAAGGAGATCCACATGCTTGGAAGGCTTGAATCGTCCAAGAGAGGAGAAAGAAAACAGCCATGGTTGTAGCAACCATTTCGGCCGAGAGAGAGGGGGGGGGGGGGAATATTAGTATGACGTGTTAAAGATTGAAGGGAAGAAGGTGAACAAAAGTTGTTCTGGGTTACCTTGATGATGTTCTTGAGACTTCAAGGAAAATTCTGATTTTTTATCCGATTGTAAATTCTTGTTTTCGAGATTTGATGTTATAAAATTCAGAAATGGACTCTAGGGAGTATGTAGGCATGTTCTGGAATTTTTGGGAGGGATTGAAGGTGTTTAGAGTGGTCTTAGGCTTGAAGAAAGGTAGTGTGTGTTCTTGGTGAAAATGGAGATAATTGGAGAGAAAGTGCTGGACAAATTGCTGAAGGGGTTGGCCGAATGATTGAGGGATTTCTGTGATTTGATTTTCACATTAGGGAGAAGAGAGAAGTCTGGTTGTTTTGAAATTCAAATGGAGGAATCTATGGACTGTTTTAAGGTAAAAGATATGGTAATAATGTTTGATTGATGGAGGTTCTTTGGAGCTACAATGGAGCCGACTGATTTGCTATGGTTTGCTGAAATGAATGAGGGTTGAAGGAGCTATAAGGTTGGCTGAAATACTGAGTTCAATGGTGGTAGAATTTCTGGTTTTTGAAGCTTAATCCAAGGGTATTTTCATGGAGCAATTACTGGAATTTTTTAACAACAATTGAAAGCTTGATTGGAGTAATTGAAGGAGGAATTAGAGGAGTGGCTATGGAGCCTAATCGTGTAAGGTCAGTGGAGGGGGTAATGGAGTTCAGTCTATGGCTGAACAAAGGTTAACTCACAGAAGTTTGAGGTGATTTTCGGACAAGGCTTGAAGAGAGAGCAAAGCTGGAATTTTTCTGGTTTGAGATTCGAATTGTTTGCTGAAATTTGTTGTGCAGTTTTTCTGCAATGTTCCGCCGATTTCCAGAGAGTTTGGAGAGGTATTTAAGGGTCCTTTAAGGCTGGTTTCTAGCCTTCTTTATGGAGGAAAAGCAGAGGTAATTTACTTGTTTGAAGGGTAGAAGAAACAGCTTTGATTTTAGACTGCTATGCATCGAAGCTGTCCAAAATTTTTTTCTGGTTTGCATAGCTTTGTGCAGTCCAGTTTTTGGCAAAGAATTTCAATCTTCAAGCTGAATAAGTTGGCCATTTTTTTGGCAGCATTTGAGTAAGAAAGATGGTTGAAATTTTCGAAGATTAGGCTGTCCAAGAACTTGGAAAATTTTCATATTTCTTCCATGAAGAAAAAGATGAACACTGTGGAGTGGAGTTTGAAGGTTCAACCATAGAGATTAAACCTCTTGGGAACCTTCCTTATCTCCTTCCCTATTTTCAGCCAAAACTCTAACCTCTAAGAGCCATTTTCGAAATTCCAAGGCCCATAAACCTTGCTGAATTTTCTAGAATTAAAATATGGATTTGGATAAATTGAACAAACTTAATTGGTAAAGAATTTAAGGTAAGCTAGGGAATAAAAGGACATGAATCCCTTAAGAATTGTTTTAGGGCATAAGAATAGGATTAGGGCATTCCCTTCATGTCTCCCCTAGGACAACTCTCCTATTGTTACTTATGAAATGCAAGGGACGAAAATCCACCCTTAAATTAAAATAATCATGACAAAAACCTAAATGATTGGATTTAAACTCAAGACCTTAAAGATTAATTCCAAAGCTCTAACCACTGAACCACAATAACTTTTGTTCTTATTTTATCTCGCAAATATTCTTCCTATTTAATCCTCAAGCTATCTTCCTATTTTGACCTCAAGCAAAAATTACCATTTTACCCTTCCTATCCAATAATCATAACTAAGCCTTCTAGATTATAAATTATAATTCTAAAGTACATAAAATCATTCAAAAATATATATATTCATACAAGAAAATATGATTTGCATCCTGACCCCCTTACTTTGGGGTTAGCTTTAGGTGGGGTTTCATACTAAAAAACATGCATCTAGTGTTTGGCACCATTACCGTGGATGGGCACAATCGGAAACACTCAATTCTTATTTTTTTAGCCTTTGCTATACATGTATATATCACTAACTTTTGTAATTAAGTAGTTATTGAATATTTCTAATTTGGGTATTTTCCTTATTGTTCTATTATTATTGTTTGTTTTTATTTTTATTTTCGATTTAATTTTTGTTTTTCTTTAAGTGTGAGGATCAAACCATCATCATGGACAATTATTTCTGGGCACATTGTCAAAATAGCTACATTAATGATATATTGGCTAGGTTGCAAGCTTGGATTGAAACATTTTGTGAGACGTCACTGGAAGCCTCAATGCATTCTGTTGTCGCCAATACAAATTTAGCTGTAAAGTGGCATGAAGAAGCATCCCAACATATGAGCCATCAAAAAACACAACTAGCTAAGTTGGTTGAGGATGCCATAAAGGCCTATACACTTGAACAAGAGAATCCCCAAGGACAGGAGAAAGGATATGAGGAACAATTGTCCAACGTGGAAAGGGAGGCATTTAATTCTATTCTATGTGCTAATATTTCTAATCTTTCTTTGTCATATGATTTTTTAGGTTCCTCTCTATTCTTGGAGGACAATGGTCCAAATAATGATGTATGGAATTTAACATATCTTAAGGAGTTGGATCATTCACTAATACATCATACAAAACCTTTGGAGAATGTTGACAAAATCTACCCTTCACCCCAATTTTAGGAAACTAACTTGGTATTTTTAGAAGCAACAAAAAGCAAGAATTTCTTGATCCCATCTTTGAAAACTCAAATGCTAAGTTTTAAGGGGAATTCAAATTGTGACAGATCTTTTGAAGGGCTAAGTGGCAATTCTTATGTTTACACACTTTTTAAACATAATTTAAATCTTGGTGTTGAAACTTGATTTGCATGTCTAAAAGAGTGTTATGGAAGGGTGGTCGTGCATGTACCTTCATTGCAACAAATATTTTCCATGAACCCTCCATTTTCAAAAACCTCTCTTATTTCTACTTTCATCACGCCTACCATTTTCAATAAGCTTTAATTCCTTTTACAAAGGTTTGATGAGATAGCATGATGAGTGGAAAGAGTTTCTATCTTTCTTTTGGGTTTAGTTTTGTTTAATTGGTTATGTGTCTTTTATCCCCTAGTAATAAGGAAAATATTGACCATCTTTAGTGTAGGGAAGTGAGTCGTGTCTTTATTTGCTTTCTTAAGATTTCTAGTTTGTTTTTCTTTTTTTAGGCGTGTCTTTATTTTGTTACTTTCATTTGTAGGTTTGAATAAAGCCTTTTTGACAAAGCTATTATATTCTTTTCCAAGTTTATATTGGTTGGAAGTTATTACACTTGGGGAGTATTAATTAACTTTATACTTCCTTTATCATTTTTGTTACCTTTGGAGATGCTTTGTTTTTTTAATTTTTGGCCAATGAGGACATTGTCCAGTTTATGTATGGGTGAGTGGTTTAGTAATATTCTTTATCCAAGTTTTTATCAATAATCTTGGTGTTTTCTTGCCATCAAGCAATTTTGTTGAATAACAAATTTGTTGCATTGAAACTTTTGAAAATTCGAAAGTGTGGAGATTATGGAGCTAAAATGGGCTTATTTATCTATTATAGAGTGATAATTTTCTTACTATTTTTGGATATGGATTTTTCATTTATTATGGTTTGATTTTTATTAAATTGTTTATTAAGTTGGATTTTTCCAAGTTTTGAAAAATTAAAATTTTGAAATTGTTTAATAAATTATTTTTCAAAAATTTGTGAAGATTTGAGTAAAAATCGAGAGAAAAGTGAATAATTTCAGAATAGTCCTGGTACCATGCCCAGCCAAGGAACCAGGCACAAGGTCCATTTTGGTCAAGCAGCGGAAATAGAGCAAATTATAGGAAGAATCCAGAATAGACCTGGCACCATGCCCAACCAATGAAGGCGCCGAGTCCATTCTAGTTAAATACCAAAAGTCAAGAAGAACAAAACAACCCTCATGCCAAGTCACCCGACTGTACCGAGCGCTACGTAGACTTTGGATGGCAAAAATCCCGTGCACGAATTTGGTATTTTCCAAAAGATTTTTGTATTTTCAGAATTCTACTAGGACAAAACATCTCCAGCAACGAATTTTGGTACCAATGAGGCTTATAAATACAAAAAACACAAGAGAAAGAGGTGATTTGAAGGATCCAAGCAAGCTACTCAATCACCACTCAAAGAAGCAATGTTCAAAGAAGGCTTTCAAGAGAAGGAGAAGGACATGTCTATGAGTTTTATCTTTTATCCTTTGTTTACTTTTATAGATCAAATATGTGCTTAATGTTTTGATTGTAATTGGATATTATTTTGGAGATTTTGATTTTGAGTTAATTGGAACTTTTGATCAATTGATAGTTATTCTTGGTTAGTTCATTGCTTGTTTTTCTTACAGAGTTGGTTGATTGAATTTTGGTATTAACATGCTTGAAAAAGAGGTTGATAATGACTTCAATTAATTAATTTTATATTTGTTATCTCTTAACTTTCTTGAAAAAGGGGGTTAACTGTTTAAAACATTGGTAATCAAAGGTTTGGTGATGATTGATAGAATATGGATTCATTGACTAATTTCATGTTTTAAATCACACAGAATATAGGAGTTTATGTGAGAATTGATTTTAATGCATCTTTTGGATAAGTTAGTCGAGACAGAATATGTTCACTAATTTAACTAGAAGACAGTGATTCCATGTATTACAAATGATGTGGGTCTATATTAAATACTTCGTGATGCCAAGACGATAATTGATTGTGGTGAATGATAATTGATTCAATCTTTTATTTTCTTGACAATTGTCTAGTTACATGAAATTGCACCATTGAGTTATATCTATTTTTATCTTTATTTATTTTTTCTTTTTATTCTCTTCTTATTTTATTGGCTAAACAATTAAGATTTAAGTAAAGTAAGGTGGGAGGCTAAGTTCTTGTGGATTCGATACTTGATATTCCTTACTCTATATGATTGGTATACTTGCTCGTATGTATAGTTTAGTGGTTGGCATTTTAATTATAGCTTGATTAATTGTGTTATTTGTCGGTACTATTTTCTACACTAAAAAACAGACATCAGATACATACTGAAAATCATGGATTATCGGACTAGCTATCAAAGGATGGTAGATGTCATTAAGTAAGGCGTTATTACATTTTTCCTATCTCAATGATGGGTGTCACATAGAGGGATATTTTCGTCATTACACCTGTAAATCAAAGACACTACACTTGCAATATTATTTTCGAGGCCAATATTTCCATATAGTGATAAATGGAATATTAAAAATGGTAAAATACAACTATTTATTAATAGGGTATTTTGATCATTTTAGTAGTCAAGAATAATATGTCTTTTAGTCCCCTGAGTAGCTCAAATAATTTTAAAAAATTTATTTGCTATATGGGCTTACTGGGTGTATTTATTATTAGAAGATTTATTCTAGGAGTCTAATTAATTATTTATTTGGGTTAGAATAATTAATTGGGCCAATTTAATTAATTAGTTTAGTAATTAATTATCTTGTGTAATATTACATTGGCCCAAGTGGTTAATTAATAAAATAGCTAATTTAATTAATTAGTTTATTAATCAATTATGTTGGATAATTTTATATTGGGCCCAAGTGAATTAATTCATTAATAAGAGAGCTAATTAATTAGTCATGCACTAATGATGAAAAGCTTTGGCCCACCAGTGTTTGTGTGTAGAAGCTAATAAGTTTTAGAAACCTAGGTTAGCCACCACTTAATATAAAATAAGGAAAAAGAGAAAAAGGAAATTATAAAAAAGGAAGGCCGGTTGTTTTGTTAGAAAAGGAAAAGGAAAAGGAAAGATATTTATATATATGTATAGTTTGTGTACTATATACTGTTGACCGAATTACAGGGAAACAAAAGACAGTTTTCGGTTTTCCTTCACAAAACAAGGCCACCCGTTTTTTCTTGTCGTTTCCTTTAATGTTTAGCTCTTCCATTTTTCTTCCAACCTTCTTCACCATAGTTCTCCTTTCACCGGTAGAAGTCCTAGGAGATTTGAGAATACTCTAGATGGTCAAGAGCTAGCAAACGTGGTAAGTATTTGATGCAAATGAGCAAACAATTAGCTAGTATACCGTAGAATAAGTAGACGATCAAGTTTAGGAAGCACCATCAAACCCAAATCCTTCTCCAGTTGTTCAATTTAAATGCCCACAAAGCAACTGTTCCAGGACTTTAGCTTGAGAAAATTTTTAAAATTGCAATTTCCATTGTGCATTTAATTTTCTCGTTGTCCTTCAGTCTCCTACCAGATATGATGGTCATTTAACATATTTAGGCTTCTTGGATATTTTGCTATAAAATAAATCAAAAAGAAATTAATTTGATTTAAATATAAATGCAAAATTAAAATAAGTCATGCATCAATAAAAAAATATAAAAATAAAATAAATTTTGTTTGTACTACTCCCTAATAAATGGCCTAAATGGCTCAGGATGTCACACCGTTCTTTTGGACTAGGGGTCTTTGTGAAACCCCAGTTGAAATCAACCTTAGATAAAGGAGTTGGGATGCATATCATATTTTTTTGCATGCATAATTATATTTTTATATGATTTTATGTGCTTTAGATATGTGATTTATAGATTAGAAGGTTTAATTGTGTTTATTGAGTAAGAAGGACAAAATGGGAATTTTTTCTTGAGGTGAAAATAGGGAGATAGCTTGAGGATCAAATAGGAAAAATATTTGGAAAAACAAATAAGAACAAGAGTTGTTGTGGTTTAGTAGTTAGAGTTTTGGAATTAATTCTTGAGGTCTTGAGTTCAAATTCTATCATTGGAGTTTTAGCATGATTAAATTTTATTTTTGTTTGGAAAGGCTAGGTTTCAGCCTTTGCGTGCTTTAGGGAAGAGTAGGAGTGTTTTCCTAGGGGAGACATGATAGGAATGTCCTAATCCCACTCTTGTACCCTACAAAAGCTTCTAAGGGATTCATACCTTTTTTAATCTCTAGCTTTCCTTAATTCTTAGACAACTAGGTTGTTTGATTTATTCAAGCTAATTTTATTCCAGAAAAATTCCACCAAAGTGCTGTGGCTTTGAAGGTTTCAAAAATGTCCATATGAGTCATCTTGTTGGCCGAAAATGGGGAGGAGTTTTGGAAGGTTCCCAAGAGAATTAATCTCCATGATTGAACCTTCAAAACTCCAACCTAGCTATGTTCATTTTCTTCATGTTGTAAACTGAAAATTTTCCAGCTTTTTGTTCAGTCCAAGTGTCGAAAATTTCAGCCATCTTTTCCTCCCAAATTCTGCCAAAAAAATGGCCATTTCACTCAGCTTGAAGACTGAAAATCATAGCCAAAATCGAGCTGTACAAAAACTGTGCAAACCAGAAAATTTTCTAGACAACTTTCGTAGATTTGGTGAACCTAAACCAAGCTATTTCTTCCAGTTTTTCACCCAGCATCTTACCCACGTTTTTCTTCCATAAAGAAGGTTGGAAACCAGCCTTGAAAGACCCCTAAATACCCTTTCAAATCTTCTACAAGTTGATTGGAAAATGGCAGAAAAATCTGCCCAGGAATTCCAGCAAACTTGCGAAAAAACTGAATAGAATTTTCCTATTTTGTTCCTTCTTTAGCTATGTCCGAACCCTCCACCATTTTTCTGTACAAACTTTCCTTAAACAGACATGAGCTGAGCTTCATCATCTTCCCCAACATTTTGCTCGAAAACCAGTCCATGGCTGCTCCTAAAATATCTCCATCAATTACTCCAATCAAGCCATTGATTGAAGACCAAAATTCCAACAAACATATTTAGTAAACTACCATAAATCATTCCTCAAACAACCAAAAATCCCTTCACAATTGTGCACCATATTTTCGGCCACCATTAAGCTCCTTCAAACAACTTTCATTCGAGTAAAAATCACAGACAAACAACCGGCCATTGGAGCTTCCAAAAGCTCTTCATTGACCAAGATCTTCTTACCATATTTTGTTTCCAAAATTGAGTCCCTAAAATATTCTTTTTGGATTTCAAACAACCAGCTTTCCTTTTCCTTTCAAACTAGAAAATTCAATTGCCAAAACCTCTCAAACAATTCAACCACCCTAATCCCACAGAATTTTAGCCAGCTCTCCCTCAATCCTCTACATTTTCTTCAAGCTTCAAGAACACCAAGAACACCTACAAGCATTCCCACACCTAAGACCACTCCAAACCTTTCCAATCTTTTCCAAAAACTCCATATCACACCTACTCAACCCATTGAAACCACTTCTGCAATTTTTAACATCAAATACTGAAACCAGTATTTTTGTGAAGGCTTAAAAACACCTTCAAGGTAAGCATGATCAATCATCTCCATCTTCACTCATCTTCAACTTTTAATGAATATATACATACACACACACACACACACACACACACACACACATATATACTAATGAACTCTCTTTTCTTCTTTCTTTCTCTCTCTCTCTCTCTCTCTCTCTCTCTCTCTCTCTCTCTCTCTCTCTCTCTCTCTTGGCCGAATGGTTACTTCAATCATGGCCATATTTTCTTCTTCTCTCTTGTAGAGATTCTCTAGAAACATCCCCAAGGTAGTCATAATTCAAGTAAGTTTCTTCCATCTTCTCTTTAAATTCTAGATTCATGTCTCTAGGATATTATTGGAATGAGATGGATTGTGATTAGGGTTCGAACATGTATTGTTGTGATGGAGTTGAGATTGAAGCATGAATAAATGTGTGTATATGATGGAGATGGGATTGATGCATGAGTTGATTGCCTTGGTTGAATTTTATGGTTTTTAGGGTTTTGTTGCATGCTCTCCATGTCGTGGGTGGTATATGTGATCAAGCATGATAGAGATTATGTCACCCTTGGTGAATATGATTTATGTTCATTGGTAAAGCCATGAATATGTTTATGTTAGTAGAGTTTGGATCATGCCTTGATAAATTTAGATCTATGCCATTATTCATGATTTGGATGATTTGATGAATTGGTGTGGAGTGTATGTTCATGATTATGGTTAGCAATAGAAATATGATCATGACCTTGTTGTCCCTAAGCTAATTTTATTTCATCAATGAAATGATTAATACTATAACTTCTCCTAGTAAATTTCAAAAACCCTAGGAAAGGTGGATTTGGACTATTATATATAAAATAAGGATATTTTAGTCAAATAAATGATAGCTTTTATTAAAGAAATAAAATATATAGATTTTATATAAAATAAAACATATAGAAAATAATAATAAAACCCTTTTCCCTAAATAATCATACTAGGTGAAATATTAATTTGGTAAATCTTATATTCATAAATACCATTAAAATTTATTTACTGTCTCTTAATTAAAACCTATTAAAATTTACTTATTATCTTTCAATCGAAACCACTAAAATTTACTTACAACTAATTTTAGTTACCAAGTATTTTCTAACCATTAATTATTAATAGATTATTATTTTCAATAATCCCATCTAGGTCCTAGGACCCTTCATCAGATAAACTCTAATTTATTCATAGTAAGATTTAAACCTTCAACTTATTAGTACCTATTTCCCAAAATCCTAATTATTTTAATATCAAACTAGACTCATCTTATAGACCCTTTATTTGTTATCTAGCCTTAAAGCTTGGGACATTAGGGTCATGGTTGTAGTAAGTTGAGCTAGTTTTATTTGTGAAAGCGAATTTTGGCTCTAGTTTAATTATGGTTTATATTTACCCCAGACGGGGTTAGGTCAGCTATTGGAAACCTTTATTTTGAGCAAGGATCAGGTAAGCTCCTGTATAAAACCTGTTTGATGCAAAATGATTACTATGGCAAGCCAAATGTAGAGTGCGTGGACACTCACTTCTGTAAAGGCAATTGAGGATTATCTCATTTCTCATTTCAGACAAACAAATTATTTGAAAATCAATGGGCAGTTTTACTCAAACTCTAAAGCTCTTTCTGAAACCAAGTTTGCCCCAAACTTTAGAAATCCTTAATTGCCATTTGCAAGTGGAACTACATTTTATTCATTTTTTCCAAGTGGGATAAATTACGTTGAGTACTCAATAAGGGTGGACTGCTAGGACTAGTCTTTGAAGGGTTAGGGTAAGTCTCTCAGTAGGTGGCCACCTCTGAGGGGTGAGTCCTTCCCGGATAAGATATCAGTTCAGTAGGTCGTGCCGGTCCGAGCTAGCAATTTTCAATCAAATGGACTGTATGTTGCCGGAATGGACAAATGGTTTTGTTTGGGTATAGAGAATGAGGAGTATCTTACCCGGTAGGCCAATCACCACTGTTTGTCAGTCTGCACAAAGTGTGGCATTCTGACCGTTGTATGGTTATGGGGCCTAATGTGTGATAACCCATGACCACCTTTTTGAGTGGTTAATTTTATTGAACATGTATGGTTGGAAAAGCCAAAACACCATTCTTGATTTTGACTATTGTTTATTGCTTGCCAGTATTTCTCTTATGAAGATTTTTCACTTTGCATTCACGAACTGTTTTCACTGGACAGTCAAAGCACGCACGGACTTACTGATATTTTTATCTCATCACCCTTTTTATCATGATTTCAAGTCGATCCTACTATGGGGATGAGTAACTAGTTGTTGCCTGCCTTGGAAGAGTTTCTGATATTTATTTTGTGTAATGCTTGGGGAGTTGAGAGTAAACAATTTTATTTTGGATTTGTGTTTTGGATTCTTGGATTGTAATAAGTTTTAAGTTTAAAGTATTATTTTTATTCTATTATTTTGATTGTGTAACCTAGTTATAAAGACCCCTTGTCCTTTGGACGGGGCCACATGCCCGGCCCTGTTGTGCCTAGGTAGTGGGGTGTTACAATCTTTATAACAAGGAAACAAATAATAAAAGAAAACAAGCAAAAATAAAATTTACTGTCTAGATAAGTCCTTAGTACCTGGCACTCCACCTTTGAACCTTGCTAGTAGAAATAAAATGTAATAAGACAGGGTAGAAATATTAAAGTATTAAGACATAATTCTATTACAAATGGATTTTCAGCTGTCAGTCTTGATAATGTTAGACTATCATGAAATCATGGTTAGAAAATTCGTGTGAGATTATAGATAATCTCAGTAAGTCCATAGTGCACAAATCGCAATTAGAAAATCAATGGCATGATGCATGAATGTAATAATTCAAATGGTTCTAATCGTAAGAAAATTCTAACGTTATGTCTCAAATTTCATTACCAAATTATTGGAGAGAAAAATCAATAAGTATAATTAGGTATGATATTTAGAAAAGAATTTTGTTGGCTAAACTATTTCTAATATAAAAAAAACTTATACGAATGTTCATTGCAGCAAAGTCTTGAACCCATATTAACAACTTAGCAAAGTCTTCAATATTTTACAAATATGACCTCGACATAATCCATACTGAAATAGTACAATGGATACGGCATACATCCTTCCCGAGAGGATACCCCTCTCATATATAAATAGACCGAATGTCCCACGTCCGTCCTCCGGTTCACTTTTAGATACCATATTGCTAGCTAAAAACTAGACTCGACTAATAGGGTTGACCGCCCATTTGGAAAAGACTATTTTCTGGAGACAACCAATCAAACAAAATTCTCTCCTGATCTAATGAGAGCTAGTCATATAGTCTCGTCCCTTGAGTATTCAAGCCTAAAACTGTACAATTCAAGAAATTTGCATTCCATTATAGAATATGCAATTTAAGTTCCAAAATTATTGTTCTAATTCCAAAAACTTGGCGTTTTCCAAATTTACCTCGAATAGAAAACAAAAATTCATCCTTTTCCCCCCAAAATTTCCTGATTGTAGAAAATTTCCTGAAGGTAGAAAATAAGGTATCGAAATGAGCCAAATGTCATGCTATGATTTTTACAGTTATGTACTTAAATGAAAATTTGGAATTAGGTGCAAACATTGATGCATGGCTCCTAATCAAACATGGTATTTCATATGAAAATTCTCTAAGATTGATCATGCGAAATTTTTATATAGGGGTCATGATGTAAATAAGGGTAATACCAGCGTAGTAAAACGAATTATTCCAACTTTAATTCGATCAATAGTACAAAAATCCTTTCATCATGCATGCATGATCATATAATTTCTAATGAAATAATTTCACATAAACAAGTTGTGAGATGTAAGGACTTACCTCTTGTCCAAAAGCTTAGCAAATTAGCTTCAAGATATCTTAGGTGCTTCTTCCTCCTATGTCCAACTCTAGATCTAACATAAATTTCACAATAGTTAACCTCTAGTGCACAAGTCCATATGAACATTTCAAATAAATCCCTACGGGGAAAAAGAGATTACTTATGCCCTAAGTAATTTATTATTTGCTAATGCTAATCTTAATAAACTTAGACTTTTACTTAGTTCAACCAATCCCAACACAACGTATTTCATAAGTAAGTTAGGAAGGGAAAGTGTTTTGTAAAGATTAAAATATCCATGAGTTTTACCTATATAAATTATTAGGGTTTCATTTCCTAAGAATTATCAAGTAATGATTGGGAGTATATAAAGAAATATAATATATTTCTAATGAGTCAAGATATCCTATAAGGATTTTGTAAGTTAATTTAAAATTTATTGATGGCAATTTTCAAGGTAAAAATTCATTAACTTTACTTCTAGATTAAAACTCTATTTTCAAAGCAAATCAAGGATTTCAAAGATTAACTTAATTTACTAAGCAAGACATTTTGTTTCTCACTGAAAATTTTCAATTTAACACCTCTATATGTTAGGTAAATTACCATGTAATCATTTTTCCAAAATGCTCTTGAAAAATAGGCTAATCAATTTTTGAAATGGAGTTCGCCATAACAGTAACTGTACTGGGGCAGTAATTTTTAAAAACTCATATCTTACAATCTATAAGTATGTTTTAAGTGATTATAAACCAAAATTCTCCTAACATAGCAAATTTAATCGATTCACAAGTGGTTTTACATCTTCCTAGACTTCATTTATCTAGTCCCTAAGGAGAAATCACATAAACAAGGTATCAAATCCATTTTTTTTTTTCAAAACAATGGTAGTACACTTAAAATTTCAGTTTTCAAGCTTATTAAGTGAGCAAAATGAGTTCTTAGCATAAAGGACCTCATTTTCAGATCATATACCAAGCCCCTAACATAAATGCAATAGTTTTGCATCACATACTTCCACACAAAATGTACAAAACTTCAAAAAAAGTAAACTATCAAGCAGAGACATTTTCGGTCATATAGAATGAACAAGAGAGGGGAAAATGAATTCTTTGCCTACCTCTTGTAGCTTGAATCATGTCAGGATACTTTCTTCTTATCCATTTCTCGGTCTCCCATATGGCATCCCGAGCCCTATGATGTTCCCACAACACCTTGACCATAGTGATTTTCTTGTTCCTTAGTTCTTTCACATTTCACTCTAGTGTCTTGATCGGCTTCTCCACATAGGTCAGATTTGGTTGCACTTGTAACGGCTAATCATTCTAGACATGCTCTGGATCTGGATTGAACTTCTTCAGTTGTGATACATGAAATACATCGTGGATACCCGTTAATCTGTTTGGAAGTTCCAACCTATATGATATAGTTTTGATTCTCTCAATGATTGGAAATGGACCAATATATCTGGGACTAAACTTCCCCCCTTTCCCCAGATGTCTCATAATTTCTTAGCTCGGTGTTAGCTTTAAAATACTTCCTAGCCCATTTGAAACTCAAATACCCTTCTATGATTGTCCGTGCACCTTTTCTATCTACTCTGAGCTACCCTTAGTCTATCTTGCATTAGCTTTACTTTATCAGTCATTTCTTTGATATTTACTCTCCCCCCTCTATCAATTGACCATTTTTATTTCAACTCTAATACAATGGTGTTTGACATTTTCACCCATATAAGGCAACATATGGCGTCATGCCAACAAATGCTTGATAACTGTTGTAGTAGGCCAATTCTGGATAAGGAATGCTTTCAATCTATCAGTTCCCAAAGTCTGGCACGCATGCCCTCAACATATCCTTGAGGATTTGTATTACACGCTCTGATTGTCCATCTGTCTAAGGGTAAGTGGAGGTGCTGAACTTTAGAGTAGTCTCCATTGATTCCTAAAATTTCACTAAAAATCTAGAGGTGAATCGCGGGTCCTTATCTAATACTATACTTATCGGCAATCTATGCAACCTCATGACCTCCTGTATATAAACCTATGCCAACTTTTTCATTAAATATATCACATTCACTGGGATAAAGTATAAGGTCTTTGTTAGTTGGTCTACTACCACCCAAACGGCATTCTTCTAAGTTCTACTCATTTGTAGTCCGGTGACAAAGTCTATTTTAACACATTCCCATTTCCATTCCGGTACAAATAGAGGTTGTAAAAATTCAACAGCTTTCTTATGTTTTGCCTTCACCTTCTGACAAGTGAGGCATACCGACACATATTGTGCCACATCTCTCTTCATGCCTGGCCACCAAAACATTCGCTTTAGATTTTGATACATCTTGGTCTCCCCGGGGTGTATGGTGTACCGGCTCTTATGGGCTTCTCTTAGAATTTTTTTTCTTTAGCTCATCTACATTAAGAAAACATAATCAATCTCTAAAATACATTTTTCCTTTATCATCTACTCTAAAGTTTTAATTCTTCCTTCCCATTTCTTTCTCTTTAAAACTCTAAAACTCTAGGTTTTTTGCTTAGGCATCGCATATTTCCTGTTTTAGCTCAAGGACCACAATAAGATTCCTTATTTAAAACTTATATATGGTTACTATAGCTTTATCCATCAACACTTCTTGTATCTCCTTTACAGCTTGAGCTTCAAGTCTTGCTAACTTCACATTTCTGCTTAACGCATCTGCAACTACATTTGCCTTTCCCTGGTGATAATTTATCAAACAGCGATACTCCTTCAAGAATTCCATCCAAGTTCAAGTCATTTTGTGTGAAAATGTACTACATTATGATCCATGAATGTCTTGTATTCAGCTCTATACAAATAGTATTGCCATTTCTTTAGAGTTCCTAGCTCCAGGTCATGCGTTAGATAATTCACCTTGTGCGACTTAAGTTTTCTCGAGGCGAAGGCCATGATTTTTTTCTCCTACATTAGTACTGCACCCAATATTTCATTTTATGTGTTGATGTATAAACTATAGGGTTCCCTTTCTTGTAGCAAGGTCAGTACATGTGTCGTTATCAACCTATTCTTCAATTCTTGAAAGCTCATGTCACACTTTTCATTCCACAAGAATGGCACATCTTTTCATAGAAGCCTAGATAAAAGTGAGGCGAGGATTGAAAACCCTTTTATGAATCACCTATAATATCCGACTAATACCAGGAAACTCCTAATTTCTACAACAGCCTCAGGTTATTTCCAATTCTCAATAGTTTCCACCTTGGCAACGCCTATCTTGATTCCTTCTTTATTCACAACATGCCCGACAAATGAGACTGTATCCAACCGAAATTATACTTACTGAACTTAGCATACAGTTCATGCTTTCTCAATTTTTTCAAAACTAATTTGAAGTGTTCTACATGTTCCTCCAAACCCTTGGAGTAAATCAATAATCATCGATAAAGATTACAACAAATTTGTCCCAATAAGATTGTAATATCCGAAGCATTAACTCTGTAAAGGTTGCGGGAGTATTAGTCAATCCAAAGGACATCACAACAAAATCATAGTGCCCATACCAGGGTGTTAAAGGTAATTTTAGGAAGATCTTCCTCCTGGATTCTCATTTGGTAATAACTTTTGCCTAGGTCAAGCTTAGAATAATAACTAGACCTTCTTAATTAGTCAAATAGTTCATAAATATGTGAGAGCAGGTATATTTTCTTAATTGTCAAGCCATTTAAACTAAGATAATCAATGCCTAAACATAATATCCTATTCTTCCTTTTCATAAATAACACTGATCGTCCCCAAGGCGAAATACTTGGCCTAATATACCCTTATCCCAACAACTCCTCCAACTATTCCTTCAACTCCTCGAGTTCCATAGGGGTCATATAGTATAGGGTTTTGGAAATCAATTCTGCTCTAGGCACTAAGTCAATAGTAAACTCCACCTCCCAAGGTGGGGGTAGGGCTATCAATTCTTTAGGGAAGACATCAGTATATTTGCACACTACAACAGTGCCCCTCAAGGTACTCTCTTTTGTAGATTAATTGATCAGGTAGGCTAGGTAACCTTGACATCCCTTCCAAAGCATTCTTCAGCCCTTGAGACCAAATACTTCAATTCATTCACCTTAACTCCCTGAAATTCTAAAACATCCTTTTCTGGCCTAATGAACTATATTGAATTATTTTTGTAATCTACTCGAGCATAGTGCTTGGCCAACCAATCCATGCCTAGGATAATATCGTAATCCTCAAAAGGCAAAATAATGAGATCCCCGGGTATTCTCTCTCTCCCTACTTCAATCTCATACCCTTTAATAATTTCTCTTGCTTCTACTAATTTCCCCAAAAACATGCTAACTAAAAGAGTATATAGCAATTCTAAGCCAACAAATCCCGTCTTAGATGCATAAGATTTATTCATGCATGAATGGGTGGAACCAGGATCTACCAACACCTTTACTTTGCAATTCTGAATAGAAAGTATACTTTTGACTACCACAGAATCAGTTCCTATCTCTCCGCATTTCAGTGCAAACACTTTAGATTTCACCTATGGCTTCTGGTTGTTCCCTCCATGAACTGTGCCATTACGATGGTTTTCTTGGTTCATTAGTGGAGCAAGATTGTCACAAGTGTTGAACTGTGATTTTGGACATTTGTCTCAAAAATGATTGTGGTCCCCATAGTTGAAGAATCTTTTGCTTGCATCCTTATGCTAATAATCTTTCTCCTTGTGTCCTCTTTTTCCATAGTGATAGCAATTTATTTCATTTTTCCCAGTCCTAATAGGGTTTGTCCTTACTTGCTTTCCTTTGTTTCTCCTCTGTGGTCCAGCGACTGAACAGTTTACACTTTAGTAGCTACCGTTTCACTGGCTCTAGTATTTACTGGCTTTCATGGTTTTATAGCTAAAAAGAGCGATCGGATCTAAGCCTATCACCTATCTCCAACTGCTAACTCTAGAATGTTTTAGTTTATGTTCCTACCTATTATCTGGATATACCAAGAAAAATGTACGGTCACATTAAGAAAATAAGGAAGGTATATATTTATGCAGTAGCAAATGCTACTGATAGGGGCTAAAATCATCAACATTTTCCTAATTATTTGAGGTTAAATTGAGATACTTTTGATGTAATCATAAGGCATATTCCTTCCTATTTGACATTTTTCTTGTTGAAAGTGTTTTTGACACATTTGTACAGAATTGAGTTGATTTCGAGCAAAAAGTAAAAGTTTTCAAAATGCACTTGGCATGAGGTCCAGCCAAGGCACCAGGCACCAGGTCCAATCTAGAAAAACAGTGAAGATAGAACAACTTCTAGGGCAAAAACAGAAAATATTTTGCCCCAGGTGGGTCGACTGGACACAACGCCAAGTCCACTCTGGACACAAAAATCCTGTACATGAATTGGTATCTTCCAAAGAATTTTGGTATTTTTTGAATCATACTCGGCCAAGACTCCTCCAAGCAACAAATTTTAGCATAAAAAAAGCCTATAAAAATAAGGAAAACACAAGAGAAAAGTAGTGAATCAAAGAGCAAAAACTCCAAGCACTCAAATAATGAAAGATTCACCATTTAATTAAGGATGTTCAAGAAAGTCTTCAAATGACAAGAAGGAGGCTTATCTATGAGTGCTTTCTTTTACTGTTGTTTTCTTGTTCCTAAACAATGATGTACTTAATATTTTTATTGTAATTTGACATGATTTGAGATTCATGGTTTTTGGATTAATTTAGTTATTTGATCAATTTTCTATCATCTTTGGAATCTGATTACTTGTTATTATTGGTTAATGATACGTTTTCTTCTAATTAACTTGGGAAACTATGCTAGGAGTTCATTGCATTGATTTTGATCAAATCGTAATAGACTTGGGAAACGAAGTTAAGATTAAAGGACTAAAAGGATCAAAGATTAGTTTATTTCACCTATAGCATGGGGTCATTAGCTAATTTCATATTTATGAGGAATTAAGTTTAATACATTTTTTGGTTATGTTAGTTTGATTGGAAAATCTACTAATTCAATCAAAAGATAGTAATTCCATGGATTGGAAAAGAAGTGGAGTCTATAAGTAGATTCATAACTTAGGAAACGATTGAATTTTACTTTATATTCCTTCATGATGCCAAGATGATGATTACTTGAGACAGTTTCTAAATGATTCATTATCATGTGTTCTAGGATAATTGTTTAAATTGCATATTCCTACATCCTTGAGTGGTATATATTTCTTTATTTTTTTAATTTCTTATCACTTTATTTGGTCGGTTATACAATGAATGAAAATTGATTAGTGTGTACTTGTTCCTTTGAGAATCGATACTCATTGATTTCCTATACTATACTTGCGATGAGTATACTTGCTCGTATGTGTATTTTAGGATTAATGTTTTAATTAAAACTTATCTAATGGATGGATTTAAATTTAATGATTTTTATACACCCAAAATTTAAGCATCAAGTTTTTTTCACTATTGCCGAGGAATAATATCATGAAAGTTTGGACTTTATTGATTTAACCATGTTTATATTTTTATATGTCTATATGTAAATATGTAAATTTGTATATATGTTCCTTGTTCGAATAGGTGCTATATTTTGTTGTTTGTATAATTATAATTTCCTAATTTCATTGCATGTTGTAATTTTCCTAACTTAATTTGTCAATATATAGTAACGGTTTAACTTGTAAATTCTATAATCTCACTACCTTCTATTTTCTATAGATCTTGCCCTTTGTATATAACCTAAAGATCCCAAGCCAACATAGTAGATCTTGATCCTGAGAACCCTCACAATGGTCCGAAAGATTGTGAGCGAAAGGGTGAGAAAAGACATAGAGGTTAACCAACCAAACAATGACAGCAATGGTGGTAATGGTAGGAGGACTATGGACAATTTTGTGAAACCCGCAATCTCAGGTATAGGCTCGAGTATTATGAGACTTACGATGGAGGCTAATAACTTTGAAATAAAGCCTAACATAATCCAAATGATCTAAAACATGGTACAATTTAATGAGCTACTTGAGGATGATCCTAATGCCCCCCTAGTCAGTTTTTTAGAAATTTGTGACAATTTTAAAATGAATGGTATTTCTGAAGATTCTATCAAACTAAGGCTTTTCCTTTTTTCTTTGAGAGATAGAACAAAATATTGTTCGAAATCTTTGCCAGCCAGATCCATCACCACTTGGAATGTTCTGGCTGAAAAACTTCTTGCAAAATATTTTTCCCAGCTAGAACATCCAAGTTTAGGACCGATATTTTTGCCTTTCGACAATTCAAAACTAAAAATCTTTATGAGTCTTGGGAGTAGTTTAAGGAGATGCTTAGAAAGTGTCCTCATCATGTGTTCGACCTAGGTATGCAAATGTAAATATTTCATAGTGGCTGATGTTTTGCTACAAGGCAATTGGTTGATGCATCTGTAGGAGGTTCCATTAATTCTAAAATGCTGGGGGAGGTGTTTGATCTAATTGAAAATCATGAAACAATTAACTACGCGCGGGGTAGTTCATGGTCAAAAGCCCGTGTTCATGGTTTCGCACATGGTGGATGCAATGGCAACTTTGGAGGCCAAGGTGGAGGAACTGACACAAAAGATGGAGCAAATGGTGATGTTTCCTTCCCAAGGATTGCTAATGAATATTAATTGTGATTGTTGTGGGGAAGAACATCCGAACCATGAGTGCCAAAACATGGGGCCATCACAAGAGTCATTAGAATATGTCACGTTTGTGGGCAATGAATGATAAGGTAATTATCCCTATGGCACCACTTACAACCCTGATTAAGGAATTATCCTAACTTTTCATGGAACAACCGAAACTAACCTAGTCAGGCTTCTTCTAATTTCGAAAATCAAATGACTCAACCACCCTTACCTTACAGTGCACCACCGCCTAAGCCATCATTAGGTGAATTGGTTAACTAATTGGTAAGTGGTACAAATATACAGTTTTAAGGAGTGGATGCAACCACAAGAAATTTAAAGGCGTCCATGTGCAATCTTGAGAATCAAATTGGTCAATTGGCCAAACTCCTTGAAAATCATCAAATGGGATCCCTTCCCAAAAATATTGAGACTAATCCATGTGATTAATACAGTGAAAAATGATGATTTTAATTGCTTTGGTTTTTTGGGGATATTTCTTTAATTTTTGTGTGTTTTCATTGATTTTGCTATCCTTTTAATTTTTAGAATTCTCTTCATGATTTCTTGTTTTAATTATTGTTTGATTTAATTAATTAATTAAAAATTTTACTTTTTGCTTGGCCAAAGCTGACCTGGCGTCTGGCCAACACGGCCTAAAAAAATACGCCAAGATAAAATGGGTCCAGCTCTAAGCCCGATCGGCTAAAAGCCAAGTAACAGCAATTCCTGGCCATTTTTTTTCAAAAAACTCTCATCTCCATCATTTTTTTTCTCTCAACCCATTGTCGGGTCCAACTTCAAAACACCACTGGGTCACTTTCTAATCCTCCAACAAACCTTCCAAATAGAATGTCCTCACTTTGTTCTTTAAATTTTGAATTAAAACTTGGAAAAATCTAATCTTTTCTCCCAAAACCCATTTTTCAACTCTTCTCTTTGGTGCACGATTTCTTCGATCTTTTTCCACAGGATCATTACCTATATATTAGATATCATTGTAGTATGATTTTTCTACACTTTCTACAGTTCAATTTTTCATATTGACTATTGTGTCTTTTACTATGAATTTTGGTCCGAAATTCATGCTTAAAATTTTTACTGGATACATTGAATGAAATTTTGATTAACAATGATATGTGATTAATGCAACTCATGTTTCACATCTTTTTGGAAGCTATCGAGCATGACTTTCTTGTGTCTAATGTTGAGCTACCAAGATATTGGATAGTTGTTCATGTTAAAATTAACATTGTGACTATAAACTTTACATTGTTAATTGGTAGCTGTTGAGCATTGTGACGTGATCATGAATATTGATATCAAGTTGGAATTGGACAATTGCTCTATTTTCTTGCAGGTTGTGTTGGACGAGGTTGTGTTGTGTTTTGTTAGCTATCTTGTGGAGTTTTGTGTTGAGGTGGTGATTGTGTTTAATGGTGTTGTGAGAGTGAGATAGTTGAGGGTTTTATTTGATTGAGGTGTAAAGAGTGATTTTAAGGGAGTCTAATTTTCTTTTGTATTACCTTTGTTCATCATCACATTTATATCATGTCTAGGAGAGCTAGGGGGTTGGCACTTGGGACTAAGAGACCTAGAGATTCATCTTCTACACCTTCTTTTGAACCTCTACCTACCCAGCCTACATAATTCTGTGACCTTACTTGTCAAATTTGGTATCAAAATCACCAACATAACAAAATCATAGTTGAAAAAATAGATAGGCCCCCCGTAGATAATTCCTTGGAGATTTTTACTATGTTTAGGCAACTAAGATGGGAGCCTATCTGTAACACCCCAATACCTAGGCCCGCCAGGGCCGGGGATGTCGCCCTATCCAAAAGACAATGAGTCTTTATAACTAGGTCACACAAATAAAATAGCGGAATAAAAATAATACTTTAACTTAAAATTTATTACATCTCAAGAATAAATCCATGAATTCTCAAAACAAATCCATAAATAAAATTATCCA
Organism: Voacanga thouarsii; assembly: GCA_026120185.1. Taxonomy (NCBI): domain Eukaryota; kingdom Viridiplantae; phylum Streptophyta; class Magnoliopsida; order Gentianales; family Apocynaceae; genus Voacanga; species Voacanga thouarsii. Next base: position 3,750,678 of record JANUWF010001165.1, read on the forward strand.
CTCTCAACTCCCCAAAGCAATACATAAAAATAAATGACAACATTCTCTTCCAAGGCAAATAACACTAGCTACTCATCCCCACAGCAAGTTCGACCTAAAATCATGGTAAAAAGGTGATGAGACAGAAATCTCAGTAAGTCTGTGTGTGCTTTGAGTGTCCAGTGGAAATAGTTCGTGAATGCAAAGTATAAAACCTTTATAAGAGGAATACTGACAAGCAATAAACATTAGTCTAAAGAAAGAGTGGTGTTTTGGCTTTTTCAACCATACATAATCAATAAAATCAACCACTCAAAAGAAATGATCATGGGTTACCACACGTTGGGCCCCATAATCGGTCAGAATGTTGACACTTTGTGCAAACTGACAAAAAAAGTAGGTGATCGGCCTACCGGGTAAGATACTCCTTCTTCTCTATACCCAAATAACAACCGGGTGTCCATTTCGGTAAAACACAATCACTTAACTAAAAAATAAGCAACTGCTAGCTCGGACCGGCACGACCTACTAGACTAACATCTTATCCGGGAAGGACTCACCTCTCAGAGGTGGCCACCTACTGAGAGACTCACCCTAACCCTTCAAAGACTAGTCCTAGCAGTCCACCCTTATTGAGTACTCAACGATGTTTCCCACTTGGGAGAAAATGAACAAAACACCGTTCCACAAGGAAAAGCAATTAAGGGTTTCCAAAGTCTATCAAAATCAGTTTTGGAAAGAGTTTTGAGATTGAGTAAATCTACTTATTGATTTCCAAATAATTTGTTTATCTGAAATAAGAAAGAAGTTAATCCTCAATTGCCTTTGCAGAACTGAGTGTCCATGCACTCTACATTTGGCTTACCATAATAAACATTTTACATCAATCAGGTTTTATGCAGGAGCTTACCTGATCCTTGCTTACAATAAAAGGTCTCCAACAGCTGACTTAACCCCACATGGGCAAATACAAACCACAATCAAACTCAAGCTAAAATCCACTTTCTCAATTTAAAACAGCTCAACTCACTATTACCATGATCCTAGTGTCCCAAGCTTTAAGGCCAAACAATAAATAGATAGGTTTATAAGCTAAGCCTAATTTTATATTTAAAATAATTAAGGTTTTGGGAAATAAGTACTAATAAGTTGAAGGTTTAAATCTTGCTAAGAAAAATTTAGAGTTTATTTGATGAAGAGTCCTAGGTGGTATTAGATAAAATAATGATTTATTAATAATTTAGTTGTTAGAAAATAATTGATAACTAAAATTAACTGAAAATAAATTTAATGAGTCTTGCTTGAAAAATAATAAATAAATTTTTAATGGGTTTTGATTAAAAGATAATAATTAAATTTTTAGTAATAAATATTTTACTAATTATGATTATTTCCATAAAAGGCTTTAGTTGATTTCATTATTTTATATAATATCTACATATATATATATTATTTTTCTAGCAAAAGCTATTATTTATTTTGACTAAAATATCCTTATTATATATAATAATCCAAATCTATCCCTCCTAGGGTTTTTTTCGAAATTACTAGCAAAATCATATTATGAAATACTCTATTCATTAATAAAAATTAGCTTAGGGACAACTAAGTCATGATCATATTTCTATGGCCAACCACAATCATGAACATATACAATCCTTCAATTCATCAACTCATCCAAATCATGCATATAAACATAGATCTAGACTTACTAAGGCATGATCTAACCTTCACTAGCATAAATATAATCGTGGCTTTAATAATCACACAAGAATATAAATCCTATTCATCATAGATGACATAATCTCTAGCATACTTGATCGTGGAGACATGCATTAAACCTCAAAACATCATACAATCAACCAAGATAACCCATCCATGCATAAATCCCATCTCCAACATATTCATACATATATTCATGCTTCAATCTCAACTCATCACAACAATATATACTCAACCCTATTCATGATTCATCTTCTATCAACATCATCCTAGAGACATGAATCTAGAATTTAAAAGAAGGGTTAAAAAGGCTTACTTAATTGATGAATACCTTGAAGGAGTTTCGAATGAATCTCAACCCCTAGAAGTCTAAATCCGTCCAAAGAAGATGAAGGAAGCAGGGCCATGGAGAAGAAGCCATTCGGCCAAGAGAGAGAGAGAGAGAGAGAAGAGAAGAAGAAAGTCCATTATCATGCTTAAACACATATATGTTCATTAGAGATTGAAGATTAGTGAAGATGAAGTCGATTGAATAAACCTACCTTGAAGGTGTTCTTGAGCCTTCACAAAATTTCTGATTTTTTATCCAAAAATGCGAGTTGGATTTTGGAGTTTGATGTTAAAAATGGTATGGATGGATTCACGGTAGTGTATAGATGAAATCTAGAATTTTTTTGAAGAAGTTTGAAGTGATTTGGGGAGGTATTAGGTGAAAGGAATGAGTAGGTGTTCTTGATGTGTTATGTGTTCCTGAAGGTTGAAGAGAATAGAGAGCTTTTGAGATTGGAGGCTGCCGAATTTCTGTAGGGTTTAGGGTTGCCGAATTGCTTGTAGGGTTTGGTAGATGATTTTCTGGTTTAGAAGGAAAAATGAAAGGCTAGTTGTTGAAATCTTTAAAGAATATTTTTGGGAAGCAAATTTGGAAAGTAAATATACAAGAATAGCTTTTATTATTGGAGAGCTTTTGGAATGCTGCCATGGCCGACGGCTTGTGCAGTATTTTGGCTGGATGAAAGCTGGTTGAGAGAGGCTAAGGGTGGCCGAAAATAAGGAGTACAATAGTGAAGGGAAGGTTTGGTTGTTTGAGGGATATTTTATGGAAGGTTGTTAAATTATAGTGGCTGGAATTTTGGTAACTACATGATTGCAGTAATATTTTTGGAAATCTTTTAGGGCAGCCATGATTGGATTTTCGCGCAGAAGCTTGGGGAAGACAATGGAGTTCAGTTCATGGCTGTTTAAGGGAAGACTGTACAGAAAATTGGAGGAGTTTCGGCTAGGGCTGAATAAGGAAACAAGGCTGGAAAAATCACTGTACAGAATTTTACAAGGCTGGAATTTTCCCAGGGCAGTTTCGGCTGCCACTTTCCAGTTAACTTGCAAGGAGTTTGAAGGAGATTTTAGGGGTCTTTCAAGGCTGGTTTCCTGCCTTATTCATGGAGGAAAAACATGGCTAAGGAGCTGAGCAAAACCTGAAATAAAACAGCTTGGTTTCGGACCTCCAAAGCTGCGATTTTGCCCAAAGATTTTCCTGGTTTTGCACAGCCTTTGTGCAGTCCGAAAATGGCTAGAAAAATCCAGGTTTCAAGCCGATCAAAAGGGTCATTTTTTGGCAGCATTTAGGAGGGAATAATGGCTAAGAATCTCGACACCTTGAATGTACAAGAAGCTAGAAAAATTTCAGTTCTATGCATGAAGGAAAATGAACCTAGCTAAAGTGAAGTTTTAGATAGTTCACTAATGAAATTAATTCACTTGAAATCCTTCCCCCTCTTCCATGGTTTTGGTCCATAGGATGTCTTTTACTAATACATTTTCAACCTTCAAAGCCACAGCACATTGTTGGAATATTTCTAGAATAAAATTGGCTTGAACAAATTGAACATCATAATGGATTGAGAAATAGGCAAAATTAAGGATCAAGAGGAAATGAATTCCCTTTAGAAATTTTGTGTTGGACAAAAAAGTAGGATTAGGATACTCCTATCATGTCTCTCTTAGGAAAACATCTCTACCCTACTCCAAGCACCTAAGGCCGAAAGTAATACTTCCCAAACAAAAATAAAATTTAACCAAGTTAAAACTCCTATGATGGAATTTGAACTCAAGACCTCAATAATAAATTCTAAAGCTCTAACCACTAAACCACAACAACTCTTGCTCTTACTTTCTCTCTAAAATATTTTTCCTATTTAATCCTCAAGCTATCTCCCTACTTTCACCTCAACCAAAAATTACCATTTTACCCTTCTCACTCAATACTCACAATCAAGCCTTCGAGACAATAAAACATAAATCCAAAACACATAAAATTATATAAAAATATATTTAAATATGTAATAAAATATGATATGCATCCCAACCCCCTTACTTTAAGGTTGGTTCTGATTGGGGTTTCACATCCTCCCCTCCTTAGAAGAATTTCATCCCGAAATTCAAGCGTATCTCTATTTCAAATCAGGATACTTCCACTTAACCCATTCTTCCAACTCCCATGTGGCATCCTGCATGCCATGGAGCTCCCACTGAATCTTAACCATCGGTATCTGTTTGTTCTGGAGAGTCTTGACACTGCAGTCCAATATCCGCACAGGCTTCTCCACATAGCTCAGGCAATACTAACGGTTCATCATTCAATACATGACCAGGATTAGCATTGTACTTCTTCAATTGTGACACATGGAACACATCATGAATTCCCGTCAACCCATCTGGCAGGTCCAATCAGTAAGCTACCAATCCAATCCTTTCCTTAATCGGAAACGGCCCTAAATATCTCGGATTCAACTTTCCGCCCTTCAGATGCTTCAAAATTCCCCTATTCGACCTCAATTTCAAAAATACGCTGTCCCCAACTTAAAATTTCAATTCTCTCCGCCAATTGTCTGCATAGCTCTTCTGCCGACTCTGTGTCGCCTTTAACCTTTCCCTAATCAATTTCACTTTATCCAGCATTTCTTTGACACATACTTCTCCGGTTTTACTCACATAGCCGTCTTCGGACCAACTCTAATACAACGATACCTGACATTTGCACCCATACAAAGCCTCATACGGTGCCATCCCGATTGAAGCTTGATAGTAGTTGTTATATGAGAGTTATGCATACAGTACACACTCTATCCACTTATGTCCGAAGTCTAAAACACAAGCTCTCAACATATCTTCCAATATCTGTATCACCTTTTCTGACTGCCCATCGGTCTGCGGATGCGCTGTCGTACTGAATTTCAGATTCGACCCTATTGCTTCTTGAAACTTTCTCCAAAATCGAGATGTAAACCTCGGGTCTCGATCTGACACTATGCTTGAAGGCACTCCATGCAGTCAGACTATTTCTCGAACATAAGTCTGAGCCAGCTTCTCCATCGAGTCCCTCACATTCACCGGTATGAAATGGGCCGACTTGGTCAGTCAATCCACCACTACCCATATGGCATCCTTTTGAGTCTTTGACATGGGAAGACTAGTGACAAAATCCATAATCACCTCCTCCCACTTCCACTCCGGTACTAGCAATGGCTGCAATAGTCCCGACTGACTTCTTGTGCTCCGCTTTGACTTTCTGGTAGGTGAGACAGGTCGAAACATACTTGACCACATCCCGCTTCAGTCCGGGCCACCAATAGGCTCTCTTCAAGTCCTGATACATCTTGACTTCCCCCGGATAAATGGCGTACTTTCTCTTGTGCACCTCTTCCAAAATTCAGTCCTTTAATTGCTGCTCTCCCGGTACACACAATCGATCTCTGAAATGTAGAATTCCCGCCTCGTCTTGACGGAATTCACTGCCTAGCCGCTTAAGCTCCTTGTCCTTGAAAAGTTGAAACTCGGCGTTACTTTGTTGAGCTTCCACGATTTCCTGCTTCAGATCTAGCACCATCTTCAAATTGCTAATGACAATTCCTTTATCTTGCACTTCCACCCTTCTGTCTAACACATCCTGAACCGCTTGCATTTCCTGCACCCTTAACCTGGCCATCCCAACCTTTCTACTTAGGGCGTCCACCACAACATTGGCCTTTTCGGGATGGTAGTTGATAAGACAACGGTATTCTTCCAAGAATTCCATCCACCTTCGCTGCCTCAAGTTCAGATCATTTTGAGTAAAGATATACTTCGAACTCTTATGGTGGGTGAACACCTCATATTCGGCTCCATACAGGTAGTGTCACCATTTCTTTTGGGCGAACACTATAGCTGCCAGCTCTAAATCATGAGTGGGGTAGTTTACTTCAATGAGGTCTTAGCTTCTGAGAAGCGTAAGCGATCACCTTCCGGTCCTGCATCAACACTGCTCCTAGTCCTTCTTTTGAAACGTCGGTATATAGCGCATAGGGTTTCCCTCCCTCTGGTAGACTCAATACCGGTGCTGTTATCAGTCCTTGCTTCAGTTCTTGGAAACTTTTCTCGCATTTTTTGTTCCATACAAATGAAACAACCTTTCTCAACAGACGGGCCATTGGCGATGCGAGCGTCGAAAATCCCTTGATAAACCTTCGGTAGTAAATAGCCAATCCCAAGAAACTCCAGATCTCGGTAATATTCTCCGGCTGCTTCCAGTCTGATACCATTTCAACCTTTGCTGGGTCTAATTTGATTCCCTCCTTGGTCACCACATGGCCAAGGAATGCCACACTGTCCAACCAGAATTCATACTTGCTAAACTTGGCGTACAGCTTGTGCTCCCGCAATTTCTCCAATATGAGCTTCAGATGCTCCGCATGCTCCTCCGAACTCATAGAGCAGATCAAAATATCGTCGATGAAGACCACTACAAACTTGTCCAGTTAGGGTTGGAACACTCAGTGCATCAAATCCATGAATATTGCTGGGGCATTGGTCACCCCGAACGGCATTACCACGAACTTGTAATGTCCATAGCTGGTGTTGAAGGCCGTCTTGGGGATATCTTCCTCTCTTATCCGTACTTGGTAGTAGCCTTACCTCAGATCCAACTTGGAGTAGCAACTGGATCCTTACAACTGGTCGAATAGCTCGTTAATCAACGGTAAGGGATACTTGTTCTTGATCGTCAAGTTGTTCAACCCCCGGTAATCTATACATAGCCTCAAAGTGCCATCCTTCTTCTTCACAAATAGCATAGGCGCTCCCCAAGGCGACGTGCTCAGTCTGATATAACCTTGGCTCACTAATTCCTCCAATTGTTCCTTCAACTCTTTCAATTATGCCGATGCCATCCGGTACGGAGTCCGCGATACTGGTTCTGCTCCCGGAACTAAGTCGATGGTGAATTCCACCTCTCGACTGGGAGGTAGAGAATCAAGCTTTGTCGGAAACACATTGGGAAAATCCTTCACTACTTCAGTGTCCTCCTGAGGGTACTGGTCCTTCGGCTTGTTTATCACGTATGCTAGGTACCCTTGACACCCTTGCCTCAACAATTTCCAGGCCTTAGCGCCCGCGATCAAATACTTACATTCTTTCACCCTCCTTCTACCACCGCTGCACCAACCCCAACTTCCTCTCTGTTGAGAGTGAATACCTTGGCCTTCACTTGCGGCTTCGGTCCTCCACTTGCGGCTTCGGTCCTCCACTCCCAGATGCTCCCGAGGTGTTGGCTCAGTTAGGCCCCGAGTGCTGAGCCGATTTTCCTTGCCCGACTCGGTGCAATTTGGGCAGATGTTCCTCAGGTGGTTCGAGTCGCCGCAGTGATAGCATTTCCTTTCACCACCCTTGGACCAACAATTCCTCTCGGTGTGGCCTTACCTTCCACACTGCTAACATGATGGGAGATTCGTGGCAGGTCCACCCAGTGCTGTCTGGGCTTGTTTTCCCTGATTCTACCATTAGTGATTGGCAGGCTGTTCATGGGGTTGCGGTCTTGGGAAGTATACCTACGGCTGTCTCGGCGGCTGGAAGGATTTTACCGCCATCCTGCTGCGATCCTCATTTTCCGTTCGAGTAGCTGCGTCTACAGCGCCCGAATAGGTTATTAGTGGAGTAGGCGCCAATGCTCTCCTCAACTCCGATCTTAGCCCCGGATGGTAGTTGATCGAACAACGGTATTCTTGTAAGAATTTCATCCACCTTCACTGCCTCAAGTTCAGATCATTTTGAGTGAAGATATAATTCAAACTCTTATGGTCGGTGAACACCTCATATTCAGCTCCATGCAGGTAGTGTCGCCATTTTTTTAGGGCGAACACTATAGTTGCCAGCTCCAGATCATGAGTAGGGTAGTTCACTTCATGAGGTCTTAGCTTTCGAGAAGCGTAAGCGATCACCTTCCAGTCCTGCATCAACATTGCTCCCAATCCTTCATTCGAAGCGTCGGTATATAGCGCATAGGGTTTCCCTTTCTCCAGTAGACTCAATACCGGTGCAATTATCAGTCCTTGCTTCTGTTCTTGGAAACTTTTCTCGCATTTTTCGTTCCATACAAATGGAACATCTTTTCTCAATAGACGGGCCATTGGCGATGCGAGCGTCGAAAATCCATTCATAAACCTTCGGTAGTATCCAGCCAATCCCTAGAAACTTCGGATCTCGGTGATATTCTCCGGTTGCTTCTAGTATGATACCGCTTCAACCTTTGCCGGGTCTATCTTGATTCCCTCCTTGGTCACCATATGGCCAAGGAATGCCACACTGTCCAACCAGAACTTGCACTTGCTAAACTTGGCGTACAGTTTGTGCTCCCGCAATTTCTCCAATACAAGCTTCAGATGCTCCGCATGCTCCTCTGGACTCTTGGAGTAGATCAAAATGTCGTCAACGAAGACCACTACGAACTTGTCCAGATAGGGTCGGAACACTCGGTGCATCAAATCCATGAATACTGCTGGGGCATTGGTCACCCCGAATGGCATTACCACAAACTCGTAATGTCCATATCTGGTGTTGAAGGCCGTTTTGAGGATATCATCCTCTCTTATCCGCACTTGGTAATACCCTTGCCTCAGATCCAACTTGGAGTAGCAACTGGATCCTTGCAACTGGTCGAATAGCTCGTCAATCAACGGTAGGGAATACTTGTTCTTGATTGTCAAGTTGTTCAATCCCCGGTAATCGATGCATAGCCTCAAAGTGCCATCCTTCTTCTTCACAAATAGCATAGGTGCTCCCTAAGGCGACGTGCTCGATATGATATAACCTTGGCTCACTAATTCCTCCAATTGTTCCTTCAACTCTTTCAGTTCTGTCGGTGCTATCCGATACGGAGTCCGCGATACTGGATCCGTTCCCGGAACTAAGTCGATGGTGAATTCCACCTCTCGGCTGGGAGGTAGAGAATCAAGCTCCACCAGAAACACATCAGGAAAATCCTTCACTGCTTCAGTGTCCTCCTGAGGGCACTGGTCCTTCGGCTTGTTTATCACGTAAGCCAAGTACCTTTGACACCCTTGCCTCAACAATTTCCAGGCCTTAACGCCCACGATCAAATAGTTACATTTTTTCACCTTCCTTCTACCAGCGCTGCACTGGCCCCAACTTCCTCTCTGTTGAGAGTGAATACCTTGGCCTTCACTTGCGGCTTCGGTGCTCCACTCCCGGATGCTCCCGAGTTGTTGGCTAGATTGGGCCCCAGGTGTTGAGCTGGGTTTCCTTGCCGACTCGGTGCAATTTAGGGCAGGTGTTCCTCTGGTGGTTCGGGTCGCCACAGTGATAGCATTTCCTTTCACCACCCTTGGACCAACAATTCCTCTCGGTGTGGCCTTTCCTTCCACACTGCCTCCATGATGGGAGATTCGGGGCAGGTCCACCCGGTGCTGTTCGGGCTTGTTTTCCTTGGTTCTGCCATTGGTGATTGGCAGGGTGTTTGTGGGGTTGCAGTCTTAGGAAGTGTCCCTGTGGCTGTCTCATCGGCTGGAAGGATTTTACCGCCATCCTGCTGCGATCCTCATTTTCCGTTCGAGTAGCTACGTCCACAGCCCCAGAATAGGTTGTTGGTGGAGCAGGCGCCAATGCTCTCCTCAACTTCAGTCTCAGCCCCTTGACGAACTACCTTGTCCTATTCTATTCGTTGTCCACCAATCTCTTGCAGTATTTGGACAACTGGGTGAACCTGGCCATGTACTAGGCCACTGACATGCTTCCCTGCCTCAGATTCTGGAATTAATTTTCTCGCTTCTCTACAATCCACTGAGGGATGTACTCAGCCCTGAAGGCTTCAACGAAGTTGGACCACATCCACTCCTGCTCGTCCATCTCCCAGTCGTCTTGGAACCGCTACCACCATACCCGAGCTGGTCCCCTCAACCGGAAAGCTACAAACCTAACCATCCGCTCCTCGGTGTACTAGAGCGTTGCGAATATATCCTCCATTTACTCAACCCATTGTTCGGCCTTCTGATCTTGTTTAGCTTCGCCCATGAAAACGGGCAGTTGAAACTTCAAGAACCGCTCTAAGGCCTCATTTTCACCCCTTGGGTTTCATCGCTCGGTCATCGACTGCAAAATCTCGGCCATCTTGTTGAATACCTGGCCCATGGTCACATCAACTGGAACTTCAAACCCCGATCTCATATTCGAACTTTCCCTTCACCCCGGTTGGGTGCTTGCATCTGGGCTGTTTCTACTTCTGATGCCACTTGATCGACTTCTGGAACCCTTCCACCTGCTGAAGCTGCACGACGCTTAGGTGCCATTCTAAACCACACCCCAAATTATAAGTATATGCATTTAAGGTTCAAATCATTTTAGTTGCACATGCATTCACAGTCTAATAGATGTAAACAGAAATCGAATGTAAATTTTGGTTGTGGATAGCTGATGAGGGGCCATGGATAGCTGTGGATCATAATAACCAAAAGATTATTTCTAAGCCTACCGACGATGTGAGTGTTTCGAGGACAAGGTTGCATATGTAGAGAAAGGGGCAAATTGGTCAAAATTGCTACTATTCTAATAATAACCATGAGGCTCAATTGCGTGCCATAGTCTACATATTCCCTTTCAATGTTTATCCTAAGACTAGTGGTTTCAATGAGTCTAGGGTCCTTGACCTTTACACTCTTGATAAGATGATGAGCAGTGAGCCTATTCCTCTTGCCCCTATTATTATTCAATCCATGCAAGAGGTTGTTTACTCTAGCATAGCTGCTAAGGTCCTCAAATTCCCCTTGGTTATTATGAGTATCTTACGAGACTTTTGAGTGAGATTAGTGAGCTAACTATTGATCGGGACCTAGTGACTGAGCATACTTTGGTTCAGTGTGGCTATCATTAGGATGAGAGGGAAAGGCGATGGAAGAAGCCTTTTGAGGTCCAGCACCCAGGGATGGTGGAGCTTCCCCCTGATGAGGAGGAGGAGGAGGAGGAGCAGCCTACTCGACCTCGCACCCGTGCCATTGATTCTCATTCTCGTACTGATTTTTACACTACCAGAAAAAACATAATTTTGCGACCGAAATTTGCGATCGATTTAATTCAGTCGCAAATTAGCAACCGAATTGCGACCCAATTGTTAATACCCTCAAATTCTTAGCGAGAATTATTCCTACAAAAAAAAGTGACCGGATTGCAACAATTTTGCAACCGAAGTTTGTGACCAGCTCAATTCGGTAGCTATTCAGTCGCTAAACCCTATACCCTAAACTATTTTCATTGAATCCTAAACCATAAAATATAGATCCGTCACTAATCGGTCGCAAATTTTCGACTGAATAAATTTGCGACTGAATTAATTAAATTTTCAATTAATTAATTAGTTAGTTAGTTGCAATTCAGTCATTGTTTAGTTGTAATTCGGTAGCTATTTAATTAATAGTTTATTTTTAAAAATTTTATTAGACTATTTTTTTCAAACCATCAAATAATATATATTAGAGATATGTTTTTAATATATATAATTTTAATAGTGTTTCAAGTAATGAATTGTATTATAGTTGAGTATTATATATATATTACGATATACCGATAAATACATCGACGGCCATAACAAGAATTAAATGTAATTCAATTTTTATCTAAATTTGATACTTTTTCTCCAACATATTAAGTATTAATAAGTTTTTTTTTTTTTTTGCACTTAGATAACTTTTACAATATTTGATGCTTTAATAAATAAATAACATAAAATAGGAAAACATATCTAGATTAATTGCTCGTTAATTAAGTTTTAATTTTTACAAAATAAAAGGAAAAATAGCAACATACATTAATAACTATAAACTACTCAAATATATAAATATATATAAGAGAATAAAAAATTATTTTCATTTAACCACGGATATTACAATTTTTTTTCTTTGGAATTAACAAACTATTATAATTCTTTATTCATCTCAATTATTATAAATTTGAAAGACCAAAAGTAAATCTTTGTATATGAAAATGAAAAAATTTAAATTTAAATTTATTAAGTTACATAGATGGCTTATAAATTAGAGTGTAATTTAATAGTTAATTATTAGCTACTATATTTCTTTTACTTCATTTTTAACTTATGATGAATAACACTTTTAACAATATTTGATGCTCTAAGAAATAAATAATACAACTAAAAGATGAAAAAAATATCTAAATTAGTAATCCTCTATTAAGTTTTAATTTTTATAGAATAAAAGAAAAAAATAGCCTAGAAAAAAAAAGAAAAAAGCATCATTATATAAAAAAGTATTTAATATATCAATATAAAAAAGAATAAAAAGAATTTTTATTTAATTATATAAAAAAAGGAACAAAAGATCATTGTCATGTAATTGAAAAATATTTTTAAAATTGTATATCACATCTTTTCTTCAAAATTAATAAATTATTATAACTTTTTATATATTTAAAATACATTCAACTTAATATTAAAAATATTTATAAATAAGCTAATAATTGAAAATGAAATGAAAAAATGTCGTAAATATATAATAAATATAATTTATGGTAATACTTGACACAACAATAGGTTTGGCAGGATGGCAAAGTTCAGCACATTGTGGAAGGTTAGTTGAACGTTCGAATCCTAAGGATGGCAAACTTCAGCACATTTTTCTTGCAACGGCACTGATCTGGTGCAGTGGGTGTTCTGTGGACCAAGTTCAGTGAGGGCCAATCGAGTCGGGTTGGCGGCTTAGGTCGGGTCAAGTTCAACAATTTCTTTTTCTTTTTCTTTTTTTAAAGTTGTTGCAATTTAGCTACAAAATTGAGACCAGATTTAAAAATTTGACGAAATTTGTTACTTAATTTTATTACAGAAAATGCAGTTGCAATTCGGTCACAAATTAGCGACCGAAAACTAGGTATATTCCTTCATATTTAACATTTTCCTTGTGAAAAGTGTTTATAACAAATTTGTGTAGAATTGAGTTGATTTCGAGCAAAAAGTAACATTTTCTAGAATGCACCTGGCACCTGGTCCAACTAAGGTGCCAACTGCCAGGTCCAATCTTAAAAAATACTGAAAATAGCGTAGCTTCCAGGGTAAAAATAGAACACACTTGCCACCAGGTAGGTAGACAGGACCTGGCGCCAAGTCCACTCTAGAAATGAAAATCCTGTGCACGAATTCGGTATCTTTCAAAGGATTTTGGTATTATCTGAATCGTACTAGATGAAGACTCTTCAAGCAATGAATTTTATCATCAATGAAGCCTATAAAAACAAGGAAAACACAAGAGAAATATAGTGAATCAAACAGAAAAAACTCCAATCACTCAAAGAATGAGAGATTCACCATTCAAGTAGAGTTGTTGAAGAGAGTCTTCAAAGGAAAAGACTGAGGCTTATCTATGAGTGCTTTCTTTTACCTTTGTTTTCTTTTTCATAAACAATGATGTATTCAATATTTTCATTGTAATTTGACATTATTTTGGGATTCATGATTTTTGGATTAATTTAATTATTTAATCAATTTTCTATCATCTTTGATATTTCATTACTTATTATCATTGGTTATTGATGCATTTTCCTCTAATTAACTTGGGAAACGTTGTTAGAAGTTTATTGTACTGATCTCATATTTGTCAAATCTTAATGGACTTTGGAAACGAAGTTAAGATTAAAGGACTAAAGTAATCAAACATTAATTGATTTCACCTAGAGCATAGGGTCATTAGTTATTTTTATTTTTATGAGGAATTGAGTTTAATGTATTTTTTTGTTGTGTTGGTTTGATTAGGAAATCTACTAATTTAATCAAAAGATAGTGATTCCGTGGATTGGGAAAGAAGTGGAGTCTATTTAAGTAGATTCATGACTTGGGAAATGATTGAATTTTAATTTGTATTCCTTCATGATGCCAAGATAATGATTACTTGAGATAATTGCTAAATGATTCATTATCATGTATTCTTGGACAATTGTCTAAATTACATATTCCTACATCCTTGAGTTGTATATTTTTTTTTATTATTATCTTATCACTTTATTTGGTCGGTTAAATAATGAATGAAAAGTGATTGGTTTGTACTTGTTCCTTTGAAGATCGACACTAATTAATTCCCTATACGACACTTGCGATGAGAATACTTACTTGTATTTGTATTTTGATGTTAATGTTTTAATTAAAACTTGACTAAATAATGGATTTAAATTTAATATTTTTTATACACAAAAAATTTACATATCAAACTGCCATATCCCATCATATTTTCAAAAGCTCTTCCCCAAGCCGTTGATAAATTAGCGAGTTCAGTCCTGCGCTGTGTCTACAAAGCAACAACAGTACTTCGATAGTTTGCTAACTTGCATTGCATACTATGCCACTGATTTGTTGCCTTCCTTCAAGTTCTAGAATTTCTCTTCTTTTTTCTCAATAATCTACTACATGACGAATTCTACCCGGAAGATTTCCAAGGAATAATCCCAACTGTATTCCTCTTCAATTTGCTCCCAAAGCTCTTGAACCCATATCCACGAATCTTGGGTCGGTCCTCTTAAGCAGATTGCTGCAAATCTCATCATCCTCTCCTCCATGTATTGTAGATTGCAAAAAATATCTTCTATTTGTTCAATCCACTTCTCAACTTTTCCGTTCTTATTCTACCTCACCAAAATACAACGGTGGTTGAAAATTGAGAAACCTTCAAGTGCCTCATCGTCACCTCATGGGGTCATACGTTCTGTCAAATTTTGTAGAATTAACCTCCTCGAGCACCTCATCCTCAGATCCCATTTCTTCAGCTCTTGGTCCCTCATTTTGTTCGCCCGGTGGGGGGGTTTGGGATAGGGGTGTTACCATGTGGTGGTGGTCCTTCGGACGCGTCACCCATATGATGGACCATCAATCTTCATCACGGCCACATAATAGCATTTTATTACACAAATGCTGTTGTTAACAAGGTTTGCAAAAATTTTATACGGACAAGGGCAGTGCATGCATTATATGGTGTATGCAGAAGAGCATTAAAGTGTGGCAAGTAAATAAGCACATAAGCCATTATCAGTTCATAATTGACCACCAACAAGAATGTGATCATACATCCCACACACACACACACACACACATATATACCAAAAGAGTAGTGGTGTTTAAAACATCCATGCATACACAATCCTACAGTAGGCAAGTTCCTAACTATTCAGGTTAGCAATTAGGCACAAAGATAAGGAATCCAAAAATAGGTATTTTATGCATCACTAAATACGTTAGTCTCCTATCTTCTAATTGCTTCACTAGTCAGTAGCTTAGTACTCCTCAGAGTCACTATCAGCATCCTCCTCAGCCTCAGAGTTCTCTTAAATCCTAGCTCCCTTTGCTGGCATACTCTTCTCAAAGTTTTCTTCATCCTACACTCTTGGCTCCTCATACTCTATCTCCTTAGGACCTTCGCTCATGATGCTGGAGGTTCTTTAATTAGCTTTGCCTCAGGTTCAATAGCTACCACATTATCACTTTCAGAAGATACCACTATGATCTCTATCACATTCTCCTCTTTGGATTTCGAAGTAGAAGAATCTGAAGAATCTGGGTGTACAACCATTTGTGGTGGTGGTCGCTAATGGTACGTGTTCATAATCATGCGATCGGTGCACAATATCCTTGCCTTCCTATAATAATTATCACGTGCATAGTCCTAAAAGGCTTACCAAAATAAATCACCAAATAAGTCAAGATTTTTTAAGACCTAGAAAAGACTAATTAAGATTCCTATCCAACTATAACCCAAACTTACGCTAATTCGGACTTAAACCTAACTCTCTATGCGGTCTTAATTCAATCCTATGTTTTAAATTCACACCTAGGCATAATCTAATCCTAGGCTCTGATAGCAATTGTAACACCCCCTAATAAGTAGCCTAAATTTCTAGGGATGTTGCCCCGTCCATCTTGACCAGGGGTCTTTATAACAAGGAAACAAATAATAAAATAAAACAATGTAAACTAAATACTTGAGTAGACCTTAAAGTTGGAATTTAAACTTACTGTAGAGATAAGTCTTTAGTACTTGGCACACCACATAAAAACCTCGCTGGCAAAAATAAAATGTAATATCATAGCGTAGCGTAGAAATGTTAAAGTATTAGGACATAATTCTATTACAAAAGGATCTTCAGCTCTCGGTCTTGATAATTTGACTACCCTGAAAATCATGGTTAGAAAATTCGTCTGATATTATAGATAATCTCAATAAGTCCATAGTGTGCAAATGGCAATTAGAAAATCAATGGCATGATGCATGAAAGTAATAATTCAAATGGTTGTAATCGTAAGAAAATTACAACATTATATCTCAAATTTCATTACCAAGTTTTTGGAGACAAAATTCAACAAGTATGATCAGTTATGATATTTACAAAAAAAAAATTTGTCAACTAAACTATTCAAAAACTAATACGAATGTTCATTGCGGTAAAGTTTTGGCCCATCATTAACAAGACATAATACGTATTGAGGCTACACATCTATGATACTTTACAAATATGACCCCAACATAATCTATACTAAAATAGTACAATAGGTAAGGTGTACATCCCTACCAAGAGGATACCCCGTCATCCCTCTCATATATAAATAGACCGGATTTTCCACGTCCATCCACCAGTTCCTCTTGGATATAGTGTTGCTAGCTAAGGACCTGACTCAACTACTAGGATTGAGGCCCTGTTTGGAAAAGACAATTTTCTGGAGATAGCCAAGCTGAAATTCTCTCCTGATCTAACGAGACTAGTCCTATAGTCTCATCCCTTCAGTACTCAAGTCTAAAATAGTATGGTTCAAGAAATTCCTATTCCGTTGTGGAATATACAATTTCAATTCCAAAATTATTGTTCCAATTTCCAAAACTCAGTATTTTCCAAATTTACCCTAACTAGGAAATGAAAATTCATGTTTCTCTCTCCAAAATTTCCTGAAGGTAGAAAATTCCTTCATCCATTCTAATAATATTTGTTCAAAGCATAATAAATTATGCAACTTCATAATTGCCTCGAATGAGGTATCAACATGAGCTAAATTGTTGGATTGTATGCCATCTTAGACTAGGTTTCTGATGTAAAATCGAATATTTTAATGAAAGAATTTATTTTCAGAAATTATTTGTGAATTTACTTTTTGTTTGTGCACGATTTTCGTTTGGAACAGACCCATTGTGTTTAAATAAGTGATCCATGTGAATGGTGGTCTTTCACAGTAAGGTATGGATCATGAGTTATTTAACACATAAACATTTGTTCTTAGCCTATTGATGAGACTGGGAACCTCATCATGTTTAGGTTATTATGTTATGAATTCCAAATGGGGAATGGCTTACCTTTAGCCAATGAGTAGTCCACTCACTTCATAACATAAACGTATTTCGAATACGTAGAACAGGACCTGTAGTAGTGGTTTCTCAAAGTATTGTATGGTAGAAACCTAGACTACTACCGCTACAGCGTGGACTAGTACTCTACGACTTGAGTATGGGTTGGTAGTCTGGCGAAGCTGGAAGCATATACTTTGATTTGCTATAGTTGAGGTTCTATCGTAGGGCCAATATACTTGCATGTTGGGTATGTGTGACTAGTCAATTAAGACAGACTTATACAACATAGTTTCTGCACTATATCGCCCCTTGTGGTTGTCCGAATGGTCTAAATTATCCAGGGGCCTGGGAAACATGACTTGGATGTTTGCTTTAGGATAGCTCCCTTGGAAAGTGGAAACACTCCAGGAAGTCGTGGATCATTGGACTAGAAGCCTAAGGATGGTAGATGTCATTTAGGGGGGTGTTAGTACACTTCTTCCTCTCTAAATGTACAGCGATGTGTAGAGGGGTATTTTAGTCATTTCACCTGTAGGTCGGAGACTTTGCGAATGCAACATTGTCCTTGGGATCAATATTTCCTTATGGTGATATTAGAAAATATTTAAAATGCAAAATACAGCTATTTATATAGCAGGGGTATTTTGGTCTTTTTAGCAGCCAAGGCGATGTGTCTTTTTGGTCCTCGAGATAGCCCGTAAGTCCTAACTATTTTTGGGTTGAGGAATTGGTCTTAGTTGAAAAGGATTTTATTTTATTTTGTTTTATTTTATTTTATTCAGGAAGTCTAATTTATTATTGGACTGGAATAAAATAAATAAATAAATAAAATAGGAGTTGAGAGAAATTAATTATCTAGTTTATTTGGTTAATTAATTATTCAGGGCCTAGGTCCAGTATGAATAATTAAGAAATTAACCTGGCTTAAACTAGGGAAAATAATTAATGTTTAATTATTTATTGGGTTATTTATATAGGCCCAAGAAATAAATAATTAAAGATTAATTATTATGGTTCATTTGGGCTCATTAATTATTTATTGGGTTACTTATGTAAGCCCAGGAAATAAATAATTAATATTTATTATTTTGAACTTTTTGGGTCCAAGAAAAATAATAAATATTTTTCTAGCCCAATAGCTTGGACCTTAGGGTTTTTCCAGATACGGTTAAGAGGAGTTTAGGGTTAGGCCAAACTGATTCTCAGGATAATATCCGGGTGTTTTGAAATCCCGGGGATATGTTTATCAGATATTGGGAGACCTAGTTGAGGCTAACTCAAAAAAAAAAAAAAACAACTCTTTGAAAAAAAAACCTAATTTTTTTTTCCCTTGGCTCAGGAGATTCACGTCTCTCTCTCTCTGGACTCTCACGTTTTCTTCTTCTGGTTTTCTCCTTGTTCTTTGCTAACCAATAGCGAGCGAACCAAGGAGAATTGAGACCGTTTCTCTTTCCCATTGTGTTCACCAACTAGAGGTTAGGCTGAGGAATACCCCGAGAGCTGGAGAGCTAAGCGTTAATGCAAACAAGGCGAAGTCGAAGGCTAGCGGTGTTCAACCGGAAGCTCCTTCAAGTGTGCAAAGCGAGGCGATTCCAACCGTTCAATCTGTTCCTACGCAACCTAGGAGGGTTAAGGAACGCAAAGGTATGATCTTCACGCTTTCGCATGGCCTTTATGGTTCGCGTTTTATTTTTCTCCAATTTTTTTTTCATACAGAGCATGCTCCCCTGTTTTTCGTTTTCCCTCAATGTGGTATCAGAGCCAGTGGTTTTGATCAATATACGGAGCATGGTAGTTAATAAAAATAGAGAAGATGATTATACCTATGATCCTTCGCTGTTTTGGTATGGGATAGATGGTTTTGTAAGCTTCACAGTGGAAGCATAGGACCCTCTGTAATATTTTTTGGCTTTGTGGTTTAATCATGTAAACTCAATTTTAATGGGTATAGGCGGTTGTGTTTTTGCTTTGGATGTTTTTTGTACGTAAAAATGTCCAAAGAAGCCAAAGAAGGCTGAAAAAAATGAAGCAGAAGAGTTTCTGCAATTTCGCGTGCGGACGGGTGAAAAACGAAGAAGATGATACTGTTCCTAAGCCGCCAGTCGAGCTAAGCCGAGCTGATGTTTTTGTGAGGAGAGCTGCAGTCTGTGAGCCGCGAAGCTGAGCCAAATTGAGGGGAATTGAAGCCATTTTCAATTGCAAGAATTGAAATTGAAATTCAATTCCAAGCGCGGGTCAGCAAACCGGATCGGGCGTGCCATTCGGATAAAGGCGCGGATCCTGCGCGGGTCGGCAGCAGAGGAGAACCGGGCGCTAGTCGCGGGCGCGGGCGAAGTCCACGGGTCATGGCTGGCATGTGATCTGGTGCGGCGTGGTACACTGCGGCTGCGGTGGACCGCAGGCCATTCTGGCGCGGATCCTGTGCCGCCGGTGCAGTGGACCGCCAGCCATTTTTTGGCAATTTTTTTTATTTTTTTCCCTTTTTCGTTTTGGGTCCCATACCAGGCGAAGTTAATATTTTTACAATATTTATATTCTTGGAATATATTTGCATGAAAATATTAGTAAGGGATTTTAGGATTAAATAAGGTCATTAATTAATTAATGTGTTTAATTCTATTAATTGGGCACTTAGGTTTAAAAAATAGAAAAGCATGAAAACATTTATTGTTTTCTAGCATGCTATTTTTTTTATGTATTTTGTGTGTTTTTTCTCAAAGACCAAAGTCTTTGGGAACTTTTTGTTTTGGCAAGAAAAAATATTTTTCTTCAAAAACTAAATGGTTATTTTAATTGGTACAAAAATTAATCCTTGAATATTTTCTCAAATGATTTAATCCTTGACATAGAAAATATATTGGATTTAGATATTTTTGTAAATTAAAATGGAAAGCCATTTTGTTTTGTTTTGGATTAGAAAAATGATTTTGTCAAATAAGCTTGAGACCAAAGTCTCTAGAAAGTTTTAATTGGAAAATTTTTGAAATCATTAAGTTTTAACTTAAATAAAATTAGTCCATGGAAGAAATCTCTCAAAGGATATAAGCCTTGACATAGAGATTTTATTGGATTTAGATATTTTATTTTTGAGTTAAGAAAAACTTAATGGAAATTTCAAAAAGATATTTTTCAAAAAAACTTTATTTTAAAAGACTAAGTGGGAGAGGGGTTCCAACGGCCCACGGCTTCCATCACGGTCCTCATTAGAGATCGTGGATCCCCTCGCATCACCCTAGGAGTGAACCCGTATAGGATGGGGATACCACAAGGATCTAGATCTAATGGAAGGATGTAATTAATAACCCGGGGCACGTACTATGATCGGCCAGCCCACGTTAGACGTTATAGTGCGCGGTATGTCCATAGGAAATGAGAGGAAACGGCCATCCCATGATGGAGTTATTCACTAGACCATTACCTAGAAGGGAAATTAATTTGTGGTGGTTGATACACTTAGCTTAGGAAACTGTTAATCTTCCCAAGAAGCTATGTCAGTTTTCCTAAGAGCTAAATTATTTTTAGTGCACAAATTTTATTTTGTTTTCACAAACTAAATTCTTTCTTTTATTATCGATTTTCAGAAATGGTGGGAGGTTCTTTTAGTCCATTGGCCGTTATTCTCAGGGAGAATAAGCTAACGGGTCCAAACTATGTGGACTAGAAAAGGAACCTGGACATAATACTCACAGCCGAGACCTGCCCTGTTATCGGGGAAGGTTCCACCGCTGAAGAGCGAGAGGCTGAAAAGGCATGGAAGAAAGCTGACGAAATGGCACGTTGCTATATATTAGCTTCCATGTCTAATGTGCTCCAGTCAAAACACGAGCACATGGCTTCTGCATATGACATAAGTCAATCATTGGAAACTATGTTCGCAGACAAGAGCCGGCCCGCAAGGCAGGAGGCTCTTCGAACAATTGTAAACACTAAGATGGCTGAGGAAGCATCAGTCCGAGAGCATATGCTCAAGATGATTGCTGCTTTTGAGGAGGCAGAAATCTTAGGGGCTGTCATTGACCCCGAGAGCCAAGTGGACATGGTTCTCGAATCTCTACTGGGCTCTTTCACTCAGTTCAAGTTAAACTATAACATGAACAAGTTGAACATGAGTTTAACTGAACTGATGAAGGAGCTCTAGATGGTGGAGAAGGTCATGAAGCCACAGTCTAAGGCCTCTTCTTCAAGAACTTGGCCTAAGCCTAGAAAGTTCAAGAGGAAGAAGTGGAATGCAGCAGCCCAGCCCAAGAACCAGCCCAAGGACAAACCAAAGGGCAAGTGCTTCAAGTGTGGAAAGAAGAGACACTGGAAAAAAGAGTGTCCAGATCTTCAGGCCAAGAAAAACCCCACAGATAATGTTTACTATCTAGAATCCATATCAATGGTATGATCAACTTCCACTTGGATTGTTGATTCAGGAGCCACTGATCATATCTGTAACTCCTTGCAGGGGTTTAGAAAGATAAGAAGACTCAAGAAGGGCGAACATGGCTTCGAGTGGGAAATAGAGCACAAGTCTGGGCCCTTGCAGTGGGAGAGATGGATATCATTTTTTATTGTAATAAGATACTGGTTTTAAAAGACATTTTATATGTACCTGGTTTTCGTCAGAATTTGATTTCAGTTGTAAAACTTATTAATCAAGGATATTCTGTCTCTTTCCATTCTGGTATTTCTATCAGTAGAGATGGAGAAATTTTATGTACTGGCCACATGTATGGAAATTTGTTCTTTTTAAACCCTATTAACAAACAATCAAATAACGCTCAGTCTGAACCTTTAACTAAGAAGAGAAAGACCAATATCAATGATTTATACCTTTGGCATCTAAGGTTGGGTCATATTAACTCAACCAGGATTCAGAGGCTAATCCATGATGGGCCTTTGGGCTCATTGAGATTGGAAAGTTGGCCTCAGTGTGAATCCTGCCTAATGAAAAAAATGACCAAGAGGTCTTTTACACTAAAGGCGGATAGAGTCAATGAGGTATTGAGTCTTGTTCACACTGATGTGTGCGGTCCATTGTCTACACCAGCTAGGGGAGGTTTTGAGTACTTCATCACGTTCATCGATGATTGTACGAGATATGGTTACATTTACCTGATGAGATGCAAGTCTGACTCTTTTGACAAGTTCAAAGAGTTTAAGGCTGAAGTGGAGCGTCGGACAGGTAAATTAATCAAAGCCTTACAATCAGATCGTGGTGGAGAGTACCTCCTAGGTGAATTCAAGGACTACATGGTACATCATGGGATAGTATCCCAGCTCTCTGCGCCGGGAACCCCCCAGCAGAACGGAGTAGCTGAGCGAAGGAACAGGACGTTGATGGAAATGGTCCGAAGCATGATGTCTCATGCTACTCTTCCAGTATCCTTCTGGGGATATGCCCTGGAAACAGCGACATATATTCTAAACTTGGTGCATTCCAAGTCAGTACCTAGGACTCCCTATGAGATATGGACTGGGCATAAGCCAAGTCTGAATCATCTCAGGATTTGGGGATGTCCAGCTTATGTACTGATCAAAGGAGACAAGTTGAACCAAGATCAGAATTATGCTATTTTGTTGGGTATCCAAAAGGGACAAAAGGAGGCTACTTTTATCATCCTAAGGAGCATAAGGTACTAGTCAGTACCAATGCTAGATACTTGGAAGATGATCAAAGTACTTCCACTAAAGGTTCAACGAGGTTGGAATTTCAGGAGAAGTTATCTACGGAATCAACTTCTTCTGACCCGATTCTGGAACAAGAAGAGGCACAGCCTCAAGAGCCTATGCAAATAGAGCCTCGTCGTAGTGGGAGAGTGTCTAGGGTTCCGGATAGATGGACTGGAGAAGCCTTTGAGCTGGTCTCCGACCATCAGGAACAAGACCCCGCTAGATACGAGGAGGCTATTGCTGATGCCGATACAAATCTGTGGCATAAAGCAATGAAAGCCGAGATTGAGTCTATGTACCTCAATCAGGTTTGGGATCTTGTAGCTTCACCTGAAGGGATAAAACCCATTGGGGGCAAGTGGGTATACAAGAGGAAGAGAGGAGCGGATGGGAAGGTAGAAACCTTCAAAGCTAGGCTTGTGGCGAAAGGGTATACTCAGAAAGAAGGTATTGACTATGAGGAAACCTTTTCCCCGGTAGCCATGCTTAAATCCATCTGCATCCTCCTTGCCATCGCCTGTCACTATGACTACGAGATATGGCAAATGGATGTCAAGATGGCATTCTTGAATGGCCATCTTAGCGGAGACATCTATATGTCCCAACCGGAAGGCTTCATTGTTGAAGGCCAGGAACACATGGTTTGCAAGCTTAAGAAGTCCATTTATGGACTTAAGCAGGTATCGAGAGCATGGAACATTCGTTTTGATGAGACCGTAAAGTCTTATGGTTTTATTCAAAACGAAGATAAACCATGCGTGTACAGGAAACTTGAAGGCATTAACGTGGTTTTTCTTATCCTCTATGTGGATGACATTCTACTCATTGGAAATGATGTAAGGACATTGTCATCTACAAAGGTTTGGCTGTCTAGTCAATTCAGTATGAAGGACTTGGGAGAAGCCAGCTACATTCTCGGGATTAGGCTTCTTAGAAATAGGAAGCAGAGAATGTTAGGATTATCTCAAGCGACATACATTGACAAGATGCTGGCCAAGTATAGCATGGACTCATGCAAGGGAGCTCTAATCCCTTGCAGACATGGGTTGTCATTTTCTTCGAAGGACTGTCCTAAGTCTCAAGAAGAAAATGACAGAATGAGTAGGATTCCCTACGCTTCGGCTGTGGGAAGTCTCATGTACGCCATGCTATGTACTAGGCCAGATATCTACTTTGCCGTGGGCTTAGTTAGCAGATATCAGTCAAACCCAGGGGAGGTTCATTGGTAAGCTGTAAAGTATATTCTCAAGTACCCCAAGGGAACGAGAGATTATATGCTGGTTTATAGGGCTGATGATTTGGTTCCTACAGGATACACAGACTCAGACTTCCAGGCGGATAAGGATGAGAGAAAATCCACTAGTGGATATGTCTTCACCTTGTCTGGAGGAGCAATTTCATGGAGGAGTATCAAGCAATATTGTATTGCTGACTCAACCATCGAAGCTGAGTATGTGGCAGCTTCGGAAGCGTCCAAGGAAGCAGTTTGGCTCCGGATGTTCCTTTCAGAACTTGGAGTCGTACCACATATGGACAGGTCGGTTGTGATGTATTGCAACAACACTGGAGCAGTATCGCAATCTAAGGAACCTCGAAACCACAAGAAGGGGAAACACATCGAGAGGAAGTACCACCTGATCCGGGATTTCATCCAGAGACGGGAAGTCCTGGTGGAGCATATTACCTCAGAAAATAATCTAGCAGACCCATTCACCAAGCCTTTGGCTGAGAGAGTCTTCAAGAGACACTTAGACGCCATAGGGGTGGCCACCTATGGACTTACCTAGTCTTAGAGTGCAAGTGGGAGATTGTTAGATTGTATGCCCTCTTAGACTAGGTTTCTGGTGTAAAATCGAATATTTTAATGAAAGAATTTATTTTCAAAATTTTTTTGTGAATTTACTTTTTGTTTGTGCACGATTTTCGTTTGGAACAGACGCATTATGTTTAAATAAGTGATCCATGTGAATGGTGGTCTTTCACAATAAGGTATGGATCATGGGTTATTTAACACATAAACATTTGTTCTTAGCCTATTGATGAGACTGGGAACCTCATCATGTTTAGATTATTATGTTATGAATTCCAAATGGGGAATGGCTTACCTTTAGCCAGTGAGTAGTCCACTCACTTCATAACATAAACGTATTTCGAATATGTAGAACAGGACCTGTAGTAGTGGTTTCTCAAAGTATTGTATGGTAGAAACCTAGACTACTACCGCTACAGCGTGGACTAGTACTCTACGACTTGAGTATGGGTTGGTGGTCTGGCGAAGCTGGAAGCATATACTTTGATTTGCTATAGTTGAGGTTCTATCGTAGGACCAATATACTTGCATGTTGGGTATGTGTGACTAGTTAGTTAAGACAGACTTATACAACATAGTTTCTGCACTATATCGCCCCTTGTGGTTGTCCGAATGGTCCAAATTATCCAGGGGCCTGGGAAACATGACTTGGTTGTTTGCTTTAGGGTAGCTCCCTTGGAAAGCGAAAACACTCCAGGAAGTCTTGGATCATTGGACTAGAAGCCTAAGGATGGTAGATGTCATTTAGGGGGGTGTTAGTACACTTCTTCCTCTCTAAATGTACGGCGATGTGTAGAGGGGTATTTTAGTCATTTCACCTGTAGGTCGGAGACTTTGCGAATGCAACATTGTCCTTGCGGTCAATATTTCCTTATGGTGATATTAGGAAATATTTAAAATGCAAAATACAGCTATTTATATAGCAGGGGTATTTTGGTTATTTTAGCAGCCAAGGCGATGTGTCTTTTTGGTCCTCGGGATAGCCCGTAAGTCCTAACTATTTTTGGGTTGAGGAATTGGTCTCAGTTGAAGAGGATTTTATTTTATTTTATTTTATTCAGGAAGTCTAATTTATTATTGGACTGGAATAAAATAAATAAATAAATAAAATATGAGTTGAGAGAAATTAATTATCTAGTTTATTTGGTTAATTAATTATTCAGGGCCTAGGTCCAGTATGAATAATTAAGAAATTAACCTGGCTTAAACTAGGGGAAATAATTAATGTTTAATTATTTATTGGATTATTTATATAGGCCCAAGAAATAAATAATTAAAGATTAATTATTATAGTTCATTTGGGCTCATTAATTATTTATTGGGTTACTTATATAAGCCCAGGAAATAAATAATTAATATTTATTATTTTGGGCTTTTTGGGTCCAAGAAAAATAATAAATGTTTTTCTGGCCCAATAGCTTGGACCTTTGGGTTTTTCCAGATATGGTTAAGAGGAGTTTAGGGTTAGGCCAAACTGATTCTCAGGATAACATCCGGGTGTTTTGAAATCCCGGGGATATGTTTATCAGATATTGGGAGACCTAGTTGAGGCTAACTCAAAAAAAAAACAACTCTTTGAAAAAAAAAACCTAATTTTTTTTTACCTTGGCTCAGGAGATTCACATCTCTCTCTCTGTGGACTCTCACGTTTTCTTCTTCTGGTTTTCTCCTTGTTCTTTGTTAACCAATAGCGAGCGAACCAAGGAGAATTGAGACCGTTTCTCTTTCCCATTGTGTTCACCAACTAGAGGTTAGGCTGAGGAATATCCCGAGAGCTGGAGAGTTAAGCGTTAATGCAAATAAGGCAAAGTCGAAGGCTAGCGGGTGTTCAACCGGAAGCTCCTTCAAGTGTGCAAAGCGAGGCGATTCCAACCGTTCAATCTGTTCCTACGCAACTTAGGAGGGTTAAGGAACGTAAATGTATGATCTTCACGCTTCCACATGGCCTTTGTGGCTCGCGTTTTATTTTTCTCCAATTTTTTTTCGTACGAGCATGCTCCCCTGTTTTTCGTT